>OU343127.1:8530000-11030000 GCA_910594945.2 Amphipyra berbera
TGGCCTTAATGTGAACGTCAACAGCATATGTTAATTGATGCGCACGATTCTGAAGCTGTTTAATTAAAGATATTATGTTCATTGCTTTTATTATTATTGATATTATGTGCAGTGCTGTGTACCGGCTTATTATATTATTAACAATTTATTATATATACTATTCAATTACAGCAGTTGTGCTAATTTTGAATAACGTATAGCTAATTAAATAGTTATTGTGGATGAAAATGTGTACATGTTCTGTTTGCATGATAATAAGAGGCATTTGTTAATTATCATATAATTAACAGATAATACACCACGCATGTATTCCCTGAAGGATTGGGCAGAGGTGTATAGTAACATCCTCATTTCGCCGTTATGTTTAAGTCCCATATAACAGGGGGCACAAATGCAAACTCTGGGCTGCTACTGAGGAATTCCACAGGGAAAAACCCAATAGGCGATACTTTGCCCGACCTGAGGATCGAACCCAGGACCTCATGAGTAGCAGTCGCGCTTGCCACCGCTAGACTAATGAGGCAGTTGACCAATTAACAGATATATTAAAATTTTTGATAAACATGTATTATTAGAATAATTGTAGTTAGTTTTTAGTGATTGTGATAAAAATTATCCAGGAAACAGACGTCCTTATGACACAATAAATAATAGTACTAGACGCCTATGTGCAGTTAACAGACTCATTTATATCTTCAGCGTACTTGAGAACCAGAACTGTTGACTACATCAGTTCATCAGTCTAGGATTTGGCCTCACAACCTCTCAATCGCTAGTAGTAGTGTACATTTTTAAAGCGACATTATTGCCGTACATTTCTAGTAGGTATTCCAGCTTCTCTAGAGTCTAGAGTAATCTATAATTAGTCGATTATGTTTTATAATTGAGTTTACAGTATGCGATACTCTTGTATGTGTAGGTGCGTTAGTACATTGACGTCTTTCAACGCAGATCGGATTGGCACACGATCGTACGGCGACAAACCGCAGGGTCATTCTTAATTATTCACGTGACGGCCGATGTAACGTCACACCTTATTATCGTCTAACATCGATAAATATTACTTACTTAATAAAATTACAATTGCGTAAAAATTGCAATGAAATTTCAACATCGTTGGAACAAATTGCTAATATTACGATAATTAAATACTTCTGTTGTTCTAAAATGACTTAAGAATGTGGGAATTGCATAATTCATTGAGTTTCGTTAAGTTTTTGGTAACGGGTATTGTTAATGACCGCAGAAGGTCGGCAAGTTAGCCGTACGGTTCTCACAGTAACCGCTGCGGGGGCGTGGGGGCGGGTAGTGGGGGTATTAAGTATTAACATTAATAAACTAGGTAATTAATTTGTAGAACCCCTCTTGTTTATTAACTCTCAAACAATATTTTCGGGATAGTAAGAGAGCGACTCGTTGAAGTCTTTTGTACTGAACTGTCGTAGAGCTACGTAGGCATGCCTTGAATAAATTACTTATTAACTGTGAAACAGTTAGTAATTTATTAAATTATTGTTGAATTTACTTCTTGTGGTTTTAAACTATACTTTCATAAAGTTAGTAATTTCATTAAAAATCATAATAATTTTTAATTGGAAAAATATTTTTAAATCGTAAAAAGAAAAAACATCGTGCTAATTTCAAACAACAACTTATATACGAGACATTTATATGTACTAAATATCAAGAATATAAGGTAAGCAATAATTCTTAAACCCCCTTTATCGTTTACTAATATAAAGAGGCAATTCATAAATGCCAATACTAGTCGCTACCCTATTTGCGACCTATCTTATTATAGTGCACATTGCTGCGGTTAGGGTCCCGCGACCTTCGGGCCGACTCATCCGTGCCCTTTTACCCACAGGTGCCAGCACACCTGTAATTACTTCTTACTAACTCTATTTTTAAAGCATTTAAAAAAGTTAAAATTACGCCGTAAATATACCGCATGCGGGCTCTTAACGGTAAACTCTGACTCACTGTTTTGTATTTAGAAAAGTTAATGTTTATAAGTTTAACTTGTTCCATAACATGTGATGTTATATTATTGTTAGTAAGGCGATTTCGTCATTTGACGTCAATAGTTTGCAATTATATGAAAAACTATACAAGTACAAAGCCACCAGAGAAATTAAATGTCCAATCTTGGATATTCTATAAATGGGGTAATAGACGACTTGTAACAGAACAGAACAATTGTAATCGTTTGGTAATTGAACTCGGAGCGAAATTAATGCAAATACGGGACACATACGTCACACGAGTTAATTATATTGAAATGACAGTCGAGATTGCGGTGACTAACCTAAATACAAAGCGAGCGGCGATGGCTGGCGGCCGGAAGTCGCGCCATTGTCCCGCAACCATTGACACCTCGGTACCTATCATCCGGTCAATTCCCGTACCGTGTGTAGCTCTCCATTAGATACAAAAAAAAGTTATTTGTGTTTAAATTTTAAATTGTTGACATCCCAAATTTTATTTTGTTTGACCCTATCTCTAAAGCTTTGAGGGCTCTTTAATATGCAGGACGTAATATTTCAACTAATATTTAAATTTTAGTTGAAGTCAATATATATTCCATTAGCAAAGACAGTAAAAGGTAAAAATAAGAAATGGGCGATGATTAAAAAAGAATGATAATAAAGTTGTCCGCAATGACATTAATGGCTCTGGAAAAAGTTGTGCCATAAATAAAGTTCACAAACATAATGGAAGCAAAAAATCGTTTAGATAACTATGTCCTGTCTAGCTTGGATTGTCACTTCTCTGGAACTGTTCCAAACAAAGTACTGCAATTTGAATAACCTATTCAAGTAGCTTGTGGTGAAAATTTGAATTCAAGTCACAGACGATGAGATCTATGTAGGCAAAAAGATTTGTCGAGTACGGTCATAATTATTCACGATATCTATTCAATTTGAGAGCGATATATCAAGTAATAATTTTAGCACATCTATGAGAGTAAACAATTCGTGGAAAAACGCAAAAACACGACAGTTATATCAGTGATTCACGCTTGGTAACTACCTGAGACCGTTAAAATGTGCAGTGCCGGTAGCGGGCTGCCGATTACATTTTTGTTTATCATAATCTACTAAAATACCTACAAAATAAACATGTTCTGGCTTAGACAAGAGTTACAAATCCAAAATAAAAGAAAGAAACATTTAAAGGAACTGAAAATAGTAAAAACTATCTAACACACCCTTAACAGACGTTCTGGAGAAACTCTTTTAACAAAGTTATTCCTAGAACAACATTAAGCAGAAGAAACGTATGTCTCCCAATTTGACAACACCAACGATAGATTAGGATCACGCAAGACACACAAGTGATCGCAGGTAGACATTTGTTAGCGAAGCGGAGCCGAGAACTGGATTCTGTTCAAGTGCGAGTATCTTTTTTTTTGGGCAAAGCAAGTGGCCGTTAAGAAGGAAATGATAAATAAAAATAAAAGCTTTGATCAGAAGGACAACGGTGAAGACTTAAATAAATATAACACAAATGGAAATAATGTTTTGGATGCATTTGAAGAAAGTATACTACTAGATGATGATACTGTAGAAGAACTCAAGGTTACAGTAAAGTATGATTGTCTACTAATTACAAAAAATAAGATGACTGAATTAGTTACAATAATAGTTGGATAGGATCAAAACTCTAAATTTTGTTTTGAATATGAATACAAAATTTGCAAGTGTCAAATTCAAGGGACTTACCGATGCAATTATCCTTCTTGGAGAGGAGTGGAATGGGGCCATCATCAAGCGGGGAGCCGGTGCAAAGCGGGTCGGACTTGCTAGCGAGCAATTCCTGTCCTTCCTGCAACCCCAGTTGCTGCTCATGCAGCCGCTTCTTTATCAGGAAGATTTTCGGCATCTTCGGGCGCTATTCAACACTACACTCGATCCTTATGTTCGTCTATGTCACTTGGTCTTTTAAAATTCACAGATCAGCATCGTATCACACTGCACGTTAAGTTTCCTCGCGTTGTTGATGTTTATTTTGTGCGTAGAAGTTAGCGGCACATGTGGTACCGTTGGCCGCTGCGAAAGGACTGAGAGCTAGTGTGCGGTGCCCGCGACACCGTTGCCCGAACAGGTCCGCCCCCGCCCGCGCCGGCGCCGCCCGCCTGGCCCCATGCGTCCGCGCAACGAACCACACCGGCACCTCCGCACAACCACCGCTCTTGCACACAGCCACACGCACCAGTAAAAGTGCTATTTTGTGTATGCCAGTTGTTAGTTGTTCTATCTCACATTGTTCTAACACACTTTTGTATTTTATTCTTTTAGCCTCTTTATTTATTATTGTTTAAGACTTTTTATCTACATTTAAGAAAAATGTGAAAATACTACTTTTGTGAAATCTTTAAAAAATATTTTACACATCTGAATACGACTCCTAAAGAAGTAAAAAAAAACAACTCAATCTTTTGAGAATATAAAAATTTGCATTAAAATTTGTGTCAGTTGAATCACCAAATGAATCGTTCAACAACATTGGGAATTTTACATCTTTAAGTTCTTCTTATTCCTTTTTTAAAATTACCATTACATTGATATTTTACTGGTTCGTAATTATTACATATTCAGTGTTGGAAACTATTAATTGTGCCTTACATATTCATGACTAATTAAAATTTAGTAATAACTTTTTATTTTAGGTAAGGACCTCACAGCGTCTGTTGTCGGCTGCCTTTCAATTAACAGGGAGATTTGCAAAACAATAGGATCCGGACGGGCAGAGAGCAACCAATATAAAGGAACGGGGATTTACAAAATAGTTATGAAATAACGTCATAAACTTTACAACTTCAGTTGTTTGAACGGACTTTGGGAAAAATGTTTTTGTTATGCTCATCCTAGTGGAAGTGTCGGCGCCTTTGGGATTTATATCACATGTTCATGACGCCATCCTTTAGGTGGATATTTTATTGCATCGCCTTTAACAGTTATGGTTGTACACAATATTCTAGTTTGTCGGATGCCGCATCCAGATTAATCATGCCGTCTTTATTTTTCTGAACACAACATGTACCTACTTCCTTCTTTTTCATTTATGTTTCCGGCAGTTTCCATATCAGCGGATATAATGGCTTATTGAAATGGGTGTGCATTTAACGTGTTTTGATTTGAAAATGTTTGCAACAAATAATTTCATGGGAAGTTTCAAATTCACAACCCTGGTTTGGGTAGGAATCTAAGAGGTTTACCGGTGCCAAAGAAGAGATTAAGTTGCCCGGTATCCCTATAGTAATCCCGAGAAAACGGGTTTTAGTATTTTTTGTTAACCACATCTTAAGCGTGGTAAACAGAAAGTGATTATTCATCTAAGGCTTTAGAAGAATAGTAAGATTACACGGTTTGATGAAGGCGAGACAGGTAAAGTACCTACATTTTTCATAGTAATGTTTTATGTTTTATCTTTAATTTCATGCTTCTCGTTATTCCAATAACGGCTTATAGGCTTATCAGTATTTCTCATGATTTTTAACAGTATTTTAGTATATCAAAAGTAATTGTTGAAAAATAATGTTATTCTGGATTAAGAAGTGACTCGTGCTACATAGAATATGTTTACAGTAACTTTAATGAAAATTACGAAGAAAAATATACCATAATTGTAACTGTAAAGAGAATTAAAAAGGATGTAAGTAAGGAACTGGGGATAGAGCATTTAATCCAAAATAAAGTTCGTTCACCGAGCTGTAGTTGTTGACAGAGAGAAATTTGTTAAAAATTAATGAAACTACAAAACTTAGATAAATCTTACTGTCTGGCACTTGGCTTCAAATTTTTTTTTGTTAGTATTATCGAAGCCTCCATAATTTATGAAACTTATTTTAAACCTGAACCTAGCATTAAATAAATTACTAGAATTGAAGAGAATCTAATATTTTTGAGGAATTTTCTTATACCGTATAATAAATAGATAGGTGATACCTATTTAGAGTTAGCATATTTAAAAGAAGTATTCTCGTTTGAGCACCTATTTTTTGGGCATAGTTTGAGCACCTATTTTTTGTTCCCCATTGAGCACCACGTCAAAATATCGCTTGGTGCTCAAATGGGAATAGCTTTGGTGCTCAATGCATAGGTGCCCAAAAAATAGGTGCTCAAACGAGAATACTTTATTTAAAATACTTTATGGAAATGTGCCAAAACATTTTATATTTAAAAAAAATTGTTTACATAACATTACGCCTGTATTCCCCGAAGGGTTGGGCAGAGGTGTATAGTAACACCTTCATTTCGCCGTTATGTTTAAGTTCTATGTAATATGGGGTGAGCCTATTTAATTGCCATCAACCGGGCACAAATCCAAACTCCGGGCTGCTACTTAGGAATTCTACACGGAAAATCCAATAACACTGTCTGACCTGGGGATCGAACCAAGGACCTCACGATTAGCAGTTGCGCTTGCTACCACTAGACCAACGAGGCTGTTATGTAAAAAAAGTTAAACCTATCCAAAATTAAGGAATTCAGAGAATCACCTCAACCAGATGACTTAAAACTGTGTCGAAATCATTATTAGTAATGCAATCAAGGCTATTTTCATGGTTAAGAAGGCTTCGTTTTAGTGACCATAAATCATTTTTTTATTAAAAAATGAACCTAACGACTCCATAAAGTGGCAAGGCGTTGTTTACACAAATAAAATAAGACTGTAATATGCTACCGAATTGGTCCCGTCGGTAATTTTTTAGTAAAAAATGGTAGCGATTTTTCGTTTGCGTCTGCGTCGACTGCGTTTTTGTCGGTCCTTACAAGGACCACATTTGATTGTTACAACAAATGATCGTTAGATGGTTTAATTTATTTTTATACCCTGTCTATATTGTCTATTTTAAATAGTTGTATGTGTATTTAAATTAAATCAATTTAGCCTGTTCATAGATTTTTGCATGGCATATTTATTATAAATTTTAATGAAAAAAAACACATTATTCTGTGCTTAAAATAGGTGTTAAATGTCGAGTCGATATGTTATAAAATTGTTTAATTGTGTTGCTAGAAATAATAGATTATTTAGTTCTATATCCTGAAAATGGAGAGACAATAAATGATATTTATATCTGTAAATAAATCTGTTACAGACACTTTTACAAGTTAGACGTTTCAATATTTACTCCGTTCTTATTTTTCGGCATTTTTTAATTAATTTCGTTTATTTATATTTCAACCTTTTTAGGCTTTCATACACTACATCTCAACTCAACTTCGAATGTTAAGTGACTGGTTACAAAGTAGGGCAGCGCGGGTTGTTCAATACTTAATCGTGTTGGGCTCAGCAACCAATGCACGTGTTTGGGAATCGTGCGCCAGCGCAGCTTCGTCGTGCGAGTTCTTTACCATATCGCCGAGATCTCGCCAACGACTTACTAACGAAATTATCTTATTATGGATGTGATAATTGTCAACTTTAAGGTACCGTTTAAAAAAATCGTGTTGGTTCCACTTTTTTTATTTTCTTTTTTAATCTAAAGTAAGTACCTATTAGATATTTTAATTTTCTTCGTCGTCTACAATAGGACGTCTTGATCACATAATAGGCATGCTTTTTTTAATAAAGTATTTTACTTTATGGAATCAGTATAATAAATCATTTCGGTCAACTTATATTTTTCTTCATACATCGCGGCACAACAGAGCGACGGGCGGTGCGTGTGCGTCGATTGCGCAACGATTGGTTGCCCGGCGCGCGCGCCGGTTCCACGCCGGTAACCCGCCTCAAGTTCTCGGCAACGATAACCTCTTTCAAGTCTAACGAAGCAGTGGTCACCAGCATTGGCACCAATATATTAGTACCTATTCGTGGCCTAATATTTGTTTTGAAGTCACGATGTTGGAAAAAAAAATTGTTGTATGGTTGTCAAATAAAAGTAGTATCTAGTCAAATCTAAATTTAAGTTTTTAATAAGATAACGCGACTAGTATTCTATTTACCAAAAAGTCTTGAGATAATTGCCAGATATTTATATATGAATTATTTATGAAGGCTTTATGCGGAATTCCTAAATGTTTTTGGTATGAATGAATTAGTGCTTTTATCTTTTTCTAAACAATAATAACGGTCTCAGTTGAAATCCGTTAAGTTAGTATTGTATATTATTTCTGTTGGATTAGCTACTAGTCATTTAAAATCCGTCCAATGGTGCAGAAGGTGGAAGCTATAAATATAATTCGAATTTGACTTAATTTTAATATCTTAATTAGCTGGAGACCCTTCAGATCTCGCCAACAACTGCCCGGTTACGTAGATACGGTCTACAACGACCATCTACAAGTTGCACAAAAGAAAAATATTTTCTTACGTTATTTTAAATATTTGTAGAAGTGATTTGAAGTATCGTTAAGTACATTACAGAAGCACGAGCTAAGGCTTAAGATAAACTCGAAGTTCATTCATATCAGATAGAACGTCGGTTAGATTTCAATCCACGGAGATCACAATGATATTCTTCTCGACGTATCCCGGCGGAAATTCTTTTTGCACTTGACAGGCGTTCACGCGTAACCACCGGAGGTGAACTTGGTCTTCAACGTCCGATCTAGAAAACAATGAACATGGCTTATTATAAGAGCAGTAACTACTAACTAGGTTTAGCGTAGGTGCGTCTGCTACACAGAAAGCTGTGGTTTATACAAGAAGTGTTTCTCAAATCTGCTTTCGTCTTTCAGAATTGTGAAGTTACTTGACATGTATTGAGAATTAAAGCTATCTATGAAGTTGTTGAATTCAGTTCTAATTCTTGCTGAAAGCGTCTTACGTCATACAAGAGTCGCATTATCAAATTTTCAAGGATTGTTGTACTGTTATCTATAGGATATAGTGGTACGCAAATGAATGCTGTTGGTCTAAGGGATTTTGAAATATACAAAAATTGTTACAAGTAAGAAAAGGTCCAGTAGCTAGCAGTAGCAGCTGTTTACTAGGCTTCCTGCCTACGCCGCGCCGCTAGATTCCTAACATGACGATAAGCAAGTAAATAACATCCCGTAGTGGTCGCGAAGCTCAGTGTCTTCCATCAAGTGTGTCGTGTAAATAGATCGCGGTGCAACGGTACCACCACCATGTATTCTCGATGATTGCCCCCAAGCACGCGCGTAGCATCACAGGGGAATAAATTGCAATAGTATTAATGTTTTGAACCGGTCCACTGATTACAACTCAAGTGAACACTCGTATTATTCAATTGGTCGCACGAGCCTGCCATTTTGTTATGAAGCGTTGCGTTCGTTTATGTATGAGTGATGTTTTTCAAACTTGATTTATGTTTCTTGTACAAAAAAAAAAATACAAAAATGATTACTTATATCTTATACAGCGTTGAAATGCATTAAGATTTATATACTTTGTTTGCTGTTGATTTTACAATAAAAAAATACTTAAGTAAGGTTTAGGCTTACTATTTACTATTTTTTAAGCGAAGATAATTCACAGATATTTAAATGAAATCATGATTACTTTACTACTTTATTACTGACTAGCTGTGTCCTCACGGCTCTGCCCGTAGCCTATGTTACTCAGTGATAATGTAGCTTTCTAACGGCAAAAGAATTTTTGAAATCGGTCCAGTAGTTTTTAAGTTTATTTGTTACATACAAACATACAAATCTTTCCTATTTATAATATTAGTATAGATTACTTTAAATGGAAACTTTTCCATCCGTTAGAAAAAACAAAGAAATATCAGTAAATGAATAACGTGTTTATTGTTTTAACACCTCAACTGAAAATCACAGGACTCATAATTAATAATTGTAATGTTATAAAAAAACTGTTCATGCCGGATTTTTTCATTTCCTATGTGTAAAAAGCGGTTATTTTGTTATTTTGCAAGCCTCGAAAAACTTGTCTTATTCGTATTCTTAATTATCATCTATTTAAAGTCATTACTTTGAACAGCTGTTAATTATTAATATTTTGCTAGTAAAATGAAAATTTATTAATATATAGAAATTTGCATGATAATACGGATTTTGTATTGTATTTAAAATACATGTTGTATTATAATATAACAGATAATATTCAAGGAGATTCTTTCATTTATATTTTACGGAAATGCACAGTTAAATAATTTATTTATGAAATTAATATCAGTTGCGTATAAAATATTGTTTAACAATCGTATGACAGAGTACATATATTTTCTTTTGATTATTCAATTAATAATATCGTCAGTGGAAAGGTAAAAAGACTAAAGCGCCAATATACCTATTTTACAGTAGAGAGATTTAAATTATTTTTTTAAGAAAATAAACAGTTATTTTTCTTAGAGTATACATATTAAATAGATAATTTAATTATTTATTTAATATGTATACTGTAATCTTGTAATCTATAACTTTGAATCTCTCTACTGTAAAGTAGGTATATTGGCGCTTTAATCTTTTTACCTTTCCACTGACGATATGTATAACTCCTTAATCCCAACTGCTGTGTGGAAATGGAAATACGTTTTATATTAAACATTTAACTTGATGTGCTAATTTTTTACGCGTTAATTATAGTACGCGGACGTAGCGTCGCCTACGTGATCCGTAGAGCGTTATCACCCGCACCTAGAAGTGAATATTTTAAACATAAATATTCTCGATATAAACGTCATACCTATTATGCGAGGACTTGTGGCTACAGAGCTACCGCGCCTGCCTTGGATGGGTATCCGTCTTTACAATAAAAACTTTTTAACAAAAATAAAATCGACTTCAAATTGTCTATCTCCAAAGTTCTTCATCAGATCTTCACCAAATTTAAATGGGACCACTTCGAAAGAATACTCTTTCAAACAAAAAAAGGAATCATTAAAATCAGTTCACAATTAGCAAAGATATCGCGGAACAAACATACAAAAAAAAAAAACAACATACAGTAGAATTGAGAACCTCCTCCTTTTTTTGTAAGTCGGTTAAAAGACCAATCCTCCCTGCCGTCACTTCTAGTTATAAGCCAAAAATCTATCGTATGTGTATGTTATGGCCCTAAATAATCTGACAACCAATCTAACCTTAGGGTATCATTATTCTCCAGTAAATGGGTCGGAGAGTTCAGTTGCTAGTCGCTAAGAGGCGCTATTTCTCAGTTTAGAGGTCAGTTGGCAGTCGCTTCGTGTAAAAATACTGATATTCAACTGTATCCGGTCATAGTGGAAGCCGACTTCGATATACCTAATTAGGAAAATACTAGTATAAAGACGAGCTTGAACGACGAACTGTATCGTTGGTCTAGTGGTGGCAAGCGCGACTACTGATCGTGAGGTCCTGGGTTCGACTCCCAGGTCGGGCAAAGTGTTATTGGGTTTTTTCGAATGGAATTCCTTAGTAGAAGCCCGGAGTTTGGATTTGTGCCCAGTTGATGGCAATAGGCTCGCCCCCTATTATATGGGACTTAAACATAACGGCGAAATGAGGGTGTTACTATACACCTCTGCCCAACCCTTCGGGGAATACAGGCGTGATGTTGTATTATGCAAAAGACGAGCTATAATGATCGAAGAGCATCCTGACAAGGCAAGTATTGTATCAGAACGGCGCAATCACTATTTTTAGATGTAGTTTTTCCATTTTTCACGTGGAGACTGTTTGGACAACAAATAAAATAAAATATACTGTCTTAATGCAAAAAGCACTTTAGTCCTTGTTCTTAGGATCTAATTCGGGTCTCTAGAAATATAAGCGAACCGTATTGTGACCCTGTAATCAATTATTGTCAAAGAGACTACATTGGTGTCATCAAGTCATGATTAATATATTTTACCGGTATATGATTGTTTTGAACTTTGCTGTATTACATAAGTAAGTTGACTTTTAACCAAGAATATTTTTGCGGTACCTAATTATTACAAAAAATATATAATATACAGGGTGTAAACGAAATCATGTAATTCCTTCAAACCTCGTGATGTACTGCTGACATAAATTCTGCCGCGCGATTCATAAACGCAGTAAGTAACATTTTGGTCAAAAATGAGTTAAATATATATTTGTAATCACAATCCTATGGTGATTACATATATATTTAACTCATTTTCGACCAAAATGTTACTTACTGCGTTTATGAATCGCGCGGAAGGATTAACCCTGAACGGGATAATTTGCCTTACGTTAAGAACAGAAATGTTTACAACTTGTAATTGTTTACACCCTGTATGTAATAAAAAAAAACAAGTTAACTAAACCAAGTTACTTTAAGTAACATTGTTACGATACATTTTCATTCGCTTAAAATAGCATTATGAAAGACAATGTCTATCTTGAGAAGGTCACGATCTAAAAATATCGTGTAAAGTGCGTATTTACACTATTTATAGAAAGTATATTCGATAAAATAGAGACAACTTATTGTAACCCTTAATAAATAAGGTTTTAAGAAAAGTAAATAACAATCAATTCGGCATTTTTTTATGAATCATAAAAAAAAAATTATGTAGTCCTTTATATTTTCTATTAAGAAAATAGTTTTTTTTTTAAATATTACTTATAACATAACAAACCACCTGTATTCCCCGAAGGGTTGGGCAGAGGTGTATAGGTTACTATACACCTCTGCTGCAGGGTGTTAAACCCTCATTTCGCCGTTATGTTTAAGTCCCGTGTAATAGAGGGCAAGCCTATTGCCTGATAATACTTATGTCTTAGTTTTAATTACATATTTTATGAGACGAGTCTTATGACAAATAATGAAGAAGTTTAGAAACATAGAGACCATGTTTGTGTTACTTTATGTACCTAAATGTGGAAGTAGGATATATCGATAATGCATGTTCATGTCCTGTGACCTAAAACACTGAATCTATTGCAACGGTACTTCGCTGATAAATAGCTTTATTTATTCATTAGTACAGACTACAGACAGTGAACACTCCATTGTGTGCTTAGATATTTTGCCGTAGAAATATTAAAAGCATCAATTTATTACCACCTACCGCTTTAACACTACCCATTTAGAAATATCTCTTATGACTATATTCTATTGACGTCTAATACCTGTATCGAAATGAAAATTATATTGTTGTTTCCATAAAAAAATATAAAATGTTGTAATCTTCTAAGCTCGTATAGAGTTCTTCGACGTTCCATAAGTTCCATTAAAGTTCAATTGTGAGAACTCTTCGTTACGTGAATTAAACGTCAGAAAATTCTCAAGCCATGTTCACGTGTAGCTAACTACCTACCTACGTATACCGGTTGTCAAAAGGCTGCGTGGTGCGCGGGCGGCGGCGGGGAAAGTGCGGGGTGCGCGGGGTGGGCGCCGGGTACAGCGACCGCAATAGCGATGGTTGCCGCGTCGCAGCCACCATTGCCAAGATCACGGACCGCGCATGCGCGGCGAATGTCAGCCACGTCACGATCGAGCTTCGTGCTATCGCGATTGGATCGTTCGGATTTAGAACTCGGAATACAATCACGATTCAACTATCGAAATTTCTTGTTGGATATACTTAAAAATAACTTGCTATCATTTCCTCTTCTAGAATGATTATCCCAGCTGTCGCACTCGTGCAGGTATTCATGAGCAATTTCAATGTATCTGTTACTGCAGGCGTAATATTCAAATAAGTACTACTATACAGCGTATTCATAAATTTCCTTTCGCAGATGTTTTCTAACACGAGAAAATTCGAGAGGTTCTCGTGTGCAAACGATCATTTATATTCGCCGTGGTGTTCGGTTATTCGAGTATCTGTTTAGCCCAAGTATGACGGGCAATCAACAAGCCTCAAAACTTACATCAATTTTATTTCAATCGAGCACCAATCACGCACCGTTCCTGTTCCCCAAACGAGTAGCTATTATGCAACCGCTTCATATAGGCACGCACGTTTTTTGCTCGCCATCCCCACGGTAAATAGTGTCCCAAGACTCCTGACGAGCTTTGGTCCGCGTCGTCGCCTTGTATGTATAATAGCCCTTGCCCTATCTTTATATGGGCCGAGCCGTAGCCTCCCGCAATCCTCATTCAGTTCACGTAAGGTAGCGGCCCTAAGGACCGGGTTTTTGTAACAGCGCAACAGGTAGAAAGGAAAGGATTGCGAGTGCAGAGCGAGACCACATGACATCATCTTCTTGTCTGTCTCGCTCGGCGAGCCGGCGCAGGAATGCCGGACGATTTGTGCTTGCGCATAATACAGACGGTTCGTGCGACCAGTGTGTAGTTATAGTTATGTATAGCTGAGCATAACCAACACACACTGCCCTAATGCGTACGGGTCATGTAGCGGGATTTACAGAGTTTAGCCAGTGAAATTTATATTGAAAGGGAGTCTGATGATTTTCGAACATTATCACTATTTTGACTCTATTAGTTCTACAGTCAAGAAAGCTTTCAGTGTAGTAAACAAATAATAATGTATTTTTTCCTTTATTTCCTACGTATATTAAATCTTTAGCTTTAATATTTTTGTATCATATGAAAGATAAAACCATGGCAAGGTTAAGAAAACAAACAAGAAGGTAAAATGTTGACTGTCCAAACTTAGTTACTACCTAATTACTTATTCATCCCGTCGAGTGCACTTGTGTGTAAGTTGAATGCAGTGTCTTAATACCGAAAGTTTTTTTTAAAAATTATTCTTTATTTTGTTCGTAATTGGCTAAGCTAAGCTTATTCGTAATTAGATAAAGGTTTCTCATAGACTTTTTCCAAAAATACGGAAAAAGTGCTTTAAGTGTAGTAATTTTTTACATACCTACTGCTCTACCATCGGTCGCTTTTACATCAAAAGTTCATTCGCTCGTCTTTAGATCTTTATATTTTATCAAAATCAAAAATTTTAAGAAAGACAAGAAAAAAAATACACAAGATATCCTATGCTTATTCTTTAAAGGCCATCGCGACATAAACTATAGAAAAGCATAATTTTCAACTAACATCTGAAAATAAATGAAAAGTTCGCATAAAAATCAAGAAACGTGACTTCTTATTTATACGTTAAATAAATAAAGAGACGTTGCGTCTAGAATATTAAATAAACAGCAGAACCGGTACCTGAGTGTATGTAAACATTGTTAAAAACTTCATTTTGAGGCGATAATTGAGGAGAATCCTGTTGAATCAATTTACAGTGTGATCGACGATATGACAAAAGTCATTTGGAAGTCAAATGCTATATCCGTCAATATTTTAGTTTACCAGAAATAAACTGACGAAGTTGTTAATTAAATTCATTGGTAGTTTTATGAAGTGCAATGTTTTATCAGTGATGTAATTTGGGGGTCAAAAGATGACGATGACGAAGAGCCGTTGCTCCATCTTGAATTTTCTTGTGTTATTGACAAAGTTAAGTATGGCTTACGTCATTAATGTAGTGCTCAAGCTGATGAACGCATTTTTTGTTCGGATCCGCGCGTTTTTTAATGCTGTCGGTGAGTATGGCGAATTTGCGATTTTTATCATCAATTATTGCGTGTCACTATAGCTTGCGATTCATGAAACGTGATGGTGAATAAATATAACGCGTTTTTAACTATAGACAAAAGCTGAGACACCTCAAAAAGATTTTCATCAGAACTACCTGAATATTTTTTTGAATAATGCAATATACTAGCATGGTACCTCCAAGTAACATGCTATCATGTTAGCTTCCCCAGTAGGGTGCGGAATGCGTGAGGTGTACCATGGTTGACTAATACCCGGAAACTTACAGCCGACCATCTCAGCGGTCTCAGGCCTCAAGATATCTATTCGCGGTCCACTGATGAGTAGATTCAATACTAGTTGAACATTTAACTTATTTTTGACAAAATATGATTGTGGTATAAATCTATAAATAGAATCGATTCTCCTAGTGATTCTGAGCTAATTTTGTATTGTATAGTAAAAATAACCTTGTAGTTTTTCTACTGATTTCGTAGCTCTCGGGCGTAAGTCCACCGATGGAAGGACCTCTGTATTTTAGTAGGTTTACGTGGAGACTTGGGTTCAACACGTAAGTAGAAGACTTCTGAGGCATTTTTAAATCTAAAATGGAATGTGACTAACTTGTGACTCCTTGTATCTGCAGTGGGAACCATACGGCTCTAATTATGTTAATGTCAGGCCCAAAGACCAAAAACCCTCATTGAACGAAAAGAACCAGAACGCGTTGTGGCCTTTAAAATCATTCACAACGCAAATTCGTGTTATGGCACTTGCAAAAACAACCAGAACGCGTTGTAGGTAACTCGAAATATACATGTTCGCGGCATTGCAATGGGAACATGTAAATTTTGCGTTGTGCAGTTGTGTATGATAATAAGAGACCACAACGAGTTGGTAAATATTTCACTCAATGAGCGTTTTCTAACATTTATAAACAACTGCCTGAAGCTTGATTAACTTTAGTTTTTATGGTAAGTCAATATTTTTTTAATAAGGTTATTGGGGCGCGATTATCTGTCTGCCGATTACGGCTATGATTATTTAAATCTTAATTATTCCGTAATAAAATTAATACTGTTTAAATTGTGATTTGGCTGATACCAATTCAAATTCGCTATTTTAATTAACTTCCTTGTTATGCAGTGTCAAAGGTGTGTTTCAATTTATGTGACTTTTCGAATTCATGTGCGGATCAGAATTTGATTATCACTTGCCTTAAGGGTGAAGGAAAAACATCGTGGGGAAACCTGCACGCCTGAGAGGGTTCCATAAAGTTCTCGATGGTGTATTTAGTCTGCCAACCCGCACCAGGCCAGCTTGGTGGACTAAGGCCCAAACCCTTCTCATTCTGAGAAGAGGCCCTTGCCCAACAGTGGGAAATTAACAAGCTAATTATGTATGTATGCGATTATCTGCTATATTTAAAGTGTTCATGGATATAAACTTATTCGTTCATAAGTATCTGCGTAGTATAAACGGAGACACATCTAGCAGGTATGCAAGTGTCTGCGTAGCAAATCAATAATTACGAGGCGGATATTCTACGAAATAATTTTGCATATTCTACTAGAAGGTACTTTACTTATGACTTCATTAAATATGACGATAATACAAAGATATGCGTTTAATTAAACACAACATAATTTGTGTCCGCGGTAATGTCGGCCGTTCTTGTGTAAATATGTTACCTCTCAGTCGCTGGTCACATAAAAAGTTTCCTCCAAGATCCGGTCTCACTGGTCCGTAAGATCGACGACCTCAGGTCGCCGTTTGACTTATGGAAATAACTTTTCTTGCCTCATCTGACTGATAGACTTTGATGGTTAGATCAATATTTTATAATATTAATAATTGTGGGAATATTTGTTTGAGCGACCTATTTTCTAAATAATTATTGTTTATATGTTATTTATAGATATTGAAGCATAATAGTTTAACATTTCAATCTGATAATCTTGTTAATATTTTTTATTACCAGCCTTAGTATCAGTGTTTTTCCTACGAATATTATTTTATTGCAGTAAAAACCTTTAAAGCGTCATAATATCATAATTGGCGTCATCTATAAAGCTTAAGTTATTAAAGTACGCAGATTATTTTTGAAAGAAGATCCAAGTGGTTATTTCGCATGCGACTCCTTTCTTCGGCCTGCGCCAGCGCATGCGCTTACATCAGTGACGATAACGTTATGAGACTTACGCGACCGGTTACGAGCCGGCAGACACCGCAGTTCCACTTTTGTTATATTCACCATCATACAAGAGTTCATATTACTTTATTAATTACTAACAGATACAGTATTATCTCGACTAGCCAATCGTTCTTGGGAAAGAATCTCATTATTTTTTATTAGAATAGGAAACGTTCACGATTTTGTAAACATGAATTTTAGCTGATTGTAATCGATAATGTCATGATTGATTCCAATTGGGTTTATATGTGTATCTATCGATATAGAAGGAGCAGGTGCATTGGTGCAACCACTTTATACCAAGCTGTCGTTAAGCATACTAAGTACCTACTCACAATTAATGTAGTGTTCCTTATAATTAAAATTTACTTTAAATTTAGAAATAAATTCTATCGATAATATCTATCTTTAATCATTTTTGCAAATGTTTGGGACAGTATAATTAGGACATATTTGATCAATGTTTTTGTTAATAATAATTGGGTAAGTATATTAAAATACAAATTCACCGTAAAAGATGAAATATAACATAGATACGACATTAGCCGGCAACACCTAACTATTACAAAGCAAACGATGTTGCAATTCAAGAGCCGAGGCTGCTTTAGCGGTCGCGCTCGGCGGTGCAGCACGATCTGGCGTTCCGCTCTGCGCGGGCGCACGCCCCCCCTCCACGCTCCCTCCATTTCTTACTGCCCCGCGGCCCTGACCAAGACACAGACCTCACAGAGGCGAAATGTTACGAAATTGAGTATCGACCAAACGAGTTTACGTCTGTAGTGCAGGGCTACAAGGCGATGTCGTAAGTGTTCAATGGGAATTGGGAACGGTAGTCTAGTTTACTTGCATATGCCAGGTGCTTCGTGTTTCCATTTTTAGAACGCCTCTTTCATTACGTTCATGAAGATATCTTAATAAAGTTCAAGTTAATTGTTTTGATTTACGACGGTCAAGGGTAGAATTTGTACAGCGATTTCAAGAATGCACGCGTAGTTGCCACTTTAAGTTTGAAAACACGAGTTGTAAGTTATGATTTACTAATTGTACTGGCAGTTTTATTATGGCGTGTTTCGCCCCGTAATCTTCCCGTAAGACCATCATTAAAGGTGTGCAATTTATCTTCTATACTCATTACGCGGATGCAGTAACTTGGATGGGCTCGGCCTATGTTTATTATTTATGTATTATATTGTGTAGTAGGTATACGTCTGGTGGAAATGATGGCTGTAGGTAGTGTTATATTTTGTTGAAAATATGGTGTTCATATTCCATGAATTTAAGCAGCAGTCTTATCTCTATGTCTGGATATTGTCAATGTATAAAAGATTAGAGAATGCATTTCACTACATTTAATATTTTATTAATTAAATGTGCTTACATTAAAGTGAACTAAGAGTTAAATAACGCTTACCATAAAAGAAATTAACATTTTTATAATTCCTGAAGCATAAAAAAAATTAAAGCCCTATTTTAATTGACTACAATTAAAATTGTTTAAAAGAAGAAAGCACCTTAACACTTGCACGTATAAACCGTCGACGGATGCTAAATTATTTGAAGTTTTTATTGGGAAGGAACTTGGAATTCCGGGTGCCCAGTATATGTTGGCCGTTTGGCTGTTCATGGCAGCGCTGCTCGCAAAGGCTAACGATATTTCAAACAAGGAACAAAGCTTTAGTTCTCTATACAGGGTGTAAACGAAATCATGTAATTCCTTCAAACCTCGTGATGTACTGCTGACATACATAGATTAACCCTGCACGGGATACTTTTGGATTCAATAAAAAAATATTTACAAAAAGTAAACATGGTTCTTACCGTGAGGTTAAATGACCGTGCGGCGAAAATGCTAAAATGTCTCACGTTAAGAACGTATGTTTACTTATTATGTTTTTTTTTATTGAATCCAAAAGTATCCCGTGCAGGGTTAATCTATGTCAGCAGTACATCACGAGGTTTGAAGGAATTACATGATTTCGTTTACACCCTGTATAGCTGTCTGCCAAAATATACTGGCCACGTAGTAATAACAAATGCCGCCCTAACAAGGCTATTAGTCAGTCAGCACAATTAGCTTTCGTGTCACATAACAAGGGGTTTGTAAATTTAATCGAGATTATCATCAAAAGCACCACCTGCTGATTTAATTTTTCGCAGCTTTTTTTGATATCGGATAGGCATAGAGTGAGTGAAATGTCGCCACTTTTGTACTCTTCAGTGACTAAAGTTCATAATTGTTTTAATTGAGGTGTCTTTCAATAGCTGTGCATGTAGATAAGCCTATGGGCATCAGAAAGTATCTATAAAAATACTTTACAAAAAGTTTAAAGTAAAGGCGAAGACATGCAGGTAGTACATAGATTAAATTATGGAATAGGCATTTTTTTATAATTTTGAAATTGTACTTGTCTGTTTTCTCCGTGGTCTTCACCTCTTGAACCTGGAAGAATTTGTATCGTTAACTTAATAGTACTTAGCATATTACACGTGTAATATAAATTGGGTTTCATACAGAGCTTAGCGAAGATGCAACCCTAGGTAGAATTCCAAAAAAAAAGGTTTTATTCTTATCTTTTCAGTGTAGAAGATGGTCAAAAAAATAGTCCTCTATTTGCGTTTTCTTCTTCAGCCTTCTATACAAGGTTAGTCGGAAAGGGGGTACTACGCCGCGGGCCACTTAATGTATCACTGATGATTGTTTAAAGAAAGTGTTAAAATTTCAAAATTCGATTAAAAAAAAACCATACAAAATTATTTACATTTTATTTTTTTCAAAAATTCTTCATCCCTGCTTTAGTTACGAATTCAGAAAATAAAGCTTCTAATCCGTGACCCCAAATATGACCAAAAATGTAAACACAGCTGATCTTATGTGAGGATAGATAGAATTTAGCGTATTTTTTATGAATTCTTTGAACAGCCCCCGATCCACCGTGCTCACCCGCCGCAGCCGCGGAGCCGATCGTCCCTTCTGACTCCGCGCAGTCACACCGTTGTTAATGCAGCCCTCATCAAGCTGTCGTGTCCCTCCCAGTCCTCTCGCATTCAACACCCTAAGAGGTTCGAGTTCCCCCCTTGGGGACACCCTTAGATGTGTTGCTGCTATAATAGTCATGATGTAGTTAGCGTAGTTAGCTAGGTAGTTAGTTTAGATATTGGTTCGGAGACCCTTCTGGTCTTGCCAATAATAGCCCGGTTACGTAGAAAAGGTCCGCAAGACCATCTACAAGAGTCGATTAGGAAAAAATAAAATTCTTTGAACAGCAATTTTTCTTAAACTATAGACTTTTGGGGAAAGTTGTAGAACAAAAGTTATCCATTATTATGGGTAGTTTAACACACTTTCGGCTTAGTACCCCTTACCGACTAACCTTGTATAGGTACTATACGGTTTTAGTGCACTTATAATTTCGGGGAAGAATAACGTGAAGGCGTACAATAATAACATACGTAGATAGTGGTGAGTTGTTAGCAAATCAACTCCGATCTCCATAAAGGTACCATTAAATAAACCTCTCCTTTACTTGACATTTAAAAATAATGTGGGTGGACAGTTGACGTACGTTATGTTGTTCTTTCTCTGTGGTAATAGCATGGAAAACATACCGCCTAACCATAACATCAGTCCGAAAGTACTTTGGTGCACTTTATAAGGTGTGAACGATAAATTTCGAAATTCCGAAGCAGTATTTAGGCCCGTATCAAAAACAGCTCAAAAACAGCATTTGAGAGATCTCCTCTCAAATGAGAGCTGTATATATATGTCATAAGTGTAGTTTTTCATGACTTGAGACGAATTAGAAAAAGAAGTTGTTAAATGTTTGAAATTCGACTTTATGGAAGATCTTTCAAATGAGAGCTGTTAATAAGGGCCTTAGAATTCTAGTAATACTTCCTAAATTCAATGCATCTGAGATTTAGAGCCTCCACGAGTGATGATACCCAAAAACATTCGTAGGCAGTCAGCCTCGCTACCAACCTCGCTAACTGTTTAATTTTTTCACCACGAAATGAGCTATTTTTGGATAGCTTGTGCCGACACGAGAGAAGAAGAAGAAATAAGAAATACACCCATATTCTAAGATGTACCTCCAAAACTTATTCGACTCATACTCGACTCAGAACGGCCTCGAAAACACCTTTAAAATTGTACCCTTCGTCGCAATTTTGAGTGAACTTTGAGGTTCCTCGAAGGAGGCATTACGTCATAATTTGAATTATCTGCATCGCGCAAATAACGCCGCGATAAATAATTGTAAGGATTATTGTAAGCATATTCAATAAAGTCTTCAAAATTCATTTTTGTTACATAGGAACTTTGATACTTCCTTCCTTAAGGTAGGTTCCGAGGTAACTTGAGTTTGACAGATGATTCCTTACCTTGACTGAAGAAAAATCTCGAGTCGAGGACGTTTATGTCAAGTTGAGTTGGAGTCGAGTCGAGTAAGTTTTGGAGGAACGTCTTAGAATATGGGTGATAGAATATTGTCTAATGGCAATATAGGTATAAAACTATTACTCTCTAATGAGAGGGTTCGTGGCTAATTAACAACGGCGCGGATCATACGATTTGCGAGCTTAAGCTGCGCTTGCTGCGGTCAGTTTGTGGATGGGTGACCGTTCCTTACATCTCCGTGCCTCGGAGAGCACGATAAACAGTCGGTCCCGGGGGTCATACGAATACCTATGACAGTTGTTACGGGAAGTCAGAAGCCTGAAAGTCTGGCGACCGGTCTAACCTTACGATATCGGCATTGCCCAGTAACTGGGTTGTGGAGGTCTGATGGCAATCGCTCAGTGTAAAATACTGGTATTCAGCCGCGTCTGGTTTGACTGGAAGCTGACTCCAACTTAGTTGGGAAAAAGCTAGGCAAACTCTGTTATAAGAGTTACAATTTTCGGAATGCCATAAGCTTCTTCTGGATTATCATATATGCAGTGATGGAATTTTCTGAGCACTTTACTTCAATGCGATCTGTCCTTGAACCTGCAGTCCACATGCAACAATGTGTAACATTTAACGATAATCTCTGCTTGACTTTAACAAATCACGAGATAACGAGCAGCTGGTACAGTGTTAGTATTTCCTTTATATCCTGAATAACATGGAAACCATGTGTAACTTTAAGGAACCCTAAATCGCTGTGTTACTACCTGTTTGGCCGTTTCACTTGTTTGATTGCTATCACAAATCTCGTGCAGGTGCTGTGTCGATGTAGAATATGATTTTGTCAAGTTTTTCGACAACGTGCGCACGCGCAGATTGCTTGCATTAATTATTATGACTTCATATAAAATTGTTGCACCTGCTTTTGGCAGTAAACTTTAATGTTAGGACAGTAAATTGGTTATGTTTGTTTATTTTTTAGGATCATAACATAAATAAAATTTGTAGTGTGAAAAAATGTGTTGCGAAAATATAATATTTTTTTAACATAACTTCACGTCTGTATTACCCGGAGGGTTGCGTAGAGGTGTATAATAACACCCTCATTTCGCAGTTATGTTTAAGTCCCATGTAATAGGGGGCGAGTTTATTGCCAACAACCGAGCACAAATCCAAACTCCGGGCTGCTACTGAGGAATTCCACACAGAACCACCCAATAACACTTTGCCCGACCTGGGCATGGAACTCAGGACCTCACGATCACCACTAGACCAACGAAGCAGTTATTTATTGTTTATATTTTTTTTCAACTTAAAGCCATTATGATTAATGTAATAACATTACTAATAAGGCGTCATCGGGTTAGACAACCTTTCTTCCGTGGGAGACAGTAAAATATTAACTGCAATACGTGTGCTCCTGGTGATTGCAATGTGTAATGTGAATTTGATAGTCTTCAATTACTGCGTGTCTATCATTAGAGACCACCGTGGAGTCGGTGACGGGTTCCTGTTATTAGTTGACTACAATGTTAGTTGAATACAGGCGTCATGGCGAGGGTTAAATTATTTTCACAGTTTCAAACTATCTTATCTGCTACGTAATTAAATGCGGGTAATTATTAGTGACAATATTTTGAGTTTACGAGTCTTTGACTTTTACATCGATGAGGTATTCTTTAGGTAAGTGAAAGCAGTTTTTATTATTAAACAGTTTTAAATAGATCCACTTCGTACATTTGTTTGTTAGTTTGATTCAAATCTTGCGACAGTTTTTTCAACTTCTTCTGCTTAACCGATTCTCCTGCAACTTCGCACACAAATTCAAATCCATGACAATACAATACTATAATAATTTCAATCTTCAATCCTCAGATAATGATGCTGCAGGGCAGGGCCTAGGGGTACTGCAAGACAAAACCGTTTAACTTAAAACTTTTTTTAAGGGATTATTACTGTACAGACACACGCACGCACACATACACACCCACACACACACACACACACACACACATACATACACACAACACAGGGTGTTACACGAGAGATACGCGAAGTCATGCAATGAGTGCCTTTAAATTGTCTAGTAAATTGTTGGTGTGAATTTAAAAGTCAATGAACTTGAATCAAGAGTTACATTTTATGTTGTAAGAAATCACCAAACAGACCTGCAGAAGTCGTTTGAAGATACAAGTCAATACAGCCTTGATAATTTCTTCGAATTCATCAAAAAACTTGAACTTGAATGAACCAAACGTATACAAAATACTTTAAAGTTTAAGATTGATTTGTAACTAAAAATAAAGTACGTCTTCATGAAAATAAGCAATAATTATTCACATACCTGTCGCGAAGATTGAACTGAGTCACTTGAAGTAAACGACAATTGTACAAGCAGAGTTCAAAACAGTTGGCTCTAACAAAGAGTAATATGCATATTCATGTCCCGCGCCCCCTTTTCAAGCGTCCCGGCTGAATTGCGCCCGCGCCGATGTGACACCGTTTCTACACGACATTCGAGATGCTTTGACTGTACACCTAAATAAATCCTTTGTTTACTATTTGGGACGGTCAGGTGGGAACTAATAGTTACAGGTTGATATGTAGAGCAATGTCGGTGATACTATTTAACATTTTGAGGCCGTGCTAAAGAATCAATCTGTTTGACTAAAATATTTAATTGTGTGATGAATTTACTTGAATATACTGTTATTTTACGCTAAATTTAAAAATGTTTTAAGTATCATTGATTAATAAGCAGATATCCACGATTGTTGAAGATTTAACGGAGTTAATATCTATTTGACTACCTTGTTGGTCTAGTGGTCGCATGCGCGACTGCTGAACATGGGGTCCCGAGTTCGATCCCCAGGTCGGGCAAATTGTTATTATGTTTTTCCATTAGGAATTTCTCGGTAGTAGCCCGGTGTCTGAATTTGTGCCAGGTTAATGGCAATAGGATCGCCCCCTATTATATGGGACTTAAAAATAAGAGTTAAAACGACGATGTACTAAAAAATACTTCTCTGTCGAACCTTTCGGGGAATACAAAGCGTGATGTTATGTGAATACCTATAAAGTGGTTCACCATAGACAGCATTAGAGATTTTCTTATAGATAAATTCTTCTTCCAAATCAAACAAGAATGAAAATTGTTTAAGTTTTGTCGTCGTTGTTACTGTAGCAGGCACTTACCATCTGCAAGTTATGTACAAAAACTTACCGTTCGTACTTAAATATTCAAAATATTAATATTTCCAAATGATATAACAATTTGCATTTGAAGGCCAGACGTGCACAATAAAGAAAACAGCAATAGTGCACATTCAATATTCCTTTTAAATATTGTTCAATATACGAGTTTACATGACAAATGATTTGGAAAGTATTGTTGCTACCTGACAACATTTGTAGTTGTTAAATTATCTTTGTGTGTTCATCTGTTTTACGATGTGTGTTTTATAGTTTTAATGGTTCGAAATTGTTAGTACTGTTTTAATATTTTTTTCGATATTTTCAGTTAGGTATATTATATCGTCAGTGGAAAGGTAAAAAGACTAAAGCGCCAATATACCTACTTTGCAGTAGAGAGATTCAAAGTATTTTTTAACAAAATAAACATAGTTCTTTTTCTTAGAGTATACATATTATCTTCACATATACAAGTCTTTTTACCTTTCCACTGACGATACGCATACAAATAAACTGAAAGGCTCTTGGCTAATTAGGAACCGCGTGGATCATACGATTTGCGATGTTAAGCTGTGCTTGCCGTTGTCTTTCCGTGGATGGGTGCTTCGTTGCACATCGAGACCCCTCCGTGCCTCGGAGAGCACGTTATGCAGTCGGTCTCGTGTGTCATACGAATACCTATGACAGTCGTTACGGGAAGTCAGAAGCTCGAAAGTCTGACAACTGGTCTAATCTCAGGATGTCGGCATTACCCAGTAACTGGGTTGCGGAGGTCTGATGGCAGTCGCTCCGTGTAAAATATTGGTACACAGCCGCATCTGGTTAGACTGCACGCTGACCCCAACATAGTTGGGAAAAGGCTAGGCAGTACATTATGCATACAAATAAACTATTTGAACTTTGTAATGCTGCGTTATGAAAAGTAGATTCAAATTGAGTAAGAAGTTAGCCATTGATAAATTATCTGTTTCGATAAAAGAGGCTTTAACTAGTAAAATGTAACGCTGTTCATGATTTATTCATTACATCGCGTGATGCAGCAAAAAAATCAGCCGCAGATCAAAACCCATGAAGATAAACTTTGTAAAGAAAGATCATGGAGACTGTATTTATATTTCTTCTAAAAAGGTGACTCGAACTTTTGTACCCGGTTTCTATCAAATACGACATAGTTTTTCTTTACAACGATGGTACTCTGCAACGAACTACGTTTCAGTATTTGTTAATAGGTACTGTTGACTCGTAATTTTGTCTAATAACGGTCGGTAAGATATAGGAATCCAGCTTTAGTGAAGATGTACTTGAAAACAGTTGCAGGGATCGAAAAGTTTTCGTTTTTCCATTAACTTCGTCTCGACACTCTATCAAGTAAGATATATCAATTTATTAATGCCTACAGTTGAATACTGGCCTCTGTTGTAGACCCCTGCTACAAAAAAAACTGCGATATTAAAAAAAATATTGACATACATTTTCAGTAAAATGACATAACATTACGCTTTGTATTCCCCGAAGGGTTCGGCAGACGTGTTTTTTTAGTACACCCTCGTTTCGCCAGTTATGTTTAAGTTCCATGTAATGGGGGGCGAGCCTATTGCCATTAAACGGGTAAAAATTCAGACTCGGGCTGCTACTGAGAAATTCTTAACGGGAAACACCAATAACACTTTGCCCGACCTGGGGATCGAATCCAGGAATTCACGATCAGCAGTCGCGCTTGCTACCAGACCAACGAGACAGTTCAACAAAATGCATACTAAATTAATACTCTACATAGCAGTAGCACCTAATTTACTCTTATGGTATAAACTCTTTCTCAGTCATTTCTTTCCGCAGCGCGATTCTCTTCACCCATATTCTAAGACGTTCCTCCAAAACTTAATCGACTCGACTCCACCTCGATTCAGCCTTTCTCACTACCATCGGTAGTTATTGTTAACATAAACGTCCTCGACTCGAGATTTTTCCTCAGTCGAGGTAAGGAATCATCTGTCAAACTCAAGGTACCTCGGAACGTACCTTAAGGAAGGAAGTGTCAAGGTGTAACAAAAATGAAGTTTGAAGAATTTATCGAATATGCTTACGATAACCCTTACAACTATTTATCGCGGCGTTATTTGCGCTGTGCAGATAAT
Source organism: Amphipyra berbera (assembly GCA_910594945.2). Taxonomy (NCBI): domain Eukaryota; kingdom Metazoa; phylum Arthropoda; class Insecta; order Lepidoptera; family Noctuidae; genus Amphipyra; species Amphipyra berbera. The sequence continues at coordinate 8,557,281 of OU343127.1, forward strand.
TCAAATTAAAACGTAATGGGTCGACTCATTTGAGGAACCTCAAAGTTTACTCGAAAGTGCGACTAAGAACACAATTTTAAAGGTGTTTTCGAGGCCGTCCTGAGTCGAGTAAGTTTTGGAGGAACGTCTTAGAATATGGGTGTTAGTAAGTAACTAATAAGAATTTCTCGTTCGTAAGACACCGCAGTTACATACTCGTTGCATTATACGTACTTTTTCATTTCCGAAGCGGTATCGAACTTGTCTTTGCAAATACAAATACGGCGCAGTAAAATCCTGTAGTTACATGGCTGAGGTCACGTCAGGTGCAGGTGACTGCATTTTACAGCTCCTGAGCTACCACGGCTCCTTTTTTGGAAAAAAATTATGGCCAGCAATGAACTGCGATCGACTAAGGCTAAGTAAGTAGCAATGAAATCTGAATAGTTGGTCAGGATTATAAATCTACAGGGCCGGTAAACGATCAATATTTTACGGAAATGTGTATTCAGCAATGCCGAGCAACTCTTTGCAGCATCACATACTCGATCTATTGCCAGAACTTGCTATCAATATGTGTAATTGCTAATCTATTGCTAACAATGGTAAGTAATTGCTGACTAACCAGCAATATTGAGGCAATATTGCCGAACAACTTGTCAATGTTGCTCTAATATTGACGAGTAATAGGACCATATTGCCTTTACATTGCCGTAAAATATTGATCATTTATCGGCCACTACTATATAACAATTGGTATACTATCAGAAAATTTATGGCAGAGGGTTAGACAGAAAAGAAGTAATAACCAAGTTCTTGACATAAGTATTTTTTTATCTTAGGATTCAAAGTCATCGTTGGCTAATGCAGACTTTTTGGTAGTCCTAACTGCAACATGCTACAATGTCGCGTATGCGCAAGTATTATTCGATATTTAAAAGTGATGGTATATTGCCGTATGTGACAGGTTGCGTGGAATCGTAATCACAAATTGTTTCTGACATGAACTGCGTGAAAATTGATAAGAGATAATGAACGCTTACTATAAGGCAAAGTAAAAAGTCACTTGTATTTTTATCGTGAAAAAAAATGCAGGACGTATTATATTTTGTAATTCATGACCAAAACAAATATTTTTCAGTCAAAAAAAAAAACTGGGTCCAGCGTAGAACCTTTAGTTCCCTTTAATTAATATGGCCAAAAACGAATCGTTTTCCTTACTAATGGTAGCATTTTTTATTGCGAAACTGAGCATATACGACTCGTAAGCTAATTTTACGTATGATAGCTACTATCGTTGGGAGGGTCTACTATGCACAGTTATGGGGTCTTTGCTTCATTATTGGTAAAGATACAAGAGTTTTAATTTTGACCAATAACGTTCGGTATATCATCGGAATCGGCCGTAATTCTACTTTGTTCTACAAGCACTTCGTTTTCGTATGATATTCGTCTGTAGCTTGAAGATAAGCACGATAACTATGATTTTTTTTAAGCTTGGCCCGTGTTTAAAAAATCTCTAAATGGCTAGGGAAGACGTTTGAACTGTAGAAACTTTTAATTCTATAGCCAGTAAATCTATTATATTTTATAGTGACTGTCTCTTATTTTGAAATCGTTCGTCAAGTCTATTGTAATTATTGTAATTATGTACCTACCTTGATTTACAATGTGGAGTAGCAATGTGACCTGACGCCTTGACCCCTTCAGCGGTTAACAATTTGAAATAACTAAATTCTAATAAATTTCTCAGAAAAAAATTAAGGGACTTTAATATCTAGAAAACCTAATGTAAAAGCTAAGTACTTACCTGAATACCCACGAGTAGTTAAAATGGCGGTCCGTAGGCGTACAAGAGGACATAGGAGACTATATTCTTGATTTGTTGCTTTTTTTTCAGAATAAAATGGTCCTCACAAAGGCCTATTCCTCCTCTCCTTACCATCTAATGATAGTAGAGCTTTTTGTAAGATGGCATTATTGAACATGTAAAGTGTTCCTGACGGTTTGTCGAAGACAAAAAATACTGTAAATCTTGGATACCTCGCAGTAAAACCTTATGTAACTTAGGTGTACATGTAAGCACGTATGCACGTTTGTAGATACGTTTAGGTATTGTAAGTAGGTATATAAATTTTAGGTATATTATCATTTTTTTTTTGAAAAGAACATTGCCCCACACTAGGATTTCTCCTGTATCGTGGGTGCGTTTACAAATCTTCACATGCACAAATATCCAGACCCGGAACAACTATCTGTAGGCCATACAAATATTTGTTCCGTGCGGGAATCGAACCCACGACACGTAGCGCAGAAACCGATCGCTCAGCCACTGCACCAAACGTGTCGTCCAAACACATTGTAGTTCTGCCTAGCCTTTTCCCAACTATATTGGGGTCAGCTTCCAGTCTAACTAGATGGGGCTGAATACCAGTATTATCAGACCTCCGCAACCCAGTTACCATTTTATTTCAAATGTATGTTAATTGTTATTTTCGCTAATACTGTATTAAATTACTATTCATATTAATTAGCAGACAACAATGGGAGCGACTGTATGAGTCTATTTCTAATTAGGGCGTTGCCTTTTATTAAGATTCAATACGCCGCTCATGAATATCAAACAGTTCGTAGATATTACCAAAGTATTGACAAATTAAAAGTATTTTTCACCTATTGTTACAGGACGTGCTTGGTTTTTAGTTTCAGGCTTGCGGGTCAACACCTCGAATGAAGCTAAAGAAGCTTAGATGGAATACGTTTTCTAAGGAAAAGCCATAACACATTTTCCAGGAAGATTGTATACAGACCGGAAGCTTCTTCTTAGCGTGTCGATGGCAATCTGAATAGTCTGCCCATAACTTAGCTACGAGTTTAACGTTATCAGTAGCGTCCATTAGTTCCTGTAACGTCCAGGTATCAGGGCACGTAGGGTATGATGTTAGATGTCACATCGTTTGATACTGATCTGAAAAGATACATTTTAATTAAAATACTGGCGAGTCGACAATTTAGTCTGATTTTTTTTTTTCCTAATCGACTCTTGTAGATGGTCTTGCGGGCCTTTTCTACGTAACCGGGCTATTATTGGCGAGACCAGAAGGGTCTCCAAACCAATATCTAAACGAACTACCTAGCTAACTACGCTAACTACTGTAACATCATGACTATTATAGCAGCAACACCTCTAAGGGTGTCCCCAAGGGGGGACTCGAACCTCTTAGGGTGTTGAATGCGAGAGGACTGGGAGGGATACGACAGCTTGATGAGGACTGTATTAACAACGGTGTGACTGCGCGGAGTCAGAAGGGACGACCGGCTCCGTGGCTGCGGCGGGTGAGCACGGTGGATCGGGGGTGTAATTTAGTCTGAATAGCAATACCTATAGTTTAGCGTTGTTGGGTGTGATTCCACATCAAAATTAAATAAAAGAAAAATATATCGTATCTTTTGCAGTTACCTATGCATACCATTAAGGGAGCGTTCAAGTATTACGTAACGAATTTGGGGGGAGGGGGGGGGGGTCTTCTGAAACATTACGAAGCGTTAGAGGCGTTGTTGGATGTATGCAGGCACCCTTACATGGGGGGGAGGGGGGGTCAAAAATCTCCATAATTTGCGTTACGTAATACTTGAACGCACCCTAAACTGGACTCTACTAAAATAAGAAAAACAGTTGGTTACTAGTGCCTGTTGAAGAGTTACGCGTCTTTTGCAATAATATTCACACTGTCGATAATGATAATAGTCATACTTATTAAAAAAAAATTGAAAAGATGTGACGGAGTTACAAGTACATCTTCTCGCAACCTTGACAAGCAAGTTATTGCAGCTAGTGCTCGCTTACTTCGTAATACTTGCAGATATCGATTTGCTACGGGTGTCTCCACACTCCACAGTTTGAAAGTCGGTTGCAAAAATCAACTTCTTCCTTTCGTGTGGTTAGTGACTAAGCTGGTGTCAGAGTTTATGCCGCCCATGGGCCTCTGATCTGGCTTCACATGCCGTCGAGAAATATCTCTCAGGCATGCTGGTTTCCTCACGATGTTTTCCTTCAACGTTTTTAAGCAAGTGATAATTATACAATACGCACATGAATCCGAAAATTCAGAGGTTCGTGCCTTTGGTTTGAACTCGAATGACTTGGCAGTCCAACGGTCACACCACTAGGCTATCACTGCTATTATTTACTTGTGCAATAATACCTACTTGCCAGTGGAATTGGCGCTTTTCGGCCTGGTACAAGATGGTAGTTAAAATATTATTTTATGTGTCCAAAGTCCTCTGGGTTCGTCCACATCACATTTCCTTTTAAATAAAAAAAAACTACGCAGTTTTTATATACATTACTAAAAGGTACCTATATTTTATTTTATGAAATGCATTGGTCATTGGCCTAGCTATGGCAACGACCTGTGAAGGGATCAAGCGCGATGAATGACCGCCCGGTGACGTAGTAATGCGGTGACGAAACAGAACTATTGCGTTCTAGTGCTAATTGGTGGAGTCACATCTTAATATAGGCCTTTTTAATGGACGATTCCCGTGAGTTGATGTCGAAACCTTCACCCCTTGCTTCGGTCAGCTACTCCTAAGATTATGAGTCAGTGATTATTGAGGCTTTGACTGAAACCTGCGTACGTGACGTCTTGACGTAATCTAGCTTGGTATAGGAAAAGTTATTATTAATTTGAATTAGCATACTTGATCGGTGATTTCAGCTTATACCCTGGGTAGCGTTAAATACGATTAAGGGTTTAATGGATGGCCAACATACCTATCCTGCTTTGCGCTAATAACAAAAAAAATCTTTCGTGAGGTGTCATACGAATACCTATGAAAAGAATCCCGTAATTTTGACAACCAGTCTAGGATAGCGAGATTGTCCTGTAACTGGGTTGCGGAACTCTGAAGGCAGTCGCTCCGTGTAATATACTGGTATTCAACTGCATCTGGTTAGACTGGAAGATAAGCCCAACATAGTTGGGAAAAGGCTAAGCAAAACAACGCTAACGCGGTGATTCTGGCAATAGTCGCTACCGTAACAACAGTCAATGAGGGAGACACATCTTCGGCAGTGGACTTTTGCGGGTTGATTTGGTGATGATGCTGACTCTACAATACGTGTATTACATAATATAACATCACGCCTGTATTCCCCGAAGGATTGGGCAGAGGTGTATAATAACACCCTCATTTCGCCGTTATGTTTAAGTCCCATGTAATAGGGGGCGAGCCTATTGCCATCAACCGGGCAAAAAGCTAAACTCCGGGCTGCTACAGAGAAATTCCACACGGAAAAACCCAATAACACTTCGCCCGATCTGGGAATTAAACCCGGGACCTCACGATCAGCAGACGCACTTGCCACCACTGGACCTACGAGGCATTATTATTATTATGTAGGTATTAGGTTTTTAAAAGGTTATTTTGATAATAGAATATTTAGATATATAAAAATGTTTTATAATAAAAATGTTGGGGGCAATTACCGTATCAAAATCTTAACAATTTTTATTGCGTGACGTTTAGCAAATACTTACAAGTTTTAAACATTCTTGCACTGTAAATTATTTGCCGCCTTGTAGTATTTATTATGCTAAAGTTTACTACGTTTACATTGTTAATAGGACATGTAAATGAGGGATACGATAAGTTATGTCACTCCGCAAAGGAAATAGAGCGTGATGATAATAGGTTACGACTTGTTTCTAAGTGTATAATAAAAATAAATCGAACTTTACAAACGCTATTGTATGTAATGAAGTACCATTTTAGCCCCATTTCCGTCTAGTTTTGTCTCTTATCCAGAGGTCCATTCTTCTTCTTCTCTATTGTATTACGAGCTATATGTGAATAGCGCAGGTCGATGTCGTGGTGAAAAGATTAGCTAGTCACTAAGGTTGGTAGCAGGGCTGACAGCCCAGGGTACGACGGATGTACTGAATGAGGAACCCCGTTGGTATCTACCTACGTCGTTGTTTTTTGTGTAACAACTAATTCTGTAGGTTCGTGTTGTTTGCAGTCCAATAAAAAAAACTTATTTCTTTCTCGCACTGGGTGCGGTTTATTCCTAACCTAGTCCACGTAATGGACAGATCGTTAAACTATTGTAGAAATAGGTGTCGCGTCATTATTTACCGTATTTTTATAAATTAACAACAAATAATTGAATATACTTGAATCACGTGCATTTACATTTAACATAAAAATAAATAGTACACGTGAGCGGGGATAAATATATTTGGTCGCAGTCACCGTTTCATGCAAAAAATTAGTCACACGATAATTGATGATGCAAAACTTCGATCACATCTATGTTCCGGGCACCTACAAATGTAGGTACATAGATACAATGCGTGAACACAACATTTTGAAACTTTATGCGAATATACTTTTGAATATTTGGCAGTTGTTCTATTCTAATTAAAGTACCTACTTGGCAAGACATACCTACAGTAAAAAAAATAGAATCTATTATAAATTAATTATTTATTTATACAAGGTTAGTCGGAAACGGGGTACTAAGCCGCGGGCCACTTAAAGTATCACTGATGACTGTTTAAAAGTATGTGCTAAAATTTCAAGATTCGATAATTTTTATTTGCATGCAAAAAGAATTTTATTTTAGTTTTTTTTTAAATTATACCTGCTTTAGTTATGAATTCAGAAAATTAAGTTTCTAATCCTTGACCTATCAAAGACATACAACATAATCTTGTATTGGTGAATCAATCATTACAGTTATAGCTAATATCGGTATGTCAGGATTGGGAGCATGGTAAATAAAGTAAATTAAACCAACATAGACTGGAGAGTCTGACTGAACCACTGAGAGTACTTTTAATTAGGTTAGTGATTAGTTACAGAAGCTAGTTCACAATATATCACAATATAATGATTAACACAAGATCAGAAAATGAGGACAAGCAAACCAGATATAAAAGGTCAGACTTCTTCAGCTGTTCGACATCCCTGATCCACCGTGTTCACCCGCAGCAGCAGCGGAGCCGGTCGTCCTTTCTGACTCCGCAGTCACACCGTTAATTCAGCCCTCATCAAGCTGTCGTATCCCTCCCATTCCTCTCGCATTCAACGCCCTAAGCCAAGGTTCGAGTCCCCCCTAGGGGACGCCCTTAGAGGTGTTGCTGCCAAGTAGTCATGATGTTACTAATAGTAGTTAGCGTAGTTAGCTAGTATTTAAGTTAAATATTGGTTGGAGACCCTTCAGGTCTCACCAATAACTGCCCGGTTACGTAGAAAAGGTCCGCAAGACCATCTACAAGCAGTCGATTAGGTAAAAGCTGTTCGACATGGAATCCTCTGCTTCGTCGAATGACCACTATTTTTATAACTTCGGGTACGTTGATTAATCTTGACGGTTATCCTCCTATGTCAACATTGTCCAGTGTTACCAGTTACCGATAACAGACCCCAAACATGACCTAAATTGTACACAGCTGATCATAGCTATGGACAAATAGATTTTAGCATATTTTTTACGAAATCTTTGAAAAGCTATTTCTCTTAAACTATCGAATTTTGGAGAAAGTTGTAGAACAAAAGTTATCCCTTGTTATGGGTACTTTAATACCCTTTCGGCTTAGTACCCCCTTTCCGACTAAACTTGTATGCAACACACATTATTTTGGCACCCTTTCTTTGAAATCCTGCTTGCACATGTATTAACAATGTTACATTTATCATACACTAGTGGCCCGTCCCGGCTTCGCACGGGTGGACATTTTTCCTGTTTTTGCAACATTTTTCACTTATGCTCCGCTCCTATTGGTCGTAGCGTGATGTTATATAACCTATAACCTTCCTCGATAAATGGACTATCCAACACAAAAATATTTTTTCAATTCAAACCAGTAGTTCCTGAGATTACCGTGTTCAAACAAACAAACTGTTCAGCTTCATAATTTATCATACATATTTTATTTAAACCAGGAAGCTATTTATTGATCGAATAACAGGATTAATTCTGTATAGAAGCACTTTGTACTATTTTTTTAATTTTAATTATGTATGGGTTTCACGGCAAAGCTAACTATAATCTTTCAGTGTGTCCATTTGAACCGCATAATGACTTATTTTGAAAAAAAAACTTAATAGACAATACACAGTTGAATAGTTAAGTGGGTATTGTGTGAAAATTATATCGAATTAAATAAAAATTCATTCGTTGAGGTAAGATATACAAGGTTAGTCGGAAAGGGGGTACTAAGTCGCGGGCCACCTATAGTATCACTGCTGACTATTTTAAAGCAAGTGTTAAAATTTCAAAATTCGATAGTTTTTTGCTTTAGTTATGAATTCAGAAAATTAATTTTCTAATCCGTGACCCCAAATATAACCTAAATAGCATATTTTTTACGAAATATTTGAAAAGCTATTTCTCTTAAACTATCGAGTTTTGGGGAAAGTTGTAGAACAAAAGTTATCCCTTATTATGGGTACTTTAACACCCTTTCGACTTAGTACCTCCTTTCCGACTAACCTTGTATAAATCAATATAGCAAATAATGCAGTGACGTTAATAATGTTTTTTTTTGTACAAAATTTTTGTATTAGCCGTTTTTTTTGTACGAAATAAATTGGAAACTGTCGCAGCCATTGTAAAGAGCGGGTTAAAAATCTAACTGGCCACGTCGTTGATAAAAAAACGGTAATGGATGCAAGCATTGCACGTTCGCACGACAATGACCGACGGAAGCCGAGCGTCCGGTGTCACCTGCGCCAGAGCACTTCCCTACGCAACCTGAATTATTTCTAATTAATTGTTTGTCTGTCCCTGTAGAATAAATTATAACTTCTTGACGTAAATAGAACAACGATCAGAATCTGATAAATATGTGTTACGTTCTAGACGTGCTGCTTTCATTTTTTTCTTGTGTTGTTTGTAGAGAATATTTGCATACAGTGTGTCGTCTTGAATATGTTAAATAGGATGCCATTTGAGCTATCGGTATTTCGTTTTAACACCATCAATAAAACCACATTTTTTTGGGATTTCAGAATGAATACTTCGGAAGTCGCAAAAGTAACGGGACTCAAATATAATTATTAAAGACATACCACAGAATCTTGTATGGGGGAATCTATCATTACAGTTATAGCTAATATCAGTAGGTATGTCAGGATTGGGAGCATGGTAAATAAAGTAAATGAAACCAACATAAACTCTCCACCACTGAGAGTACTTTTAATTGGGTTAGTGATTAGTTACAGAAGCTAGCTAGTTCACAATATAATAATTAACACAAGATCAGAAAATGAGGACAAGCAAACCAGATATAAGAGGTCAGAGTTCTTCAGCTGTTCGCCATGGAATCCTTGAATCCGTCGAATGACCACTGTTTTTATAACTTCGGGTACGTTGATTAATCTTGACGGTTATCCTCCTATGTCAACATTGTCCAGTGTTACCAGTTACCGATAACATAATTTTCATTATTTTATTTTTTTAAGTTGACGTCATCAACAACGGGGCTCGTGGCTACTTACAAACCGCGCGGATCATACGGTTTGCGAGGTTAAGCTATGCTTTCCGCGGTCAGTCTGGGATGGGTGACCATTCGTTACACATCGAGGCCCCTCCAGCCCTCGAAGAGCACGTTAAACCGTCGGTCTCGGGTGTCATAAGATTACCTATGACAGTCGTTACGGGTAGTCAGAAGTCCGAAAGTCTGACAACCGGTCCAACCTTAGGATTGCCCTGTAACTGGGATGCGGAGGTCTGATAGCAGTCGCTCCGTGTAAATTACTAGTATTCAGCCGCACCTGGTTAGACTGGAAGCTGACCCTAACATACTTGGGAAAAGGTTAGGCGGAAAATGTTGGACGTCATCTGAACTTCTATTTACATTATAAAGAAATGAGTTTTCCCTATCTTCCTCTTGACAACAGCCTCTTACCACCAACTTACTTACTCAACCACTTAATTGAAATTGGAGTAGTAATCGTTGGATATCTTCATCATCATTGACAACGGTGCGATTCATAACGCTGCGGCAAAAATCTGCGTCAACGCGCATTTTTTAAAAATTTTGTTTTTTTTTTGGAAAATCCTCATGGATGTCCCTAGCCCGGGACAGGCGAGGGGATCTGCTGAACTCTTACCGGCTAAAAACCAACGGTGTTCCTTCTCCTGACCGTTCAGCCGGGGTCGCGGGATTCGCAACAGCATGCACCGCACCCCAAATGCGTCGCTGCGCCAGTAAAATACGCTATATATATTTTTTTTGAAAATCCGTCTTTGACGCTATTTTATATTACTTCTCAGCCATGGTTTGGTTAAGACGATAGCAAAAAAAATTATTAGAAAACGGATTTTACAGGTGCACGTGACTTGAGTTGTATTATAAAATAGCATCAGAGACCGATTTAAAAAAAGAAAAATACACTGATACTTGACCACTTTGAGTGTACCTACCGAAAAAACTGCTATACTTCTTGCTAATTTTATGACACTTTTAAAAAGAGATTATTCCAAACTCCTAATTTACACCAAGTGCCAAGATATAAAATAGTTTTCTTCATATATTTTCTAAAACAATATTTGCAAATACATGACATGACAAAAAATGATAATCATGGCATGACAAATAGCAAACATACGTATTTATTTAAAACACTCGTTTTAAAGTTTTTAAACATGTTCATTACATGTAAAAACAAGGAATTATTTTTTTAAAGTTCTTTATACAATGTGTTTACAACTCGTATCATGACTTTTTTCAGTGTAAATGAGTGATTATAATTACCTAACATTTTGTCGTAAAATGAAGGCTCCCAGAGAAAATTGTCACGGAGCTGGTAGAGCAAACCTGTATTCAAATATTAGAATTTTCATTTTTTCTGTTAGTGCTAATGCACTTTTATTATAAGCCCCTAAAGGAAAAGGTTTTCAGACACAAAGTTAATGGTTAATGAATAAAAATATGCTTTCATATTTTCTCAGTCTCACGAATGTCGTTATGAGTCACAGTTCTCAAGTCCGTATGATGACCACTAGCAATTAAGCCCAAGGTTTCCCATGAAATCTTATCGTTTAAAAGCTTGCTTAGATTTTAATCATTATAATGAATTAAACAAGTTCAAAACACTTGAGAATAATAAACTTTAACAGAAGCAGGAAGTTAAATTATTATAAGCTTTATTTGGTCAATGGCTAAAATATAATAATATTATTATTATAGTATTATACAATTGTTTTTAGTACAATTTCTTTAAAGGGGCTAATGGTTGACCATTCGGTATACATCGAGACCCCTCCCTGCCTCGAAGAGCACGTTAAACCGTTGGTCTCGGGTGTCATAAGATTACCTATGACAGTCGTTACGGGTAGTCAGAAGCCCGAAAGTCTGACAACCGGTCTAACCTTACGATATCGGTATTACCCAGTAGATGAGTTGCGGAGGTCTGATGACAATCGCTTCGTCTAAAATACTGGTATTCAGCCACATCTGGCTAGACTGGAAGTTGACCCCAAGATAGTTGGAAAAGGCTAGGAGGAAGAGAGTACAATTTCTTTAAAAAATTGTCCCCTATTTTTACTGGTCTTCTAAACTTAGATATTCATGTTCTATTTTATCATGAAACAATATTATAACGCAGTTGGCTGGTTATTAGTTCATCGTTAACGATTACTACATGAGTTATACCCAAAACGGTAAATACTAGAGATGAAAATCAATAAATCAATCATGATCAATCAATTCATCCTTGTTAATTGCTGGACATATATGTACTCTTGCATAGGCTTTTTTTTTTTCCTATTCGACTATTGTAGATGGTCTTGCGGACCTCTTCTACGTAACCTGACTATTATTGGCGAGACCAGAAGTGTCTCCGAACCAATACCTACTACTCTAACTACCTAGCTAACTACGCAAAGCTAACTACTGTAACATCATGGCTATGACTATAGCAGCGACACCTCTAAGAGTGTCCCCAAGGGGGGACTCGAACTCTTAGGGTGTCGAATGCAGGAGGACTGGGAGGGATACGACAGCTTGATGAGGGCTGTATTCTCGCGTCATGGTGACTGCGCGGAGTCAGAAGGGACGACCGGCTCCGCGGCTGCGGCGGGTGAGCACGGTGGATCGGGGGCGGCGGCGGTGGGACGTCGCCAGGGGCCTCGTCGGCGAGGGCGATACGCCGGTCGGCGGCGGCGGTGTTTGTGTATGGTACTAGTGGATTTATTCGCCTCCTGGAGGAGGGTGATCTCATCATCGGGCTCTAGTAGCGCATGCCGGGGACGGCGGACTATGCTAATCTGGGAGGGTTTATAATCGGACGCGGCGGTCACGAGGGGGTTCCGATGCCTCGAGGCATGGTCGAAGTAACGCTTAGACGTGCGTTTGAGATATTGCCTTACCGTTGGCATTTTTAGGTCTAAGTGAAGCTGAACGTTGCGCATATACCACGGAGCGCCCGCGGCTCTTGCATAGGCAGGTTTAAACACAGCATTTATACCTGCCTACACAAGAGTTGTGACGGGAAAAAATAGTCATCCTAACTTTTGCATATTCTATAGGCTTCATACTTTCGATTGGTATGGAATTTGTCTATTAACCAAACCAGTGAAATGTTTAAAAAAATAAATAATTATCGTATTCTGGACTGAAACTTTTTAGTCAACCCATTTGCAATATTATTTATTGACATATTTAATTTGATATAAAATACTTTTCATCCATTAACCAGCTCGGTGAAGGTCGTTCTATACTGGGATCCTATACTATTATAGCAGTGATAACTTAGTGGTGTGACCGTCGGACTACCGAGTCATAGGTCTCGAGTTGGAACCCAAGGCACGCACCTCTGACTTTTCGGATACATGTGCGTATTGTATAATTACCACTTGCTTAAGAACGGTGAAGGAAAACATCGTGAGGAAACCGGCAAGTCTGAGAGATATTTCTCTTCGGCAGGTGAAGCCAAGTCAGAGGCACATGGGCGGCATGAACTCTGACACCAGGTTAGTCACTAACCACACGAAAAATAAAGAAGAAGAATGTTGGTTGTAAAACATTATGGTCTGGATCAGTAGATCCAGCACTAATGCTGTTGAGTTACTAAGGTAAGCGTAACTTTAATGTAAGTGAATTTTGAATCGGAAATATTCGTTTCGCACATACTATTTCATTAAATTGAAAACTTTACTAACTCCTTGATCTAGTGGTGGCAAGTGCGACTGTTGATCATGAGGTCCTGGGTCGATATCCCCAGGTCGGGACAAGTCTTATTGGGTTTATCCGTGTGGAATTCTTTAGTAGCAGCCCGGAGTTATAATTTGTGCTCGGTTGATGGCAATAGGCTCGCCCCCTATTACATGGGACTAAACATAGCGGCAAAATGAGGGTGTTATACACCTCTGCCAATCCTTCGGGGAATAAAGGCGTTATGTTATGAAAACTTTATTCATATCTATGTATGATACAAATTGTGCATGTCACAATAAAATAAACCAAAATGTTACAGGATAGTTGTATTTTTGATTCAAAATTCGCTTTTTTACGATACTATACGTCAGTCAAACGTTCGTGCCAGTCCTACAGATCAACCATAGGAATCCGACACGGAAACCATTTTACTGTATTACGTTTCGCGTATTATCATTTACTCGTATGAAGCATATAAGGATATAAGTGAACAATCGTAAAAATAGTATCATGAGTGAAAACGTTGGATGCGGGCACCCACACGACGCGACGGAAGTAATGTATATGCAGATATTAGAGCTGCCTACATTGAACTAAATAAGTTCGTGCTACGCATAACAATTTAACCGCTACCTGTCTTTGTTAGTACTTTGTTTTGTTTTTTTTTAAGATGTCAACGGGCCCTACTTATACTATCGAAACTACAAAATCTCATTTTTTATTTGATTATGTATGTACACCGATTACGCTAAGATTTATGATCCGATTTACGTGATTCATCTTTAGTTTGATGCGGAATAGTTACCATTTGGTTCCATAAAAATTTTGTTATTTTATAACCTTATAACATAATTTCACATATTTTAAGCAGATAAAATAAAACTGAGATTTTGTAGTTTCGATAGTATACGTAGGGATCGTCGATGTATGACTTTATGTTTGAGTCTAGCGTTGCTAAAACATACATCATCTCTTTTTCTTCTTCTCAGCGTGTCGATGGCAATCTAAATTGAGTAGGCCTAGAACTTAGCTACGAGTTGAGCGTTATCAGTAGCGTCCATTAGTTCCTGTAACGTGCAGGTATCAGGGCACGCAGGGCATGATGTCAGGTGTCCCATGGTTTGTGGAACAGCACCACATTTACACTCCAAGCTGGAATCGTCTATGAATCTCTGAGCAGATTTTCCATGTTTCGATCAACCTGGGTCCGGAGTCTGTTTAAAGACTTCCAGGTTAGCCAAGGCAATTCATGTCCAGGTGGGAGATAGTTAACAACAGTGATAGCCTAGTGGTGTGACCGTCGGACTGCCAAGTCATAGGTCTCGAGTTCGAACGCAAGGCACGCACCTCTGACTTTTCGGATTCTTGTGCGTATTGTATAATTATCACTTGCTTAAAAACGGTGAAAGAAAACATCGTGAGGAAACCGGCATGCCTGAGAGAATTTTCACGATGGCATGACTCGAAGCCAAGTCAGAGGCTCGTGGGCGGCACAAACTTTGACACCAGGTTAGTCACTATCCACACGAAAAGAAGAAGGTGGGACATTTTCAACATCATCTCTATCAAAATGTAAATGATTATCAAATTAGTACATTTTTATATTTTTCACACTAACCAGCTTAACGATTGAACAATACCAGATAGTACTATATTATTTTAACAGAGTATCCGTGGAAGTTTCTTGCTGGCTCTTCTTCATAGGAGCTATACTTTTTAGACCCGTGCAACTATATTCTCGAGTTTACTTAAGTGCATTGTACTGAATAAACTTTAATGTTGAAATGTTAACATAACATCACGCCTGTTTTTCCTGAAGGGTTGGGCAGAGGAGTATAGTAACACCCTCATTTCGTCGTTATGTTTAAGTCTCATGTAATAGGGGGCGAGCCTACTGCCATCAACCGGGCACAAATCCAAACTCCGGGCTGTTACTGAGGAATTTCACACGGAAAAACCCAATAACATTTTGCCCGACATGGGGATTAAACCCAGGGCCTCACGATGAGGAGTCACGAGTATGTTAGTCAATAAATTATGTAATTGGTTCTTTTATATTACTTAGTGTTATTGGTTACTAGCGGCCCGTCCCGACTTCGCACGGGTAAACATTTTCCCCGTTTTTTTGCAACATTTTTCATTTATGCTCCGCTATTATTGGTCGTATCGTGATGTTATATAGCCTATAATCTTCCTCGATAAATGGACTATCCAACACAAAATTATTTTTCAATTCCAACCAGTAGTTCCTGAGATTAGCGCGTTTAAACCAACAAACAAACTCTTCAGCTTTATAATATTAGTATAGATAAGAAAGATTGACTCGCAGCGTCCAAAAATAACTTTGACACATAGCGAAACATTAATCATGAGCGCAGGCAATGAATGCTGTAGTTATAAGTAGATATAAAAATGGTTGTTGTAAGCAGTGAAGAAATCCTATCAAGCGTACTCTTGATTTTACGCGTCAATCACCGACCCAACTTCGTGTAGCCGAGTTTGTGCAGAGAGAGAATATTTGGTAGATGGTAGAACTCATGCCCAGAAGTAAACCAGTTTAAGATGTATTAAAAATTAAAACTGCCTTGTTGTTCTAGTGGTCGCAAGCGCGACTGCTGAGCATGGGGTCCTGGGTTCGATCCCCAGGTCAGGCAAAGTGTTATTGGGTTTTTCCATTAGGGATTTTTTAGTAGCAGCCTGGAGTCTGGATTTGTTCCCGATTAGTGGAAATAGGCTCACCCCCTATTACATGAGATTTAAACATAACTGGCGCAACGAGGGTGTTTTAAAAAACACCTCTGCCGAACCTTTTGGGAATATAAGGCGTGATGTTATGTTATGTAAAAATTAAAAGTAAATGTGGTAAATCGTTGCATATAAAATTATGCATGTGAAATCAAAAGACATACATAATGTTATATGCAACGATATCTGCGTGGACTTTGTATTTGTTATTCAATTGAACCAAAAGTACTTTTTATTCAATTGAAATATTTTGATTCCGTTGAATAAATAACATTTTTTACGTGGCAATACACAAATGTAATACAAAGTGTTGTAATACGCCAAAAGATTTTAAAATACCAACATTATTTTTGTATAAGTCTGGTTAAGGAACATTCAGCCGAATTGCAGTTGTAAGGATAACGTTTATTTATCTTAAACATACAGTTAATCGGATTATATTTTAAGACACTTGAAATACAATCTCAAGTTATTGGTAATCATTTAGGTGTTAGAGCTGATTGTATTAACTGTACGTAGACTTACGATTATAAACTTTATTTTTCTTATTTTTGACCTGGTCGCCTTTGGGTCTAGTCTCACCTGATGGTAAGCACAGACAGGGTCTAAGATGGAGCACACGAATCCAAGGAACAGAAATATAGAGGGATTTACAGACCCCTCTGGCTCTCACATACACACGACGGAACACAGTAAACTGCTTGGCGCCGGACTCTAATGTGAGAGTAGTAGCTACTAAGGTGTACCGTATAGATCCTATCACCAAGCAAATTCAGTAATGAATATCTTCTTTATTATACTGAATTAATATAAATCTTTACCACACCTATTAATATAGCTAATCACTTCAATAACTTCCCGATGTATATATTAGAATATGCATATGTCAATTACCCACTGGTTAAATCCTGTATTGTATCGCATTATCTTAGATTAAGTGCGGAGTAATAACTCACCATAACTTGGCAACAGGCCGCGAAGTTAACTGTAAACTTGACTTAGCCAGAGGATTATAAAAAACTTAATCGGTAACAACTGGAGCGAATCAGGTGAGTGTACTAATTGTGGAACGCCAATTAAAAACGATATTGTGCAATATTCGATAGGCGATAGAGTCACGGAACGCGATGAAGTCACTTACCCTAAATTGTTCATGACAGATGTTATTCACCGGAACATTAATTGTTGTGAATAGAGATGCGCCCACGCATACCCTGGGGTCTAACGACCACGAAATAACATGTACAGTATGAACACACCGACGACGAATGCATACATTTCTGTCAAATTATTTGAAAGGTTTTAATAATTGTTGTGTACTGCATACAGAGAGAAACATTCAGGTTGCCAGATCGTTCTCACGTCAGTGTAAGCTGTCATCATATTCTGTATTTATTTGTGTGTCTGTTTGGTCATTAAGTGCGTGGACGTCAGTCTTTACATGTGCGCTGACGTACAGAATGGTTGGTTTCCCGAAGTTTCGTAGAGGTCAGGCAGGAGTCACCCAGGGGAAAACCAGAAATTCGTATATCGTGAGTAAAATCGCGTCCTAGTTAATGAGCTGAGCAACTGGTTTTTTTTAACAACGCTGACTCAGGCAATAAATTGGACACTGGCTATGATAATAAAGGAAAAAATATTGAGAAAATGTGAAAATAGAGAATGGGAAAACTAAAGGGCGTTCTCATATACGTTCTTCAAGTGCCATCTATATACTTCGCAGTCTTTCCATCAGTGACCCAAAATTAAAATAAGCATATTGATAGGAAATACTGAGTCCCTTGAAAATTAAGGCGTGACTATTTGAATATAGCATAACGCATATAACCCTAAGTTACTACAATGATAAAGACATCTAACTTAGAACATACTTAAAATTTACAAAAATCCTAATTCCCTAAAAGGTAAAATAAAGTTGTTAACAACAATTTTCACCCACAAATTAATCGATGGAATCATCATAGTTTACGAAATAGTTATGTGCGTAGATGTCAATAATGCTATGTAATTTAGTGGCCATTACATGCTTCGATTTGCTTCGCTCAACTAAATTTGGAATAGAGCGAACGCCACACATTCTCTCGCGTTCATGTTAGATAAGGCTGCTATTGTGAGATGGTAGTTGTTAGTATGGTCATTGTTGGTGGCGGCGAGCGTTATAAAGTCGTCGGTTTGTGGCGAAAAGAGGTCGCGGGGGCGCGGGAGGGGACGGCCGTTGACCGACGACAACCTTATTGCGTTGAGCCATGAGCCAATGTCTAGGGTAAGGTCCTCGGACCCGAAGTGGAGTGCTGTTTTCATTGGTACGTTTCCGTGGGCGGCTCGACACGGTTCAGTTTTTTCATCGTTTGCAAAAAGAGGTTGCATAATTTCAGACCATAAACGTTGCGAGCTCGTTTGCTTTGCTGAAATTGTCACGTATTTGTTACAATATGTTGTTGTCGTATTGTTATATTGCCTAAATAAATTCTAATTGTTTTTAGTTTATTACTTTAGCTAATTAGTTTTTAATTAGGAAATTATATTTTAATGTCAATTCAATGTTCCGGTTAGTTAATTATTATTAATTAAACCTTATATACTTCTTAATTTTGATTGAAGTTAATAAATTCCAAATTAGGCAATGCAATTTTATAGCGAATTTCCGTGACCCCGGCCTTAGGTTAGAAAGAGGGATACCGTTGGTTTTTAGCCAGTAAGTGTCCGACAGAGCCCCTCGCCTTCCCCGGGCGAGGAACATCCATGACGATTTTCCAACAATAAAAAAAGTCCATGCAATTGTACATTTTTTATATTATTAAATAATGTTTAAACACGACATACTCGTAGATTTTATTTCGTTTATCTACAATTAATTGCTTTACCAACTTTTTTGTTAAAATGACGAAGCCAATGTATGAAAGCTCGCGAGCTTTTTATATGATGGTGATAGTTTGGCCATTCGCCTCAAGGCTAGATGTTTCCATTCGAGAGTGTAAGAGAGGGTAATGCCCTCCGAAGTTGTTTGTGGCAAAAAATGGGGACACTGAGACCGGCTCACTTATTTTGGTTAAGTTATGAATCAGCGTGAGAAAAATTATACGAAATTAACAATTCGTTTTTGTTATTTCCATTGCGAACTCTTATGCAAGTGGAAGAAAGTTTTATTTAAAATATTGAATTTGGTTGTGTGGATATTTATTTCAAATGGGTTCTTAACTTTTCTGTGACAAATGCTTAGTGAGACAACGATTCGTTAATTTTTGTTAATTTGAAATCTCTAAAACATAGTTGTCCCAAATAACGTATTCAGTAAAACCTCCGGTAATGTATTACTTACATAAATCTCTACTTGCATAAGCGTGTTGGGAGATAGGTATGAATTTATTAAATTAATTCATATCTTTCCATATCTTCGCAGTTAGCTAACAAAGGACTACAGGGTATGTTAACCAAAACCGTATTTCAATAACATTTCGAATTTCAAAATTTGGCCCATTTCGTACCGAAATTCAAATTTCTTAAAATATTCGTATTTCTACACAGTGTTTACTCCATTTCAGTGTGGTTTACACTGAAAGTTAAGGACTTGTTTTTTAGATACAATCAAGTACCAAAGCACCTTTCAAGTTCCAAAGGTAAAATATACATTTATTCAAATAAAGTCCATATAAATACCAATCCTTAATAAAAATAAAATCTACGAAACTAACAATTCATCTTTCTCATAATGCCGCTGCCGCTGATGAAGCGGTAGGCGACGTGTCACCAAATGTAGTAGTTCTGTGCGAAAATTAAGACGTCTGTACGCGCCATTAGACATTCCTACAGCGACCTGTAATATGCCACTTCGTTGAAGAGTACGACAACGACCTTAAAATTGAATTCAGAATGCAAACCAAACGCCCCGAGATCGTTGTAAACAAGAACGTGCCAAAAACCTTGATTTTGATTTGGGAAGTCAGGGGCGAGTGTCTGGCGCTGGGCTTGTATTTTCGCGTTTCATGTAAAATGGTATGGTATTGCGCAATTGTTTTAGCAATGATACCTATCTTTATATATATAATTCGACTGTACGTGTGTATGTCACTGAACTCCTCCTAAACGGCTGGACCGATTTGAATGATTTTTTTGTATGCGTTTGGGTGGCGCACTGGATGGTTTAGATTCAGAATTGGACCCGGTAGGTGGCGCTGCTTTTCCGGGCAGGACGTCGTCTGCTGGGTCCGCTAGTATTTGTATAATAAATAAATTATGAATGATTTTTATTTCTGTAAATAAATCTGCTACAGACACTTTTACAAGTCAATGCAAAGTTTTTTTGAAGAATAGATGGCGCCGGCATTTCCTTTCTGACTAGCTCTGAAAAAAAAATGCATTCAAAAACTAGAAAATAAAAAAAACAAGTCTGGTGCTTTTTTCGGCGATGCCTATGCTTTCTTGCTTCTAAAGGAACGCTTGTGGATAGCCCCTACGGACCGCTTTTACGTAACCGGGCAGTTATTGGCGAGACCTGAAGGGTCCCAGGCAAGGCGATGCCTATGTTGATTGATATACTTGTGTTGATGTTGATGATGTATTTAAGATTTACCCGAAATTCTGATATAAATTCAATCTTAACTGCTGATAAGCTCTTGTTTTATCGAAACCTAAATACTAACCGGGGTCACTAACACTCAATTTTATCTAGGAAGTATTTCAGTGCGAAGTTGTACGCTGTCAGGTAAAATATTGACATTGAAAATCTTTATAGGGTACTAAACATAGTTAAAATACTGATTTTATAAAACAAGTTGTAATATTTATTTTATAACAAGTTGCGGTTGATAATCTCGGTTTAAAGACATTTATTCCTCAAAAAAAAGAACGTTACAGTTCACTTAACATATTGAGAAAAATGAAGACAAAAAATAAAAGTAAGTGCGATTCTCTGTGTTCACAATAAGAAAATTAAAAGTGACAATCGGTGTTGTTAGTATTGTTTTCTAACGTGTTCTTCCAGGGTTTTTCTTAAATGTAAATATGGTATCACTGTTGGTTACATCATAAGGTAGTTCATTATACAGTTTTGCTCCCTCGTATAGTATAATTTTTGTTCCATAGTTCTGGGGTGTCTCAATTCTAGTTTGTCTCGTCGTCTTGCGTTGTATAAGTTTTCTTTTTAAAGTTTCACTGTGAATGTGTATCTTGTGTTATGATTTTATGTGTGCATGTTCTAAGTATGTATAATTGGTTAATTTTAAGTATTTTTGTATCATTGTAAATTTTGGTGGTTGGTGTTAAGTACTCATAGTTATAAAGTGTTTTTATTGCTTTATTTTGCAGAACTTGTATTTCCTGGACGTTTGATTTTGCTGCAGTCTAATCTGCTTATAGCTTTGTATGATTTTAATAGATAGTTATTTTCAGTTGATGGGTTAGTATAACATAAAATGAATGTCATCGATAGATGCTATGTAGAAACTATCTTATGTAAAGGAATGAGTTTATCAATAATTAGCGGCCCGTCCCGGCTTCGCACGGGTGGACATTTTTTCAGTTTTTCCAACATTTTTCATTTATGATCAGTTCCTATTAGTTGTAGAGTGATGTTATATAGCCTATTACCGTCCACGATAAATGGACTATCCAGCACAAAAAGATTTTTTCAATTCCAACCAGTAGTTCCTGAGATTAGCGCGTTCAAACAAACAGACAAACAAACTGTTCAGCTTTATAATATTAGTATAGATAATGTTAAATGCATTTCTTGATCACGAGGCTCGTGGCTAATTAATAACCGCGCCGATCATACGATTTCGCGAGGTTAAGCTGCGGTTGCTGCGGTTAGTCCGTGGATGGGTGATCGTTTGTTACACATCGACTCCCCTCCGTGCCTCGGAAAGCACGTTAAACCGTCGCTCCTAGGTGTCGTAAAAATACCTATGACAGTCGTTACGGGTACCTACCTAGTCAGAAGCCCGAACGGCTAATAACAGGTCTAACCTTAGGATATCGATATCCCGTGACCCCGGCCTTAGGTCAGAAGGAGGGACACCGTTGGTTTTTAGCCGGTAAGAGTCCGGAAGACCCCCTCGCCTTCCCCGGGCGAGGGACATCCAGGAGGATTTTCCAACGAGAAAAAAAAAAGGATATCGATATTGCTTAGCTACTGGGCTGCGGAGATCTGATGGCAATAGCTCCGTGTAAAATACTGGTATTCACCCGCATCTGGTTAGTCTGGAAGGTAACCCCAAGATAATTGGGAAAAGGCTAGGAAGAAGAGGACTTTTTGACCACATAGACTTAAAAAAATTACAGAAATATCGCTTACATTGAATCGTAACACTTTGACCCTTATACGGAGCCATCGATATAAATTCATGCCGTTTCATTTTTGTATTTTTTTTTAGTCTAAGAAGTTTTAATTAACATTTTAATGTAGTTTTGTAAAATTAGCATAGATATAGGCGATTTGGTGTAAACTGTTAGCTTATATTTGATGAAAAAATGAATCTGAAATGACGTGCACTACCTTCTTTTTTTCTGTATTTTTAACCGACTTTCAAAAAAGGAGGAGGTTCTCAATTCGACTGTTTTTTTTTTTTTATATTTTTGTTCCGCGATATCTTTGCTAATTGTGAATCGATTTTAATGATTCTTTTTTTGTTTGAAAAAGTATTCTTTCGAAGTGGTCCCATTCAAATTTGGTGAAGATTTGATGAAGAACTTCGGAGATAGACAATTTGAAGTCGGTTTTATTTTTGTTAAAAAGTGATTATTTTACTGTTGTTTTATTATTTCGGGCTATTGCTTACATAGTTTTGTGGTTCCTAGGACCACTTAATGAATTTTAATGTTTATAACATAACATCACGCCTTGTAGTCCCCGAAGGGTTCGGCAGAGGTATTTTAGTAAACCCTCGTTTCGCCAGTTATATTCAAGTCCCATGTAATAGGGGGCGAGCCTGTTGCTATTAACCGGCTATAAATCCAAACTCCGGACTGCTACTGAGAAATCCCTAATGGAAAAACCAAATAACACTTTGCCCGACCTGGGGATCGAACCCAGGACCCCATGCTCAGCAGTCGCGCTTGCGACCACTAGACACACAGTCAATGTTAATATATTACTTAAATTATTAAGTTCTTTCCTACTTTTAGTACGAATAATTTATATATTATATAAAAATGAATCCCTATTTACCTTGGTCACGACATAACTTGAGAACGACTTTACCGATTGAGGTCATATTTACACAATATATTTGTTTTGTCGAGAGGATGGTTCGTAGCTATGCTAGGATCCGATAGGTGGCGCTGTAGCCAAATTATTTACGCGGGCACAGCCGCGGGAGAACAGCTAGTTATTGATAAAGCTTTGACAACACCGCACCGACACACAAAACTACGTACTTATGATAAACAAACCTACCCAAGTAGGTTCGACGATAATTCTGTGCAAACATTAACATCTGTAATTTATTGACCGAACACACCCACTCTTTGTAAACATTCATTCACGATACTCTTTTCATCAATCATACAAAACAGTAATTTATAAATTATTGCTGTCATAAATTTAAATGTAAGATTTATCATCGGGCATCCAGGCCCTTTCCTGAATATTTTGAGGACGGGTTCCAGTTGGGTCAGATTATTATTTTGCTCTTAATTTTACAATAAGTAAGAAAACGCTACTAATATCCTAAGATCATTTATACAAAATGTTGCAGATTTCTAACAACAATAGTACAGTTGACTGTAATACTCAGTCTCGATATGTGAGAAACGGACATCCATCCAAATTTTAACCGCGGTAACGTTGCTTTACCTCAAATATTGATCGATCTACCCATTAAATTTTCAGCCAAGAAACCTAAATAATTATTATCATCTAAAATATGTCAGAAGCAAAAGCGAGGAATCAAAATAAAGTAATTTTCACGAAAATTGCATACGTGACTAATGGAAGACATCAACGCAAACCGAAGCGCGGGCGTACCTACTTACTATGAGGAAAACCTCAATAAAATCGTTGTATGCGAGACAGAAGTCTCATTGGCGTCATACACGGAGGCTCTTACAGTATCATAAATATGCTAATAATATTAAGGTTCCAACGTCAGAATCTGAATAAATAATACGGTATTTATTAGGAGAAAATAAAAAATAGGTATAAGTAATAAACACTTGTGTCAGTCTTATTTTTCTGCGTGAATAAGAAGTCTCAGGATTATTATACACAATTAATACCGTAAAAGGTTCTGATTTATTCCTAGCAATACTAATAAGCCTCGTGTTGGTCCGGCTTGAAATTACACTAACGACACAATCATAACGAGCAAATTATCGATCATTATTTTTACAAAAATATGTATTCGGTAATCGGTTTTCTACACGCCTATGTAAAATAATTGAATAACGTATTAAACAAGATCCATAAATCGATGATTGCTTTAGTAATAACAGGCGATAAGAATATCTTTTTAGTTAATAAAGTACGAACTTTTCTTAGGCTGAGTTGCATCAACTAACTATAACCGTAACCATACCAAAATTTCTGTCAAATCAGTACAAATTTGACATAAATATGGCAAGTTGACAGAACAAAGTTGCAACACGCAATCGCTTCAACGTTAAAATCGCAAAAACTTAAACATCATTTTGTAAAGTCACTCCATCATAGTTGTAATGATAGGTAATGATAGGTAATGTTTTCCTCATTATTTGGTTTTATTATTTACTTTGGGAAATAATCCGCCAAACACGCACCAGGCCAGCGTGGTGGAATAAGGCCTAAACCATTCTCATTCTGAGAAGAGGCTCGTGCCCAGCTGTGGGACAGTAATGAGCCGATTATGCTATGCTTGGGCTTAGGAGAAACAACAGTGACGTATCATAAAAACCCATTATTTGACGTAGTTTATTGAATTGCAATAACCTTCACATTGTATCTTTATGGGATCTTTTAATTTACGATTTTTTTAATTGATTTTTAATTCCTAGTAGCGACAAGGATAGGATAACGGCTCTGTATTCAAAGCCGAAAAAGTCATAAATTATATAATTTAATAACTATAATTAAAAAACTGTAACAAAAACCACAGTTTAACCCCTCGGGCGCATTTGATTCACATTTACATAATTGTCTAACCTTGTTGTTTTCCTCGTAAGAATACGTACGTAACAAATATTTAATATTAACAGTGAAATTCCAGTTAAAAGTGATAATAAAATTGCATTTACATAAAACCCACTGTTACGTTATATCGGTCAAGAACAATCAAGCCGGAAAACGGAATATGCATTATGTGTATGAAAAATATTTATGAGTTGTTAGCAAAATCTAATCTATCTAATACCTTTAAACGAGCAATATATATATATATAATCTGGATCTCGGAAACGGCTCCAACGATTTTCATGAAATTTAGTATGCAGGGGGTTTCGTGGGCGATAAATCGATCTAGCTAGGTTTCATTTTTAGAAAACGTCGATTTAACAAAAAGAAACCGAGCAAAGCTCGGTCATCCAGGTACTATAGTATAAAATAATATAAGTAGGTATTCTGTCTTACTACAAACACGTGTTTAAAAGTTATTTAGACTAAACAGGGCTAAAGCACCTTTTTATGTATGAAGTTTGACGTTAAACACGGTTTTAATAAGTGTGTCCTCCCATTCACTGGCGAACAGTCTCAAAAAGACTAAAACTGTGGTGGCGTAATAGTGCTTCCCTACCCATTCCATTTGTCCCACCTGCAGAAAATCTCCCACCTGCCAATGGCCAACCTGGAAGTCTTTAAACAGACTTCGGACCCAGGTTGGTCGAAGCAAGGAAAACCTGCGCTGATGGAGAATCTTAGACTATTCCAGCTTGGAGTGTAAATGTGGTGCTGTTCCACAAACGATGGGACACCTGACATCATGCCCTGCATGCCCTGACACCTGCACGTTACAGGAACTAATGGACGCTACTGATAACGCTCAACTCGTAGCTTAGTTCTGGGCCTACTCAATTTAGATACTCAATTTTGACGACACGTTTAGTGCAGTGGCTGAGCGATCGGCTTCTGCGCTACGGGTCGTGGGTTCGATTCCCGCACGGAACAAATATTTGTATGGCCTACAGATAGTTGTTCCGGGTCTGGATGTTTGTGCGTGTGAAGATTTGTGTTTGTAAACGCACCCACGATACAGGAGAAATCCTAGTGTGGGGCAACGTTTTTTTTAAAAAAAAAAAAAAAAAAAAGATTGCCATCGACACGCTAAGAAGAAGAAGAAGAATAAGTGAATAAACTTTTGTAGTGCGAAACAAAACGTTTTATAATTATGGGTTTCCTATCTCAGGCTGTAAACAGGACGTTTGAGGAACACTAACTACCACATACACCACCACATCGAACGGGGAACAGCGCCATTATTACCGCAGTTTCATATCAAAGCAAAATCAAAGATACCTTACTTTTGTGATCATATTATAAAATTTTCTTAAGTTTTACATATCGCACCTTCGGTGGAACAAAGTCACAATAGATCATTCTGTAATTTTACAGGAGAGGACATTAAGATTTTTTTCGCATTTATTTCCATATTACTGGACTACTATCTGTAGTAGGTTAAAAATATTTAGATAGTACCTAATCCAGTAATATGGAAATAAATGCGAAAAAAATCTTAAAAGTCCTCTCTTGTAAAATTACAAAATGAGCCATTGTGACTTTGTTCCACCGAAGGTGATGACAGACAGTTTTTATTTATTTTTTATTTGTGAGTTTGTCGCATTTGACTCGATGGTAAGCGAAGACTGGATCTAAGGTGGAGCACACGAATCCAAAGAACGGAGATATAGAGGGATTCCCCTATACCGCTCTGCCTCGCACATACACACGATGGAACTAAACTGGCTTGGCCCCGCATTTTAATGTGAGGGTGGTAGCTGGCCAGACGGACCGTATAAATCCTACCAACAAGCGTGCTGGGTTTTGTTGAATCTTATAACACGCGTCAATTCCCAGAGTGCGGTGAGGAAGTTTTATATTCTAGGCCAGCGGTCACCAACTAGTTCGCTCGGGGTCCATTTTAAGAAATGAAATGACCATCGCGGTCCGCTCAACATTTTATAGAAAAAAATAATATTAATAAAGATAATGCGGGGGATACATTTTTATTAAATTACGTACTCTGCAGTGCAAGTTGCTGTGTTCTCGCGGTCCGACATTTGGCGATCCCTGTTCTAGGCCCACACGGGATTACAGCAGTGGTACTGGACAGTTTGTTGCGCTGCGTCTTCGTCCCAGTAAAACATTAAGAAACGGTGATGGGTGGGCGTTTTTGGGGTGCTATTAAACAATGTCGGTGTTGAAAAAGTACTAAGTTATTGACCTATTTTGTATAAGTGTTTTTTCTTTCTTTCTCGGCAGCCGCTGAATATTGATCTCCATCCCCTTGAGTAGATCCCTGAGTTGCTTTTTAGGATATTCACTTAAGCCTTTATCTTTAAATGCAACAAATTAGCTCCAAAATGGGTCATATTAACTCAGGCGATAAGCAACCTGTCGCTACCTTAAATGCGCTTAGAATAACAAAATTACTATCTAAGTTATTATGCGTAGCCTCAGACAGCGTCAGTTAAATCTCTGCTCACCTCATTATGGTAGTACGGGAGATACATAGATACAGCTCTAATCGTCTTCGGGTTAAAATCCTAGAATGTGTTATTAACACGTTTTTTATTCTTTTATTTTTGTCTATGTAGACTTTTTAATGTGTTTTTGACTGTTCTTTTCTTTCCAGACCACGATATTATTAAAAACAAAATACGTAGTATGTGTATCTTTTTACACTTCATTGCTACTAAGTAAAATAGCTGTTAAAGCAGTAGTATATATGATAATGATATTTAATGAAAATGATTTTCTTTTTACTATGATGTTATTATTTAATTTAACAAAAGCTGACGTGGAAAAGTATCAAAAATTAGATCTATGTTCAGACATAGTAATTTGTCATTTTAATTATTTTTTTGATGTAACAGTTTTTAAAGGAATAAGTAAGATATTTAATATTGTCATACTGATTTCCGAACCAAATTAAAAGTTAATTAAACCTGTCTGTTAATTTATTTAATACATACGACTCAATATAAAAGCAATAATAAATACACAATTTATTCGACTCCGTCTACACGTATTGCACTACTTATTATTTCAAAGAAATATTTTTGGAGCTTCAGAATCTCGGTCGCGTCAGGACATAAACAACATAGTTTATATGTTAGCGAATAAAAACATATACCTACGATACGACGCACACATACACATATTACGGTAGTGTGAATTTAAGCTTTGTCTGTATGAACATAGCGTCGGAAATTAGTAATTGAATTGAATAACCGCGGGAAATGTAGGGTTGGCAAAGTTGTAACGGATGTTTCTGCTGGAAAATTCTAGAATATTTTTACTGACGGATCAGTTTTGTTTTACTTTAAGTATAATTAAACAAAAACAAGTTAAATTACTTATTGTCTTTATTTACATTATCTTAATGGCGTGATTTTCCTAACGCAGTGAGCAAGTTAAAACATTTTAAATTCTATGATTGGTACCTAGTCTATATAAATAAAAATGAATCGCCAAATGTGTTGCTAAGCGCAAAACTTGAGAAAAGCTTGACCAATTCGGCTATTTAAAAAAAATATATATTACTTAAGGCACAAGGAAGGTTCTTATGGGGAGAAAAAACATAAAAATTGCGTGGAAAATAGTAAAAACAACACTTTTCTTTTCCCACCACAGGCCAATAACTTTTGACAGAACGAAGTCTGTTCAGGCAGCTAGTTGGATATATTTTACTTATGCATTTTCCCTACTTTCCACTGTTTTTCAGAGCAAAGAAGACAGAATCCCTAAAATATAACGAGAAATGCAATTACGATAAGTCAATTAAGAGGAATTACCTACAGACATTAAATTCAATGAGCTTTTATTATATTTTCAATTTTCTATTATTGATAAATACAATGTAACAAAAAAAATGAGATCTTAGTAACTACATCAACATACCCATCACGAAATTTATATGCTAACGCTACTATTTCACAGATTTTCCTTTCCATGTGTTTGAGGCCCTGGCGTGTGCAGGCTAACGGTATCGCTCACGTGTCTCCGCGAAGCCATCGACCCTCGGCGGCCTCCGCGCAATACGGCCTGAAACCACACGAAAGGACTTATAACATTCACTTGAATCATACAAAGTTAAACTTTATGTGAATGCGCTTAGAATAGAATTTAGCTTGCCACAGTGCTGTTAAATAAGACATCAATACAATTCAAAATACAAGTCGCTTCAATTGATCACTCGAACATAAATCCATACATAACCGATTATGAAACGTATTGCTAACACTTTACAGTCCAAATTACTTTAAAATTTGCCAGAGACTCAAGAGTAAGGATCAGTTAATCTAGTTATTCATACATTTATGTTGTTCATGTATTATTTAGAGGACATTACAAGAAAATGAAAACAATAAGAAGGCATATTTGAAAATTCCACAGTAATATAATGACTTAAAAGAAAATTCTAGACAGTATTTTGATTATAAAGCCTTTAACACATTGTAAAATATTTTATTATAATTGTATAAAAGTGAGTATTACTTTAGGGTAGTCAGTTATCCTTAGTTTATAAGCCCTGGGGGCCTAAAAGTAATTTTTGGCCACCACAGGATAGTCCGGTTAAGTAGTAACAAAGCCCTCGCGAGCTTTAAACTGCGAGTGGTAACATCAAAAAAAAAAAAAGAAAAAAAGGGTAGTCAGAAGCCCGAAAGTCTGACAACCGGTCTAACCTTAGGATATAGGCATTGCCCAGTGTGTTGTGGAGGTCTGATAGTAGTCGATCCATGTAAAATAATGGTATTCAGCCGCATCTGGTTAGACTGGAAGCTGACCCCAACATAGTTGGGAAAAGGCTAGGCAGGACGAACTTCACATCCTGTCAAAATCGTATTATTTAAATAAATAAAAATGAATCGCCAAATGTGTTGCTAAGCGCAAAACTTGAGAACGGCTCGCCCAATTCGGCAATTTAAAAAAAATATATTTCTTGAGGCACAAGGAAGGTTCTTATGGAGAGAAAATACATAAAAATTGCGTGGAAAATAGTAAAAGCAACACTTTTCTTTTCCCACTACAGGCTAATAACTTTTGACAGAACGAAGTCTGTCCGGGCGGCTAGTAATAGTATAAAAGCGAGTATTACTTTAGGGTAGTCAGAAGCCCGAAAGTCTGACAACCGGTCTAACCTTTGGATATCGGTATTGCCCAGTAACTGGGTTCCGGAGGTCTGATGGCATTCGCTCCGCGTAAAATACTGGTATTCAGTCGCATCTGGTTAGACTGGAAGCTAACCCCAACATAGTTGGGCATAGGCTAGGCAGAACTTTACATCCTTTCAACATCGTATTATACGAAATAAATGTTCAAGAATCGATTTGTGTTTCAATCAAGTTTCTATTATCTTCTCTTACGGAAGTCCCTTTCCTTTCCGACTTTCCTTATAGGGATACCTACATTTAGTATGGTGTCTTATACCAAATACGTTTTTGTTACGTAGTTTCATACAGTGACAAGTAACTTAATTGTCACCATAAGGATTGATGACTCTTTTATAAAAGGCGTAGCCCAAATATGTTCAGATACATTACAAACTCGGAAAAGTTTATTTGAGCACGTCTTGGTGAATTATGAAAAACGAAGACGAAATAAGAAAAAATATATTTATTTATAATATTACTAGCGACCCGCCCTGAGCTCGCAATTGCAATGTAGATACTAATGTGGGTCATATAAACCTTCCTCTTGAATCACTCCATCTATTGCTGAAAACTGCATTAAAATCCGTTGCGTAGTTTAAAAGATCTAAGCGTACAGACAGCGGGAGCGACTTTGTTTTATACTATGAAAAGTTGTACTTTTCTAAGAATAACATTTCTACATTCTGTAGTATATTTTTGATAACCTATCAGGGACGCAATGTCATAGCAGGTATATTATTATTTAATTTAGTAACTACAGTAGGATAGCGATTCCCTTCACTTTGCCTAAACCTAACAGCCGTAATTCGATTAATTTTAGAATAGAATATACTTTATATCAATATCTGTAACAAATATTTCCTATAACAACGTATTGGTCATCTGTTCACAGGCAATACTAACTTAAAAACGGTCTCGTTGGTCTAGTGGTGGCAAGCGCTACTGCTGATCGTGAGGTCCTGGATTCGATACCCAGGTCGGGCAAGGTGTTGTCGGATTTTTTCCGTATGGAATTCCTTAGTAGCAGCACGTAGTTTGGATTTGTGCCCGGTCGCTGGCAATAGGTTCGCCCCCTATAACAATGGGAATTAAACATAATGGCGAAAGGAGGGTGTTACTATACACCTCTGCCCATCCCTTCGGGAAATACAAGCGTGATGTTATGAAAAACTAACTTTCATCCAGCTGAATTTATCCTTTTTGTAAACAATTAACCTTTAAATAATAAACATAATTCATTAGACGACGATTTGATTACTCATATTTCCACGAGTAGTTAGGAAGTAAATATTATTTTCAAAATGGTATGTACGACTTCACAAATCGTAATGAATATCGATAATACTCATAAAAAAAGAACTTATGTAAAACTGTTGAATCAAAAATGTTAAATAATTTAGTTCTCAAAGTAAAACTGGTAATGTACTGGTTCTATAACTTTAAGTGGCTTTTAAACTTGTCTTTTAAGATTTTTCATTAACTATGTATGACTGTATGTAGGCGAGTCGTTAATTATTAAATACAAACTTCGAAATTAAATTAAATTTATCGAAATGAGTACCAACCCTTATTACCCACGTGTAAAACAACGAACGGAGAAACGTGATTTAGAAAAACATTCACAATACGTATTTATTAAAAGTCAACTAGGTATTATCATCAATTCACGTGAAAGGATTTGTTAGATAGAAAACAAAATGACATGGTAACAGTATTATGAGTGGCTATTGACTAGTGAATGTTAGCCGGCGTCCTGACTGCGGTTTTTTTTTCTATCGAACTGCTTCTAGATAGTCCTTGCGGACGTTTCTACGTTACTGAGCAGTTATTGGCGAGATCTGAAGGGTCTCCAGCCAAGAGGCCATTCAAGTATTACGTAAGCTGAATTTTAGTAATTTTTGACCCACCCCTCCCCCTTGTCAGCAATAGTAAGCAAAGATTTTAGCCCCCCCCCCCTATGCTTACGTAAACATTGGTATATTTTTTTTAAACTGATCAGGTTTCTTTATTGTTATTCATGAGCAGCCGTTTTTAAGTCTAGAAAAATAAAGTAAATAAATAAAAATTGTTGACGTAATCATCATCTGGACACCTCCGTCCCCCATGTCATCAAAAATAAGCTAAGCAAAGACTCACCCCCCTTTCATGCTTACGTAATACTTGAATAGCCCCCAAGTCCTGACTGCGGAAACGTGATCCTATTATTTACATTATTTTTAATTTGTGGGACATCCCCAAGATATACATTAAGGTCGCGGTAAATATGCGCTTTGCTAGGCGAGGTTGCGGGTGACAGCCTAGAGAAATGTGACGAGGGAAGATCCTAGGTGTGGGTAAGTACCTACTATGAGTCTTTATTATGAAACTTGAACTGTTGAAAAGTACTGCGTAATATTGGAAATTAAATGTAGAACAGGATACAATAACAAATAACAAGAACGACATTGGTGTCGATTCTGTTGCACATTTTAACAGTACTAAACTAGACTAAACACAACTGTCACTTTCTTTTTGTATTGAAACAGAAAGAGACAATCACCCTTGATTTAGTCCAGTCAAAGTGCGCAACAGAATTGACACCATTGACTAGTTAAAGTAAAAACAAAATTTAAGTCCATTGGTAAAACCATAAATTTGAATTTAAATAAAGAAAAGCAAAATTAAAAATTATAATTGTACAATTTTTAAATTTCTGATCCCTGAAAAATATCAGCAACACTTTCGTCGCACGTGTTTCACGTGCGGCAGGCAGTGGTCGCTAGGGTTCGCAATCTTGTTTAGTTGTAGCCCCAAACTAGATATCTTTATTCGATGTATTTGAAGTTTCTACTCTATTCATTATCAATATTATACATTTCTTATCATCATTAAACATTGAATCTCAACAGATAAATAGTTTCCCGACTAATTTGAAACCAAAAAATATGAAATAAAATAGTATTTTACAACTAGACAGCCCTATTCAAGGATAATGGTCACGTTTTACAATGTCCATTCAAATTTCCAGAAACTTACTTTATTTTCAGAATATCAATTATATACTAACCAAGGGCATTTTCACATCTTGAAATTGTAAGGCTAAAGAACAATATTGCTGCAGCCTTGAGATTCAATACTATTATGTATGTTTTAACAATAACAAGCCTTGTTGGTCTAGTGGTCCCAAGTGCGACTGCTGAGCTTGGGTTCGATCCCCATGTCGGGCAAAGTGTTATTGGGTTTTTAGGACATAAGGAATTTCTTAGTAGCAGCTCGGAGTCTGGATTTGTACCCGGTTAATGGCAATCCGCTCACCCCATATTGCATGGGACTTAAACATAACTGGTGAAACGAGGGTGTATTAAAATACCTCTGCCAGACCCTTTGGGGAGTACAAGGCGTGATGTTATGTTAACAGTAAAAAGTTTATATAAAGGTGTACTAGTATTTTCTTACTTCGCTAAAATAAACATAACTACAAAATTTACTATTTCTACAGTTTCAGCAACTGAGTTCTTAAGTGGAGACGCTACATCATCTCAGCTTATCTTTCGCAGATCATCCGTCAATCTGAAAAAGATTTATTCTGTATAAACCAATAGCCACTGTATAAATTCATCGTAGAAACGATTTGAGTAAAATTCATCCTTTTTAATTAAATAAAGAGCTTATTGGAGTTATTACCTATGATTTTCATTCTTAAATACGATTGGTAAAGAATTTCAAAGACGGTATAAACTTTTTACTGCATAGCATAATCAGCCTCTGGCCTCTTCTTAGAATGCGATGGTTCAGCGCTTAGTCCACCACGCTGACCTGTTGTAGGTTGGCAGACAACACAGTCTACGCACACTATTGAGAATTTTTTGGCGCCCGCTTTGGTATGCAGGTTCCCTCACGATCTTTTCTTCATCGTTAAAGCAATTCATAATCAAATTCTGACCCGGACATGAATCCTCCCTTCTAGGCTATCAATGGTTACTTACTGTAATTATTCTTAAACAGTACTTACTTACATAAAATCAACACAGTGACATAAAAATATATATTTTATATTTTATTTTATGCTTTTCGTCACGATTTATTTAATCACACAAGTGCAAATATATACTCGTTAAAAGCTAGCTGTATAACCATGACTTTATATTTTTTCAGAAAAGTGAACAATATTTCAACTGTTGTGATGATTCATCATATCTAAACGTGTGGCCTAGCCTTTTTCTCGTAACAATAGAGATTTCATTTGTTCGAGAAATCATTCTTAATTTTAGCGGGATGACTTAGTTAACACC
This sequence comes from Amphipyra berbera, assembly GCA_910594945.2. NCBI lineage: Eukaryota > Metazoa > Arthropoda > Insecta > Lepidoptera > Noctuidae > Amphipyra > Amphipyra berbera. The sequence continues at coordinate 8,591,725 of OU343127.1, forward strand.
TGTTTTACTATGTATATGAAAGATTATATAAGATATCCCTCTTATTACGAGAGATGGACTAATCTCGGTTTTAAAATAGCTCCATCTCTTTTTGTTATATGACGTTAGCAAGTGATGGGTATATTATAAATCTGGGTTTACCTTAGTCTTGATTTAAACCACTTTTTGTAATAAGCGCCTAGATATATAAAAACGATGTTATTTATTCAGAAACATGGATGAAGTTAGTATGTATATAACATAACATCACGCCTGTATTCCCCGTAGGGTTGGGCAGAGGTGTATAGTAACACCCTCATTTCGCCATTATGTTTTAATTCACATGTAATAGGGGGCGAGCCTACAGCCCACAAATCCAAACTCTGGCCTGCTATTGAGAAATTCCACACGGAAAAACCTAATAACACTTGTCCCCCAGGACCTCACGATCACAGTCGCATTTGCCACCACTAGACTAAAGAGGCAGTTATGTAGGTTGGGTAAGGTGCAAGGTTAGTCGGAAAGGGGGTAATATGCCGCGGACCACTTAATATATCACTGATGACCGTTTTAAAGAAAGTGTTAAAATTTAAAAATTCAATAAATATTTTTTTATGCAAAAATATTTTTATTTTAGTTTTTTCAAAAATTCTTCATCCCTTTAGTTACGAATTCAGAAAATGCAGTTTCTAATCCGTGACCCTAAATATGACCTAAAATGTAAACACAGCTGATTATAGCTGAGGATAGATAGAATGTAGCGTATTTTTTATGCAATCTTTGAACAGCAATTTTTTTTAAACTAATGACTTTTGGGGAAATTGATAGAACAAAAGTTATCCATTATTATAGATATTCTAACATCCTTTCGGCTTAGTACCCCCGTTTCGACTAACCCTGTACAATTATTACCAAAAGGAATGATAACTATATATTTTATTCAATGTCCTCTTTAACTAGGTATTGAGAAAAGAAACAAACCCGAATAAATAATTATGTAAAACCAACAATACGGTTAAAAAAATTTGGTAAACAAAATGTGGAATCTGTGATAGGTCATTGAAAACGAATGACTTTAAACATGAGCACTGGGAAGTTTTTGAAAGAGAATATATAGTTTCAGCTATTTTCAGAACAGAAGGCAAATAGAATTTACCTATTACATTATCTTGTTGACCAAAATTTAATCTTAATCCACCAGCTGTTTTAACCTGCTGGATTCCAGAATAAAATTATTCGGTATTATTTGAAACTTAGGTTTTATGGTATATCACGGGTCCTATATACATCCAAAAAAATGCAAAAAAGAAAATAGTTTTTTGTATATCGATTTTACTTACTAAGGTTACACAACTACCATAAAATGATTAGTTCCGAACACAATTCTCAGATGACTTTAGAACGAATTTTTAATTCTTTATGTAATATAGGTATGACGCTGGCATCTAGGAGGTTACAAATTAGCAGTGTTCCTAAAGAAACAGTTCCATTTTTAGGTTCTTGTAGTTTTCTTTTTTCAGTTTCAAAATCTTTAGTTCCTCTTCCAATTAAAGTTTAATTCAACAAAATGCTCGACCCCCGGCTTCTGAAAGACTGATAAATCTGTTTTTAAATCTCATGTCAACGGATGTGATTGGTGGAACAAAATACTAATAACCAGTCATCATTTGACAGCAGATTTTTTAATTCTATCATTGAACCTTCATTTTCTTTCAGCATTTCAGAAGTCACTACGTATTCATAAAAGCTTATATAAAAGAAATAAAACAGAATCTTATAGTGGTGAATCTATCATTACAGTTATAGCTAATATCAGTATGTCAGGACTGGGAGCATGGTAAATAAAGTAAATGAAACCAACATAGACTCTCCACCACTGGGAGTACTTTTAATTAGGTTAGTGATTAGTTACAGAAGCTAGTTCACAATATAATAATTAACACAAGTTCAGAAAATGAGGACAAGCAAACCAGATATAAAAGGTCAGACTTCTTCGGCTGTTCGACATGGAATCCTCTGCTTCGTCGAATGACCACTGTTTTTATAACTTCGGGTACGTTGATTAATCTTGACGGTTACCCTCCTATGTCAACATTGTCGAGTGTTACCAGTTACCGATAAGGGATGATTCTCATTAGAGCGGGCCGGGACCGAGCCGGGACCGGCCCGGAGATCAACATCGCATACATTTTGTACCGAAGCAAGACCTCAGTCGCACAATGCTGGTTATTTAGCGTCAGGGACCAGCCCGGAAGCGACGGAGCTCTTGCTTCGGTACAAAATGTATGCGATGGTGATCTCCTGCCCGGTCTCGGGTTGGACCCGGCCCGCTCTAATGAGAATCATCCCTAACACTTAAATAAAAAGCAGAGCAGAGCAAATAGATCTTTAAAAATAATCTATCAACATTTATATTTCGTTTACAAAATACCGTAACCGGCTCGCCTGGTTATATTCGTCAGTATCCTTCGTACAAACTTATGTCAGATTGTATAATGGCGTCTCATATGTATTGTACATAAAGTAACATAATTCACAAAGAGGCCAGTCACGTGGCTATTACCGACCCCATTTGTATTGATTTCGACTATGAATACTTATGTAATGAATTCTGTCAACAGTAAAATGGAGTAGCAGGACGAACGGGTGAATGGAGAATCGTGTGATGCTTTGTGTGTGCTTCTTACGTCTATTTTATCTACGAGTATCTATAATGTAAACCACAATTCGAAGATTTCATTAAGGGCACTTATAAATTTATTGTATTTTAAAAAGGGTTAGAATTATTCACACTTACCAACCAACTGAAATAGTTTTTGCAAAGAGAGGGCACAGCGTTATAAACATTCAGTTAATCTCAGGAACTACTGGTTGGAATTGAAAAAATATTTTTGTGTTGGATAGCCCATTTATCGAGGAAGGTTATAGGCTATATAATATCACGCTACGACCAATAGGAGCGGAACATAAATGAAAAATGTTCCAAAAACGGGAAAAATGTCCACCCGTGTGAAGCCGGGACGGGCCGCTAGTTTTAAATAATTAACTACGATTAAAATAATGCACTTAGCATAAATTCATCGCTAATAATATCGATCCGAACAATTTAAAATTGTTTTCATACCAGAATGATAGATTGTACATTGGAAAATAATAAACTTACCCTTAAACATTAATTTGAATTTGGAAACGAAGTTACGTTTTGAACCCGCGAGTAGTGTGGAGGGCGGCTGAAATAAATAAAGCGATTTAAATCAAATAATTACATCCACAATTACATAATAAATAATTAACTACGATTAAAATAATAGACTTAGCATAAAAAGTCACCGCTAATAACATCGATCCGAACCACCAGAATTATTGATTGCACATTGGAAAATAATAAACTTACCCTTAAACATTATTTGAATTTCGAAGCGAAGTTCCGTTTAGGGCCCGCGAGCAGTGCGGAGAGCGGCTAAAATAAATAAAGCCATGTTTTCATGCATAGCTTAGCTCAGGCACCTCTATGTTGTGGTCACAGTTCCTAACCGACCATGACATAATTTGCACTCAATATGACGTTTCTTCTCGCCTGTTTCAATATTAAAACTATCTTAATCAATATGCGAATCTATCATTTTAACATTATTTGAGCTAAAGTTACAAACATTGTTTTAATTGTGCTATTAGCTGCAGTGATAAAAAAGTACATAAGTGTTGAAAACGGAAAATAAAAACCACTTATCTCTAAAATGTTATGAATTTGTTCAGTTTTTTTACAGCTGAATGGTCTTAATAAGTAACAACGGCAAAGGTGAGCCTAATAACTTAATCAAATTGCTCACCTAAATTGCGATAATATTAACTATGAGGTTAAAAAGGCAACTAAATTAATTGTGATTAAGAGTCCATCAAAGTTAAGAAATCCTTAACAAGAGTAATTAATTTGTGGATTTATAATGTTTTATTCAATATAAAAAAATTACGATTTAATGGTGCAAGCAAAATATTATTGTATTAATTTGAGGGAAATAACCAAAAACTGTTGTGAAATAACATTTAAATTATTATGCCATATAATATTGTCAGCTATTACAAAATGAAAATAACTGTCAAATCTATTATTTATTGCTGCCAATTCGATTATCTTTCGCTGTATATAATATTTACCAATTATTTATATTCATATATCGTGTATATTCACATATCTCACGTCATATAAATAGCCTCTCATTTGGTAAACACCTGTCAGGTAAGAAATTAGCAATATGTTTACTATCTATTTTTCTCCATAAACCATGTTTATTTATTGCCAATATATTATAACGTATTTTTTAATTTGCTGAGCCTTCACTTTTTCCTGTTTGCGGTTAAAGGGTTGGCAGCAACATCCTCTATGTTCTGCCTTGCTTAGCCTTTCCCCAACTATGTTGGGGTCAGCTTCCAGTCTAACCAGATGCGGCTGAATACCAGTATTTTACACGGAGCGACTGCTATCAGACCCCCGCAAGACCGGTCGTCAGACTTTCAGGCTTCTGACTTGCCTTGTCATAGGTATTCGTGTGACACCCGGGACCAACGGTTTAACACGCTGTCGGACGCACGGAGGGATCTCGATATGTAACGAACGGTCACCTTTCCACGGACTGACCGCGGCAAACGCAGCTTAACCTCGCAAATCGTATGATCCGTGCGGTCGGTAATTAGCCACGAGCCCCTCTATCTTCACATCCTCTATATATTTGCTTAATATAGCATGCTGGGATCACCATTGCGTGTGCCATGGTACACCGAACTCGTGAAAATCCCGTGCGATTTTACAGCGGGATTACAATCTCTACAGTTATAACTAAATAGAATTTGCGCGTGTTGCAAAATTCAACAAAATCCAGCACGTTTGGTGGTACGATCTATACGATCCGCCTGGCTAGCTACCACCCTCACATTAAACTCGCCAAGGCAAAGTCACATTAAAGTCGCAAAGGCGCCAAGCAGTTTACTGTGTTCCGTCGTGTGTATGTGAGAGCCAGAGGGTTTTAGGGGAATCCCTCTATATCTCTGTTACTTGAATCCATGTGGTCCATATTAGACCCTGTCTGCGCTTACCACCGGGTGAGACTAAGGCTAATAGTGACCAAGTCAAGAATAAAAATAAAAAAAAGTTATGTAGTCTTCCAAAGTCATTGGCGCTAGCTGCTCCAACCTTGGTTGACGACGCAGCTTGACGGTGCCTCTCGGTTAGACCGCTGGATGTTCTACGTCGATGTGTAGAGTCTATAAGAAAATGATCAGAAGGCTACTTTCGATGTCACTGCCGGAACCAACTATTGTGCCGATGAAGCTGCCTCTCGTAGGCGGTTTGAAGTATTCTGGTAGCTAGCTTTAGATAGCATCCACGCCTGTATTCCCCGAAGGGTTGGACTGAGGTGTATAGTAACACCCTCATTACGCCGTTATGATTAAGTCTCTTGTAATAAGAGCCGAGCCTATTACTAACAACCGGGCACAAATTCAAACTCCGGGCTGCTACTGAGGAATTACGCACGGAAAAACTCAATAACACTTTGCTCCACCTGGGGATCGAACTCACGATCTCACGATCAGCAGTGGCGCTGGCCACCATTAGACCAACGAGGTAGATGAACAGACTCCACTAATATTGAAATATAATTACACTTCTAGTAATAATTTAAGTAAAAATTTACTTGCAGAGATTTTAAACGTGATTTAAGTGTTATACAGAGTGACATGTGACGAACGAGTGTTATTACATCACAAAGATATTTGTTACCCAAATTCATGTAGCGTCCGATTTATGTTGATTTCACTTTTCGTCTGTATTCATGGAAATAACCCAAGGGACTATTGCGCCACTCCTAGTCCTAGTTCACCTGTCAAACATGAGGTTCGATGTAACGATTTATGAGGGTGACCCATATAGAATAGTGTACTTGACATACTAAAAAGAATATATCGTCAGTGGAAAGGTAAAAAGACTAAAGCGCCAATATACCTACTTCACAGTAGAGAGATTCAAAGTATTTTTTTAAGAATAGAGTATACATATTAAATAGATAATTTTCTTAGAGTATGTATACTATTTAATATGTATACTCTAAGAAAAATAACTATGTTTATTTTCTTAAAAAAATACTTTGAGTCTCTCTACTGTAAAGTAGTATATTGGCGCTTTAGTCTTTTTACCTTTCCACTGACGATGTCAAAGAGATTATAAACATAACATAACATATAATATTACGCCTGTATTCCCCGAAGGGTTGGGCAAAGGTGTATAGTAACACAGATGAGAGGAAAAATATAAATGTTTATCTTATAATCTCTTGCCTCATTGGTCTAGTGGTGGCAAGCGCGACTGCTGATCGTGAGGTCCTGGATTCGATCCCCAGGTCGAGTAAAGTGTTATTGGGTCTTTCCGTGTGGAATTGCTTAGTAGCAGCCCGGAGTTTGGATTTATTCCCGGTTGAAGGCAATAGGCCCCCTATTACAGGGGACTTAAACATAACGGCGAAATGAGAGTACTACTATACACCTGTGCCCAACTCTCCGGGGAATACAGGCGTGATGTTATGTTATATAAGAGGATTATGTGGAACCTATTTAACATAGCGCTCATTTGGTGCAACAATGGCACAATTACACTTTTAGAAATTTTACAGGAGATGTTTCTCCCGATGTAAATAGTCTTTCCAAACATTTGGACAGATTTAACTTGTTTTAAAAAAAGCGGGATTACGTCATTGTTGCACTAAATGAGCGATAGGTTTAGTGTGTTTTTTGGGATTCCTGTGTATACACAACTTCCTTTGCAAGATCTTGTATGTAGAACGACTGTTGATACGTACTCGTCTGCTGAGTCATAGATTAGAAATACTTTTTTTTATATAAAAACGTTGCCCCACACTAGGATTTCTCCTGTAATTGTGGGTGAGTTTACAGAAACAAATATTCACATGCATAAACATCCAGACCCGGAACAACTATCTGTAGGCCATACAAATATTTGTTCCGTGCGGGAATCGAACCCACGACCCGCAGCGAGGACCCGATCGCTCAGCCACTGCACCAAACGTGTCGACAAACTACTACTAGTGTCATAACAACGCTAGCCACAAACCTACTTCCTGGATTATCGAACTCTCTTTCAAAAATATCAAAGGAACAGCCAGACAGGTAGCTCTGATTGAATATTAATACCTCAACGCTGCTACAAATGATTACATCTTGCAGGTTTCATCAGACTAACGTACAATGATTATCAAAAATCAGCACCTGTAAAAACTTTTTCAAACAGTTTACTGTACTAGCACCACTGCTTAGTGAATGAGCAAAATAACTTTATGTACACACAGCATTGTTCATATTTTACACAATCGATAGTGAGTGTGGTCGGTACATATAAAATCATTGTAGGTTAATATCATAGCAGTAACCTTTTTTGCGTGTTGTTGATGGATAGGCGGATGAATGTATCTGAACAATGCTCGTTTGATGTTTCATTAGCACAACAAATATGGGGTAATATTTAAAGCAAAGAATAAAGACAATATTTACACACAATATGTAAAATACTAACATATCGCCTTGTTTTCCCGAAGGGTATGGCACAGGTGTTTTAGTACATCGTCGTTCCGCCAGTTATGTTTAAGGCTCATGTTATAGGGGGTGAGCCTAAGGCCAGTAACCGGGCACAAATCCAGACTCTGGGCTGCTACTGAGAAATTCCTAATGGAAAACCCGATAACACTTTGCCCGTCCTGGGGATCGAACCTAGGACCCTGTGCTCAGTAGTCGCGCTTGCGACTACTACCCCAACAAGGCAGTCAGCATGGAAAAAACTATCTATTAAAATAGTAACATGACTTTTACCTTTTTTTAAAGTAATGAAATGTTATCGTCATTTGAAATTCAGTCGATCCGTGTGGCACGAACCGACGCAAATTAATAAACAAATAAAAAAACTGACCTGAAAAAAAATTATACGTGCCGTCGACACGATAGAAGAAGAATTAGAAATGTAAAAAGTTCGACATTCAAAGTGATACTGAAAATAATCTCTATAAAATCTATACAAGGTTAGTCGGAAAGGGGGTACTAAACCGTGGGCCACCTAAAGTATCACTGATGATTATTTTAAAGCAAGTGTTAAAATTTCAAAATACGATAATTTTTATTTGCATGCAAAAAGATTATTATTTTAGTTTAAAAAAAAAAACATACCTGCTTTAGTTATGAATTCAGATATTTAATTTTCTAATCCGTGACCCCAAATATGACCTAAATTGTAAAAACAGCTGATCATAGCTATGGTCAGATAGATTTTACCATGTTTTTTTACGAAATATTTGAAAAGCTATTTCTCTTAAACTATCGAGTTTTGGGGAAAGTTGTAGAACAAAAGTTATCCCTTATTATGGTTACTTTAACACCTTTTCGGCTTAGTACCCCCTTTCCGACTAACCTTGTATATGAAGAATATTTGCATTTCAACTTTCAGCACGTGTTATGGACGTAAACAGGACATTTTTTTAACTATAACTGGCTTGTTGGTCAAGTGATGACAAGCGCAACTGCTGATCGTAAGGTCCTGTGTTCGATCCCCAGGTCGGGCAATTATATTAAGTTTTTCCGTGTGGAATTCTTCAGTAGCAGCCTGGAGTTTGGATTTGTGCCCGGTTGATGACAATAGGCTCGTCCCCTAATATATGGGACTTAAACATAACCGCGAAATGAGGGTGTTACTATACTATACACCTCTGCCCAACCCTGCGGGGAATACAGACGTGATGTTATGTTATTTAGGTATATATAACCGTTGGATCATTTCTCGGCAGTCTAGAACCTAGGAATTCTGTTTATATTTACAGTTCACGTTCTAATTTTGAATTCACCCCGGTGTCTGTCCACGTCACTGTGTAATGGCCTTCAGTATTTAAAATGTCCTGCGCAGTGTTTACCGTTTGGTAGCCGCCAACTCTGAACAAACAAGTCGGTGCCTAAGATTGACTTACAAAATTGGATAAAGCGCAACTGAAAAATCGATGATTAAAATATTGTTATAATGAAACAGAATCAATACACTTAAATAAATAGAACACTCATTTATAATCTATTTTTCATATAAAAAAAATACTTAATTTTGCGAATCCGATACTTTTGTCAGTTGTAATCAACATCAAGAAAGTAATTTTTGTTTGGTACAGAAAGATTAATTTTTGAAATTCATACTGCCCAGAATTTTCCTGGCTATCTGCCATATTCAGACTTTCTCAGGCAATGCAAAACAAAGCGAGAGTATTATATCGAACAAGAGTAGGTAGGTAGGTACTACAGCTAGATTTCATCGTAACGGCAATTTTTGGTAATTTTTTGACCCACGGAAGAGGTTACAAAAATCATCAACCTTCTGCCCTTATCCCAACTTATTTGGGGTTGGATCTTTTTCTTCCATACATCTCTATTAGCCGTTATCTCAGTAGTCACCCCCTTTCCATCCATATCATCTTTCCCACTATCCATTCATCGGTTCTTTGGTGCTCTACTCTTATAACCATTCACATTTATACTCAAAGCTTTCCTCACGATATGTTCCTCATTCCTCCGCATCACATGCCCATACCATGACAACATGTTACAAAAATAATTTATCAATATAATAGAATTAAATCAAGGGTTATAGCGAATTAATACAACAACGAAAACCGAAATTATCAAACAACCTATCAAGGCTTTACAAGTTCACACGACGGCACAGGTGCTACGCTTCCATTCATATCGTTCGTTCCCACGGCCGAGTTATATTCACTCATTGTACATCCCCCGCAATTCATAAAATCCTATTCAAAAGGTTGGGGGTGAATCTGTACAGGTAGTCCGTACAAGGTGTTATAAGAAATACGTTATGACCGTTGAATATACGTTATAGGACAATACAGTAGTCAGCACTTTTAATAAAATGTGTTTATGGAGCAGTTTTGAATTCTTTGTTATCCATTCAAAGAATGGGCAGTAGCAACGGTTATTGAATGTTTGTAATTTTATTTTCCTTATTCGATACATCCTTATCCTTTGAAGTTTTTTCATTATAGATAAAAAGTTCGATTTCCTGAAATTTATGAGATAATTGCAATTTATTAGGTATGTTTATAAGTAAATTCGTCAAGATAATAATATAATAATACTTATCACTAATTATTACAATTAAATTACATAATTACTGCCACTTTTTATTATCTAAAATTAAATAAAAATACGTCACTAACTTCGCACCACGTGAGAACCACTAAATATTTGAATTATAATTTCATTCGTCCAGTTTGTGATAAATATTTATATATTAAGCTATTATTATTAATTATAATTGTATATATTTAGAAAGCATACAGGATATAACATTCCTGTACATTAGAATAAGTAAGTTAAGTTATATGTGTCGCATAAAAAGGTTATAAAAGCACAAGGAAGTTCTTAACAATGGCTTGTCGAAACGGAAGTGTATCAAAGCTAACGGCGGCCATTATACAGCCTTTTTAGAAAATGTACGCACCGCATATTTTATACGTAAATAATTTGACCTCGAATATATATATATTTGTTTCGTTTGACTGTCATGGTGAACGCAGGCCATGGACAGACTATCACTTTTGCAATATTCTAACGTAATAATATTATGTGTCTAGTTATGAATTTGATGCTTTATTTCCGACTAGAGTTAAGTTGTTTTATGAAAATGAAGTAGTGTGATGATTATTACATAATTATCGTCAGTGGAAAGGTAAAAAGACTAAAGCACCAATATACCTACGTAAGTGTTTGGCCAGACTGGCAGCGCGGTGCGGGGAGCGGCGCGGGTGCGGGAACGCGCGCGATTTACCTGTCCGCAGTGGAGCGCGGCTTCGTTCTGAGCGTTGTCGTGTCCAGTGTTTGTCAAAATATAATATGGATGAAGAAGACTTATTTTTACTGGAAAATTCTTACTAAAAAACGATGTTTTGACATCCACAGTGCAGATCGTGCTTGAATAGCACTTATTAATTCTTCAACATTTAATTTTGAAGACGCCATCGCAACAACGCGCGTGGTCAGCTCGAACTAGTTTGAGATCCCCGCTCCCGCGCGGGTTGTCGCTTGCCGCCCGCGCTCTCACTGCGGCCACTTATATGAACAAGCTATGGCGTGAGCTACCCGCGCGCTCCCCGCGCCAAGTAGCCCGCGCCGCTTCCCGCGCCCGCGTGCCCACTATGGACACTCAAATGAAGTTCTTCTGATTGAACTCGCCGCATCGCGCCCGCCCCGCGCCCTCGTTTGCAGTCTGGCCAAAGGCTTACAGTAAAGAGATTCAAACTATTGTTTTAAGAAAATACACATAGTTATTTTTCTTAGAGTATACATATTAAATAGATAGTTAAATTATCTATTTAATATGTATACTCTAAGAACAATAACTATGTTTATTTTCTTATAAAAATACTTTGAATCTCTCTACTGTAAAGTAGGTATATTGGCGCTTTAGTCTTTTTACTTTTCCACTGACAATATATATCCATCTTCTCTGGTATCGGCACGAGCTATATGAGAATAGCTCAAGCGGTGATAAAAGATTAGTCAGTCAGCAAGGCTGGTTGCAAGACTGACTGCCTAGGGTGCTTCGTTGTACAGTATCGTCACTCATAGAGGCTCTTTTCATACACCTCATTATAATAGACATTAGTAAAATTGAATAATTTTTTAATAAGACGGATTTAAGTATACTTAAAATAAATTCAAAAATGCATATAATATATCAACGCAATCATCATTCAGCCTTAATACCTATAACTGATTAGGTAAGTGAGAACATTTTATTATGCGGTGCGTACATCATTTTCGTCTGAAAATAAAACATTATCATCAATTCCACAATAATATTAATTTACATGTAACAAAAACAAATCACCACCATCCAAAGTGGGAAATAAATAGTTCTGCCTAGCCTTTTTTCAACTATATTGGGGTCAGCTTCCAGTTAACCAGATGCGGCTGAGTACCAGTATTTTACACGGAGCGTCTGCCATCAGACCTACGCAACTTGGTTAGTGGGAAAACGCCGATATCCTGACGTTAGATCGGCCGTCAGACTTTCGGGCTTCTGACTTCCCGTAACGACTGTCATAGGTATTCGTATGACACCCGGGACCAACTATTTAACGTGCTCTCCGAGGCACGGAGGGGTCTCGATGTGTAACGAACGGTCACCCATCCCCAGACTGACCGCAGCAAGCACAGCTTAACCTCGCAAAGTGGGAAATAAATATGGCTACTAAAAAACTTCGTCAACGACATAAAGTCGATGCCACGCCCAGTAATATGATCCAACAATTATTGTTTACGCACTATAAATCTCCCAGTATCCATGTTATTCTGCGGCCGAAACGCCATAAATCCCTCTGTATCGTAAACTTTAATTTAATAATTATTAACGTCATGACGCGGAAATCATGAAGCCAGTCGTGATGTATAAAATGGGAATGATTCGCGTGGAACAATGGTGCGGGTTATCGAACTGCAATAACATTTCGGTGAAGGTCCCTAGTCTGCGAGGTCATTGCTAGATGCTGTTTTGACGCGTGACTTCATTCTAATTCGCGTCGAAATAGTTTAATTTTAAATATTTCACTGTTAGCTTGATTTAATTACGCGTATTTTTGTTACATTTATAATGTAAATGATAGAGTACAATTCCCCTGTAAGTCCATTTATTTTGAAATTATTTTAGTATCGTATTTGTGTAGTCTAGTAATTACTTATACAACATTTCCTGAAAATAGTTGCTAAGGTTTTATTGATGAATTTTCAAATATTATTTTGATTTAATATGATGTATATTTTTAACTACAAAACAAAATGTTGAGCTCCCTATATACCTATTGAAAATTTTAAAATCAGAAAACCTGGTGTATTATGGCCGGTACTTATGATTTACCGAGCGCTATTAGTTCAATTTAAGACTTGTAATTTACCAATAATGAAGGAAACGTTCCCATGGTTTTGCATAGTCGACCCTCCTATAAATGTCAGTAGCTAAAAATTAACAAGTAAAATTAGATTATGAGTGTAGGTATATGTCTAGTTTGACAATAAAAAGTTATACCATTATAACCAAAACGATGAGCATTAATAAAACCATCTGATTTTAACGCATAAAGTGCTCATTGTGCTGAAGATGTTTCTTCAATAATCACTTTTTAACAAAAATAAAACCGACTTCAAATTGTCTATCTCCGAAGTTCTTCATCAGATCTTCACCAAATTTAAATGGGACCATTTCGAAAGAATACTCTTTCAAACAAAAAAAGAATCATTAAAATCGGTTCACAATTAGCAAAGATATCGAGGAACAAACATACAAAAAAAAAATACAATCGAATTGAGAACCTCCTCCTTTTTTGAAAGTCGGTTAAAAATAGGTAATTTTCAGACATACTTTTTAATGAGAATTGATCATTCAATTTCCTCCTGCAACGTTCAATAGAAAATCGGAATAATAAAATGCCAGGTTTACCTCAACAGAAATTACCAAGATACTACGTTATAATTATATTCCTTTGAAATGTCAGCAGCTAACATTTTATCTTTTTTAGACCGTCCGCTTAATAAGACTAAAGATTATTGACACTTTAATGGGCATACAATATTCTTTTAACTCGCGCTGGAATGACGATAAATAATATATGCCAATATATTTTGATAGTAGTTACTTAAATATAAATGGTTTGCCTACAGATCAAAGGTAAACGGGTTCGGCACAATGTGAACTGTCTTGTGTCATGGATATTAAAATTTATTGCCGTAGGTACGTGGTGTTATGATCCTCGCTTACTGTTGTTCCATTCTCTTCCCTAATTGATATATACCTATATAATATAAATACAAAACGTATATAAATCTCTGTTGGGTTCTTGGCTTGCTTTTATAATTTTCAGTATCCATAATCTTTAAATAAAGTTGACAGGGCGGGCTTAAAATGTAATAAACTTTGGTTTAAAAAGATCATCTAAAAAAATATTGTTGAAATTCTAACTAAGAAACTGATTGATTCTTTAACAAATGACATTTTCAATAAAGTTCAACCTAAAATTATTTATAGCAATAAATGCAATAAATTTTGCTCCTTCTATAATGGGACATCTTGCAAAATGATCCAAATAATTTTAAAACGCTGAAAATTAACAAGAAATGGGGGATGTAACCTACCTAGTAAATCAATAATTTAATACGCATATTAAGGGAGACATTTGGCTTGGTAACCTGCAGATAATAACGTAATTATATTACATGACAGCGTTCAACCTCTAAAGGTGAACTTAAATATGCGGGACGCAGTTAATATGTATGTACTCGACTGTATCTATTTAGAGTTAGCCTGTCAAACGTGCACTCCCACTTAACAAAGGCGTTTGTTTTTCGAACGTTGCGTCATTTTTTTTGTTTTGTATTTCTGGATAAGTATGTATTATTGTATATTTTTTTTAAAATTTGCCCTTCGTAATCGAATTGTACAGAATTTTCCAAGATTGTAAAGGGAAAGATAGAAATATTTTAGAAGCATACAAGCTGGCCTTAACCTTGGACTTACCAGGTTCTGTGTAAACTATGGTAAACGTTTTTGTTAGTATGAGATAGACTGTAAAACACGAATATTGATTTTCACCTCGTTAAAGATTATTTTACTAAGAATGTATAATATCAAAGCGTTGCAGCAACCTTACACGGCAATGAAAAACCATACAAATTCTTGAACAGTGACTCGAGCTGATAACTGAAAAAAATCATGCGCACGAGTACAAGAAAAAAGCTCTCGTGATCTGTGAAAACACACAAATTTTGTGTAATTGTTTTTATTTGAGAAGTAATTAAATTATTCGCGATATACATGTTTGGTCAGTTAAAAAAACTGCTATTAAATAGTCTGAGCACCTCTAAAAGGGTAAGGTTAGAAGTGTGGTTATTTCTTTACTAGCGGCCGGGAGGCCCGTCCCGGCTTTGCACGGATGGACATTTTTCTTGCTTTTGCAACATTTTTCATTTATACTCCGCTCCTGTTGGTCGTAGCGTGATGTTATATAGCCTATAACCTTCCTCGATAAATGGACTATCCAACACAAAAATATTTTTTCAATTCCAACCAGTAGTTCCTGAGATTAGCGCGTTCAAACAAACAAACACTTTAGCTTTATAATATTAGTATAGGTAACAAACTCAGAAAAGCTTATTGTTGAAAATCTAACACTGTTTTCTCCGCTGATCATGCATCGCTGAATAAAATCTCAATATTTAGCTAACTGTTTAAACGACAGTCTTTTTATTTTACACAAAATTGTAAATTATCAACCTCCAAGATTTTGGTAAAAAAACATCGGAACTATTAATATTATTTCAAATTACAAAAATAATACATATACCTATATTCTTGTGTTTTTCAGTGACAATTATTATTAACATACAAACTTTTATCATCATCATAATCATAAGCCAGCTTCTTTAAGCTTCTCCAGCAAATTAAAAAAAAAGATTAACGAAAGGTAAGACATAATACGATCTGAAAGGAACGTCCTTTAAAATACCTTTGTTAATCTGGATTAGGTCACATTTATACAACTGGAAGCTTCAAGGTTTGCGGTCAACCGTGGGCGTATAATTACTATATATTGAATATAAGGTGCTATTGTTCCTACGTGACATTTTGGAATGGCCTCAATTATATAAACAATACCAGAGCTTGATTTTGAAATGCTTTTTTTAGTGATGTGTGTTATTAATGTTTAATTGTATTACCTGACGTGCGCCTGATAGATACCTTGTATCTGTCTGTATGCACTAGTCATTCTTGAGTTCGACTTGGCAAAATGCGCACAAATTTCTATTTTTTATTACTGAAACGATCATCCAGTTGATTATTGTTATTAATACTAGTTTTTTTAAACTGCATCATGGGATATTTGTGGCAAACGGGACTGCTGATCGTGAGGTCCTGGGTTCGATCCCTAAATTCCTCAGTAGCAGCCCGGAGTTTGGATTTGTGCCCGGTTGGTGGCAATAGACTCGCCCACTATTACATGGGACTTAAACATAACAGCGAAATGAGGGTGTTACTATACACCTCTACCCAACCTTCTTCGGGGAATAGAGGCGTGATTTTTGTTATGTTCTGTTAATATTAGTTTTTACTTCTCTTAGATTACCTATATAAACTGTTTAGTTTATCTAAAACATAGAGTGATATGCCATCGTTTAACTATCTCAATTTACTTTAAAAGGTGAATACAGACGTTTTTAAGTACTGCACTCAGTTACCACTGTCATATTAACCGTATTAAATGGGTAGTTTTATTATTATTGCTTGTAATTTAAGCTCCATAATACGGACAGTGACTTGAAGAGGCACGGGAAAATAGCACTCACTAACACACACATGAACTCTTGTAGATATAGGTATATTGTTCTTATATAAAATAACATTCTTATAAAAATATAATTGTAATGTGAATATTTTCTGTTTAATATAATAAATGAAAATTGTTTTTATAAATCCCTAAATGGATTTAAACAATGCAACTTTGTAACATTCATCATACAACGTATGTTAATACAAGAGTTTTTATTTTGAATAACCATTATCAACTGTAATTTAAAATAGAAACTAATTAATAGTTAAAAATATAATTGTAATGTGAATATTTTCTGTTTAATATAATAAATGAAAATTGTTTTTATAAATCCCTAAATGGATTTAAACAATGCAACTTTGTAACATTCATCATACAACGTAAAATAAGATTATTTTATTTTGCACAGCTATTATCAATTGTAATTTAAAATAGAAGCTAATTAATAGTCAAAGTATGTGATATCGGATAGAGTTCATTATCTAAGAGGAAGTTCGAGTGTTTGAAGATCTTATAGCCATTGAAGCTTGCCTCTATCTATAAAACCCAAAAACCTGGGGTGAAAATAAATATGTACCAGAACACCTGCGGTATTCAATTATGTGTGTGCTATCTATACAAATAAACAAAGAATTGACTGAATGCTTTCATTTGCATACATTCACTTCAAATGAAGACGATAAATAATTGAATGTATATGATGGAGCGTCGAGATCTTGTAATATGACGCCAATGCATCATGCATACTATGATCTACGGATGCCATATAACTACCTAAATTTGTAGGTACATAATGTGTGTTATTTCATCGTTTTTATACATATTTAGACCATCAACCAATATGAAATCCTGAATTTTATCTTATTATTTTTATTTATTTTATCTTCTGCTCGTTAGTTTGGTGGTGGCAAGCTCGACGGCTGATCATGAGGTCTTGAGTTCGATCCTCAGGTCGGGCAAAGTGTGTTATTTGGTTTTTCCGTGTGAAATCCCTCAGTAGCAGCCCGGAGTTTGGATTTGTGCCCAGTTGATGGCAATAGGCTCGCCCCCTATTACACGGGACTTAAACATAACGGCGAAATGAGGGTGTTGCTATACACCTCTGCGCAACCCTTCGGGGAATACAGGCGTGATGTTATGGTATGTTATATTTTGTCTTCTGATAGAAAAAATGCCCAGATAGCTTCTTGATTCAGAACCTATTCGATAAGCAGTTGTCGATTAAATCGGTTTGTTATCACGTTTCGTCTACGATTGTCGTAACGGGAGTAAAAGAGGTAGCAAATCCAATCCTTCGACAACTGACGACTAATCAAATCCTTCTGAATCAGGAGGCAGGTGAGATATTTCTGCCTGTAAAATTCGGAGCCTTGATCTGACAAACAGACAAAATCCAATATTAGAGAAGCTTTAGACTGCTTGCAACTATATGTTTTTGAGTGCTATTTCGTTCATGAATAATAAAAAACATAACATTGAAACATTCTAATGTTCTTAATGTCGAGCATTCACCTCACAGATTGATATTTAAGACCTTACCACACGAGATTATTCGCGATATTTATAACATCATCAATATATTCGTCATTAGTTTTATTTTATACCTAATTATCACGAATAAATTACCGTTTGAATATATTCGCTCGACAAACGTTCATGTTATTAAATCGATATCTTGATCCTTATTCGTTACCAATCTAACTAAATCCAAATTGTGCGGGACTGTTAAATCGTTTTATGCCTTTGTTTACGAAGTTTTATTGGTACTCCCGCGTTGAAAAATCATAAAAAATAAAGTTTAGTTACATCTTGAGCCTCGATTCATTAAGTTAATCTATATAAATAAAAATGAATCGCCAAATGTGTTGCTAAGCGCAAAACTTGAGGACGGCTCGACCAAATCGGCTATTTTTTTTTATATATATTCCTTAAGGCACAAGGAAGGTTCTTATGGAGAGAAAAAACAAAAAATGCGTGGAAAATAGTAAAAACAACACTTTTATTTTCCCACTACAGGCCAATAACTTGAGAGAACGAAGTCTGTCCGGGCAGCTAGTATGTAATAGGTTATATATACTTTAGTTAAGTTACTAGTAGGTTGACAGACGTGAATATGGTTGTCCGTGTGTAAACAATGCGAGAAATAGCTTTAGTTCGCTTAAAATATAGTATGTATAACATCTTACGTAAAAGAAAATGTCTGTATTCGCATCTTATAATAGTTTCAACGAGAATTTAAATCATTGCTTACGGCCATCACAAAATTTAAATAATACAGCCGTTACAATAATCGCGAAGTAAATTTCAATAACGAACTGATATAGGTAATAGGAAAACAATTCCGAGTTGGCTACGCTTTAATTTATTCGCTGCCATTGATATGGAAAACTGATGTGCCCAATTGTCACGTGAAAACTCACGTTGCAAACATTATGAAACTAAAACCTTCACATTGGTTATTCACCTTAAAATTGTCAATCTTACTGCTATTTATATAACGTTTTTTTTTTCAATATAAATAGCAACAAATAGTTTTTGTAAGCAAAAACAAAATTAAGAAACCACAAATGATCCAAGACTCTTTTTACTAACGCCACCTAGAGACTACAAAGTTAAACAAAACCCGACACGCAAGCTTACAGCACACAACAAAATTATTGTACGGATGTATGCGTCTACATTCAATTCTAATCACGCACACAAACGTAAAGACATAGAAAAACGAGCATTACGTACTCACACAAACACGAATCGTTACAGCCTCTTACGTGAAGAACGTAAGCGACTGCGGAACTCAAGATGGCTGACATTGGCAATGGCAGGTCGTTGACCCAGCGCTCGCGCAGCCTTCAAAGCTTAGATCTAGCATTAGAGTGGTTGTTATTTGCTGTCGTGATTTTATTTTATCATTGGATTGTTTGGTTCGCCGAATGTTTTTTGTTGCGACTAGGTACAAGTAGTGAACAATGATTTTTAATTTGTTTGATAATTACATATTGATTTGTTAGTGAATCAAAATTATCTTAGCAAATGTTCATGTTAAAAACCCGTTCACTTTATTTGCTAGTTTACGTTATTATATTAATTTATCAGCGTAGTAAATTGTCGTTATTTAAAAAGTATGTTATCGTTTCAATTCACGCACGATTTCTTCTGAAACTCCTGATAACCGTAATTTACTGCAACAATAAAATGAGTTTTAACAGGTACACAAATATAAAATACGACTATTGATTTAACTTTATTTATACATAATTACTCCGGACTGATTAACCGTTTAATCTAAAACATCTTGGAAATGTAAGTTCACAGGTGCGAAACTGTATTAGTAAACAAGTACCTCCATATTATACGATGATGTAATATACTTCCATTGATCAAATGAATTAAGTTCATCTGTGATAAACCTAAAAAACGCCGATACAGGTTAAACTGTAAAGGCGATTACATATTGATGCTGACCCATCCTGTTTGCAAACAACTTGTTTGACGTTAGGAAAAAAAATTAGGTACCTACCTACCTAAGTTGTACCTACTTGTTTTGTTTTCTATATTTTCGCATCTACCAATTACATAATTTCCAAACGATCCCAATAAAACACAATTTCATAACCGCAAATAAAATAAACTAACGAAATATTACAAAACCGAGCATCCGGATATCAAAATGTAAGAAATAGCAGAATAGATTGTATATAGCAAGGCATGATTCCATGAACATTGATCGTTGCGGTAGTGGCTCCGCGGTGCGGCGGGCCGGCGCAACCGCGGAATGTAGCTCAAACTAACGGTGCGTGCGCGCCGCGAAAAAACTCAAGTTCACTATCACGGAAGATTGCGCGCCGACGACGCCATTACCGAGCGGTTACGTTGTCGCGTCGGCTACTAGGTATTATGCCACTATGTAACTATGCATTCATTGCATAACGCGTGCTATATAGTGTACCACGCATTTTACGTCCAATCTAGAGTGTTAATTAAATCTTTTACACGTTATTTTATGATTGTTTACGTTGATGTTGTCGTATCAAAATACTAAGTGGCTTTTTGATATTCTGACTTTGTAAGACTAAGTAGCTGGTTTTTTTTCAAAAGTTCCGTTATTTTTAATGTTTCCGCAAAGAAGCTTTATAAATCAAATTTATTTAAAAACAGATTTTTTTATTCTGTATTTATACATCTGCTTTTCTTTACAGTTTATGATGCAGTCATCTAAATAAACACAATAAAGGGCCATCAATCTAAATAAAGCTAACGTTGATGTTATTTATAAAGTAAATATTAATTAGTACCTAAATCTTAATAAAAACTGATTATAGGAAGAACCTACAAAATCATAATATAATATTGTTTATATTTCGATATATAAATGCCAGATGCTAAAAATAAATATATATGATGGAAATACGAACATAGATATTATTTCAGTTTGCTACAATACTAAGATTTATTTATTTAATAAGATTTATTTTCTCACCACAATACAGTAGGTAGGTACATTTAGCATGGTATCAAGAACATTTAATTGCTATCATAATTATACTGTGGGAGACTGGTGCCTAAGCTAGACGTAAGGTCTGTATTTCAGGACACCAGGTCTCCACCCCTTCGGATATAGTTACATTTTGTAGAGGATTATTATACTGTTCTGTGATTGCAAATAAGCATTTTCTTTGACGATTATGGCAAGATATTTGTGGAGTAGAAACCACCATACCTACTTATGTCAAAGACAATGTCATTTAATTCCCAACAATGATAAAAAAAAGAACTGACTGAATTAAGTAAAATAAAAAAACACATTCATGAATTCAAACTAGGGAGTAAGAATACATGAATGTGTTTTATTTTTCATCTGGGCATGTGATGAGGAGGGATGAAACACATGTGACTAAGAGAGTGATGAATATGAATGTTGATGGATGGAGGGGGAGACCTAAGAAAATATGGATGGATTGTGTGAGGGAGGATATGAAAGATAAGGGAGTAAATGATAATGAGACGCCTGACAGGAAAGAGTGGAAGAGAAAAACATATTGCGCCGACCCCAAGTATATAAGTATAGTTTGTTTGTTAGGTTACCTAAGTATCTAGTTTTAAAAGTCATATTAATAATAATAGCTATAAATTTTTTATCTACCAATGAAATATAGGTAGTTATGAAACTTTTTGTTGAGTACTGTTATCAGGTAGAACAGAGCTGGTATATAAAAATGCTAATTGTGTAGTAATCACAGTGTGTATTATACAGTTCTCATTGACATTAGATTCGCTCTCGTAAAGACCGACTGTTAGTTACGAGAAGCATCCGGTAGGCTTCTGATTCATGGAAATTATTTATGAAAAAAAATGTTGGGGTTCCGTGAGGAGAACGTTGATTATGATTAATTAATTAATCTTTTTGGCCTTGGCTTTGGATGGCGATTAAATCAATGCAGACCACGTGAACGGCAATTACCTGCCTAGCGTTGAGGCACAAAATAGATAGGTACAGAAGTCAATCTATACTGGCCTGCAAAAATAAGTATCACACTTTTAAAATTGCAATAACTTTTTAAGTACACAAGATATATTTTCGAAGCAAAAAGGACTCGAAAAAGAGTTTAACTTTGTTACTATAGTTTCAAAGAAAGCTGATAAAATTTGCTATAAAACGTTTTTTATTTTAAATCTCTAACTTCTATAGTTTAGAAAAAATTGAAATTTTAAAAGTGTGATACTTATTTTTGCAGGCCAGTGTACATACAAGTGCGCTCGAGCAACGCATACATAGACTCTGCTCACGGACACGATATCTCGGACCATTTGGGACCAGAGTGCGAGTGAGTGCGAGCGTGAGTGCCATGCGCTTGAGAGAGATATATATATAGATAGAGCGACCGCCGAGCGTAGGTATGAAAAGTGAAGTACATACATGTGATTGACTTCTGTACCTATCTGTTTTGTGGTTGAAGCTCAGTTGTAGGTAGACTTACATGTGATATGTCTGAATTAATTTAAATAGTATAAATTTATATGCATTATCTTTATGCAAAATATCAAACTTATTAAAACATTGTTCTAGAGCCTCATGTTAATCTCAATATTAATTATTATAAGCAGCATGATGTCAGAATCGAGACACACTAAGCTTAAATGAATAAAAAACATCGTCATACAGACTTTACATAAAACAACTCCTATTCAATGTTTTGTGTTTGAACACAAAAACGATATTCCATAATTTAACTAGCAACTTTACTAATGCAAGATTCTTATATCTTAGCGACCATTATTGGGTTAGACTTAGATTCGTGTATGTGCCTATCTTCGTATCTTAAAATAAGAGTCCTATACTTACTGATAAATTTGGCTTTTCAAACGTTTTTTAAAGGGCTAGTTCAGTTGTAAGCGAAAAAAACGATGATATAAGGAACCCGGTACCTACAACTAGGTACTTGATGCACAATATATTATCTACCATCTTCTATTACCACTGTTATGACGTGAGAATCTCGATTGTTTCGAATGCTGCCACAAGTGTGGGTAAATCAGCTTACTCTTAAATGTTAATTGAGACTAAGTACCTACCTGTTTATATTGCCTTCGTCTGCAGTACTGCATGGAGGCGTGATCTTCGGGATCGGTTAAAAACGTTGCACTATGACTCAGGCTTCGTGACTTGCTAGACTGTAAGGTTCATTATCCTAGACGATTTCCAAATAGATAGGGGTCGGCTTCCATTCTTATCATAGTAATTGTTGCTAAAAAGTTTCAGGCTGTAATCATAATTTATCATTCGGCCCGTTCATTAAAGTCTTTTTCAAACCGAGATTTTTCTATACACTTACTTCAAATTAAGTGGCAAAACTTCATAGGGTTACTATACCCTATTCACGGAACGAAAAAATAAAATATAAACAACATAGAAATGTTCTGTGAAATATTTCATTACATTAATTTCTAACAAAAAGAAATTCTGTGATGATAATCTATTTGAAACACTTCTTATTCAAGTAAGTTACGAATTTTCCATCGATTTTACAGAAAATATCTCTATTAAGAGTAGTGAAATGTTTATTACATTTTATTGTTTCGTTCTGTGAATAGGGTATAGGTATCATTAATATAACACATTCTTATAAAAAAAACACCAGCATAAGTGTGTCTAGGACAAAAATACAACAGTTATTGTAATAATGTTATGTAACAAGCTTTAACAATACGGTATTGTTCCAAAAAAGTTGTCCAGAGCGTATAAGGTACGTAACACATAATATTTCTGAATGAAATTATGTCCAGTTCAATATTATGATCGTTATAATATCGTTTATACTGAACTTGATTTAATCATGAATGATTTATTGTATTGTTGTTCCTACTTACATAAATAAATAAATAATCTTGCATTTATATATCAGTAGGCATTTTATAATACATTCCGTTAGGTGTTAATGTGGTTTTATTTTATAAATAATACTACAGCATGCAACACTGCATGTAGAAATAGGGAACAGTAAGAAGAGATGGTTAGATTTTTGAACACTTCAAAAAGACCATTATTGTAATTTTGGATATAATCTTAGACAACAAAGCAACTAGATGATAATAATAGATTAGTGTGTAATTTAAACTTCTATAGTAAAATATATGAAACAAAATGCAAGCAATAATAACAGTATGTTTGAGCGTTTCAATACACAATGACGATCAGCATGAATATACTTAATGGTGACCTAAGAATAGTATAGATACCGTCACTCATCAAATTAAACTTGAATTAACAATGTAAGTAGACAAATAAAGTGCCAGTTACCTGCTGTGATATACATTCGATAAAGAATACCTATTTACATTGAGTGATGATAGCTACGATAGAATCATTAAGAGGATCAAACAAAAAACATGGTTAGAAAAACAATCACTTTCTTTTTGATCTTCAAATAATAACTCAATGCAGAGATCCATTCCGATTCCTTTTAACAAATGACCATGTTGCAACCACCTGCACCTGTCACCAATTTTCGACCATAAAATAATACAAATCAGGTGTCTTGTTTTAAAGATTCATTACCACTGTCCAATTTTGTAGTATCACATTTTGGAACTCCAAATGCGATCAAAAAATCGACTTTAAATTGTTAGAACAGAAACTCTGTTATTCCTTAGCACTGTGGGTTCTAATGACCTATATTTGTTACATATGGGTCGACAAGAGGCAGCTGATGGTAGGTCAGGAATGGGTTACTAAGGCAATAATTTCGGCTGCTATTATCGAATATTGGTTTGCTTTATTTTTGTGACTAAAGGGATTGCTGCAGGCGTGCGATGTTAATAAGATGTTCAGTTTCTCAAACTTTTGCACCTTGTGTTATCAAGTCTTGGGCATCTAAAAAGAGGTTTATTGAAAAAACTGGTTCAACAGGTGTGGAGAAGGGTTTTGCTGATTTTAGTTTGTATTTTCTTCGTCGCTGTATTGATTTGTGATTTTAATAATAAAAGAGGTTGAATTTCAGTTACTTCATACGCAAGGTGGCAAGTGCTTTACAGCTCAATACTTGTGAGGGTGATTTGTTTTATTATTTATTGCTATTTGATGTTGGATTTATTTGGTTCGGAGACACTTCTGGTCTCGCCAATAATAGCCCGGTTACGTAGAAAAGGTCCGCAATACCATCTACAAGAATCGATTAGGAAAAAAAAAAGTTGGATTTACAATGATTGAAGATCTCTATGTTTTCTTTTATAATTGCTGCTAACAGCAGTGATAGCCTAGTGGTGTAACCGTCGGACTGCCAAGTCATAGGTCTCGAGTTCGAACCCAAAGCACGGACCTCTGACTTTTCGCATTCATAAAGATAAAGATGGTTTTATTTGTTGAAAAATGACATGATGACATGTGCGTATTGTATAATTATCACTTGCTTAAAAATGGTAAAGGAAAACATTGTGAGGAAACTGGCATGCCTAAGAGATATTGCTCGATTATGTGAAGTCAAGGCAGTTTAGTCACTAACCACACGGAAAGAAGAAGATTGTTACTTTGTATGACTTCTAGGGAGAATAATAATTTAAATAGGTATTTTTTACTGGTCTTCAAATTCGAGCAGCGTAGTTTCTTTAATATTCTAAACTTTTCAGTGGACAATGTCGACCTTTTAAAACTAGTGCATTTAATATTGTATTAAGAAGGAGAGATAATTGTAGTTTCTAAATTTAGATTAAGTGCCAAGTTAATTAGTAGCTTCAGATAAATGATTGTATCTATACTAATATCATAAAGCTGAAGAGTTTGTTTGTTTGTTTGAACGCGCTAATCTCAGGAACTACTGGTTGGAATTGAAAAAATATTTTTGTGTTGGATAGTCCATTTATCGAGGAAGGTTATAGGCTATATAACATCACGCTACGACAATAGTAGCGGAGCATACAAAGAAAAATGTTGCAAAAGCGGGAAAAATGTCCACTCGTGCGAAGCCGGGACGGGCCGCTAGTATTGAATAAGAAGAACACATTTTTTGCAACAAGTCTTTAACTTAAAATAGATTAAAACGATAATATATCATTATTTATAAGGCAATAGTCAATACCTATTACATTTAATGAACTCACGTCTAACGTTCAAACTAGCAAAAAATTGATCCGTATTATACATAGTCTTATGACGTACTAGACACGGCAAATTGCATATATTCAACGATATTAAAAAAAAAGTTTGAATGTCAGAACCGTTAATAATGTTGTCATCGACATATTTATTGATGGAATTTTATGTGTTATAATTTCGTTGAGGCCTTTTGTGCCGTTCAATATACGAGGCCGCGTCTATTCAATGAATAGGTATATATTTTAAACTTGTATTAGTCAGCAATAATTGGTAGATTTTACCTATTCTTAGTGTAATTGATAACGAGTGGAAATCTATCTGCTTCTTCTTCTTTTCGTGTGGTTAGTGACTAACCTGGTGTCAGAGTTTATGCCGCCCATGGGCCTCTGACTTAGCTTCACATGCCGATGAGAAATATCTTTTAGGCATGCCGGTTTCCTTCCGATGTTTTCCTTCACCGTTTTTAAGCAAGTGATAGTTACACAATACGCACATGAATCCGAAAAGTCAGAGATGCGTGCCTTGGGTTCGAACTCAAGACTTATGATTTGGCAGTCCGAAGGTCACACTACTAGGCTATCACTGCTGTTATCTATCTATTTGCAGATATGAGACAAAATTAGCTGAAAAATAATTCATATTATAATATATTTCTTGAAATCAATATTTAACCAAGATATAGAGAATTTTATGGTTACGATACTTAAACAGAGGTTTTCTTATATTTTAATAGACAGTACAATAATAGACCTATTTACAATAATCACAGTTCTACTACCGCCTCATCTAACACACCATAGATCTTCGTCCGTGCATCTGCACCTCGGAAACGCATTGCCCTACGATATTGCACCTGCGGCATGCTCCCACGCTCGTGCACTACCTATTTACTGTACACGACTGTACTTTACAATGTTACGTACTGTTTGACTTCTTACCTTTGTTTTTCTCGATTCGGATATTCCAAGAAATTGAGAGGGTAGGGAAGATTTTGTTTAAAACAAAAAATTGTCGCTGGGCTTTACCCTGTAAATACTTAAGTACGTCCGGCGATCCCTGTGCAGTCAGCCTTGCGACCAACCTTGCTGACTGGCTTATCTTTTCACCATGGTATGAGCTATTTTCATATAGCTCGTAACGACACTACAGAAGAAGACCCCTGACATTATTTGTGACTCGTAATAAACTCCTTTGTCCCAATAAACGTCTGTATTCCCCGGAGGGTTTGGCAGAGTTGTATAGTAAAACCTTCAATTCGCCGTTATGTTTAAGTCCCATGTAAAGGGGGGCGAACCTATTGCCATCAACCGGGCACAACTCCTAACTTTGGGCTGCTACTGAAGAATTCCACACGGAAAAAACTAATAACACTTTGCCCGACCTGGAGATCGAACCCAGAACCTCACGATTAGCAGTCGCGTTTGCCACCACTAGACCAACGAGGCAGTTTTTCCCAATATTCTTCTTTTATCAATGAAACTTAAAAAAGTCTCTGATAAATAACTGAATGTTTATATATTATATAATTGCTATCCGAGAGCATATTAATTTGGTTTAAGTTTCTTTCTATCTAGTAAGATTTGTAAGAACACCAACTGTATTCATTGCTTTTAGTAATTTTACATAACATAACATCACGTTTCATCAGTCATGTTTAAGTCCCATGCAATAGGGGGCGAGCCTATTGCCATTTACGGGGCACAAATCCAGACTCCGGACTGCTGCTGAGAAATCCCTAATGGAAAAACCCAATAACACTTTGCCCGACCTGGGGATCGAACCCAGGACCATGCTCAGCAGTCAATCTTTTTTACGTTGCCCCACACTAGGATTTCTCCTGTATCGTGGGTGCGTTTACAGACACAAACTTCACATGCACAAACGCCCAGACCCGGAACAACTATCTGTAGGCCATACAAATATTTGTTCCGTATGGGAATCGAACCCACGACCAGTAGCGCAGAAGCCAATCGCTCAGCCACTGCACCAAACGTGTCGTCGAACCACTAGATCAACAAGACAGTCATTTGGTTAAGTTTAATTCTTAAAGAGCTTAATTTGGAGTTAGAGGACGTGTCATCTTACCATAAACATCAAAATCTTTGTGCTAACGTAGGCTCAAGTTCACCTTAGGCCCAGCCTTCACAATAGTTCGCCTTGCATTTTTGGCTAAATATTGATAAGGAGAGGATTAAAAATTTAAAAATTATTTACAGTATCAGCCTACTTACATTAACTCTTACACATTGTCCCAACAACTTAACGTAAGCGTGCCACATTTGACCGCTATGAAACACACTGGAGCTGACAGACACAGTTAAACGTAAGCCGATTTTACAAACTGTCTCTCCAATTGCACCATTACTTAGTATATTCGTAATACCAAGTGCATGTGGGTGTTACCGATAAAGTGCATTTTTGTATGCAGTATAGTTATTTAGGTGCATTAAAGGAGCCTCCACGAGTGACGGTACCTAAGTACAGTCGGCACGTAACTTGGTAAGAGATTGGTTGGAGACCCTTCAGGTCTCGTCAATAACTGCCCAGTTACGTAGAAACGGTACGCAAGACCATCTACAAGCAGTCGAATAGAAAAAAAAAACAAAAACCTTAGTAAGAGTCTAGAAGAGAATTCCTCTCCTTTCTTTCTTTCTTCTAAACAAGCATAAAAGCAATAAAACAACAAGCAATAAAAGTGACCATTTTTTTGTTGCACTAAGTGTGCATGCGTAAAGTTACTCCCACTACGCGAAAACCTTGTTACGTGCCGGCGACTATACGTCCAGCACATCCTAGGCAGTTCCGTAACCAACCTTGTCGGCTAATCTGTTCACCGCAACATGAGCTATTCTCGTATCACTCGTGCCAACACGGGGAAGAAGATCGCTAAAGTATATCATCAGTGGAAAGGTAAAAAGACTAAAGCGCCAATATACCTACTTTACAGAAGAGAGATTCAAAGTATTTTTTAAAGAAAATAAACATAGTTATTTTTCTTAGAAAATACATTTTAAATATATAATACTTTGAATCTCTCTCCTGTTATAATTATATTTAATGCATACTCTAAGAAAAATATCAATGTTTATTTTCTTAAAAAAATACTTTGGATGTCTCTCCTGTAATGTAGGTATATTGGCGCTTTAGTCTTTTACCTTTCCACTGACGATATTAATTATAATTTCTAATTGGTATTTACAAAGATATTTAAATGCCAGAGTGAACAAATTACCAGTAATTGTATAAGTACTTCCTAGACATGAAATAAATAAAGCCTAATTGATAGCTAGTGGTGAGTCAAATAGGCACAATGGTATCGCGCAAGGTGCGTTTATAAATAGGTTGACATTTTATTGGTTATTCGCTGCGGCTCTGCACATATGTTTATGTTTCTCATTTATTTAAAGATCAACAGGAAACTAACTCAAAGTTCAAATATTGAAGTATTTAAATGCGTTGAACTATTTGGTTGAAAACATATTGAAGGTGTTTCAGTAAGATTTCTGTGATCAGTAGGGCTGTGAGCAGTTTAATTTTTTTTAAAGTTAAGTAGTCTTATTTTTGCCGAAAGCATTTTTTTCTTTAGAAAATACGTTTCACACAATGTTATAAATGTCCCTATTTAATATTGTAAAATATTTAAAACGTCAGTGGAAAGGTAAAAAGACTAAAGCGACTAAAGACTATACATATTAAATAGATAATTAAATTATCTATTTAATATGTATACTCTAAGAAAAATATTAAGTTTATTTTCTTAAAAAATACTTTGAATCTCTCTACTGTAATGTAGGTATATTGGCGCTTTAGTCTTTTTACAAAGCCACTGACGAAAATATACATTGTATCTGCGACATTATTTCAATATCAGACGTAACCATAACCATTCAATTTTTGTGACAAATGCGAGCAACTGATTTGGGGTTGATGTTATAAATTAATTTAATGACGAGCACCGCGATCGAAGATTTATATCTGAGAGTGGATTGCGGTGCTTCCATATAATTTTATACTTTACGAGTCTACGGGACCACCTTGTAGCGATAAAAGATGAAAGATAATATATTAATTGTTTCACTTAAAAGTACACTCGAAATGTTAACTGCACTTATATTACAAAAGAAAATAAATATAAATTGAACAAAATTCAATTTGGATTTCGAATCAAATTTATGAGACAGACATCTATTTTTGGCCAGTATCATTTTCAAGGTGTAACTGATAGGAATATCTTTTTATCAACACCGAACCTCTATGGTTTGCAGGTTCGATTTTTCTCACGGTCGAATCATCAAACGCTTTCACCATTTTTTTGAAATCATATCCTCCTGTGTTTTTTGCTTTCAATAATGAACAAAAAATTTATAAAAAATCCCTTTCGATTTCCGCTCAGGCGCCATCTGCTATTATTCTTGTCATGTGTTTGTTTAGATTACTTTTTTCTCTGTCCGGATTTCACCGGAAGTTGCCTCTCAATGAATGTGGTTTAACATTTAATTTTGTACATTATAGTGGGTTATGGTTAAAGTATTTCATAATCAGTATAAACGGGATGATTGGATCGCTTAACATAAGATATTATGTGATGCAAAAACTATAAAACAAAATTATGGTATGGGTGGATGATTTTTCTCGTTTGTGAGTTTATGATTATGTTATTTTTTATTTATGGCTAGGTATTAAATTGCTTCCAATTAGGTACTTCTTTTGGGTTCAAGCTTGTTTATTTATTTACGTGGCATCTACATAATATTTATAACTGTTCCGTTTCGATACTTGTTTCTTCGATGATTCTTATTTTTATTGACCACCTACGTGAGTTTCTTAGCTCTTTCAAGTTATACCTTTATAAATATTTAAATCATCCATTAAAATAAAACAATGTATTAGTTTTGTTTAGCATACTAGTACTAGGATTACTTCTAATCACCGTTTTACGATCGTATCTAAATATTATATGTTCTACAATCTGACACGTGACCAGATATTGGAACTTTAGAACTAATTACAGTTTCACAGTATTGTTTGACTGAAACACCAATTATATCGACGTGTTCGCTAATTGCACTTTAATTTTAAAATATTAGGTACACACGTTTGTGCCGCATAAAGTTAACAAAGCTGTTACATTATAATACATATAAATTTTTTTCTATAAAAAACTGCCTCATTTATCTAGTGGTAGCGAGCGCAACTGCTGATCTGAGGTCCTGGGTTCGATCCCCAAGTCGGGCAAAGCGTTATTGGGTTTTTCCGTGTGGAATTCCTCAGTATCAGCCTGGAGTTTGGATAATGGCGAAATGAGGGTGTTACTATACACCTCTGCACAACCCTTCGGGAAACACAGGCGTTATGTTATGTTATGTTTATTACTAAATTAGGATGCAGTCCTCAGTTTGTATCGGCTAAACAAAATTTAAACAAAAAATTCTGTACGTATTGTAACCTCAAATGTAGCGCCATATACCATTGTAACTTCAATAAAGATAATGCTTGAAGAACAACCGATTCTGTTTGTGCATCCAATACCGTCCCATATTACAAAGGACAAAACATTGCAACGCCTTTATGTTATTCCGTTCGGTACCAATAATGGGTCCTCATTCACCCTTCATGTAACAGTTTCAAAGAAAGTTTTATAACTGAAGATAAACGTTAGTTTCTTTGCGTAAACAGGTACCTAAATATTTTTATTGCCTCACTAAGAATGTTATCATCAAAAGGACCGACGCTCTGAACTTTCTTTTGGACAAATTGTGACGTGATAACATTGTGAGAGATAACATTTTTGTAATTCGAATGCTTGTTCGTTTGCACTTATTTAAATTAGTTCGCATATTTTTGTTTAATTTCGAAAATTACTGTAATCTGTCATTTTGTTTTTCTTCCAGGGATCATGCTAAATTTTTATTAAAAGAAAGCCCACAAAATATTTCGTTTTCCATAACACTGCAATCATATTCTTACACACATTTGCTCGTCCTGTAAAATTTTTAACAAGTTACTAAGGAATTATGTGAGATTCAACATACTTTCTGTCCACATTAATAAGTACATATTCCTAAGGGTTGTACATCTTCGACATTTCCACCTCTTCTAAATCGGAAACAATCAAATAAATAAACTTCAATCAGCCAGGAAAACATTTCAATAACAGAAATGCCATAAAACTATAAGACACATTTAATATTGGTTTCCAAATGTGTATAATTCTATGAATTTTATCTGTATCGCCCACAGTACTGTAGACGACATGGCGCCATCTATGATACTGGCCGCAGATAATAAAAAATGCGTTGAACGATAAAATACCCAGTCATTAATATGGTGGAATTTTTGTTCATAATTCATTCGACTCGATTTTTTTACTGTACGGATGACGTAATTAAACCTACTAGAGGATATACGAGAGTAATTTGATCTTTTTCAACTTGCCGACAGTTAAATGATTTGCAATTATCTTTTTACTAACAGTTTGTCTCCATTCTCGTTAACCTTTTTGGTGCGAATTCTGGAATTTGAAGAGTCACACCAATATCACATTAACCGGATGCAATAATAACCCTTGCACACAAAAACTTAAAAATTACGTCTACGATAAACTCACAGTTTCCGAAAAAATGAGTAACAAATAGAGAGTTGTTTCCTGTTCTATTGATCAAATTGATGTGTGTAGGGTGACTATGATTACAAGGGAGCTGTAGGATACATTTTAACGGCAGGGAAGAAGACCAATTCTTTTTTCACAAAAATATTTATTTTACAAACTAACTACTAGAATCAAGCTACGCAAAATGCAGTCTCCTAACTATTCATGTTGTTTATTTGATATAAAAATCTGGGTGTTTGATCTAGATAATTTTAAATTAATATGAAATGATATATGAGATAGAATTTAATAAAAACAACATTTTACGAGGTAAATTTGCATTTGTATTTATGCAAATGTAATTATAACTCATTTGACTTGCAGTAGGTATACTGAAAAAGCACTCTAGAGGTATTTTAAAAGCAAAGCTTATAAAAGCGATTTAAAAACTGTAAGTTACTTTAATCACCAATTATTATTAAGTTAAGCACAAATTAAAGGCTAGGTAGGTACCACCCAAGCCAAGAAGTTTACTGTGTTCCGTCGTGTGTATGTGAGAGCCAGAGGGGTATAGGGAAATCCCTCTATATTTCTGTTACTTGGATACGTGTACTCTATTTTAGACCCTGTCTGAGCTTACCATCAGGTGAGACAAGGGCCAAAAAATAATTAATTCAATTTCCTTAAGGATTATTATCACTGATAATAATTTATATTTATCTTTTCAGAGGATTGCTTCAAATAATAACCTAAATACATGGTCATCCTACAAATAAGGTTTCCGAAAAAAGGTTTGTTGTTGCTAGGATCGCATCTGTCAAGGTTCCCACGGGCGGTAGAAAAGGATTGCACCCCTGCCAAGCCTTAAGTGATCAGAACGCGTTACTCTCGTTTTATCTTACCTGCAACCTTAACTTTCGTGGCATGACCCATTTTTTCCATTTCAACAAATATTAAAATGAATTAAACCTCTTTAAATTAATTATTTTTATTTTATATTTAGTTATTTATGATTAATATATTGTTCTAATATACCATGTACAATGTAAATATAGTTATAGTATGATGTATTTATATACTAACAATGCCGTAATTCTACATTTAATACATGAAAGTGGAGAGTTTATGAAAATTACCTACGTAACTAGTAATACCTTTAGAAAAGACATCAACGCATATTATGCGTTACTAATTTTATAGACTTTATGGGATAGGTATGAAAGGCATATTCATGTTAACGTTTTAATATATGGCTACATAATTTTTTGCTAAGTAAATTAGTCATTAAATCTTACTTATTACTTATAGCGGGTAAAACTAGTATCTAAGCTGGTACTTAATCGACCAGCTGTAATTTTACTATTAGCAAGTTGAAATATTACATTTATAACAGGTTGAAATTTTACATTTAGAACAAGTTAAAAAAATACAATAAAATTAAAATAATTTATTTATTCATTTCCAAATAAGGCCAGAGACAATCTAATGGCAAACGATCACTGTCATTTTGGAAAAAAAATAAAAACAAAAATTCACGCGAACCAGTTCTCCCAAAATTATTTGCATCTGCTTTTTTAAATACCGGATGGCACGAACGAGAGCATTAAAATTGCTTTTTATTATACTTAACCACTGTCTTCGTAACCAACATTTAGGAAATGACTGTGGTACGTAAACTTAGATACATTGTTATCTTGCAAACATTAGCTCAAAGTGCGTCATCACTCCTTTAGACATAAAAGAACGATCTTTGCAAAAATAAAATGACATGTTTGCAGTGTCTGTAATACAAAGTGATAGGTACACATAGTTAATTTATGCTTCGTTAATTTGGTAGTTTATATCTCTATTAATTAATTAATGACTAAGGTGTTTTTACTTCCTAAGTAAGTATAATTTAGGTGTGGAATAAATATATTATTTGTTATTTATGTTATTTTATACATAAACGGTTCATTGAATGGCCGCGTAAAATAATTGTTGTGTTAGAGCTAAGCATGACGTCATAATTTCTATACTATAGTTTATTGGATAACGATATTTCTTTTGTTCCATTAACAAAAAAAACATAATTATTGCCGCATCCCTATAAGCAGAACACGGGCTGGCACCAACAGCATTTTGAAAATCCTAGGCGAAAAACACGATGCTTCAATATACAGAAAGTAAAAAATATATATATAAAGGCACTCTGTTCGCTTGCTTCTGCAGCAGGAATAAATATAGTAGTTGTTTTTGTGTCAATGGAACTAACCTTTAGCTTGATAAGTTTGTTACTTAGGTACCCAGTGGATGTCAAATTAAATTCAGAACAAAAAAAATGCCATGAGTAATTGTTCTGTACAGATAAAATGATCTTACCCTCATTTAAAATTGTAATGCCTATGCGCAGCGTTCTTCTCATTTCGTTTTAGCACCGATTGCAGACAAGTAAAAAAAGGTAAACCTTTCTTGAAGTAGGTACCGATAACTATGCCGAAAATACTATTATTGAAACTTTACTTTATTCTTAATCTTCGCATATCAGAAACCAGAAACATTTGTGCCAATCTTTCGGACAGATTGTCTGGCACAACGGCTAACCCTTTAGTGGTTTGTGCAAGCACGCCACATGACTTGCAATACTCGTATTATCTTGCGAACCGCAGGCGCAGATTGCACAGATTGGTCACAAACGCATGTTACGTTTTTTTTTGTGTAGAATATAATATAAGTACTGCATTGTGGCCGACAGATGATTTCTGTTGCCGTGTTAATGCGTGCTACTTACGTCATTATGTGTTTAGGGATAAGTAGGTTTTAGGTTAAACTGGGGATTTAATGTTTGCTCTTAAAACGTCATATTAGACTCTCTCTGCAGAGTAGAGTAAAACTACTTAAAATTTCTTTATTTCAGAATAGTTTCAAACGAATACAAGTTTGACTAGTTCATCTCTTACGCGGAGTCCATTTCTAAGCAGTGAAGTCGTACCTTGGCTTGGAGCTACTCTAAATCCACCCCCCCTTGAAGCACAGTATCGCCTGGGGGAAGCTACTATTGTGTGTCCGTCTCTCATGACGACGTCTCATACAGGTCTTTCATAGCCTGTAACCCAAGATGTGCCTACACAACCCTGATGCCGAAGGACTCGCGTCGTGTATCTAGCCGTCAAGTACGCGCTTAGCTGCCGCTAATCTCAAGGTTCTTCTTTGAATCTCCTAGTTTCATCTTCTTCTTCTTTCATTCTAGTTTCATAATATTCAGCTGTTAAAAATGAATCTACTATTCTTGTTTATTAACTATGTGTTTCTTATATTGAAAATGTAAGGTAAGAAACATCTTCGAAAGTATTAAAACTTCACATAGTTGCTTTTCTAATACCTACAGAACCCTCTACTGCATCTCATCATTTTCACTTTTGCCTATAACATTATTGTGTCCAATCCTTCAATAGTTTCGCAATTGACAGGAGCACATTGCGTGTGTTTTGAAAAAGGTTTTGAGTCTTTTGAGTGAAACGCAAATGTCCACAAGGTGCATACGTGAATTGTCACTTTTAAATAAATGATCCATCATTATTTACTTTTATCTTCACTGTGTATTCAAATGTGTGCAGACATCTGTAGTTTCGCGTAAAGGTTCGAACACTTTGGTAGAAAGAATGACGGGATTAAAAGCTATTTGAACTAATCGCTAGTATTAATTTGTTCTTAATCTTTTACTTTACTTAAGTAAAAATTATGTTGAGTAATGTACGAAACTAAGACCAAAAATCATGAGGAAACCTGTAAGGAAAAAGTTTTTGATGATGTGTGTAGTCCTTCCACCCACAACAGGCCTGCGTGGTGGATTAAGGGATTGTACACAAAACTGCGATGCGACGTCGCATCGTAGAAATATACGAGCTCGCACGACGCATTGCAAGAACTTACGAATTGATTCGCGTAATTGATTTTTTCTATATCTTCTTATCAGTAACAGCAGTGCGCAAATTTATTTACGCAAATTTATTTTACCTATTATAAAATACGTTCAATACGGTTGGCGATCGTCGAGGGATTGGTTACCCGAACCTTGGAAGGAAGACGCCTTGCCGGACGAAATCGCATAGCAGCAATTTGCGTCGCAGTTTTCTGCGTTGCGAATTCGCATCGCGCCGATTCGCAGTTTTGTGTACAAGCCCTTATGTCTAAACTCTTCTCATTCTGAGAAGAAGTCTGTGCCCAGCACAGGGAAAGTAATGGACCCATTATGTTATGTAGGTATATGACCAAGAATACAGTTTTACAGAATAGCTAACACCTCCATCAAATGGTATGTACCTATTATTGAAGTTTCATGTGGTAAACTAGGAAAAAATATTATGATTAATAAAAACCAGTAATTGGGTAGTCTGCGGCTTAGAGATCAGATGGGCGTAGCTTCGTATAAAATATCAATATTATGCCTCATCTGCTTAAACTAGAAGCTGACCCCTACATGTTTGGAATACTTAAGGCTAAGCTGATGACGAGTGTTCTAAGCTTCGCCCAATCTATACCGCACCCAAAACACAGAGCCTAAAAATCTTATCCAGCTACTTATGATCCAACTGTCATATCACAATGGAAGTGAACCGGTCGCCGTCAGCTTCCGCCCATTTCGATACAAGTCAATCGGGCACGACTCTGTGACATTTACACACCGGAAATGACTAACCTATGCTACTTAAAATATAACTTGTTTATGTTCTATATGAGTACACTTTTTATTATATACTAGCTATGTCCTCACGGCTCCGCCCGTAACCTATGTTACTCAGTGATAATGTAGCTTTCCAACGGCAAAAGAATTTTTGAAATCGGTCCAGTAGTTTTTAAGTTTACTCGTTACATACAAAAATCCAAAAATACAAATCTTTCCTCTTTATAATATTAGTATAGATTATGTCTGACACTGAATCTAGGTGTACAAATTTTTGTGTAAAATCTTTTCTTTTATATGTTCTGTCAAAGATAACTTTATATATTGACTAGCGGCTCGTCCCGGCTTCGCACGGGTGGACATTTTTGCCGTTTTTGCAACATTTTTCATTTATGCTCCGCTCTTATTTGTCGTAGCGTGATCTTATATACCTTCCTCGATAAATGGACTATCCAACACAAAAATAATTTTTCAATTCCAACCAAGTAGTTCCTGAGATTAGTGCGTTCAAACAAACAAACAAGCAAACAAACTCTTCAGCTTTATAATATAAATATAGATATAGGGTGAAAACCAGCTGCGGCTCGAGTCTTATGTTTAATTAAGTTTATGATTAAGTATAAAGAGTGTTAGCAAAGTAATTACTGCCTCGTTGGTCTAGTAATGGCAAGCGTGACTGCTGATCATGTGGTCCTGGGTTCGAACCCCAGGTCGGGCAAAGTGTTATTCGGATTTTCCGTGTGGAGTTCCTCAGTAGCAGCCCGGAGTTTGAACTCGTTCTCGGTTGATGGCAATAGGCTCGCCCCCTATTACATGTGACTTATAACGGCGACATGAGCGTGTTACTATACACCTCTGCCCAACCATTCGGAGAATACAGACGTGATGTTGTGTTATGTTATCTTTAGTTCATTACTGTTCTGTACATTCATAATTATTTTCGATGAACTTAAATATGAATTCCCACGCAAACCTATCAGATTCGCGCAGCATTTCCTCCTTAGTGTAGTCCAAAATCAATTACTGGCCAATCAAAAACAGACAAACAGTGTACTCAGGTACCGCGCTTACGTTAAGTTGAAAGACCGATTAAGATGTTAGTTTAGCCTTAATTACAGAACAAATACTCCATCGGCATGTGCCATGTATTGCGATATGTTTGTGGTACCACTACGTCTGTGGTCCTCTCAATTGTGTGCTGGCAAACATGTGTTTGGTATTTAGTAGCCTGTTAAAGGAACAATGGTTACGTTTGTTTTAGCTTTAGCTCAGCTTAATGTGGAAAATAGAGACTAATTGTGTACTAGCAATAAATTTGGTACAGCTATTCAGTACATAAATAAAAATACTATGTTATCGGTAGCTGGTAACACTGGACAATATTGATAAAGGAGGGTAATCGTCAAGATTAATCAACGTACCCGAAGTTATAAAAGCACTGGTCATTCGACGGAGCGGAGGATTTTATGCCGAACAGCTGAAGAATTCTGAATATCTGATTAGCGTGTCCTTATTTTCGATCTTGTGTAAATTATTATATTGTGAACTTAGCTTCTGTAACTAACCACTAACCTAAATATAAGTACTCTCAGTGGTGGAGAGTCTATGTTGGTTTCATTTACTTTATTTACCATGCGCGTGATCCTGACATACCGATATTAGCTATAACTGTAATTATAGATTCACTCCTATAAGATTCTAACGCCTGTCTTTTACAACTATCGGATTTTGCGATGTAACAAATCTGATACTGCTCCCTGATTCAGACCGTTTCGATAAGTCGACTGTCGACTGATTCGGTTTGTTACCTTATTTTCTCTATGTATATAACATCACGGCTGTATCATCTGAAGGGTTAGGCAGAGGTGTATAGTAACATCCTCATTTCGCCGTTATATTTAAGTCCCATGTAATAGGGGGCGAGCCTATTGTCATCAACCGGGCACAATTTATAACTCCGGGCTGCTATTGAGCTACTAAAAACCAAATAACACTTTACCCGACCTGGGGATCGTACCCAGGACCTCACGATCAGTAGTCGCACTCGCCACCACTAGACCAACTTTTATCTATGATTCTCGTAATGAGAAATATTTGATAACAATCGGAATTGTTCGACCACTGACTTATAGTATTTTTTTTAATCATTGCGCTAGTTCGAGTTAAAAGCAATCTCACTCAGGATGCGTTGCAAAGGAATGTAAGTATGTAACCGCACCTAGACACTCAGCAACCCATTTGCTCTCGAAGCTTCCTCAAATGAACACTAGATCGTACGCCAAGCAAATACGTTCTCTTATTTTCTAAAAAATAAATTATGTGTTGATATTAAAAAAAAAACAAATGAGCCTTGAATCTGCACATAAATAATTTTTAATAAGTTTTAATTCTTTAAATAGGAATATTAAAAAATAGCAGTAGATCGACATCAATTGAGAGCTGTCTAGGAGTGTTTCAATGGTGTTTTTTGCTGTACAACACAATTTCCGCGAGTTGACTTTGTCCTTTGCGGTGAACAGGTGCCTCTAACTAGCGACGAGAATAATATGGATACGGCGAACGGAATTATTTATGTTTTAATAAATAATTTATCCCGTAACTGAATTTTTAAGTATAATTTATTATGTTCTGATCATATTTGATTGATGAAAAAAGCTCTTGGAAATAGTCAGTGTTGAAATTACAAAAAAATATTCATCATACAGTCATAATTCATCGTTTAACTTACATACATATGTTTTTGTGTTGGAGGGCGTTTTGGTAAACAACCTAAAATTACCATATTTAAAAAAAATGGAATGGCAATATACAAAATACATATATTAACACAATCAAATATAAACTAAAGATACAGTATTATTCTTATATTAGCATGATCGTGCATGTTAGTAACCTTCAATTAACACAAAAATATTTCCGTAAAAATTGTATAGCCACATCCACGCTACTTCAACGTCTATTAAAGCGGGGTGAACGGCCTCCCTTGTCCTCTACGAGAGCTGTAAGTCTTAGAGGCCTCTCGCTAAGTCTACAGTTTACTTTGTTACTTTACTACCTCTGAACCAAAACGATACTTTCAGACTTGAAACTGCCCATTTCATACCTTTAAAGAAGATATAAAAAGGCTTCAAAAAGATAAAACAAAAGATGCATCGGTGCACAAAAAGTAACAAAAAATGAATGAAAACAGTCTAGACCACTTAGGTTAGCTTTATTAATCTTTATGCTTCATATTCTTTACGACTGTAAATTTTGAAGTCAAAAACCGCATAAAAGACATTTAGGAGATATATTTGGTACACTGAAGGCCGGATTTGAGATGCAGAATTATAAACTATAGATATAAAGATCATTAACATAATTATATCTATGCGCATTAAAATAATCTAAATTCGCTAAACAGGATTATAATACGATTCGTCCGCCATTTTCAATCTGCAACTAAAGAACCGTTAACTTTTTTTGTTTGTCTCAAATTAATAATAGGTTTACGCACATTATTTACTTTGTAGAAAAATCTATTTTAACTATGCTGGGTATGACGAGTACACAAGAGTTACGTGAATACACTCTGTCACTTTAAGAAAAACACACAATATGTGTTAATTTGCAACATTTTTTAAATGGTGTACATACATGTATTCATACATAATCGGGTGATCTAACATTAGTGGAAATTGTGAGAAGTTTGAAAACAAAACTGGTTGTTTCAAAGGACCTAGAATATAGTCTTTATTTGTCTGCATTTTATAGCTATTATATCAGGCTATTTCTGGCTGTTCATATTTTATTACAACAAAAGTGATCAAGTTTGCGAAACAAAACATATCAGTGAAAACTTTTATTAATATTATATTTATATTAATTATCTTGACAAAAATTCTATAAACGGAACTAATTCATAATCTTTGTCAGTGCTGTGTCAGTCGGTGTTTTATAAATAGGCGCTCAAATTATTTTAAAATGAATAAGACAACAAAGTTCTATCAGATAAATTATTATTAAAGGTTAAATTTAATAATGTATGACTAGTGATGCCCTTATTTTCCGTACTATTTTTTCTAGAGCTGTACCAAGTACAAGTTTGAGTCTTAAGTTAAGTTCTATAAGTCTTATTTTGTTTGCTAGGCAATCCCAATACCAAACAAAATAAGACTTACAGAGGTCTTTAAATCCAATTTTACTAAATAATACTTCATTTTTTTAAACATTTTATTGAATGTGGAAATTGTGTATTTTTCCCATGTTTTGCGAAACTATTTACCAGATTTCCGTTAATTCTGTGAATTCTATAAAAGGAAAGAGCATTTCATAAATGTAGACAACTTAGCTTTATTACTCAATCACATTCTTCTAAGTAATGGGTCTCAAATGTTCTGCGAACGTACTCTACAATATAAAATTCTGAAATATAGTATATATTTGTGTCAATGTACTTTGTATCTAGTTAGAATGCAAACGATCTCTAATATAATTAAAAAGTGTTGCCAATCCATATTATTATTGTTTCGTTGGTAGAGCAATCCTTGCTTTAAATTGCGTAAGAATCTTCAACAAGAATCGGTGTTTGGAATTAGTTGTAC
This sequence comes from Amphipyra berbera, assembly GCA_910594945.2. Taxonomy (NCBI): domain Eukaryota; kingdom Metazoa; phylum Arthropoda; class Insecta; order Lepidoptera; family Noctuidae; genus Amphipyra; species Amphipyra berbera. Next base: position 8,633,552 of record OU343127.1, read on the forward strand.
GTCATCCCGATTATCACATCCGGCTCCCAATCAGGCTATCGTGCTTGAATCATGGCTGCCGGAAAATGAGCAAAGGCTCTGGCGCGCCCAGGGACTGGTCTCTGGGCCTCTGCGACTCATTGCTGACCTACTGGCGGAGTATTGACCCCCACGGCGTTCACTCACACACTTTTATTTACCATTCGTTCTTACATAGTTCTTTCTAACAAAATATATGTGTACAAATTAATTTGGTTTACTAAAATTAAATATTATGTCTATCTACGTTTAGAACATAAATGTGTATATTGCCTTATCGATATCGCTTGCGTTAAATGGTGATAAATTCAATGTTTGCAATGGTTAGCAGCTATCAAGATTATCAGTCCAAACACAATCCCTATTTTCACTTATCTATTTCATTTTACACGAGATGGATATCATAAGTAATCCGAGAGTAATTCGAGATGATGTTATTAGGCTTGTATGCAAAAAAAATTCAAATAATATACAATTTATATTTAAGAATTTGCCTTTTCTCAAAGGTTATTTTTTATAGAGAAAGCTGTTGCTGCATTGTCATAAAAATCCCTCGATAGATCTTTCAAGTACATTTTAACCTGTAGAAAATTACTATATTATTGGTATTTAGATTTGGGTAGTATTTTTGTAGATAAGGCATTATTTGCCGCTTTATTTTATTTTATAAACTTTAATAGCTGTCAGTTAAGTTAAATAGATGCTCATTTAAATATTTTCCTTTAGATTTTATTGCAGTTTTCGCTTTTCTAAAACGTATATTGCAATACAAGTTTACCTCACCATTGCGCTTGCAAAGTGATAGTCTTGCGCGACATTATGTCGGTTATCACAACCGGCGTTGTATCAGTAAAAGTTTTATCAAATATATCATAATACACTTAGGTTATGTCATGCTATATCGGTCAGTAGCACATAAGTCGGTGTAGTGACTTCAGGTATTATCATCGTCCAACCTTTTTAGTAGTAACTAGTGACCGTTGTGAAGCAGTGGCCTGCCATAGGCGGCGATGTTTTCCAATCATAATAATAATACTGCCTCGTTGGTCTAGTAGTTGCAAGTGCGACTGCTGATCGTGAAGTCCAGAGTTCGACCCCCAGGTCGGGCAGTGTTATTGGGTTTTTCCTTGTGGAATTCCTCAGTAGCAGCCCGGAGTTTAAATTTGTGCCCGGTTGATGGCAATAGGTTCGGCCCTTATTGCATGGGACTTAAACATAACGGCGAAATGAGGGTGTTACTATTCACCTCTGCCCAACCCTTTGGGAATTACAGGCGTGATGTAATGTTTATGTATAATAAAAATATTCTTTCACAAAAGTACACAATTTACATTATGAACGTGCACGAATGGGATAAGTCTCAAAAATTTACAATTATTAGTAACCTCCTATATCGGAGTACGTTAAACAGTCGGTCCCAGGTGTCATACGAATACCTATGACAGTCGTTACGGGAAGTCAGAAACCCGAAAGTCTGACAACCGGTCCAACCTTAGGATTTCGGCATTGCCTAGTAACTGGGTTGCGGAGGACTGATGGCAGTCGCTCCTTGTAAAATACTGGTATTCACCCACATCTGGTTAGACTGGAAGCTGACCCCAACATAGTTCCTCCCTTGTTCAGACCAAGCTCCAAAGTCTTGAGCATCGGCGCAAAGTTGCTAGTCTATCGGTTTTTTATCGGACACATTTCGGAGAGTGTGCTTCAGATCTGCATGATCTAATACCCCCCTGCCCTTTTTTTATCGGACGGCAGAAGCACGAAAAAGCGCCATCGGTTCATGGTTGATATACCAAAAATCCGAACGAAGCGTTTTGACTCCAATTTCATTGTGAAAACCGTCAAACAGTGGAAGGCGCTGCCCGAGTGGGTGTTCCCCGACAGTTACAATCTGGGTGTCTTCAAGTCACGAGTGAATCGGTTTCTTCTGGGCAAGCGTGCTCCATCGTAGACCGCATCATCGCTTAACATCAGGCGAGATGGCGGCCAAACGCAGGCCTAGTAACAAATAATAAAAAAAAGAGTTGGGAAAAAGGTAGTCAGAACAGTATCCTCCGATCTCCATGAATATTGTTTAATTGTTCCAATATACTGATTGATCCGGTGTAATGATACCTTACATAAAGCATAATCAACCCATTACTGTCCCACTGCTGGGCACGTGTCTCTTCTCAGAATAAGAAGGTTTTGGGTCTTAGTCCACCACGCTAGCCTGGTGCGAGTTGGCGGGCTACGCAAAGCATCTTGAACTTTTTATTAATGAAGCCTTTTCTGCGTTGCTATTTTCCTCACGATGTTTTCCTTCACCGTTACCGCAAGTGATAATAAAACGAAAAGTCAGACGTTTTGAACTCAGACCCTCATTAAAATGTTACATGTTATAATAAATATTCTTAATACGCATGTAGGATAATAAGCACTAATGGTATTCACAATTTTCAATAGTTGTTTTCATACATAATTTGTTCAAATTCAAAATTAAATCTATACTTCACATATAAAAAACTACCTCGTAAGTTTAGTGGTGGCAAGCGCGATTGCTGATATTGAGGTCCTGGGTTCGATCCCCGGGTCAGGCAAAGTGGAATTCCTCAGTAGCAGCCCTGAGCTTGAATCTGTGCCCGGTTGATGGCAATAAGCTCGCCCCTTATGGACTTAAACATAACTGAGAAATGAGGGTATTATTATACACCTCTGCCCAACCCTCCGGGGAATACAGGCGTGATGTTATGTTATGTTACTTCACATATAACAAGATATTTACGCACGTGAATCATTTATAGGTACATAATGTACCATTATTCATATGTGGAAAATGTACTTTCCATGTATCGGAATTTCACATCTAAGAGCGTCAATCCTTTAATACATCTCTTCGAAATCAATTATTATGCGGAATTTACGTCGTAATAAGAATCACTTTTATATTCCCTAGCAAAAGACACAGATCTTAGAAAAAAAATCCATAGGACAACTAACCTTAGGATATCGGCATTGCCCAGTAACTGGGTTGCGGAGGTCAGATGGAAGTTGCTCCGTGTAAAATACTGGTATTCAGCCGCATCTGGTTTAACTGGAAGCAACATACCAACCCAACATATTTGGGAAAAAGCTAGGCAAAACGAATAGTCCAACAGCTAGGACGCTGCCTGGTAATATAAATAATGTTAAGATTCAGTAACATTATCTGAAAGTTTAAAGACCTTTAAACTATTTGATATGGTAAACACAATACACTCTCTAAAAGTATACCAGTGCACTAGATTTTTACAGGATTTCCTTGGTTAGTAATCAGCAGCGCCAAGGATGCTGCTCATCTGCCTGACATAATCTCTTAGTTGCCAGTTACGTATTTTTTAATTCCTGTATTGGTCGCGATTGGCCTTAGTCTCACTTGATGATAAGCGCAGACAGGGTCTAAGATGGCGCACACGAATCCATGAAACAGAAATATAGAGGGATACCCTTACATCCCTCTGGCTCTCACATACACACGACGGAACACAGTATACTACTTGACTTTAAATGATACCCAAAAGAAGGACATTTCTGTAGTTACACAATAAAAGACTACATGGTAAAACCATACGTCTAAATTATATTACAATAAAGCTTCGTTGGAGGTGCTAACAGGAAAAATAGTAGGTTCTTTAACTCATAAAAAGATGATGTTCGTCATTAACTACCATTCATCGTAGTGATTGCATGACTCTCCATGAATTCTTCATTCAATATACCTAATGATAGTTTCATTAGACATCATCTTTACGTTTTTCCCTCTCGCTGGTAATCGCGTGCCCACGGTCCGCAGGGCCCCCCATCAGCTGACCCACATTGGCGTCGGAGTATTGACCTCAGATCTCGGTGTATAATATTAACCAGTTCAGATTTTGTGTAGCACATTTTTGAGAAGCTATATCTGTAAGAAAGTCATATGCAATTATTATAGTAGTAAGTATGTATTGTAGTACCTACCGGTTTTTCCTTCAAGGGCTCAACCAGTTTCTTCGTTATCCAACCATGAAAATAAATGTAACAAACAATAATGAATACAAACCTAATATTTCCTGATATTTTATTTATAGATCTACAGAAAAAGCTATTTATATCACTGACGAGGGTCAAAACGAGAGTATTAACTGCCATGCTTGAATAGTCTGCGAGACCAATCTTTGTTGACAACAGTCGATAAAATTCTGCGAAGTTTAAAATCGGAATACTAATAAAATCAGCAAGCTGTTATTAGAATATCATAATTATAAGTTCTGTTTTCGAAACTTATTCGAACATTCTTGGTCAACGTGCTGACTGGCAATTAGATGAGAAAAAAATAAAAATAATCTTACTAATTTGTGTCAATAAATCACGAAACACAGCCATACATTATTGGTGTGTTAATTGATTTGTTAAAGTTCTATAATAAATCAATTACTTTTAACGTAATATGTAATTCTTGCGTGCACAACTGCGTTCTATAACCGAGGTACAAATACAGCATCAATTAAATTTGAAATATGATATCTGGAAATGTCAAAACAATTTAGAGAATTCAAAGATACAATATTACTGAATGATGAATCTCACCGTTTATTAGATTTATTTTGCCTAATTTATTTTCTTATATCTTTGTAGTTATTTAATAAAGTATCCCAACCTCGTTTATTATTCTCAAGCTCAACAACTCTTAATTTACTTGTGGGAACTTCCATAGATCTTTCAAGTGATAAAATTTTTGATTTCCTTTGGTCCAAAATGGGAATAACGAACTTAGAGACCACTGCGTTAAGTACAGCCTCATCTTATTTGGACGTCCCAGTTTTTATGATGACATTACATATTTGTAGTGGTTACTATTGCTAGTAGGTGTTCGCATGTTTGAAGTTCAAACAACGAGTTAGTGGTTTGTCACGTCAAGTTTGTCTTGGTTCTTCGAATTTAGCACGTATCTGTGTCGTCGTGACGTGGAGGTCGAAGACATCGGCCTCTTTGCTTTCTCGTTAGAGCGTTACATTTCTGTAAGTGTCATAATGTCTGTATTGGTCGACAATTTTGAAGTATTGTTTTTACGTTGCGTCGAAGAATATATTTACATTTGACACTATAACTATGAGTTAGTGAGTAATCTCTAGCTTCGTGGAAGCAAATGTTGTATTGTTTGTTCTATATAACAAGTTAGCACGTATCTAGTGTAGGTACTGAGACTTTTACCCTTACGTTGTAGCAGTAGGAAACGGTGAAAGGTTTTATGAGATGATGCGTCATATTGTTTTTCGCTATCGATAGTAAGAGCCTTCGGTATAATAGTTTTACTCTTTACTTTGGTGTTTACAATTCTATTTATCACTGGACATCCTAAAGATCAATTAAGTCTTCTACTTGTGAATGATTTTCGTTCTTTCAGATTCTCCAGGTATCTTCACATATGGCTTGAAGTTTCTTTGTTCCTCCCACGATCATGCATGTCATGTATGCGGTTTCAACAGAATATTTTATCTCTTTTTATTCCTTACTTAATTTTAATCGAAACATGGAACAACATAAATATTTTTTAAACTAGCGCATGTCGTGTAGGTACTTGCAGTCCAAAAATAGAGGAAGGTAGGCATAATTCATATAACGAACTGAAGTTTTAATGTACATTACATGTGTTATTAAGGCGAACTCGTTACAGTCGATACATGGGCAGTGTTGGCATTTACAAAGGTACTTGTTAAGAATCAACAATGTTGTGGGGCTAGTATTTGCGGGACGAGCAGGATACGAACCGGTCCGACGCAGCCCTCCCGGTAAAAACTAACATCCTACCAGTACTTATGGCTAGCTACTCCTTAAGGCACTGTTCTATATCTTGCCGTTTATAAGCGAACCGAACAGTTTTTACAAATTTTCCGGGAAATTATTTCTTGGTTTATTTCTTTGAAGAAATATTTTGAGATTTTTCTACAAAGTATGTACCTATATGTAAAATCAGCTTCCATGAACCCTGTTCCTGACCAAGCTTCTATAAAAAAGCGTTACCTCACGACTCACGATCTTTGTATTTAAAATAAAGTTTTTTTTTCTAGATAAGATGATGGCAATGTTTAATATAATTCATTATTGCACCATATACAACTTTAGTCTGATTCATTCACTTACCCAAATTAGAAGAATAAATAGTTGATTCATGCCTGTACCTTACCTCTTAGCACTTTTCTAGATATTTGACAAGTTTTAAAAAAACATTTTTATGTTACGTACGGAAAAAGTTCAACACTTAATACTGCTTGACTAATCGACTTTACTTAATACTCTTACATGTCCACATTTCTAACTTAAGTATTGCAACATGATCATACAGGTTTTTATAACAAGTTATCTGTAACTAAACGAATTAACTGATACCCGTGTGGCAACATGGATGGTAACTTGTTAGCTGTCGAAGAATTTAAAAATTAAATGTAAACTAATAAAGAAAAAATAAAAAAGAGTTACTAAAAGTAAAAAAAAAAACTTAATAAAATCACAATAAAATGTCAACATGCATTTTTTTACCCAAAATCATTTTTTCGTCATCTTCAATTGCTATGTAAGCAAATTTTTATGTATTGTATTTTACAGAACATGCTTTTGTATACAAGGTTAGTCGGAAAGGGGTACTAAGCCGCGGGTCACCTAAAGTATCACTGATGACTATTTTAAAGCGTGTTAAAATTTCAAAATTCGATAATTTTTATTTGCATGCAAAAACATTATTATTTTAGTTTTTTCAAAAAAAAAACATACCTGCTTTAGTTATGAATTCAGAAAAATAATTTGCTAATCCGTGACCCCAAATATGACCTAAATTGTAAAAACAGCTGATCATAGTTATTTAGCATATTTTTTACGAAATCTTTGAAAAACTATTTCTCTAAAACTATCGAGTTTTGGGGAAAGTTGTAGAACAAAAGTTATCCCTTATTATGGGTACTTTAACACCCTTTCGACTTAGTACCCCCTTTCCGACTAACCTTGTATATTTAATATATATCATACTTTACCTTCACGAATAAACCCATGCGTCTTGTTCACACCTTCATATAAAATAGCCATGGTGTTGATTGCAGAACGTATAATGACAGTTCACTATCTCCACGCTAACGAACATTCTTCAACCAATGTATTTCCTTTATAGGATGTTGCTACACGCGCGAGAATATTTATGATGACACCTATTTATTTTCCAGATCTAGATATAATCAAATTGCATTTGTGAAGGGGTAGAAACTTTGTTAGCATGCCACCTTGTGGTTTTGACTTTCATCCCTGGTTGGAAAATGAATGTGTTGTTTTCTGCTGTTGTTGTCTCATATCATTTCTATTCTGGGCCACTGTACCCGATATAACGATAGACTTTCCGCCTATCTATGAGACCTAGAACTGTCTTCGTTAAACTGTAAGTTCAAGACAGCCACAACCCAACCTTGCAGTAACAACAGGCGTGACGGTAATATTACATTACCCAAACAAGCATACATACCACAATTACACAAACAGTACAGTAAACAAGTACCCTAAACAATTGATGACTGTAATAGAAATGATAAATGGCGGCGGCGGTAATAACAGCGGCAACGACATCAAATCACTAAGTAATGTAACATTGCGCAGCATTACACAAGCGACGGTAATTTTGCGACGTAGATCGCGGCCAAGCACGCCGCTTGCGCACAACTAAACATAGAGTAGAGTAACTTGCAGTGGATAAGTGTAGACTTCATAAGTAAAGCTTTCGGCACACAATATGTCGTGAGCAGTGCGATACGAATGCGGGCCCAAGCGATTTGTATATATATAAGGAAATAATTATGGAACTCGACACATTTTGGCTGGAGACCCATCAGATCACGCCAACAAACTGCCCGGTTACATAAAATCGGTCCGCAAGGACTATTTACAAGCAGACGAGAGAAAAAAAGACCGGCGTCATAGAGGTGATTATGGTTATTTTTAATTATTATTCATCCACTATTCAGGTTGAAGATAATGACTGTTCTCTAAAGTCGTTGTCGTCCATATAGCATCAGGAGGGCAGGAACATGTGGCTAGGGGTTGTCGACTTAGTTGATCCCGAAGCAAACACTGATGACGTTGTTGAAGACCATGCACTTTGACCATGTATTCGAACTGATAAAAGGAAAATTAATAACGCAAAGCATTAAGACGAACTTGAAATAATATTTCGCGCTAACGCGACCTAGAACAACCGCAGTTTAGGTATTTTTTGAAAAATCTTTGTACACCAATGGCTGCAGTGGAGTGTAGCGCTATTGACTGAAAAGTTGAGGAGTAATAGGTTAGCGTGGTACGGATATGTTATGTGGAGGGAAGAAAGACATGTACTATAGAAGAGTATTAAATATGAATGTGGATGGACATCCAACTAGAGGTAGGCTAAAGAAAACATGGATGGATTGCGTGAAGGATGATATGGGTAAGAAAGGAGTGAGTACTGAGATGACGGCTGATGGAAGAGAATGGAAGAGGAATACAAGATGTGCGGAACCCACCTAGTGTGGAATAAGAGCAGGGAGATGATGATGGCTGCGATGGAGATACAAATATTAGAGCTTAGAGACTGACTATCAACGATTTTGTAAACTGGCCTAAATTATTTGAGCAGGCTGCCTCCTCATTACAGTGAACTTAACCCGATCGTCTAGAAAAACTCCTGTTTAAGATAATACTACTTATTAAACTTCAAAAGTAACAGTAATCGCGATTTAAACTCCAGTAAACTGCCTACATGAACATTTTCAGTTTTATTCTTTGCCTGCGGAGGCGCGGCTGCGCGGCGGGAGGCGGAAAGTGCGCGGGAGTGGAGCGAACCGCTGCGCTGTCACGGTCAAGGACAGTATTAGCTGCTATGGACACTATTATGATTACACTTGTCGTACTGTTTTATACTACTGTTATGTTCACATGTTACGTACCTTATTTATTACTGTAACGTCTGTCCTTGTATGTTGCATGTATGGTGTTAAATATGTACCATGTTTGAATTAAGTTGTCGTACAAGAGTTATGAATATCAGCAAGTTGTATTACCATATTTACATTTACAATACAATGTTATTAACACAGGTGTTTTCAGGTGATGTAGATATAGAGTAGAATTAAAGTTAAAGTTATTTTTATTCAGATATACCTACTTGCGTTTGATTGTTATCTCCTCAGATCTTTCAGTGTTCTGAGGCTATCAGATTTGGCCGATGCAGTCGACGATAAAGCACGTTTTCCTAGAAAATTTGACTCACAACTTGTAGACTCCTCAATTGTAATTATCGGGAAATAAAGCCACATACATAACATTACTTGAATCTCTCTTTGTAATCCTGTCTCAACATCATAGAAATCAAAATATATATTTCCGTGCTTAACATGGTAATATAATATTAATATTATGTTGTGGTTTTCCTGCTTGATTGCAATATAATATTTATTTTCTAAGAATGTAAGAAGGTAGAGGTCATTTTGATACATAAGATCCCTTTTATCCCTTCTGTGCTAAGATTTGAGCATATTATGTTTTTCTCACTCTACTTAAATACCGTATATAAAAATAAGTAGATAAGTGAGCTATTTTGGAAACTTATGACTTTATCTTACAAAACCTTGAGTTTGATGTATTTAAAACTAGCTGACGCCCACGTGTATGTTAATGAAAAGTATCATCTGTAATTTTCTGGGTTCCAGACTATCTTTGTACCAAGGGATTTTTTTCATGAAAAAATAAATAAACAGACCGACAAAGTCACTTTTGGATTTATAATTAATATAATTTTGGATGAAACTATTCCTACCAAATCCTTTTACTTCTTTTTAGTCTTATCGTAGCCTTAGCAAATGTAGGACAGGTCCTCAATACTCTGCATGGTAAAATACTAGTATTACGCGTCACGACCATCGTAGTTCCTTCTTAAACCCTTAAGCCACAAAAATCTATTTGGATTTCTATGCCTTAAACATAATATATTCTCAATTATTGTTATCATTGCTTAGGCGGATGTCGTTTTCATCTTCTTGTAATCCTAAAGTTCCTTTTGTCTCTTTCATCACTTACGGCAAATGACGTAATTATTAGCCTGTGTCAGTAAAATTAATAAACATTATTAGGAAATCACAATAATCCAACAACTACGTTCGTATCAACACAAGCAACCATTAGTTTTATGCTATTATTAAGAAGGTAAATTTGCAATAAATTTTAAGTAAATTCAAGAGATCAGTTTTACGTTCGGCAATAAAAATACCGTTTATGTATTTTAATCTCAAGTTATTTTATATGGCTGATATTTGTAATGGGAACTTAATTAAAGCTTTCAAAAAATCCATAACTCTAAAATTTAAAATAAATATAGTATATTAAGATAATTGTTAAAGTAGCAGTTGTCTTAAACGAGAATGTTCAAACTTTCGAAATTTCCAGCTACGCTGTGATGATCCTTTCATCATAATCTGCCTGTCTTCTTCTTCTTTTCGTGTGGTTAGTGACTAACCTAGTATCAGAGTTTATGCCGCCCATAGGCCTCTGACTTGGCTTCACATGCCGTCGAGAAATATCGCTTAGGCATTTCCTCAAGATATTTTCCTTCAGCCTTTTTAAGCAAGTCATAATTATACAATACGCACATGAATCCGAAAAGTCAGAGATGCGTGCCTTGGGTTCTAACTCCAGAGCTATGACTTGGCTGTCCGACGGTCACACCACTAGGCTATCACTGCTGTTATCTGCCCGTAAACAACGATTGATGAACAAGGAACACAACCTAGCTTACTCATAAACAATGAAACAACAAAAAAATGGTCTCACGAGAAAACTGCCATTATCATTTTAAAGATAAATCTAATGGAATGCCCCGTTAACAGTATTAGAAGAGTAGTATAGCAGCTTGGCTTCAAGAACCTGACCCAATTATACTTAGTAAGGCCAAGTCTAAACTTCTGCTCATCCTGAAACGGTAAACATCCACCAGCACCATAAAATGGTTACTTTTTACTACAGCTGCAAGTACACGGAGTATCCGGCAAGTGTGTGAAGATACGAGCTACACTGTGACTGATAGAATTAACATTTGATGGTAATCGTTACGTATGGGAATCTCATAAGAATGAATTGTTTTTATTCATACGAATCACTTTAACTGTTAACTAGATTTTTTACGGCGCTGATTCACATTAAGTTTGTAGTCAACGTTCTTCGGTTTGGTAAATTAATTTGCTAGCAGCAGCTGCCATGTTTTTTGTGAAATAATTACTGGTTTGGATCAAGAAGTCTGCGGTTTTGTCTTAATTTTCCGCAATCAGTTAAAATATCAATTAAAAGATCTGCTTATGCCTCTACCATGATAATTTTAGTAGAATGTTAGATTTATTTTAGACAATGTTAATTTATTATAAAGATATCTACGTGAGCGGTTAGAAAGAGGACAATATATTTTATATTATACAAAAAATGATTATTGTTTGGACTAGCTTTTTCTTACTAGGTACATACTTACAAAGATCGCTAATTACTGAACAAAATGTCGAGTTGCGTTTTAAGGTTGGTTTTTTCACATGACTATTCTATGAATTGACCACAAATTGTACTCAGAATGGAAAACCACTACAGGAAATTATCTATTCTATATCAAGTTATGGAGACGTTTTATTGATAGAGAATTATATCAGAACGTGGCTTTTCCAATGTCACTCGATATTGGAAAAGCCGCGTTCGGAAGTGCTTTGTGGCCTTTTGATAATGGGATTCCAAAATAATTTTATCCTGTTCACTTCAAGGCATTTTAATTGAAAGAAGATGTAACGGACTTAGGCCCGCTTGCACAACAATTCACTGAATACAACTAGCGCTAAATATAATAGGAACATCATTCTGTCTCTGTCAACTTCAAACAATTGACAGAAATACGATGACACCTTAAATATGTTTAGCGCTAATTTTATTAAGCGAAACATTTTGTAAGCCGGAGGCTTCTCCCATACATTATTTAAATCTAGCACATCTAGTGCATCACACTACTAGCAATAAAATTGGCAAGCAATAATTATTTATTATTACAATTCATTTTACTCAAGGTCTTATTATTATGATTTTGCATCAGTAAACTTGAAACGAGGCATTATTAAAGCTCTGCGATGGGCGTTGAGTGATGAATCTTTCTGAAGTATCATTCAATCATGAAACACAAATAACGAATGAAAAAGATTAAGTTTTGTAACTACAGGACCATTTTTTTTTAAAGATCTTCAAATCAATATCCTTAATATTATTTATTGGAAATGATCAATTTAAAATCAAGTCGTTATTATGTAGGATATTAGTATACCTTTGGTGATGTTCTTCACAAAGGACAGTGCGTAGTACTCTCAACCTGCGTGCGTGTATGACAAGATGTATGAATGTGGATGAAGCGAAAGGAATATGTAAGGGTCGTAGCATGTGGCGTTCTATAGTTTCTGCTTATCCCCATGGGAAAAAAAGCGTGAGTTTATGTATGTATAAGTATACCTGAAACATTAACCCAACCAACTGGCACAAAAGCCTAATTTTTATTGTTTTTCGCTGGATCCCTGAGAATGCTGTCTGCATTGACGAATCGATGAGCACTTCACAGTTCAATTTTAAATGGTTTTTATTTACAAACGACTGACTCGAGTTTATAAATACGCCGTAATTATGCGAGTGCTGTGACCCCGTTCGAGACGTGGAGATAAAGGCAAGTCCACTCGTGGGGTACCAAACACACGATTTGTCAGCAATCCATCAGTGCGTTTTTGTTGCTATTCAGCACACGTGTGGAGGCGTTGTTACAAACAGCTTTGCACAATAGCTAACCTTGAGTATGAAGTTCATTAATGGCGCAGTCGAGCACTCGATCCAAATTTGAACGGACTTTTTTTACTAAGTACTTACAAGAATAACACATGGTTATTTTTTGCTCAACAGCTATTATCTGCGGTTTTTCTTGTGTGAATTTTTCTGATGTACTATCTACTTGTTTACATATAGCGCCATCTACATGCATGACGCAAAAACAAATTTATAAGGTTTCAACTTTATATGACATGTTCTATTATTACTGTACGCAATTTGGATAGTGTAGAGTCTTAACTGTTTACGATGGATACAACCGACTCGCTTTACCACTGTCACTGAAACTGTACTTACCACCATTACTCATTGATGCTGTAATAAATTAAATTATAATATTATTGTTTCAACGCTATAATATAATATACAAGGTTACTAGAAAAGGTGCTACTAATCTGCGGGCCACTTAAAGTATCACTGATTGTATTGATGGAGGTGTTAAAATTTCAAAATTCGATATTTTTTATTACCATTCAAAATTATTTTATTTTTGTTTTTTCAAAAATGCTTCATCCCTGCTTTAGTTACGAATTCAGAAAATGGAGCTTCTAATTCGTGACCCCAAATGGGTTAAAATGTAAATAAAGCTGATGATAGCTGATGATAGATAGATTTTAGCGTATTTTTATGAAATCTTTGAACAGCAATTTCTTTTAAATTATTGACTTTTGGGGAAAGTTGTAGAACAAAAGTTATTCATTATTATAAGTATTTTAACACTCTTTCGGATAAGTATCCCTTTCCGATTAACCTTGTATATTATCTACACCATGACCATGTACTAAATTAATGAAATCAAATTGAAATAGCAGGTCATTTTTGTTCAAAGCCTCGGTCTTTATTATTCAAAGGAACAGGGTAATAAAATCCGCGAATTGGCTAAGGCCAGTAGTAACATAAACTTGTGGGTGAAATTAATAGCGTATACAGTAAGGCGGTTTATAGTAGATCTATTGCTTCATCGTAAAGTTCTCAAGTCAGCATTAATAAGCTTCGCCGCTAACTTACACCGATCCTTAATTAACTTGCATACAATATAGGTATATCTATTGCAGCGAAGTTGGAAAATCCGTTTTATTACAATAATTCTAGCGAAATAATAAATATATAATTTATTGCAAATCAAACGCGGTTTTACCTACAAAAGGAGTTACCTTTTAACTAACAAAATATGTAATTGCTAAAGTACTGTCATAAAGTCTTAATATGTGATTCGCAATTTTATAACAACACACTGTGCTTGCACTTCAAAATGTTGTGAGAATATAACATAAATATTTAACAATTATTTGTATTTTTTATTTCATTAGTGTTATTAAAACAAAACTGTTTTCACAATTTAGCTACAACATAAACACTGTTACTCGCAAAACGAGTGATTGCTGAGCAAATTTTACAGTATTACTTGTATTACATAAAACAGAACTGAATTTGCGAAGTGGTTTATTTGTTTTACAAACAGTTGTAGGTATTGTAATACTTATTATTACTTACTTATTCATACATGGAAAACATTGAAAGTATTTGTAAAAGAGTATTGTAGTCGTACTATAAAGAACAAACGGAAATACATGTTTTCAACAGTCACCATGAAATTGTTTTTATAGTAAAATTCAATATAAAAACAATGCTGCCGCGCGATGAATGAAATATAAGTAGACGAAGTAGAAAAAACAATAAAATCATTGTAAATAACGGACGGAAAACTAATTAAGTTACAGTCTACAAAGAATCTCAAAGAAATGTCTCGTCTTAACCGATGATTAGATTCCTTCATATATATTTATTTTCTTCAGCAACCAGCTCATTTTATTACTAAATCGGACTATATTAATTGGCAGCGTCGATACTGATGCAAATTTCAATGCCAAGGAAATCGTCCTACATTGCAATCAAAGGGCAGTAGTACTAGTACAACTATTCGAAAAGTTATTTTATTATTTGTTTAAATCTGCTAACAGAAGATCCGATATAGTTAGTGGGGTCGTAGCTAAAAGATTGCTGAGAGCTGGGAACAGAAGTCTTTACATATCTAGAGGTGCTGACAATTTCCGACGAAAAGGCGAAAAATTACATAGTGTTTAAATATCACAATCAAAATCAATGAACCAAAATCCCTAGAAAAACTGAATGAGTGGGTCGAGGAACTGGAAGTATACCGCACCAAGAAGAGCATAGTCTACTTAGTTGTTGGCAATAAGATTGACAAGCATATCATTTTGAGACCCAGTGCATAATATCAGCAAGCACATTGGGCACCCGCGCGAACATTCAACGAGTATTCTCAAGGAGGGTTGATGTCAGACAGGCAGCCAGTCATAAAACAATAAGCCAAAACTTCTAACAGCATGGATTTATGGAAAACATGTTGGGCCGACCCCACCAAGTGTGGGATAAGGCCAGGAAGAAGAAGAAGAAGACAGTAGTGTTTGTTTAAAATGTACTATTCAAGCAACTTTTACAGTAACAGAAAAGTGCCAATTCTAACGTTGAAATAAATCCAATGTAAATGTGAATTTACTAATAAAATGTATAATTACAGACACAATAAATAACCCCTTAAAAAACGATTAAGTTAAACGGTTTTATCTTGCAGTACCCCTGCAGCATCAATATTTGAGGATTAAAGGTAGAAGTTATTATAGTAAGTAAGTAATAAGTTTATTCAATGCACACAAAAGTCATAGCACATCACACAATAGCACAACCGTTATTAGATAATAAATTAACCATATAAAAACAAGGTGCCAATACACAAAAAGAAAAAAAAAGAAGAAAAACATATTTATAGAATTGAGTGACACTATGACAAACTTTAAAAGTCAATTCGAACATGGTGCGGTGTGCGTCTCAAGGTTGCACCAAATGGGAGTCCAGCTCAGCATGTGTCAGGCAAATGAATATTATAATGTTATATTGTCATGGCAATTGAATTTGTGTGCGAAGTTTCAGGAGAATCGGTCCAACAGAAGTAGTTGAAAAATCTGTCGCAAGATTTGAATCAAACAAACAAATATACAAAGTGAAGCTTATTGTAAAACCGTTTAAAAATAAAGTCAGTTTTGGTGTAGGGGTCTCGATCAGTTGTATTTCCTCAATTTTATTTTATTGACCTCTTGGTTGTATTTGCTATGCTAGTTTAGGTTGGTAGTAAGTTTCATTAATTGCAGATTTTATAGCACTTGAACGTCATCAACAGCATATGAGGCAGTCTCACACTACATTATGTGTGTCACGATATTTTCCCGGTGAAGTGGCACGATCCATGACGACTGAGATTATGCGTAAGAGCTAAGTGATGATAATAAATGATAACTGGAACTTCATACTTCTTTACTTTGCCAAATTCATGGAAAGCAATTGTAGAAGAATGTACGGTTAAAAAACAATTTATTGTGATACATTTCCCAATATTATTTTGAAATAAGGTCGAAAATTCTCAGAAGCAGTATTAAAACACGGGGCTTGGAATAATCACCAGTAAAAATAGACTCGTCTCTACATTTCTCTAACTTTTCATTTCATGAACCCATTTTTACTAACTACTGGGTGAAAATGGTAAGACCGTAACATCTCATGGAAAACCAAAATCAAACTGATAATTCACTCGTGTTTTCGACTCTGTGGAAAGCTGATTGTGACCGATTTGACGCATTTGAGATGTGGTGCTGGAGAAGAATGCTTCATATTCCGTGGACTGCCATCCGCACCAATGCGTCCATCCTACAGGATTTAAATGTTAAAACCAGGTTGTCTACAATCTGTCCCCATAGGATACTGGAGTTCTTTGGTCACATTTTTTTTTTTTTTTTTTTTTATCCTGGGGAAATCCTCATGGACTATCCCCCGTCTGGGGAAGACGGGAAGACGGGGGGGTGTGCCGGACTCTTACCGGCTAAAACCACCACGGTGTCCCTCCTTCTGACCTAAGGCCGGGGTCGCGGGATTCGCTATTGCATGCACCGCAACCCCGGCAGGTCTTGGTCCACCATTTGCTGGTGGACCTCTCCACTGTAGGGCCCCACCCCACGACCTCCTGAGAGGCGCGGGGGGCATCCCACATCACCGGCGCACCAGAACACATGGTACGCCGTGACCACCCCGGGGACCAGACAAGTACATGGGCGCCAGACTACCCCGTGTCTGGGCACCCCTGGTCCCCCTGCGACGGGTCAGGTTAGTGGCCCCGCCGCCTACCACTTTTCGGCCGCAGAGGATAGAGAGAGCGGCCAACTAAACACCGACACTCCTCTCCCCCTGCGGCCCCACCGCGTCCGCCATCTGACGGTGGCGGCCCCGTCAGGCCGCGGAAGGTAGGGAGAACGGCGCACCGTAATACCGGCACTCCTCTCCCGCCGCGGCCTCCACCCTTCAGCCACAATGCCTCCCATAAGACATCGCGGCCCTCCTCAGTTGCGATGTCGCCCAGGCGACACCGCAACCTACTTGGCCGCTACGTCGAGGGCTTCCAGGCCCAAGCCCCTACGAGCAGCCCCTCCTCGGGTTCCTCTTCGCTTCACCGTGGGGCTCGAAGCCACGGCTACTAAGCCCCTCCGCAACGACAATGCAGGAACCCACCGGGGGGGGGGGGGTTGGTCACATTGCCATAACCTCGAACAACTAACGGTAACAGGCAAAATCGACGATAAACATTCACAAAATCATATCAGATGGTCTGACCAGATCCGCAAATCTCTAGACACCAAACTCCACGAGGCATTCCACATCGCCAAAGACAGACACAGGTGGCGCAAAGTTGTCAGAAAAAAAATATTCCATGGGGGAATCACGACCCTCAGTAATGAGGAACATGACGCGAGGAGAACTGGGTGAAAATGGGTTGGTGAAGGGTATGGGTAAAAAATCTTAATCTAAATCGTATGTAACCATATGAAAGAATTGTGAGAGAGTGTGTGCAAGGCAAGAGAGTTGGCTCAATACAGGCTCAACGGTTGTTAAATTTGAAAAATAAGACTTCTGCTAATTTATTATTACTGATGTGAAGCCGTTGCGCGATTTATTATAAGCAGATAAATGCTCGTAATTTGCACAGCTGCAATGTATAGCCGGAGGCTTTTGTACATAATGTACGCGTTGGCAAACGATTGACTGACGAGCAATCCTTCTAGTTTACACACGTGTTCTTAATTGGCTGGAAACTATCTGTTATGCTAATTTACTTGGATAAGGTGTAGCTTGCAAAATTAATTTGTTATTTTGATCTGTATATACAGACATGTCTGCGGATAGTTACTGCGGTTATGTAGTGCCACGTGCAAATAATAAAGTATTGGTTATCTACATAAGATAACCAGCTTATTATTTATTTATTTTGATAGCTGAAACCAATCTCTATTTTATTTTGTGAGATTTCAGGATACTATCATTTAGAATATAAATTGGAAGCAAAAAATTAACATATTCACAACATGTAATATATTTACATCTAGTAGCTGGCCTTAATTTTTGCAATTAAGTTTAAAATTATATTCTCGCGGCATTTTCTAAGAGAACATAACAAGAAACATTATGATATCTTTTTGCATCTCTTATATACGTCACAAAAGTATGTGCATCATATTATACTCACAAGTTATGCGTATAATGTACATATTAAATTATGATGTACATTTTAAATTACATGTTCTTGTTGCAATACTTCAGCCGATGTACTATATAAACATGGAACGTATTATGTACAACTGTAGTTCTACATACGTATGTACATGTGTTATACAATGTGTCCCAGTATGTAGTAATAAACTTTAAGGGCGGTATATACAATCAATTTTATCTTCAAAAACACCATACTTGCGGGGTCGATTCCCTATCTCTCCAAACATAGAGTAATATTAGTATTAAACTTGACTTATCTATTTCGACCTCTACATACATACTCAAACACCAACAACTTAAGACCTAGGCCTCACAGAGGCGTAAATTTAATGTCATTTGTAAGGCTAAGAAAACCTAAAGAAGTATCAAACTGCCAATTTTTGTAATGACACATGAAAGTTAAATATTATACATAATTTTACACATTATATTCACATTTTCTAAACTACTACAAAAGGTACACGTGTCTTTTTTTACTAGTCTTTCAGATGTTCTGCAACGCAAGAAAAAAATTCACGCCTCTCTGAGATCTAGGTCTTGAGTTGTGAGTGTTTGAATATGTATAGGTCGAATTATCTGAGCCAAATACTAACATTTTTCTATCTTGGGGTGAGTAATTTGAAAGTGTATTTTCGACTCCTTGTGTCAGGTGCTTTTGCTGATAAAATTGTGTGTAGGTATATGTCGCCGCCCTTAAAGTTTTATTCCTATACAAGGTTAGTCGGAAAGGGGGTACTAAGCCGCGGGCCACTTAATGTATCACTGATGATTGTTTTAAAGAAAGTGTTAAAATTTCAAATTTGGATATATATTTTTTCAATTTAAAATGATATTTTTCTTAGTTTATTCAAAAATTCTTCATCCCTGATTTAGTTACGAATTTAAAAAAATGGCGCTTCTAATCCGTGACACCAAATATAACTTAAAATGTAAACACGTCTGATCATAGCTGAGGATAGACAGAATTTAGCGTATTTTTTATGAAACCTTTGAACAGCTATTTCTCTTAAACTAATGACTTTTGGGGAAAGTTGTAAAGCAAAAGTTATCCATTATTATGGTTACTTTAACACCCTTTCGGCGTAGTACCCCCTTTCCGACTAACCTTGTATATTGGGACACATTGTATATTGTAGAGTGCGCGTCACGAAAGAAGTCCCGCGGAAAATTGTGGAACTACAACTTTTTGAATGCAATGGCATAGACACTAGCGCCGCGTCAAAGGGACTTCATTGGTGGCGCGGACTTTAGTATACGATTGAAACATTGATGTAGGTATATTTATACTCATATACTATTAATAATATCTTGTTGTTTCGCAGGACGTCAATTACGATATTTTTTCTTGATATCGAAACACGTGTTATAATTGGCATTGTCAATCATGCCATTTGGGCCTTGATACAAAGCTGACCTTGATGGTGGTTTATTTAGGAAACAAAATTGTATGTTGGTATCTGTTTTAAGCTTGAAAACAGCTTGAAACATTGATATGCCATAAGTACAGTTTTTTAGAAAATGTAGCGGTAGCGGTTGCTAGCGGGGCAGTCAACCTCGTCCCCGCTACCAACCCCGCTGACTGGTTAATCTTTTCAACACAGCATGAGCTATTCGCATAGAGCTAGTGTCGACATTAGAAAAGAAGAAAATGTAGAATATTTCCTTTGATGGTCCACAAGTCCACACGTAGAGTCATTCCGTTATTCAAGTAAGTTTTTCATCGAATAGACTAGTCGAAAAAGGAAATATTTTTTCGTTGTTATCATTTAGAATTTTAGACCATTCGTTGCCTTGATTTTGAGAGTAAATTAGGAACGTAAAATACTTTTTGTTCCCACATTATAATCTCATACGCAAGGCTGAGTTACGATGTAGGTATATAGTTTACAGCAAATAAACTTCTTAATTAAACTCAAAAATATGCTAGACTTATTTTTTCTCATGTAGCACATTATTATAATACCGTCCATTAATTGCCCTTGATAAAAAGTTGACCTTGAACATAGTATAGGAAACAAAACGGCATATCTATTCTGAATGAAGCTGGTCCGTTGGTCGTGTTGTAACGCGAACGCTAGGCCAAGGCCGTGTGACATAACGCCTTACGTGTCGCGCCGTTAGCTGCGCGCGCGCACCGCTACGCGGAGTTTAACGACGATTCGCGCTTTTTATGCGTATGCGCTTGCGGGTTATTTATTTATAAACAAGAATCTTATAATATTAATAAAGGACGTACTTTAGCACTGTAGAGTTTTTATAATATAAAACTACCCGCAACTTCACAAGTATTCCGTTTTCCGAAATTGGTATGAGACGCCTAAAAAACTGACTAGTAGGTAATTAAAAAAGTATTTTCTGTAAACGTTTTGTAGACACCTAGCTATAGTAATATATACTACCTATATACTATAGTACTTAGTTAGACAGGTAGAGCAGGCAATACATAAATCGGTTAAACTACTGTATTTGCATTTCTAACTAGTAAATTAAAAAAATATTTAACATAGATAGTATTACTGCGATGAGAAATTAAATCTGTCAATTAATGATATGCTATAAATAATAGACCGGTTTCTAACTGTTTGTGGACTGTTTCATAAGATTATACGGAAATTACTCATTTGAATGGACCTATAATTATGCGTCATCAACAACTCATTCCGACATTGGCATGCATCATTTTCCGTTTTGCTAATCATTTCATTAGTATATAGCTTAATAGGACTATAGGGCATCCTATTCTGCAATAAAACAACTACTAAGTAATGCGCAATTTTTTTTTCAAGATCATAAGCATATCGGATATTTTTGTATGGGGCTTATTCCAAGTGGCTGAAGAAATCGCGCTTAACTAGTGTGAACTTCGCTTCTTCAGAAGAAGTGAAGTTGGCGCTGGTTATGAGCGAGAAATATGTGCCCCTCCCTCAGGCCCCTTGGTCCCTTTTAGCCCCTTGCTTTTATCGCGATGCGTCTGGAGCGTTTCGCTATCTTATTTTCACGGAGTTATAAAAGAAATACTACGTGTTTGAGCTGAGCTCCGACTCAATCACGTGCAAATGAACAACATTATAATATATAAAGTGGCTTTATGTATATATTTGAACATATATTTATTATACATATTTGAATAGGTATTCATAATATTTTATAATTTCACTTTAGCCACTAACTTTTTCTCCAGGGATAGTTTTTTTAGCACCCATAGAATAAAGTGTCCCTGTATCCCTCGTCACTTGGATCGCCCCCCTCTGATCTCCTTTAGGTCTATTAATAAGGACGATCGATATGGCCAGAGATGGAGCTATGTACTCAAAACAATATTCTGTGTTTAAGTGTTGTGTAACTCTACCATGTCATTTCATGTGAAATTTTCAGTTCATTTTGCCAAAGGGACATAAGTACTTAGGTATATAGGCTGGTCCATCGGGAACCGATTTAATTTTAGAAAAATAAACATAAAAATATTTCATTTAAGATTTTTTTATTCATTTCTAAATGGGTTGTCGTTAATGATGGATTATGTCAGCCAAATGGTTTTCGTGGCTGTGCTGGCATACCCTGACACTTTTGATCACCAAACGAAGAAAAGCACAACGAAGCAACAAACTCCACATGATTCAATTCTTACAAACATAATTTCTTTCTTCCATTTCCATTTCATTCTGAATCTGAAAACAGACAAAATATGTATTAAGGTTCAATATAAAATTGGGTCAGTATGCGTGTAGGTTACCGATGAACCACTAACATATTTGTCCAAGATTGCAATCTTTTAACGTATTATTATCCGTGAGTCAAGTCATATAAATACGTTGAATTTTACCGCTTACCTGCTTCTCGTAAGAGGAAAATTTATCGAGATAAATACACGATACCTAACTGTAAAAATGTGAACTAAACAATTACACGAAATACATATCATCACAATTTTATACCTTTGTAGAGATTATAAAACTTAGGTAATGTTCTGGTGACTGCTTTAAGTTAGTTTTTATTAAACACATTGCTCCACTATGGGATTTCTTCTGTATCGTGAGTTTACAGACACAAATCTTTACATGCACAAACGCCTAGACCCAGATCGGATCGGATTGTTCGTATGGTCTACGAATCCATACAATGTTTGTAAGTAGGCCATACAAATACTAAGTGGCGCATAAGTAATCACCTGATTGCCTAGTGTATGTAAGTAGAAAATCAGGCGATTACTTATGCACCATTTAATATTTGCTCCGCGCGGGAATCGAGCCCAAGACCTGTTGCGCAGAAGTCAGTCGCTCAGCCACTGCACTAAAAGTGTGCTGCACAAACGGCAGTGGAAATAAAACAGGCTGTAGCTACATTCAATATTTATTGTTGTCAATAAATAATTAGGTGTTGGGCGTACTTAAGTAGCTTTCCAAGCCTTGGTAAGCGCGACTGCTGATTGTGAGGTCTTGGATTCGATTCACAGGTCGGGCAAAGTGTTATTGCGTTTTTCCGTGTGGAATTCCTCAGTAGCAGCCCGGAGTTTGGATATGTGCCCGGTTGATGGCAATAGACTCCCCCTCTATTATATGGGAGTTAAACATTACGGCGAAATGAGGGGATTACTATACACCTCTGCCCACCCTTCGGGGAATACAAGCGTAATGTTGTTATGTATTAGCTATCTCCAGTATCACGATTTAAGTGCTGTGGAAGAAATTCCATCAACTTTTAAATGACAAATCAGTGGTCACAATAGATGCCGTTAGGTACTTGTCCTGATTATACAGCATGACTGTTTAGTCGCTTTACATCCGAAAACCATGAACTCTGCTCATCACTTTGAAGAACTTTAACTACGTAACCAACTCTAAATTCGTGAATAATAAATCAGCTGTTCCATACATTTTGTTAGCTTCATTGATTATTTTGTATGGAACAACTGTTTTTTTTCACGATTTTAGTGTTTGTCCAGAATAATTAGCAGATTAATGGATTTCGTATGTAAGGCGAGTAACCAGTCATGCTGTATATTCTTTTCTTATTTTGTGTCAGTTCGCAAAAGGAATATATGCCGTAGTTAAACGATCCAGCCAGTCAGCAAGGTTGATAGCAGAACTTACTGGTGTGACTTACTTAAGTATCGTCAGGTACCGTTAATCGCCGACAATATCTATAAAAAGTGATGGGAAGATACACTGAAGCTACTGCCTGGCTGACCGCACTTATTGCTTACTAAAGCCTAATAAATCTTGATAATAAAACCGCAAATCCAGACACATTACGTTGTCGTTACGTCTCCGTGCGGTGTCGTACTGCGTCGCACGGCGGGATGGCGACCAACGGGACCGCCAATCAGAGATTACGCGGAAAATAGCGTGTCTTCACATCACAAATAGAGAAACAAGCTTTATATGTACTAGAACATATAAAATTAACTAGAAAATATAATTCTGCTGTTACAAGTATAACCATCTCACAAATTTTATGTCACTTCTTACAATAACTGCAAGAGTTTACTGTATCCATGGCTAGTATAACCTGGATAGTAAGAATTTGTATATTGTATTGTTTACCAGAAATATGCTTTTATATTTAACGTTATCTTAACTGGGATCTGCATTACAATGCCAGAAGAACGGTTGAAGACAGACGGTTTCCTTTTGACGTCATTCTACGTTTTCCGTTTAAACTAGACGCTAACGTTGATCTAAGAATAAAATAAGATCAAGGTAATTACATCAGCTGTTTATTATAATGTTGATTTTAGGAATGGATGGAGTAAAATATATTAAGTCGCACGTAGCATTGGTGTGACCGTTGGACTGCCAAGTCAGAGATCTCGAGTCGAACCCAAGGCACCTCTGACTTTTCGGATTCATGTGCGTATTGTATAATTATCACTTGCTTAAAAACTGTGAAGGAAAACATCGTGAGGAAACCGGCATGCCTAAGAGATATTTCTCGACGGCATGTGAAGCCAAGTCAGAGGCCCATGGGTGGCATAAACTCTGACAACAGGTTAGTCACTAACCACACGAAAAGAAGACCATTCTATGTTTTTTGTCTGTTTGATATACGTGCAAAGTGCGTACAAACATGCGATACCATTAATTTGGCACCTTTCCTGGAAATTCATAAATGGGTTCAAAGGCTATATCGTTGGTCGGAATCATTACCGGTACAATTCAAATTATGCTGTTTTTAGAAAATCCAAGTTAAAGTTTTTAAATATTTTGAACGTTTTATTTTGTTGACATAACTTTTAGTAATCTTGATGTTTGATTTGCCTACATATCGTAAAAAACTATAGTTTATTATGAGATTGTTACTAACTATGTAATATTTTTAGTTTTTTAGTAGTCCAATACACATAATTTTGGAGATGTTCCAGTAATGACTCCGACCGACGATATATAGTCAGTCGGCTCCACGGCTGCTAATAAACTTAACCTTTACGAAGGTACAATGAATTATAACACTGAATTATAATATTTTTATATTCGCATTAGCCTTGCAACAATGGTTTATATCATGTAATCGCGTAGGCCGTGTGAGTAATCGTTATGGTTTTATTATGTCTTGTCCGTGAAGGCCCCTAGAAGTATCATTTGGTAACCTTGTTTTAACATTTAAGTCCATTAAAACTAAGATTTACTATGTACCTATTATTTTATTCATAGTTCAAGTTATAAAGCTCTGAGTACACTTGATAATTTGGCACGTACATGCGTTTGACGTCATACTTATTCTGCGTAGCCTCTTCCCAACTATGTTGGGGTCAGCTTTCAGCATAAGTACTTAATAAGGTATTATAAATATTTTAAATATGAAAAAGGCATCATAGTAAAAGATAAAGCTTATTGGTCTGCTCACTTTAATTAATTCTGTCATTATCAGCAAACTCCTATCTAGCATTTTTCGGACGAGAAGTGAAAATACCAGATGATTTACCTATAGTCCAGTTTTTCCACGGAGGTCCCTACATGTATACACCCCGATGGTATGTAAGTGAAATATGATTGCATAGTTACTTACGGCTTTTTGATAGTGAAGATTTTATTTCTTCGGCTAACGTATAGAATGTTATCTACCAACATGCTTTTCTGGTTGGCTACGGAAGTTACTAATGCAACCACACAAGCTTTTAAATAAAGAAGCATAAAGATAACAGAATTTCCTCTCATATTACGAAAACTCTCAATATTTCATTCATTAATTTCCTGCGGGAATCTAATGATATTCAAAGTCCAATTAATACTAACTTAATAATCGCAGCCGTCATCCGGGTTACACTGCATCTATTAATACCCGACGTCCCGAGCCCATGATAAGCCGGTTGGCTGTCCGGTTAAACCTGTCCGATGTCCGCTACCCACTACTTGTGCTGTTCCTACATCATTTTCTTTGAAATTTCGTTTGATTACCATCTGAATGGTTATTCTAGTCTGTATTAAGTGTTGCGTTCAAAACGGTAAAAAACATATTTATGCATTTTTGCCATCGCCGAGTGCGTTTCAATGAAGTCATTAAGATTTTTGCCGATTTTATTAGTAAGAATTCAAGGAGCAAAAAATTTGTATGTCATGATGATTGCTGAACTGAGGAAAGAAAAATATAGAACCTACTTAAATTACGAAAAAAATACAGAACACAATAAACCGAGACAAACGCATTGGCTCAGCATTGTAAGATGCTATTAACAAAACATGTTTGTTGCCTTTATAATTTAGCACGACAGCAAATTAAACATCTTACTCAACATTACCTCTCAACATGAAGCAGACACATCAACCAGTCTTAACAACGAACTCAACGGTAGCTGCATCCACTGCCATAAAACCTATAAACCACTGATAGAGGGAACACAGATAAAGACACAAGTTAAAATGTTCTCAGATTGCGCCAGCGCCGTCCATTACCAACGAGCTTTATTGGCTCAACTTACTGAACAGTTAATTTGTGACCGTTTTACTTGATGCGAATTTGCAACTTAATGTCTGCTGTGCAATGAATATGCATTTTCTGAGGATATTCTAGAAGCTTTTATGTGCAGAATACTTGAGAATATTTTGTTTGCAGCGCATATTTTTTGATGTGTCATGTTAATTTGCAAAAACATTATTTACATACCTAAACAATATATATATATATATATGAATTTACGTCTGTAAGCTGCTGAACATAAGCCTCCTAGTGACCGCTACAATGACCGTGCCACTCTTAGCAGAAGCACGGGTGATCTCAATATGTTATTATTATTATTAACACACTCTACGATGCAGCTGCTAATCTTCTTTGCATATATTAAGGCAAATAATTATGGCCGCTTTTTCTTAAAACCAATAAACATTTATCAAATTTAAAACGTCTATTTCATTCAAATTAGACGTTTACTCTAAAAGCCAACAAAATGACCTCTGCTTCTAGCAGAAGCTGAGAAGAAAGTCCAGAATAAACAGACCAGGTAGCATGATACAAAGCTACAATCAGAAGACTGAAGAGTAAAAGGAACGTCTGATAACGTATACGTTGCACATAATAAGATCCTTAGATAAACACTATTTGACATGCGGCAGACGACCGAAGAACGTAAACAACAAATAAATAGACAATTAAGGCTTACTTAGACACTTGAAGTTTCTGAAGACGGTTCGTCCGAAGGTAAATGGGTAGTCATTAGCCCCGTTTAGTGCCAGAATAAGACTTTGTAAACAGTTCTAGCTACCGCAATATTGTTTGTTAAGTCTCCTCTGGAAATAGGTTGATAGTCTATAGTTCTATACCATGTTCAGATTTACAACCTTTAAAACTAAAACTAATGGTTTTTTTAATGTCTTTTGGAAACAAGTGCTTGGAAGGAATAACCAATTGTGAAAGATTTGATTCACGAATTAAAGCTATGACAGTGCTACGAATTTAATTTTAGATAAGAGATTATTATTTGAAATTTTTAAAGAATCTACATGTAATCTTTGGAAAATATTTTTAAATTACATTCGTATTCATAGTAGTACTGCATTGTTGGTCTAGTGGTGGCAAGCGACGACTGCTGATCATGAGGGGTTCGATCCCCAGGTCGGACAAAGTGTTATTGGGTTTTTCTGTGTGAAATTTCTCAGTAGCAGCCCGAAGATTGTCCGGTTGATGGCAATAGGCTAGCCCCCTATTACATGGGACTATCCACCTCTGCCCAATCCTTCGGGGAATACAGGCGTGATGTAGTGCAAGGATGTATTATTCGTATTTCAGCAACATTAAAACACTAATAAAACCATTCCTCTTTTGTAAATAAACCGATTCCCATAGCACCTGTTCCTAAAAGACATGCTTGTCCTTGTCCATCGGCCACGGCGGCAACTGCTTAGATGTTTGGCGATAAGTACAGTTACTTATCGATTCGGCATTGTCTCGTCCTGGCATTCGAAGGCACCAAGCCGCGCGTGCCTTGAATTTCGTTGCATCAGTCGTGAGAACCGACTATGAAGTAACGCATGTAATGGTAATGAGGATCTGCCCGCAAACTTCGATTCTAACGTATGTCACGCAATAGGCTGGTTTTGTTTTAATGTAATTGTGGAAACGTTATCTTGTCAAAGTCAAAGTATTTATTTCAATTAGGCACATAAAAGGCACTTTTGAACGTTAAAATTTACAAAAAAATTAGAATTGATTCTAGTCGCCCCTTCAAAAGGTAGTTTCGTATGGAGAAGAATGGGCAAGAAACTCCACCGTTACACTTTTAAAATGTCTTCCAATATTTTATATAGGTACATTAATTATACAATTATATGTGAAGACGATGCACCTAGAATAAAATTACTATACCACAATAGGTAAAAAGAATTAAAAATGAAGCAATGACAAATTAATTATGTGATAGATACATAATGCTCACATATTTACAAACATTGCAAAAGTATACGTTTCCCAAACATTGTTTAGTAATACTCTACCTAAAGACGAGGTTGAGTCATTGGGCAATTGTTAAATTAGGTACTCCTAAATAGACTTATCGCGAGAGAGTAAAAAAAGAGACTGCCAAAAATACGTGCAAACAATATTCTGCTGTGTCTGCTGAGTGTACATTGTGATTATGCCAATATTATCCATAGACCGTCCATAAAAGCACCAGCACTTATTAAGAGGCCTAATGTGTGGTGGCGGAGACCAGCACTTGATGATATTATGGCGATAATAATATAATAAGTCTATGCAAGCTTCGACAGTCTGATTTGCATCTATGACTAGAAGTTACAACACATATGTCTTGCCATTGCTTCATGGAGTATTGTTCACCCTCTGTGGAAAAAGCTGACAGCTTTGTTTTATTCAGACCATTTTTTACAGTTATCGATTTTATACTTAATCAATGCTCATCATTTAGTCTATTGCTTACATAATTTAATTGAATAGATCATGTAAAATATTACGATTCATACATTATGTAAAATTATAATAAGAAATTAAATAAGAATGTGAGGCTGCTCTAGAATCTCTAGAACTGTCAGAATATGGGGATCTACAAGGTCCTGGCCTAAAAACCTAGGCTGTGGAATATATGAATTTTAGTCTAGCCAAGGTTCGTGCAACACGTGCATAGACACGAGCAAGCACATTCTTTAACGTGCAACGTGACCATCGCTCACACGCACTGGCCATCCTTTTAAACAATACTGTAAGCCACGTGATGATTACCCTTTTAGTCTCTGACCCATTTTCATTTATTAAATCACTATGATAATCATTTGTATACTCAGCAGCTCGCGTAATCCATTACCATTGAAGGGAGAATATAAAAATCACATAAAATAAATCTTCCTTGGCTTTACAACCACATACATTTTGACGTAAGGTACCCACACAAATTATGGAAGAATAATAACGTGCTTAGAATTGTAAACAAAAATATGAATTGTAAAAATATGGAGGGGCTCGTGGCTAATTAACAACCGCGCGGATCATACGATTTGCAAGGTTAAGCTGCGCTTGCCGCGGTCAGTCCGTGGATGGGTGACCGTACTATACACATCGAGACTCCTCTGTGCCTCGGAGGGCACGTTAAACCGTCAGTTCCGGGTGTCATACGAATACCTATGACAGTCGTTACGGGTAGTCAGATGCCCGACAGTCTGACCATCGGTCGAACCTTAGGGTATCGGCATTGCCCAGTAATTGGGTTGCGGAGGTCTGATGGCAGTCGCTCCGTGTAAAATTCTCGTATTCAGCCGTATCTGGTTAGACTTGAAGCTGACCTTACAGTTGGGAAAAGGCTAGGCAGAACAATTGTACCTAAGCAAAAATATACGTAAAGTTGTGGAGCCGGCGAATGAATAGTTTTGCTTACTCGGACGTGTAGGTATTGTGAATTTGGCTAGCAATGAGGAACTTCACACACTAGACGCGCTGCGGAAACTGCGCGCGATCAGATTTAGTACGGACCTTTGTTAAAGCCTATTCACATGATTCGTTACTTTTTTATTACAATAGTATAAATATTCTGTGAATGCTATCACTGCCGCCGCTTTTGAAGGTCAGTCGATTCAAGCATTTGTAACAATGGTAAATCACAATACCACAAGCGAATGCCATTATTCATTTAAATTCATTCTATGACTTTGGCAATGATACCATCTTATCTAATACGGTTACAGGTTTTCAGTATACAACGGATATAATGTCATCCAACTTTTATTTCAAAAAGTTTGACTGACTCTTTTACCGTATTCATGACTGGACGATATGGCGGGAATCAGGCGATTTTATGAATAAATCTTTGGGATTATTGTAAGAAAGTTGTCATGCGGAATCAAAGACGTTGACATTACGTTTGGTACAGTGGCTGAGCGATTGGCTTCTGCGCTACGGGTTGTGGGTTCGATTCCCGCACGGATCAAACATTTGTATGGCCTACAAATAGTTGTTCCGGGTCTGGGCGTTTGTGCATGTGAAGATTTATGTCTGTAAACACACCCACAATACAGGAGAAATCCTAGTGTGGGGCAACGTTATTTTTTAAGAAAGAAGAAAGAAAAATATAACGTTTTAAAGTAGAGTTGTATGTGTAGACAGCCAGGTAGTTCTTTATATAATGATTACTGCCTTGGTACGTGCCGCGCTCAGGAGATTGTGTGTACAGCTCTTTATAAAAGCGGCAAAGATCATACACGGGCAGCTCAATGAGTACTTACCTACTTAGTTAATTTTCAGAAAGGCATTATTTCGTCTGACATCAATAGGATTACCTACTAGAGGTCACTGAGACTTTTTGTTATTTTTACTTGAATACACTATTTGCTTGTTTAAATTAAGTTTGCTAGGCACCTTTTTTTATTTTATTTTTTTCTCGTTGGAAAATCCTCATGGATGTCCCTCGCCCGGGGTAGGCGAGGGGGTCTGCCGGACTCTTACCGGCTAAAAACCAACGGTGTTCCTTCTCCTGACCGTACGGCCAGGGTCGCGGGATTCACAAAAGCATGCACCGCAACCCCGGCAGGTCCCGGTCCGCCAACCCATGGCGGACCTCTCCTCTGTGGGGCCTTGCCCCACGTCCTCCTGAGAAGCGCGCACGGAACACGGCGCGCTGCCTTCTCGGGCCTGTTACTGGTCGGGCGGCGAGTCCCCAAACCCGCCGCCCGCAGGCCACACACTAGGGTGGCTGGAGATCATCGCGTACACGCGCCCTCCGGCACCCGGTGCGTCTGGCGCGGGAAGGGAGAAGAGCACACCGCTCCCTCTCCCTCTCCGCTTCCTCTTTGGTTGCCATCACCCCCTCACAAAAGGAGGCGATGGCTTCCCACGCAGTCTCGCTCCCGACCATGGACAGAACCACAGCCGGAAGCGAGAGGTCACCGCCGACCGACGCGACTAATTCGCGGCGCTGCGACCCCCAAGCTGGACACGCCTGCAAAGTGTGCAGCGCCGTGTCCTCGGGGCAGTCGCAGTGGTGACAACCGGGCGTCTGCTCCCGGCCTATGCGACACAGGTACTTCCCGAAACAACCATGTTCCGAGAGCACCTGCGTCAGCCGGAAGCTGAGGGCGCCATGCCGCCTCTCCAGCCACTCCTTCATCACGGGTCTTACCGCCGCAATTGCGGCGTGCCCAAGTTTGCTAGGCACCTAAGCAATAAAGTTCATATAACAACATAACATCACGCATGTATTCTCTGAAGGGTTGGGCATAGTATATTGATATGAGTATTGATGTATAGTAACACCCTCATTTCGCCGTTATGTTTAATTCCCATGTAATAGGGAGGCAAGCCTATTGCCATTAACCGGGCACAAATTAAAACTCCGGGCTGCTACTGAGGAATTTGACACGGAAAAACCCATAAAACTGCCCGACCTGGGAATCCAACGTAGGATCTCACGATCAGCAGTCACTCTTGCCACCACTAGACCAACGAAGCGGTTGAAAGATTATATTTAATTTTTATTTAACTATCAGCAGTGATAGTCTAGTGGTGTGACCGTCGGACTACCAAGTCATAGGTCTCGAGTTCGAACCCAAGGCACGCACCTCAGATTTTTCGGATTCATGTGCGTATTGTATAATTATCTCTTGCTTAAAAACGGTGCAGGAAAACATCGTGAGGAAACCGGCATGCCTGAGAGATATTTCTCGATGGCATGTGAAGCCAAGTCAGAGGCCCATGGGCGGCATAAACTCTGACACCAGGTTAGTCACTAACAACACGAAAAGAAGATTTAAGAACTGTCGTATAGTGTTCCTTTTTACGTGATAGACGTAATACTAGACTTCTTTTGTTTAAAAAGAATGGATGGCATAACAAAAACTGCAACGTTGCTTTACCGCTGCAAAACCTTTACACAGAAATATGCTAAATTTCGTAAAATTACCGTTTCGGGCAATTGTTTAGTTTACTAAGAAATTCCAAACGGAAGGCCCTTTCGGTTTCTTCGTATTGTCCAATTTACTTTTATGTAAGTATCCCTTGAAACAAAAGGGTGGAATAAAAATAAATACTTTTGCTTCAACTTTCTATTTCACTGCACCGTATAATTTATGGTGTCTGAACTGTCTGCCTGTTACAAATATGGACAAAAGTGGTGCATTTCTATGCTCAATTTACTTTTAACAGTTCAAAAAGGTGTCTTCCATTGTAGAATTTTCAAAGGAATTTGTACCGTTTGAATTGTATCCCGAAAAGTAAGAAAGACAAATACGGCATTGGGTAATAATGTAATGAGTTTACTTTTATTTTCTGCTTTTCCTATGTTTGTAGTAATAATTTTGCATTTGGGTGTTTATTTTTAACCGACTTCCAAAAAAGGAGGAGGTTCTCAATTCGACTGTATATTTTTTTTTTGTATGTTTGTTCCGCGATATCTTTGCTAATTGTGAACCAATTTGAATGATTCATTTTTTGTTTGAAAGAGTATTTTTCGAAGTGTAAACAAAAGTAGACAATTTGAAGTCGGTTTTATTTTTGTTAAAAATTTTTATATACAATCTAATGAACGATTCGCATACGTGTTAATCTAAAGAGAGACCTTATCCCAGGGTCCATATTTCAACGGAACTCTTGCCTTTATTAATAAATTCAGCTTGATATATATATCTTCAATTAATACAATCAGTGTGTTCCATGTATTCTTGATAACCCGACTACAGAGCCTTGTAGTTTATAGATTACAAAATTAGTAGTGATAAACCTCTCTAGCCATGTAAGCAACCCACGCAAGGAATGTTGCTAAACTAAAATTGTGTGCGAACATTTTTGAGCTCATATCATTACATAGAAAGATTCAAGTTTTGAGAGGCCCAGTAGGTATAATCACTTACATCTATCTCTAAGGGAATATCTCAACGATAGCCGGCAATCCGTCCCTATCATGCTTATAACACTCTCTATGGGTGAAAGGAGATAGCCGATAGAGCCGGCTCTCACGTAAGTTGGCCAAAGTGAAATGACCGCTGTTGACCATTTTGGCAGTTGCGTCATCCATCGAGGTTTGAATTTAAAGTTTTTTATTACAATACATGATATGAATAAAAACAGAGATAAGATGAAAGCAAATTATAAGTTTAGAAGTACAACCAAGTTTTTGGCATACTCTTGAATAGGTAATGAGATATTATGAAAACAGTAAGTTAAGTTAGTTGTTCATGAAAAATTATTTGTGAAGCTACCTTGTTATGTAGTAGCTCTATAAATAAAATATAAGTTTAACAGTCGTGATAAAAGACACTAAAATTTAAATGACAATAAAGCTATTTGGGTTGTTAGCATTAGTCACATTTGAATTCTTTATCTCAAAAACCGTGTTTTTAACAACGATCGCGTTCAAGTTCAACAACGAACGCGCTATAGACGCGGTTAAGGAAGGATGAAGCCGACCTACTTGTGGTTCCCTGACCTCCGCCGCAGCCTAGCACAGCGTTCGTTCTCGCTCTTTCATGTACATTAACACCTATAGCTATCTCCGTCACTCCCGGAATATTTTCGCAAACGCATTTGGAAAATGGCGCAGCGCAGAAGCGCGGAGGCAAGTTGACGAGTTGCGTGACAATGAGGTTTTATGGGTTAAAGCTATGACTGACTGTTTTGTATTCGGAATGGATTTCCGTAATTTAGTTTATCTGCTTGATAACGAAGAGCCTGGAAAACCGATTGAGACATTTTCATAAATTATTCAGATTACAGAAATATGTCAAAGCCAGTTCTAGGAATATATGTCGCAATCTAATTTTTTATTCTACTTATATTCGCGTTTTAATAGCAGGACCAACGTTTGAATCAAGTCAAACTTCTACCAGTCAAGTAGATAGAGCTGATGTGATTGAGATACCTTTACCACTGCTTTTAAATAACGTTGTTCT
This sequence comes from Amphipyra berbera, assembly GCA_910594945.2. Lineage (NCBI taxonomy): Eukaryota > Metazoa > Arthropoda > Insecta > Lepidoptera > Noctuidae > Amphipyra > Amphipyra berbera. Next base: position 8,667,895 of record OU343127.1, read on the forward strand.
TTTTAGTACTTAATGGATACAAAATTCTATAAATAGCACTTAATTATGTTTTTAAATTAACAACTAATTAAAATCAAACCCAAAACAAGCTTAAAAAAGTTTAAAAAAATGAGGCCAAGCTGGCAACGAATTCTAAAAATTCTAGATTGGTTAAAACCAGTTATGAAGTATCGTTTACACATTTGAACATTATAGGTGCTTAAGAATAACGAGATAGAATGCCGATAAAACCGAAAAATACCTTATTAAATCTTTATGAAGTTGAATGACACCTTGCTTCGAAGATCTCGCGTTTTGCAAACTGCCTACTGTCTGTATTAACTAATCTGACAGCCTACATCCGGTTGTGAATGAAATGTAACTATAAATATAAGAAATCAATAATTTATAATGTATAATTTTAAAAATCTTTAAATTTGCGAACTGATGTTGCTCTTGAATTCGACTGTAGTCATGGTCAACGTCTATTACAATAAAATTTATTCTAGTTAGATTTATTTATTGTGGCTCTTTTTAGGATAGCTGAATGGAAAAAAAACATTCAACTATGAACCCCATGGGCTATCCTGTAAATCCCTTGTTCCGCGAAAGTTAATAGATTTCGAGTAAATATCTTTTTTTGTTTTTTTAAGTTTTCTTTTTTGCCTAAACTGTAAGTTTGCGTCTCGATCTTCTCGGCCCTAGACCTAATTGTCCAGGCAGTTTTTTTTGTGAATATAATTGGTAAGTTATCAAAGAATCAAAAAATGTACCTATTTACCGACTCAAAAACTATTAACTTTCGCGAACATACATAGGGATGTACAGGATAGCCCGTGGGGTCCCCTATACTTGGTTTTTGTTTGGACCATGATTAAAGCGACACCCTGTATATGGGTTAAAACATCAGTCAAGTCTGATTGACTTAAGGTGTTATAGGTACTAAATGTATGAAGGAAAAACTACGTAACCCTTGGTGCATACCCGACACGTAATGATCAGTTTTTAATAAGATGTATCTTAAACTGCCTAGTTGGTCTAGTGTTGGCAAACGCGATTGCTGATCGGGATGTCCTGGGTTCGATCCCCAGGTTGGACAAAGTGTTATTGGGGTTTTCCGTGTGGAATTCCTCAGTAGCAGCCCGGAGTTTGAATTTGTGCCCGGTTGATGGCAATAGGCTCATAGATACATGGGACTTAAATATAGCGGCGAAATGAAGGTGTTACTATAGGTACACCTCTGCCCAACCCTTCGGGAAATACAGGCGTGATGTTATGTTATGTATATTAACTGTTCATATGGAGATGTCTGTCCTTTGACGTTTTATAATGTAACCTTTACGTAGTAATAACATAATTTTGTTCCAGTCTTTTTGTCCCGTGTCTGTACGAGGTATAAGAGTAAAGTTCCTACCATGTTTTTTCGTTCCATTGTTTTGTATGTATCTTCTTCCATTCCTGTTCTTTTTTATATCTTTAATTATTGTAATTGGTCTAAGACCGTTTTAATTAAAGTAAAATAAATAAATAAAAGATTATCCAGTCAGTACGCCGGACATAGTATTACCACCTGTAGGAACTCTTATAATGCAGTAAGTAGGAAGCCTTCTTCCAGTAAGTAGCTCTTTAGGTACCTACTGATAACAGCATCCTTACTGTAAAATCTATAGGTTACGGAGGTGAGTCAGCAATCGCTACGTGAAAAGCCAGAACCTTTCTATGACACATGGATGAAAGAACTCATTAGCGAGCAGGTACAATACTCGTTGCTCTAAGCAAAGTTAATCCTGAGTATATGGAAAATACTGATAAAAACATGAGTGGGCATTCAAGTTATTCTATAGAGCTATTAACATCCAGGTAAAATGTGAATAAAATTCCAGTGTGTTCTGTTATTGTGGTATTTCTGATAAAAATGTAAGTACCTACCTGTCTATTAATATACAATTATATTATATAACAGATTCATAAAAAAAAACATTTAGCCTCCATTAATCTGGAATACTTATCATATATTTTTCGAAAAAAAAAAACGATTTGCCAAATTATTTATTCATTCGCAATGTTGCGTCAAACTCTAAGGATTGAGGTAACGTAAACATCTTGACGCCGCCGACCACAACAGCGTCAACCGCAAACGGGACAAAGGCTAAAAGAACATAACTTAGCCATATAAAGAAGGACACGAGCGCACTGAATTTCATTTTCTAAAACCCGATTACACGGGCGGGCGAGGTGACGCAAGGCGGCGGAGGTCGGCCGCGACACAACACTCGAAAACGAAAGGTGTTCCAAACTGAAATCGAAGGGAGTGATCCCGTTATCCTGTGCCGGACCGCGGAGATGGAAAGCTCCCGTTAAAGCGTTAACGTCATGCGATGCAATCATGCAACAATGACTCACGCCTCATGGGTCCGCGCTCGTCTCTGCTAGGCACTCCTTAACTGCTCTAACTGTACTCCCTTGCGTCATTTTCAAGGACGTTCTGACTTAACCCACAACACGGTACGTGGGCTGGTATTAAGTGGATTTGTAGAAACAAACTCATTTTCTGATGGTCTACGTGTTTTCGATTATAACGGTAGCTTCCTCGTGTGGTCGTTATTTTCTTGCGATTAGGTCACATGTTGACGTAAGTTCTCTTAGAAATCTGTGGACGTGTCGTGCAGGATCTTCCTAGTTTCAGCCTCTGCTGTATTTCTACCACTACTTATTTTTATCTGTAGACTGTCTCGATTTTTCCCTGTTAAAGTTAAATATTTACCCCTACAACTTTTCAAAACATCCATTAAGGACGCATTTGCAAGTAGATTGTTATTCTACTGTCAGTCACTACACGCGGACGGGCCACACACACACAGCGTCCATACATACCTTTATCTTTAAGTTAAGACAATCCAACTCTTTGTGATCGTGGAGGGATCTATTTGACCGCGTATTGCGGCTGTCAAACAATTTGAGGCCACTCATGTTGGTGGCCAACCGCAAAATGACAAAGAAAATCAACCTTACTTCCACATTGTTAAGATTCAGCTGTCATAGCATATGAATATAAAAATATTAACAAATCATTTTTTTCTTTATCTGTGCATATTCCAAACATTTTCTTTTTTTTTGTTCGTAGAAAAGTTTTATAATGATGTGTGCTAACTAATTTTATTTCTTTTATTGATTACAAGCCTGAAGTTGGTTAGAAATATGTAGGTACCGAAACTTACCGTAGTTTCGTTATTTTTGTGAGAGGAGGCTACGGAAAATTATATTATTGTATTATAAATTAAATTTGTATTTATAAAAATCATGACTTTTTACTGACGAAGAAGTAGTCAGTAGCCATAATATTTGAGTTTTATGGATTCATCGAGTTTACCGAAATACAGCTTATTTGTAACATATTTTTAAACGTTTATTTTTATTTTCAACAGATTTCCTGAACGTCAGTTACAAGAAAACTCGAGTTCTGTGAATTGTTTATTCGTCTGAACAAATCGGAATGGGAAATAATAATGGTTCCGAAAAACAAATTAATCTCCAGCGATCTGTGGCCGACTATTATTCTAATTAACCAGCGTTATAATGAACTACCGAAAAATTTACTAAACTAACGACGAATATTGATTAATAATAAAATCCAGAACGAGCTTACAAAAAGTGGGTTGTGATTAATCCATTTCAGATATTAAAATTCTAGCCGTGCGACTAAATTACTAAGTGCCGATTTCACCAACGTCGGATAACTTTAATCGAGGAATAAATTTGACGTTTTGACAGCTTTTGCATAGAAATTCTGTCAAAACGTCTGTCTTATTCCTTGGATAAACGCTATCCGACGTTGGTAAAATCGAGCCTAAGGGAGCGACTAGAAATACAGAGAGGGCAACTTCAATATTAAGATAAAGACGATCGATTTTTCCAGTTGAGGTTTTACATAACGTACTTTTTACAGCAAACAATCTTTAGACAATAAATAGTTTCTCAAATTCGTAACGCCTAGGATAGGTTAGATTAGAACTGCGACCACGCAACGCGCGAAGGCGAGCGAGCGAAGCGAGTGTGCCGCGGCAGCGGCCGCCGAGCGCCAGATTTCCTCTTTTGCAAAGGCAAATATTGCAAATACTCAAGCAAATATTAGGTTGCTCAAATATTATGAAGCTTCTCATTTTGTATTTTAAGTAAGTCAAATTAGTGTTTGTCAGTTGCTGTTCCGTTGATTTCTTGTTACTCGCAGTCAGTCGCTCACTTAGTAATACTATAACGAAAATTAATTATATTTGTCACTTAAAACTTTAATTTACAGTCACTCGTTTAAATTCTACCCAATCGGAATTTATGAGGTACCTAAGTAAATAAAAAGACATTGAAAATAAATACGTAACCGGCTTACTGAAAAACTAAAATCAGATACCAAGGACTTATTTATTATTTAATTTGGTCTCTCCGCACCTACATGACCCCTTGCCTCATATAACATTCGATATTTCCTGCTCCAAGAAATAATTAAAATTTTCCCCGCATATGCAACAGCGCAAAAAACCCAACATCCTAATAGAACATCTAAACAACACCGATTAGATTTAGGATTGTCCACACAACTCTTTCGCGACGGCAATGGCATTGAATCGCGTGTTCCACTTTAACATAACGGTACCCGACGAGTCCTGACCAAAACACACCGACGCGGCCGAACGCGAATATATCCGCTAATTAACCTGTTTCACACTCGGAAACTCATTATGAGGGCTTTAACCTTCATAGTTTTTCACATAATAGGTAATTAAATCGTGTAACAAACCGCTGGCGTCTAGTGTGTTATTATCTTTAAGTTGCTTCGAGGTGAACAATGAGACGTTCTAGGTTATATTTGTGAAGTATGACGGTATTTTAGGTTTGTTAATTAAGGGAGCAATGAACTACGTGGAGAAGATAAAAACATCTTAAAAGTGTTAGAAGTTTCATAAGCGTTTCCTTCTCTGTGCTTAGTCCTTAGCTTATGACATAAGCCTGTCCCAAAATGGAAGTAGCCCCGTAGTTAGTACTGCTCCAGAGCGGGGTTGGTGACGGTAGAGCCTGTCATCACTTTTCTGCTCGTCACTGCTTAATTCGCCAGACGCCATCTGTTGGTCGAGGCTGACGTTTCGAAGCTTTTTATTTATAATAAAAAATAATATTTAAAATCTGCTATAAACTCTTATTCTTAATTTTGAAAGTGGTGATAGCACTCGCTATCACCACCTTCAAAATTAAGAATTACATATATTATCTATTTAAACCACAGAAATTGTCTTATTATTTAGATGTCTCTGATTTAAACATACCTAATAATTATCCTTTACTTAAATTGTAAAAATACTTACGCCTGATATTATAATTAACTTCTACATGCATTATTGAGATCTATTGCTAAGAAAAAGACACTAGGCGCTGTCATAATCATTCAGAGTCACGGGTCGTATAACCGACCTCTCATAACAATATTGACTAGATATTGCGTCGTAGTGTGGCATACATTTCGTATGAAACTGAACGTAACAAAAATTACGCGTCTTACTTTACGCGAAGTAAATATCGCTGTTCTAGCCTCAGATTAATAGTCACATCTCTTGCTAAAGGAAGTGTGAAGTCTACCCGGCCTGTAGGAAGACTCTTAATAATCTGAGGGATGTGAACTGGTAGCTGGCGGACTTGAATACAACAGTTATGTTACCGGTGAATATTTTGGTTTATAAGCAGAGCAAGAGCCGAGCATAAATTCTGCTGACCTTACTATGAAACCTAAACGTTTAATGCCAGTCAATTTGTGTTGCTTATAAACTGCCATGGAAGTTATAAATAAATAGAACAACTTATTACTTCCATGTAAACTGCTTTTATCCTTTCTAGAGGTTCTAATAAAGAACAGGTTATGAAAGCTGTTGTATAGAAAAGTGTTAAATGGAAGTAATTTTATGGAATTAAGATGGTAGAGTTCCTGAATAAAAATAATCGAAAACTACGTATTAACGCCATCTATGAACTTGCTCTTATACGTCTTACAGCTTTACATACCACCTCACTTCAGCTTTACATACAAACAAAGGAAGAAGGCAAAGGAATTATTTTTTGAGTACAACGACAGATGTCGCTGCAGGAAACAACTTTGAATGTCGAAACAATGACGAAATGGAATTAAAAATTAATTATAATTCCGATTATTTCCAGTTGATGTAGAACTATTGGTAGAACTGATTGGAATACACGTTCTTTCGCATTGGTTTAAGATTCAATAAGAATTCTATAGGTTAATCTAGAGATTTAGCTCGGATTAATTCGTAGCTGCTTCGACTAATTGATGAAACAAAACCAACCACTACCCACGCGCGCATCAAAACTTCCAGTTTGAAGTTTGCAGTTGTCTTACTTTGATAAATCATTAAAATTATTTAAGTGATTTAAATTACCTGTGCCTATTCATAAAAACATTGTACTAGTATTAATGTGCAGTTCTCATAAATAAAAAGTGATAACAAACGATAATATAACATTGACCAAAGTGCAAATCATTGTGTGGTTCATCGGACGGTGCGGCAAGTGCACGGGATCGTCACGGCTACGCGAACGGCGTAAGAGCGATAACGGCGCGCTACGCTGGCCGTTGACGCGGTAGTTAACGAACACAAAAGAAACTTGTTACTACCTACTGTCAGTGAATTACCGGCTTGTTTATAAAGCACGTCTTAGCGCACGAATTGGATTATTTGCAAATATTTGGATCAAAATATTATCAAGCTAAGTAGTGACAAGGATATTTAAAAAAAAAAAAAAAAAAAAAAAAACATGTTACGCTCCCCTGATACGAAAACTAAATGTTCTTCGGACACCGATTTGAATAAAGCGCCTGGAGTAATTAATGAGCAACATAATATCACCTCACGTTGTAAGCGTAAACAACCTGAGTCGGAATTTTCACAGGCGTTTAGTATATTGTCAACCGACCTGAAAAACACTTTGAATGAGTGGCGACGCGACATGGATGAAAGAATGTCGGTGATCACCGACAACGTTGTGAATATAAAGACAGATTTGGCTACTTTAACTCAAGTTACCACGGAAATTAAAAGTGATGTATGTTTTCTTCGCTCAGAACAGTTGTCTATCAAGCAGAGTGTCGAAAAACAAGACGAGAAATACAAAATATTGTCACAAGATCTAGTTGAAATAGATAAATCTGTTAAATATACGATGGATCAACAAAATGATATCCAATCGCAAGTTGATAGCTTGAACAAACAAAATCATAATTTAGTAGACTTGCAAAACACAGTAATTGCTCTCGTGGCTAAAATAGACTACATGGAACAAAGCGCCCGGAGTTGTAATATCGAGGTTTGTAACATACCGGAAAGGCGACAGGAAAATTTGATCGCTATTATGGAAAACATTGGCTCTAAAATTAATTTCAATATTACTCAAAAGGACATTATTGCCATACATCGCGTCCCCCACGCTCAACAGAACGACAGACCTAAAAATATAATTGTGAAGTTTACTTCCCGAATATTTAGAGACAACGTACTCAGCGCCTGCAGATTGTTTAAAGGCTTGAATGCAGATTTGCTTGGCTTCTCGAACTCAACATTGCCTATTTACGTTCATGAGCATTTGACCCTTAAAAATAAACAGTTGTTTCGGGAATGTCGGGAAGCGGCCACCAAGTGCAACTATAAGTTCGTGTGGGTCAAAAATGGAACCATTCTTGTTAGAGAAAAAGAAGGAGCGCGAGCATTCGCCATCAAATCTCACCAGGACGTGGGAAAAATCAAACTTGGCTCGCCGGCAACCGGGTCCTCAAATCCTGAGCACTAATTCATTTTTCAATAAGAACTTTACACTATGCCAACTAATCGTTCTGCTTTTCTTATGCCTATTTCTGATGTTGTTGTTTACCATAATACCATGTTATCACGTCTATTTGATTGATTGCTTTGATGATTTTTACCGTCTTTGTTATGTGCTCGCCGAGCTCCATCTAGTGCCATTCATTCCCGTCCACTATAGCTCAAAAAATATACAGACATTTTTGTTGCGTACATCCAGCAGCCTGACAGCCTTACGATATTATAATAACCAACGATTACTTTATTTACTCCAAACTATACGCAAGCAAAATTTAATCTATGTACCTATGTATTTCCCTTGTATTGTTGACGTATTGAACAATTCACTTGTTGTAGCCATTAAAGCTCACATATCCTACAATGTCTTATTTATTAGTAGTTTTCTTTTCAGTAATGGATAAACAATTTCTTACCGTTTACTATCAGAATTGTAGGGGAATCCGCACCAAACTGCATATGTTATACGTTAATATATTGGCTAATTGTTACGACGTTATTGTACTGACGGAAACTTGGCTGACGCCGGAGATATTGGACGCTGAATTCATCGATGAACGCTATGTTGTATACCGATGCGACCGTGACCGAGAAGCTACTGGAAAGAAAGAGGGGGGAGGAACTCTAGTGGCGGTTCTAAAAGCACTGCACTCGGTTAGAATAAATTCTCTCACAACTCTTCATAGTAATATTGAACATATTATTTTACAGATGCCTAGCATAAATAAGGATAAATATCATATAATTGGCGCGGCTTACATACCCCCTAAAACTCCGGAATGTGTCTATAATGCTTATTTTGAAATGTTGGATGCCTACCTTGAAAATACTAGTGTTGAGCGTTTCTACCTTGTCGGCGATTATAATTTACCTGACCTAGAATGGAATACCAACAGCAAGAACCAATCTAACTTTGGCCAGGTTTGTGGAGGTAACTCCCCCGTTAGTGTAGTGTTGATTAATTTTTTGTCAACCCATAATGCTTCCCAATATAACACACTTACTAACATGCGTGATAAGATACTTGATCTCTTTATCAGTAATAATGACTGCACGGTGTGCGAACCCAATGATATTTTACTGCCCCTAGATCAATATCATCCACCTTTTTATATTTTAATTCCTTTCCAGACAGAAAGAAACAATATGTCGCGTAATTTAGTAAAAAGATATAACTTTTTCAAAGCCAATTATGACAATATCAATCAAGATTTATCAAAAATAGACTGGGAGGCTTCTCTACATAATTGTTCTGTGGATAAATCGTTGAACGTTTTCTATAATTTAGTTTTTCGTGTCATTAAAATGCATGTCCCTTTATCAACGATAAGATCGATGAAGTTCCCAGTTTGGTTCTCACCGGCTCTCATCCATATATTCAAAAATAAGTCTAAAGCTTGGATAAAATGGAAAAAGTATCAAAATCTGTCGGATTATGAACAATTTACTATTTTTAGATCCCGATTCCAAGTTGAGTGTAAAAATTGTTATACCAGGTACATCAATACTGTTGAGGAAAGTATAAAGGTTAACGCTAATTACTTCTGGAAATTTATCTCTAACCGAAAGACATCTAGAGGCATTCCCTCAACTGTGCGCTTCAATAATCAATCCTCGACCAACCCCGACGAAATCTGCAATCTTTTTTCCATTTTTTTTAAATCAGTATATGAACCTTCTACTTTAACTAGTGATACGTGCACAAACGCAGAATGTTCAGAAAATTGTACTGTTGTAGATAATATTCAGTTTACAGTTGATCAGGTATTGAAGAACCTCCAGTCGCTGGATATCTCAAAAGGGCCAGGTCCCGATACACTCCCTGTAATATTTCTTAGAAACACTGCAAAAAATATATGCACTCCCCTACAAATTATTTTTAATCGATCCCTTTCAGAAGGTGTCTTCCCTGAAGCCTGGAAACAAGCCAACATAACACCTGTTCACAAGTCTGGCCCTAGAGACGACGTTGAAAACTATCGCCCAATATCAATATTGTCGGCCTTGTCGAAACTATTTGAAAGACTTGTACATAGTGAACTATATCCTTTACTTCATAGTGCTATTGTTCCACAACAACACGGTTTCGTCAAAAGAAGATCCACTATAACAAACCTTATAACGTACACAGATTATATTTTGAATAGTATGGATGCTGGTACTCAAGTAGATTCAGTTTACACTGATTTTCAGAAAGCTTTCGATAAGGTCGACCACGAACTGCTGTTGAGTAAAATCGCATTTAATGGCATACGTGGGAACTTATTGAGGTGGTTTTCTTCGTATGTTTCTAAAAGAACGCAGCGTGTAGTGATTAATGGCTATCACTCATCTAGTATAGTTGTAACGTCTGGTGTTCCGCAAGGATCGATTTTAGGACCCCTTTTATTCATTTTATTTATCAATGACATAGATATATGTTTTCAAAATTCAAAATTCCTTTTGTATGCAGATGACTTAAAATTTTTTAGGCCGATTAAACATTATAGTGATTGTCTTGCTTTACAATGTGATTTAGATAGACTTACCGAATACTGCTTGTGTAATAAACTCAAACTTAGCGTTCCCAAGTGTTGTTGCTTAAGTATTACCAAAAACAAAAACATTTACAAATATAACTACTCCCTAAGTGATGCAATATTAAACAGGGTAAGCATGGTACGTGACCTTGGTGTAGTTATTGACGATAAGCTCCATCTTGATATACACATCAACACGATTGTTAGCAAGGCTTGGCGAATGTACGGTTTTGTTATGAGATCGGCCACTGAATTCATACGCCCCCAGACCTACCTACATCTATACAAAACCCTAATTAGATCTCAATTGGAGTATGCAGTTGCGGTGTGGAACCCCTTATATATTAAATACTCTGATTATATTGAAAAGGTACAAAAGAAATTTTTGAGATCCATGCATTACAGGTGCTTTCACTCTTCTGTGTCTTACGTCGATTTGCTAAGGAAATATAACCTTCTTAGCCTTGCTAGTCGGCGGACATTTCTTGAGACCATGGTTCTGTACGACCTCTGTAGTAATGCTTATGACTGTTCGGAGGTATGCAACAAAATATGTTACTTAGTTCCCAGAAGAGCTCATATACGTGGAGTGCGTAAGCAACCATTGTTTGCGGTTAGAGCGTGTCGAACTAATGCCGGTGTACGAGCACCATTGCGACGTCTTACCGACAATTACAATAAGTATTTTATTGACATCGACTTATTTTGTGCAACTCCCGGAAGATTTCGAAATTCTGCCCTCAAGGCCATCAAAGAATCAGACATCTTATTATCCTAATATAATAAAATAAAATCTTGTACAATTACATTACATTCATAAAAAAAAAAAAACACTGTTTGAATAATTTTTAGCTTATGTCATTTGTTTCTAACTTTTTCTTTTCTTCGAAGCGTGTTATTAATATATTCCACTTGTATGCTGTGAATAACGCTGTTGATTACATAATTATTAGTTTTAAGTCTCATTGTCTGTATCTTCTATTATGTAATTGTTTGTTGTTCCAAATAAAATAAAATAAAAAAAAAAAAAAAAAATAAAATCTTTACTCGATTTCTATAAGTAGGTAGTATGAGTTAAAGGCTTCACAGTCTGCTTCTGAATAAAAAAAAAACGGTACCTACCTACTTCTTAAGATCAGACAGATATCAAGATGATAGAGACTTAGTGCTAATTATGTAGGGATTATTTATTTGCATTCAGATTAATAAAACATATCACAGATATTTCCTATATATTGTGTATAATTACCTCACATATTTAGTTATTTTCCAGTAACAGGTAATATACAGACAGTAGGTAGCATTTAAATCTTACGCGTGTAACTACTGGTTTTCCTAGCAGTCTTGAACTTTTAGTGCACAAGGCAAACTAAACAACTGGTCAAGTGCGTGATTTTATATTTTTATGGGTTCAGTTGGATACTATTTGTAGATAGATGTACTTAATAAGTATATTCACTCTTGTTATTTAACAATTATTTTATCGTGCTCTCTAATTTCACGTCACAACACACATACACACACCACCACGGCACACATCTACAAGATACCAGAGCAGTGTGATATTCCCCAAAATCGAACCCTGAAAAATTTCCTATCTACAAAAAATGCATGCTTTAGATTTTTTAAGCGCGCTATTGCAGAACCTTGCTTCGTTACCTTAGCAACTACTATAAAATTACTAGATGAAAATTTTAAAGCGGTTCACAACACGACTTGTTCAAAATATAGATTAGAGACCGTAACTAACGTAATCTGCTACGTAAAACCTACATTGTTATAAATTTGCCTTGTCGGAATTATCATTTGGGTAGGTTATTTATTGCTGGTTTCGAAAGATCCCCTAATACTTTCCTCTTTCCTCTATCCTCATGCATATTCGCTTATCGTATGTTTTCTGCTACATATGCATTATTGTCTACAGCTCCCTAATTTTTGCAGTTTTTTGTTTGCCAGAAAGTACTTACCTACTTTGCATTCTCTTTCTCTTCATGTTAATGTGCATTCTTGCCAATAATTTCGATTTACGAAATGTATAAATTACCCACTATGAGTTCATGGCCTAGTCAAAAAGTTTACAGTTATCAGTAGTACCTATTTACGGAACCCTAAACCGTAGGCTATTTAGTATTATCGACTTATATTACGCAACTTAATTATGTTGTTTGTGTTATGTATCTAAGTACCTATAGTTTTTTGACGGTGTTATTTGGTTGAAACTAGAGTTCGGGCGAAAAGCTGTTTTCAAATGGGCAAGGTAAACAACATGTAAATTACAGGGTATATTTCCATTTATTTACGCACATTACATTGGTTGGTATACGAGATACGTAAATTTCCATTATACCAATGATTACTACGATTAAAATAGCAGGACATGACGGCTAATTATTGTATTCTACCGATTGCTTTATTTTAATTACTCGTCATCAAGTTCAATTGGTCAGGTTTATCTATTTATGTATTATGTGTTAGTTTAATAGTGAACAAACAACTGCAATGCTGCATAGTTTATTGACTGTAGGTAATATTAAATTCATGGAGTTTTCATATCAAATTGAATCTACGAACTGGGACGGCATTTGACTTGTAAGAAAGTACGAGTAGGTTATAGACGAACGTCGTAGGTCAGTTCATTCCCCCCCCCGGTGGGTTCCCGCATTGTCGTTGCGGGGGGGCTTAGTAGCCGTGGCTTGGAGCCCCACGGTGAAGCGAAGAGGAACCCGAGGAGGGGCTGCTCGTCGGGGCTTGGGCCTGGAAGCCCTTGACGTAGCGGCCAAGTAGGTTGCGGTGTCGCCTGAGCGACATCGCAACTGAGGAGGGCCGCGATGTCTTATGGGAGGCATTGCGGCTGAAGGGTGAAGGCCGCGGCGGGAGAGGAGTGCCGGTATTACGGTGCGCCGTTCTCCCTACCTTCCGCGGCCTGACGGGGCCGCCACCGTCAGATGGCGGACGCGGTGGGGCCGCAGGGGGAGAGGAGTGTCGGTGTTTAGTTGGCCGCTCTCCCTATCCTCTGCGGCCGAAAAGTGGTAGGCGGCGGGGCCACTAACCTGACCCGTCGCAGGGGGACCAGGGGTGCCCAGACACGGGGTAGTCTGGCGCCCATGTACTTGTTTGGTCCCCGGGGTGGTCACGGCGTACCATGTGTTCTGGTGCGCCGGTGATGTGGGGTGCCCCCCGCGCCTCTCAGGAGGTCGTGGGGTGGGGCCCTACAGTGGAGAGGTCCACCAGCAATTGGTGGACCAAGACCTGCCGGGGTTGCGGTGCATGCAATAGCGAATCCCGCGACCCCGGCCTTAGGTCAGAAGGAGGGACACCGTGGTGGTTTTAGCCGGTAAGAGTCCGGCACACCCCCCCGTCTACCCCAGACGGGGGATAGTCCATGAGGATTTCCCCACGATAAAAAAAAAAAAAAAAAAAAAAAAAAAAGGTCAGTTCATTCCGCGTGATGATCTCCGGCCACCCTAGTGAGTGGCCTGCGGGCGGCGGGTTGGGGAACCCGTCGCCCGACCAGTAACGGGCCCAGGGAGGATGGCGCGTCTTGTCCTGCGCGCGCCTCTCGGACGGATGTGGGGCAGGGGAGCAACTGCCCCACCACAGGAGGGGTCCACCAGAAGAAGCTGGTGGACCGAGACCTGTCGGGGTCGCGGTGCATGCAACAGCGAATCCCGTGACCCCGGCCTTAGGTCAGAAGGAGGGACACCGTGGGGTTTTAGCCAGTAAGAGTCTGGCACACCCCCCCGTCTTCCCCAGACGGGGGATAGTCCATGAGGATTTCACCACGTGAGAAAAAAAAAAAAAAAAAAAAAAGGTCAGTTCATTCACTGCCAGGGTTGCGGTCATAGATAAGAATAAGTAGTTGCGGTTGCGATAGATCCTCGATGGAAAACCGTTGCGGTTTTAGTCGGTAAGAGTTCGACATAACCCTCCACCTTCCCAAGTGTAGGAATCTAATATGTAAAAAAATCAATTGCCATGCGGTAGTCTCACAAAAACTCGAAACTGGCTCGACCGATTTGTTTATTTTTTGTTTTGTTCTCCTCATTGGGGCATTCTTCGAAAAATTTTAACAAAAATTGAGAACGTCATTAGCATCATCCCAAAGTTAAGAATGCAGATGTTTAATATTATAATTATAATAATGAAAACTCAAACGATACCGCTGCCGTCAAGCAATAAGACAGGAATAAAAACAATCTGACAATACTATAACGTTAACAACCCGGGAGAAGAATGATTTGTTAAAATAATGTTAAAAATTTTCGAAGAATCACCCATTCCCAATGTTAAAAATGTATATTAATGTTAATGTTAAATAAGTAGGTATTTTAAATTAAATAAAGGCTAAGCGATTCAAGAACTTAAGGTAATTCCAGCCCGAGTTATTATGAGAGGTAGCCAGCGATGGTACGGCTGATATAACATTTTAAGCTGAATTAGAAACTTAACTTTTTTCTGCCGTCTGTTTCTTTACTAGTTTCTGTGCAGGCTAACCCGTTACTATGTAAGACAAAGACTAGAACACGTTTACACCAGCCAATCGATCATTTACTTCCTATCGTACGATGGGTACCTAACTCCGACCGAACTAACTTTTCTAAGAGATTGAATTAGATGACTACGTGATTGAACGTAATTCACGAACTTTATGGTTCACGTTCTCTCACATTATTCTAGTTATTGGTCAGACTGTACGGAAAAGTAACGTTGAAATGCATACATAATCAGCCCATTACTATCCCACTGCTGGGCAAGGGCCTCTTCTCTCATTTTAGTCATTTTAGTTAACGCAATAAGCGATATTCAAATTCTGATCCGCACGTGAATTCGAAAAGTTATAAGTGCCGGTTCAAACTCATACATGGAAGGCAAGCAGCCAACCTAAGGCTATCACATAAAATGCTACATTATAAAATTTAAATTCCTGCATCGCCGAAACTTGATTCAACTGCAATAAAACCTAGAGTTAATCTGAAGTTATTGATAATATAATCAATCCAGGTAATAGTTTTGCTTACAATTTGTTTTTAGTGTGTTCTAAAATATAAAAACTGTACCGGTTTTCGGCATGAAGTAGGCTGGATAGACCTCTTGGGTGTCGCAAGAGTAAGGCGATTCGCACACTGCACCGCATCACGCAGCGTAGCGCGGGAGTGCGTGTTCTTACGTTGTTTGCAAGTATCTGTGTTTGTATAGAAAACACGCGTAGTGCAACACACAGAAAACGCATTCACGCGCAGTGTTGTAGCTCCGTCGCCACGCACTCCGCAGCGTAACACGGGGCAGTGTGTGTTTCGCCTGAATCCTTAGTCATTATTTCAAAATGATGGTAAACACAATCTTCCTTGAGCTCTAGATTATTAAGGTAAAATATGGATGAATATTAATTGTGTTATAAATATATTTTTCCTGTTATCATTCTATCTTAAGATAATCTATATGGAGATTATATTACAGGGTATAAAACAAATACAATTGAAGGGACACTAGGGAAAGGCCCAAGAAATTAATAAAGTAAGAGATTAAAGAGTGATAGCCTTGCGGTTGAACGCTTGCCTTCCATGCAGGAGGGTCTGACTCTCTCTGACTTTTCGAATTCATGTGCGGATCATAATTTGCTTATCACTTGTGTTAACGGTAAAGGAAAACATCGTGCGTAAACCTGCACACCAGAGAAGGCTCCATAAAGTTCTCGATGTTGTGTGTAGTACGCCAACCCTCACCAGGCCAGCGTGGTAGACTAACGCCTAAACCCTTTTCATTCTGAGAACAGGCCCGTGTCCGCCGTAAGACTGTAATGGGCTGAGTATGTTTTTAAGAGATTTTATGGAGGGTTTTACATATCCTCACATTCTTCACTAAATATACATGGACCGTGTTTATTACGGTTAAAGATGTTATCATAAAAATAAAAGAATTATTAATATGGTAAAGATCATTCTTGGGATCTTCCACTTTCATAAAATTCTGTTTATACCTTTGAAAAGTAATGCCTAGTATTTACCTGGGTATCTATCTAAAGGTACTTTGTAGACGATGAATGAAAATGATCTTATAAAGTTATATCACATAACGTGTAGGTAACTACGATTCATTAAATGTAATGGTGTAGTATGAACTAGCCATACTCCCTCATTTAAGGAGTTACACTGTAATAAGAATACATAAATAAATAATGACTATTATTTATTACGAGGCCCGCACGAATTCTAGTAATATGACGTCAATCGGAAAGATCTCCTCTGCCATGCGTCATGTAGGACTACTTATTTGCTCTATTTTTTACTTGTTTTTGTATGGTTTTTTTTTTGTCGATTTCGTGGAATTTTAGTTCTAGTGTCTACTTGTGTGTGTAACCAAATTAATGTTTCTTCAGTTCCTTAAAACTCCTGATCCGCTGATATGAGTAGTTTAACCTGCACGGGGTTCTTTTGGATTCAACAAAAAGCTAATTTCAATAAAAAATAAAACACCATGGTGTTCTTAACGTGAGGCATTTTGATGCCCCTAGTCAAGTAGGGAAACGTTTTTCTGTGTGTCTGTTAGTTAGACCAGTTAATTTCCAAATTTTCTGAGGTTTTTTTACATTATACCTTAGATTAATTATTGGTCTCTGCTGCGCTCCAACTAGATACCGCCAGCGTACTAGTAAAATGCGGCAAATTCGCCGAAGTCGGCGTATTCGAGTCAGTCTCGTTGCAACCAAAGAGTGTTGCAACCAATATCTGACTTTGACGTGTCGCGTGTTCTATTAAACTGCTCATAATCCAAAGTAAATGCCAGTTTGCGTAGTGAAACTGTGTAAAAACAATACTAGAAACAATACCATAAGTAATAAGATCATTGCAAATGTCGGTATTGAGTTGCCGCATTCAAGGAGCTATTGTTCTTGGGTAGAGTGGTAATTAGTTGGAGCGCAGCGGGGACCAACCATTAATCTAAGCATTATACTTACAGTTTCTTGGTTTTAATAATTTTATAGTTAACTAGCTGTGTCCTCACGGCTCTACCCGTAGCCTATAATATTCAGTGATAATGTAGCTTTCTTTTTTCTTTTTTTTTTCTTTTCTCAAGGAGGGTTGAAGTCAGGCAGGCGGCCGGTCATAAAACAATAAGCCAAAACCTCTAACAACATGGATTTATGAAATACATGTTGTGCCAACCCCACCTAGTGTGGGATAAGGGCAGTAAGAAGAAGAAGAAGAATGTAGCTTTCTAACGGCAAAAGAATTTTTGAAATCGGTCCAGTAGTTTTTAAGTTTATTCGTTAGGTACATACAAAAATACAAATCTTTCCTCTTTATAATATTAGTATAGATAGTATAGATATAGGTATCTAGTGTGTAGAAAACAATGCGTGCAGCCGTTAATATGTCGGTACATGTCTAAGGGCGGCCACACATGTCAGGTTTCCGCGTCGGGTTCCTCGGTGCGGTAATCGAATCAGGCACCAGAAGGCGTCAATTCCATAGGAATTCCGTCGACCCGACGCACTGCCCGTGCATTCTGATCGGACGTTAGGTTTTTTAACTGATCAGGTAGAATCGTGCCTTTGCGGCTCACTGGTATTTCCTAATTTCATAAGGAATTGACACCTTCGCGTGTCCCGATTCGATAACCGGACCGGGAAACCCGACGCGAAAACCTGACATGTGCGGCTGCCCTAAGTGATACGGTTGTTTGTCTAGTCTTCTAATCTTCATGTTCATCCATTGGTCAATCCATATTATTAAGTACTTCTTAGCCTTGAAGAGCTGAGTAGGTAAGAATGATGTACACACATCAAAAAAAGTTTGCGATCACTTTGAAAAATCGATATTTTTTGTTACGGTAGATTATATTATGATTTATTCTTCTTTTTAGATTCTTTATTTAATAATATAGATTTAGAATAGGTATAAAACAATAAAACAGTTCAATTGTTTTTCCATATAAAAAGGCTTTCAGTCCTAGCTTACGCTCATTCAGAAATCTGATTTAGTCAATTTTAACGGATTTGAAATAGATTTCGCGGAAAGTTGTGATTGAAAAAAGGCCAAGAGGATTATCAAAAGTTATACGAGCAAGAATAGTAACTTTGAGGGAAGAAGGATACACCACGAGAGAAATAGCACGCAGAGTTGCTATATCCCAATCCTGTGTCGTGACCACGTTGCAGAGGTACCACGGGATGGGTAATTTAGCTGACCGACCCCGCAGTGGTCGCCCAACTGTTTTGACTGCTGCCCAAAAGCGCTATATTAGATTGCTGGTAGCCCGTGACCCAACAATCAACGCCACTAAAATAAAAGGAGAAGTTCGGGCCGCCTCTGGGCTTGAAGTTAGCACTCAGACCATTCGGAATTGCTTGCACCAGGCTGGATTACGAGCACGGAGGTCTTGGCGAGCTCCTCTGAATTCCCGGCAACGTCAACGACGGAGATTACAGTGGGCTAGGCTTCGGCAAAATGAAGAAGAAAACATTTGGCAAAACTGTCTCTTCGTTGACGAATCGCGAATCAGTACTCATCCAGATAACCGACGTGTCCGTGTCTGGAGAAGACCAGGAGACCGTGAAAGGTAAAGAACTGCCACTGGAACAGTTCAGCAAGGCGGGAAATCGGTGTCCTTTTGGGGTGGTATTATGATTGGAGCTAGAACGCCTTTGATCCCGTATCGAAGCTTCATGACAGCAGACATGTACAGAGCAGTTGCTATTGATGGAATTGTCAGACCATTCCGAGTAAACCATGGGCACCAATTTGTACTGGTCGATGATAATGCGCCCGCCCATCGAGCTCAACGAGTCAATGCTGCTCTCCGAGAATACGACATCACAAGGTTAGACTGGCCTGCTGGCTCGCCTGACTTAAACCCAATAGAGCACGCGTGGGATCCTCTTAAGCGAGCTGTTTGGAACCGTCAGCCACGGCCCCAGACAGTGCCAGAGCTCAGGGAAGCTGCTATTCAAGAATGGGACAGGTTACCCCAAGAAATGCTGGATATCTTGATTCTCAGCATGCCCAGGAGGATCTTCGCATGTGTTCAAGCCAAGGGAGGAGTTATATTATATTGAGTATAAACCTTTTATTAATAAATTGTTGTTTAAGTTTGGTTAAACAGTCTTTTTCTTTGTATCAAATTTCTGTTACAATTACATTATGATTAATTACTCAATTATTTTTATAAAAAATAAGAAATCGTTTTATTTTTTAATTTCAAACTGGGTATTTCTATTTAAAGAAAACACACAACAAAGAATTTTTCTTGATAAAGTTCAATTTAAAAAAAATATATCAGCTTATGCTAGTGATCGCAAACTTTTTTTGATGTGTGTATGTATTATACGTACAAACAATGACATGCAAAAATATTACTCCATTTAAATTATGTTTGTAATGCAATTTTTGTAGATGCAAATAGATGTGCAAGATTTTAACACAGGTTACGTCACATGATTTGACGACCCGATTGGCGCAGTGGCTGAGCGCTTGGCTGCTGCGCAACGTGTCACGAGTTCGATACCCGCAGAACAAGTATTAGTAAGGCCTACAGGATATTTTTTCCGGGTCTGGGTGTGTGCATGTGAAGATTTGTGTCTGTAAACGCACCCACGATACGGAAGTATTACAAGAGGGAGAACGTTTTTCTTTTAAATAAAAATACGTAGGTACCTAAGTATAAATAGGTAGGTACCCATATAAATATTGTCACAGTGTAAGATACAATTATTATAGTTACATTTAAGAAATATTACTTGCAAGTAAACTGACATACGATATTGAACTGTATTAGGTAGGGGAGACCGAGGGGAGTTGAAACAATTTGTTTCATACACCAAATACTTTATACAGAACTCGTACCTATGATATTAGTACCAATCGATAGGTCATTCTTTACACTTGCGAATGACTAACAAAGAAATTCTAAGCGTTAAATATTGTGGTGAAAATCGACTTAACCGTAACAAGTCATGAAAAATCGACTTAACCGTAATAAGTCAACTTGTTTCAACTCCCCTCATACCGAGGTAAGATGAAACAGGGGTCGAGGAGAGTTGAAACATATGTTTTCTTAGAAGTATTACGGGCTGTAAAATAAAAATGATGATATAATTTAAAGGTATTTATTAAAATTAAGCTTTTCAAGTACGAAACAAACTTTTTTATTAATATTTTGTACTGATATATCAGTCAAGTAGGTAACTACAGGTCTAATCAAAATAATCAACTACTAAATTACATATTTCGCGACTCGCCATACCTCTGTCTTTCTTTTATAATCAGTGGGCATTCTGAAACAAAATAAACAAATTAAATCAACAAAAAAATACATTTTTTTTGTGCCCGTTATTTATTGACCGCTGTCTGATATAAAATTGAAAACGAGGAGAGTTGAAACAGCCTGTTTCCAATCTCCTCAGTAAGAAAAGGCCTCCCAATTTTTATTTAATCCACAATCAAGAAGCAAATACACAGAAATCAATTGTACCAAACATATATAATAAATCACTAGTTAATGAGCTTTCGAAACATATATGTATAACTTAAACCAAAATTCAAAACCCTTATCAAAATATAGGCATCGTAAAAAAACGTTAAAAACTTACTTTTCACGATTTTTGTCACATGGCACGCAGAACTCCACAACCGCGTGACTTACGCCACCAATACGAATTGACACGTCAGCGGGCAGAGGGAAGTGGTTGAATAGCGACATTGCCAACTCGCTAAAATCGGTATTGTTTCAAATCATTTTTGTTTCAAATCCCTTCGGTCTCCCCTACCTACTCTGCTGTTAATGCAGTCTTGAATTTACATGATTTCTTAACCGTAAACATAACATAATATCACGCTTGTATTTCCTGAAGGGTTGGGCAGAGATGTATAGTAACACATTTCGACGTTGTTTGAAAGCAAGGCTCCATAGCTGCGTAGGGTCAGGCTACACACGAATTCGTGGGTTTATGACGTCACAAACAAAACCATAGCTAGGTCGCCCACGGACACGTATAGTAAGTAACTAGTGGATACTATTACGTGTGGCGTCGCTGAGGCACGCGGCGGTAGGGGAACATACACCGCAGTGCTGCCAAGCGTTCCATTTTAATCGTATTTAAACGATCTTTTCGTCCCTAGAAAAACAAACTAATTTTAAGTTAAATAGGTAATTCAATTTTGGTTACGGAATCCTAAAACTTTGCAAAATAAGAAAGTTCGTGGACGAAGAAATAAAGAAAACTATAGAGGTGATGATAATACAGCATAAGTTTAACGTCAGTTAAGAGCTGAATTCTAACTCTAATAAAAATAATACCGTAGAAACTGGCAACTTTGCCTTTAAGCTTCGACTTTGCCTTTTAGTTTGACTTTGTGTATTTTTCGATAAACTCGATACATAGCAAATAGAATCGTCTATAGTTAGAAGTATTATTTTGCCTAAGGTAGAAAATTCATCATTTTTCTAGCAATTCTAAGTGACGTAATGTCACCGATGTTACTTCCGCTGGCTGTCAGGAACTTGTAAAAAGGGTAGTATTTTTCATAAGCAAAAACCAGTACAAAAACTCCCATAAAATGATAGTTGCAGCTTACAGTAGGTAGGTAAGTAATTCTTTTGTCATTGTTAATATGTATGAAATGAATAATACAGAAATGATATTGCACGCAAAACATCTCATAAAATCGTAAAATATATTGATAGGCAAAGTCACATGCATGTTTTTTGAGCATTGTTGACGACATTACCCACCAATTTTTCATCCGTAAGGTTGTCACCTGTAATTTTTTAATTTATTATAATTTTATGAGGTACCTACCTTTTTTTTATTTTATTACGTGGGGAAATCCTCATGGACTGTCCCTCGTCTGGGGAAGACGGGGGGGTGTGCCGGACTTTTACCGGCTAAAACCCCACGGTGTCCCTCCTTCTGACCTAAGGCCGGGGTCACGGGATTCGCTGTTGCATGCACCGCTACCCCGGCAGGTCTCGGTCCACCAACTTCTTCTGGTGGACCTCTCCTGTGGTGGGGTAGTTGCTCCCCTGCCCCACATCCTTCCGAGAGGCGCGCGCGGAACACGGCGCGCCGTCCTCCCTGGGCCCGTTACTGGTCGGGCGACGGGTTCCCCAACCCGCCGCCCTCAGGCCACTCACTAGGGTGGCCGGAGATCGTCACGCGCTCTCCGGCGCCCGGTGCGTCTAGCTCGAGAAGGGAGAGAAGAAGCGGCCTCCCTCTCCCTCTCCGCTACCTCCTTGGTCGCCATCACCTCCTCGCAAAAAGAGGCGATGGCTTCCCACGCAGTCTCGCTCCCGACCATGGACAGAACCACGGCCGGAAGCGAGAGGTCACCGCCGAACGCCGCGACTAGTTCGCGGCGCTGCGACCCCCATGCTGGACACGCCTGCAAAGTGTGCAGCGCCGTGTCCTCGGGGCAGTCGCAGTGGTGACAACCGGGCGTCTGCTCCCGGCCTATACGACACAGGTACTTCCCGAAACAGCCATGTCCCGAGAGTACCTGCGTCAGCCGGAAGCTGAGGGCGCCGTGACGCCTCTCCAGCCACTCCTCCATCACGGGTCTTACCGCCGCTGTCGCGACGTGCCCCGCGCTGGGTTGCGCAAGTCGCTCCCTCCACACGGCCACCAGGATCTGGCGGAGCTCGCTCCGCTCAGGCGCCTCGCGCTGACGATATCTCAGCGCGAGGGCTCTCGCCTCCAGATCCCAGGGCGCTGATCCGGCCAATAGACTCGCCGCCTCGAAGGAGATCGTACGGTATTCCCTTATTACCCTGACGGCCATCGCCCGCTGCGGTCTCCGCAGGATAGCGACGTTACGGGCCGTCAGGGTGTCCGCCCAAATAGGCGACCCATAAAGGGCCATCGACCGCACGATCCCCCCGTAGAGTTTGCGGCAGGAGGCACTGGGCCCCCCCAAATTGGGCAGCAGCCACGACAGAGCAGCCGCGACAGAGCAGCCGCGACAGAGCAGCCGCGGCGTCCATCAACTTGGGGGTTAACTGCCGAAAATGCGGCCCAAAATCCCACCGGCTGTCGAGGACGAGTCCTAAGTACTTCATCGTCGACTCGACACCGATGCGGACGCCTCCCACCACAATGTGGGATCCCGAGGGTGGTCCCTTCCGGGGCCCGTGGAAACACAGGGCCTCGGACTTCCGCAGGGCCACCTCGAGACCCAAAATCGCCGGATCCTCTCGACGACTTGCGCAACCCCAGCTGTGGCCAAAATGGCCGCCTGCCGGTGTGTCCCTCCCCGCGCTGTAACCAACGTGTCGTCGGCGTAGCAGGTCACGCCGACACCGGAGAGGAACGCACCGCGCAGCACCCAGTCGTAACCGATGTTCCACAGGAGCGGCCCTAGGACCGAACCCTGTGGGACACCGCACGACATCTCTCGCCGACCTCATCCTTCCCGACCCGGGTAGATTACGGCTCTCTCTACCAAATAGGCCCCGACAATGCGGCGGAGGTAGGTCGGCACCCGATGGTATTCGAGTGATGAGATACCTACCTAGTAGAACCTAACAGAACGCTGAAGAAGAAAATTTTGGTGGCTGCTGGTGAACCCAGTTGTGCAACGACCAAGTTGGACTTGAAAATGCTAGTTTTTAATTATTTCGAAAAAAAACTTGTGGCTTTTTGACTTTGCCCACTGAATTTTGAAGGACAACGAATATGTTTATTCATCTCATAATTTGATACTATACTACATTGCCCTGTATTTATATACAGCCATTTTTAAAATAACGATACGGTTTATAATATCGAAAATATTTAAAGTTGGCAAAGTTACCAAAAACCTATGATACTTTGCCCAACACATAGAATTGTTTTTTTTACAAACACAAATTCGATTGTCTGGATATTTTCGGTAATAAATATCGAGATATGAACATAGAGTATTGTATGGTACAAAAATAATATGAAATACATTAACGTTTTCCAAAATAACTCAACTAATGCAAAAATATTCTGATTTTTAGGGCAATGTTGCCAGGTTTTACGGTACGTGACTTTTAATTTACCAAGCCCAAACAAAGATTACTAATTCAATACTTATAAAAAAAACATATTTAATTGGGGTGTGTGAACAACGAAGGTGTGAGCTTAGGTACTGGTTAACTCTGTTACGCATATTTTTTATCATTTCCATAATCCGATCGTATATCGTATGCGGATCGAAAAATCTTATAAATATGATTTTATTTGGCTGGCAACACCCGAAGCTAAGCGTGGCCGTGCGCAGCAGTGGATACGGTAGGCACACGCAGCCGGCCACGCAGCTTAGGTACGTGGGCAGCGTGGGCGTGGGTTTCGTGCGCAGTAATGGAGTCCTCGCCTTAAGTCCCATGTAATAGGGGACGAGCCTATTGCCACCAACCGGGTAGAAGTCCAAACTCCGGGCTGCTACTGAGGAAATCCAACCAGAAAAACCCAATAATACATTGCCCGACCTGGGGATCGAACCCAGTACCTACCTCACCGATCAGCAGTCGTGCTTGTCACCACTAGACCAACGAGGTAGTTCTTGACCGTATTAGCAAGTAAAATGTTAACAAACAACCAATAACTGCTATGTACCTTAAATCAGAAGTATTAGGAATATAGGTGTATTGCCTTTAATAATAATAAATTAATATGCTTGTACAACCAGAAATATAATGAAAAGCAGCTACATACAATGGAACAATGGATACCTACATTGTGTTTAAAAAATTTGAATTCCAAATTATAAATTTATGCCTAATTAACTCGAATTATTTACCAAACGAACTTGTGCATCTATGTCTAATTCGATTTCGCATATTTGATAGCACGGGGTTGTTGTTTTTCTGGAAGCTACGAATATCATTTTCGCGTTACACGCTGGTTTTTCGTTCACGTCATCATACACAAAACCCAAGTTGTACGACAGGCCCGGAGGAATCCTCTTACATCTAGACAGGGACAAGTTCGTAAACCTGATTTGTTCTAACTCAGGGATAACTTTGTATAGTCTTATGTACACCGGCTCCAAAGTAATATTGCAGAATTTAATGTGTTCCGTCGTCATTACCCCTCGCTTATATTCTATTCTGAATATATTTGGGTAGGATACAAGGCGATTCTCGCATATATACGATGCAGTTTTGCGAAGAGGACTAGAAAAATATTTGGATATTTCTATAAACCTTTCAACTTCGGACTTGAAAACTTCGTTAGTCTCATATCTTTCTGGAGACTCTTCGACAAGTTCAGCTTTTGTTTCCTCCTTGACAGGCTGCAGGTTTGCGATTACAGACTCCGATGGAATAAGGGTATCCAAACTTGGAAGCTGACGCCCTTTCCTGTAAGGCGGAGACTTTATTTTTCTTCTTTGTTTTTGATTCATCATCATCATCATTAATTTAAATTTGGGTCAAATTTAGTTTGTCAATATTACACCTAAAATTTTTGATGCATGACAAAAAGGCAAAAGGCTTGACAAGGCGACATTAATTTTGTTTTTTTTAAGAAAGAGATATCTATTTATAATAATATGTCGTTCGACGAAAAAGGTGAAAACACATTATCTATAGTCAGCTAGATTTTTTATGAGAGTTTAACGAAGCTATCTCGTGCATAGATATGAGAAAAACCTGTATATTTTCAAAGAGAAGAACGTTATCCTCTGTGATTACTTAACTTTGTCCCCGTATCCCGAAGATAACGTAACCTTGGCCATCACCACTCAGAAGCTGCAGATCCGAACTTAGAGTATCGATAATACTTTCAGTTTGCAACAGCAAAGCTTGCAAACGCTTCGTTAAAAAAAACTACTTGCATAAAAAAGCAAACGCGAAAAATCTGAGGAATGTAAAATAATAATATTACCTACTTAGTTATAATATTGTTGTTATTTAATATTGTGTGTTGGATAATGTTACAAATTCCTTAAATTTTGAAGCAAAGTTATAGTGCCTGGCTATATTTACAATCTTCAGTAGGTATAGCTTTCCCATAATCACTAAGATAATAGTTTGCTTTGTTGCACTACAAGAAGCATAGTGTTGAAAGATATTTTTCATTGTCGATGAGCATAGAGATAAATAAGATACTTTTGCTATTATAGTGTGGGGTAAGGTTCCTTTAAAAAAGAAAAAAGAAGATACACCCCCCACAAAACCAAATACGAAATACATAGAAATGAAGTAAAATCTTCCACCCAGCATATCGTCCTCGTCGCCGGCGAAGCCCGTCGTGACGTCCCACCGTCCGCCGCGGCGGTGCGCAGCCGCCGTTCATGATCCGCCGTGCTCACCCGCTGCCGCGGAGCCGGTCGTCTCTCTAGACTCCGTAGTCACACCGTTAATTTTCAGCCCTCACCAAGCTGTCTCCCTCCCTGTCCTCCCGCCAGCAACGCCCTAATCCGAAATCAGAGTTCCACTAGGGGTAGCACTTAGAGCAGTTGTTGCTAGTAGTCATGATGTTAAAGTAGTAGTTAGCTTAAGTTAAGTAATTTACTTCGTCCCCATTGTCTAAATACACTTCAGGTCTCGCCAATAACTGCTCAGTTATGTAGAAACGGTCCACAAGGACTATCTACAAGGAGTCCAATAGAAAAAAAAACTTCCGATCGTGTGCAAATAAATAACAGCTATGTAATTGTTTTTCTGAGCATGTTTATCCACTTTAAGTTCATCTATCTTGACAGGTTTTCTTGAAATATTGGACATAGACCTCTTATGGCCGATTCCTATATTTTACCGAACGTTAAAAGTTAAAATTAAGACTCTTGTGTTTTTACCAGTAATGAAGCAAATAGCTTTGCATAGTAGACAGTCCCAAATGTTAGTAGCAATCACAGGTAAAATTAATTTACCTATTTAATAATTACAAAAAACTAAACTTTTCGGCGATCATCAAACTGCTGACGAATACCTACATGAGGAGCTATCTAATATAATACCTACATCAAGTTAACCTATGCGCTTCTTCTATCACCCCAAAAAACCGGCCAATTGCATATAATAACGAAAATAATAATTGGTTTACCGGCAATATTCTGCAGGCAATAATAAAAAGTCTGAAGCCGGGTACAGACTGCTGTAACGTAACATGCAATGTAGTACGCACGCGTAGTGTGCACGGTTCGTGCGCGCAAGGCGTCCGTCCACACTATGGGAATTATGTTACATAGCTATTGCCCGCAGCTTAGCTTGCGTGAAGTTTGAAATCCTCGTTAAGCCCATTTTAAAGTGACATTTTAAAATCCAAAACGTCCGTCTTTTATCACCCCCAGCGGTTTAGGCTGTGCGTTGCTAGATTAGTCAGCCAGTCGGTCAGTTTCTCCCCATGCTTCTTACTTCAACAGTACCAGATTTCTCATACAAACTTTCAACACTTATTTCACCCCCTTAGAGGTTGAATTTTCAAATATGTGTACATTTATTCCTAACCAGAAAACTTAATATTTAATTTCATCTTTCTTACTTCAAAAACGACGGACTTACCTACATACAAACTTCAACCCCTCATTTCACCCTCTTAGGGGTGGAATCTCCAAAAACCCTCAAACACTTATACGTTTATTTCTTACCAAAAGCCTAAATATTTAATTCCATGTTTCTCACTTCAAAAATACCAGATTTCTCATACAAACTTTCAACACTTATTTCACCCCTTTAAGGATTGAATTTCCAAAAATGCTCAAACAAGTTACGTTTATTTCTAACCAAAAACCTTACTATTTAATTTCAAGCTTCTTACTTCAAAAATGACGGACTTACATACAAACTTAAAAACCCTATTTCACCCCCTTAGGGGTTGAATTTGAAGAAATCCCTTCTTAGTGGATGTTTACGTCACAAAATGAACCTACTGTCAAAATTTCAAGTTTTTAACCCCAGCCGTTTAGGCTGTGCGTTGATAGATCAGTCAGTCAGTCAGCTTCTCCTTTTATAAGTATTATTATACTCGCACCTCGTCCTCGAGATAAGTATCCTGAAATAAATATATTAAATAACACATGTAGTATCGCCAGGTGCTACCGTTCGTTGCACATTAGTTGAGAGTAAATTATTAATAGGGAAAAAATATGTTCTGGTACTGGTCACCCCGGTGTCACACTGGCAACACCACCAGTCGTTCATTTTGTATCCTGTGCTTGTATTGTCATTCGCTTTTCAGTGCCTAACCGTTTGACACAAATTTAAATTTCAATAACTGTTGCATTGAAATAATTAAAGTAAGCCGTTATTATGCCAAAACGGAAGCACAATAAGGATTACGAATACATTAGTGATCAAATAAAAAAGTTAAAAAAGAAATTAAAACGAGTTCGCAAACAAGATGAATCATCATCGGCGAGCGATACAGATTCCAGAAACAGTGTAGAAGGTAAATACATAACTACATATCTAGTGGATATTACAATGCGATATAGTGCAATCGAGTCGGTTATGGGACTGCTCACCGCACTATAATTATCGCTTCTATCCACATTAAATTATAAACTATTTTCATTTTTTTTAAAAACAAATGCATTTCGAGCTGATCTTTGGACTGCCTCACCGCATTTGTGTACGAATGTTTACATATGGATGTAATCGAGCTGCTCTTTGGACTGTCTCACCACATCTTGCAAACTATACTTTGGTCACGGCCATCGGACATACCTTTGGGGTGCTCCACGGCACAATCGAGCCATCGGACAAGCCTCTGGGCTGCTCCACGGCACAATCGAGCCATCGGACAAGCCTCTGGGCTGCTCCACGGCATCCTTATAGCATCCGCTATACATATTATTCCACTACGTACTATCACCATCAGGTGAAGTTTACTACTTATAGTATAGTAACCAAATCCCACTATAAACCATTTCAGAAAATGGCTTATTGAATGATACAATTTCCGAAACGGAAATAAGTGACATCGTCCTACTCGAAACAAATCAGACTTTAACAAATACCGAAGCAACCCCCGAATTGACGTTCAACCATGACCAGACCTCGAACATGGCCGTCATCACGGAGGTTGGGGACATAAACCTAGACAAAGACTTGCTAGAGATCCTTGGTGATGACCCTGCCAGCACGGTTCAACATGGACCAGAGATACACAAGGAATTAGCCAGTCGACTGCAGCACGTCACAACTTCAGGTCTCACCAAAGAAACCAGAAAAGAGTTACAGCAGCGATATTTGGTACCCGCAAACGGTATTTTACTGGGCGCACCTTTATTGAATCCTGAGATAAAGGCAGCCCTACCCGAGACGCTAGTCAATCGGGACAAGGCTATAGAATCGAAGCAAAAACTTTTAGCCTCGGCTATTGCTTGCGTAGCGTCGGCCTCTTCAGATTTGCTTAGCTCACAAAATAAGAATAATGAGCTACTGAAAAAGTTGATGGATGCAAACAGAATGCTTTGTGATTTACAACACTCTGATTCCGTCACTAGAAGAATGTTCAGTACATCAGTACTTAAAAAAGACATTAAAACTCAAATATTTAACTCTAAAATAGATAAATATTTGTTTGGCGAAAATCTATCAGAGACGCTGAAAACTGCAAAAGCCGTATCCAAGTCTAGCGTCGAAATTAAAAATATCAATCGCAATAAAAAATCTCAGCCGTCTACATCAAAACCGAGTAATTTAAACTCGAAAACACCGGCGGGGCCTTACCGGAAACCGCCGGTGACGAAGACCCGACAGCCTACTCACCAGAGTCAGCACGCCAGATCATCCAGGACGTCATCGCAGCCGTAGAAAACCAGCCGCAATCGCCGATAGAAGAGGTAAAGTACGCGGGCCGCCTATCTAAGTTCTATGATCAGTGGTCACTCATCACTAAGGATAAAACAATCCTATCATGGATTAGCGGCTATAAACTTACCTTCTCTAACACCGTAAAACAACCCTTACCTCTCGTAACTCCTAGCTACTCTAGCAAAGAACTGGTTCAATATGAGACAGCCATATCAGACCTTCTTAAAATTGGAGCAATCTCGATGTGTGAACCACATCGAGACCAATTTATTTCAAGTATTTTCCTAAGGCCAAAACCAAATGGCAAGATGCGTTTCATATTAAACTTAAAAAACTTGAACAGATTCATCACAACACGCCACTTCAAACTGGAAGATTTACGCACAGTTCTAAAACTCATTTCTAAGGATTGTTTAATGGCAACTCTAGACCTAAAAGACGCATATTTCTCAATAAAAATACATGAACATTCCAAAAAATACTTACGCTTTACATTTAAAAACCAAATTTATGAATTTAACGCATTGCCATTTGGTTTAAACACGGCTCCTTACATATTCACCAAGATCATGAGACCCATTGTAAAGTTGTTAAGATCTGCCGGCTACTTATCGTCCATCTACCTTGATGATTTATGCTTGATATCAGACTCATACGAAACCTGTTTGGATAATGTAGAAATAACGAAACAGTTCCTTACTAGCTTGGGATTTATAATTAACTTGGATAAGTGCGTCTTGACTCCCTCTGTCAATTGCAAATACCTTGGCTATATAATTGACACCCATGAATTTAACATTCAGCTCCCCTCAGATAAAAGACATCGTATCATAACAGAAATCAAAAAACTGTTAAATTTAAAAAAGTGTAAAATAAGATACTTTGCTCAACTTGTTGGATTACTGGTCTCTGCTTGTCCTGCTATTGAGTACGGATGGCTCTATACAAAACAACTGGAACGCTGCAAGTTCCTGAACCTTCAGGGCCACGGCAATTACGATAAGCTCATGCAAATTCCTTCATCATTACAACCCGATCTTAAATGGTGGCTGCATGCTATCCCTCACTCTGTAAAACGAATAAGGGATGACAACTTTTGTCTAGAGCTATTTTCTGACGCCTCAACAACGGGGTGGGGGGCCGCATGTGGTAAGGAGACTGCCAGTGGCCCGTGGTCCAACAAAGAGAGAGCATATCATATTAATTGTCTAGAGCTTTTAGCAGCATTCATCGCCCTCAAAGTATTTGCAAAAAACCATACTGACTGTCAAATATTAATGCGAATAGATAACTCCACCGCTATTAGCTATATAAACCGAATGGGTGGCGTACAATTTCCTCATTTGACGAAAATATCAAAATCCATTTGGCAGTGGTGCGAACGGCGAAGAATTTTTATATTTGCTAATTACATTAAATCTGCAGACAATGATGTGGCAGATGCCGAGTCACGACGCCCTCATCCCGACATCGAATGGGAACTCAGAGACACTGCTATTAGAAAAATAAAGGATAAATTTGGCTCCCCTGAAATAGATTTATTTGCCAGTCGCATAAACAAAAAATGTCACTCATATGTCTCGTGGCAAAAAGACCCAGATGCACTGACTATTGACGCTTTCACTATAAACTGGAGACCGCTATTCTTTTACGCGTTTCCTCCTTTCCCCATCATTTTAAAAACTCTACGTAAAATTATAACCGATCAAGCTAGAGGCATCGTAGTGGTTCCCTTATGGCCCACACAACCATGGTACCCAATATTTAGACAACTCCTAATATCCGACTTACTCATCTTCAAACCTAACGAAAATATTATCTTCCATTCTACCACCACCAAGATTCAGGACAACCTTTCCTTGGCTGCCGGAATCTTGTGCGGGCGGCGCTGCTGAGGCGAAGGGTGCCACCTTCATCCATAGACATTATGTTAGCGTCGCTAAGCGACAACTCCATCAAACAATACAACGTTTGCTTAAAACGATGGCACACCTTCTGCACCCAAAATAATCATAATATTTTCGAGGCCTCAGTACCCATAGTTTTATACTTCCTAACCCAATTATATAATACAGGGGTACAATACGGCACATTGAATAGTTACAGAGGGGCGTTATCGCTCATTATAGGGTCACATATATCCACAGACGATAGAGTGAAGAGGTTTTACAAAGGAGTCTTTAGACTCCGCCCTCCTGCGCCTAAATACAATATCACTTGGGACACTTCTAAAGTATTAGATCATTTGGGTACATGGTATCCCAACGAAACACTGCCATTAGAGAGACTTTCCAAGAAATGCGCTACGCTACTGGCACTTACAACAGCTCACAGGGTACAAACTGTCCAAAAAATTAAATTAAATAACATAGAATCCCAATCATCACTAATCAGAATTAAGATACCGGATCTAATTAAAACATCTAAAACAGGCAATAACCAACCAACATTAAATATTCCATTCTTCACCGAAAAACCCGCTATATGTCCAGCTACTACCCTACTATCATATATTAACAGAACTGCTCCTCTCCGCAATCACAACAATCTATTTATCGCTTTTAAAAAACCCCATAATGTTGTAACTACACAGTCTATCAGTAGATGGATTAAGGCCACTCTAAAAGTCTGTGGTATTGATGACTCCATATTCACGGCGCACAGCACACGCCACGCCTCCACATCCAAAGCATACCAACTAGGCGTCAATATTGATACAATTCGAAAGACTGCAGGGTGGAGCGGTACCTCCACCACATTTGGAAAATTCTATCACAAATCGATAATTAATAATGATGATCAGATAACCTTAGCCAGAGCAATATTAGATGATAATAATTAACCATTCTAATTACTGTTATCCAATTTGTTATTACACTATAAGCACTAATATACCACTTATGTTGCTAACGCGATTTCCTACCAATTATAAAAGCTATAATTAAGAGAGAATTCATATTTTATTTTTTGTGATAACATCAACTATGATTACCTACTATAATATAATAAATAAACGTTAAATATATCATATAAATAAATTTTATTTATCTACAAATTGTGATATTACCGAAAGGAACTCTCAACATCTACATGTGTTATTTAATATATTTATTTCAGGATACTTATCTCGAGGACGAGGTGCGAGTATAATTTATGATTAAACGAACTTACCAAGTGAAGTTCTATCATAATTATACGAAGCACCTCGTCCGAAGAGATAAGTATCTCCCTCCCAACCCCTTCAGTTCTAACCCGTGTAAGCATCCGGTAATATCACATTATCATAACTCTAAACTAAATGACAATACAAGCACAGGATACAAAATGAACGACTGGTGGTGTTGCCAGTGTGACACCGGGGTGACCAGTACCAGAACATATTTTTTCCCTATTAATAATTTACTCTCAACTAATGTGCAACGAACGGTAGCACCTGGCGATACTACATGTGTTATTTAATATATTTATTTCAGGATACTTATCTCTTCGGACGAGGTGCTTCGTATAATTATGATAGAACTTCACTTGGTAAGTTCGTTTAATCATAAATTATACGTATTGATTGCATGATACATTGCGACAATGTGGACGACAAATTCTTTCATTGCGTGATATATTGCATGTTTTCATAAGTCTGTACCCGGCTTAAAATTAAAATGGTGTCGGCTCACGTAAGTTTAGTGAAATCAATGAAAATAAAGAAACTTCAGCGTTTTGTAGTGATAAGACAATTTTATTCTTATGCTACATACAGGAAGTGTGAATTAAAATGTATAAATTAAAATCAGTATCGTATTTAAGTTCAATGTCTTCATAATGATTTGTAATTTTTTAAGTGATTAGTGTGAATTTCTATCGGCAAACAATCGGTAACGTACGGACGTATTTTGAACAACATTTGATGGACGGTATATTACGACATCGTCCGTAAAATACTGTTTACATTGTATGAAGTTACAGTTCTGTGATCATAACATAAAACATAACATCACACCTGTATTCCCCGAAGAGTTGGGCAGAGGTGTAATAGTAACACCCTCATTTCGCCGTTATGTTCAAGTCCCATGTAATAGGGGGCGAGCCTATTGCCATCAACCGGGAACAAATCCAAACTCCGGGCTACTACTGAGGAATTCCACACGGAAAACCCATTAACGCTTTTGCCCGACCTGGGGATCGAACCCAGGACCTCACGACAGCAGTCGCGCTTGCCACCACTAGACCAACGAGGCACTTTATTTGATCATCTTTTAACATATTAATCATCTTCTATGATTAGTACCTATCCAAGGCAATACCAGCACAAAGATGGATACTACCGCCTGAAGTCTGATATAGCACTGACGTAGGTGGCATGTTGTGGCCTTACATAAAACTTTTATCAATTATTAGCGGACATTATCGTCTAGCTGCCCTCTAAACAACCTTCACCTAATGTATATTCTTTATGCACGTTAAATCGTCGGTTCCGGATGTTATATGAATACCTATGATAGTCGTTACGGGTAGTCAGAAGCCCAAAGGTCTGACAACCGGTCTAACCTTAGGATATCGGCATTGTCCAGTAACTGGGTTGCGGAGGTCTGATGGCAGTCGCTCCGTGTAAAAAGCTAGGCAGAACGAGAACCTTATATTCTTTATAACGTCTTTGCATTTGTACATTAAAAACGCAACAATTAAAATTCTTTGTTTGTATAGTGTGCTCCTTACTAGAGTTCTACGGACAATGTCCGTTGTGTGCTTTTAGTCTCTGCCGAATGTACCTAGGGAGAACAACGGCAATTATTGCCCGGTAGACAAAAAGTCCTTCGTCTGCTCAGCCCCTAAGATATTTTAGCGCCTCATAAGATTATTTTCGAGCCGCACTGCGGTGATTCTTACTTGACTAGGTATCGATTTTTTGTAGGAGTTTCAGAATACGTAGGTTTTTTTTACTTATCAACAGTTGACGTTAACTTGTTAAATTATTTCTTTCTGGTTTACCGCAAAATTCACAATTCTTAGTGGTGTGACCGTCGGACTGCCAAGTCATAGGTCTCGAGTTCGAACCCAAGGCACACACCTCTGACTTTTCGGATTTATGTGCGTATTGTATAATTACCACTTGCTTAAAAAAGTGAAGGAAAATATCAGGAGGAAACCGGTATGCCTGAGAGATGTTTCTCGACGGTATGTGAAGCCAAGTCAGAGGCCGATGGGCGGCATAAACTCTGACACCAGGTTAGTCACTAATCACACGAAAAGAAGAAGATTTAAGTACTTCAATTTTGGTTTTTGCAACAGGATCGTCTTTTTTTTTAAATTCAGTCTGAGTTGTATTAACTAGGTCAGCACAACGACACTATAAAGTTATTTATCTTTTCCTCTCTTCCCGTTTGTGTCGTAAAAGACGAATAATGGTATGTCAAGGGATGGGCATCAGAATACTTTAGTCCGCTAATAACAACATACCTACGTACTGATAAATAATCTGTTTATCAAGCATCGTGATTTTGGAAGTATCGATCCTTCACATTAGCAGTCTATGTCGAGGCCCTTAATAGACCAATGGATGTTTGCAGGTTCGTGATGGTTCATCATTCAGCCATATTGGTATTTTCAGACTGAAAGTGTCTGGAAACATCGAAAATTGGAACTTTAGAATGGACCATGTTAACCGCAGTTACGGCCAACATTTGAAAGAAACAATCTTTAAAAAATAAATGTTAAGAATGGTTCTTTTGTTTGATAAGAAATACAGGGTGTAAACGAAATCATGTAATTCCTTCGAACCTCGTGATGTACTGCTGACATAGATTAACCCTGAACGGGATGATTTTGGATTCAATAAAAAAAAATACAAGAAGTAAACAATGTGTTCTTAACGTGAGACATTTTAGCGCTCCGAGTTAAATGACCGCGTGGCGAACGATAGCCGCACAATTCGCTCGGGGCGCTAAAATGCCTCACGTTAATAACACATGTTTACTTCTTGTATTTTTTTTTGATTGAATCCTAAATTATCCCTTACAAGGTTAATCTATGTCAGCAGTACATCACGAGGTCTGAAGGAATTACATGATTTCCTTTACGCCCTGTCTAATCCGAATATATCGTTTTTTTTACTTTTGAAAGAGTACTTTTAAATGAATCACCCGTTAGAATATAAAAAAATATTTTTATGTTCATCATTTTGTATGTATCTGGATAGCTGCACTTATGAATTAGAAATATTAATAAGACTATTGCTCCAGCGAACCCAAATGGAGGTGACCTTCTAATCCTCAAAATTATTACCTACTCATCTTCCAACAGTCGTTGACCATGTGTCAACGTAGATTATAACGTAGGTACGCCAGCCATATAAATCATAATTATACGCATCTAGGTACTTAGGTCTGATATTATTTATTATTATGTATCCCTACAGGTCAGATCATAAATACATAAACTTGCATCTTCATCGTTAAATACTTAGTACCCGGATGATCGAGCTTAGCTCGGTTTTTTTTTTGGTAAATCGACGTTTTCCAAAAATGAAACCTAGCTAGATCGATTTATCGCCCTCGAAACCCTCTGCATACTAAATTTCATGAAAATCGTTGCAGCTGTTTCCGAGATTCAGATTATATACATATACAAGGTTAATCGGAAAGGGGGTACTAAGCCGAAAGGGTGTTAAAGTACCTATAATAAGGTATAACTTTTGTTCTACAACTTTTCCCAAAACTCGATAGTTTAAGAGAAATAGCTTTTCAAAGATTTCGTAAAAAATATGCTAAAATCTATTTGTCCATAGTTATGATCAGCTGTTTTTACAATTTAGGTCATATTTGGGGCCACAGATTAGAAAAGTAATTTTCTGAATTTATAACTAAAGCATATATGATTTTTTTTGAAAATATTAAAAATAAAATCTTTTTTCATGCAAATAAAAATTATCGAATTTTGAAATTTTAACACTTGCTTTAGAATAGTCATCAATGATACTTTAGGTGGCCCGCGGCTTAAAACCCCCTTTCCGACTAACCTTGTATATATACAAGAATTGCTCGTTTAAGCCTTTGGCGAGACTGCAAACGCGGGCGCGGTGCGGCGAGTTCAAACAGAAGAACTTCATTTGCGTGTCCATAGTGGGCACGCGGGCGTGGGAAGCGGCGCGGGCTACTTGGCGCGGGGAGCGCGCGGGTAGCTCACGCCATAGCTCGTTCATACAAGTGGCCGCATTGAGAGCGCGGGTGGCAAGCGTTAACCCGCGCGGGAGCGGGGGATCTCAAACTAGTTCGAGCTGACCACGCGCGTTGTTGTGATGGCGTCTTCAAAATTAAATGTTGAAGAATTAATAAGTGCTATTCAAGCACGATCTGCACTGTGGATGTCGAAACATCGTTTTTTAGTAAGAATTTTCCAGTAAAAATAAGTCTTCTTCATCCATATTATATTTTGACAAACACTGGACACGACAACGCTCAGAACGAAGCCACGCTCCACTGCGGACAGGTAAATCGCGCGCGTTCCCTCACCCGCGCCGCTCCCCGCACCGCGCTGCCAGTCTGGCCAAACACTTAAGGTATTAGATAGATATAGGTTATTACAACTTAAGTACCACTTCTACAAATCAATCTATACTTACCTACAAAAACCATGAGAAGTGAAGGCTTTGTATTTTTGGAATGAAGGTGACCTATCGCACGAAACGTTTTCAGTCAAGATACTCAGAGTAAAGTCTGACAACCGATCTAACCTTAGCATATCGGCATTGTCCAGTAACTGCGTTGCGGAGGTCTGAATGCAGTCGTTCGTGTAAAATACTGGTATTCAGCCGCATCTGGTTAGACTGGAAACTGGCCCCAACATATGTAGATGGGAAAAGGCTAGGCAGAACGCTAGCGTCAGCGTGTCTTAATTGGCACACAGGCTACACCTTGAATGCCAAACGTAGTTTCCACAACGTCGTCGTCGTGTCGCCTAGAATTCTCTCTGTTAGAACTCAGATGGTGAATATTACAAAAATCAGAATTCGTGGTGTTTTTTCCAAACGATAACTGCACCACCCGCTGCCAATATAGTAACTTACAAATATTACAATTTTATTTTCCTTTGCCAACCTTTTTTTTAACTTGAGAAATCCTCATGGTAATCCTAAACCCTGGAGAAGGTGGACAAAGGTTATCTCGGACTCTTATCGATTAAAATCACTGAGGTGTTCCTCCTTGTTACTGGCAGGCTATTATCTACGGTGGCTGGAGATCCTGGTGGCTGACTGGCACCCGGTGTGTCCGCTGCGGGAGGGAAGAGAGGTAGTCACTTTCCTCTCCCTTTCCGCCACCTCCTTAGTGACCATCACCACATCGCAAAAGGAGGCGACGAGTTCCCAGGCACTCTCGCTCCCAACCCTAAACAGAACCTCGACCGGAAGCGAAAGGTCACCACAGACTGCCGCGACTGGGTCACAGCTCTGTCATTCCCACTCAGGGCACACCTGCAGCGTATGCTGAGCCTTATCCTTGCGGCAGGCCCTTTGCCCAACTACATACATCTACAATTATTTATTATAAAAAGACGTTTTCAGGCTCATACCTGTCATCGTGAAAACTTTTACTTCTCCCTCATTTTTAAGGTTAGTATAACGCAAAGATTTTTTAGAAAAGAAGGTTCTTGTGAAATTATACACAATGCGTTCTATCTTTGTAACATATAAATTGTAAAGTGGAGACTTATATTATTCTAAGCTTTCAAGATCATGAAAGCTTTTCTGCCATACAGACGCTGCGACCGACTGAAAAGAAGCATAATTTTCGATGATCGACCACACCTCCGCCTAAAATCAGGTAATTACAGCGATTTCAATGGATTTGAAAGGCGACTATGTAGGTGGCTGTGTGTACACTTGTACACTAATTACCAGATAAAATGTAACGACAAAAATCCAAAAACTTTAACATCCGAAACGTCGAAATAAAAATAAGAAACTGATGCTATCTATCATGAAGGGAACAAAATAAATAAAGCGAATATAGTAAAAAAGACTGAGTGCAACATGTTTTGCTCAAGAAGGTAAAGGTAAAAATGGAGAGCACCCAACGAAAACTTTTTTTATCGTTGGAAAATCTTCATGGATGTCCCTCGCCCGGGGAAGGCGAGGGGTCCGCCGGACTCTTAACGGCTAAAAATCAACGGTGTTCTTTCTCCTGACCGTTCGGACGGGATCGCGGGATTCGCAAAAGTGTGCACCGCAACCCCGGCCGGTCGCGGTCCCGGTCCGCCAATCCTCAGCGGACCTCTCCTCTGTGGGGCCTTGCCCCACATCCTCCTAAGAAGCGCGCTTGAAACACAGCGCGCCGCCTTCTCGGGCCTGTTACTGGTCGGGCGGCGGGTCCCCTAATCCGCCGTCCACAGGCCACACACTAGGGTGGCTGGAGGTCGTCACAAACGCGCGCCCGGTGCGTCTGGCGAGGGAACGGCGAAGAGCACCCCGCTCCCTCTCCCTCTCCACTTCCTCCTTGGTCGCCATCACCCCCTCGCAAAAGGAGGCGATGGCTTCCCACGCACACCCTACGAACACCTACTGAAAGTCGAAACATTTGGTCTTGTTACTTTGGAATTCTGTCTCTTTCTAAATACTCTACTTAGAAAAAGATATAATATTTAGTTTGAAAATGTATCTCTTTTTAAATAAGGTATTTAGAAAGAGACAGGACTCCAAAGTAAATATTCAAGGCCAAATGTTTCAATTCTCAGTTGGTGTTCGTAGTGTGGTGTCCATCGTTACCTACGGTACTGTATCGGTAGCTGGTAACACTGGACAATGTTGACATAGGAGGGTAACCGTCAAAATTAATCAACGTAACCGAAGTTATAAAAACAGTGATCATTTGACGGAGCAGAGGATTCCATGTCGAACAGCTGAAGAAGTCTGACCTTCCATATCTGGTTTGTGAACTAGCTTCTGTAACTAATCACTAACCTAATCAAAAGTACTCTCAGTGTGGAGAGTCTATGTTGGTTTAATTTACTTTATTTACCATGCTCCCAATCCTGACATACCGATATTAGCTATAACTGTAATGATAGATTCACCCCTACATGTTTCTGTTGCCTGTGTTTTATAGTATCTTCATGGTTTTGCTTAGCCATAAATGAACGAATTTGTATCATTTCAGACAGTCATAATGTAACACCAAGTTTACGATAAGAAATTCAAAGCCACTTTTGCGATATGTGTTTTAAGGGTGCCTAAATTCCTGAAGGCCGCCCTATGACGTCACAAGCATAGAAATGTACCTACGAACGTATCTACAAATATAAACAATATCGACAAACAAACGTTAATCAGCTAAATATAAGTTAATCTATTTTTAAAACTTATTTACGAACATAAAGTGATGTGAAAAGATAAACTGGTTATTTGGCCTTTTGCCGATGTTGTATACGGAACTAGGTGTTTGTTCTGGTAACTTCGTGACCGAGTCTTGAATCTAATCAATACTAGGTATAAACAAGGTGTGATGACCAATTATACAGAGTGTAAACGAAATCATGTAATTCCTTCAAACCTCGTGATTTACTGCTGACATAGATTAAACCTGCAGAGGATACGTTTGGATTCAATAAAAAAAATTTACAAGAAGTAAACAATAGTATTTGTTCTTAACGTGAGACATTTTAGCGCCCTGAGTTAAATGACCACGCGGCGAGCGATAGTCGCGCAATTCGCTCGGGGCGCTAAAATGCCTCACGTTAAGAACACATGTTTACTTTTTGTAATATTTTTTTTATTGAATCCAAATGTATCCCGTACGAGGTTTGAAGGAATTACATGATTTCGTTTACACCCTGTATAGTCATGTTATTATGCAGCGTTAATTTGTTGGTAATCCAATGCACCAAGAGCTCTTAAAGGCGCTACCCTCATTAAATAACCGTCAGCATTCAGTTCCACTTTACTGCACTGCGCCGACACAAGTACAGAATTCTCGTGGGTATTTTGAATTATTAACACGAAAAATATTTAAAACGTTCTTTTGAAATAA
The DNA here is from genome assembly GCA_910594945.2 of Amphipyra berbera. Taxonomy (NCBI): domain Eukaryota; kingdom Metazoa; phylum Arthropoda; class Insecta; order Lepidoptera; family Noctuidae; genus Amphipyra; species Amphipyra berbera. Next base: position 8,708,998 of record OU343127.1, read on the forward strand.
TATAATTAATGTTTCCATTCAAATTTTTACACGGTTTTTTATCCGTTGTTATTTTTTAAAATTGAAAATCGACTCATTCACGTAAACTGTAGGTATCTACGTCATGCTACCTGCAGATAATAGAACTGCAATAAAATTTGTGTTGCAGATAATAGAACTGCAATAAAATTGTAAAATTGCAATAAAATTCATTTTAATATCACTATTTCTGAAATGATGGAAAGAGTAAATAAATCAGTTATGTTATTTCTACTTCTAGTGAACGTACAAACATACAATAACAATCTTTAGTGTTAATGCCGCCAAACAGTTTATCAAGCTTGGATCCAAGCGGTCGACGAGTCAACGTCTCCTAAGGATGCTCTGTGAAGGGGCGAAACACGTGACGTATCGGTTTGGGTTGTTTGTTTGTTGCATTTTATTAATCGCACCTTCTGCATTTGCACATATTTGCGGGCTGAAGGGTGGTGCTGCATACTGCATCCCAGCTTGATCAATTAATGGAAAATTAATTGATTAATATTAATTTTCCGATTCTCCGACTTTCCGATTCCGATTAATTAACCAATCAATTGGCGGCATTAACACTAAATATTGTATATTTGTATGTCATGGATTTCCGCAAAGTAACGCCTGATTCCATTAATTTTCTAGGGAAGGTAGCTGCGTAAGTTAATCATGACTTTAAAGGTGCTTACAAACATTGCGAGGCATGCGCCGCGAATGGTGTGCCACGCATGCCTCAGACTGGCACATGCGACGTATTAGCTTTGTGGACGGGGTGGCTCATTGCGAGAGGCGTATGCTCACAATGAGCCACCCTTTTTTATTTTTTATATTGGACTGGATGTGGTTGTGGACCGTTTCCAACGAAATGGGGACGAGTAAAATACTTAACCTAAGCTAACTACTAACATCACGACTACTAGCAACAACAGCACTAAGGGCGACCCCTAATGGGACTCGGACCTCGGTTTAGGGCGTTGCAAGCGGGAGGACTGGGAGGGAAACAGTTTGATGAGGGCTGAATTATAGGTGTGAAGTGAGCCACCCCGTCCACACAGCTAATATGTGGCACACCATTCGCGGCACATGTCTCGCGATGTATGTATGCACCTTAATAAATAAATAAATTGGGGAACAGGGAAATAAATAAATTGGGTAACAGAAATTCGGGAAACAGGACAGTGAGCTGTGCCCAAACCGCTGAGATGAACATTTCACATCAATCGATCAAATCAAATGAATCAGATACTAAAATCAAAATCTCCATAATACTAAGGCGGTTGAACGTGCCTCTATCGTCGGCCCCGGTTGTCATACCAATACCTATACCAGTCGTTACGGATAGTCAGAAGCCTCAAAGCCCGACAGCCGGTCTAACCTTAGGATATCGGCATTGCCCAGTAAATGGGCTGCGGAGGTCCGATGGCAGTCGATTCGTGTAAAATTCTGGTATTCAACCGCATCTAGCATAGGTGTTGAGTTCGAACCCAAGGCACGCACCTCTGACTTTTCGAATTCATGTGCGTATTGTAATTATCACTTGCTTAAAAACTGTGAAGGAAACATCGTGATGAAACCGGCATGCCTGAGAGAAGATATTTCTCGACGGCATGTGAAGCCAAGTCAGAGGCCCATGGGCGGCATTAACTCTGACACAATGTTAGTCACTAACCACACGAAAAGAAGAAGACCGCATCCTGTTAGACTGAAAAATGACCCCAACATAGGAAAAAGTCTAGGCAAAATAATCAAAACATTTTGTACAAGTAAGTAGGTATTTACTAAGTAAAGTTAATTCATAAGTATGATTAGCTTATAATAATGATCAAAAGGTAGTTTTGAAATCAGTGTATTCCACGTCTTCGTTATAAACTCCCTAAAAGCAGAAATCAAAAAACAAATAATAAATTAATATCATGCAATCTCTATAAATAAACATAAAACGAGTAGGTACAATAAAATTATGAACAAGTGAATGTTAAATGAAAAAAGCATAATTTTCATAACATACATTTATTGAATGTCTTCGACTTTACATTATAAAAACAATATAAAAAAGGCAACTTAGTAATGATAATTATAAACGAAAACTTGACTCTTTCTTTGGACTGTAGAGCGACAATTTATTATTCAGAATTTGTAATCTATGTCTAAAGTACACCGTATCGACCTTTTTATAAATAAAACAAAATTTGTCTATGAACGATGAAACTTAAAGGCTTACGTGATACATCGGGAAAAAACTCGAGAAGCAATGTTTATTTTGGAAATTCCCTAAAAGAAAATTCACTTAGGAATATTCTTAGGCACGTGTAACTTCCGTAACTTTCCCTATCTTCCCACTGCTTGGACAAGACTCAATAATGTCAAACTTTTCGGCCTGGTAGGGTCCGAATCTCATGAGGTTCACTCGGCTCGAGTAAAACTACAAAAAAATATTTACTTAAGTAAGTACCTACTTATCAATGAATAGCCATACGACTTCGATTAGAATCTGTTACAGTTATAAAGAGAAAATAAAACAAATTCCTAAGTATATACAAGTACCTTCGATACAAGCATTACTGCTCAAATACGTGTAAACACATAACATACCATCACGCCTTGTATTCCCCGAAGGGTACGGCAGAGGTGTTTTTAGTACACCCTCGTTTCGCCAGTTATGTTTAAGTCCCATATAATAGGGGGCGAGCAAAGTGTCATTAACCAGGCACAAATCCAGACTCCAGGTTACTACTGAAAAATTCCTAATGGAATAGCACTTTGTACGACCTGGGGATCGAACCCAGGACCCCATGCTCAACAGTCGCGCTTGCGACCACTAGACCAACAAGGCAGTCTAGATGTAAAATGTTTACTAATTAAAAATCATCTGTGACGCACCTTCAAGTGTTATATTCAAAATAATGTAATATAATTGGACTCAAAATGTACTTAAATTAGTTCAATAGATCATAATCTAACTCCAGCTCCAACTTGTTTTTCATAACATACACTTTCCCTAATTCGTTTTACGTCATAATTAATCAATTACTTTAAATAAACCTAGAAAGTTTCGCCAAGTCATTGCCTCACTGTACACTTACCTACAACGCGGTTCACACCTGACTGACATAAAATTCAGATCTACATAATTTTATTCCTGCTAATAATTATTGGCAAATCATTGTATACAATTTCAATTAAGGATTATTTTAACATTGCGAAGGTTAAACAATAGTCTTTTTTATGAAGAGTGGATATAAAAGTATACTACGTACTTACTAATTACGCAAATGTATTTTTGTTTTCATCGGTGCGGCGTTAAGAGGAAATGCGGTCGACATTTAGTCCATACAAACGTATTCCTCAGTTTTCTACTTGGATAATGCCACTAGAGCAAATATTTTTTACTATATCATATATACTAGTTGTGTCCTCACCGGCTCCGCCCGTAGTCTATGTTACTCAGTGATAATGTAGCTTTTTAACGGCAAAAGAATTTTTGAAATCGGTCCAGTAGTTTTTAAGTTTATTCTTTACATACAAAAATCCAAAAATACAAATCTTTCTTCTTTATAATATTAGTATACATATATCTACCACCACTATGTCCCTGTTTTGTTTTTATCAATAAATTAATTATTAAAAGAGCTAGAAACGATCAAATTTTATAAAAAATTACCGGTTTTACCACCGTTTTTCAAATATCTGGCAAACTAATTTGACGAATATAAAAAATAAAAGAAAAACATACAGACATAACCAAGTCTTACTTAAATTATTACAGAAAAAAATATTAAAATTGGTCCAGATTTGAAGAAGGAAACAGGGAAATACGAAAGTACGATTTCGCTAATATTGCGCAGGAGAAATCAGTCTGAGATGCAGGCGTCTCTTTCGCGCTCAATTGGGAAGGTTTGCGGGAGGGGTGGGACGGAAATAGATCGCAAAAACCTATTCAAATTATTAATATTTTCAGCCCGCGTTTCCACTTAAGGTCAAAAAAGTACATTTAGATTAATATCAGGTCAGTGACCTTAACCATTTTCCAATTTTTGATGTGAAACATCTAATGCGGCGGTATGGGTGTGAGAGCGGCTATTACGTGGCGACGCTCGCGATGGCAGACACACGACGGCAGACTTTCGTAAGTCGTCGGCTCTCTTCGGTTTGATTCGGCCAGTTTTTTTTTACATATTGACTTTCTATGTTTCACATATGCCAGACGTCCTGCGATGGCTTCAATTTTTTCATGAAAACCTTTAGGCTCACACATTCGCGTAAGATACCTACTTGGGCTATACATAACGTGACCATACGTCCCGGTTTGAGCGGGACAGTCCCGCTTTAGAGCTACGTGTCCCGCTGTCCCCAAAAACATATAAATGTCCCGCTTTGAAAAAAGGCAATCTGTGGCAATGAATCCAAAAAAAAACAGGTGCGTATTTATTAATCGCATCAGAAAACATTTTGATAACCAAGGATAACATCAACACGTCATGCCAACAGTTCCAATCTAAAAACCATATTATTTTAAAGCAAATTGCACATCCGAAAAATGAGCCAACCGGACTACACAATATTAGTTCCTATTTTATTTTTTATAAATTAACAAATAGAAAGAAATTAAATATAGTCTTTCTTCTTAAATCTTCCATAAATTTATGTGTTTCATTCTTATAAAAAATATTAAAATGTGCAGACGTCCCGCTTTGAGCAAAAAAAATAGTGGTCACGTTAGCTATACATCAAACGCATGTCCAGCCTAATAACAAATTGTGTCGATTTAAACCAAATTAAGCATTGCTTAAACTTGGTAATCAAATATCACTTGTTATTCGTTTGAAATAATTTGCAATTATAATACTCCTAGGTTTTCAAATAATGTACTTTGGTCAAAGTAAATTGTCAGTGTTATGATTGAATAGTAAGTATAAGAATTGTAAACGTAGCTTTAATGTTATTAAGTCGTCAGAATCTTTAAAAAAAGTCTTTATCATTATTTTACGATATGCAAAAGAACTTATATACCTACATTTTAAGATTTTTTTAAATTACTTACAAACTACGAAACTATGAATTATACCTATATGTTTGGACACCTATATATTTTTTATTTACTAATAATCTCTTCTATATTATGGAATTATTCAAATTTAAATTAATGTTCTGCCTAGCCTTCTCCTAGCTATGTTGGGGTCAGCTTCCAGTCTAACCAGATGCGGCTGCATACCAGTATTTTGCACGGAATTACTACATCAGTTACTGGGCAATGCCAATTACCTAAGGTTTGACCAGTTGTTAGACTTTCGGTCTTCTGACTTCTCGTAACGAATGTCATAGTTATTCGTATGACACTCGGGACCGACTGTTTAACGTGGTCTCCGAAGCATGGAGGGGTCTCGATGTGTAAAGATCGGTCACCCACGGACTGACCGCAGCAAGCGCAACTGAACCTTGCAAATCGTATGTTCCACGCGATTGGTAATGAGCCCCTCAAATTTAAATGAATATAAAACCAATTTGCAATTTATTCAAAACATGCTCGAATTACTTAGTTCTTTTTCAACGTTAATTTTACAAAACACAGCCCCCAAAAACATTCGCCCAACATGCTTCCTAGTGTTTATGGTGTAAAGAAAAACAGCGCAGAAAACTTTTCAGCAACACAGCTCTGTCTCCCAAGTGAATAAATTAATTATATGTATTAACTACACAAAAAAGGTAAAATAAATTATAATAACTAGCTTATGCAAATTAAGGATGGTAATAAAAGTATATAAAACAATTAATTAATCAATACTGTTTTTTTAAATGTTGCCTAATTTTAGATATTGAGGGCTCATTTTTAGGTAGGCACCATAACATACCATCATATTATTTTTTAAAACAAAGACCTGCCCTTTTCTAGCATTACATTAGCTTAAGTACTTGCAGAAAATACAACTAATCTAAAAATAAGGTAACAAAACCTACAGTACCTACCTGTTGAACATAATTATACAACAACGCATTTTTTATACATTATTGTTTATTTGCCTTTTAAAAACTGTCGACTTTCATTGTGTGTTTAAATGTATTTACATAAATAAATACATTTATGTTTATGATATTTATGATTATTCATGATACTCACGTGCATTTATATCGGGTTTGCTTTTTTCAAAATTCTAAATTTCTTTGGTATCGCCCGACTAGACTAGGTATGCTTATGATCTTGAAAGAATGAAATCGAATGGATTATTACAATTAAGTACCAAAACAGTACTTTTAATGACATACAGAAGCCGTCAGACTATGAGTAATTAGAGAAATTCCTATGGTAAACACCAGCGTAGTACGCCCCAAATCTGCACAAGTAATTTAATTTTATATTACTGAAACATTGGACACAGTACGTAAAGAACATAAATGTTAATTACATCGCCTATCGGCACCTGAGCAGTGTCAATTTGGCCCAAATGAAACGAGGCAAACAATGTACCTAGGTTCGTACGTAACGAATATTGTCAACCCTGCACAAATAGCCGCGTGGAATGCTAACATAGTTGGGACAATGCTGACTCTGAAGTTCTTGCAAATTGCGCTCACAGCATTTTTTTATTTAACCTTTCTGTTTGTTTGTACACAGTTGAGAGAAACAGTTTACACAGGGTGATAACTGTAAAGTTTTAAAAGCCACTCGGGGTTATTTTGCTCGTCCGTGCAAATTGTTAGTAAATTGAAAATTCTTCTGCATAGCAGTGATTTTTAAAACTTTCTGCTACTTTCAACTTCGACCAGAACTATGTGTAATTACTTTCTGGTTTACGCTTTGTTATTCCCGCCGTCATTTGTATTATATTTAATATAGTATTGAAATTGTGCTTGAAGAAATCCTTCCTGTGCCTAAAACGAAAATGGAATAAAAGGACAATACGTAATAGCGTCCTAAATTATTAATATTTTCCTACAGAGTTAAGATTCTCAATCAAAAGCTCTTGTTACGTAGAAAAAAATATTACGGCCAAATATATCATAGCCCCGGGTGAACCTCGGAAAACAGGAAAAAAGGGAACAATAATTCAATGTTAAATGTGAACGAATTGCTACCTAGTATAACTTTTTATTGTATTATTAAGTAAATGATAGAAGTAATGTTGAGTTTAAATAGTAAAACAAATAAAAATTCCACGCACCGACGCAGTCCGTTTCAATAATCAGATAAATCTGATTTTTGCACTTCACTCTCGATTAAAAATATTTCAACAGGATTCAGATCAATTCGTTTGAGAGACATACCCCGTAGTATAACTGGGTGCATTAAAGTGTCGCTACTAACCAGTTAGCTCTAGAAACAAACAAAATGAAAATCTGATCCTGAGCGATTGAAAAACACTTTGTAGCATGTTATTTGAGGATCTTGTTCTACAAACAATTCAAGCAATGGATGAAGTCAACGGACCTACTTTAAAGGGTGATTCGTCACGCACTTGATAGATTTTTATATCATAACTTAATTATTCCATTTATGATAAATACTTGTCCCTTTTTTAACATAGTTAAAAAACCCCAGTGCTTTTGTAACTGAAATTGGCTATAACAGTAACAGTAGGTTAGTCCGAATACATCGACATCATTTTTATGTTTGTAGATCAATTTTTTTTCTTAGGACACCGTCCATACTCTTTAACGCATTGTCATTTCGATATTTATTTAGAAGCAAGAAGTTTACAGTTATTTTTTATTATACTGAGCTAAAATTAGTCATAATAATATTATGTTTCCGTACAACATCCTCAAGATTATGATTAATTGCATTATAATTGTGTTGAGGTAACGTTATAGAATTTTGTTAAGGTAAGGTTGTAGTAAATTAGACGGCGACGATGATATTAGTAGCAGAGCTGCTGTTTTATTTCTCAAATAATTAATTTATGGTAAATAATGCCGACGACATCGGTTACTTATATTCTCATTGATAATTATTAATCAACTACCACTTAACAATATTATTCAGAGCGATGTAATGACCATCAAGTTTTATAAATAACACTGTACTTAAATGTACCTGTTTTATGAACAATTTAAAAAATTCTGCATTACGCAGCATACAACCTAGCCAATGAATACCAACGAACGGGGCTCAATACTACTAAAACCGAATGAAACCGGATTCGTTCTATAAAAAGTTTGGTCAAATTCAACAACATTGACGAACGTTCGTTGGCGTTCGTTGGCTAGATCGACACCAGCAACGAATACTAAGCTAACTTAAAATTTGAAACAGACTTCCCTCCAAGACCTTGATATTAAACTAACACCAGGAAACGTTACTTCCACCCAGGAAAATATTGACTGTGATTCGCCATCGGATATCGTTGCTACCAATAGCAATGCAATAGATTCAATGTCGGAAGTTTCCACTTACCCTTCTTCTATATCTTCGCCTGCAACTTTGACTGACAGTGATTACACTAATGTTCATACCTCGAAAAACAGGCGTAAATCAAAAAAAAGGACTGACGCGGGGCTTAAACGTCTTAAGCACGAAGAAGACTGGGTGGCTACCAAGAGAAAGCGTCTGTATAATAAGGGAATGGCATATACTACTACAAGAGGAAACATGAAAGAAGCTAGAAGAATGAAAGCAAGTTGTAACAGAACGTGTCGCCTCCATTGTAGTCAAAACATTAGTGAAGAAATGCGTACTGATCTGTTTTCGAACTTCTGGGGTACTGGTAGCCACGTTAAGCAATGGCAAATCATAGCCAAATATGTTTACCAAAAGAACAAAAAGTCCGCCACTAATCTTGAAAGCGAAACTAGTCGTCGATTACACACCTTGCATTATCATCTTCCTATAAATAATACTGATAATGTTTTTATTATAATTTTTATAGAAATATTTAAAAATGTACCTAATTAGTATGTAAGTTAATGAATAAAGGAAATAATACTGATAAAAGCGTAACATTACAAAAAGTATGTAAAACTTTGTTCCTGAATACCTTTAACATAAGTAAAGATTTTGTTTATACTGCAATGCGAAAAAATGAGGAGTGTAATGACTACACTGATGTAACTGATGACAGAGGTAAACATCATAGCTGCGTGATTACAAATGAAATAAAACAGAGCGTCATAGACCATGTCAATTCTTTTATACCCGTTGAATCTCATTATGTTAGAAAACGTTCAAATAAAAAGTATTTAGATCCTTCTTTATCTTTTGCAAAAATGTTTAAATTGTATCCAGATTGGTGTACTGAAAATAATTATAATAATAGAGTAAAAACAGTAAGACAATATAGGGATATAGTGAACGCTAATTTGAAGATAGGTTTCTATGTATCGAAAAAGGATCAATGCGACCTTTGTCATCAGTTTAAGAATATAACTAGCCCTTCAGATGAACAGAAAGAAAATTTTACTAAGCATCAAAAAGAAAAAGATTTTTCACGTAAGCTAAAATTAGAAAGTAAAATGATAGCTACTACTAATAATAAAGTAGCATGCATTGTGTTTGATTTTCAAAAAGTATTGAGCTCACCTCATGGTAATATAAGTGTTTACTATTATAAGCGTAAGCTTAATGTGTATAATTTCACAATTTTTGATATGGCATTAAAAGAAGCATTTTGTTATATGTGGGATGAACAAACAGCTAAGAGAGGGGCGAATGAAGTAGCTAGCTGTTTATACGATTTTTTCTTTAAGCTAGCTTCTCGGGGCATTTCTGAAGCTTATCTGTGGTCAGACAACTGTGGCGGCCAAAATCGTAATCGCATCGTCTATTACATGTACTTATTGGCCGCTAAGAAGTTGAAAATCAAGATCTGCCATCGTTTTATGGAAAAGGGTCATACACAAAACGAAGGAGACTCAGTCCATGCTCTAATAGAAAAAACGGCTAGAGGGAAGGAAGTATATTCACCGGATGAATGGTATTCATTAGTTCGATGGGCTAAAGTCAATGAAAAACCATACAACGTAATTGAGGTAAAGCAAGATATGATCTTTGATTTTAAGAATAATATTTCCAGAAAAAACTGGACTAAGAATTTAAACCAGGAAAAGGTTTTATGGAATAAAATAAAAGAAATCAAAGTTTCTCCTGACAATGACGGGTTATTAGAATATAAATACAGTTTAAGTGACGTAGAAAGTCAGAAAATTCAGTGTTTTAAGAAATCCAATACTCGATTATATCGTTCAGAGCCTTTTCCTGAAAAAGCTTATGAATGTTTTTTTTAAATAAATCAAGCTAAATACAAAGATTTAAAATATTATTGTGATAATAATATTATACCTGAAAAATATCATACTTTTTATAGAAATTTGTTATTTACGGAACAAAATGATGATAAAGCAAGTGATGAAGATGATTGAATTACCTTTAATTTTATGTTTTCAAATTAAGTGATTAAGTAATATTTTAATTATATATTATAGCAATTGAAGGACACTTACTCTGTGATTGATTTGATCTCTTGTTTTTAAATAATTTATATGTTAATAAAACTTTGATTACATACTATATATTTTTATTAGAAATCTACCTACTAAGACTAAAACTACTCATCGAAATAACGTATTGAAAAGTATAAATTATTCGTATTTAAATAAATCAAATTTATATTATTTTTCTAGCAAAATTTAATTCAAATAGGTACTTATATAGATGTTTTAATTTAAGCTAATTTAATTTAATTTAAAACGCTAACTACTGGCATCGAGCGCAGTGTAGCATTTGGAGTTAAGTGCATTAACGTGTTCAGAAAGGACCAAAGTATATGTCTGTCAATGGATCTAACAGATATAATGGTCGTAAGTAGGATTTTTTCTAATTATTATCTGTTAAATTCATTGACAGACATAAACTTTGGTCCTTTCTGAACACTTCAACACACTTAACTCCATTTCGAAAAATTTGTGGCTTAGCGTACGTAAATAGCAATAATAGCCAGTTCTTTTTCTTTTCGTGTGGTTAGTGTCTAACCTGGTGTCAGAGTTTATGCCGCCCATGGGCCTCTGACTTGGCTTCACATGCCGTCGAGAAATATCTCTCAGGCATCCGGTTTCCTCACGATATTTTCCTTCACCGTTTTGAAGCAAGTGATAATTATACAATAATACGCACATGATTCCGAAAAATCCGAGGTGCGTGCCTTGGGTTCGAACTCGAGACCTATGATTTGGTATTCCGACGGTCACACCATTAGGCTATCACTGCTGATTATAGCCAGTATTCACCGGATTTACATACGCAAAATAAATACATAATTTAAATATTAATGACACAAATGTTAAACCTATCACTTCTATAATTATGCATCTTGGAAAAACGTTTAATCTACATTAAAGATTGTAATGATTACGTCACAAGACTAATGGCACGTTTAGAATGAGTGATGTTTTCTATTCAAATAAATAGTTCTCGTAAATATAAGACGGCATAACTCATGTCCGGAGCAGAATAGAATTTAATTAGTTTTGTTCTCATTAAGTAATTTCCTCGGGTCCTTTATAAAGGTCTTTTAATTTAAGGCAGTAGCAAAATAAATATGATTACAAAACAGCGATATTACCAACCAAATTCCAGGCAATATTCAAGACTTAAGTCTTAATAAATTTAAGTCCTATGTAAAGCAGAAACTATGCAAAAAGGGTTTCTATAACGTTAAAGATTATATGGACGATAAAAATGCCTGGAATTGAGCCGCTCGCTGTTATCACAGACACATCATTGTAATTATTGAATTTTTTTCATAACATTATTATTTTATATCCTTTTGACATTTATAATTGAATTATTTTTTTCAATGATTATTATTATTTTACCGTCGCCTTATTTGTTATTTTACTTTTTTAATAAATTGTGAATGTGAGTACCATGTAGGGTAGCTTTATACACGAATTTTGTAAACGTTTGGCGGTTCTTAAGTTTTTTTTTTGTGACCCACACAAATGTCCAGCTGAATGATAGCGTCGTGCAGCGGTCGGGTTGTTGAGCTCCCTAAAATAAGGTTTGAGCTCCGCGATGACTGATGCAGATGTGCCGTCAGTTAGGACAGGTCAACTCGAACCTGCTATGGCACTTTCCTCAAAAGGCCATTCCAGACGTTGCCCTACATCGTTTCACTCGCATAGTTTGTATACTACAATGTCTGGACTTTAAAAGAGACTTCAGAGCTAGTCAGATAGGAAATGCCGGCGCCATCTAGTCTTAAAAAAAAAACATTACATTGACTTGTAAAAGTGTCTGTAACAGATGTATTTACAGAAATAAAAATCATTTATCATTTATCATTTAAAAAATATAAAACAGGCTACAAACACTATTTTTGAATACGCTAGTATACATAATACTTTTTTTTTCTCTAATTTATAAGTTCTTCATAGGAAATTTTTAACTTGAAGTGACGATTTTGTTTTCACAGAAAGTGTCTGTCCTACCAAGGCTGGCTTAGATTATAGGAACTGATTGTGTGCTTACTAAAAAGAGAATGACGGGTTCTTAAATTGTTCTGTTTAAAAGAGCCTTGAAGAGTATACTGAAGTTCGTCTGGCGCTCTCTGCGCAGTCAGCGCCGCTGCCAATCTTACTGACCGACTAATCTTATCACCACATCAAGAGTTATTATCGTAGAGCTCTTGCTGAGACGAGAGAAGAAGACTGTTTGACGTTCACAATCCTTGCATGTGGTCACAGCATGCTATAATAAATATCATGTAAGTGTGCAAGTGTGCAAACAGCAGTCATAGCCTAGCGGTTGAACGCTTGCCGTCCATGAATGAGGGTCTGAGTTCGATCCCGGCCCGTACCTCTGACTTTTCGAATTCATGTGCGGATCAGAATTTGATTATCACTTGCGTTAACGGTGAAGGAAAAACACCGTGAGGAAACCTGCACACCTGAGAGGGCTCCATAAAGTTCTCAATGGTGTAGTCTGCCAACCCGCATCAAGCCAGCGTGGTCAACTAAGGTCTAAACCCTTCTCATTGTGAGAAGAGGCCTGTGCCCAGCAGTGGGACAGTAATGGGCTAATTATGTAAGTGTGCAATTGGATACTGTAGCCTATTTATTCACCTATTTTAAATAAATAGGTGAATAAATAGGTTTCTAATGTCAACAAGGACAATTAGTACAAAGTAATTTATCCGTGACAGTATTAATGTAGTTAACCGGAAAAATTGAATTTTGTAGAGATTTACTATATTTTAAAGCATCGAGCACATCGTTTGCAAATTAAACCTTTGTTTCATCGTAAAATGTTTTTTCTACACAAACAACGTCATGAATATAGATTAAATATCGTCAGTGGTAAGGTAAAAAGACTAAAACGCCAATATACCTACTTTACAGTACAGAGATTCAAAGTATTTTTTTAAAGAAAATAAACATATATAGAGTACCAAAAAAGCAAGTTCACCAATGACCAAAACGATCGTTCTGGACAGTGGTGAACTTGCTTTTTTGTATGTTTATTTTCTTAAAAAAATACTTTTAATCTCTCTACTGTAAAGTAAGTATATTGGCGCATTAGTCTTTTTACCTTACCACTGACGAATATGTAGAAAATATTATAGATTACCTACTGTTCTTAATAATATCATGAGCGATTTATACAGGCACCTTTACAATTTGTCGATAAGGTAAGCAGACCAATTAAAAAAAAAAAAACATTGTCTGGACATGACTAAAACCATAATCCACGATTAAGTAACATAATGAAACAAAGTTCACGTATTTTTTTTATTTCTAATAATAGTTCAATAGATGGTTAAATGATTATGCTAGTAAATATATGAAACCAAGACTTTGCTGGGTCAGTTTTCTAATTCTTAGCAACTTATCCAAAGTATTTTCTTACCATTTTTGAAATTTTCCATACCTACTAATGGAAATCGATTTTGAAAACATTAACAAAATCGATATATTTTTCTTTGCAGAATTTTTAAATCTAATTTGCATAATAATGTTGTCTATGAGTATCAGGCAGCGGTGACACCGTTTGACGTCATGCACGTGTATATAGACAGTTGCGCAGGAGTTTCATTGATAGTCTGTAGTCAGACACGCTAAGTGTCGTTTGGGGGATAGGACAATTCGTCTACCCCGCTAGTGAAGGTGATTCTTTTTCTTTAACTGAGGTAGGAAGCCATTTTATTAGTTTTTTTTTTTTAATTTGGTGTTATTTTTTAAGCAGTAGTTTGGCTCCGCAAGTTCAAATTACAGGTAACCTGTACAAATAAATAAATATTTAAAATTATTTATTACTCAAATGTATTTTAGTGACTTTTTGAAGTGTTAAAAATATTTTTGTATTTGGGCTTTCTGAAGCGATAATTCTTGCTAAGCCTAAACTATTCTAGATAAAATAACCTGTGCGTAATAATGTGATTCTTACGCAAAGATCATTATAAATAATGGATCTCGTCATAATCTCGGATTACAACATCGTTCCTATGTTATGTATTAACATGAGTTTTGCTCTAAGCCTTTTCCCCAACTATATTAGGGTCGGCTTCCAGTCTAACCAGATGCGGCTGAATGTCAGTATTATACGCGGAGAGACTGCACTCAGGCTTACGCAACCCAATTACTGGGCAATAACGAAATCTTAAGGTTAGACCAGTTGTCAGACTTTCGGGCTTCTGACTATCCGTCACGACTGTCCTAAATATTCTTATAACAAACGGGAGCAAAGAGAGAGAGCCTAGATGTGTAACGAATGGTCCCCATCCACGGACTGACCGTAACAAACGCAGCTTACCTCATCGTATGATGCAGTTGTTATTTAGCCGCAAGCCCCTTCGATGTTATCAATATGAGTACTACTTTTCTAGTAAAAAATAATCGTTCTATTTTATTACTTTTACAACAATAATAATTGTAATCATTGACAAAACGAGTATACGTCATCACAAAGTAGTTACTTTTGCTTTCTATGACTAGCTACTGTCATCTATTTTGAAATCATTCATGATGCACAATTTAAAACATTTTTTTTTTTTAAATACGTCTTTCATGCTGATTGCGTCTATCAAGATTATAAGTACATACCGTAAAGTTGCAATTAAACAATAATATCTCTTCCATTATTTATAAGCCTACTAATAACTTGAATACGTATATAAAATTATTTATCTTAGCTGGGTACCTAACAAGGTATCTTTACAATATTATAAAACAAAGTCGCTCCCGCTGTCTGTACGCTTAGTTCTTTTAAACTACGCAACGGATTTTAATGCAGTTTTCAGCAATAGATAGAATGATTCAAGAGGAAGGTTTATATGTCCCACATAAGTGTCTAAATTGCACCCGTGCGAAGCCGGGACGGGTCGCTAGTAAATTATAAATGGCAAGATCATACCTAGCTAAAGGAATTGATCTTTACCTTATTACATTCTAATGAAGCCGGCCCAGCATAAATTAGTCTGTGTTTGCGGAATAAACAGCTTAATACATTAAACAACAAGTGTAAATTTTGCATTCATTAATAAAAATCGCGAAGTTCAAGGCCAGTATTAAAGGAACTAGGTAATGGCATATTTTGGCTATTCCCCTGATTACATACTATACGTACAATATTTATGTAAGATTTTTATAAAAAACGATCCCGCGTTTTTCTCATTTCCCGTAGAAGAAACTCACTCGATCTACGGAACATCGTTTCGGAACTCACCGGTCAATCATACCTTGAAGATTATATTCACTTTCATTTTCTTCCAAATATTAAAAGCATTTCAATAAGTTGCAATAGTAGTAGACCTCCTTGTGATAGCGTTCGTCCGGGGACGTAGTACCATCATACATATTTCTGCCGCCAAACAGCATTGCTGTTCCGGTTTGAAGGGTATAGATGCCGGTGAAATTACAGGCTCATGAAATTTTCCAACTTTCTCTCTAAGTTCGAAATGCATCCGCAATACTCTTGGTATTGTAGTTATATAGGCTGCAGTAACCACTTCCCATCAAGTAAGCCGTCAGTTTGAATGCCAAGATATTACTTTTTTTCTAAATATTCCGTTCAGTATTCGGAAGTAAGTTGGTTCCATACAGAAGCTAACAGACTCGTAGAATGATAAACTTGATGGAAGGATTCAGGTTAAAATGTTAATATCAGCACTTCATACTCATAAAAAACTACAACCATGACTCTACAATAAACTAACTTTATATACCTAGGTACCTACTCGAAAAATGTTCGTGACGTAAGACAACAAAATCGTAATTTATTATTTCGAAGTTCAAATTCTAAAATTCTTGCAAACCAAGAATTAAGTAATAGGTCTAGGTGTTTTACGATGAGTTAGTTTATTTATTGAGAAACTAGTTTTGCTAAAGCTTTTGAAATTTTACAATCTATACTAATATTATAAAGAGGAAAGATTTGTATTTTTTCTATACTAATATTATAAAGAGGAAAGATTTGTATTTTTTCTATACTAATATTATAAAGAGGAAAGATTTGTATTTTTGTGTGTAACGAATAAACTTAAAAACTACTGGACCGATTACAAAAAATATTTTACCGTTAGAAAGCTACATTATCACTGAGTAACATAGGCTACGGGCGGGGCCGTGAGGACACAGCTAGTAATTGATAAATAGTTAGATCGTATTTGCATTTTATGTTTTTCCGTTATTGTTATTTTATTGGCTATATTCAATAATGATTAAAACTTAAATTTAGCACCGTGTGGGAACTAACTTCCAGTTATAATTAAATACAAACAAACACCTACTTGTATCGTTGCGTAAACTAAAAGATACTCTACGAAAAGTTCCTTTTGCTTGAATAGGTAATTGCGTTTTCCAAAAACCTATAAACGTGTCGTAAAGGTTGGTTTGAACGCTGTCGTAACTATTGGGCCAAACAATACAGCTTCTACGGGGATACTAACGAAATTTAACAAAATGCTATGATTAACTAAAAGCTTAAAATATTCGGTAGCTTTTGCATTAATGTTAAATGGAAAAATAATCATAATATGCGAAAATTCGGAATAGATGTTTTCATCACAACTTTTTTTTATGATTTTACATTTTATTATATTGAGTAGGGTGTAATTTTTTTCAATTATGTAATATCAACAAGAAATTAATTCTCATTTTATTAATTTTTAAAGAAAATTTGTCTTATTATTTTATAGAACATAAGTATAAACTTGATCGGACCAATTAATTGTATATTTTATGGATCAATTAATAATCCACGTGCACTAGTAAATAATGCGAACAAATGTTAATAGGTAGGTACCTACATAATAGGTGGTACTAGTTCAATGGTAATAATTATTCTTAAATATGTAGATTACCCATTAGCTATTTGAAATTCAAAACACGTTTGCTATTCAACAAATAATCAATACATAGAAAATTATTTATTGGCGTATCTTTTGAAATTTTAATTATATACTTATTTATTTAAACTTTACGGCCACTGAAAATCTGTATGACGTGATTACTTACGTTACCTTTATGTTGACCACGTAGCTTTATTCACGTGACATTTTTATTCTAAACACCGGACCTCACAAGACTTATGCGCAAATATTCATCCCACCATCGTTGATTTTGTATGAGACTGCGTAATTTCACGTACCTACCTAACGTGAGTCACATAATATCACGCCTGTACTCCCCGAAGGGTTGGGCAGAGTTGTATAGTAACACCCTCATTTCGCTGTTAAGTCCCATGTAATAGGGGGCGAGTCTATTGCCATCAACCGGGCACGAATCCAAACTCCGGGCTGCTACTGCGGAATTCCACACGGAAATACCCAATAATAGTGCCCGACTTGGGGATCGAACCCAGGACCTCGCACTTGCCACCACTAAACCATTGAGGCAGTCTAACGCGAGTCGTTTAACACATTCACAAGTACCCTATATAATTTCGATACCTTGTATTACAAAGAGCGTAAAGGACATTAACGCTAATGTAACTTTCGTTCTTTGTGTGCCAAAAGTCGATATTATGCGACTTTATTCGTCTTTATTAGACTTCGTTGAATGTCTTGAAAAAGAACACATAATGACCCCTCTAAATATGTGTAGTTATCAATGGAATATTTGTTGACTGCAATAACGAAACCTATTTTCAGCCAAAACAATCCAACTATTTTTAGACGTCGAACCGTAGTAAGTACTATTTAATGACTAGACTTAATCAATGTGCAAAAACTATTACGAATGGCAGTTCCGTCTTTTTTCAAAATAATATTAGATTATCTATAGGCTAGATACAAAATAACAGATGACGCTAACAAAAAAAAAAGATACCTATTCATTGTTATTGTATATCCGAAGTTGTGTTAATAAATGAATAGGTATTAACATTTATAGTATTAGTGCTCAATAGTAACTAGGCCTAGGAGAGCCTGTTCATAATGTCATGAACTTAGGTTATGAACTCATCTTACCTATTCCACGTTACGAAGCAAAGTTGTTTTAACTTAGGTACGTAATAAAATGCATGTAAATTTAATCTTAGTACTTATCATTTTAACTGATTATCTAATCTTAAACTACTTAAGAATCACGTTTAGAAGAAGTATTGTAAATAGATAAGGATCTGTGATGTGTGATGAAAACGATAACAAAATTTATTTAATCAATTTCACTATGTCTATTATTTTATTGAAATAATCAATAACACAAGTTGTGGTGTGACTTGGAGACCAATATCTTCCAGTTTACACACGAGGACAATTCAAGCTAAACTCATCCACTATAAGCTGACCGCTCATTCTATGGAAATTCCGTACAATGAGAGGTCAGCATAAACTGAAAATGTATAGTTTGATACAAGTATGTCGTCGTGTCTACTGCGACCGACCGACTTCAGAATTGTTTAATTGATTACCATTACCAAAACACAACTTTAAAAGGCTCACAAAGCACCAAAATATGGCACATACAGGGTGTAAACGAAATCATGTAATTCCTTCAAACCTCGTGATGACATAGATTAACCCTGCACGGGATACAAAAAATAAAATTACAAGAAATAAACAATGTTCTTAACGCGAGGCATTTTAGCGCCCTAAGCGTATTGCGCGGCTATCGCTCGCCGCGCGATCATGTAACTCCGGGCGCTAAAGTGCCTCACGTGAAATAACATAAATATGTTTACTTCTTGTATTTTTTTTATTGAATCCAAATGTATCCCTTCCTGGGTTAATGTATGTCAGCAGTACATCACAAGGTTTGAAGGAATTACATAATTTCGTTTACACCCTGTTTATACATGTTTGTTTCTCGTCGTAATCCGATATTATAGTCTTTACAATACATTATATTGATACCTCTAATTCAATTTATCAGGTGTGAAATCATCTCAACATGAGCTACACGGCTGCCGAAAGCGTGGTGGGCACCAACACCTGGGCTGCCACCAACTTGTTCTATGTACTCCTAGTACCAGCCCTGATTCTCTGGTACGCGTACTGGCGTATGTCCAGGAGGCATTTGTATGAGCTCGCAGACAAGCTGACAGGACCCCCTGGCCTGCCTCTCATTGGAAACGCGCTGGAGTTCACCGGCGGATCTCATGGTAAGTTGTGATATTTTGTACGTCAATACCGGAAAGTTATACTTAAGTAACTATGTATATTATACGGATAAATAAATTAATAATTGAAAAGGCTCTCCTCCGAAGCAGCTGGCATAAATTTCAACAAAAACAGTCTGTGCATTACAAAATTTACGAAGTTGAACTAGAAATAAAAAACGGAAATTTTCATATGCTACAAATATATTTAACTTTTTGAACGCAACGTATAACGTATGAGCACTTCCCTACACGCCAATACAAATTCATTGTACTTTTTTGACGGCTATTGACGTAATTGGCGGCCCGAGCACATTTTCGGTTGACGTCTATAGCCGTCGTTGGTTTTCAAAAGGTTAATAAAGTTCCAGAGCTTTCCATGCATGCTGTACAACTTTGACGATAAACTATTGATTTCTCTCAACAGACATCTTCAGAAATGTCATCGAGAGGAGTATTCCTTACGATAGTGAGTCTGTCATCAAGATCTGGATCGGACCTCGTCTCCTGGTGTTCCTGTACGACCCTCGTGACGTAGAGTTGATCCTCAGCAGCCATCAACACATCGATAAGGCTGATGAATACAGATTCTTCAAACCTTGGCTCGGAAATGGTCTCTTGATCAGTACTGGTGAGTTTATCTTCAAAATATTATATTAAATTATTGTAAATGAATATGTATAAATATCAGTCCAAAAAAATTAGTCCCGGAACCGTAAAGTTCAAACTATAAGAAGGTCTAAGGCCTCGTTTATATAGAGGCGGGATCCGCGACGCTCTTCGCCTTCGCTTTCGCTTCTACGCGCGGAAAAACACATCTCTCTAAACGCTCTACTTTAATACATCGTAGAATTTTCCACTTTCAAATTCAAATGCAATTTTGAACTGCATTTTTGTCCTTAGGCTGACCACATGGCACATGAAGGACTTAGTTACTCTAGACGTCTCGACACTTATCGTTCGGTGTATGGCCTGCGGCTAAAATCAAAAATGCGATCAACTGTGCGGCCCATGTGCTGTCAGCCTTAAGGCTCATTTACACGGTGCGAGTTTCTTGAAGCAAGTCTCATGCTATCTCTGTTTTTGTCAGAGAGAAAGACAAAGATAGCATGTCACTTGCTTCAAGAAACTTGCACCGTGTAAATGAGCCTTTATTCCAGTAACTGCTCGACTTTGTGACGGCAAAGAGTAATAAAGTTTGTAGACGACTGTAGAATGTCAATTGGCATAGTTTTTAGATCCCGGAGGCCAAGGTCTACGTACAAATAAGGCTGTTCCTTTAGTTCCACTCCATACCTACCGCATCAGACAGTAAAATATACCCATAAACCGAAGTCCAGGAAATACTTTGCAGCCACATAAAGAAATATCTTACAACTTTAATTAACAAGTCGTGATTATTTACAATTATAAGCAAATAAGCAATTGCTTGTCGAGTTTGTATGGAATTATGTTTTTCTAGGTATTTCCAAAAGTCAAGCCAAGAGCGTGGTGCTAGTGTATTTTCATAAACCCCGTATTTCCAATTAGTTGAATCTTGTGAATCATCATGTATTTTTCTATACTAATGAAACATTTTTTTCTCGTACTCTTAGGCCAAAAATGGAGGTCTCACCGTAAGCTGATCGCTCCTACCTTCCACTTGAACGTGCTGAAGAGTTTCATCGACCTGTTCAACGCAAACTCTAGGGCTGTTGTCGCCAAGCTGAAGAAGGAGGCTGGAGAGTTTGATTGCCATGACTACATGAGCGAATGCACTGTGGAGATCTTGCTCGGTAAGTAATGCCCTTAACGTGAATAACGTCTTTTAAAAATGTAGGTGCTGAGCTGAACGAACCAAACGGGCATTGATTTTTTCATAGACCTGTATAACACAGTCTTTGTCAAATTTTCGTAACTTTTGCAAGATGGTAAGGATCAGTGTAGGCATCACTACGAAAAATACATTTACTCAATTTTTATTGGATAGCGGCATTCAAATTTGCGTTGTCATTAGGAATAAATAATACGTGCGTACGTAGTTGCCAGTTTTGCGTGTAACATTAAAAAGTTTAATTTCAATACCTAATAGATGGAAATGAGGCGAAAAACTACTGATTTCAATATATTCAAATATTATAAGTACCAGAAAAGTCTATTGTATTCATACAACAAATTAACTGATTTAACGAATAAAAAGTACTTTCAATAAATATTCAATAAAACATACAAACTTTTATTTTAATTTCAATTGCCGACGTGCGGCTAGACATGCACAGGATCATTCAGTTTTCGTTACCAATAGTTCTGGCGCGTGCGCCGAATAGTTATGTTAGAATATTTATAACCTCTCACTGTCTTCACAATGCAACTGACTTTGATGTTTACTAAATAGTTACATGCAGGTATGCATCTATTACGAGATACACTAGCTTCTACGAGACTTATCAAATACTTAACAAAATTCTAAACATTCTCTCAACCAATAGATGTGCAAGTGATTGGTACCAATTTATTTAAAGACAATCTTCGACAGTCTAATACCATCAACTGTTTTATTAAGCCCGTTTCGCAATATAAACCTTCTATAAAAGTTATAAAAGTAGCCCTACTGCAACATAAAGCAGATAGCAAATAAATAAACAAATTCGCATTATTGCGCTCATATGCAGACATAACGACCCAGATTAAACAAAAAACACCCCAAAACATTATTGAACGCGTTTAGTGGAAATTGTCTTAAATCTCAAGGTGTTTGCACAAAAATAAAGCAGGATAAAGAGCAATTTGTATGTAATGTCACGTACCTAGCTAGCCACGCTGTGACAACACGGCGGCCCTCACATGGACGATAGACCGTGTTCTTGAAGCAAATGCCCCGAGAACCTATTAAACCGTTTGCGAAATCTACGAAACGAAGATTACTTACGTGTTGATTCAACTGCCTCTTATAATAAAATTATCTTTAGGTAATACACAACATATGAGCGATTGTCGCCCCGTCACTGCACCGACAAACTATTGCATATTGCATGATCGTATTATGCGGTTTAAGATGTAATTCCATGTAGCTATAATTCCTAGATTTTCAAACTACGCAAATGTACATTTATCACGTAGCTTGTATTCGCCTTATTGCGTATAATAATAATAGTCATTAGAAGGAAGTTGAGATAAATAGAACATTAAATAGTAGTATGGATTACATCCGTGATGTTTATGGTGTAATTATTCTTGTTTGCTTGAACGATCGTTGTAGAAACGCCTAAACTTGCGGTGTACTTCAATACTTACTACATGTTTTTCCTTAAACGGAAGCCTGGGAAGGAACTAGAAGATCCTTGCGTGTTTAGTTCTAAGCTAACTTAACCATGTAGGGGTTTATAAAGCTTAACAAAGGCCGTTAGACAGGTAAACTTTAAGAATACCAAGTTGGCTCATTTATCACGGATATCAGTGTTCTTTGTTCGGTTGTTCGTTATAGATAAAATACCTCAAATGAATTCATATTACATAGCAATTGAAATCTCGATCCTAGATAATATGCATCTCGTATCGAAATTTCAATTGCTATCAAGAAGAGCATGCCCCGCTCGATCATTATTTCATAAAGGCAAAATCTGTACCGCCAGTGTTGATGGAAGTATGATTGAATCATTGGTACGTGCGTGGTACCACTCGGCACTGATTCATCGGGCACGTAGTACTACTGGCGTCCAGTTTGGCGACCCCCCACGTGCTCACGTGCTAATGGCCAATATTCGCCATTCCCGGCCACAATCGTTACGTTCCATTATTGCTATCCTCCTTACGCAATTGTTTAGAATGCAATGGAGGTCAAGAACTCTTTCTTTTAGAATAGACTGAGTATGACCAGTGTAGATTTTATATCACCCAGTATTTGGACTATTTCTTTACTTGTATTGTTTATTATAGAAACCGCTATGGGTGTAAGCAAGTCCACTCAAGACCAGAGCGGATTTGAATACGCTATGGCTGTGATGAAGATGTGTGACATCCTTCACTTGAGACACACCAAGATCTGGCTCAGGCCAGACCTACTCTTCAAGCTCACCGACTACGCAAAGAAGCAAACCAAACTTCTCGACGTCATCCACGGACTTACCAAGAAGGTAATTGTAAAAAGACATTATGTACTTATTGTAGTCAATCACTTTAATTTTATAAATAATCAAGTTGTCCTAGACTCGATGACCTATTGGACGATACTGGGAACTAATATCTAATTAATGCCACCATCAAAGGCTGCGGAATAAACTAGCATTATAATGGACCGCATATAAATAACTATGACATTGCTTGGATGTACTGAGGCATGTATTTCATTGAACTTATAAATTTTAAGGTCATCCGAAGGAAGAAGGAGGAATTCAACTCTGGCAAGAGGCCCACCATCTTAAATGACTATAATACCTCAACCGAGGAATCTAACAAAACCACATCCGTGGAGGGTCTGTCGTTCGGTCAATCCGCTGGTCTTAAGGATGATTTGGATGTAGATGATGTCGATGTTGGACAGAAGAAACGTCTTGCTTTCCTTGACCTGCTTCTCGAGAGTTCACAGAGCGGTGTTGTTATTTCCGACGAGGAAATCAAAGAACAAGTCGACACTATTATGTTTGAGGTAAATATGGCTGCTTAGATAACAATCATGATTTCTTTCGTGGAATATAAAATAACGCATTAATTTAATGTTCTATTAGGGTCACGACACAACTGCCGCTGGAAGCAGCTTTTTCCTATCCATGATGGGCATCCATCAAGACATTCAAGATAAAGTCATCGATGAGCTCGACAAGATCTTTGGTGACTCGGATCGTCCCGCCACATTCCAGGATACTCTAGAGATGAAATATCTAGAAAGGTGTCTAATGGAAACACTCAGAATGTTCCCGCCAGTGCCAATCATTGCTCGTCATCTCAAACAAGATATCACTCTTCGTAAGTAATTTATTCTATTTGCATATTATAGAAATTCGCAATTAAAGATAAAACAGCATATTATAACTTTACTTTTTTACAGCTTCCAACGGTAAGCAGGTGCCTGCGGGTACCACTATTGTCGTGGCAACGTACAAGCTGCACCGTCGCCCTGACGTGTACCCTAACCCCACCAAATTCGACCCAGACAACTTCCTGCCTGAACGATCAGCCAACCGCCACTATTACGCATTCGTGCCCTTCTCTGCTGGACCCAGAAGTTGTGTTGGTAAGTGAAATTAAGTATAATATAATTCAATCACGTATTGATTCTTAAGAATGTTTGTGCTCAATCTGTATTTCTTTCACAGGTCGTAAATACGCCATGTTGAAGCTTAAGATTATCCTGTCTACGATACTTAGGAATTTCCGTGTCCACTCGGATCTTAAGGAGGCTGACTTCAAGCTGCAAGCTGACATCATCCTGAAGCGTGCTGAAGGTTTCAAGGTTCATCTGACACCGCGCAAATCTACCAAAGCCTGCTAAAAATTTCACACGATTCCTAAATTAAATTATACTTTTTATGTAAATATGGACGGATGGCTCTCGCATTATTATTAAACTTGTGCTGGTAGCACAGAATAAAATAATTTTGTTATTGTTATTGTCAAGAAAGATGTTATATCGGTGGCAGACCTTTTACACACGGGAAGGTATTGATGACGGTGCAACAATTTGCATGTTTTGCTCAATAATATTTAACTATGCGGTTATTTTAAGTTCTTTGTAAATAGACATTTAAATTATACCCTTGGTACGTTGTACGATGAATAAGGCGAACTAATAAACATTATAATGAATAATCTATATTTTATTTCTAAAATAATAATAAATTATTATTAGTCACATTGATAATAATTCTATAATATCTGTTTCTCAAAATGGATGTAGGAACGGGTCCCGCGGTAATAAGGAGCTACTCCTTATTGATATGGCCATTAGCCAACAAGTTCGCCGATCCCGAAAGAATCTGTCGACATGTTGGATAGACTATAAGAAGGCCTACGACTCACATACATGCATGGCTAATGAGGGTGCTGGAGTTGTATAATGTAAATACAACTCTACGCGCTTTCCTGACGTCATCTACGGGGCAATGGAGGACAGTCCTTCACTATCCAGGATGTCGGCAAATTCAAGGGAGAGGAGAACCAATAAGGATTGAGCGGGGTATATTCCAAAGGATTGAGCGGGGTATATTCCAGGGCGATAGTCTGAGCCCGCTGTGGTTTTGTTTAGCCTTGAACCCTCTGAGCACATTGTTGGAGGGTTCAGGGTTAGGCTACCGGTTAAGAAGAGGTGGTCAGATAATATCCTTTACATGAACTATTTGAAACTCTTTGCCCCCAACAATTTCCAACTGGTGAAGTTACTAAAAGTAACTGAGACTTTCAGTAATTCCATCAGGATGGAATTTGGTGTGGACAAATATGCAGTCATGCATATAAAGCGAGGACGGATTATGGAATCCGTGGGAACCCAACTCTCGGATTTCATACACCTTAGATCCCTCTCCTCAACCGAAACCTACAAATACTTGGGCATGTCGGAGGCTTTAGGCATCAATGAGGCCGACATAAAGCAATCGTTACTGGAACGCTTCTATGGCCGCCTGAAAAAGGTACTTAAAAGTCTTTTGTCAGGCGGAAATAAGGTGCACGCCTTTAACGATTGGGTCATGCCGGTCTTGATGTATTCCTTCGACATACTCAAGTGGACTCAGACTGAACTTGAAGCCCTAAATAGGAGGGTCCGTACGTGCTGACTGCATACCGAATGCATAACCCACGTCCATCGGTGATGAGGCATACATCCCGCGGAAATGTGGGGGTCGAGGCTTTTTAAATGCTAAGACCCTCCACAACAGCGAGGTGTGCAGCCTCAGGGAGTACTTCTCCCAAGCCGACGTGGGGATGCATAGAGATGTAGTCGCAATGGATAAAGGATTCACCCCGCTCTCCTTGGCTAAAGAGAACTGGCGCAAGCCTGTAGTACTGGATACTAATGGCCGCAGGGAGGTATGGCAGAGTAAGGAGCTTCACGGACGCTTTTACCGGGCCCTTCATGGGCACGATGTAGACTTCCTAGCGTCCGTAGCCTGGCGACGTTTTGGTGACCTCTTCGGGGAAACCGTAGGTTATTTCTGTGCAATTATGGACGAAGTTATGATGATGAACAACTACCGGAAATATATTGTGAAGGACAGCACGGTTGAAATCTGTCGGGCATGCCACTGTCCCGGTGAATCCATTCGACATATTATTTCTGGTTGTTCTCGTCTTGCTAACGGCGAGTATTTACACAGGAACAACCTAGTGGCTAGGATTATCCACCAGTAACTTGCTCTGAAATACAACCTTGTGGACGCAGAAGTACCATACTACAAGTATGTGCCCGACCCAGTTCTCGAGAATGGTCATGTCACATTGTACTGGGATCGATCTATCATCACCGACAGGACTATTGTTGCCAATAAGCCTGACATAGTGGTGATAGATCGATCAGAGCGTCTCACAATGATTGTTGATATCACTGTTCCGCATAACGAGAACCTTGTGACAGCTGAGAAAGATAAAGAAATTAAGTATCAAGACTTGGCACACGAGTAGGGCATGCACTTCGAATATTCGAAGATTTGAAAAATTCGAATATTCGCTTTATTTAAAATTCGAATTTTATAGCCTTCGTAATTCGAACATAACGAATTTTTCGAATTATATCAAAATTATAGTAAAATCCATTATAGGACTGACCTACGTACGTGTATCCAATTTGGACCTCAAAACAATAACTATACGGACAGGCCTGACTTGTCAAATAGTTAAATTATCGTGTTTTATCTATTTGTTTGTGCTACTTATTGATTAATATAGTTTTACGACAGTCTACCCAAATATTACTCCTTACAGCCGCTTAACGTAGAACATTGTCGCAGAGCAATCGTGCGGAGCTTATGTCCCGAGCTGCCAGACAGCAGCTCGGGACATTCAAATCAAATTCCAGGGCTTTTGCTTTCTAATTTTGAACGGAAAAGAAAATCATAAGAGTGGTCGTACCTACTATAATCACGTTTTGGGAATATTATGAGGTCGGTTGCCAAAACAAAAATAGCGGCCGTGTGAATTATCAATATATTCTTGGGTATTATGTCCATGGTTTTCAGGGGAACTAATACCGAAGATAAAATCGATTTCTAAATCCAAGTTGGCGGCTATGATAATTTTCCAATTATTCATCACGGGTGTCATTTCCATGGTTTTCGTGGCTCCTGGTGCCGAAAATGAGGTCAAATTCTAAATCCTAAATGGTGGCTATAAAATTTAGAAAATTAGCCATCATGAGTGTCAAATCAATGGTTTCTGGGGTGTTGATCCCAATAAAGGTTCAAAATCCAAATCCATGATGGCTACAAAAATGAGCAAATTAGGCATCACGGGTATCAATTCCATGGTTTTCAGGGGTGCTGATGCCGAAAATGAGGTCTATTCTCAGATGCCAAGATAGTGGCCACGTTT
Source organism: Amphipyra berbera (assembly GCA_910594945.2). Taxonomy (NCBI): domain Eukaryota; kingdom Metazoa; phylum Arthropoda; class Insecta; order Lepidoptera; family Noctuidae; genus Amphipyra; species Amphipyra berbera. The sequence goes on from OU343127.1 coordinate 8,737,025, forward strand.
TCATGACCTCCATTTTGGATTAAGGAATAGACGTTGTTTTCGGCATCAGTACCCCTGGACACCATGTAAATAATATCTATGAAAAATAGGTAAAATTTTCATGACCACCATCTTGGATTTGAAGAATAACGGTGACTCTTGTCTACCGCTGCAAACCTAAGCCACTGACACTATCAGCTCGACAAAATCTGTACATTTAGGTAGATATTGTTAGAAAAATGCCAGAATAAGATGGCTGAAGTACTGTTACCTTTGCATTATTTTGTCAAAGGTCAAAATAACGCATGCGTGGTTATGTGCAATTTTAAAGTGAATTATCTTAGTAAAGTTGTTTATTGCACTTAGTTTGCATACCTACCTGACCTTTCAATTCGATTTGGGTGGCTTGGTGATGAAGCTTTATGTATTTTGCCTACAGCTTTACAAAAATTGAATATGAACAAAAAAACATCGAGTTCAAAAAATATACTCGCTTTTCGTCGGACAAATCCTCTGTATGGACACACTTCCTAAAAGCTTCCATTCGTTTATCCAAATTAGTTCGATTTACCTTTTGATTCGAAAAATTCGTATAATACGAATTATTCGAATATTTCTAGACACGAAATTCGAAAAATTCGAATCTCAATTTGGAGCGAATTTTGCATGCCCTACACACGAGGTTATCGACATGTGGGAGGTTGACTCGGCAGTCATTGTGCCGATAGTCGTTACGGCCAATGGCTTAATAGCTAAGAGCCTCGACCAACATCCAATGAGGCTCTCGATAGGGGGCTGGATCAAGGGCCTGATACAGAAAGCGGTACTCCTGGACACGGTGCATATTGTCAGGAAGTTCCTTTGTCTTTTGGCTCTGACCACCGGTAGCTTGGACCCTGTTCCCGATGCCGGTGGGCTATTATTTTTTATATTTTTAAATGTTTTTTTTTATATTTTATATAGAAATATTTAAAAATGTAATTTTTTTATAGAAATGTTTTAGGGGCAAAATATTGTTATTGTTAATCACAATACTTGGCCCCTAAATAATTAAGAAAATGTTAATAATTATTCAAATAAACGAAAAGGAAATAATAATGTAGGTAATCATAAGTGATGCGACATTCGTGAAGACATTATGAAGCTGCTGTGTAGTTTTCTGATATCGGGAGTCGTACGTGTTCTACCAAGTTCTCGGTCAGATGTTACACCGAGCTCTCCCTTAGATGCCGTAAGATGCCCTCTGCTAGAGAAATCCCAGAGACCTGCGTGCATATCAGACTTCTGATTTTTCATTTGATTCCTATAACAATAATAATAATAAATAGCTGCTGACTGCGTACCGAATGCATCACCCACGTTCATCGGAGATGAGGCTGTACAATACATTCCGCGGAAGTGTAGACGAGGTGGAGGTCGAGGTCGAGGCTTTTTAAATGCTAAGACCGTCCACAACTGCGAGATGTGCAGCATCAGGGAGTACTTCTTCCAAGCCGACGTGGGGATGCAACGAGATGTAGTCGCAGTGGACAAAGGATTCACCTCGCTCTCCTTGGCTAAAGAGAACTAGCGTAGCGTGAGCGTAGCGTAGTACTGGATACTAATGGCCGCAGGGAGGTATGGCAGAGCAAGGAGCTTCACGGATGCTTCTACCGGTCCCTTCATTGGCCCGATTTAGATTTCCTAGCGTCCGTAGCCTGGCTACGTTTCAGTGACCTCTTTGGGGAAACCAAAGGTTTTGTCTGTGCAATTATGGACGAAGTTATGATTACGAACAACTACTGAAAATATATAGTGAATGACAGCGCGGTTGACATCTTTCGGGCATGCCACTGTCCCTGTGAATCCATTCGAAATATTATTTTTGGTTGTTCTCGTATTCCTAACGGCGAGTATTTGCACAGACACAACCTTGTGGCTAGGATTATCCACCAGTAACTTGCTCTGAAATACAACCTTGTGGACGCAGAAGTACCATACTACAAGTATGTGCCCGAATCAGTTCTCGAGAATGATCATGTCACAATGTACTGGGATCGATCTATCATCACCGACAGGACTATTGTTGCCAATAAGCCTGACATAGTGGTGATAGATCGATCAGAGCGTCTTACAATGATTGTTGATATCACTGACGAGAATCTTGTGAAACCGAGAAGGATAAAGAAATTTAGGTTGTCGGTTAGGCTGTCGACATGTGGTAGGTTGACTCAGCAGTTGTTGTGCCAATAGTTGTTACGGCCAATGGCTTAATAGCCAAGAGCCTCGACCAAGACAGGCTCTCGATAGGGGGCTGGATCAAGGGCCTGATACAGAAAGCGGTACTCCTGGACACGGTGCGTATTATTAGGAAGTCCCTTTGTCTGAGGCTCTGACTACCGTTAGCTTGGACCGCGTTCACAATGCCGGTGGGCTACTATATTTTTATAGTTCTAAATGTTTTTTTTTTATTTTTGATGTGAATTATCTAATGCGGCGATACGGGTGTGTGAGCGGCTGTTGCGTGGTGATCTCGCGATGGCCAAAAATCTGTGCCATCTTAGCTAAGATATGACGTCATATCTGATATGACGTCAGACCTTCGTAACTCGTCGGCTCTTCCGTTTGATTCGGCCAGATTTTTATTATTCGGCTATATTCATTGATTAAAATTGCTTGTCATCACATTCGAACAAAGCAGGTCGTACCGTAATTTACAAGCAGAGCTCTGCAGGTATTCTTTCTTTGCTTTTAATTTGTATTCATACAACCAGCACATCAAAATATGATGTTAGCAATTATTTTTAGTAAATTTATTTCCTAGGTGTTAAGAAATTACAAAAACACTAAAGGAGCAGTAGGACGCGAATTCACGGCACTCCGTGCACCGTGTCGTTCGTGCCGTTGGCTTAACCAACTCGCCACTTGAACGATAAGAACTATTACGAAATTGGAGACAGTATTTCCAAAATTATTGATGTGAACGTGTTGCGTGGTAATGCTCGCGACGGCATTTTTTTATACTTAGCTCTGCTCATTAGTGCGTTGCGTTGCGTCGTCGCAGCGTCAACGCTGCGTCGTTTTCCGTATATTTTAAATGACATACCACATTAAAGCGTTGCGTCGTTGCACGCGACGTTCAACGGATCGGCGGATGAGAGACGAAGCGGGAGGATGGTGATGCGCTGCGCTGTTGAAACTCCGGTGCGACGACGGACGATGTTCCACTGCTAGAGGGGCAAACGAGACGTGCGTCGTCCTCTTGCGCTGCGATGTCGTGCATCAACGCAACGCAGGTGTGGCATACAATGCGTTAATCCGTTGCGACGACACGACGCAACGCAACGGACTAATGAAGCATCGCCCTTACATAACATAACATAATATCACGCCTGTATTCTGCGAACGGTTGAGCAGAGGTGTATAGTAACATCCTCATTTCGCCATTATATTTTTAAGTCCCACGTAATAGTAACAGGGGACGAGCCTATTGCCATCAACCAGGCACAAATCCAATCTCCGGGCTGCTACTGAGGAATTCCAGACGGAAAAACCCAATAACACTTTGTTCGACCTGGGGATTGAACTCAAGACCTCACGATCAGCAGTCGCACTTGCCACCACTAGACCAACGAGGCAGTTATACTTGTTTTTACAAAATGAGTTGCGATGTTTCACATCTGCCGGCGTCCCGCGACGGCTTCATATTTTTTATAGCAATACATATTTAAAATACAATTTTAATGTATTAAGATGAATAAACGGAATAATAAATATTATTTACTTAAAAATGCTTGTAATGTGGTAATTATTTTGACAACCGTCTTTGAGCAAACTCGACCTTTCCGAGCTACTTAAATAGGTGCCAGCAATGTTGTATGGAATTTCATTGCTGGTGAGTTTTAGCCACCAGCAATTTCCTTTGAAAATCCATTATTGTCGAGTTTTGTTTCAAAAATAGTCAGGTGCAAAAATATTTTATTCAGAATTTGACTGTATAGGTACAGGCAGCATCATCGTTAATGCCTAATTAAAAACCCTAGAAAGGCGGTCCTGAATTTGTACCTGTATTTTTATTAACAATTTTATTACTTTAAATAAATTCTTACCATACTAAGCTGGTTTTATATTTAAATTACTCGCATTGTTTGAATAAAGTACTATACAGGCCCTGGTCCGCAATGACTGCGCTGCTGGCCACGCCATAATGGCCTTGAGCTTAGCCTAGCTATGCTTTCGGCCTTCACGCTTGGTCATCATTGCAGACTTGCTGTCCGCGCTGTGTTGGCCTGGAGCTGCGCCACGCTGCGCTTTTGGCCATCATGAGCGCTGCCAGCAACGCAGTAATTAGAGACCGCGACAGTAATGTACTATACCTATGATATTCTTGCACAAATTATTTCTATTGTATCTTATTATTATACAGGATGTAAACGAAATCATGTAATTCCTTCAAACCTCGTGATGTACTGCTGACGTAGATTAAACTTGCATGGGATACTTTTGGATTCATTTTTTTACAAGGTGTAAACATGTTCTTAACGTGAGGCATTTTAGCGCTCCGAGCGAATTGCGCGGCTATCGTTCGCCGCTCGGTCATTTAACTAGGGTTTTACGTTAAGAACACAAATGTTTACAGTTTTCTTTTTATTCATTAAAAAGTTTTCCTTTCAGGGTTAATCTATGTCAGCAGTACATCATGAGGTTTGAAGGAATTTCATGATGTCGTTTACACTCTGTATACTGCTATACATACCACATCACGTCCAAAGCAGTTCGGTTGTGTATGGCGCAGGGACATGGCAGAAATTCATGGTGTTGCCTCTTAATCCACCAGCCTGCGTGAGATAGCTTCCACTCAATAATTTTCATTTTAGCTACTGCACATCCGCCAGCTTCCCTCAATAGATTGAAATAAGAGGCCATTAGTTCTTGACCTGAAAAGATGTTTTTACAAATAAACTTATAAAATATTTTTAGGTTTTTTGCGTTTCTATAACTATAGCAGGAACCAGGAAAGTACATGTACTACTGTATTTATTCTAAACAACTTCAATAACAGCAAAAAAAAAATCATTGACACCGGAATTTATTAATATTTATTATATAGCTATACACGTGAGAATAGAATTAGAATAAAATGTATTAATGGCGCAAAACGATACAATAGACAATATTAACATAATAATCAAAAATATTTTGAGGAAAAGTGGTTGGAACTTGTTCAACATGTATCCGGAAGTGGAGTCGTAATACAAATTACATTTATATTATTGAAAAAAAACCGGTATACTTATCACTCTTACACAGTGATAAACACTCACTTGTCAATAGGTAGATACGTAACGTACTAGGTGTAGGTAGGTCCTACTAAGTACGTTCCTGTCACCTTGTAAAACGTGGCTAAAAACTATGTCATAAATCGAACCATGAAACAGAAATTAAGTCGTTTTATTTACCAGCAGAAATAGCCGTCATAAGTCGTGATTGTTCAGCTTCCTCTTCGTATACTATTACTTTATCATTCCCGTTTGGCTTCGTAGGTATAATACTTTCTTCAGATTCATCCCGAATGTCTTCACTTTGCAGCTTAGCGAATAGTAAGAAAGTCTATTTTATTTTTAAGTTCTTTACATCCTCTAATATTTCTACCAAAAACAACCAAACTCTACGATACGTGGATATAATACAACTAATTCATGTCAGATATGATATACAATTAAATAATAATGTAGATCGTTCTCATACCGCAAAAAATGGAAAAATAGTAACGGTGGCTCAAAAATATTCTTTCTTTGATAGAGCTCTATAAGGTATAAGTAAGCTCAATGTACAATAATACATTAACAACTTTTCCACAGGTTATTCCAAAATCTGGCTAGCAAATCGAAATATATTTTATTTAAAATTTTCATCTCCGATAGGTACTCTTGTTATGTTATTCAGTACAATAATGATTATTAGGAAACTACACTATCTGCGTCACGCATTAGACAAAAAAAAAATCGGCTATTTTTATTACATACTAGCTGCCCGGACAGACTTCGTTCTGTCAAAAGTTATTGGCCTGTAGTGTGAAAAGAAAAATGTTGTTTTTACTATTTTTCACGCGATTTTTGTTTTTTCTCTCCATACGAACCTTCCTTGTGCCTTAATGAATATATAAAAAAAATAGCCGAATTGGTCGAGCCGTTCTCAAGTTTTGCGCTTAGCAACACATTTGGCGATTTATTTTTATTTATATAGATTAAACAGTATGCATTTACCTTAAAGTAGCTAATTAGAAGCCTTAATTACTTACTTCTTCAAACCGAAAACCCATGAAGCAAAGGAACGCTTCAGCTAAATGTTGAGTGCCCAGCTCCGGCTTCTCTCTTCGCAAGTGAAGTTCGCCAAGTAGATGCAGGGCCCGACCAAGCTGCCTCCTTGCACCATGTTTCATCGCCAAGGCACCCATCTCCGTGAGCAACTTGGCCGCAGCCTCATGATCGCTCAATCTGAAGAAGCAGTTATCGTAAACTTTGAATTCGAAATAGGTACCTACTTAAATGGTGGCGTTTATATTGTGTTTCCCCCAAAGAATTGGGAAACCTAGTCCATATCCACAGTAATATACAATTCACAAGGCTGTACAACAGGACATTGAACGCCCAGCGGGGAACAGAGGCCTGATGAAGATAAAGGAAAAGGCATTGTTTAAGGTGGATAATTCAATAATACAATAATCTCCTTGTTGGTTTAGCTAAGAATTTAATAATAAATTATTAACTGATCTCAATGCAAATGTAGGTACTTGAGACATGTTTAATTACTACGTGGATTCAATAAAAGCAGGCTTGTAAATGTAATATTCTTGTTAGGTACTGCCAATTATGAAAAGTGGAATTTTATGTAGCGGTTATTATCGGTGTCTTTGTTACAATAATTGAAACGGTGTAAGTAATAAAACAATATGATTAAATTCACAACTCCAAGCAACCTTAACTAACTGGTTAATAAAACCTCAACTGCACTTGTCAGCCGTGCTTTCATGAAGCTTTCATTGCAAGCTTGCGGTCATAGATTTTAAATGATGCCAATTAAATATTATGTTTACATGAGCTATGAGTAGAGATCGGATAATCGGATGCATATTTACCTAAAGTTCAGGTGTTGGCTAATATGGAATGCACTTTTGTATCAAAAAATCCCGCAATTCCGGGATCGTCAAATTTAGAATCATATTTACCTAAAATTGGATGCATATTTATTTACATACCTAAAGTAGTACCTTTTTTAACCAACACAGACATGCACCCCTCACTTTCTTACACCCTACATACACATTTATATTTGAATCGGGGGTTGAAAATTAACTTTTAAGTATTTACGAGTATATTATTATGCATTCGATTAGTTATGCAATCCCGTGATACTGGTTTATTTTCTAATAAATAATTTTCAGAAGCCGTTTCCATACTTTTGTAGCGAAAAATTAACTTTAGGTAAATATGCATCCGATTATCCGATCTCTGGTTATGAGTTTGACTAATTGCCATTATGATTAGGAAATGTTATGCTTACTAATGTTACATTCTTTATGAATTGAATTTTTATGATTTATGATTATTACAGTTATATTATAAGTATTGTTAAATTCCGCCTTGTCAACTTCAAATCTTAGGTTGTCACTGTCATGAATAGCTTTCTCGCTCTAACGGTCGCTCGCTCTCTTGCTCGCCGCCCATGTTCACGTCTCATGCCGCTCTTTGTAATAATTTTCAATTATTAAATAATAAATACCATCTTTCTATTAAAACTTCGTTTAATTTGAACAGTAACATTATGTGAAATAAAATTATGAGAAACGATGTTTGACAATAGTTGTTACGAAAACTGTGTAATCTGTGCCAATTCAGCAACCGGCCCGGCGCACACTGGTTCCAAACTGAAAAAAATATTCAAAACCGGCTACAGCCTACATTTCTTCACCAATTTCCAATTAGTTTTTTTACATACTCTAGAGATATTTTACAACAATCGCTCTTAGCCCGTTTTTCGATATCCTTTTGTAAAAATTAGCGACATAACCTCAAATGTTGAAAAATCCTATTTATTTTGTACTCATAATACGATGATTATAAAAAACCATTTTGACACGTGAATATCTAGGAATATTTTCCGGTCATTATTATTAGGTATCATATAAAATATAAAAAAAAAATGAAAAATTCATCGTATTATGAGCACAAAATATGATTATTCAACACAAATGTTGAATAATCATATTTTGTGCTCATAAAAAAATTTGCGACATAACCTCAAAAGGTTATGTCGCAAATTTTTAGTGAAGGATATCGAAATACAGGCAAATAGCGATTGTTACAAAACATCAATAAAGCACGTAAAAAAAAATTAGAAATCGGTGAAGAAATGTAGGCTGTAGCCGGTTTTGAATTTTTTTTCAGTTTGGAACCAGTGTGCGGCGCAGTTATTCGTGTTGGTAGCCAGTGCCCAGTGCCAGAGACCAAAACCGAGACCGGCGCCATCAGCGGTGGCACTCATTTCAATTATTTATATTTTATATTCATAAGGCACTAAATGACGCAGTTTTCCCTGTTAAATGAGATGGTTTTTATGTTATCGTGACTTTGGTATATGAATGTGTCATACACATTATATGAAGCACTTACGGAATTATAATTTGCCTTTGAATCTATAGGTATACTTTGCTTTGTTAGAATCACTACCAAATGTAGTCAACGGGTAAATCATCATTATAGTAGCTAAAATTTAATAGGCCGTTTTGACAGTTGTCAGATTAGAACATATTATGTCAATTTCGACATAAAAATGTACTGATCTGACAGCTGTCAAAACGGGCCTATTATATTTTAGACACTATATGACATATAAACTTATTAGGACTACAATATATTTTTCAAAAGATCCTCCTCTCTATCACTACATATTTTTATATGCTAATACAAATCTAGAGAGCTTAGGTTAGAGAGCTCAGGTATACCTAAGTTAATGTAAGTAACATAGATCAAGGTAGTTAATTACCGTTGCATAACAGCTGCAAGGTGCATTCTAGTTTCGCAAAGCCCTTCCACGTTATTACTTCTCTCATGTATCTTGAACGCCCTTTCGAAGGTTTTCTGAGCGTTGTTCAAGTTGTTCATCATTAATTGACAAATGCCGATTTCGATTATCGCTTCAGCAGTTTTGTCTGTTTCGTTAGCTAAAATCATTCGAACATTGTAGTATTTGAAATAATTTCTTGAAATGTAGTATGAACGGTTGCTATAGAGTTGCTATCAGCAAACCGATATGTAATACTGCATCTTGTTTTCATCTTACCCACATTGTTGATTTTATTCTAAAAGATGAGTTTATATTTGTCTTAGTCTACCGCCCGCATGCTCATATTTAGTACTTACTATTAAGTTTAGTGTTTTCTCAATAATAAGTGAATTGTATTCTTTTTTTTGAGAAAAGAAAGTCTTAAAACAGAAACAGAAATGTAACGTAGAGATGAGAAAAACATCCGGGTTACGCAACGTAAACTTCGGTTGCTCGCAGTGTACCTTTTCCTTAATTCGACCAAAAGATAGCAGGATAACCACAGAGATAATATTAAGACTGCCTTGTTAGTCTAGTGATCTCAAGCGCAACTGCTGAACATGGGGTCCTTGGTTCGATTTCCAGGTCGGGTAAAGTGTTATTGGGTTTTTCCATTAGGAGTTTCTCAGTAGCAGCCTTGAGTCTGGATTTGTGCCCGGTTGATGGCAATAGGCTCGCCCCCTATTACATGGGACTTAAACATAACTGGCGAGTCGAGGGTGTACTAAAACTCCTCTGCCGTACCCTACGGGGAATACAAAGCGTGATGTTATGTTAAGGTAATATTTCTGTGGAGATAACAGTAATAAATCTTGCCAGCGTAAATTATCCGACGGGCAGGTTTGCCTCTGCGATCACAAATCAGCTTGGTCAGTATCACTTCTTCAGTGGCCTTATCTATTATAGGGAAAAATGTTCGTTGAACCTTACACCAGGTTCACACGAAACAATTCTAGTCGATCAACTGCTAAATCGCATGCGATTTGAACCGTCTGAACAGACTTTCAATCAAATTGAAGCAACAAAAACGTTTCAAATTTCGTTGATCAACTAGAATCGAATCGTGTGAACCTGGTATTAGAGTGCGTTAACCTGAAAAGATAAGATCTATACGTATAGAAAAAGAAAACCCCAGAGGGTAGGTATCAGTTGTTTGAAATTAGAACTTGTCACAAAAGGGTTTATAATAGAAGTGACGTAAAACATAATGACAAAAGGCTTTACTACGTTGTTAAAAAAAAAACGTTTAAGTGGATAGTGATCTCGTTTCGATCACTTTTCACTAATACGAATGAATGTAATATAGTTGATGTTGATAATGTCAAGTCATTAAAAATCTGTTGGATTTAAATAAATATACGAAGATGGTAGAATTAAAACTGAAATAGGAACTATTCATTTCAATCCATATTGGTTTTCTTATTTAAGATTTGATTGTTACCTAGACCTCTTTCAATCTTTATAAAGTTGATCTGTAAGATTACTCCTTTCACTGTCACGGAACTACCCCAAGACACTTCAAACAAAAAACTGATGCACTAACCCTCTTTGGCCCGTCTCTCCGCCAAACGCGACAACCTCTCAGACTTAGGAGTGTCCAGTTTTCGCACCGCTCTCGCTTTGTTTAGCAGGACTCCATGCAGTTGTATAGCAGTAGCACAAAACAAGGTATCTGGAGGGACTTCTTCTTGATCTACAGGTTCGTATAGCGGCCAGGACTGAGTTCAAGAAACGAGGTGATGATGATATATGTCAGTAACCAGTTGGGTACAATCTAAACTACGAGAAAACAATGATTAATTATTCCCTTAGACGTCATTACATACAGAGGCGCCATGGGTCGGGTGTCCCCCCTTAGGGTGCCCTGCGGACTCACCGCCCGCATTCCGCCCTATCGTGTTGTTGGACCATGTGGACAAGCTCATTGACAGAGTGATTGCCGAGCGCCTCGTTTGGCACATGACTGGAGTGGGACCAGACTTGGCGAACAACCTGTTTGTTTTCGGTCGGGGACGCTCTACTGTGAATGTGATCATGCGCGTGAAGAATGTAGCGAAGAAGGCAGTGGTGTCTCTCGATATTGGCAACGTACACCATTTCCCGGAGTTGCATAAGGGCGCCTGGCAAACGCCTGGGTGTCAACAAGGGGAGGTTTGCCCCGAGGAGCCGACGCAGCACACGCTGATGTGTGTAAAGGAGGTGGTGGGATGGAAGGAGAGGCTACTACCCTCAAACATTGCCTTACTTTTGGGCTTCGCCGCAATCGGATAAGAAGCACCATGCAGCCTGTATTTGATGGTACCAATCGACAGAGTCAATAATAAGGATCAATCTCTGTAAAAAACATTGTGTCCTTTTTTTATGGAATAGGTTGGCAAACAAGCCGACGCAGACGGCCCACTTGATGGAAAGTGGTTATCGGCACCTATATGTATACACTACAGACAGAAATCTAAATAATACTTAATTAGATTTCTGTGATATACACCTACAAGAGCATAGCTGATGCGTCGCCAACCTTAGAGACAATTATTTTTCCAGTAATAAATATAGCCATGTTACTCAGTGATAATGTAGCTTTCTAACGGCAAAAGAATTTTTGAAATCGGTCCGGTAGTTTTTAAGTTTATTCGTTCCATACAAAAATACAAATCTTTCCTCTTTATAATATTAGTATAGATTAGATAAGTACCTAACTGACCATCCACCCTGTAGATTCTCGTCGCAATATAGCAACAATCCAAAAAAATGCGGAGATAATCCGCAGGCACAGCTAGTTTATTATTACGAATGTCTGTACATTGGATAACTGTCTGGCTGTCGTCAAGAAAAAAAGCCTCACGCCCTAGTTCCACCGCAAGGACGAAACCATAGCTCGAATATAAACGGAACAACGCCATCTAGTCATATTTTAAGAACTATAGACTCAAGGTGAGATTATATAAGGGCCAAGCCATATCTGACGGCAGATACGTAAAATTGGTTCAGTAGTTTAGTCATGTAGAAGTAAAAAACTGGCGTAAACAGAAGAATATGGAAATTGCTACACAGCCAGGAGTGCATACTCTGTAATTTATTACTAGGTGTACCACCAATGTACAGTAGGGGAACGAAAAATTAAATGTTCTACACCTTAAGGTCTATTTTTGCTTGCACAGTGCAAGAAACGAACTATTTTACCGACTACGTATTGCAAACATTATAGAAATGAAAAGACAAGTAATGTCAATTTATTTAATCATCGATTTGATTAATGTCGTGGTTTTTAACAACAAAACTCCTTAAATCAAATCAAAGACATTAATTACATGGCTCTACTACGTCATATGGAGGCAAAAGGCAATTTTGTTCTTTGGTACCAAATTTGGTCTGTTCCGTTCAACAGTTTGAAAGGGTAACATGTGCCCGAGTTGTGGGAAAGGAATGAATTTGAAAACTGACGAACCTTTCCGTTCCCCTACTGTACCTACTGAAAGTTTAAATTAATTAATTAAAGTCATAACACATCATAATTTTACCTTTCCGATAGCAGAATCTCGGACTTCAGTCAATAACGAAAATGGCTCTTCTGGGTCTGCTCCTGGAACTAATAAAATATGAATTAGTGAAATTCCTTGAAATTTATTGAAAAACTACATAAACTTACATTTAGTCAGAAGAAATTTCCCATAATGGTATTTGCAGACTCCTTTCAGCCGACCACCATCTATCAAGTATTGACTGGATACCGCGATAGCTGTTTGAAAGAATTTTTCGGCTAACCACAGAATACCCTTTTCCTTTTCAGCAAAATACAACGCAAGATCGAGTAAGAATAAACATTCTTTTTTTGTTTCACCTGCAAGTAAATCATTATGATATGACTACGATTATTTAACACGTACATACTAAGTCAAATCAATTAGAAATCCTGTTTCTAGCCGGTTAGCACACTACAACGTGAACAAGGTTTTATACCTAGGTACACCTAAATTGGTTATAGATATTAAAATACAACTATGTATGTATTTTGCTATAATTGTATTTTTTTTAGTAATACTTGATGGCGGTTTACAATAAGCCAATATAGAAGTTGAGGGTTTAAAAAATCACGATTCCTACTGCCTTTGCCATATCCGCAGAGAATTTACGGGTATAAAGACAATTTTAGAACGTGTAAAATTGACGATCAACTGAATAGCAAACAAAATCCGATGTTAATTAAATTATTGATGTAGGATCGCTTTATACATTTTTGACTCTTACCCTTTTCGCGTTGTTGTTCAGCTTTTTGCAAATTATTGCTAATGTGTTCCAAATAATCTGGTCTCTTTCTGAGGTCCACCACAATGCCGATATCATCTTGATCTACAAGCTGCACGTTATCGTAAATAAGATCATTTAGGTACGCTGATGATTCAGAAAACCCTGATTCTTTCATTTCCATGATGAGACATACGTCCAGAGGAAGTTTACGCCTATAAAAAATGTTATTTGTTTAAATGAGCCTCCACTTGTTTTGGCTTCTGAAGATCATTAAACACGTTTTTTTTTTTTAAAACGTTGCCCCACACTACTATTATATAGGTTTACTTCAAATTAACAAGTGAAACATCGTACGACACAACTTAGGGATGATTTCCACCAAACGGCTCGTATCGCATCGGGTCGAAAAGGATACGAACGGATGCGGCGACAGCCGAACGCGTCCGTCAGGATGTCGACGCATACGATCGGCTCCGTAAAGTCGCTTGCAAACGTATCCGTTTCTGCTCCTAGTCAAATAGTTACATTCCTACCGTGTTGACGTGTTCTAATTTTTGAAAAGATCCGATCGGATACGACGGCATGCGAACGGAGCCGATCGCTCGTCGCAGCATACTTTCGGCTACGATCGCGTGTCGCGGAAGACGTCTGCGGTCAAGCTGCTGTGCGCGGCTTGATAATATAGACTAAATACTGTGTACACGATTTAATACCTATTGTTTAAATATTGTAAAATCCGTTCCGAGCCGATGCGATGCGAGCCGTTTGGTAGAAATCATCCTTTAGAAGTCGCATCGGCAAACTTGATCGGAAAACCAATGGCAGTCGCTCATTTTCGCGCCATTCGCATTTATTACGTCAGCGTAAGTATCATGTTTTATTTCTACTAATAAACATTCGTGGTCTTGAAGTCGTGCTCAGTTCGGAAGTGATCGGTTTTACTACGTTTACCGACGCGAGTTCTTAGTTGTGTCCAAAGACATTCAATACTATATAGACAGGACATCAGTCAAAATTCGTGTGCCTTGTTATAGGACAATTGGTCCTAGTTTAGCTTCCAATAATTCCCCGTGAGAGGTTGCATTGTCATTGCTCAAAAAAAATGTGTTTGTGCCTTTATTATATAAAAAATGCCGACTTGCGTACTTAGGTACTGTAAATCTCGAACCAGTCTAGCAACGGAACGTGTCTGCAGCTTTTTTTCGTAGGTAATATGTTTATAATTACAATAAAATATTAATATGACGTTGAACATTCTGGAAAATGTCAATTTTGTAATGAACTATTCAACAACAGATGTCGCTGTTTTCAAACGAGAACAGTTTGGGTACCTATTATAGAGATGTGTATCCTATCGATTAGTACTATCGACAAAAAAAGGGAAATAATAAAGGAACACTGAAAACAGTCGAGTGCAAATATACATACATAAACGTTAATAAATAAACAAATATAATCATGTTTATTTAGCTATGAGTATAGCAATTTTTAATTGTTTTGTTTAAATTTGTATTTGTGATTTTAGGTTTCCGCTAATCAATATTCCAAGAGAAAAATAGATAAAATTCGTCCAGAATGAACGCAACGAAAAGTATTTGTATCCATCCGCTGCGTTTCATACATAATCTTACGCATTATTTTCACTTTTTTCTAAATTAATACAAAAACTGAAGAATATAACAAGCGTCTTTTATATATGTAACTTTTTTGGTGTTTAAGTTATTCTACACACCTGTAAAAGAATCACATCTCTGTGCGACGAGTGTTTGAATATGTAGAGGTCGAAATATCTGAGCCAAATACTACTATTTCTCTATCCTTGAGGGGAGATTATTATTAAGTGGGTATTCAACCCCACATGTTGGGTGCTTTAGTCGATAAAGTTGATTAAATACAGCTTTTAAAGTTAAATAGTTTGCTAACTAATGATATTATATTTATTCATTCAAACCACATGTACCGAAAGTCACCCCATTTTCTTTATTTCCGTGGTAATAGTCAATTCTCCATCCCCTCAAAGATAGAGCTATTTTGGTATCCGAGTTACCTATTTCGACTGTACATATTACAATACTCATTACGTTTCACAGAGGCGTAAATTTAATGTCGTTTTAAAGGCTAAAACAAAGACGACCTAAAGAAATATCAAACGGCCATACATACATTTAAGCAACTTTTGTAAAATATACTTATAAAAGGAGAAGCTAACTGACTGACTGACTGATCTATCAACGCACAGCCTAAACGGCTGGGGTTAGAAACTTGAAATTTTGACAGTAGGTTCATTTTGTAACGTAAACATCCACTAAGAAGGGATTTCTCGAAATTCAACCCCTAAGGGGGTGAAATAGGGTTATTAAGTTTGTATGTAAGTCCGTCATTTTTGAAGTAAGAAGCTTGAAATTAAATATTAAGGTTTTTGGTTATAAATAAACGTACACATGTTTGAGCATTTTTGGAAATTCAACCCTTAAAGGGGTGAAATAAGTGTTGAAAGTTTGTATAAAGTGAAAAACATGGAATTAAATATTTAGGCTTTTGGAAAGAAATAAACGTATAGGTATTTGAGGGTTTTTAGAGATTCCACCCCTAAGAGGGTGAAATGGGGGGTTGTGGTTTGTATGTAAGTCCGTCGTTTTTGAAGTACGAAAGATGAAATTAAATATTAAGGTTTCTGGTTAGGAATAAACATACATACATACATAAACTCACGCCTTTTTCCCATGGGGGTAGGCAGAAACTATAGAACGCCACATGCTACGACCCTTACATACCCCTTTCGCTTCATCCACATTCATACATCATGTCATACACGCACGCCGGTTGAGAGTACTACGCACCTGACCTTTGTAAAGAACATCACCAATAACATCGATGTATGTCCTTCTAGGACGTCCTCTACCGGCGTTCCCATTGACATCCGCCTTATAAATTCCTTTTGTAATCGCCGTTCACTCATTCTCTCAACATGAGCAAACCACCAAAGCATACTCCTTTCAATTTTTGTCACTACATCATCTTTTAAACCGCAACTTTGTCTAATCTCTTTATTTCTCAATCTATCATTCAAAGCTACACCGCACATTCTTCGCAAGGAACGCATTTCCACGGCATTTATTCTACTTTCATGCCTCTTCTGCCACGACCAACATTTACTTCCATACATAAGCGTAGGTACCAGCACACCATTATGGACAGCTAGTCATGCCTTTTTGGACATCGACTGGCTAGCCACAACCGCATGCATAGCACCGTTTACTTTATTTCCCGCATTTGCTCTTCTTTCCACATCTTCGTCAATCTTACCATCTCTTGTAAACATACTTCCCAAATAAACAAACTCATTCACCTCTTCAATACTTTCGTCTCCTATCTTTACTTTACACTCAGATACATCTGCATCTCTTTCAAAAACCATTACTTTCATCTTGCTTACATTAATTTTCATCCCTTTCATATTATATGCTCCATTCATCATAGTTACCACGTCTTGCAACTCTTCCGCCGACGATGCAAGCAAAACTTGATCATCTGCGTAGAGAAGACATTTGACAGGCAACTCATTCATTTTCAATCCACACTCACTCCCTTTTAAATCTGTCAAAAAACTATCCATGTATAGGTTGAACAGCCATGGAGACGCTACACAACCCTGTCTAACACCTCTGGAGATGCCAAACCAGTCTGTGAACGCGCCATTTATCCTAATACAAGCACTGGAATCCCTGTACAGCGATTTCAGTGCCCGTATCGAGCGCCAGTCCACCCCGTACAAAGATAGTGTCGACCACAATTCTTCCCTCCACACACTATCATAGGCCTTCTCCAAATCAATGAAAGCGCAGTAAACTTTCTTGTGCTTTGCCAGATGTTTTTCGGCTATGCACCTCAAGGAGAATATCTGATCCATACAGCCCATCCCCTCTCTGAACCCTGCCTGAACATCCCATAATTTCTCATCTGTTATTCTTATCACTCTGTTAATTAAAACTTTTGCATATAGTTTGCCGACCACACTCAAAAGACTAATGCCGCGGTAGTTTTTACACTCCTGCTGTGAACCTTTTCCCTTATATAGTGGTACGATTACAGCTTTGCACCAGTCGCCCGGCACTTGGCCGAATATCCAATACATATTAAAGATCCGGTACAGCAGGCTTGCTACCACCCCGTCACCGCCCTTAAGCATTTCGACAGACACTCTGTCACACCCAGCAGCTTTTCCAACTTTCATACATTTCAGCGCTTTCACGATTTCATCCAAGTCAATGTCTGACTCACTCGCTTCCGCCCAGTTACCCACTCTTTGCACACTATCCTGCCAACTAAATAAATTTTCAAAATATACCTTCCAGCGTTCCAACACCTTGCATTCTTCACTTAACAAGCATCCATTCTCCTCCTCTAACTATATTCATATTTGATGTCCCCGAAACTCCACGAGCCAATCTTACTTGTTGCCAGAACAGCTTAAAATTGACCCTGAAGTTGTCGGAGAACTTCCTATTATACTTATCTTCCATTTCATTCTTCTTCATCTTTACGATCTCTTTTACTTCCGCCTTTATTTCGGTGTATCTTTTCTTCACTCTTTCCAAATCGTCAATCATACTCGTTGTCTGATTCATCCTTATTCTAGCTTTAAAGGCTAATAAATTAAGCCAAGCTTCTTTCTTCTTCCGTACGACCTCTTTAACTTCATCATCTATCCAACAATCATTCGTTCTTCTATTATTTTTCCTCTTCGCCACACCGCATACTTTTGTGGCCACTTGCACCATACTGTTTTTTACAACACTCCATGCTTCTTCTAAACTATAATCATTAATTCCTTCTAAAATCTCATTCTTCTTCTCTTTTACTTCCCTCTTATATTCCTCTTTCACTTTTAATTCTTGCAACCTTTCTACTTTTATTCTCTTAAGTGCAGTCACAGGAACCCGAACCCGATGGCACCAACGCTTAAACAGACCATGTATCCGGCACATGACAAGATAATGGTCGGTCCCCACATTGGCACCCCGATACACTCTTGTATCTGTGACCTTACTCTTCAGTCTTTCATCAACAACCACAAAGTCAATCATACTTCTACTATCTTGCATTTCCCACGTATACATGTGAATCTCTCTATGATTAAACATAGTGTTCAATATAGAAAGATTCTTCTCCACGCATATTTCTAACAAAATCATTCCATTCTCATTCACCCTTTTATCCCCAAACGCACCTAGTGTACTTTCATATCCTTTCCTCTTCACATCTACCCAACCATTGAAATCACCAAGCATAACAATCTTCTCATGTATTCTACACTCATTCACAATACCTCTTATACTATCCCAGAATGCATCTCTCTCCGAAAGGTTAGGTTAGGAATAAATGTACACATATTTGGAAATTCAATCTCTAAGGGGGTGAAATAAGTGTTGAAAGTTTGTATGAGAAATCTGGTACTTTTGAAGTAAGAAGCATGGGGAGAAACTGACCGACTGGCTGACTAATCTAGCAACGCACAGCCTAAACCGCTGGGGGTGATATAAGACGGACGTTTTGGATTTTAAAATGTCACTTTAAAATGGGCTTAACGAGGATTTCAAACTTCACGCAAGCGAAGCTGCGGGCAAAAGCTAGTGAGACATAAAAGTGATATTTTATACATAATCTTACACATCATTTTCACTTTTACTAAAATAAAATAAA
This sequence comes from Amphipyra berbera, assembly GCA_910594945.2. Classification (NCBI taxonomy): domain Eukaryota; kingdom Metazoa; phylum Arthropoda; class Insecta; order Lepidoptera; family Noctuidae; genus Amphipyra; species Amphipyra berbera. The sequence continues at coordinate 8,756,036 of OU343127.1, forward strand.
AATAAAATATTTTACTTTTACTTTTTTGGTGTTTGAGTAGAACAACTCAAACATAAAAAAAACACACCTGTAAAATAATTACACCTCTATGCGACTTAGATCTTAAGTTGTTAAAATATTTGAACCAAATACTATTTCCCTATCCTTGGGGTTATTATAAGTGGGTATTCAACCCCCATGTTGGGTGCTTTTGTCCATAAAATTGAGTAAAAATAGCGCCTTTAAAGTACTGTTACTACATACCCGGGCACATTGCATATCAACCTCTGAAACCCCCATCGATATCATTATCGATAAATGTTAAACATCCCTACAAAGTAAAAATAAATAGCACGCTACCTACCGTTCGAAAGATTGAAACGTCTTCTAACTATCAAAGTTACGTACTTTTGCTACTTAACACTAGATGGCTGTACTGTAGAATGGGAACAATTTTTTTCTATGAAAATGTCTCCAATAGCCCCTCTATACCTATTAAATCTCTTTGTTGCTAGTTCAGCTGCGTGTGGTACTAAAATACAAATGCATATTATGGGAAGTTGGTTTAATCATATCTATACCTTCGTATACCGTTGGCATCCAAAACAGCTAAAGAAAACAGGGCTTTGCTCCTAAAATTCTCCAAGCTCTGTTTGGTCATACACGCCATAAGTTTAGGCAATTGTCGCTTCTTCGGAAATGCAGTTTCGGAAGCCATCGTCAATTAATGATTTCGCGAATTGAATATATAACGTTTTTCAAAAATAATTATTGAAGTGATGCTTGATATAAACAGTAAACAATTGTTATTGATTTTTAAATGTCAAAGTTGTTTTTGTCTTTTTTTTAATATCTAGTTTGCTAAAATAAGGTAACAATCATAATTTACAGAGTATTTATTTGATTTAAATCGATTCAGCCGTTGCAAGATCTGCAGCTGTTTTCACAGTTGGTGGTGAAGAGATCTCTGCCATTACTGCCATACAATGTGTATTAAATTCACTTTTTTAAAAAAGTGATGACCTTGCAACGGCTGTGCCGATTTCCATAAAAAAACCATAGACTCGGAATACACAAGCTTTAGAAAACTGAAATAAAGATACCGTACCCTTTTTTATCTTTGGAAAATCCTTATGGATTTTCCTCGGGAAGCTGGGGAAGGCGAGGGGGGGGTCTGCCGGACACTTACCGGCTAAAAACCAACGGTGTTCCTCCTCCTGACTGTTCAGCCGGAGTCGCGGGATTCGCAAAAGCATGCGCCGCAACCCCGGCAGAAGATACCGTACCCTGCCCTATTTTAAATCTCGCTTATGAATTAAATTCTTTTTTAATTTTTATATAACAGATTATGTATTATTTTGATAAGAAATAATTCACTTTAAAATCATTGTTTTTATATCATAAAATCAATATTTTCTTATAAAGAAACAATATTGTCTAAAATTTTCAAGCAACCATACAACTCAGTATGCAAACTCTTTTCGAGTCAAAACGTCTATATCATAGAATAGAATAGAATATACTTTATTGTACACCAAAATTGTAGCACAGCTCTTATACAATAACAAACATTAAAGGGTACAATGGCGGTCTTATCGCTGATAGCGATATCTACCAGACAACCTTTGGATGAACAGGAAGTCAATGAATAAGATAGAGGGGGTAGTCCATGGTGTACTGCTGCAAAATATATACTACACACCATACATAGACATAATACTTACATATAGGTATATATATATACATTTATAAATATTGTAATATATATATATATATGATATTATATAATACAAAGAAACAGAGAGTCCAATATAAAACAAGTGTAATATCGCCATGTGTGGTTATGCAGAACAGTTTTTTAAAAGCCAGTAATACTATCTGCACGTGGTCTAACGAATGTAGCGTCTAGCAGACCCATACCCATCGCTCAGCGTCGCAAGCCCATGTCATGTGATAATTCAACACCTTTGAATGTTTTGGGGAGCACATAAATAAAATGATACAATAAAAAAAGCCTTGTTAGTTTTTACGAGTGCTCTCGTTAAAATGTATGATCAATTTGGCAGTCCCCGTCCCCTTAGCGTAATGGGGTGTCCACATTACGCCATTATACTACGTTGTGTACATAGCTTAATATTTCATTGTTACCTGAGAGTCGACAAATTTTGAATAACTACGTAAAATAAACAGTAAAACGGTACGATTTCGGGGCCGTACTAAATAAGTACTCATATGCGTTATGTCTTGGTCAATTCTCAAGTTTTGGCGCTAATAACAAAAAGCCCGGAATGGACATACATTATAAAGATATCTTCAACACGTACGACGCATGAGCGCATGTTGCAACTCCGCTCATTATATTCCAAATGATTGTATCGTTATAAGGCAATATTGCACACATTCACAATTTGTTGATGTAGACCTGCTCGACGTTCTCAAATGAGGTGTAGGTATGAATGTATTTTATGAAATGTATGAAATGAATGTGTTTTATGAAGCAACTATCTTGTTGTTCCCATTCCTGATCAAAACAATATAGTATTAAGATTTTTATTCGTCTCGTTGGGATAACAAACATGATAGCTTTGTTCTAGTTTGTTGGATGTTTATCGTAATCACTATCGCTTTAATACTTTTATTTTCCGTTTTTCAATTAAATTTGTTTACATAACATGCCATGACGAACGAGTTGATAGAAATTGTTTCATAGGGTTACCTTTGAATAGCGTTATTCGTAATCCTGAGCTCGTACTGGTAATCGTCAATTAATGAAGTTTTTGAAAAAATTTAACTCTATACCAATACTTCAGACACCAAAGAAATGTGATATAAACTCGCATTTTTAAACCAATGCAATGGTAAACCAAATTCTAAAATATGTAAGTAATCCAAGCAGTATGTTTGGGCGTGATAGGCCGGCGTGGCGCCGAAACGTCGCGCCCGCCACACCGACTACGATCAATTCTACCCTTGTCTCTCTAATCACCAACCTATAATGGATTACGATTTACAGTTGATACAGATAAATCGCAAATAAAACAATGTGATTTATAATGTAGATAACATAACCGCTGTATTCGCTGAAGGGTTGGGCAGAGGAGTATAGTAACACCCTCATTTCGCCGTTATGTTGAAATCCCATGTAATAGGAGGCGACCCTATTGCCATCAACCGGGCACAAATCGAAACTCCGGGCTGCTACGAAGAAATTCCACAAGGAAAAACCCAATTACACTTTGCCCGACTAGGGGATCGAAACCAGGACCTCACGATCAGCAATCGCACTTGACACCACTAAACCGACGAGGCAGATAACCATTGACCAAACGTGCAAATTCGGTCTAGGTGAAAAGTGATACATTTCCTCGTATATTATTACCATAGCGTAATATCTCAGTAATTTGAAAATAGATTTCAGAGTAGGCCTACTTATACGCATTACTGGGAGAATGTAGACAGAAACTAAGTGAGAAAGTTATAGAACAAATCCTGCATCCATTACAACTTAAATGAAACGCTCGTTTAAAAATGTAATTTCGATTTAATTCTCTGAATTATTTATCGGAGAACTGATGCTAAGACAGTCCAAGTTGACGCTGCTGGTAAAAACATGTTTATATTAGTCTATAGACTCCCTGCTCTCATTTTTAGAGGTATAGCTGCGATTATTATCATTATTGATAGTTCAATCCAGGAAGACGCGCCCCACTCGTCGCCTAAACGCGTGTTCTTTCTAACTTTTCATCTTAGAGTGAATGAGAACACGCGATTTAGACGAAGAGCGCGGTGCGTCTTCGTGGATGGCACTATCTACAGGTTTACTGGTAACTCGACGTATTCCTTGCAGGACGTCATAGTAGGATTAAAATGCAACAAATTAAGCCACCAAATATTCTACCGAAATTCAGTAGTTTTTGAGTTTTTTTATGTTTTTAAATATTCCATTTTCAACCATTTGAAGCCTATTTAAAAATAATGTACGGCGCGAATGTATTGTTTAAGTTTTTATCATAGCTGATGCCATAGCAGATCTACGTTAATAATTAAAAGTTCAAAAATCCCAAACACATCTGCAAATATGGTTGAATCTGGAATTTTTCAATAAAAACCTCAAATAATTAATATCTCAAAAACTACTGAACTTCGGTAGAACATTTGGTGGTTTAATTTGTTGCATTTCGACCTTAATATAATGTCCTGCAAGGAATACATCGAGTTACCAGTAACCCTGTATACTGTGAACTTGAATAGTGTTACAAAAATACAATAACAATATCTAGTGTTCATTCCGCCATACCCGTAGTTCTTGTAGTTTGATGGAATTAACACTAAATATTATTATTGTATATTGTATGTCATGGATTTCCGCAAAGTAACGCCTTATTCCATTATTTATCTTGAATAGTGTTATCTTTAGTTATTACAGAAGGCTCGGAACTGGCTGGTCTTGGCAGGGTTTCTGGTTTATCTTCAACGTTGTCAGTATTTTCACTAGATGTACCTTCATCACTCCCATCAGGACTTTCATCATCTTGTTTCTCTTTGTTCTTCTTTGCATTCCTGAATGCCATCAACATTTCTGAAACAGGACAAATGTCGCAGTAAAATAGGCAAGTCCGTCGTTTAACTAAATTCATATTATTGGTATTACTATTAGCAGTAATTAGACTAGTGTTATGACCGTCGGACTACCATACTCGGACTACCATAGGTCTCGAGTTCGAACCCAAGGCACGCACCTCTGACTTTGCGGATTCATGTGCGTATTGTATAATTATAACTTGCTTAAAGGCGATGAAGGAAAACATCGTGAGGAAACCGACATGCCTGAAAGATATTTCTCGACGGTATGGGAAGCTAAGTCAGAGGCCCATGGACGGCATAAACTCTGACACCAGATTAGTCACTAATCACACGAAAATAAGATTGGTATTACTGAGCCGACTAGGTACTAGCCTTGTCAGACCTATCGCAATCAATCCAGCCAGTTTGACTACAAACTGACTTAAACTAACTCAGAACGGATTGATTCAAGCAGATTCTATCCTCCAGGCAGACCCCAATGGCTCTGATCGTCACATGTGTCCATTATTTAGATATCTATTAACTATATCTGTTTCCGACGCTGGTGGAGATAATAGGGAGATTTATTTATGTACACCGATACAAGGGAAAACCTTACTACAGTATGAGCCTTGCAATGTATTACCATTCATCTAAAACCCCTCTGCTCCTCTCAGGATATAAGACGTACATTTCTAATTAATTATACATGAATATGTGTTCTAAACACAGAGTACATTGTATATAGTAATGAATGTGCATGACCCATTCTACCCTTATTACACGAAAACCTTCATTTCGTCTATTGAATAAAAGACATTGTAGCAATGGGGGTATAGCATTTTATTAACCACCTCTAGGACAAGTCGGTAAGTACGGTTACTGTTATGGCTACGGCTTAGTATATATATATATATTTCTATATTCTAAGGGCTACGGCTATGGGAGTAACAAAAGCTTACCTACGTCGTCGAAAAGTCGCTGAGAGCGGCATTTCTCATTCACCTTCTAATTTAGCAAGTCATTTTGAATTGTTTCCATTAAACGAGATGTCGTGTGTTTTTATTATATAATCTTTTTCATTTCATTTATTGTTTCCACTAAACGAGATTTCGTGTCTTTTTATTATTATATAATCGTTTTCATTTCATTCGATGCCTCATTTGACATTATTTAAGTTACTTAGGTACCTGTGCGTTTGACAAATTATTATTGATCACAGAGAATATAAAAGAGATTGTATGCGATATTGAAAAATGTATTCTATAAACATCCTTCAGGATAATATTATAAATATTTGACACATTTTTTCGTCTTGATTTGTTGCCTAGAAAGAGGAGGAGAAAGAAAATTTATGTCTTTTGTTTCTTTTTCTATAAATCATGTATAGAAATAAAACTATTGTTCAATATTTGTGATGACACTCAAAAGGTGGATACACTGAATTCTATAGATAACATTTTTCAATATCACCTAAAATCTCTTTAAATCTTAAAAAAGGCATAAAGTTAGAGTGAGAGGGCTGTGAAACTGGAAAGGCCTCTTAATATTATCACGTTACATTCTATAGGCCTTTGTATTTTTCAAATGGGTTTTTTAGGATCTCCAGGTATAACGATGGATTCAAGTCGAGAAAATATTCGATGTATAATTTTTTTACGACATTCGCTGTGATATAAGTTAACAAGAAAATTGCCAAAGGCTTAAATTAATGTTTGGTGTCGAAGCCGGGATCTCGTAGCTCCGTGTACTTTTGATATAATAAATTCAAACTTATAAGTATTCATCTCCAAGACGATTCACGTGAAGGCAGGCCAGTGACAGCAATAACAGAAACTAACATTGATGCTGCACGACAACTAATTCAATCCCAAAACCAAATTGCATGTCAGCAAATTCGTACAACATTGAACATCGGCATGAGTCAGGTGCAAAATATTTTGCACGTACACCTGAAAGTTCGGAAGCTTTGTTCGATACGGATACCGCATGAGTTAGGGGAAGTTCAAAAACAACAGCGAGTATAGTGGTGTAATAAAATGATACAAAAATACGCCGGAGGGCAATCATTAGCAATATAAGATATCGTAACAGGAAAAGAAAGCTGGGTAAATATAATAAATGTTTTACTTTATTTATTTATCTGAAAACCAGTGTTGCGAAATTTTGTTTTTTTTTTAATGTCTCAGCATTATGCTGATGTAGGAGCCCTTTTTGGTCTCGTGCAGGTAGTCTAAATTCTCATCCTTTCTTCTTTTGTAAATATTGTTTTTGTTTCTGTAACTGCCTGTGTGAATCCAGAATAAATAATTTTCTTTCTTTCTTTCTACTTTATCAGAATCTAGAAATTTTCAGTATGGCCTAAGTAATCTAACTACTATTGAATGTATTTGCTTACAATTATGATTCTGCCAATAAACAGGTAAAATGAGAAAATGCTCAGATCAAGAAGGATATTCAATATTGTTTTAATACAAAAATTAGATAGCTGTCTCTCAAAATTCTCAAGTCGAAATTGGAACAGGCTTACATAATTTAATAAAAAATTACTTGAGAATATTATTCTCGTCTTAAAAAAAGCTAATACCTCATAGTATTATTCTAAGTCAGCATCTATTATCTACTTCGTCTTTAGTTTCTTCTTATAATTTATTTGACTAGAAAGGTAGGTACTTACTTCATGTTTTATTAATACAACAGGAATGGCCGAGAGCGTTTAAAGATGTTACAAGGATCAGACTGGCAACAGCTGACTGGTAGCTAATTAGAATAGATAATGCCCCAAAGTTGTTAATGCTACATTCGTCTGGCACATGAAAGTAGGTTCTGGGATAAATCAAAACTTCTTTCATGTTCCTTATTACAATAAGTAATTGTTGTTATAACCAAGAGTACCTATAACTACCAAACATACGACGAGAAGACAATTTGATATTTAGTTTTCGATACGATTTTTTTCGATGGTCTCAAATATGGTTAAAGCTGTAATAATTTAGGTGATTATTATTCAAGTATCAAAGTTAACGGCGATCAACAAAAGGGATTTATAAGGCGGATGTCAGTGGAAACGTTGGTAGAGGACAGATACATCGGTAATTTTTGATCGCCCATATATCGACATACATCGATGTTATTGGTGATGTTCTTCACAAAGGACAGCTGGCGCGTAGTACCTTCTCTCAACCGGCATGCGTGTATGACAAGATGGATGAATGTGGACGATGTGAAAGGAGTATGTAAAGATCTTAACATGTGGCGTTTTATAGTTTCTGCCTGCCCCCCATTGGAAAAAGGCCAGAGTTTATTTATACAAGGTTAGTCGGAAAGGGGGTACTAAGCCGAAAGCGTGTTAAAGTACCCATAATAAGGGATAACTTTTGTTCTACAACTTTCCCCAAAACTCGATAGTTTAAGAGAAATAGCTTTTCAAAGATTTCGTAAAAAATATGCTAAAATCCATCTGTCCATAGCTATGATCAGCTGTTTTTACAATTTAGATCATATTTGGGGTCACGGATTAGAAAATTAATTTTCTGAATTCATAACTAAAGATGGTATGATTTTTTTTTGAAAAAACTAAAATAAAAATCTTTTTGCATGCAAATAAAAATTACCGAATTTTAAAATTTTAACACTTGCTTTTAAATAGTCATCAGTGATACTTTAAGTGGCCCGCGGCTTAGTACCCCCTTTCCGACCAACCTAGTATAATATGTGTGTAATAACAAAGTTATTTTTTCTACTAATCTTGGTGGTACCCTATAAAGTATTTTTTAATTTGCTGCGCGTTTCACTGTCTTTTAAGTGTCATTGCATGGTCGAAATTTTATTTTTCTTGGTATGTTGTGATGTATTTTTTATGTATTTTTCTTGGGAGTGGTGTGTTGTGGTTTGGCTTGCTACGACAAACCTGAGATGTAAGCCTGAATAGACTTGTAAACTTAACATGTTTTCAGGGGCGCCGAGAGTGTTTTTGGAAACCTTCTTTCTACTTACAAAAGTACCTTTTCTCCCTCCACGAGTGGCGATAAGTACGTCCGGCGCACTCTGGGCTGTCTGCCCCGCTAGGAACTTTGCTGACTGGCTAATATTTTCACTATGGCATCAGCTATCCTCGTACTAGGTATAGCCCGTGCTGGTCTTCTTCTTTTCATGTGGTTAGTGACTAACCTGGTGTCAGAGTTGATGCGGCCCATGGGCCTCTGACTTGGCTTCACGTGCCGTCGAGAAATATCTCTCAAGCATGCCGGTTTCCTCACGATGTTTTCCTTCACCGTTTTTAAGCAAGTGATAATTATACAATACGCACATGAATCCGAAAAGTCATAGGTGTGTACCTTGACCTATGACTTGGCAGTTCGACAGTCACACCACTAGGCTATCACTGCCCCTGCCGGTGCCGACACGAAAAAAGAAGAAGAACCTACAAGATAAAGTAGTATTTATTTAGCAGTCTCTACACTTCGATTCATAAGCTTTTATCAGTGGTACGAGAAGAAGAACCCAATGGCCCCAAGACTCAATCTTTTCCAAGATATCTAGAACGATAGTCGATGTACGTATTATTAAAAAAAACTGTTATTTGCATTTCACGTTCAACCATCTACGTTTCCAATTAACATTTGGTAAAATAAAAGCGACCAGCTATTACGTCTGTGCGACCAGCATATTAAGCAGTCTCACGCATAGTATGGAATAATTTTCTTCACAAAACTCTCAGGCATAATTTAAATCGTTAAGCTTAAATGTAAATTAACGTTGATGCTTGTTTTCAACGGAGTGGTGTCATAATTTGTCACCTTCAGTGTTATACAAATCCTTACATGTTGCAATTTGTCTTCATAAGCATTTTCTAAATCACCCGGGACATCAATCTTCTTGTATACGGTTCTCATAAGGCGGGGAAGAGTTTATTAAAATACGATGTTTGTAATAGTACATGTAGGTATATGAATCTCTAATGATGCCTTGGTAATTTTGTTCGGGAATATATCATGTATTTGCGTATATTGCATTGTTCGTCTAGTGGTCGGAAACGCAACTGTTGAGCATGGGGTCCTGGGTTCGATCCCCAGGTCAGACATGTGTTATTGGGTTCTTCCATTAGGAATTTCTCAGTAGCAGCCCGGAGTCGGAATTTGTGCCCGGTTGATGGCAATAGGCTCACCCCATATTACATGGGACTTAAACATAACTGGCGAAATGAGGGTGTTATTATACACCTCTGCCCAACCCTTCGGGGATATAATACGTGATGTTATGTATGTATATAAGATCCAACCAAAATACCTGGACAAACTTTTACACAGTGTTCAATACATTTAACTAAACACAACTATGAAAAAAAAAACGAGATCCAAATGTTTTTTTTTATATGTATCTATATTGCGGATAATTTTGTTTATCAAACCAAATCATGTATTTCAATTAGATAATTTACATTTTTGAAGCACTTTTGAATTGTTTAGACTTCTCCTTTCGTGTCGGCACGAACTTTATGAGAATAGCTAATGCCGTGGTAAAAGGTTAGCCAGTCAGCAAATTTGTTCGCAGGACTGATTGCCCAGTGTGCGCCGGACGTACTTAAGTATTGTCACTCGTGGAGGCTATTTTTACGCACCCCATTCTTGAGATGAACCGATACAGAGAGGCCAGTGTTCAGCAGTAGACGTTTATCGGCTAATATAAGATGATGATGATGATTCCATAACTCGATACAATCAGTACAAACTAGCGAACTCTGTTGAATTTTACCACTAATTACATTCCATGTCGCATATCTGTAGGTACCTACTTACTATGACTTTAAACGTTGCCCCACACTAGTGGCTATTTCCCCTGTATTGTGGGTGCGTTTACAGACACAAATACTTACATACATACACATCCAGGCCCAGAACAACTTTTTGTAGGCCCACAACTATTAGTTCTACCCGTAGCGCAGAAAACAATCGCCCAGCCACTGCGCCAAACGTCAAATTATGTATCTCTAAAAACGAATCCCTCAGTCTTTTATCCATAATCCCATCGATGACAGGTAATAATAACCCACTCACTTCAAGTATCACGTATTTCAGATGAAATTCTATCAAAAAGACTTACGATGTCCATTCCTAGATCCTCCCGCAATTCAGTAGAGAATAAAAATATCACTTCGAGGTTTAAGAAATATTGAGATACATTTACTCAAATGATTATTGTATGTTGAAAATTGTTATTGGATAATGTATCATAATTCAGCCCGCAAATGTCCACTATTGATTGTAACAATTCTTTATATTGCCATTATCACAATGCTTATTAGATGAATTGGTGGTAGCAATTATGTTATTTTATTAGCACAGCAGAAAACTAAAGGATTATGTTAAAAGATACAACACGATACTGTTAAAAATCTAAAATCCTCAGAACAATGAAATATTATTAGAGACATTTCAAAACGGACGAGCGATAAGTAATTTATCTACGTATACAAGTTATACTTAAACATGTACGATATACAACGTCTCTTCCATGCAGCGAAATGTATTACTTCAAACGACAAAATTCGGTCCAAGCAATAAAATAAAATGTATTATGCCTGAATTTATGCATTAGAAAGTTTCAGTAAAACAGTGACACAGTGCTCACTGCCCACATACAGGCGCGCGTGACTTGTCGACAGCTACCCAGTGCGAAAACCGCAACTGCATTGCGAAATAGCATCGTGATTTAAAGCTATAAAGTTGTTAGTGGGTACCTACATTAGCTTGGCCAGCCATTTACATTGTTGTGTTGTCTTCCCCGATGAGGCGAGCAGAATGAAAATGGCTACATCTCCTTGACATATGTGTTTACAATTATTTGAAAAGAAAGACGACTTGAAAACAATTAATTTGTTTTATAAATACAAGCAATACTTACCTATGTATCGCTTGTATTTATAGAACAAATTAGTAATCACGTAAAGATCTATCTATATTGTACTTTTTGCTAATTTTGCCGTGATTACCAATCACATTTTAATTATTAAAAAGAAATCTAGGTCCCTACTTTTTTGTACCAATAAGAAACACGTGTACCTATGTTCTGCCTAGCCTTTTCCCAACTATGTTGGGGTCAGCTTCCAGTCTAACCGGATGGGGCTGAATACCAGTATTTTACACGGAACGACTGCCATCCGATCTCCGCAACCCAGTTACTGGGCAATGCCAATATCCTAAGGTTAGACCAGTTGTCAGACTTTCGGGCTCCTGACTTCCCGTAAAGATTGTCATGGTATTCATATGACACCCGGGACCGATTGTTTAACGTGCTCTATGAGGCACGGATGGGTCTCGATGTGTAAGGAACGGTCACACATCCACGGACTGACCGCGGCAAGCGCAGCTTAACCTCGCAAATCATATAACCCGCGCGGTTGTTAATTAGCCACGAGCCCCTACAAGTGAACGAATAAGAAACACATGTATACAAGGTGTAAAAAGACCCTTCACGAAGCCGTCAACCATGCATTCAGTACATCAAACTAAGTAACCCTACGCAAAAATTGTCGCTGGGAAACGACTTTTTTTTGGGTGAATAATTTAGTTTTTCTGTAAAGCTCAATGTAACGCACTCAAAACACTGTGCTGATAAATGCAATGAGTAGTAAACGGGTAATGGAGGCATTTCAAGTAGATTTGCAACCTACAAAATTAGTATTTAAAAAAAAGTTGTGAAAAAATTGGAACTTTGACCTCCAGTATTAGATAGAAGGTTCCCAGGCATAGTCCAGAACAAAAAAATTGTCGCAATGACGTGGAGAATAAGTGCCTTTCGGCTTCGTTAAGGGTCTATTTACACCGTTTATAATTGCTAAACTAAAAGAAAACAACAGAGCGAACTTTCTCCACGCTTACTCCCGAGTGTCAATAAATTGTAGTGCGTCCCCGTCACGTCCCCCTTATTGCATGGCTAATGTTGCAGATAAAGCTAAAATTACCGTGCTCATTGCTGGCTTAATGCAGCACATTAAGGCCAAAGTACCTAGCTAGGCGAGAGTAGCAAGCAAACCAAAGTACCTAGCTAGGCGAGAGTAGCAAGCAAACCAAAGTACCTAGCTAGGCGAGAGTAGCAAGCAAACCAAAGTACCTAGCTAGGCGAGAGTAGCAAGCAAACCAAAGTACCTAGCTAGGCGAGAGTAGCAAGCAAACCAAAGCAGTAAAGATAGTGACACTAAGCCAGCAGTTAGCTTGATATTAGCTGCAAGTGAATTTTAGAGCTAGTTCGTGTAACAATTAAGCTAGCTTAAAAGCTAACTTTGTTTAAATTATGTTGCATTAATTTAAATTGCGCAGACCTGGTGTCATGAGAGGTCATGTCCTGGGTACTATTTTCAGAGTTGGCAATACGCTCTGTTATTTTTATTTCTCTTTGTTTTGGAATTTTGTCCAGTATATACAAGGTTAGTCGGAAAGGGAGTACTAAGCCGAAAGGGTGTTAAATTACCCATAATAAGTGATAACTTTTGTTCTACAACTTTCCCCAAAACTCGACAGTTTAAGGGAAATTTATTACATACATTATACAATTAAATTATTTATCTATACACAAATATCATTTACCTACATTTAAACCTAATATATACAATATAAAACTAAACTAAAAACATACAAATCTAAAGACAAAACTAACTACCTATATACAAAATTATTAAAATACAAATTATTCAAAAATATCACTTAGGCGTCAAAATATTCCTCCTCATCACCGTCAACCGGAAGCGTGCCCAGAAGACTGGCAGCGTTACCACGCTGGATGGCAACGCTTATTCTTTGGCCAAAGAATAAGCCAGCCCTCTGGTCACGCGAAGCGTCGACCAGCCTTTGGGCAATTTCTTTAAACAAAAGATGTGTACTCGGACCCCATGGCCCGAGCGTTTCGACCCCAAACGGCTCAAAGTCATAGCAACCAATGAGGTTACTATATTTGCGCCGCTTGAGGGCCTCCGCGGCCGCAGCGGCAGCGCCAGCACAGCCCGCCGAGCTAGGAAGATGGGATGGAGCAAGGGTGTCGACACAAGTTGCGTCCCATACCAAAGGCCTACCCATCTTCCATGGCAATAGCGACATGCCATCTGGTCTCTTCCCGTCGTCGCGTGCCAAACCATTCGGTTCTAGTACAGCTGGCACGCCGGCGGTGGCAAGAGCACGACGGATAATGTCGTTAATATTGGCGTGCCGTGCTAAGGGAAATAGTTTTTCAAAGATATCGTAATCGTAAAATATGCAAAAAAATCTGTCTGTCCCTAGCTATGATCAGCTGTTTTTACAATTTAGGTCATATTTGGGGTCACGGACTGGAAAATATATTTTTTGAATTCATAACTAAAGTAGGTATGTTTTTTTTTTTAAAAACTGAAACAAAAATCTTTTTGCATGCAAATAAAAATTATCGAATTTTGAAATTTTAACACTTGCTTTAAAATAGTCATCAGTGATACTTTAGGTGGCCCGCGGCTTAGTACCTCCTTTCCGACTGACCTTGTATATAATTCCATAGGTGTACCCCCGATTTAATAGTCTTGGGCGAAATGTAGGTCTAATTTACCTAAACCTCGGAGAATTCAGGATGTTTAACATTCTCCAAGTGTTGCGGCGAGCGTTGCCAGAGTGTATTCATCAGCACTAGCCTGCATGTAGAAAACGGTAAGAGGAAGCACGCTCTCCATCTGAAAGGATAACCTTTCAAATAGAGTGCTACTTCCTGGCAGGTACAAGTACGTGAGCTGTTCCAGGTTTTATTCTGAGGGACATAAGTACCTTATGGATGGTGATAATTCCTGTGCATTAGTGTGCATTCCGGATAACTTGCATACAGATGGCTGGAAAACATAGTAAGCTATTACAATAGACGTACGGTACTATAATCTAGAATTCTATTCCGTATCTCAATCACAACAGAAGGTACCTATGTAATTTTTCGTGAGAAACATACCATCATTTCACACGTGTATTTCCCGAAGGGTTGGGCAGTGGTGTATAGTAACACCCTCATTTCGCCCTTATGTTTAAGTCCCATGTTATAGGAGGCTAGCCTATTGCCATGAACCGGGCACAAATCCAAACTCCGGGCTGCTACTGAGGAATTCCATACGAAAAAACCTAATAACACTTTGCCCGACCTGGGTATCGAACCCAGGACCTCGCGATCAGCAGTCACGCTTCCCACTACTAAACCAACGAGACAGTTCGTGAGAGACATTTACATTTATGATTGTATACGGTTTAGTCAAGTGCAATTTTGCGGTATTGCCAAACTAGTTTCGACTCGCGACCTCGCGGCGCGTTCAGCTTATGATTAAAGGGCTTCGTTTGGGTACAAAACTAGTCGGGCAATCTCGAAAAAAGGCACGTGAGTTCAACGTTCAAGTGCCTCGCACCATTCATGATAAATGATAATGGTCTTTATTTCTGTAAATAAATCTGTTACAGGCACTTAAACAAGTCAATGTAATGTTTTTTTAAGACCGAATGCACCGGCATTTTGTATCTGACTACCTCTGAGAAGAAAAGCCGAAACCAACTCAGAGATCAAGGTCTCTTTTAAAGTCCAGAAGTTGTGGTATAAAAACTATGCGAGTGTAACAATGTAGGGCAACGTCTGGAATGCATAAACACATAATGGTAAAATGTTGAAGAATTGCCTAGCAGCCTATTCAACTAGCCAATACAATCACCATATAGCGTCCCTTGAGAAGGGTATCCAGGCACTTTCGCATACCTTATTCTTTATACTCTGATTTGACAACCAAAAATATTGTCATTTCCATATATATTACTATATTATCATTTATATGGATTCATATATTGGAGTTTTTTTTACGAAATTGGGTACTGGAACACGATACGAGTCGTTAAAGACGTCTCTGTTGGAAATGAGGACGGAAGAACGAACACTGTATTGTGTTGGTTTGGCAGGAAGAAGCTCATAAATTTTATATGTTGAAACTTTTCTGTGAATTACCGTCCATGCAGTGGACATATACATTTAATTACGTAAGAAACGAACATGCTGTTTACTTATTTCAGGAAAAGTAATTATCTTGTATGGTTGGTAGAATAATGAAAAATTATTACAACCTAATTTAATACTGTGGTTTATATTGCTTGGAATTCATGTCGTCGGTGGAAAGGTAAAAAGACTAAAGCGCCAATATACCTACTACCTAGTAGAGAGATTTAAAGTATTTTTTTTAGAAAATAAATTATAAATAATTAAATTATCTATTTAATACGGATACTCTAAGAAAAATAACTATGTCTATTTTCTTAAAAAAATACTTTAAATCTCTCTACTGTAAAGTAGGTACCTATATTGGCGCTTTAGTCTTTTTACATTTCCACTGACGATATCAACCAATGTTAACATGACCCTAAAGCTTAACTGTTACTATTTATTGAGTTGTTGAGCTCCCTATGGCGATTCGCACACTGCACCGCATCACGCAGCGTAGCGCGAGAGTGCGTGTTCTTACGTTGTTTGCAAGTATCTGTGTTTGTATAGAAAACACGCGTAGTGCAACACACAGAAAACGCATTCACGCGCATTGTTGTGGCTCCGTCGCCACGCACTTCGCAGCGTAGCGCGGGGCAGTGTGTGTTTCGCATAAAATAAGGTTTGAGCTACGCGGTGATCGATGCACGCATTCCGTCAGTTAGGACAGGTCAACTTAAACCTGCTATGGCACTTTCCTCAAAAGGCCATTTCAGACGTTGCCCTACATCGCATAGTTTTTATACCACAATGTCTGGACTTTAAAAGAGACCTTGATCTCTGAGTTTGTTTCGGCTTTTCTTCTCTGAGCTAGTCAGAAAGGAAATGCCGGCGCCATCTAGTCTCCAAAAAAACATTACATTCACTTGTAAAAGTGTCTGTAAGAGATTTATTTGCAGAAATAAAAATCATTTATCATTTATTGATGTCTAGAAAGCAACTCTTTTTTTAGTAAAATCGTACTTATCAACAAATTGTCACTGTATCTCAATACCCAATAGAAACCCAAGAGGTATCCTAATTTATACAATTATATGACGCAAACAAACAAAACCTTTCTCAGTCTAATATCGAATCCTATCAAGACGCAGCACGTACCCTGAATAGGCTAGACTTTTGTTTTCCTTAGGGAATTTCTAAGACAATAGGTACCATCTATCCTTCAGTCCCTCGTGTATATTTATAAAGGAATCCTTTTCGTTCAAGTCGTCAAACCAGATTAGGGTTCGCCCATAAATTTTGGTGGTACAAGTACAGAACTTATATCAATGTATACTGCGAAACAGTGATGCTTGTTTCGCGTAAGCTTTGAAGTTTTGAATTGATATTTATACACCCGTACTGTTCCAAGATCCAGGAAGTTAACACAATCCATACGGAACCATCATAAATTACAGACACTGGTAGGTACCCACCACAAAGAAACAAGCGTAGGTACTGTCACGGTATGGTGCGTTTGAAATTGTATTACGTTTCATGTAAGTACTCATAAATCAAAAGTAATTATCCAAAGAGATGAACGAATAATCATATACTACTAGCGACCGGCCCCGGCTTCGTACGGGCCTCCGTGGTACGGACCAATAAGGATTTTTCATCAGTTTTCATAAAACATTTTATTTTCTCTGACTTTCTTGGAAAAAAATTGTGGTACCTCAGGTAGTATAAATAACAAGTTGATAAATTATACACATAAACCTTAACCGAGGATCAATGTATCTAATCGTAATTAATTAAGGCCACTAAAATGAAAAAAATAAAAACATTTTTTACAAAAAATTTAAACCGACTTCAAAAAAGAATAAAATAATTACCATATAAAATTAACAGTTTCAGAAGTCGGTGCTGATCCACGCTGAACCAAATTGAAGGCACCGACTTCTGAAACTGTTAATTTTATATGGTAATTATTTTATTCTTTTTTGAAGTCGGTTTAAATTTTTTGAAAAGACGCTTCTCGTAACATAATCACATCATCACAATATGCGTACTGTTCGTCATTGAGGAGCTCCATTGTCTATCTCCGAAGTTCTTCATCAGATCTTCACCAAATTTAAATGGGACCAACTTCGAAGTATACCCTATCCATTAAAAAAAGAATCATCAAAATCGGTTAACAATTTGCGAAAATATCGATGAACATACACAAAAAAACAAAAAAAAAAACATACATACAGACGAACATAGTAACCTCCTCCTTTTTGGAAGTCGGTTAAAAACGAGATCAAAATCAGTTTAGTAGTTACTGAGAAAATCGCGCACAGAAACATAGACCGACAGACGCGGTGGGGTACTATGTTTAATAATATGTAGTGATGATGATAATGGAATCCGTTTGTGTTACCAAAAAGCTGTAATCCTGGACTCTGAAGCAAAAACAGACATTTTGTAAGAAAAGTGATTTATGAAAATTAAAATATGAATGAAAATACCTATGACAGTCGTTACGGGTAGTCAGAAGCCTGAAAGTCTGACAAACGGTTTAACCTTAGGATATCAGCATTGCCCAGTTACTAGGTTGCGGAGGTCTGATGGCAGTCGCTCCGTGTAAAATACTGGTATTCAGCCGCATCTGGTTAGACTGGAAGCTGACCCCAAGATAATTGGGAAAAGGCTAAGAGGAAAATATGAATGAAAATAATAATAATACATATATGCACATTTTTCTGAATGCTTACATATTTTATGTACCGTGATCCCCACACCAGACATACCTGTATCGTGGGGGTATGTCAGGTGTGGGGACCAAGGTACATAAAATATGTAAGCATGGAATGGATGAAATCGTGTGTAATTCCTCAGTAGCAGCCCGGAGTTTGGATTTGTGCCTGATTGATGGCAATAGGCTCGCCCTCTATTACATGGGACTAAAATAACAGCGAAATGAGGGTGTCACTATACACCTCTGCCCAACCCCTTGGGGAAAACAGGGGTGATGTTATGATTCACAAAAAAAGAAATCAGTTTTGTGTCATCTTTTGCGATAAGAACTAAGAACACTTTTTGCCATCTTTATCATCGTGTACTATAAACAGGGACCAAGGATAACCTAAAAAAAAAGAATTCCATGCTCCTTTTCATTCAATGTAAAACTGACAATGGTAACAAGCCCTTTAAATAACTCGTTTGATGATTTCCCAGTATTTGTGCACAAAAACATCACCATAGCACATCGACCCTCATTAGTAGAACGATAAGATAAACTGGTGCTGAACGATCCCAATTAGATCCATAGATTTCTCGAACATCCAATTTACAGTTTAGACTTCGATTTATAACTGTCTGAACAATAAATTGGCTTATCGCCATGCATTATCGTACTCTGTTTAATCCAAATTAGTCCTGGCTATTATTAACTAGTGAAAACGTGCTTGCTTTGTTAATAGTATCTTTCTCAGGAGCCTGAGCTTATTTAGGCCAGAAACACATAAAAGCGATGCTTCGTCGCAACCCAAAGTTTGGCGACATTTAAGAAGTAAAGCAATGGGTACTTCGTTCAACTGTATGTAGGTCGACAATTTTTGCGTTCCGACGACGGCACATCGTTTTTGTGTGTCGGCTCTTAGTACAGAATCTATAGTTATATTCCGTGGAGGGACGAATTAAGAATACAATTCCCCTCCGCCGGGTAAACGAGTCGTAAGTGGCAATGAACCTGGAACCATAACTTATGCCCGAAAAATGGCAATATACTCGCCACCTATTTACATGTCTTAATACCAGAGGTGAAACGTGGGTGTACCCGACAGACCCCAGTAATTGGAGAACATAATTATCTGCTTTCCTCTAAGGGAATACCAGGCATGAGTATATATATATGTATCTATCTGTAGTTACTTATAACAAAGAAAACATGACACCAATTGCTTGTCTTAGATTTTATGAAGCCCTAATATGGTGCTCACAAGAAATGGGTCAGCTTACCACACTAATAGGTAAAAAATATTTAGCTCCTAAAGTCCCAAACGGCTGCAAATAGATTATAATAATGTTTTGGAGCTTAAATCTTTCGGAATTTATAGGGAAAGGAAACATAAGTTACTATTTATCGCCGAAGGTAAACTTATAATTATTGTAGTCTGCCTAAATCTGCCAGCTACTAGCACATTATCTCATTTCTAGTGTTTATTTCGCATCACATAATTTTAGCTATGTTTTATCCTATCTTAAGAACTTTATGTTACAAGACATGTGTAATCGTAAGTCGGGTTAGTCCATAAACGTAGCGAGTAGAAGTAACCGCAATAAAACTGAAACAAAGACGCGGGACTGAAATTTATATCGAAAGTTCTAAGCTCACACATTGGAAACTATTCTGTATTTGTTAAAAGGCACACACTTTGGCTATAACTCTCTATTACATGATAGGTAATGGTAAAACGAAGTTGACTGTAAATAAAATGTTTACAATAACTCCTCGCCTCCTCTTTTCTCTCTTTGCCTCGTTGATTTAGTGGTGGCATGCGCGAATGCTGAACGGAGGTCCAGGGTTCGATCCCTAGGTCGGGCAAAGTGTTATTGGGTGTTTCCGAGTGGAATTCCTCAGTAGCAGCCCGGGGTTTGGATTTGTGCCTGGTTGGTGGCAATAGGTTCGCCCCCTATTATATGGGACTTAAACATAACGGTGAAATGAGGGTGTTACTATACACCTCCACTCAACCCTTCGGGGAATACAGGCGTGATGTTAAGTTATGTATGTAACTTCTATATTCATTCAATCTACGGGATGAAGTAACTTAAATTAGCAAGTAAAATAGATGTTGAGCTATATGTATGTACTAGCACTTTGCCCGCGACTTCGTCCGCGTGAATTTTCATACAAACTTCCATCCCCTATTTTACCCCCTTAGAGGAGAATTTCTAACAATCTTTTCTTAGTGGATGCTTACGTCACAAAAGGAACCTACTGTTCAAATTTCGTGTTTTCAGCTTCTGTGGGTTAGGCTCTGCTTTGATGAATCAGTCTGTCAGTCGGTCAGTTAGAACTTTTCTCTTTAGTTTTTCTGAGCCTGTAAAAAATTCTAAGTCAATAGACATGTGAAAAAGATGACCTTACAATGTGCAATGTAACAAATTTTCAAAACTGAAATACCTAATACAATTTAGCTTTGCATACATACAGAACGATAAAACTTAAGTGAATTCGTTTCCAGCGTTTGTTTAAATGTATGTTTCTCTTTATAACTGAACATATAAAAAATATTTTAGAAAAATAAATTCTTGAACCTGATGAAGTTCTATCTGATTATTTTTGTTTGTGTTTATATTACATTACCTAGGAGTCATAAAATATTATTTAAGGAGTTGGTAATATATTCAGCAATTATTGTAATGTATCCTTCCATATTGGTCAGCCGTAAAATATGATTATTGGTACGAGGTATCAAATCATATTATCATAAGGTACCGACAGAATATTACAAAACCGTTCCATTTTTAGCATACTCATTTATAATGAATGTTCTATTATTGTACCTAAAGACTCATTAAGTACAATAATAGAACATTCATGAGATCACAATACCAATCAACAATAGGTACGTTACGTGACCGAAGCGAAGACCGAGGCGCGTGACAAGCTCACGTGTAGGTAGGTTGGTCCAACATTATTTCTACAAAAAGACGAATAGTCCTCGCTATTTAGATAATTATTAATGGGATGAAGATTTATATGTGCAAGTCACGACAAATGAACATTTTAAGTATGTAGTAATGTGTGAGTAGGTGCAGATAGGTATGGTCGTAAAACTGAATTACAAAGAATATATTAAACGTTTTTTAATGTTTTGGCTGGTCTCGCTCTCTGCAACCTTTTTTCTCAAACGGTATCTTTTAATAATATATAATAGTGGCGTGTAATGGCAAATTATTATTGTATTATTCCTAATTGATCCGTATTATTTTCATCGAATTTTCACGTTACAAAATGTTGTATTTGGTGTTATATTCCGGTAGGTAGCGACTTTTAGTTCAATAAAAATGTAAATAATATTATTTATAATTATTTTGATAGTCTTACTTCTTCAAAATGAACTAATCTTCTGATAAAACACCTACATATCCTACCTACCCTAACATAAGAGAGACAATGATAGGATTCTATTAAAATTTAATAGAGACGCCTGTGAAAATTTAATCATAAGATCGTAGCTTTAAGGTATAGAATCACTTAACACAAAATATACTGCATAATAGCGTGTCTACCAATAATTAAGGGAGCTTGCCTTTCATAACACTATTTCATAATCATCCGTTACAGCAAAAAGCTTTATAATGTTTAAACCTTACAACGACAAAATCACAACCCCGTGCTAAAATTATGATCATAAAATACTGCAAATGGTATCGCACTAACATAAATAATATTCGGTATTTTCGCATAACAACACAATGGAGACATACACCCATATTCTAAGATGTTCCTCCAAAACTTACGCGACTCGACTCCACCTCGAGTTGACATAAACGTCCTCGACTAAAGATTTTTCCTCAGTCGAGGTAAGGAATCATCTGTCAAAGTCAGGGTACCTCGGAACATACCTTAAGGAAGGAAGTGTCAAAGTTCGTAGGTATGTAACAAAAATGAATTTTGAAGACTATCGAATATGCTTACGATAATCCTTACAAGTATTTATTTTGAAGGTGTTTTCTAGGCCGTCCTGAGTCGAGTATGAGTCGAGTAAGTTTTGGAGGAACGTCTTAGAATATGGGTGTTAAAGACTATATTTAAAGCTTAGTATCATCAACCCGAGTAAATTATTGTGACGCTATAAACTTCAAGCCATCTAAAAGTGAACAGAGATAAAAATGTTTACAACACATCGGTGTAATATCAAGGGTCGTCTGAAGTAAAAGGAAAAAATATTCTTATTGAAAGGGCACAACTTTTGTACCCTTCGAAAAGCTTTATTCATCGACTTAGAAAAGTTAGTTTTTCCTCGCGGCATACTTACATATTAGTCTGTATTTTTTATCATTAAATCATGGAATGAATGTTCCTTTTTACGCGCACAAACACTTTTTGATTAATGGAAAAACTATGCGGATATTAGATTGTTTTGTATCAGCCGAAAAGATAAGTCGATTTTTTAATCACGCTATACCACGGTATGTATATTGGTGCCTACATAAAATTATGTGTGTGTGGGGTTGAATGTCCGACTCCCTAACCACAAAGTCTAGAACTATGTATTACATGAAAATTATCCTGCGCCATTTTGTTTTCCAGACGCCTGACTATCACCAGTCAGAATTTAACCGATTTTTTTCAGCATTCCTTGGATTTACTCTATATAAAACGTGTAAACTTTAAAACAGAATTTCTTCTTCCTCCTAGTCTTCTCCTAACTATGTTGGGGTCAGCTTTCAGTCTAACCAGATGGGGCTGCATACCAGTATTTTACACGGAGCGACTGCCATCAGACCTCCGCAACCCAGTTAGTGGTCAATGCTGATATGCTTAGGTTAGACCGGTTGTCAGACTTCCGGGCTTCTGACTACCCGTAACTGTCATAGGTATTCTTATCACACCCGGGACTGACGGTTTAACGTGCTCTCCGAGGCACGGTAACCCACCGACACGCGTTGTAAAGGAAAATGTGAATTGAATTGTTCTGCCTAGCCTTTTCCCATGTTGCCATGGCCAGCTACCAGTCTAACCAGATGCGGCTGAATACCAGTATATTACATGTGAATATGAAAATGTGGCTTGAATTATGATAAATTATTACAGCAGACATGCTACGGTAAGTCTATTACTACGCTTTTAGGGCTCTTACAGACGAGCGTTACTTTGCCGTCGCCGTTGCGTCGCCGCCGCCGCTCGACGCACGGCTACTATTTACCCCTGTCCTCAGCAATGTGCCGCTCGTTTTTAAGAGCCCTTTGTTACTCATTTACATAATTATAATTCATATACCTACCTAAGTACTTTATTTTTTAGGTTGATGACTGCTGTAGCAATAAAAGTAACTACGGAAAAGGCGTATACGTACACAAAGCCATTTTCAAAAAAAATAATGTAGGTCTTCCTCCGTAACGTTTGATGTTAAATTTAAAAGCTTTTGAAATATTTCACAATATATATGGGTTCACGTTCCATGCAAACAAGAAAATTCTCATTTAAAAGCAAGAGGAAATGAAAATCTCTCTTTGACAAACTAAATGCGAAACAGTCTTTACCGCACAGCATGCAAATGTCCTACTACCGAGAAGTCCGAGTACCGAGAAGAGTCATGTTTTCAAAGAGATTGCTGTATAAAGTTTAATTTAAATAGATTTTAATTCAACATCGAGTTACTAACCCTCCATTTCTGAAATGCTGATCATAGTATTTCGGTCGGCTTTTTTCGTTGGTATGAGATATGACAAAAGATTAAATTTTTCAGCCCTTTTAAAAATAGCGAGTAAGTTAATTTCCTAACTGTCAAGATAAGTTATGAAAAGTGACTTATTCAGAAACATTTCCTATTTTATAATCCACGGGAAGCCCCGTTTGACCTAACTACTTCATAAAATAAATCCGCTGCAGTATTTTAACCTGTATAAAACCATTCCACAAATTAGTAAACAGTCAAAAACGAGTAAGTAGTCAAAGATTTGCTTGGTGGTAAGGTCTATACGGTCCGCCTGGCTAGCTACCACCTTCACATTAAAGTTTGGCGCCAAACAATTCACTGTGTTCCGTCGTGTGTTTGTCAGAGCCAGAAGGATATAGGGGAATCCCTTTATAACTCTATTTCTTGGATTCGTGTGCCCCATCTTAGACCTTGTCTGCGCTTACCATCAGGTGAGACAAGGGTCAAAGGCGACCAAAGAATAAAAAAGAAATGAAGCTGTCGCGGAACGCTTGGCAGATGTGAAACATCGAAATTCATGTTGTTTTTTTTTAAACTGCCCGAGGCAAACTGAAGAGAGCCGATGAGACACGAAGGTCTGCCGTCGTGTGTCTGTCATCGCGAGCGTCGCCACGCAACAGCCGCTCTCACATCGTAGACATAATATCATCAATCTGTGCTCTCACACCCGTAACGCCGCGCCGCATTAGATATTTCACATCAAAAAAATAACTTTTCACCTGATTAATATATTTGTCAGACCCGCGTAACATAATATATCCTAGACTAATTCATGAAATGCATTGTTTCAATAGGGTAGAGTTTATCAACATAATTTTGCCGCACGTATGTTTGACCTGCATGAACCTCGATCATAAACCATAGTAAATATTGGATATCAAGATAGCAATAACGCAAGCATTTTATTTGGTGGCGATATTAAGTGAATAGCAACACGACTGGGTATTATGTTGTTTCCTAAGTAAGAACTTAGATAAAATCCACAACATAAGCAGATTGCTCTGGGAAAGTGGGCTGGCTCAAACTGAAAATATAATTAATATAAGCTTCAGCATAATTTACATTTTGCCTACATTAAAATTGTTTCTGGTACTTATACGCCAGTTAACAGTTTCTTTTGTCGTAGTTATTTGACTATAGAAATAAACTTACATACCTAGATATCATATATAAGTAAGTACATTATATTTATTTCAACCAACTTTGCCAAGCGATTGCGTGAGAATTTTAAAAACGCTTTGGTATAAGAATTGTATGATAAAAAATATAAAGGCGCTTGTCGCTATAACTTTATTATTCCCTTCTTTCAGCGAATGCTTTAATAAATTCCTATCTATGGCTCTTCAAGGTAAGTAACTGAAGTGCAAACTTATAAAATCTTATCAGTTATAATTTTAACAATGAGAGGTCAGCATAAACTGGTAATGTATAGCTTGTTTTGTAGTTGTGTGTACCTACTATATGTATACATAGGTACGCATAATTTGAACTTCCAATAAAATAGGTTGATCCCAAATTTTTATATTTATGGATATCAAAACATTCAGGGTATTTTTTTTTATTCATGCAACAAAATAAGTTTATTACAAACTAGCTGTGCCCTCGCGGCTCCGCCCGCGTAAGATTTTTTTTTTAGATATTTGCGTAACTTAAACCGTTTACGCAGCGCACGCAACGGAAGCTCTAAAAAGGAATATTTTTTCCCGTTTTGCAACATTTTTCATTTATGCTCCGCTCCTATTGGTCGTAGCATTATGTTATATAGCCTATAACCTTCTTTGATAAATGGACTATCCAACACAAAAATATTTTTTCAATTCCAACCAGTAGTTCCTGAGATTAGCGCGTTCAAACAAACAAACTCTTCAGCTTTATAATATTAGTATAGACTATAGATTATGACCTTTGGGCGGCGATGTCAGGATGTCTACGATATAATCATAACAAAAGACATTGTTATATTGCAGTTTATATCTCCTTTCTCGGAGATAAGTAATGTTTTGGTTTTACAGGAAAAATATGTCTTTATTAGGCATAGACTTGTGATTTATATATGTGAAGTACAGGAAATAAGAAAATGTTTACTAGACTTGGGTGAAGAATATCGTTTATTACAGCGACCCATTTAGTGTTCTGTCTGAAAATGATATATGAAAACTGAGTGACAGAACCAATGGAAACGCCTGTCTGGTTATAAATCACCATGTAAGTATTGTTTATGTACCTACAAGACAGTGACAGTGGGCAAAAAAAAAAACTTTTTTGTAAATGTACCTACTTCATTTTCTTAAAGTAATTAATGTTGTTGCCTGCGACGCCATCCACCTGGAATTCTGTTATATCGTGTTCCCTAGGGAATACTTTAAAATTTCGCAACTAGAAGTAGCCTATGTGTTTTTTCAAGCCCCAAACCAAGTTTCATCACAATCGACTGAGCCACTGTTGCGGCAGCGTGAAGAGGTATCAAATGAAATAAAGAAACAAACTCACTTTCGCATTTATAATATTAAAAATCTTATCTTTATTACCTATATTTTAATGCGGACCCCATAATATAAAACTATTACACGATAGAAACTAAAACAAAACACATATTATTATGTCACGCAACCAAACAATGAATCTATAGCAGGACGTTTGCATGTTTATGACATAATCGATTAAACCAGCTAATCAATTTACACACTTAAATAAGTCTTATTTGTATCTTAGATTATTCCGTGAGATTAAGCTATAACACAATAAGGCTAACGAGTGACCTTAACTCGGTAATTGGAATAACTTGGCAACAAGCTGGTATTCTTATAAAATATATGGACGAGACGAAATGGAACAGCCAGCCTCCCGACTCATAAAAACTATTGTAATTTATAAGTTGTATGTTATTTCAAGAAAGAGATAAAAGCTATCTTATTTCTTAGATAATGCCATAGTTACAGTACTAATAGCAACTTAATAAGTTCAAAGTAAAGTGGAATATCCATTCGATAATTTTGTTTTACGAAACTGAACGGAATGTAGACCTCAAGAAGGTAGACCTTATAACGTGTCACAAGAAACTTATTAGGGATTTATAGAATTTTAAGCAATAGTTTATAAATAATTATATTAATCTCAATACAGAGACATGTGTACAAATGTTTAAACTTATAAATTCATATTCTATACGCCAGGGGTCGCCAAATGGCGGACCGCGGTCCGCATCCGGACCGCCGACCCATTTTGTGCGGACCGCGAGAACACAGCAACTTGCACTACAGAGTACGTAATTTAATAAAAATGTATCCTCGCATTATCTTTGTTAATAAATATGTTTTTCTATAAAATGTTGTGCGGACCGCGATGGTCATTACACTCATTACATTTCTTAAAACGGACCCTGAGCGAAACTAATTGTTGACCCCTGTTATACGCCATGTAGAATAAAGATAATCTACTTATTGAACAAAACTTAGACACATAAAAGCACTATGGCTAGTTTTTGCTTTTTTGCATTATGGTTATTTATTACAAGTTTATCTTTTATTTTATTCGTACAACTACAATCGTAAAAGACGAAAAATTTACTTTATGATACCTATTTCCTTTTACCTAGGACAAATTAGTAATGTATTGAAGCAAATATTCAACGGCGAAACAGTCACTGCTGACTATATTTTCATTTAATGCGGTCATAACAAAATTAATGTAGTGCACTTCAAACTTAGTATCCTCACAACTATGGTTGATTAATTCAATATGATGAAGCACATTTTTTACATTTTCTATGACAAAGGACCAAAATGTTATATTTTCTATACCACATCCAAAAGTGCCTCGTTGGTCTACTGGGGGTAAGCGCGACTGCTGATCTTGAGGTCCTGTGTTCGATCCCTAGGTCGGGCAAAGTGTTATTGGGTTTTTCCGTGTGGAATTCTTCAGTGGCAGCCTGGACTTTGGATTTGTGCCTGGTTGATGGCAATAGGCTCGCCCCCTATTACATGGGACTTTTAAACATAACGACGAAATGATGGTGTTACTATTTATTTATTTACTATATACCTCTGCCCAACCCTTCGGGGAATACAGGCGTGATCTATCCAAAACAGCAAAATTACAGTAACTAATTAAGTTTATTAAACTTGTATGAACACAACATATTATGGGCGAAGCACTCTGTGTTGTACAATAGGGAAACTTTGAACGAGGTAAGAACAAAGTTCCACACAATCTTAGTATGATAGTTGTAAGCGATTACAACTTCATAATTAAACTACAACTCGGGCTCTCACACACGCTGTTACTGTAATATAAAATTGTACAAGAAATTGCATTGCAGACTAAAATGTAGACGACGATTAAATGGAAACATTGAGTCTTATAATCAAGATTTTAATACAGAATGGTAGGTAAGACAGCAATGTGGCTCAGGCTCCAAATAATAAAAACTCATTTTCATTCTGTCGGTGGCTCGGCGTATTTTAATTATTATATATTTTCATCAAGAACTAGGTATTTGATAAATTAAAGAAATACTATCTCTTGATCTTGATCTTGTTCTTCTAAAGGTAAAATACCAGGACGATTGATAATATAGGTACATACTCATAACTCATTCTGCCTTATACATTTTTTACGCGATTAGACCCGATTTAGTATCGTTATAATAGGTACATACATTTGGGAAAAGGCTTGTGAATGATGTAAGCTTGGGAACAAACGTAATACATCGAGCTTTCTGTTATACTTTAAACTTGATTAGGTATCGTAATAATGCAAGCGGTAATAATAATTCCTTCGTTCAACGACTAATGCCCGGTTCCTATGGGGAAATAACGTGGCGTTTTGCTTACGCCACGTGTCTTTTTAACCGACTTCCAAAAAAGGAGGAGGTTCTCAATTCGACTGTATGTTTGTTCCGCGCTATCTTTGCTAATTGTGAACCGATTTTAAGGATTATTTTTTGTTTGAAAGAGTATTCTTTCGAAGTGGTCCCATTTAAATTTGATGAAGATCTGATGAAGAACTTCGGAGATAGACAATTTGAAGTCGATTTTATTTTTGTTAAAAAGTTATATTATTCAAAGGAAAGTACGGTGCAATAGTTCCTTTATAAAAATGCACACCTATGTAGTTTTACTGGCTCATGCCTCTGACGGTAAGGCAACTGGGGTGTTGACTGCTGATCGAAAGGTTACTGGGTCGATATCTGCCCCATTTAGTTAGTTGACCGGGTACAGCAAAAATATGTAGGTAGACGCAAAATATTGGTATAGCATTGAAAGTTGCATTTACAACGAAAACCTTTTGAAACTGTTTTACATTTTATGCAGATCAACAAAACGTCTATTCGAATATTTGAGCTGCAATAAAAGAGCACTCGTGGGTGCTCTTTGCTATTACGATACTTAAATACGTGTGGCGAACCCTGGATAGTCAGTCCCGCTACCATCCTTAAATCGTTGACTGTCTAATCTTTCATCACGGCATGAGCTATTCTCAGCTCCTGTTGACAAGAGAGAAAAGAAGATATTTCAAAGTAATCCATTGAAAAATCTTCAGCAAAACACATTTGAACATGGAATCAACCAACGTCTCAATTGATACACTGATGATATTACAGCCATTACCTATTTGTATAAGCGAATGTTTACAAAAGCATCTCTCAGATAGCTCAGTTTACGCAACCAGATGATATTGAGCAGGGATTCGACGGGATTTGATGCTGAGAATACGCTGTGTGACGTCAGTTTATTTTATTTCGTATGTGCTGAATGTTAGCTTTGTATGTGACGTCATGTGTCCGGCCGGTGTTACTCTCATTGAATGCTTATTGATCCGTCAAAGTTAGGCATGAACTCAGAGTCGTCGGGTGGCCGCGTCGCTCTAAGGGCGTGAAGCAAAACATTGGGCGTTTCATTTGTCTCTCATACTTCTGTACTCCGTGCTCATACTATAATATAATTCGGAACACAAGAAAGTTTTTTGTATATACAAGTTATAAGAATAAGTTTTCCCAAAGCCGCCTTTAATAACCTAAGTTTTTGTTGGACAAAACATTTTTCTCATATATTTGAAGTGCTTCGAATCTGCCACATATTGCAAATTATCGTTTAATGGATTTTTGATGGAACATCGAAAGTTATCGTTACATGACCATGAACATAGGTTATTTTGTACATTATAGTTTGATAACTAAGAATACATTGTTGTATGTAAGAGGAAGAGACCAAAACCAAAGAAACGATGGATGATGGCTAGTGTGAAAAATGATATGGCGGGTGACTATTGAGATGATGGCTAATATAAATGTATGGAAGAAAAAGACATACTGTGCCGACCCCAAATAATTTGGAATAAAGGCAGAAAGATAATGATGAACTAAAATACATTGTTGAGGATTAAACGCAACCACATTTGGTTAAGCGCTGCTTTACAAGATCAAGCTATTAAAATGACATCCACGTTCGCTCCAACGTTATATTAAATCTTTCTTTTAGCCACATGTGTTACAACAACAAACACGGGTCAGCCATAAATTTTTAATTAACTTTGCCTACGTCATCTCATTCGTGTTTTTTTTAAATTTTACGACAAGTTTGCAAGCGTGATGTTTATGCGAATATTTATTTGTATATATAGCTATTAGTTTCGAGCAATGCTGAATGTAGATCATTAAAACTCCTTGCAGCTGAAATGTTTTAAATGTGGTTTCTTCCGGTATGAACAGTACTCAGTAAAATAAGACTTCATTAAGACTGCAGTTTGCAGTTATGCATACTGGATTATCAAAAGCTTTCTAGAAGAGAGAGGTAGATTGCGAAAACGATTTCAACTGGTTTCAGAACAGTTCAAAAATAGTACATTATGATACCTATAAGTGTGCTATGTTGGTCATTACGGTCGAAGCGGTATTGTAAGCGCGAGCCGTAGGCGAGTGCGATAAGTGAGCCGAGAGTGTAATGATCAATGCACACGCGTTTCATACGACGTTTATCAACATTTTATCGTTCATCAACATTTTATTCGTTTATCACAACTTGCGAGGAAAATAACAGACTTTAAGTCTTTAATACAAAAGAATTTGTGAAAAATGGCACGTGGATTTCTTTGTAAACATATATAATTAATCTGTCGTGCCCGTGGCCGAGTTAGCAATGCGCGCGCAGGTGAAAGACAACAGGGCAAACAGCCTAATATTTAAAAAAAATTACTGACTATTTTTGTGTTTATAACACAAATTAATTGTAAGCGAGGGATAAGGAAAACCGCAGGATGCAATGAATGGTAGAAAATAGGCGAGTGAAAGAAAATATGCGTACAAAAACAAATCACTGAAAAAATATGACAGTACCAAATGTGACAACAATGCCGCGGGGTAGCGCGATGGTCGCCCATCGTCACACATTAAACATTATAATTTTATGCGTCGCCTACATTAACTAATGTTAATTTGCTGACAAAAATAAATAATTTAATGAAATGTAATATTTGTTTATGATATTTTAATTAACACAGTTTATGTATTCTATTTTTATAATAAAACAGTTTACTATTTATTAAGCGTAAAAACGATTATCTAAAATAAAAAAAAAAATGTAAAGTGAATTTCGTAGACATATAATATCATTAATCTGTGGTACATTTTACCGGACTAGTCCGCAATAAGCTACATTACGAACCTAAAAGCGGTCCAATAAGAGCCACTTTATGAGCAAGTGTGTTGAAAAATGATTTAACGTTGTTTTTAAAATTAATATTATAAATTGTGACCGACATACAAAAGCTTTCAACAGTTGTGACAAAGTTGGGTCTCATTTAAAGCTACTGCTACAACATAGTGTCAAAGTTATGAATAAACCAAAAACTACATTCCATTCTATAATCGTATCCGGACGTGTGGTTTAATTACAGATCCCGCGTCGTGTGTACACTGCGACAATTACGGCAATTTAGTCGCGCCCTTGTTAATTACACGACAGTGGACGCACCTATCTATCACAACACGTCGTAATCGACGTACGATCACAGCCGTTTGGACAGTCGGACACTGACTGAAACCGAGATATGTAGCGGAATCCGAATTTTGCAGTCCAATACTTACTGAAACCATACAATTTTAATTTTATGTCATACTAGCTGTGTCCTCACGGCTCCGCCCGTAGCCTATGTTATTCAGTGATAATGTAGCTTTCTAACGGCAAAATATTTTTTTAAATCGGTCCAGTAGTTTTTAAGTTTTTTCGTTATATATAAAAATCCAAAAATACAAATCTTTCCTCTTTATAATATTAGTATAGATATAGATTTAACTAAAAAGTAGTTATAACATCATCTTATGGCAAAATCCTATGATTTACCGAGCGCTATCGGTTAAAATTAAGGCTTGTATCGTTATGTACTAATAATGAAGCAAAGACCCCATACATTTTGCGTAGTAGACCCTCCTGTAGGTACGTTAGTAGCTATCACAGGTAAAATTAACTTGCGAGTCTAATTATGTGCTCAATTTGGTGATGACAAATTCTACCATTGATAAACAAAACAAGTCGTTTTTGACCATAAGATTCGAGCATTAGGTAGGTACTTATTGATCCTATGACGAAAGTTCATATTAACTGATACATGAACAAATTTTTCCTAGGTCTTGAGTGAACTAAAAACAATCCAAATTAAAATCTGCGTAGCCTTTTCCCAACTATGAATTAATCTAACCAGATGCAGCTGCAATCACTATTTTACAGAGAGACTGCCATCTGACCTTCATAATCTACTTAGTTGTCTACTGTGGGAAACGATATCACTGTCACTGATTGTCACTGTTTCAGGCTTCTGACTACTCGTAACGAATGCCATAGGTCGATCTGATATGACGATCATTTCCGTTGTCCCCCATCCTCTTGTCCTCCACCCGCTTGTCCACCACCGATGGACAGTGACACATTTTTGAAAAAATTGTGTTACTGTCCACCAGTGGTGGTCAGCGCTACAACTTTTTCAAAATCGTGTCACTATCCACCGATAACTGGGATCACCGATTTATCTTGCTCTCCGAGGCATGAATAGGTTTCTGTACATAAATAATGATTACCGTGTCTGTGTTATTTAGCCAAGAGCATCTTCCTGGGACCAGGGCAGGAAGATGATGATCTTCCTTTACAAAAATAGAAACAATTATTAGATACACTCGTCATTCATGTGTTACAAGATTACGTAACAGAAGTAGTTATCGTATGTCAGTCATAGTAATTAAACGAACACTGAGTGTATGACACCCATATTGTGCCAAATGTTTACGACTGAGAAGACACGCTACGCTTCCTAGTGCAATTCTAAACATGACGCGTAGTTCCTCAATAAATATCGTCACGATTCTAGAGTAAGATAATATTATAACAAATTGAACAATGTTTATTAGGTGTAATGCCATAAGAAAATAATTTACTAATCACATAAACGACGGTTCCATTTAGGCTAAAAGTATTTTTTAAACTGTTTACGACGTCTCAGACATCTGTTGATAGGGATCGGTAAATCACAAGTTTTACTGCTTTTCACAATGGTCATTTGGCTAGTTTTATTTCCCTACTGTCTGTCTGAAGAGACGGCGTGCCTACTTTAGGATTCTTTGCTATTTGGCACAACGGTAACAACTACCGCATTCTTGGCCTACATAAGAATTGAGAATACCTTGTTCCGTAACCCAAAATACATTTAGAATGGTATACATTATACGACGTGAATAATATTAAAAAGGTAATAGGGATAAAAATATCTTTCTCCTGAGACCGGAGAACGTGCGAAATGACAAAACATTGGAAAAGAATGAAAGAATAATATTTTGGTGTAACTTTCCTGTTACAGTATTATAATTATATTACCTATAGGCTGTTAAACAAGTTTATGGCTTGAAGCGTTAGGTTAGCGTGAAACTATACCTACTAAAAACCACCAGGTTTCAGAGCATTCGGATTTGTTATAGCGCTATTTTCTATGAAGTTCCCCTTAGTAGCGCACTTCCTACCAAATTCTGTGATGTTAAATACTGGTACGTAATTGTTGTAAAAATCAAAATAAAATAGGATATCTGGATTCTACAAAGTTTATTTACTATATCTAATTATAAGGCGTGCTTTACTATCAATCTAAACTACACAAATAAAAGTAAATGTATTGTACTAGTTTAATCAAATACATCATGAAACTGGTCTTCATTCGGGGTGATAAATTGTTTTCAAAAGTGCGAAGTATGACCAGGACGTGCTCAATATCTGAAAATTATACAGAAATAATTAATATTGTTGGCTTTTCATGTAGATAAATAATAGTATTATAACAGTTTACATACGCTAGTAAAAGCATTCAAATTCAAATCAAAGAATCCATACGCAGTTACTTTGCTGGGCTTTTGGGCTCTGAAAAGGAAATTAAAACTGTTAATTGATTCGTTCACTTCGATAATATCTTCAACGGTATTTATGGTAAACGACATAGCAAACAAAATATGATGATAAAAGAAATAAATAACTAACCTAATCAAAACAATGAAAAAGACCTTCCTCTCTGCTGCTCCTGTCATGTACCATTGGCTGTTGTAAATGGCATCGCTTACTTGTATACTCTGAAAATGATCGAAAATAAATAAATTATTCGCAGAGTAATCATAGACACTAATCGAGTATCAGTAATAACTTTGGTGCTTTTCAACGATTTCGTAGAGCCTACAGACGTTATAGAAATTGATTTCAAAAAAGATACTGGTCCGTTACAATTTCATTAAATGGTGAGCGATATCTACGATGTTCTCCTACAACCACACGTATCACAATGTATTCAGCAGGTTATTTCAAACTCAACACAGCATGTTTTATACCTCATTATACGATTATCTATACTAAAATTATAAAGAGGAAAGATTTGTATTTTTGTATGTAACAAATAAACTTATAAACTACTGTACCGATTTCAAAAATTCTTTTACCGTTAGAAAGCTACATTATCACTGAGTAACATAGGCTACGGGCGGAGCCGTGAGGACACAGCTAGTCAAAACTATTTCGCTTGCTATTATTCTAAAATAAGGTATATAGCTATTGGTACTTAATGCTTTGAACAATGATCTAACTATTACAATAGGCGAATTACTAACTACTTTGGTAATACCCTCATTCACGAATGCAGCTTTGAACTGCGTAATGATGAGTCATTTCATACTAGAAACTTTAATAACGTCATATATTTTAGGAACACATTCGAAATCAAACTGTGAAGTAGGTAGGTATTAACTTACAGATCTCATGATACTGTCGCCATAGTAACAATACAAAAATATTTGCATCAAACCGAAAATTAAGAAGGCCGTGAAAGACGCCATTGTCACAATATTATTGATCACCTAAAATCATATAAAATATATAATTAATTCTTAAATAATACATACATACATAAATATGATCGATTACATAAATAACGAAAATATTACCAGGACATTAAATCCAGTTACACATATAATAACTGAACTAGTTAATGCATTGAACAATATCGATTTTGAAAATATTTTCTCCATCAAATCTACACATCTGAAAGAAAACATTCAAACTTTAATTGGTTAGATGTATTCATAAGACATACCTACAATTTGTTTGTTGTTTCATTTGCATTTGTCTAATAAACATGAGGTAGTAAAAAATTTATTAGCCACCGAAGTAGGTACCAATAACAAATTAATAATGATCGTAATTTCCCTAGCTGAGCGTATTGGTAATATCAAAACATGGCCACCATTTTCGACATCATCGTATAAAAATATTTAATAAGTTACTAGCTTAATAGCACATACCTCATCAATTCTATATGTTGAACGGCTAATTTCTTGAATTTGGCTTTATCACATTTGTGCGACTTTTCATTTACAACTCTTTCCATATCATATTGCAGTAATAAGAACTGAATCTGAACAAAGGTACAGCAAGTAAAGAAAAAACAGTCGGGACCGTATACCATAAACACAGCTTCAGTTGCTGTAAAACAAATTGTAGACATCGTTATTAATGTAACATAGAAAAGTAGTTTCTAGTATGTACTAAAACAGAAATAAAAGACGATAAAACCAAAGTGGCTGGAAGCATTACGCCAGCAAAAAATTAGGTCAGTATTGCAATTCTCCGAGGAAATGGAACAGTAATCTGTCTAGTCATGCATTATGGAATTCCACAATTTTAAACTCAATGCTACGTAATGTTCATATTATCAAGCAAGAAAATTGCTGTATCCATAATATAGAAATCGACAAAGAAGTTGCCGCACGAGTTTATAATGTAGGTATTTCATTGAATAGATATGTTAAAGAATCATTCTGAAAACCGATTTTTCTCCACTGAAGACAAAACCCAGAAACCCGGATTTATAACTGTAGCTATTATCTTTGGTTTAACTGCCACTGCAACAATAACTCTAATGCCGAGAATATCTATTTAGTTAAGGACCATTATCTGAATTTAAACACATAATTTTCGTTGAGAGTTATATTTCTAAAGCATTGCCAAAAAGTAAGGTCGTTGATTTACTGTAGCTTACAGTTTCGCATTAAAGCTGCTATTATCATGGATTTTATGGGTATGTACAAGTTATTTCATTTGCCAGACGTTTATGGTAAACTACTATCATAGTTGCATAATACCTAATAATTAAAAATCTATGTACTGACTATATGTGACTGCCTTGTTGGTGTAGTGGTCGCAAGTGCGACTACTGAGCATGGGGTCCTGAGTTCGATCCCCAGGTCGGGCAAAGTGCTATTGGGTTTTACCATTAGGAATTTCTCAGTAGCAGCCCGGAGTCTGGATTAGTACCCGGTTATTGGCAATAGGCTCGCCACTTATTACATGGGACTTAAACATAACTGGCGAAACGAGGGTGCGCTAAAAACACCTCTGCCTAACCCTTCTGGGAATACAAAAGAGTTCAGTTTAATATTGCATCGTTGAAAACACGACGAAACTTAATTAAATAGCTACATACCTGTCCACATCTGATGCAGATAAAGCCAAGGATAAATCCGTAGATCAAACTCATTGAATGGATAATATGCAATAAATGGCAATTCAAGTTTCACTTCACCAGTTTCGTAGTAACGCGGGAGCATGATGAACAGAGGTCCTGATGCAAACATCAATATTCCGAGAATGACTAAATATATTATCCTCCTTGTATTATTTAATAACATTGAAACATGCACGTCAATCAAATTCTTTTTGAAGTGATTTCCTTCTTCTTCAATTTGCATCCGATTTAGTTGCAAATTTTTCATTGCATCAATTAATTCATTAATATTAGAAGCATAATATAAAAATGAAATAGATTTAAAATTACTAAGAAAACAAAGTGTAAGGCAGGGCATTAAATAAGTTATTTCCAAAAAACTTTTTCCAGTGATAATGGCTTCCACACACCATAACACTTCTGCAGTTACTTCCAAGTTAAATGTTAATAAATGTGTGGTATAAATTCGATGGGTTCGCAAACGTTTGAAAATAGAGTCTTTATTATCTGTATCATCTAGACATAATCCAACGAATTTCAAATAAAAATTCACTCGTTTCAAGCATCTTTGAAAATGTTCAAGCATACTTGTAACTGTTCTTTAAGTTTGAAATAAAGTATGACAGTATCATTTCAACACCTGCGACACACTTTGATATTTTTTCTTTGAAATATAGAATTAAGAAATTATCCCAGTTTAATTGTACAGTATTGAGCATGTATAAATTAATAACACAAGGCGCTTTCAAAAGAGCATAATAGATTTTATTTTGATAGAATGAAAAGTAAATAGAAAACGTTATTATAACTTAAGGAAGTGGTTGCAATATCGGATGTATTTTTGGGCACTTTGTTACTATGTCCCTAATACAGGTTAGTAACAATAGATCCTTTTTAGACCTGACTTGAACCAGCGTGTGCTTTACTAGTTTTCTTTGTGATATCAAAGCTAGTATTTATAGTAAAAATTTACTTGCTTTAAGCCAAAAAGTTCTTCCTTTCAACATTCCTAAAGTTAATTGTGCAATTTATGTAGAAATATTAGAATCATCCTGTACATATACACGAATAATAATGAATGTGTGTGTGGACGTGCATTTAAGAATGTAAATGATAGCCCAATGGAAAAATTACACACTACCTACAATGAAATTAAGGAACAGAATTCAATATATAATTTTAGACCAACTTGAAAAAGAAGGTAGGTACTCTTTTTGTTGTACAGGTATATACAGGGTTATTTGTAAAACACCTACAACCTCTCAGGAATATGTTACTAACATCATAATCAACAACTTTTGTTCTATGACTTTTAAAAATTCATCATATTATAGTTCATCAGATTTTCATACAAAAATAAAAATATTTAAATTGAACGCTCTAAAGCGCCCCCGCCGCCCTAACCCCGCTCCCCTCGCTATTTTACTATCGCTTTCTTTTGCTTCGCATACACTTCGTAACATTAAGACCGTTCAATTTACCGTTAAATATTTTTATTTTTGTATGAAAATCTGATAAACTAAAATATTATGATGAATTTTTAAAATTCATACAACAAAAGTTGTTGGTTATGATGTTATTAACATAGTCCTGAGGTTGTCGGTGTTTTACAAATAACCTTGTATATGTATTGTGTCAAACTGAAGCGAAAGTGAAAACTAATATTTCAAAAGAGTAATTAATGAGGACTTTTAAACCAATGCCCCAATTTTTAGCATAAATTCCGATTTTGTATGGATTTGTGTATCACTGACTAATTTATCTTTGAAAAATCAGGTTGCGTAGTTTTAAAGTACTGAATTTGGCTTACCTACTAGCATTTTTTTTCAAGACTGTAGGTACTGTTACAATTACAAAACTATTAGTTGGATTTCTCTTTAATGATAGGTTGGTACCTAAATGAATTCTTATTCTATATATATATTATATATTGAAAATTAAATTAGTTAATTGTGATACATTTGTCTTAGAAGAGCAAAATAAGACCATGAAGTACTCAGTATCTGAAAATTAAACAACAATAATTTTGGTATATTAAAAACAGTGGAATCTATTGCGTCTTTGTATATATCTTACCCGAGTAAAAGTTCCTAGATGAACATCAGCATAGCCGTTAGCTGTTAACTTGCAAGGTTTTTGAGACCTGCAACCAAATTTTAAAAGCATATAATTGTAGTGTACCTGCATATTTTTTTTGCGATCTAACTATAATGACATGTATACAAGGTTAGTCGGAAAGGGGGTACTAAGCCGAAAGGGTGTTAAAGTACCCATAATAATGGATAACTTTTGTTCTACAACTTTCCCCAAAAGTAAATAGTTCAGGAGAAATAGCTGTTCAAAGATTTCATAAAAAATACGCTAAATTCTATCTATGTTCAACTATGATCAGACGTATTTACATTTTA
Source organism: Amphipyra berbera (assembly GCA_910594945.2). Lineage (NCBI taxonomy): Eukaryota > Metazoa > Arthropoda > Insecta > Lepidoptera > Noctuidae > Amphipyra > Amphipyra berbera. The sequence continues at coordinate 8,795,379 of OU343127.1, forward strand.
CGTCATATTTGGGGTCATGGATTAGAAACTCTATTTTCTGAATTCATAACTAAAGCAGGGATGAAGAATTTTAGAAAAAACTAAATTAAAAATATTATTTCATGGAAAAAAAAACGATTTTTTAAATTTTAACTCTTTAAAACAGTCATCAGTGATACATTATGTGGCCCGCGGCTTAGTGGGCCTTTCTGACTAACCTTGTACATAACTTTGCCGAACATTTCGATAAATCATGGACTTATTAGTCAAATAACTATTGGTTTTATTGACAATTGCCATACTAAAACTGAAGTGAACGAGTTCCCCTTCATTTCAAACATTTTATTTTACACAATGATAGCAGTTCTTTACTAACCGAACTAAAACAATCAAAAGATATTTCCTCTCGACCGCCCCTGATTCATACCAACGACTTTTGTAAACAGCGTCGCCTACTCCCATACTCTGCAAAAATAACAAAACGTTACCAAGGAAACTAGAACAAAAAATAATATAAATTAAGTTTACTCACGGTTCTTATCACGTAATCACCGTAATAACAAAAAATGAATATTTGCAGCAAACCAAAAATTAAGAATGCGGTGAAAGGAGCCATTAGGGCAAGGTTTTCGATAGCCTGAAACAAAGAATAGATATTTCTAAGTCTATACAGGATGTAAACGAAATCATATCATTCCTTCAAACCTCGTGATGTACTGCTGACATAGATTAACCCTGAACGGGACACTATTGGATTCAATAAAAAAAATACAAGAAGTAAACATGTGTTCTAAACGTGAGGCGTTTTAGCGCCCAGAGTTAAATGGCCGCGCGGCAAACGATAGCCGCGCAATTCGCTCGGAGCGCTAAAATGCCTCACGTAAAGAACACGTGTTTACTTCTTGTAATCTTTTTTTTAAATCCAAGGCTATCCCCTGCTGGGTTAATATGTCAGCAGTACATGATGAGGTTTGAAGTAATATGATTTCGTTTACACCCTGTATATACCTAATGGAAAAAGTACCTATTGAAACATTTCGACCAGGCCTACGTATACAAAATGTAAGTGCAAATCCACACTTCACATGAGAGGAGTTTAAATTCTCCAAAGATTGAAATAAATTTCTGTGTATTTCTAAGATTACACTTGAATTAGTATTCGTATTCATAGGACACTGCGATGTCAAGCCTTACCATCAAATTAAATCCAGCAGCACATATGATCAAGGAACTGCTGACAACGTTGAATAAAGTTGACTTCGAATAAATTGTTTCTAATAAGTTCACACATCTGAAATTTTTTACCAAATCCAATACATGTCAACTATGTACAGCTATTGCTATTTTGCACAAATGAAATAAACTACCAAAGTAATTCATTAAAATTTCAAAAGTACTGAACTAAAAAAATAAGCAGAAGCGACGAAGAAGTTCGTACTCGTTTTGGCAATGTTCCACCGTGACTCAAAATTGAGGATTTAAATAAGTACACGTTCTGGAAATACCCATTTTTGCTGTCAACAGTCGGATATTTTAAACTATATTATTTAGGTACCTATTGAAAAAGATTCCTAAATGTACCAAAATAATATAGCGTTCATATCCATCATTTGTATAAATAAGTGCATCACAATACAATGAATTCTGGTATACTGGTAACATCATACCAAAATCACCGATCTGGCTATACGAAGCGACAGTAGCATTATCGCACGTATTATATTATAAGTACTGAACTTACAGTCTAGACTTCTATCAACTGTTATTTTTCAAGTTGTTACGTACCTTATCAGTTCCCGATGTTTATTAACGAGTTTTACAAATTCTGTCTTAAACGTATCAATCGTAGAGTCATGTTGGTTCCATGCATCTTTTTTCACAAGCTGCTCAAATTCGTGTTGCAATATCAGAAATTGAATTTGAATAAACGTACAACAAGTGAAGAAGAAACAGTCTGGCCCGTAAACAGAAAATACAGTTACCCAAGCTAAAAATATAGTCTAATTTAAAACTCTATTTCGCTAAATTATTAATCAAATGTTTCGAAAATGAATAAAGGTTTGATCACTTTACTTGGATACATTCAATTCTTGGAGACATAACTGGAAATGTTGCAGTCAATGCGATACTTCCGCATTTAGCGGATATATTACTATTTCACCCATATAAAATAAGATCAGAAATGACTCAATTCTTATAAGTGTGGATTTGAAAAGCTATTTTCGTGAAGTCATTGAAAAAGTAAATTTCAACCTAGGAAAACAATTTAACCACTTTTTATCCACAAGTTCGATATCATTTCAATACTTCCATGATGAAACACTGTGCTGCCAATAACAAAGACGTAAAAACGATTTATATGAGGTCGCGGTTTCGCCATAAATCCACCATTATGGCAGCTCATATAAACCACTGATCACACGATCTAAATGCAATCACCACGAGAGAAGTGTAAATATTATTCAAAATGCATTTTCCAAATACGTGAATTATTCCCAGAAATTTAATGTTTATGTTTCCACCTTTTACCTTATTTTATTAAGCTAACGTTTGCTTAAAGACTCGTTAATTTTATAAGTATGGAAAACATTATACGAGAAAAAGTATTACACTAATGAAAAAGGAAGGAAGGGTACTCACCTGACCATAGTTGATTAAGATAAACAAACGGCCAAAATCGTATATCAAACGCATCAAACGGGTACCAAAGAAGAAAGGGCAGAAAATATTTAATTTCTCCTGTAGATAAGTAATATGAACCCATGATCACAAAAGGTCCTAATGCAAACGCAGTTACCCCAAAAATATTTAAAATCAAAAGTATTTTAGATACAGTAAACAGAAACGTCAACCATTTCTTGGTTAATCCTACTTTTTCTTCGTCATACTCTGCTACATTACTCTGCAACATTCCCAACACCCTGACCAAATCGTTCACAAGGTGTATGTAACGAACGAAGTAGTAAACTTTGAAATTTCCAAGAAGACATAGTGTAAGACAAGGTAACCAGTAAGTAATTTCCCACAGAGTCGTGCCAAAGATTAACCCTTGCACAAACCATGTAAATTGACCAACGATAGCTAAGTCAATCTGAATTATATTAATAACAAAAATCCAGTGCTTTCTTAGACGTTCTAGCATAGTTTTATTACTGTCATCACTGTCTATACTCATGCCGATTAATTTCAAAAAAGTGTTAATTCTTCTTAAACATGTTTCGAACACCATAATATATTATAAGGGTACTTATTTATACCTTGTACGTGCAGTTTTACTGGATTCAAATGTAGAGTTACCGTTTTTATAACTGAATCATATATCCTTAATAGGCCGCACAGTTTATATAGATGAATTAATTGCCCCAACCTAATAATGACTTCGATATACTCGTATATAAACATGTAATTATGAAATATATATAAGGTGCTCCAGAACTTTTTTTATTTCCTATTCGACTCTTGTAGATGGTTTTGCGGACCTTTTCTACGTAACCGGGCTATTATTGGCAAGACCAGAAAGGTCTCCGAACCAATATCTACACTAACTACCTAGCTAACTACGCTAACTACTGTAACATCATGACTGACTATTATAGCAGCAACACCTCTAAGGGTGTCCCCAAGGGGGGACTCGAACCTCTTAGGGTGTTGAATGCGAGAGGACTGGGAGGGATACGACAGCTTGATGAGGGCTGTATTAATCGCGGTGTGACTGCGCGGAGTCAGAAGGGACGACCGGCTCCGCGGCTGCGGAGGGTGAGCACGGTGGATCGGGGGCGGCAGCGGTGGGACGTCGCGAGGGGCCTCGTCGGCGAGGGCAATACGCCGGTCGGCGGCGGCGGTGTATTTGTAATGTGCTAGTCGATTTATTCGCCTCCTGGAGGAGGGTGATATCGTCATCGGGCTCTAGTAGCGCATGCCTGGGACGGCGTACTATACTGATTTAGGAGGGTTTATAATCGGACGCGTCGGTCACAAGGGGGTTCCGATGCCTCGGGGCATTATCGAAATAACGCTTAGACGTGCGTTTGAGGTATTGCCTTACGGTTGGCATTTTTAAATCTTAGTGAAGCTGAACGTTGCGCACATGCGCATGTTCGTGCATGCGCGTGAGCGCCCGCGGCTCTGCGCAATACGCGGTTTTATAAGATTTGAAACGCTTTAAATCGACATGGCTTAACGTGTGCGAACACGACGCTAGCGTAGGTTAAGATGGGGCGAATGCACGTCAAGGAAAGTCTCAACTTATTTCTAAGTGAGAGTTTACTGCGCGCCCTAATCATAGGATCGAGCCGGCCCACAACGAAAGCGGCGCGAGCGTGCACCGCTTTGATGTGTTTCCGGAACGTAAGGTGATGATCTAGGATAACCCCCAGGTACTTATCGCTCAGTTCCCAAGGGATCTCTTTACCGAACATGACGCGACGGGGGGGATACGCGAGTGGTTATCGCCGTGCCTCTCGAAAAGAACGGCTGCGCTCTTTTCAGGATTCACTTCGATACGCCACTTCCGGAACCAAACGCCGAGACGGTTGGCTGCGGTCTGGAGGATGCGAGAGATTGATTTTAAGTCACTACCCGTGTAGTAAATGGCCGTGTCGTCGGCGAAAAGTGCCAACTGGGCCTTGCCATGAGTGGGAATGTCGCTGGTGTACAGCGTGAATATAAGGGGGGCTAGCACGGAGCCCTGAGGGACTCCGGCTCGGATAGGATGTGGAGACGAAAGCGTGCCGTCTAATCGGTAGCAAAAGGTGCGATCCGACAGAAAGTCTCGAATGATGAGCACGAGACGGTCTGGCACGTTGAATTGGTACAGTTTATATAATAAACCGTTGTGCCAGACCTTGTCGAAGGCTTTCGCTACGTCGAAGAACAGCATGCCTGTCTTGTATGAAAACATAAAGCCGGAGCTTATGTGTTCGACGATATGGTGAAGTTGCCTAGTGCAGCAGTGGTTGGAACGAAAACCAAACTGCTGGTCGGGGATGAGGTTGCGGGAGTCAGCGAATCCCTTTAAACGGGAATAAATGAGACGCTCATAAATCTTCCCAAACGAGTTAAGAAGACTTATGGGGCGATAACTAGATGGCTCACACTTGGGTTTGCCGGGTTTGCGGATGCCTATAACAGTGGCTTGCGGAAAGAGGTTGTTGCTAAGAGCGCCATTGAAGATAGCGGTCATTAGGACTATGAGCGGGGCGGAAAAGAGTTTGATCACCTTGTTCGTGATGCCGTCGGTACCGGGGGCTTTCCTGGGCTTAAGATGCTTGATTATCGCCTGCACCTCATCCGCGGTGACGGAGGGCAGGGGATCATCAGGGTCTTCTACGGGGGGGAGAGCGGCTTTACGTTCGACTTCGCTATCCACCTTGGACAGGTGGACCGGGTCTACTGGTAGTGCGCTGGGCGTGCACTGGGCTTCTAGACTGTCGGCTAGGCATTCGGATTTTTCGTCGTCTTCAAAGGCCGGCCTTTGGTTCGGACGATTGAGAGGAGGAGTACAGGTTACACAATCGTTTTTGAGGTTGCGTTGCAATCGCCAGAAAGCCAGATGGGATGGCTCTAGTTCGCCTAACATCTTGTCCCAGCGGGACTGCCTGACGTCCATTATGCGTTTCTTTACAGCACGCTGCATAGAACGCATATGGAGGCGGTTGCCTTCGCAGGGAAAAGTGTCGTACGCGCGTACGGACGCATTCTTCTCAGTCAACAGTTCACGCACATCGTCTGGCAGTTTCCAGCGGTGATCGTCCACCGCTGGAACCTGTCGTGAACACTCGTTCACCACGGACTGTACGTGACGGATTGTAACGATATCGTCGGGAATCGAGTCTAAATAAGCGGACGACGGAGACTTGAGACGCTCCTCGAGCTTCCGCCTGTCCGTGATCGTTTTAGTGGGCGCTGGTAGACCGGGATCCGGGGGACCGCCCCGGGGACCTAGGTCTAGAACAATGGGACGGTGGTCAGAGTCTAACTCTTCATGCGTTTCTATAGAGCGTATGGCGAGGCCTACGTTCTTTAGGAGCGCAATGTCGAGTATGTCGGGTCTGTCATCAACGTTATGGGGATAGTGAGTGGGGGACATGGGGGCTATCACGTCGAAGTTGAGCAGAGGGCTCAGTCCTTCGAGTGTCCGGCCGGCCGGGTTATTGGAGTTGCAACTCCAAGTGACGTGTTTGGCGTTGAGGTCGCCCGCTATGATAACGGAACCTCCGCCGAGATCGAATAGAGCTCTAAGGTCGCTCTCGAGATTAAGTCTCAGACTAGACGGGGGGTTGTAGGCCGACACGATAGTGATCGGCTGATATCCTGTCATGCCTAACCGACATATAGAGGTTTCCAGGTACTGGAGGTCGGGGGGGGGGGGTCTAACGGGGTGCAGTACAAGGAACGTTTGTAGTATATGAGAGTACCACCGCCGCCACAACGGGTCCTGTCGTTGCGAACTAATGTGTAGTTGGCAATTCCAGGGTTCCTATTGTGGGGCTTGAGAAACGTTTCCTGTACTAGAAATATGTCAACTTGATGTTCACGCAGAAAGATTGCGATCTCATCTCGTTGACCGTTTACGCTGTTAGCGTTGAAGAAACCTAGCCTAAGGGATCGGGGTTTAGTTCGACAGGTCTCAGTATCCATTGGAGGGTAGTGAGATTAGCTGATTGAGAATGTCCTCAAAATCGCGGAGGACATTGATGCGCGCGATTGAATTGCCATGAGTGGCGTTCCAAGCAGAAACCATATTTTGTGCCCATTCCATGTTACAGGAGGACAGGGATTTAAGAAGGCTGGGAAGAGTGTCCTGGAAGAACACTTTCGTGGCCATGAGGGAGGGGGCGGGGGCCGCGGGTGCTGAGGGCCTGGGTGTTACGGGGGCCGGTGCATAAGTGACCGGGGCGATTGGTACCTGTCGCTGTGAGCCAGAACTTAGTTCAAAGAATATATTTTATACTGAGGATTACATTCTTCTTTTTAATAAAAGTAAAACAGTTAAGTAAAATATAAATAAGAAAGATAATATTATGTATATACTACAGTACTATATATATATATACTATACAGGGTTATTTGTAAAACAGTGACAACCTCTGAGGAATATGTTACTAACATCACAATCAATAACTTTTGTTCTATGACTTTTAATTATTCAGCATATTTTAGTTCATCAGATTATCTTACAAAAATAAAAATATTTAAATTGAACGCTCTAAAGCGCCCCCGACGCCCTAACCCCGCCCCCCTCGCTATTTTACTATCGCTTTCTTTTGCTTCGTATACACTTCGTAACATTTAGACCGTTCAATTTAAATATTTTTATTTTTGTATGAAAATCTGATGAAATAAAATATGATGAATTTTTAAAATTCATAGAACAAAAATTGTTGATTATGATGTTATTATCATAGTCCTGAAAGGTTGTCGGTGTTTTAAAAATAACCCTGTATATGTATATATATATACTATAGTACTTATATGAACAATGGTTATGTTAAGTTTACATTTTGCAGAAGCAAAACGGTGATTTACTTTGTAAAATATAGTAATAAAAAAAAAATTTAGAAATTCATCCCAGTCTATTTTTAATGAAACAAAGGATTTCCCAAAGTTTAAATAACTTCAGAATTTCATCGTAACTTTTAAACCTAAATATTTATAATTCTAAATCGAGTCCACCTGTATATGATTTAAACACCAATGAACAATTGAAAAACCAATTTCTTAATTACGTCGTATGTGTACATAATTAGTTAATTACCTCCCTTGAATTTAATCATGGGTTAAAGAGTTTTCTACGAAAATAGAAAATGAGCTACATAACATATAATTTTTTTTTTTTTTTGAATTTTAAAAATTTGTTCAAATAAAAACGTTCATAAAAAGTGTACATTTAGCCAACAGTAAAAGATTTTCCATACAATTATAATGCCTAAAATTAAACTAAAACTAAGATATTATTATTATAGGTGGAAGTAATGGTGGTTCGGAATTGCAACGTTAGATAGCGACCAGCCCGATCTAGGTTAATTTAAACCTGTGTTTCAGGCCATCACTTTATACTGCAATTACTTTGGGACAGTAAAATTTAAAGTTAAATTATAACTACGAGAAAAAGCTTTATGGTACATTAATACCTAAAACTAAGCCTATGTAATTATACAAAAGTAAACACTTACGAGGGTATTAAATATCATCACGCTAAAATTTCTACAAGTTGTTCTGTGTCTGTGTAATCGAGTATCGCTAAATATTCTGATAACATTTTGCTACATTTTTTAAACCTTACACTATAGAAGCTTAGTACCTTGTTGAGCCTATTATATAGAAAAGGTCCTAAGAACACATGAAAACGTTTAGCAAACGCATGTCTAGTTTGAGGCTTTATGCAAACCAAGTCCTTCCTTCTCTTGTCAGGAGGTACCGGGTCAAAAGGAAGTGCAGTGTGCTGGTGTAGTACTATGTTTAAAATAAATAATGTACTTACACAATATTTTCATTTACAAAATAACCATCCTACTGGAACTACATTATATGCTTACATGCACGTTTGCAATCAAGACTCAATCTACCAAATTTATATGACTGATAAGCTTTATCAAATACAATGTATTTTTGCATATTTCATACTTTTGTACGAGTAAAGTATAATTTTACAAATTATTCTAATTTCTTTCTAAATTTGTACTTACGCATCTGTCGTTTCTCACTTCCATGTAAGTATAATAACCATACCTACTTTTATTGTGTTTCAACCTTTTTACAACTCATCACTAAGTCGTTAATCACGCTGTTATTGTTATCTAAATGGTGTGCAATGCTTGTTTTGAGTTCAAACACTTTGATGCTACACCTGCGCCGTTGATCATTTATACAACAGCACACTGAATAGGAGCCGGCGATGACTACCTAAATGTAGATCATGCCAATACATCACAAATGTCATAAAATAACATAAATTGATACATTTACAGAATGGGGTCATAAGCCAAGCAAATCACGAGGGCGCGGCGACAAATCGTAACATCAAATCTGAATGCTAGCTTTGTCGTTATGACAAATTGTGTCGCACCCTTGCAGCGAACTAAAGTCACCGTATCCGTAGATTCAGTAAATGGACGCGCCCCATTTATCAAAACCATTGTGGTGAGATAGAAACTAGAAAGTTGAAAGCGAATACGCCGAAGTGGAACATTAATATTATGAAAACCTGAGAGGAAAATAATAGCTGTTACACAAAAACACTGAGTAAGGAAAGTTTAATATAAATAAAAGCTAAATATAGGACCAAATAATTTATCAAAGTCAAACTTGTCAAAGTTGAAGATTATCCAAAAATGCTCGGTATTCTGAACATTCCTTTCGGGTCGTCCGTCGATTGTCATTTGGCGCCGACTTCGTCCGAGCCAAAGTACAATGATAATTTTGTTTTACTTCTGCGCGGGATACTTGCTCTATTTTTCTCGGGGAAAGAGTTCAAAGTCTTTTGTTGTAGCTAATTTATTTACATACCAAATGTAACACTACACTCGACGCTTCGTCAATCCCGTCTGACAAATCATTCTTCAGTTTCCACAAAAGATGTCAAGCCCTGATGTTAAAAATACTGGGAGGATACATCAATATTAATTTAGTTCAGTAAGAAGAACCGTGGAAGAAACTGACTCATTTTCAGTACAACGTTGCGCACAGATGTTAAACTCAATTTATAGATTTTTTTTTAATCTTACGTATTAAGATACCTTTTTTGTGATTTAAACAATTGATCCACACAAAATATAACCTACGAGAGTAATCCAATGAACATGAATTATTTGATTGACTTACTATAACTAATCCACATCATGAAAGTTCAAATAGAAACAGAGATTTCCGATAAATTCAATAAGTACATCGCTAAAGCTATATTTTCCCATTATTTCATAGCGGCTTCCGGTAGTCAATAATTCTATTATGATTTATTTTATGTTCTCGGTAAACGTGCGTAAGCGCTAGTTTCTATACCGAATAATATTCATGAAATCAATATTGAACGACTTGAATGAAGCACCGCTATGGAAGTGAGTCACTGACATAACCGCACAACAGTGGCATTATATCTACAGAAATAGAAAACAGGATGGGTACATAATACATAATCATAGTGATTTGAAAATGTATAATAATTAACCATAAACGTACATAGTAGTAGGTATTACTATGTACGTTCATGGTTAATTCAAAATAATAATATATCAAATAATAATAAAATAATATTTCAAAATGTTTTTGAAATCCCCAACGCAATGCAAAAACGAAAATGTATGACGGTATGAATAGTTATTTATTAGACAAAAAGGATTTGCTTTCGAGAAATTATTATTTTCCATTATCATTTCAGTGTGTTTTGAATGTAAGAAGAATGCATGAAAACGCTTTTTGTTTTGTCTACAGATATTAGAATTAATTCCATGAAGTGTGGCTGTTTGCAGAATGACATTTACTTTTTTGCCTGCGACCGGCATTGTGCTCACTACAGATTCAGTTTTTACCCGCGGGAATCCTCGGATACTGCATATTTGCATCTTTTATCTATTTCGAAAATAAAGCTTTAAAATGCCGCCTTAGTTTTTTTCGTAGCGTTGCTAGTAGTAGTAGTAGAAGTTATTCAAATTAACAAAATAAAAATTATGTTAGCACATACACCGTTTAAATTGTAAATATAAAGCCCACCAGTTAGTCATAGCCTCATAATAAGGCTTAGGCAATTCAAACAATGGTATTACGAGGAATGAGTAGCAACGCCGGTAATATTTTTTTATGTGCTGTCACTACAAAAACGTGTATATTTATCATGAATTATTACGGCGATAAAACACGAGTGTTCGTTAGTATATCATCGCTAAACGCTCTATAAAGAACATTATTAGTAACAAGAAGTTTTATTTTGGACAGTGTAGGTATGCAATATGCCAACCTATCGACGCCGTCCGCTATCGACATACTTACTTCCGAAATGTTTACGCAATAAATTATAATACAATACAAATAGTGGGATAAGTTTCATTGGGCCATAAAATAAAGAGAACAAGATACACCGCATACGCCGCAAATGCCGAGCATTGGTACGAGATAGTTTAACGCCAAGAAGAATACGATTACAAATGAGAGATGAGCAAATGAATAGTTACGAGTTACATGTGGTACGCATAACCTTTATTAATGACTTATAACAAATGCGTACGTATAATATAAAGATTTATCGTGCGGATATCCGAGAATTGGGGGTTCTTAGACGGAACAACCTTGCTTGAAGACATTTTATGTTTACTTAGATATCATTCTAATGAATATCGGCAAGAATGTATAAAAAATAAATGAATATACAATGTGCGAAAAAAAGACATTATTTTATTATTCCGCGGATACTGCCCTTCTCCATAAGATAATTATGTAACAGATATGAGTTAAAGTTGTTCTCATAGACTATACACTAGTTCTCCTTTTCCACCAGCGCTAGATTTTCTCAAAGTATAGCTACCTACTAATAGCTAGTAGAGCAACGTCAACTGGCACTTTGATGTTTCCATGACTTGGCCACCGAAACTTTTTCCTACGCGTAGGTATTTCTTTTATCTACGAGCTCATTTATTTCTCCCTTAACATGCCAGTCGATAATAATACTTAGGCCGATGGCCGAGAGGATTAGTTCTGCGGTCACTAAAACATTTGCTAAGCGTACTGACTATGGGTACAGCTTTTTTAGAAATAGTTTAGCCACAGTATACTCTCCACGAATTTACTAACACCCATATTCGTTCATATACGTTCCTCCAAAACTTACTTGACTCGACTCCACATCGACTCAGCCTTTAGTTGACATAAACGTCCTTGACTCGAGATTTTTCCTCAGTCGAGGTAAAGCATCAACTGTCAAACTCAAGGTACCTCGGAACCTACCTTAAGGAAGAAAGTGTCAAAGTTCGTATGTAACAAAAATGAATTTTGAAGACTATCGTGTATGATTACGATAATCCTGACATTATTTATCGCGGCGTTATTTGCGCGATGCAGATAATTCAAATAATGACGTAAGTAATGACTTCTCGAGGAACCTCGAAGTTCACTCGAAATTGCAACTAAGAATACAATTTTGAAGGTGTTTTCGAGGCCGTTCTGAGTCGAGTATGAGTCGAGTAAGTTTTGGAGGAACGTCTTAGAATATGGGTGTAAGTCTCTTCACCCTAAATATCCAGCATTAATATTTCTTTTTCCAGACTGTAATGTTCTTCACTTTTATCTTTACATTAAAAATATACTTTTAGGTAAAACCCGAAAGAAATTTATGCATACAAGCCAGTAAATAAAACACGTTTTAAGAACGCAAATAATTTATTGAACAATTTATTGAATTTCCAGCTTTAATTTAAACTGTGTATTTAAAGTATCAAACTGCATTAAAAAATCGGTCGTTATTCTATCATTGAATATAGAGCTACATAAAATTACAACATCTGCCAGAATGCTTATACTATTACAGGATGTGATGTGATACAAGTTACAGCTAGATATGTAGCCTCGTGTACAATTTTAAACAATTAATGTCTTTTTAGAGGATTCAGAGATGTGTGAGAAAAGCGGCCATCTGTTCACAACGCAATGCATACAGGATGTAAACGAAATCATGTAATTCCTTCAAACCTCGTGATGTACTGCTGACATAGATTAACCTTGCACGTGATAATTTAAAATTTAATAATAAAATAATTACAATAAGTAAACATGTGTTCTTAACGTAAGGCATTTAAGCGCCCCAAGTTAAATGATCGCGTGGCGAGAGATACCCGCGCAATTCGCTCGGGGCGCTAAAATGCCTCACGTTAAAAACACATGTTTACTTCCTGTAATTTTTTTTTATGGAATCCTGTATTTTCCCGTTTAGGGTTAATCTATGTCAGCAGTACATCACGAGGTTTGAAGGAATTACATGACTTCTTTTACACCCTGTATACACACGCATACTCATAATCGTTACACTTCTTGTCCGACGTAGCGATTTGCTGGGCATATTACTAACATCATAATGATAATGAGAAATCATCTAATATTGCCTTCAGAGGTGAACTTTAGTAACTATCACCCCCTAATATCTGATTTCGAAACAATAATAAAATACAATTTCATAAAGTTATTCAACATTCTGTTTAAATATTAGCTTATCTAATACTTATAAATTTCTGAATGCTCTTTCACAGAGTAAAAAAAGAGATTATTATTATTCATGATGTAAACTCTTAATCATGCTTCCCTAAATTATGTACTTATGTATTATACCTAATTAATAGGTTACATGACGTATTTTGTCCTCATTGGTGTTATCTATTCCATATAGACTTGAGTCTTACACAAGCTTAGTTAACATGTCCTGTCGAGTTATCACACCGTCTTCTCGAATTAGATTTACCTAATTAAGCCACTTTTACTGTATATTTGTAAAATATGATAAAAACAACTTTTCTTTTGTTCGACGAAAATACAGTAAAATGTGATATTTTAAAAGGTCACACACACATCAATACAATACAATATTATGTACCTAATAAATAAAATTACGACTTAAAGATTTACCTTCGACTGAACGCATTCACCTTCAAAAGTTCAATGTACAAATGCAACAGCATTCATTCTGGTTTTTAAAACAAAAACCCTAATACAATCATGTTATGTAAGGGCCAAGCCACATCTGACGGAAGATACGTCGCCAATCTTCCGCTGCTACACATAATTCCATACAAACATCTCATACCGTATACACTTGACCGAAGATGCGTTAGTAAAATTCCCCAAGAAAATTACGCGACGAAAGATCGCCGACGTAACTATCTTCCGTCAGATGTGGCTTGGCCCTAAGTATCTATACACTTGATGAAATGAAAACAAGTAGTAGCAGTAGGTATAATTGTAATATGTGCTCTCGTTTCATTCTTCTAAATTATTTTTATCAAGGGGGCCAATACCTTTGGTGAATCATATTTCGTTTCATATTTCGTCGTTGCGCCTGCAAAATCAGCTATGTATTTTTTTTTGAAAATCTGTCTTTGATGCTATTTTATCATCATCATCATCATTTATTTTACTATCTTCTTAACCAAATAAATTGTTACAAAACGGATTTTACAGGTGCACGTGGCTTGAGAAGTATTATAAAATAAAATCAAAGACCGATTTTCAAAAAAATATACATAGCGGATTTTGCAGGCGCAGCGACGATTTGTAATCATAACTGCATGTGGGCTGCACATTCAGTCGGCAGTTGTCACGCAGTTGCACTGACTGCATCTTAATTGCCATCAAGCTGCATTTGACAGTTGCATAGTTTGCAGTTGCGACTGAATGTCCAATCCACTTGCAGTTGATAAGAAACGAAATATAATTCACTGCATTTGACGCTAAGTATTAGCCCCCTGATCAGCATACAATTTTGTGACTTGCATTCTTCAAAATTAAACAATTTATTTACGGACTCATCCATGTCATTTTAGGAGTGTGTGACGTGCTATTTTATTATATTACCTACAAAACCTTGATTCTTTAATTCAACAGTACAATATTATCTTTATTTATAGCTATTTAAGTAATCTTTGTGCGTGATCCCGAATACACTATCCGACGGGACCTATGTGAAGTTGGCAACTGAAAACCTACATAACGACGCTCGGCAGTGAAAACCTCGTAAATAAAATTTTCTACAAAAGCGTTTTATTTGTTCCTTAGATTGATAAACTCGTCATACACGTACTAGTTCAACAAACTTTTAATTCAAATACTTCTAAGCTATCTATGACGTATGATGACAAACTTTTATTAACATTTGATCGGTCATATTTTTTCAGGATACAGTTAATTCTATCTCTTTTAAAAATTTGTATTTTACACATACGCGGTTTTCACTGCCGACCAACGATAATAAAAAAAAAAGAATTCCATTCGATTGTAGGTAGGTACTATGTTTGTACCGGATTATACAACTTTTTAAATCGTTTATACCCTAAAGGGGTAAGAGACATATGGGTGCGAAAAACTGGGTATACAATAAGTATCCGGTACAAACATACTACCTACAATCGAATGGAAGTCATAAAAATGTTTTATTATATAGATACTCAGTTGCCAACTTCACTTAGGTTCCGGTGGGACAATGATTATAGGAGCCTAAAATCTCATTTTTCTAAATGGATTACAAAAATAATCATACGTTGACATTTCCACCCTCGATTTAATTGTTTTCTGCATGCGTGGTGTAAGTTAATATTATTTTCATTAAAATTCTGCCCGTGTTAGATAGTAATAAAAAAAATAAACCTAGCTAAATCGTAAACTTTTTGATAACAGAATACTAGAGCACAACGTGAAATTTGTAATACAAATATAAACATTTCTTGATACTGTCGTGTGTTTGTATGGGTGTGATTACGTCAATTTATCACGTTAACGATCGCAGCAACGACAGTGAGACAAACTGAATCGCTCATTATTCCGAGACCCAGACAAATGCAAAGATGTTGCTAATCCGAAATTAATTGCAATAGAGACAAATTCTTCATAACATGAAACAGACGCGTAACATAAACGTTTTCACACACATTCAACTATTAACGAGAGTAACCAATAAAAATAAATGTATTCATCACTTGTCTAGACAATACGCCGCCGGTCATAACATCTTAACAAAAAACGTCAAACATAAAGTTCACTGTGTATAAACATCGAGTCACTTCTTTTTCCGACATTGGCACGCGAACAGAACCACATGCTTTATAAAGAGTGTCGCATTACTTCCCTCACCAACGCTGGCCTAAAGCCGGGTACAGACTGCTGTAACGTAACATGCAATGTAACATGAAAGGTACGTAGTACGCACGCGTAGCGTGCACGATTCGTGCGTGCAAGGCGTCTACACTATTGCATGATACTTTGCGACAATGTGGACGGCAAATTCTTTCATTGCGTGTTACATTGCATGTTACATTTCGTAAATCTGTACCCGGCTTTACAGTTTTCATAACGAGGCAGTATTTTAGCGATTATGTATTGAGTGCGTTAATTCAAGCGAACAAGGGTATTAAGAGCCTTGAACTTTGACGCATAATGTCTTATGGTCGATTTCATCGTTCGATCTAAAAACAGAGTTTAATAAAATTAAGTTTTGCATAACTCAGTTCAAATGTTTAGTTTAATCTCAGTTTACGTCAAACTGATTTCACCAGCTACATTTTGATCGCGTTTACGAAAACGAGGTTCAGATGGCATAGAATTTAAATGACGTCACAAGCAGACAAAAATCTGCAGCAGTCATTTGATAGCTATGAATAAAATTATGAAATGTAATATAAAGTATTTTAAATATATAATTTAATATTAAATACAGAATATAATACAAATATAAAAAATATGATTAATCTTATTATAATAAAAATAAAAGTTAGTAAAATGTGTCCGGTAAGAGGAGTTAATAATCACCTAAAGAAAGAAAACTAATAAAAAAAATGTAATAAAAAAAATACTAATTAAAAAATGGTTAATATAATACATATTTAAAACAATGTAAATAAATATAATTATAAACTATGATTATTTTTCATGATTTTATAGAATACAAAAAATAATATCATAAACATAACATAACATCACGCCTTGTATTCCCCGAAGGGATCGGCAGAGGCGTTATTAGTAACACCCTCATATTGCCAGTTAAGTATAAGTCCCATGTAATAGGGGGCGAGCCTATTGCCATTAACCGGGCACAAATCCAGACTCCGGGCTGCTACTGAGAAAATCCTAATGGAAAAACCCAATATCACTTTGCCGACCTGAGGATCGCACCCAGGACCCCATACTCAGCAGTCGCGCTTGCGACCACTAGACCAACAAGGCAGTCAATAATATCATGTATCATATCATATAATATCATAAATTAATATAAATCATAAAGTTTCACAAATTATAATAAAATTGATGAAAGCAAAATAAAATCACTATTATTAGTGTGAACTCAGTTAAACGCGTAAACTGATTTTAGCTTTATCTAATCGCATTTAGTTTCAATGGTGAAATCGACCCTACATATCACGCGTAACGAGAACGGCCGTGACCTCAAGCCTCGTATTATAATTGGAAATAATGGCATCAGCAGTGGCATTAATGGAAGCATTTGATTATTAATGTGACGCCGATTGAGCTTGTGTCAGTGATGCCCAAAAGTATTCACACAAACTTCAAGCCACTTTTAAATATTCAGGTATTTTACACTGATGACTCGTATATTACGATCTGGACTATTGGAGGTTTCTGAGTAGGGACTGGGGCAGTGATGTCCCTGATGACGGCTTCCACGGCCGCTTCCCATTCCAGTCTTCGTTTATCAGTGAGAGCATTCCCACCGGCACTGCTTAATCGTGGCATAGTCACCTATAACAAATTATTTGAAATAAGATGGTGTAGATCATGTAAAAGTTTCTTAAATACAAGCTCGCATAATATAATTATTCCTTTTGTTGAAACAGCAGCAGAGCTAAATAAAAGTTCGAATTGGACTTGGCAACTCTTTCGTACAAAAAATTCAAAGAGCAAGCTTAATTGGCTCTAAAAGAAAATAACTTGACAGCGCGAACCATTTTTTACCGGCTGAAACAATTACTTTTCTGTTTTAGTTCTTTTTTTTGAGCTTATAAATCGAGGTAACTGTAGCCTACAAAAAACAAAAAACCTAGTCTTTAATTTCCCGTGACTGAACCTGTTTCTTATTGTTTATATAATTTATGTCTGTATTCTCTTAAAATAATAGATGCTTTTAGCTAAAGAAGATATTTTTACAAAACTCAAACATAAAAAGGATTTCGTTACGTAACAGCGGAAAACATAAATAGGTTGGTACGTACTTAGATGTGAGTGTAGAATATTGTTTAAATATTTAATTTGTACATCGCTGCATCGTTTAATCCAATTTTATGACTCCACTAGGTACTATTCGTGTACCGCAAAGAGTAATGTATCTACAATGTAAGTAACCGTATGTGCAGCATGAAAGCTTTATATGTTTTATTAGCCACATTCAACGAACGAGAAACTCTAGAATTCAATTTTACAACTAGACGGTGGTGATGTAACTATTCATCTACTTATAAATATTATGTACGTAGGACCTAATACGTGAACACAGGGTGTACATAAACTTTCCATAATAACATTAATTCACGAGGCTTCTCGGAACAAACATCATATAAATTAGGTACGCTATCAAGTAGAATTATGGAAAGGAAAAACCCTATCAAGTTGGAAAACAATATCGGGTCAACATCGACGTAACCGTCGGATCTTTCGCGTGAAGGTCACAACGCTGACGCACTTTTATAATAGTTCCCAGTTTTATGGCCACTAGATCGGAAACTATAAAAATACACCGAGACATTCATCTTATGGATTGTAAAATTCGATACCGATATTTTTACACCAACCACATTCGTATCAGAAGCATATATCTTATTTAAAGCACTACAGAGAATACCCATAGCAATTTTAAACAACTCCTATTTTTTATTCGATCTATAAATTGAAAACGGACAGCCAGCTTTTTCAATTTAAAAAAGCAGTAATATTTTTCCTGTTGAGTAAAAGCAGTAGAAAATAAGGCAAGCATTACTACTGCACGTAACGTGAATTTTATTGGGCACTAAAGCTAAAAGGGTGTATTGCGACATTGAAGCGGCCTCGATGTGTATTAGGCAAGCTCTATCTATACAAATCATTACTAGCGAAGTATCGATTGATTCTCTCATAAGTCATATTGCGCTGAGAATGATAAATATTATTGTACTAGCTTTAAAATAGTTAAAAAATTAAGACATTTACAATAAATCTGAAATTTTAGCGCATGAATAATGCAAATTGTGCCGCGTTTTGTGTTCATTCCGCATAATGACGCGGTGGTATAGTATACTGTAAGCTGCAAAATAAAATTATATACATATTTCTGTATAGTTTACTGTGAATGATCCCAAAAGCCAGAAATATAATTACTTTTTCGATATCTGGCAATACCTTGGGAGGTGAGGTCCGAGGTTTTACCATAGTCTCGGGACCCGTATAGCTTTTCTGTAAAATATACATTTTGTGATCTTATATCACTGCTGTAGAAAATCTATTTGGAATAAAATAAACCCATCCTTTATTTTCTTTGTGACACACCGGTGTGTCAAAATCATTCAAAAGCAGGTTATTCAGAAATACAATGTGTAGTTAACATTCCCTCGCACAAACGAAACTAAAGGATGGACTCGACCTAAACAAACATCGTGAAACCAAAAAGAATGACAAAGTAAAGAGTTTAAGGAAATTATTGCATCACATGGTTTTCAAAACATTTATAACGTTGAATCATCAAATACTACATTGAAAACTATGTGATATTTATTGGATTTTATATCTTTACTACACTGGTTCAATGTTTACACATCACCATCACACATGTGAGTACTTTTTGGCTTCTTTAAACAAGGCATCAATCACGACGTCGTGCAAGTAGCTCATGTTTATGGTATCAACGAACATCTGTCAACACAAACCTCTGATCTCTCGACTCTGAGCTTTTAAATGCATTTCAATGCAATTTTGTTTGCCAACATTCAAATAACTTAAGATTAATCTTAGTGACCCCATTCTCTTCAAAGTGAACGTAAATAGCTACTTACCACTGTAAGTACTTTTCGAAGGTCACTGTGTAGTGCAGAGACGTCGACCCCTCTGCCAGCGTCGCCCAGCCTTCTAAGCGTGTCTGCTAATGGCCCGGAAAGCGCCCGCAGCTGCTGCCAAGACCTGGCATACTGCCGTCTCACCAGCTCGATAATCGTCGACGTGAGTGCCAAACCGATTAAAATGTAAACCGTACATATTAACATGTACTTCGGTCTTTCTGGGAAAAAAGAAATCTTTTAAAATCGGTTCGTTAACTTTTTAACATAACTATGAAATAAGATTATAAGTACTCTTAAAAATTTGACTTACTAGGAACGATATCACCGAATCCGATAGTAGTCATGGTAATGAAGCAAAAATAAAACCCATCGTAAAATGTCCAATCGTCTTCCCACATTTTGAACAAGCCCGCCCCAGCTGACAAGTACAGGAATAGAAATCCCACAGCCCCAAAGGCATACAAGGATCTTTGTCCAGCGGGATTTGCTTCGGAAACTCGACTGCAACACTCTAAAATAAACAAGGATTTATTTTAAACGTCTGAAAGAGGTATCTACTCTTGCATTCTTTCTCTCGGCTTTAGAGACATGCAATTCAATAACGAATGTAAATGTCTTATGTAAAAACTTACTGGGCATCGCAGGTAGCTGCTTAGCAATGATTGAAACGACGGTGGCGAACACTCGTCCCAGGTCAGCGATGACGGTCAGCGTCAGAGGTATTCCAATAAGTGCATACGCAATGCAGAATAACCTGCCCCAGAATGTCTCCGGCACTATGTTACCGTAACCTAAAAAACATTATTTCTATTAAACAACTCTGTCATGGTGTACTTATCTTTGTATGAGCTCATAACTACGTGTTGATACGAA
This sequence comes from Amphipyra berbera, assembly GCA_910594945.2. NCBI lineage: Eukaryota > Metazoa > Arthropoda > Insecta > Lepidoptera > Noctuidae > Amphipyra > Amphipyra berbera. The sequence continues at coordinate 8,815,955 of OU343127.1, forward strand.
AAATGGTTGCTCACAGTTTTCTGCTTGACTGTTGATTAATTCCAGAACTGGACTGGTAAGATCAGTAGGGTAACATGCATTTAAATTGCTACAAATACATTAGAATCTCACTAATCCGGCACTTCAATAGACCGATACGTACAATAATCCGGCACCCTCCGCCCACGCCTCCCTCGCCCCTCTACGCCTCCCTCGTCCCTCTACGCCTATGCTATTTTATTTATTATGATTTTTTCTCTATAATCCAGTCATCCGAACATTCCCATAATCCGGCATCCTCTGGTTTTTAATAGTGCCGGATTAGTGAGATTGTACTGCAATTCAATTTTTGGTTCCCACATTTTACAGTTATGCACGAACAATTATTATAGGATCACATAAATATTGAATTAAATATTTTTTTGATGATTAATTTAAAAAAAAAAATTAATGAGTTAATAAATACTATCATAAGAAAGTTCAGGAAACGTTTGAATGGATATAGAATACACCAAAGCAAAGAAATCTTTCCATCTAACATTAATCACATGATTACTCATAAAACCTGTTTCAATTACCAAGTAATTAATATGCTTACATCGTCGTACACACCTATTGTGGTGAGCACAGTTGAAGAAAAAAACACCGCTTGTAGTATACTCCATTTTTCTTCAAGTGGCGGAAAATTATTCTCCACTTCCAACGCCAAACCGCTTGAGGATGCTTCTTCCAACACCTTTTAATATAGTAATTTAATTATATAAACATTATGTAGAGCACTCATCATCTTCATCATCATCATGTCAACCATAAACGTCCACTGCTGAACATATGGGCCTCCCAATGACCGGCGAAAGAATGTGGCAAAGGAGAAACTGCCATGATCACCAAGCTTGGAAGACTGATAGGTAATTACAATTTGCTGTTGTTAGCGGACAGAAGAATAAATATATTTATCCCCGTAGTCGCCAGGCTGGGCAAGTGGGTTGGTGACCGTAGAACCCGTTCTCTGGCTGGGGCGACACTGGTGTACTTAATCGAAACATTGTGTATTATTTTGCCCTTCTGTGAATTCTTCTACACACCTCACTAGGTACCATGAATAAATATCCCATCTCGCCCCAGCTTACCTAGCGCATATGTTTTAATAATTTAAAAAAAATTGTGCTAGACTCACGAAATCGCAAATGACCCCAGGCTGTTGTGATTTGAGTATAGCTAAAAAGTTAAACACGAAAACTGTAACTCTGTCTATCTGTTTGTTACCTCATCACAACTAAACTACTGAACTTGATAAAACTTGGTACAGAGATAGTCTGGAACCCGGTAAAGGATATAGGCTACTTTTATCCCGAAAAACGCGGAATACGCGATAAACGACATACACACGGGCAAAACTACGCACGACCTCTCATCATCATCTTCCTGCCCTGGTCCCAAGTTACTTGGGGTCGGCGCTACTAACTACGCACGACCTCTATTACTTTATAATTCACATCAATCAAAAACGCCATTTTTATAACCTTATAGGTATATTATTCATAACCTTATATTATATATTAAGTTTAACAAACGCTTTCACATAGAAGGTAAAAACGACAGAGAGATATCGTAATTTGGAATGTCTGTCAACCTACAGTGTAGTTCCCGGTGAAGAATAGGCCACCGCCTCACCTCCCGGGAGTATCGAAACAGATCATCAAGAAAGATGTATATACAATTGGTAATAACCCAGCAGTTGAACGCATTCCTTCCATGCAGGAGGATCTGAATTCAATCGCGCCTAGCACATAATTTTTCGAAATGTGCAAAAATGTTCTCAATGTTAAGCGTCCGCCACCCCCACAGGCCAGCATAGTGGACTAAGCCCTAATACCCCTCTCATTCTGAGGAGAGGCCCGTTTCCAACAGACAGTAACGGGCTGATTATGCTAGATAATAAGGGCGACAGTCGATGATTTTTATTAGATAGGTATAGGGACCAGCTATAACAGGCGCCAGAGGCGTGCACCCAGAACGCTGCGTTTCGGGCGCTTATTAAAATTGTATGAATTTCTATGCAACGGATTACATGAAACGCTGCCGTCCGTCGTGCGCGCGTCTGCGCGTCATACGCGTGTGACGCGCATCCCTACCGGGCGCCCTGTCCAAGCCGGAAAATTAGTTTTTCGGGTTTTAATGGAAAAAATCGCGACAGACAAAATAAAATCAGGACTTGTAAAAACAGGTTTTTAATAATTACCTACCTATAAGATCAGATAAAAGATCAGTATTAGTATTAAACATGTTTGTAGACGAATTAAGTGATGACGATTAAAATACAAAATGGAAATACAATAATACAAACTATGTATAATATTATGTCCAACAATGAAATAAAAAAGTTTTCTTCTAAAATTTCTATAATGATGATAACAGGAACAGATTGTATACAAGGTTAGTCGGAAAGGGGGTAGGTACTAAGCCGAAAGGGTGTTAAGTAAATAATGGATAACTTTTGTCCTACAACTTTCCCCAAAAGTCATTAGTTTAAGAAAAATAGCTATTCAAAGATTTCATAAAATATACTCTAAATTCTATCTACTTATTCTCTGCTGTGATCGAGATGTTTACATTTTAGGTCATATTTGGGGCCACGGATTAGAAGCTCCATTTTCTGAATTTGTAACTAAAGCAAGGATGAAGAATTATTGAAAAAAGTAAATTTAAAATAATTTTGCATGATTTATTTATAATTTTATATCGAATTTTGAAATTTTAACACTTTCTTTAAAACAATCGTCAGTGATACATTAAGTGTTTGGCCAGGCTGGCAGCGCGGGGCGGGGAGCAGCGCGGGTGCGGGAACGGGCGCGATTTACCTGTCCGCAGTGGAGCGTGGCTTCGTTCTGAGCGTTGTCGTGTCCAGTGTTTGTCAAAATATAATATGGATGAAGAAGACTTATTTTTACTGGAAAATTCTTACTAAAAAACGATGTTTCGACATCCACAGTGCAGATCGTGCTTGAATAGCACTTATTAATTCTTCAACATTTAATTTTGAAGACGCCATCACAACAACGCGCGTGGTCAGCTCGAACTAGTTTGAGATCCCCCGCTCCCGCGCGGGTTGTCGCTTGCCGCCCGCGCTCTCACTGCGGCCACTTGTATGAACGAGCTATGGCGTGAGCTACCCGCGCGCTCCCCGCGCCAAGTAGCCCGCGCCGCTTCCCACGCCCGCGTGCCCACTATGGACACTCAAATGAAGTTCTTCTGTTTGAACTCGCCGCACCGCGCCCGCCCCGCGCCCGCGTTTGCAGTCTGGCCAAAGGGTAAGTGGCTCGCGGCTTAATATCCCCTTTCCGACTAACCTTGTATAATAATCTAACTATAGTTATTTTGGAATTTGTTGCATTTTAGAAGATAGGCGTAATAACATTATGTGCAGATGACTATTCGGACAATCGATAATTATGATAAAAAATTGTATGGCACACTTAATTAGGATTTTAAACAGTTTCAAAATTCGGTGCTAATCCACGCTGAACCAAATTGAAGGCACCGACTTCTGAAACTGTTAATTTTATAATATGGTAAGTAATTGTTTTATTGTTATTATTTTGTTAATTTTTTTTTAGTCGGTCATATCTTTTGTTGAAATGTTTTTTCTTTTTAGTAGCCCTTATTAAAATATGGTTAGACCTACTAAATACGCTGCTTGTAACCCAAACACATTATGTGTACTGTTCGTAATTTAGGCGTTCTATTGTCTATCTCCGAAGGACTTCATCAGATCTTCACCAAATTTAAATGGAACCACTTCAGGAGTTGAATTTCAAATAGAAAAATATCCGTTATAAAAATCAGTTCACAATAATTGGCTACGATATCGCTGAACAAACATACAAAAAAAAATTACAGTCAAACTAAGAACCTCCTCCTTTTTTTGAAGTCGGTTAAAAATAGAAAACTATTCATTGGTCATCTCATTCTAAACGATTCTGGTTTTAGGTAATTCACCTTTTCCTATAATATTTTTATTGTATAGACAAGTTACTAACCCTCTCGTACACAGCTAAATGATCGCTGAGTAATTTTTCGACGCCATCATTTTCCGTGCCATTATTGCTGCGCTCAGACACGAAACGTATTAGATTCCACCTTTCAGTAAGAAGTCGCTCTCTGTGAAACTCCTGCTTGGCCATTTCGGCGGGATACTCGAGAGCTCGGAACACCTATGCAAAAAAAAATGTTAACTTATAAAATGGTATTACAATACGTACATACTCATGTCAATGACAAAACCTTTGAAAATTGTTCACCTTGTTGAAGTACAAAAGAATCCTTCACTTTCATCATACATGTTAGAATTTTCTTCGTCTAAAAGTCTACAAATTCGTCCTCATAAAGACAATCTGAAGAAATTAACAGCTTTTTCTGAACTATATCTGGATAATGTGCATTATCACCGACGTGTGTGACTGTAGGTATATAAGGCGGCACTGCTTTTTGTTGAAGAATTAAATTCCAATCGATGTCACTAAACCATTTATGACTTTTAATATCAAATACACCTGCTCTGAGCGAACCAATGCGCTTGGTTGGGTCCACCTGTAAAAGCTGTTTCACTAAAGATTTACAAGTACTAGTCATATTTTCTGGTGTCTTAAAATGACCTGCAAGAATTTTATCGTATAGTTTTAACGGATCTGTACTATAAAAAGGAGGACAGCCGGCACACAATTCAAAAAGTAGAACTCCTAATGCCCACCAGTCCACAGCATATGAATAACCCTTCGACAATATAACTTCTGGGGCAATATATTCTGGTGTCCCACATATTGTCCATGTTCGAGTTTTCAGAACTTTGCACAAACCAAAATCAATTATCTTTATATAACCAGTTTCATTAATTAATACATTTTCCGGTTTAATATCTCTATGAACTACATCGCAATGATGAAGATATTCCAATGCTAAAACCAATTGAGCCGTATAAAACTTCATCAAATTCTCTTCTAGAGGCCCTAATTTCTTTATTAAAGTATATAGTTCACCTCCAACCTCATATGGTAACAAAAAATATACGTAAGAATTATCTTTGCATGCATAATCCAATTTCATCACAAATGGAAAATTAATGCTTTGTTGGACCCTCTTTTCCATGATTAATTGCTTTAGGCACTTCTTCTTTACAATTACTTCCTTTTCTATAGCCTTCATTGCATGATAACTAAAATTGGCAGTGTCACGAACTAAAAACACTATTCCAAATGCACCGCTGCCAATAGTATGCAGCTTATCAAAATTATTCGGTGATTTTTCATAAATCGTAGGATTGTGGAAATTTGACTGAAATTCATGTTTTAGCATATCTAATTTTCTTTTATGCGCTATGTGTTCAGAGTGATCGTACGGTACTATGGTCATTTGTATTTGTTGCAGTGATCTATCGACCTTCGTTTTTGGTTAAAACATAACATGGTAACATTATTTTATAATAAAAACCCTTTAAAACCATTATTACAAATATAAAAAATTACTTACTGACGAATACAATTAATGTAATCACCATCTTATGTCAAAATGACATAACTAAAAACAAAGACAACCGTAAATCATCTCATTGACTACAACCCTAAGGCTGCGTTTCCACCAGAGGTGTGCGAGGTAGCTGGGCGGTGCGAGGATGCGTAGTAGGTTGTGGACGGTGTGAACGTTTCCACCAGAGATGTGCTGGGCCGCTGAACGGTGCGAGGATGCGTAGCGACGCTGTGAAACACTATACATCTAGCTCTGACAAACACCGTCTAGTGACTGCTATTTTTCGCTCGCGTCCGTCCCTAGCACACATCCCTCGCACACATCCCTCGCACACATCCCTCGCAACACATCCTTCCCTTGTTTTGTATGTACAAAAACCTCGATCCGCTGAGCCGTTTCCACTAGAGCTGCGCTGAGCGAGGCTAGGTAAATGAAGTGATTCTATTGGTTCTTAACAAACACATCCCTCGCTACGCATCCTCGCACATCTCTGGTGGAAATGCAGCCTTAATCTGTAATTCAGATAATTTAAGCTGGTTTTACAGTGCCGCTTTCGCCAGCGCGGTTAATAAGCGTCGCGGGCCACGAGCTTTGAGTGTCTTGCATCGTTACATAGTAAAACCAACCCGCGTGGATGGCCCGCGCTGACTGCAATTCGGCCGCGCGTTTCAACCGCGCGCGGGCGAGGAGTCACTGTGTCTAGTGTGCGATCAAAGACTACTGTGTGCGATACACAATCTCGCCGGTCGGACGCGCGTATGCGTACTGTCGCCGCCAAAATGAACCAGTCAAACAGGTACTACATCGATACGGAGCGATTGATCGATGAAGTTCGCTGTCGATCATTGTTATGGGATTCATCGGATGAATTATATAAAAACAAAGATGCAAATAATAAAGCTTGGGAAGAAGTTGGGGAAGCAGTTTTTGGAGAAAATTATACAAAGTCCAACCAAAATACCTGGACAAACTTTTACACTGTGTTCTGTACGTTTAAATAAACATATATATGCAAAAACAAAACGAGATCTAAGTAATTTTTTTCTAACCAAAAAATAATAACGTTTTAAACTGCTTGTACTTTAAGAATAAACTCATCCATTTTTAATACATCGACCGTCGCCGGGGCGCGCGCTACTTCCGCGCCGTGTTTTACCTAAAAGGCGAAGTGAAAATAGTTTAAAATAAAATTATTAAAATGAATGATGAAAAACATTTTTTAGTTAGAAAAATAAAACACTTGGATCTCGTTTTTTTTGCATAGATATGTTTAGTTAAACGTAGGTACTGAACACAGTGTAAAAGTTTGTCCAGGTATTTTGGTTACACCTTATATAAAAAAAGACATAGATATGTTTCTATAATTTTTATTTTTATCAATTACTGTATGTTATGTTACAGGCAAACATCTTGGACAGAACTTGTCACTATTGTCTCTCAAATCCGAGAACGATGTAGAGAACGCGCCTCTCAGCAATCTAGTGGCATTGGAAGGATGTACTTGTATACGTCGTCATCGTTGCCTTTTTTCCATGGGTAATATAATAATATAACAATTAGGAAAAGACTCATCGCGACTGTTTGAGGTGGCAAACCATGCGGCACTAAACTCGTTTTATTGCTTCGAGCATCATCCGCGCGCGTACGAGCCGCGCTTATCACCCGCGCAGACGGTAAGCGTCACTGTATAACCAGCCTTATGTAAACAAAGGTGATAACAGATCAAAAAAATATCTTCATAATGGTAAATCATAAAAAATGGCGAACAAAAAGGTTAGATTTCTTTTAAGTACTGATTTTAGAAATAATAATTACAAAATTATTATACCGTAATTATTTTTATATACCTATTTTCGGTTTTAAACAAAGTTATTAAAAAAGGAGGTTTTCTGGTATAAAATATTTTATGATATAGGTAGCATTGCAGTAGCTCTAAACATTTTCCCTTAACATTGTGAGCTAAACCCTATTGAGTTGGTGTGGCTCAGAGTATGAAGCACGAAACAAAACTTTCAAAATGAATGAGATAAACCAATTATTAGAAGAAGGTTTAAGAGAGGTGACACCGCAGAAATGGGCAGACTGTATTAGACATATAACTGTAAAAGTAGAAGATGAAATGTGCCAACTCGACCACATAACTGATGACGTTACTGATAGGTTTGTCATAAATGTGAATGAATTGGAAGTCGCGAGCGTTGCCGTGACAGACGCCGCATGCGCCACATTAATGCCCGTCGCGTGCACCACCGCGTGCAACAAACGCAAACAGTTCTGCATGAACGCTCTCATACATGGCCATATTTATGTTCGAGTTGACAGCGCAACGCGACGCGACGCACCACGCAACGCGCAAAGCACCGCTTCTCTATAAACGACCCTTTACATACATAATTTATTATTTGCCTTAGAGATTATTTATACTAAGTTGAGAGTTAATAAGGCGACCCAAAAAAGTTCTCCCATACTTACGTTAACATTCTTTTTACCCCCTTAGGGGTCACATTTCTCCTCTCGCTTCCGGCCGTCGTTCTGTCCATGGTCGGGAGCGAGACTGCGTGGGAAGCCATCACCTCTTTTTGCGAGGAGGTGATGGCAACCAAGGAGGTAGCGGAGAGGGAGAGGGAGGCCGCTTCTTCTCTCCCTTCTCGAGCTAGACGCACCGGGCGCCGGAGGGCGCGTGACGATCTCCGGCCACCCTAGTGAGTGGCATGCGGGCGGCGGGTTAGGGGAGCCATCGCCCGACCAGTAACGGTCAAATCCCGCGAACCCGGCTTTAGGTCAGAAGAGTCCGGCACCCCCCCCCCCCCCCCCTCCCATATTCCCCAGACGGGGGATAGTCTATCAGGATTTCATCACGCAAAAAACAAAAAAAGTGATCACATTTCTAAAAATCCTTTCTTACATCACAAAAGGCGCGTTACTGTCCCATGTTATTGGCATCAGAAGTTTCAACTCGGTGTTATGAATCAGTCAGTCAGACATGTTCTTTTGTACACAAGGGTATTTTAAGTATACCTATACTTAACCTGAAGTTAGTTTATTCAGAATCACCACAGAATTGGTTGGTGTATTTATTATACCACTTTACATATGTTTTTTTTCCAAAAATAAGTTCTTAATCCAAATCGGATTCAATAGGTTTTTACGCATATCATTGGACCTTGAACAAAGACATTCAATACTAGTAGCTACATATATTATTTAATCTCTTTGACCTCGAATAAATTTCTTCAGGTTTGAGACGGTCGCGGCGTCTCGGTAAGTTTCCATGTATTAAACAATCCCTGCATGGCACACCTCAGGCATTTTGAACTCTACTGGGAACTAAGCGCAACATAAACTAACACCACTAGTGGCGGCCATATAATTAGAAACAATTAGTACTACACGTCATACATCGAAAAAATAAATATGTCTCTAAATAAAAAGTGAGACATTCTAGATGGATTTCAATAAAAGAAAACATTGGATGAAGTAAAGCTCCCTTATATTAAAGACACATGTTTCAGTAGTTTGAATATTACAATCTAATAATGACCTTGAAAAGGGTTTGTTTTTGTTAATTAAACAATCTTGCAATCCTTACATGCTATCGTTTTCTGTGATTCAAGCTGTCATGGAACATCGTTGGCACTGCAGAGTAATTTGGAGTGATAGACCGCGTCGCAAACTTTAGTATTAGAGCATTTTAAATTTTATCTTCAACATTTTTTAAAAGAATAGTTACGGTTTACTGATCTATACGTTTTTAAGGGTATGAATGAATCACAAGTTTCCTATATGTTATTTTTTTGAGTAAATTAATTCATTAAAATAACTTTTGAAAACATTTAAATGATTAATAATAAAGCAGAAATAAGCATTCGCCAATATTCAAGAACAAAATTATTTTCATCTTTGAATTTTTAACTATTTAGTTAATGTTTCTAATTATTTGTCCAGCTCTCAGTTCCTTTCAAATGCCACCCTGTTTACAATGTGATTGTAAGTTTTATTAGGAGTTTGTTGTTTCCCTCAATTTGTTCTCGTGTATTAAGCACCATTGATAGGCCTACATAATGACGTAGTTAAAAGTCATCAATGATAAACTGATAAAAATGTATAGCGAGTTTTTATAATAACTATGTGTGCAGTAATTATTGTTTCTAATTATATGTCCATCACTGTAACTTGAAGATTTAAAAAAAACATATAAACAGTATAAAAAGACCCTTAACGAAGCCGAAAGGCAATTGTTCTCCACGTCATTGCGATCATTGTTTTGTTCTGGACTATACCTACCTTCATCCCTGAACATTCAACGTAGCGAAGCGACATTCTGCAGCTCGCTTTTCGCCCCGTGTGGATGAAGCGAAAGGGGTATGTAAGAGTCGTAGCATGTGGCGTTCTATAGTTTCTGCCTACCCCCATGGGAAAAAGGCGTGAGTTTTATGTATGTATGTATACCTACCTGGGAACCTTCTAGTTAGGGAGATACTAGAGGTCAAAGTTCCAACCTTTTCACAACTTTTTTTTAAAATACTAGTTTTGAAGGTTGCAAATGTACTTGAAATACCTCCATTATCCGTTTACTACTCATTGCATCTATCAGCACAGTGTTTTGAGTGCGTTACAATTAGCTTTACAGTAAAACGAAATTTTACACCCAAAAAAAAAAGTAATTTCCCAGTGATAATTTTTGCGTAGGGTTACTTAGTTTGAAGTACTGAATGCATGATTGACGGCTTGGTGAAGGGTCTTTTTACACCTTGTAGATAATATCTTATATATTATATAAGTTATAATCTTTTTACATACATTCTAACATCATATCTCCTCCCCAGCGGAGGCTAATCATAAATCTAAGGCCATGAACAACATCAGTATAACCATACCTTTTTTGATATACAAGGTTAGTCAGAAAAGGAGTACTAAGCTGAAAAGGTGTTAAAGTAATAATGGATAAGTTTTGTTCTACAACTTTCCCCAAAAGTCAATAGTTCAAGAGAAATAGCTGTTCAAAGATTTCATAAAAAATACGCTAAATTCTATCTATTCTCAGCTATGATCAGACGTATTTACATTTTAGGTCATATTTGGAGTCACGGATTAGAAACTCCATTTTCTGAATTCATAACTGAAGCAGAGATGAAGAATTTTTGAATAAACTAAAATAAAAAAAAAAACATGGAAAAAAAATTAATCGTTTTTTTTTTTAATTTTAACACTTTCTTACTTCATAGCATAGCATAGCACAGCTGCAATAAAGTTAGAGAGAATATGTCCGAAATTTAACATCTTGCAGGGACTCAAACAGGGTGACCCACTATCTCCTAAGTTGTTCACAAGTACCTTAGAGGAGGTCTTTAAGACACTGGCGACCAAATGGCAAGACAAAGGCATTGTCCTCGACGCAGGTTCTACACTATCGCTCGATCTCTCTAGACCGCAGTCAACGCCCTCGGCGATTGATTCCGGAAATGGAAAATCGAGGTAAATTCCGAAAAGAGCGCACCGTTCTTTTCGAGAGACACGGCGATAATCACACTCGCATCCGTCCCGTCCTTATGTTCAGCAAATAGATCCCTTGGGAGCTGAACGACAAATACCTGGGGATGATCCTCGATCACCATCTGAAATTCGGTAACCACATGAAAACGGTGCGCGCTCGCGCCGCTTTCGCTGTCGGTCGTCTCCGTCCCATCCTTAGAGCATGCAGTAAATTATCTGATAGGACTAGGTGAGACTTTACGAGTCGTGCATCCGCCTTCTAACTTACGCTACCGTTGTGTACACGTTAAGCCTCGCCGGTTCAAATTCTTGCAAACCTTTCAGAATCGTGTCTTGCGCAAAGCCGCGGCAGCCCCGTAGTACATGTACAACGATCAGCTCCATCTCGAACTGAAAATGCCAACCATCAGGCAATACCTCAAACGTATATCTAAGCGTTACTTCAACACTGCCTCACGTCACCCAAACCTTTTGGTGGCCGCAGCGGTCGACTATAGACCCACACTTATTAGTTCAAACGCTGTCCAAGGCATAAACTATTAGAACCCGACGACGATATTACCCTCCTCGAGGACGCGCCTAAATCGACTAGCACACTACACAGCGCCCGCCGCCGCCCGGTATACCATCCTCGCTGGCGAGGACCGTCGCGACGTCCCACCGCCGCGCCGGCGCCGGTCGTCTCTTCAGACTCCGCAGTCACACCGTTAATTCAGCCCTCATCAAGTTGTCTCCCACCCACTCCTCTCGCCACTAACGCCCCAAGCCGAGATCCGTGTCCCATTAGGAGTAGCCCTTAGTGCTGTGTTGCTCTAGTCCATTCGCGTTAAGAAAATAGTGAGTTGTAATTTTTTTTGCAACCTGAATTGTCGAGTTACGTTCCCGACCAATCAAATTGCAAAGAAAACGATAACTCACTATTTTCTTAGCGCAAATGGACTATAGTAGTCATGGTGTTACAGTAATAGTTAGCTTAGGTTAAGTATTTCACTTTGTCCCCATTGGCTGGAGACCCTTCAGGTGTCGCCAATAACTGCCCGGTTACGCAGAAACGGTCCGCAAGAAACATTCAAAAGCAGTCATAGAGAAAAAATATTAACTAGGACACTGTTTTTTTTACAAAGGTAGGTAGTTTAAGGCTGCATAATATTATCTAATTGGTCCAAGAGTTATTAAAGTAACTTTGAGATTCCCCTATTAAATATACGCCACTTCTTGGTATTTAAATACATAAATTATTTGGTATAAATAATAATAGTAATATAATTATGTTGAGATTATGCATATATTTCACTGAATGATCTACATTTACTGTTTGCTTAGATGCAGTTACGATTTATTAAGCTGTAAACAATCGTAAAAACATTAAAGAACTATAACAAACCCGTGTCGGGCTAATTATGGTTATTAAAAATTTAAATTTAAAAATCTATAAATTCCTCTTCATAAAGACATTTCGAAACCTTCTTGAGTTGTTTTTGAGTTATTTCAGGAAAGTTATTGGTATCTCCCGGAGCCTGATACACTGGTATGAATGGTGGCTTTACGTTTTGTGTCAGTACCCCCGACCAATCTATCTCATTAAACCAGGCATGACTTTTGATGTCGTATACACCATTTTTCAGAGAACCTAAACGTTTTGTTGGTTCCACTTGAAGAAAGCCTCGGAGTATACTCTTACATTCTGAGCCCATAGTATCCGGACATTTGTAATGGCATTCCAATATCTTTTCATAAAGTTTAGTAGGATCTGATGCAAAAAAAGGCGGGAAGCCGGACATCATTTCAAAAATTAACACTCCGAGCGCCCACCAGTCGACTGCGAAATTATAACTTTTAGACATTATCACCTCTGGTGCTAAATATTCAGGTGTCCCACACAGTGTCCAAGTTTTTTTCTTAATTATTTTGCAAAATCCAAAATCACATAATTTAATATACCCAGAGTTGTCTATTAATATATTTTCTGGTTTTATATCTCTGTGAATTACACTACAATAATGCAGGTATTCTAATGCCAGAACTATTTGACTGGCATAGAATAACGTCAACTGTTCATTAAAGCTGCCATATTTCTGTAGATAAGTAAACATTTCTCCGCCAGAAATAAAGGGCAATATAAAATAAAGATAGATGTTGTCTTTAAACGCAAAGTCTAGCGATACTATAAACGGAAATTGTAAACAACTAAGAACTTTCTTTTCAAGTACTAAGTGTTTTACGTGTTTTCTCTCAACCACTACGGCTTTGTCGACAACTTTCATCGCGTGGTATTCAAACGTACATTTGTCTCTTACTAAAAATACTTCACCGTAAGCTCCGTTACCGATCGCTTTAATTCTGTCATATTGATCAGCTGTCTTTTGGTCGTCAGGTGGTGCTTGGTATTTAACAGTAAATTCCTCTTTTAACATTTCCAAATGTCGTTTGTGTTCTTGATGATTCTGAATACTGTATTTAACCATGCCTCGTCACATGCAAGTAAATATCCCATTTAAAATTCTATCCAAATAACTAAATCACCTCGGAAATAAAATATATATAAAAACCATTTTAATGTTTCATATTGTTGTGACATTATTTTTAACAGATTAACGAAACTTTTCACTATGGTTTATAAGGCTCAGTTGCATTAAAATACCGCTCAAAGTAATTATACCACAGAGTACTTTATTATAAACTGGTAATATACGCCCTTAGTCCCGACGCGTTCGTATACGGCGGAGAATCTCTGCGAAACCATTGCGGTAGCGAAACATCTGCGGAACAATAGTACATTGCATTTTTATCGCAAAGAAATTTCATTGTGTATGATGCTTTCGTAGAATATGGGTGTGGTGGACATCATTTGGGTTTAGGATGTCTTCCCAGTCAACGCTTTTGTCCCAGTCATCGCTTTCAGATTCTGAAGAGGAAGAATTGCTGTTGCTGGCGTCGATTTTAAAGAGAACGCGTAGAATCTGGGCGCATGAAATAAACCAAAATCGAAGGAAACTTGGAGAAAATAAATTGCGCTTAGAACTTCAATCATGAATACCGTTTCTATAAGTATTTTAAAATGAAGACAGAAACTTCTAGGTATATTTTATTTATATTTTCGGCTTCCATGATGCGAAATTCCGTCCGCCCGGACAGAACACGTGGTAACTGACGCCTTGCGATGCAAACACAGAGCACTTATAATACTGAGATGCAAATCACGACTAGCGCATCGCCTGCATCGATGTAACAGCAATTTCGCAGCTCCGTCCTAAGCAGTACTGATAGGGACGCAACTATACAAGTCTCGCTATAGTTTGAGCGAGACAGCATAATTATGCGAAACGTTGTCATACAACTGACAGTTTTTTCACTGTTTCGCTGCCGCATACGAACGCGTCGGTTTACTAAGGACCGTTCGTTGGAATTCTGTCAGTTTCACACAGTACTTTTATCTCCCTTTCTACCTGCCCAACAGTTTTTCACATCACAAGACAAAAATTCCTTGAAAAACTATTTGTGTAGTTTACACGAAACTTTTTGTGAACACTAGTAAAATATTTGTTACATACTGAATTACAAAATAAAAAAATATCTTATATCTATATTGAAATAAAACACATTACGAATATTATAATATCGGGTGTAAAAATACCCTTAACGTAGCCGAGAGCCACGTATTCTTCCCATCATTACGAAGATTTTTTGGTATTGGGCCATACCTGGGAACCGAGTGGTTATGAAGATATTGAAGGTCAAACTCACCATATTTTTTAACGTTTTTCACGATAACTAAGTTTAAATGTTATTATTAAACATTCTTATAAACAAACATTATCAACATTTTCGAAATGTAGGCACAGTCTGTTGCGAGCGCGCTTACATTGCGCGCTACAATTAAAAGCTGTTTTTTAATACCAAAATATAAAAGTCTTTTCCCAGCAATTATTTTTGCTGTATATTACTTAATTTGATGTACAGTATGCGTAGACTTCGGCTTCGTTAAGGCTATGTTTACACCCAATATACAGTATGTTAACTAACGAAAGGCGTTCCCGCTAAAACGCAATAGTATAGCGTCCATACATTAAAAAAAAGTATTACCATTGAAAAACAAAAGTTTTATTTTTTTTTAATAATAAAAATATCGCAATATAATAAAAAAATTATACTTAAAAGAAACACGTACACGCGCACTTGTCTTTCAACGGGGAAGTACCTACGGTAATGTTGCAATTAGTTAATTTTATTTATTTATTAATTTTAATTAATTAATTTTGTTAACCTTATTTTTCTATACTGATATTTTTATTTAATCTATTATTGATATAGATTTACGAGTTTAAGAGAACGTCCTTCTGTTATTTAACATACTGTATTATTCTATGAGAAGTATCAATAATAACGGTCGCACTACACAACAGTCATATTTGACAACCCACCGTGTTGTCAGACTACGATTTTAAGCTTTTGCTATACAACCTTCATGTAAACACATTTATCCGACAGACTATATTTATTACATTTTATAATCTCACTGTGGGAGCAACCAAGGGGAGCAAGGGAGCAATATTATAGACACATTTCAAAGAAAAAAAATGTCTTCTGTTCCATTCTTTTCTTCAAAAATTTTCTTCTTTTGTTATATCAGTGTCATTTCATTGCATCACGATATTTTTAGTAGATATTCATAGTTTTACTGTGATTTTGCCGAACATCCGGTAATGAAACATTGTATTTTCATTAAGTAGGTATTTAGGTTGTTTTCATTAGGTATTATTATATAGTAACCTGTTTGGCTTAGACGATTTTCCCGATATGAGCGAAGACGACAAACTCACCCAAGGGGGTGGGTATCCAATTGAAATGCAGGAACAATACTCACTTTATTTACGTAAGTTACATCAAGATTTTATAGACTCTTGGAATGAAAAGCTGGAAAGTAATGCAAAAATGGATGACTTTGAAAGGCTCAAAGTCCTTGGAACTGGAGCCTTTGGAATTGTCTATCTAGTGAAGCACACGAAGACAAACAAATATTATGCTTTGAAAGCATTAGAAAAACAAAAAATTATGAAACTAAAACAAATTGAGCACAGTTATTACGAAAAGAAGATTCTGTGCGGTCTTAATTTTCCTTTTGTTGTTTATATGAAATATTTCTTTAAGGATAACGTATATGTTTATTTTGTTATGCCATTCATATCTGGTGGAGAAATGTTTACTTACTTACGTAGAGTTGGAAAATTCGAAGAAAGCTCTGCGAAATTTTATGGTGCTCAAGTAATTCTTGCTTTGGAATATCTACATTCATGTGAACTAGTCTATCGTGATTTGAAACCAGAAAATATTTTAATTGACCGCACAGGATATATAAAAATTACTGACTTTGGGTTTTGTAAGTTGATACGTGGCAGAACTTGGACTCTTTGTGGAACTCCAGAATATTTAGCACCTGAAATTATTCTCAGTAAGGGATACGGAATGTCCGTAGATTGGTGGTCACTTGGCATTCTATTGTTTGAAATGAGCGCTGGTCATCCACCATTCTTTGCGTCTGATCCCATGAGAATTTATGAGAAAATTGTAGCTGGGAAATACAGATGCCCAGCACATTTTAGTAGTGATTTAAAAGACTTGGTTGGACACGTTCTCCAAGTCGATGTAACAAGGCGTTTCGGCGTACTTAAAAATGGTGTTTTGGATTTTAAGAATCATAAATGGTTTCATGAAATTCATTGGGATAATCTTTTAAATAGCCGTACACACCCTCCTTATATACCGAAAGTGAAATCACCAGGAGACGCATCAAATTTTGAAATCTACGAAGATGAAAATGTAAAAGAAAGCCCTGTAAACTTATATGAAAAGGAGTTTATTGATTTTTAATACTTTCAATGCCAAAATACAATAATTATGTGTAACCAAATCCATTCAAAACATTTTAAAATAATAAAGTATAATTAAGTTTAAGTACATATTATGTAAGAAATGGTAAAGTTTTTTGTTTTGACTTAGTAATAATTGTGTTGGTGTACTTTCGCAATGTCAATATTCTTAAAGTATTAAATGCATTTACGAATTTATTTAACGTAGTTTAATTTTGGCATGCCTTTAACATAACAGTTAGAGTTAACAGGCTTCTTCTGGGTAAGCTCACTCTATCGTAGACTTTGTCTCTGTCTCCTCTGACCTAGACTAGAGTCAAGACCAAACACATATCAAATAAAAAAAAATAAAAAAAACTTCCTGCCTTTACCTGCCCAAACTTTAAGTTGTTCAGAATGTAGATATACTGGGTGAAATGGGCTCATTCGATAAACCACGGGAGACTCGAACATGGCATAGGATACTTCGACTTTTACAATATCAATTATTCAAATATACAATAGGTAAGGTAACATTAAAATCGTAAATTCAACACTGCTTACCTAAGGGAACGTACCCATACTACGTGACCCGTTCAGGGGGGGGAGGGGGGTCTTCCAAAATACCACGCTTGGTCACAGGGGCGAGGGGGGTCTTATGTTTTTGTCACATAGTCAATATCCTCTAGGGAAATCTCGAGCTTTTTCGAGCTATATTCAAATATGGCGCGCAGAGTTTAGCGCTTTTTGAACTCACAGGTGGCAACACTGTCGCACATATGAGTCAATTATTTTTTTACTTTCGGTTTCCAAAAAATGATTTAAATCCATATTTATATACAATAATGTAACATAATTAATGCACATCCTGAAAGTAGTTTGTTCAGAATCGTTTACTGAATCGCCTTCAGCCATTTTTAATGTAGGTATATTTTTTTTATAAACGTGTTTTTTTAATAATTAGTCTTTTAATTGGCATAACGGAAATTGAGTCTTATGTCAAGGTCATAAGACTGAATTTTAAATGAAGTTAACAATGAAAAAGTAATACTATTTTGTTGAATAAACAATATTTAAGCACATAAAAATAAATTTTCAGTGTATGTATTATGATTAAAACATAATATTCTAATTGGGGTGTTTCAGGGTGTGCGTTAATTACGTTACGTATATATATTATATATATTTATATATAATATATATATTACTAAGTGAAAACTAGACGGGGAGGGGGGGTATTGGCACATACTACGGGTGGTCACCGAGGGGAGGGAGGGGGATAAAAAATAGTAAAAAATGGGTCACGTAGTATGGGTACGTTCCCTAACTGTATTTCTACTAATCCCGTGATTCTCGAATGACCCTATTTTATACAGTAACTAATTATATCCACGCTGAACCATACTGTTGATAAAATTGTGTGCGTCCTTATTGTTTTATTACTATATACTGAGACACATTTGTATACTTTATATCTACGCAAGTAAGAAGATTTACGGAAGTAACTATGCTCTATCAACATTAATGATGATATATTAAGATACCTTAATTATTTAGCGAAAATAAACAACATAACCGTTGTGGCTTTAGGGACTAATCAAACTAATCAACATTAATGAGTTCGTCTCCTATAGTAAAAGACCAGTTTATTTTTGGTCACCAGCACGGAAATATGCAAGGTTTTGGCGTAGTGGGAATAAATTTGCCCATGTAGGTACAGTCACGTGTAATAATATGTATACACGTAGCGAACTTAAAAAGCGAATTTGTTTTAGAGAATAAAGTGTAATTAAGAAATATTAGAAACGGTAATTCGTGTGTAATTGTAAAAACTATTTGTAGAATATTTCATAATTCTAATAGATATTTTAGAAGGAAATCGCTTTTTAATTTCACTATGTGTATACATATTATTACACGTGACTGTACACCTAGTTCAACAAAAAAATGGTCATTTTATTTGCTTGTCATTATTCCATGGTTATTGTCATAATTTATTTTTAAGCATGTCTGTTTAGAAGAAGGAAAGAAAGGAGAGGAATTCTCTTCTATACTCTTGCTAAGTTACGTGCCGGTATAGTTACTGGTTAAGTGATTTACAACACATGATTTTTTTGAAAAAATCCTTTTAATACTGATGTTATAAACAAATATACATATTTTGAAATCGTCGTATCTATGTAGTAGCGCATACGTCACGCGACGCAACCCCTCCATATGATAATTACTTTCCTATGTCGAATGACGTCACGTGCCAATAAAGCGCAGGTAGTAGGAATTTTTAAAAAGTGCCTACTTTGACTACAAGTTCATCTTTTCTGAGATATCATTTTTTTTACCAATATTAACTTCTAAGTGTGATTGATTTTCATAAAAACCTAAATTTGGGAGACGAGCTCATCACTTCTTTATATTTTCTTTTTTTAAAACGTTGCCTTTCTTTCTCCTCCTCCTCCTCTAAATTTTGATTTCTCCTGTATCGTGGGTGCGTTTACAGACACAAACCTTTACATGCACAAACGCCCAGACCCGGAACAACTAAGTATTTGTAGGCCATACAAATACAGGGTGTAAACGAAATCATGTAATTCCTTCAAACCTCGTGATGTACTGCTGACATAGATTATCCCTGGACGAGATTCTTTTGTATTCAATAAAAAAAAAAAGAATTAAACATGTGTTCTTAACGTGAGGCATTTTAGCGTCCCGAGTTAAATGACCACGCGGCTAGCGATAGCCGCGCGATTCGCTCGGGGAGCTAAGATGCCTCTCGTTAAGAACACATGTTTAATCTATGTCAGCAATACAGCACGAGGTTTGAAGGATTTACATGAATTCGTTTACACCCTGTATTTGATCCGTGCGGGTACCAAACCCACGACCCGTAGCGCAGAAACCAATCGCTCAACCACTGCACTAAACGTGTCGTAATCCCAAGAATGCTGCATCACTTTAGACAGACTTATCCGCATCACCTGCGATATCTAGTGCTTCAGCTGCGAAATCATTCTACAGAATGCATAAGTGCTAAAGTTTAACCGATGTGTAATCGGAAAGCATGCGCACGCATGTTCATACAAAATGTCCATTTTCTATGAGGAAAATGCGAATTGTTCTTATAAGTGTTTGTCATTAAAAAACGACACAATACATGTGACATTATTTAGTACGAATAAGGGATGATTTTCACCAAACGGCTCGCATCGCATTGGATTGGACAGAATACGAATGGATGCGGCGACCACCGATCGCGTACGGCAGGATGTCGACGCATACGATCGGCTCCGTACGGTCGCTTGCGAACGTATCCGTTTCTGCGCCTAGTCGAATACTTTACATTCTTACCGTGATGACGTGTTCTAATTTTTGAAAGGATCCAATCAGATACAACGACTGCCGAACGAAGCCGATCGCGCGTCGCAGCATACTTTCGGCTACGATCGCGTGTCGCGGAAGACGCCCGTAGTCAAGCTGCTGTGCGCGGCTTGGTAATGTAGACTTTAAATACTGTGTACACGATTTAATATCGTTTAAAGATTGTAAAACCCGTTCCGATCCGATGCGATGCGAGCCGTTTGGTGGAAATCATCCATAAGAAGAGATGGAGCACGTTCTGTATTTCATTTTAGAAAAATAATACAAGCGAGATTACTCACCAACCCTCCACCGCCTGTGTACAACATGAGAGCCACGAACAGCCCCACGTGGGATAGCGCCGCCCGGGGCTCGAAGCTCCCCCACTTGGACTTTGGCGGAGCACCCATCAGGGTTTCTGTCTCCCATGACACGTTCTTCACGTTTTTACACATATTGTCAGGTCCTTTTCACTTTTACTAATAACTTTACCATTTCTTGTTAGTATAGAGTTCAATAACTTCTGATAGTCATTTTGTGGAACTGTAAATGAACACAATCTGTTGGTTGTCTCCGAGTACACGAATTAAAACTTGATTGAGATTTATTCTGTTGTGCAGTAAAGTTTTCTAATGTCTTTTACTGAAATATTTTACACCTTGTAGATTTCGAAACGATTAGCCAATAACAGACAGTTTTTACGATGCTTCCTTTGATTATTTACTCCTCAATAATCAAAGGATGTTTTAGGTCTGTAGTAGTGAAATCCTCGAATTTGTCGCACTGCAGTAAATACCTGTAGAATTAATACAAACCAGTAGAGAACATAAGAGGATTCAACGTCAAACCCTACTCAAATATTGAAGAAATCGGTCGGACCCAGATATTTAGGTTCTAAATCTTGTTAGAGCTCTTCAAAAGCTCTTGATCTGTGGAGCAGTCAAAGTCAAGCCAAAGTCAAACTAGAAACACACGATAACTTTACTTAATTCAAATTAAAACCTTCTTTATTCGAGTTAAAGCCACATAATTACATTAATAAAGCAGAATGGAGGATATCAGAGTATAAACATATTCCTAAATAATTTATATCCGGTGTAGTTTTGCTCTCAAATTTTACCCCCACTCGAGATACATGGTTATCTCATGTATTTTTAAACCACTCGTTCCACTAAAATCCCCTAGATCAGTCCCTCAGGGGATTACACAGCACTCAATGTTCCACTACGATCCCTTATGCTGGGGATTCATTAAGTACTAATAAGTGCTATTCCTTCCCTTCTAAATAAAAAAACCAAATGATAAAAAAATTAAGGGGGGACTTTGTATTTCTAACGTTCAAGAAAATGTAAAAAATAGCACAAAATAAAAAACTATACAGCGTAAACGTTTTACAGATTTTTGAATTACTTTTGAATTGTGAATAATAATAATTTCTTTACATTTCTTTCTTTATTCGATGAAGTTGACAACCACGCATATTCTTATTATTGAACTTGGGTCCCATTTTCACATTTGTTTTTGATGGGATATCATTACTTATTGTAAAGAAATTATTATTATTCACCATTCAAAAGTAATTCAAATATCTGTAAAACTGGTCTATAAAGGAATAGCACTTATTAGTACTTAGATAATCCCCAGCATAGGGGATCGTAGTGGAACATTGAGTGCTGTGTAATCCCCTGGGGGACTGATCTAGGGGATTTTAGTGGAACGAGTGGTTTAAACGAACTGCGACTTTGAAGTTAATATTAATGAAGACTTGAATAGTTACATCTCATTCGGAGCGTGGCTGAAGAACGTTCACAACGTTCATCTATCATAACGGTTTGCTGGAGAGATTTGATCCTTATTCATGACACTATCGACCAAATCTATCGACATCAGACATTTATATCAACATTTTCCCATGGGAAAAAGGTGTGAGTTTATTTATTTATGTATGTATCAACAGGTGCCACAAAATATAAGATGGTCCTTTTTCGCAGCAGATTGATTCCGGACTCAGGCAAGAAACTTGGAAAATCTTAGGTCGCAATATTTCTATCATTTAAAAATAAATTGTAGTCACCTTTAAGCATTTTTTATATTTTAAGTAGCTATTTTATCTCCATGACTACGAATTTTGGAACATCCGGTATACATTATAACTTATCAGTTACAACGCGCTGTTAGTCGTAAACCTTTTTGGATGTGGGACAACACCAATGTCCCCTCTAAAAAAAACGGCCTCATGGGTATAATGATCGGAAACGCAGTTGCTGAGCGTGAAGCTTCGAATCCTAGCAAAGTGTCTCTTCTAGTACAAAGACCTTAAGTCAAATATATGTCGACGTTACTACGTCCTTGTTATCCGTATTTACGGAAATAACGCGAAATTTCAAAATTAGGTAGTCTCATTATTCGATCTTACTGAACAGATCTAGTAATTTCGCGAAGCCACGAAAGTCTTAAACCCCGCCCGACTTGGCACATTTTACTAGGGAAGTTAGGTAGTAGCAGCCAAAAGTTTTCAACGAGTTATTGGAAAAAATTATGAGTGTGCCTTATAATAACAATACCATGTAAATATTGAGTTATATCCGATTATTCACGAGAGGTGCGTCAGAATCCTCCTCATCATCATTAATGAATGCTTTATTTAACAAACGCCCACATTTTGCCACATTTAAATAATTGTGTGTGTATACAATTAATCGATAGTGTTTAATAAATTCGTAGCTGTTCATGCTAGACTTTTATAAATTAACGCGATACATTCGAAGGTTTTTTCTTTCAGCCTTTTATCTTTAACCTTAAATAGACGCTGATGAATAAGGAAGCTAATGGAGTTGATTTGGCCACAAATAAAGAAAATCGCTGAAGCATGGTCCGTCTACGAGGCACGTTCATACACATAGCTTTTACGTAAGTACGCTATTCATGTCTGAATACAATTTAATCGAATCTTATTTATTTAGGGACTTTTTCGAGCTGTGCAGTGTTAAAATCCGCTCTGGTAAATACACAGAGCCGTAGAGAAAACCAGGTTTTGGAAATAGATTTCTCCGTGTATGTACAATTAATTGCTTCTGCCTATTTAACTGGAACTTGTAATTATACATATATAGCTGAGGACTCCGAACGGCAAAATATTCTACAGGGTGTAAACGAAGTCATGTAATTCCTTCAAACGTCGTGATGTACTGCTGACATAGATTAACCTTGCACGGAATATATTTGGATTCCATAAAAAAAAAATAACAAGAAGTAAACATGTGATCTTAACGTGAGGCATTTTAGCGCCCCGAGTTAAATGACCGCGCGGCAGCGATACCAGCGCAATTCGCTCGGTGCGCTAAAATGCCTAAAGGTAAGAACAAAATGTTTACTTATTGTAGGTTTTTTT
Source organism: Amphipyra berbera (assembly GCA_910594945.2). Lineage (NCBI taxonomy): Eukaryota > Metazoa > Arthropoda > Insecta > Lepidoptera > Noctuidae > Amphipyra > Amphipyra berbera. The sequence continues at coordinate 8,839,541 of OU343127.1, forward strand.
TTTATTGAATCCATATGTATCCCGTGCAGGGTTAATCTATGTCAGCAGTAGTACATCACGAGGTTTGAAGGAATTACATGATTTCATTTACACCCTGTATATCTGTACAACTTAGATAAGTAGGTACCTACCTACTGCAATGATGAACACTGTAAGGGTTCTTATTAACATTTTTTCATCTTTGTATTTTATATGCCATCAAAAAAACTTTAAAAGTTTTTGTAAAATACTTGTAATATAATGTTATTTGAAAACAAGCAAGTATTTGTTTGTTTTTATGTATAGAGTAAAATTGCGTAAACATCTGACGTCACAGAATAATATAAAAAGAATTTTCGACTTCACTTAAAATAAAAAATCAGATAAGTACTTACTAAAAAAACTAGATCACCTCATTTAAATCAAATAATGATAATAAAACATAAAGTTCGGTAGGAGGTTCCTCTTTCTGAGGCTTTGACAACCGGTAGCTTGGGCCCTGTTTCCGATACCGGTGACATTTCTTTTTATATTATTTATTTTAATTTTTATATAAATATTTAAACATGTTTCTAGTAAATACGTTCTATACGATTAAACATAACATAATTTTACTAATATGTTCAAAAGGTATGTTTATAAATAAACATTTGAAAGAAAATTAACTCTCATAAAGTAACTAAGTACCTAATTTAATTAAAGTTATATAATATATTTTTTGGAATATTTTTAATAACTTAATGATTCCAAACTTTACACATCGAAAATTAATAATGACTACCTACGATTACAAAACAGTGTTCGTCGATAGTAACCTGAGCACTTTTATGTATAAAACACGATCTGCAATTTTTAAGACAACATAAAAGATGTTAACTATAGAATAAATAACCTGCAATGCCGTAGAGTTACATAAGTAGAACCAAATTTTCAGTACGTCTAGCTATGCCATGAAAATGGACGAGCGCCCTGGTGTTTATCTTGCCAATTCACTGAAAGTACTCAATGATCGTACCTAATGAAATACCACTTTAATACTTATAGCTTCCTCGTGAAAAATATCGTAAGTTTTGTTATATTATATGCGTTCTTCGATATATTGCCAAAGTCAATCCCCTTAATAATATCAAATGTTTAATTTGCTCACTTACACAAGTTTAAATCGTAATTCTTTCCCTCACCGCGTATTTATAATTTATAAGTACATCGAACCAACTTTTGAACTTCATTTACAATTCCAGTATCAATATTCACAATCACAATTTGACACAAAGTTAGGAAGTTCTGAGCGATCGTTTGTTCGACAAATCGGGAACGGCGAACATCCTTACTCGACTGCGACTCGCGAATAACTGAAATTGTTCGAGCTTTCACATATCTGAAACTAGCGACCGCACACAGGATAGCTTTCAGCGTTCCATATCCTATCGCTGCGCTGTTAGCTTGGCTGAAAGGTTTTAGCAGATAAGCGCTATATAGATTTATTATAAGACCAAAGAGGAAAACAATTCCATAATTTATCTGCAGGTGTCGCTAGGTAGGTATCCTGGTAGGTATATAAATTCGATTCTTATAATAGTGATTTCAAGCGGTCTTCTGCTATAAAAATTGTTTGGTTTTTTTTATTTAAACTTTATTACTAGTTACATGTATCTAACATTATATAGAAATAAAAATGAATCGTAAAACAAGATTTCTTAATGACTCGAGAAAATTCAATAGTTTTATTCGGTATAAAATAAATAAGCTCAATATAAAATAAAAGTAGGTTTTATTATGATGAAGTTGTACACAAAAAATATTCGATAATAAAATGGAACAAATTTAGACAAGGCCGGGACCAGCTCTGAAAAGATCATTAAGTGCACGCGAGCGCCTGATAGTTTAGTTATGTTTTAAACGCACCTCATTTATATTTGGAACGCATTTCCTGGCAGGCGTCGTACCATAGAATTTGTAGAGAAATGAATAGATTTAATGGAATTACCAGGGGCATAGCTACCGCCATATCAATGATACGGGGCCCCCGGGCTACAGGGGCCCGACGTGTGTAAGCAAAAATTCGTAAAATGTTATCCATAATCTCACTCAAGCTCTTAGGCTGTACACCAAATTCTTAACTCAACGCACCCCGACACTTCATACAACTATGGACCAAGGTTTTTGGTTTGGTTTTCTGCATTTGTGCTTCGGCGCAGTCGGGTAGAAGAACCCCCCGACAAATTTTGATACAGGGGCCGTCTAGGGCAAGCTACGCCACTGGGAATTAACTGACCTATTGCGACCAAACTGTCAACTCCGAAGGGCCTTACATTTCGGAATAATTCCAAACTTAGTAGATTATACATTTAACGCTGACCCTTTTGTTAACTATTCCTAAACTAACTCTTAAAACAACGTTACGTTAGTTTCGGAAACTGTGAATTATCATAGAGCAACGCGGCCACCGATGTGTCGTGGACCGCATTGCTCTAAGGTGAATTATAAATCAAAATATAAGTATTTTTCTACACAAGTAAGACAGTCTGAGACTGCCTTGTTGGTCTAGTGGTCGCAAGCGCAACTGCTGACTATGGGGTCCTGGGTTCGATCCCCAGCTCGGGCAAAATGTTATTGGGTTTTTCCATTAGGAATTTCTCAGTAGCAGCCCGGAGTTTGCTTTGATTGTAACATACATCGAGGCCCCTCCGTGCCTCGAAGAGCATGTTAAACCGTCGGTCCCGGATGTCATACGAATACCTATGACAGTCGTTACGGGTCGTTAGAAGCCCGAAAGTCTAACAACCGGTCTCACCTTAGGTTATCGGCATTCTTCAGTACCTGGGTTGCGGAGGTCTAATGGTAGTCGCTCCGTGTAAAATACTGGTATTCAGCCGCATCTACTTAGACTGGAAACTGACCCCAACATAGTCGGGAAAAGGCTAGGTAGAACAGGAGAACTAATTTAAGATTCTTTGCTTAATTATTTACCTCTAAATAGAAAAGCGATTAACTCATGTGAGATATTTTTGGGATATATTCTATGGCATATTTACATGTCGCATAATGTAGGTAACCGTCTAACCGGTCCCCAAAGCCTTATGGGGATCAATTTTCTACATGGAAATTCTTATAACATTGCTCTAGGCCAGGGAAGGCGAACCAATGGCACGCGCCACAATATTTTGGGCACGTCACTGATCACAAAATTCATTATGCACTGCGGAAAAAAGTGTGAAGTAGGTATTATATGATCCAATAATCCCCAATAATCACGAAGTCAAAATTATTTGATAGCACGTCTATGACCTCATTAAACATTTCTTTGGAAAAATGGCACGTTGATACGTAAAGGTTCGCCATCCCTGCTCTAGGCGATAATATCTCTCTATATTCATTGTTAAAGACATGAAAGTATAGGTAAAGATGGAGACCACATTACGAACACCTACTGAAAGTCGAAACATTTGGCTTTGAATATTTACTTTGGAGTTCTGCAATAAGTAAACTATTTAGAAAGAGAGAATTCCAAAGTAAATATTCAAAGCCAAATGTTTCAACTATCAGGAGGTGTCCGTAGTGTGCTCTCCATTTTTACCTACAGGGGGTAAAATCATATAATTCATTCAAACCTCATGATGTACTGCTGACATAGATTAACTCTGCACGGGATAATTTTGGATTAAATAAAAAAAAATACAAAAAGTAAACAAGTGTTCCCAACGTGAGGCATTTTAGCGCCCTGAGTTAAATGACCGCGCTGCGAGCGGAAGTCGCGCATTTCGCTCGGGGCGCTAAAATGCCTCGCGTTAAGAACACATGTTTACTTCTTGTAATATTTTTTTTATTAAATACAAAAGTATCCCGTGCAGGGATAATCTATGTCAGCAGTACATCACGAAGGAAGGAAGGTTTGAAGGAATTACATGATTTCGTTTATTTATTTATTATATTTTTTAAGAGTAACATGATAGGCCTTAAGATCTAATAAAGTGTCCCACAAAACTGTATAATATAAACAGTTTGACTGTGGAATCAAGTAATCTTGTATCATATTATACATTATTACATTTAGATTTATGGAGTGCACTTATATTAAGGTAAGGTATTTAGAAGATATTTTTTTAACATTTTTTTAAACTTATTTTTATTAGATTCACGTCACGTTTTTGTTAGATTTACACCCTGTATGTCATGGTTAAAGGTAGTTTGAAGTTACTATCCTAATATACAACAGAGATTACTTAATAAATCAAAAGCCTTCTATTTTTTACTAACCAAACTGAAACTTTGTGCATCATTTATATAGGTACATATAAATAAATGTATACTAATATATTTTAATTCAGACCACACCACCGATACACCTCGTAAATCTGCGCAGACATTATTAAAAGCTATATATCTTATAGGTGTCATGGTAGCGTATGCTGTTATCACTATAGGTACAATATTATGTCGAAATCGATTTATCATCATATACCTACCTGAGAATTATATGACTTCCCACCAAGCCCATCTCATCGTTATTCATCATCTAACTAGCCCTCACTGACTGCGCTAGGGACAAAGGAATGCAGTCTCGAGAACGAGATTGTACGAGATGTTTAAAATGACCTAAAGCCCGTACTATAGACCAGTTATACCCAAAGTGGTCTATATCAAACCCCAGGGGTCGACGGGGACGTAAAAGGGGTCCACGTGAGTGAAAGTAATAATTGGGGGACCGTGAGATGTTAATGGGGACCCACGATATTGGATCTCATTTAAGAATAGAATAGAATAGATTTATTTGCAAAAAACATGGGTAAGGACAGTTCTATATAAGTCACAAAAGTAGCCGCATATTAACCATACAGTGGTGTGCAAATTAAAAGGTTAATTTAATATATAATTATACGCAAGAACTTAGAATCCGATTACTTACATGGATATTTGAACAACAAACATGCGATAGTTTATAAAAGAGCTAACAATTTTTTTAAGACCACAGCTCAAAATAATAAATTAATTTTATACTTAGTGAAATTAATAGTGTATTCAATATAATATTTTAGAAAGTACGTAACGTATATTTACAGTATAACGTATACGTATGTAGTAAGCTGGTCGTGACTTTAATATTGACGTTCCATTAATGTAATAACCCACATACATAGATGATTTGTTGCTTACTTTTTACCTGAAAACGTAACAAACAGACCGACGACGATAGTACTATTGTAGGTACTGTCGTTGGTTTAATAAATGTATAAAACTTAACGTGCGTTTTTTTATTGTTTTCACTCTACACCTCACTACAGTTAGAAATCAGTCAAAAACACATTTGAAGTCAATGAATTTGCAAAAATGCAATATTACTAAGTAATCTTCCCAAAACGGAAAAACATGGCAAATGGTCTACGAGACGAAAAAGCTTGGGGACCTCTGCTATAAATGTTAGGGCAAATACAATGCCATACATTACATACTCTTCTTCTTCTTTCGTGTCGCCGCGAGCTATACGGGAATAGCCCATGCCGTGGTGAAAAGATTAGCCGGTCAACCATGTTGGTAGCGGGGCTGACAGCCCAGGGTGCGCTGGACGTACTTAAGCATCGTCACTCGTGAAGGCTCTTTTAATGCAACCCCCCCATTACAATTATACCTCCTCCTTTTCTGAAACTACAGAAGATACAGAAGAAATACAGAATAAGTCATATGATGTGAATCAATTTTCTGGTTATTAAATAATAGACTCGACTGCTGATCGTGAGGTCCTGGGTTCGATCCTCAGGTCGGGCAGTGTTATTGGGTTTTTCCGTGTGGAATTCCTCAGTAGCAGCCCGGAGTTTGGATTTGTGCCGGGTTGATGGCAATAAGCTCGCCCCCTATTACTTGGTAATTAAACATAATGGCGAAATGAGGGTGTTACTATACACCTCTGCCGTACCCTTCGGGGAATAGAGGCGTGATGTTATGTTTATGGCTAATAGAGACTTATACAATCACCTACACTGGGTCAGATAAATACCAGTATAATATCTAGATACTCATAAATACTTACAATCGCCTAACCAAGCATTCGAGTAATCTAAGCAACTGTTTTGCCTAGCTTTTTTCCCAATTACGTTGGGGCGGCTTCCAGTCAAACCAGATGCGACTGAATACCAGTATTTTACACAGAACGACTGCCATTAGACCACCGCAACCTAGTTACTGGGCAATGCCGATATCCATATATTAGACCGGTTGTCAGACTTTTGGCTTCCGGTTACCCGTAAAGACTGTCATAGATATTCATATGACACCCGGGACCGACGGTTCAAGAGGAAACGCGGACTGCAAAATATTATTAATTTGAATAGCTTTTTGCGATCAATTTCCGACCCACCCCTCCCGCAAACCTTCCCAATTGAGAGCGTAAGAGACACCTGCATCTCGGATTGATTTCTCCTGTGCAATATTAGCGAAATCGTACTTTCGTTTTTCCCTATTTCCTTCTTCAAAACTGGACCGATTTTAATATTTTTTTCTGTAATTGTAATTTAAGAAAGATTTTGGTTATGTATGTATGTTTTTATTTTATTTTTTATATTTGTCAAATTTGTTTGCCAGATGTTTGAAAACGGTGGTAAAACCTGTCGATTTTTGTAAAATTTAAACGTTTCTAGTTCTTTTAATAATAATTAACTTATTGACAACGCTTAGTTTAGGTCTAATGACATTATCCAAGGAGGAAACTGAGGAATACGTTTGTATAGACTAAATGCCGACCGCATTTCCTCCTAACGCACTCTCCGAGGCACGGAGGCACAAAATAGATAGGTACAGAAGTCAATCTACATACAAGTACGCTCGAGCAACGCACACATAGACACTGCTCACGGACACGATATCTCGGACTTTTTGGGACTAGAGTGCGAGTGAGTGCGAGCTCGAGTTCCATGCGCTTGAGAGAGATAGATATATAGATAGAGCGACCGCTGAGCGTAGGTATGAAAAGTGAAGTACATACATGTGATTGACTTCTGTATCTATCTGTTTTGTGACGGAGGTGTCTCGATGTGTAACGAATGATCATCTATCCACGTACTGACCACGGCAAGCGCAGCTTAACCTCGGAAATCGTATGATCCGCGCGGTTGTTATTTAGCCAGAAATCCCTATTTACTCAACTCGATTCGAAGTTATTTCAGCAACGTGAACTTACATTATTGATTATCAAGAAGCGGAAACAGATACCACTCCATAAACCTTCCGTGTCAAATGTCAATGGCAATAATGGAGACAACTTGAACCAAATTAAAGTTACTTGTAAACCCTGACATATACTATAGGAAATGCCAATCTTCGGATTCATTCGGATGCGTGAGCGAGGTCCTACCTACTTACTAAAACGGATTTTATCCAATAACTTCCTTATTATTAATTGTATTTTTACCATAAAACCAATAACTACCTACTAGTACCTATAACTCATAATTTATGATTCCAATAATAATAATGAAATCAAAAACTCCATCATTATAACCTCCAACTGATTGAATACATATTTTTCATTGAATAACGATATTATTTATTGTAAGCTAAATTGATTTTGCAAGTTTTATTATGGACTTGTTTAAAATGCTACATTTATAGAACAGGTTTCAAGCAAATCCTACAGAATAATGACATGCTCGTGTATGACATTAGCCTGTTCTTTAATAACTACTTACATATTATAAGGCTTTGATCTCACTCCAATTAATTCAATAGCGGTAATTAGAAGTTATATTATGTTATGATGAACATGAGCGTAATCACAAATCCGTTCATATAATTATTTGTCATGGCAATTGAACGGCAACAATGTTTCCTACACTATTGTTATATATAAACTTTTTTTAAGGAATAACCGTGGGTTTCATGGCCATTTTTATGGAATCCTAGCAATTACATTCTTAACAATCCAAATGGTCCAATTAAAACAAATGGCTTTTTTTTACTAAGTATGTTGATTAGGGCGGTCTAGGAGGAGACCCGTTTTGCAATGGTGTTTAGGGGCGGAATGATGATGGTATGATGAACCAAAAGAAAATCCTGACCTAAAGGTTAGAAGTATCTTGACGAAAACACCATTGGATCAAAGTGTAGAAAATACTCTATATATGTAGTTAGGTAAATACAATTTAAATTATTGATGTAGGCTGTAATTGACCCACTCCAGGGCACACGACTCTTCTCATGCAGAAAAGGAGTGCAACTGTAGAAGAAACTAACTAAACAACAATGTAATTGAAAGTGCCACAAGCCGCAAACACTATCTATTTAATAAAATATCTTTAGGCATACCAGCAGGCATGGCACAACCACCGTAGTAAAGGATTTTGTCGACTGAAGAATAGACAAAATAACATAAACACAATGGCAACATGTCATTTAGTCCAGTGTCCCGCAAAGTGTGTGCCGCGACACACTGGTGTACCGTGGTCATTAATTGGTATGCCACGGGAAAAATCTATTTCTTATAAAATGATAAAGGCGGACGGAAATAATGTATTCTTTGCTATCTTTATATGATTAAAATATGATTTTTTATTTATGGTGTACCTCTGAAATTCCCTGATTTCGTAGGTGTACCTTGAACACAAAAAGTTTGCGGAACACTGATTTAGTCTATTCTTCACTCGATAAAACCCTTGTCTACGGTGGTTACGCTAGGCCTGCTGAAGATATTAAGTCTTCTCACCTTAAGTCCGTGGGAGCACTAATTAAGAATACAATTCCCTTCTGCCGCTAAGTAAGGGAGTCATAAGAGGTGACGAATCTGGCACCATAACTGTGCCCGATAAATGGCAATAGGCTCACCATCCATAACATGGGATTTTTTTAATACAGGAGGTGAAACGTGGGTTTCTGGACTCGTGTAATAGGTGAACACCTGTGTTTACCTCTTCGGGGATTATAGAGTTTACCTTAAAAATATGATGTCTTTGATTTCTCTTATTTATTTATTTATTTTACTTTAATCAAAACGGTCTTAGACCAATTACAATAATTAAAGATAGAAAAAAGAACAGGAATGGAATAAGATGCATACAATGCAATGCAATGGAACGAAAAATAATGATTTTAAAAAAATATATAACAATATGAGACACCTCTTTCACACAGCCCTCACAATGCACCTGACAATTTATTCTTCCATTCATCCGCAAACAGATCACAATTCAGTCATAAATGTATTTATTTATTTTTATCTACCTACATCTCAGTCCTAAAACGATCACTGCTTAACATGATCCTGGCCGTTAAGGAAAATTAATATGCTTTAAATTTACCTGCTCGGGACAAATTATATATGTAAAAAAAAGTTTTTTATTTGTTGATGTTCGCTTTTGCATTGACACCCTGACTCAACACAATCAATTGTTTTAATAACATCCGAATCACATGAAGATCACAAACAATGATTTTCCAAAATCCTTGTAGGTGTCTCAAAGCAAAATAACGACTACGAAAGGTTAAAAACCCGTTTGACCTTCCGTAACCCGCAAGGGTTTTGGTAACCATGAAAATAAATAATACCTATATAGGTATCACAGTACATAATATCGATTTCAAAATGACCGGAGGTAACCTTTTTATAATAAACATTGGTTTCAAGTCTTATTTCGCTAATAAAATAGTCATAAACTACGTACGTAGCGGTCGGTCAATATTATTGCAATGCAATGGTCATCAAGAATCACGTATTAGTATGAATGTTAACTATCTATTTGTTTTAAAATAAGTACTGCAGATATTTTATTGTATTGGGTCTTCGATCAGAAGCCTGTCTATAATAACAATTGTTAGTTGAGAAATAAATAAAATTTTGAAAGTCATCTTATTTGCAAGGTGTTAAAAAGGAGATACTAAAATAACTCTGCTTTTGCTTGTGTGTAATATAGCTCTTTATCATAAAAAAAAGGATTACGTGGTCAGATTGTATCGAGATAAAAAAAACATTCACTTATAATGTTTAAAGGTTATATTATAATAGCTTATACAAATAATTAAATTCGTCTTTATTTAAAACAGATAATAAAAACTGCCCCTTTGCACTTCTCCAGCCAAAAAAAAAATGATAGGTTAACTCTATGTCCACTATTTCGTTTTATTTAAACACTTTTCATTTGCCTATAAACTTAAGTGGAAGCTAATGTCGAATCATAAATAAACCTCAATGATACAATATTAGACTCCTCAGTTTTATCGCATAAACAAATATTATGGGTTATTATGACAATAAAAAATATTTAAAACTAAATAAATCCTATGGTTGACCTTAATAAAAATATAAAAAAGTTTGTCAAAATAAAATAATATGGCCAGTTCATTGAACATGATAATTAAGTCACTTTAGTTTATTTAACACTAGCGACCCGCCCCGGCTTCGAACGGGTGCAATGTAGATACTAATGTGGGGCATATACCTAAACCTTCCTCTTGAATCCCTATCTATTGCTGAAAACTGCATTAAAATCCGTTGCGTAGTTTAAAAGATCTAAGCGTACAGACAGCGGGAGCGACTTCGTTTTATACTATGTAAAGATGCTATTGTTACCAATATTGTCAGTATTGCGAATCCATCCAATACCTGCCTACCTAATCTTGTAGGCCCTGAGCAGACGACGGACATTTTTTCAGAAAAACTGCCGCGGACTGAAACTTGCCACCAACCACGTGCCGAAAGTCGCGACGGGTAGCAACTACCAACCACTGTCATGCTTGTCCGTGGCAGTCCGCCGGACAAAAAGACCGTCATCTGCTCAGGGTCTTAAGGACCTCTAAAATCCACCACAGCCCGCAGCGTGAAGACATACCAACTAATATTGCAACTTACGACGGGATAAACTACACCACACGGCAGAATCGGTTTTTCTTTAGTAGGTACCAATTAGATTTCTCTTACTACGTCCTTCGGGACGCTACGCTCACTGAGTAGGTGAAATATGTGGTATGCCTCTCTTGCCGTAGCCTAAACTTCCCCTTGCTATGGAGGAGAATGGCTTCAGATCTACATAATTATACAGTTTTGTCCTATGTTTAGTCATTAATAAAAAAAATGTGAATAAATAATAAAAAGATACTTTTCAGTTTACTCCCTTTCATAATTGAATAAATATCGTAAATATAACCCTGAAATTACAGATTTAATAAACACCCCCGACATTGTAATAGGCTGTCGATCCTTGTTAGCGATTATTTTTAATTCGGTGAGTAAGTCCTTTCCATAATGAGTCATACGAGCTCAAACACGATGGGTCTTCAACTAGTCATTGCCAAGTGCCGATCGCCATCCTGAGCTACCTTCCAAGTCCATGTCTAAGTTGTCACTTATTTTGACTTGGCAAAATCAAGTGATCTGCCCGATTATTAACTATTTTGGAGTAGTGTTAACAAACTTCTGATCCAAATCCTCAATCAGATCAGCTCAATGGTACCCTAATGTTGTATTATCACTAGGTTTACATATTTGTTAGAACTTTCAAGTCAATCGGATCAACGGAATTGAAATAAATATACATTTTATGGCAAAAATCTCTACACCGACTATGAAAAGAGCTGATTATCTTGAAACGGCTGATCCGGTTTCCATCAAACAAAGCCTATAACCATCTCGATTAAAACAGTTTAAAAAAAAAGCGTATTGGAATCGGTTAACCCATTTATTTTGGGTTCTACGATGTCAGGATACAGACACACAGACTGATAGACATACAGAAATAGGGTTAAAACTTATAACACCCCTCTTTTTACGTCGGGGGTTAAAAATAATGACGTAAATTATAAAGTGATTGTTTTTTTACTTTTTATGTCTGATAAACATCTAACTAGTTTAACAAACACTCATGTGAACTCTAAACAATAGCAATGGACAATGTTTCAGAAAAAATTACGATCTAGTCTTTACTTGTTACAATCATTTCAGCAATTAGGGTTGACAGTAATGACAGCTTCTATCTGATCTCAGAGTAAAAAGTAGCTCTACTAATTTTGCTCGCGTTATAATTTTTTTTTTATTATGCTACATAAATAGTACAACTTTGAAAAACTAAGTAGGTAAATAGAATATTATTCACGGACTCTAAGTATCAACTTCCATCTTTAAAATCTTTCCTAACTTTACTGCAAACGATCAAAAATACTCCAAAAAAATCCGGAGATATTGTAGGAAACAGGAAAAAATCATAAATAATTTTTCATATACCTAAGTTATTCTATTTACGTCAAGTTCCGTTTTGGTAACCCTAAGACCGCTGACCGCTTAAATGCACAGTATTATCGTCTTTACGACTAAGAAACATCGTATGTTATTGCGTACACTATTTTGACAAATAGTTACATTGATCATGATGTAATTAAATCGAACGGAAAAGAGAATCGAGTTAATATAAATAAGTTGCCTCGATCCTGCCGACGCACAGTATGTGTTGAGCCCTTGTGCCAAAAAGTAATAGACTATACGTAGTATTGTTTTATTTAGGTTCTTATATTTAAAGCTAATTTTAATTAAAATAAAAAATGTTTCCAATATCCAGTGTTGTGATTTTCTCCCTCGTGTACTTCGTGAATTGCGAAGCTGGATATCTGCGTAAGTGAAAAATATAATGTTTCGTTTATATTCGTGGCTTTTTGCAGGGTCTACTTATTAATTTATATTTTGTAAATAATTAACTAAATAAGAGTATATTATGTTAAGTATAGTGGAAATAAACTACTGGAGATAAAGGCAAAAAACTAAAACATTGGAAATATTTTTAAGATATTAAATATGTTTTTATCTATTATTTATAAACTTACATTTTTATTTATTTTATTAAATTTACATTACTAAATATTTCTATATAAAAATTAAAAACATTCAGAAATATAAAAAATAGTAATCCATCGGCATCGGGAACTGGGTCCAAGCTACCGGTGGTCAGGGCCACAGAGAGAGGAACCTCCTAACAATACGCGGCGTGTCCAGAAGTACCGCTTTCTGTATCAAGCCCCTGATCCAGCGACCCAACCAGAGCCTCATCAGATGTTGATCGAGGCTCTTGGCTATTAAGCCATTGGCCGTTACAACTATCGGCACAATGACTGCTGAGTCAACCTCCCTTCCCTTATTTATTTATATTTATTAATACATCATGACATGGTGTTCTTAAAAATATTACACCCCCACAAAACCGTGTTGTCGGTTTGACTGTGGGTGGGATCGAGTCTCCGTACATTAGTCAAACTATTAATAGGTACTACATAATTATATTATCATAATTATATTCATAACTAACACTTATCCAGGTAATATTTTTTTAGCTTCCTCTTAAAAATTCGTTTGTCACTTTCATTCCTTAGGGGGCATCCATTAATTACGTGAGGCGTTTAGGGGGAGGGGGTCGAGCAAAACCTCACTCAATCTCACAGGGGGTAGAAGGTGGTCTCGGCAAATATCACGTTTATTTTTTCCACAAGAAACAGTGCAAAATTGCGAGAAAACTGGGTAAAAAAAAAAGGGTTAAGTAAAAAATGTTTTTTCACTTAAATAGGCTAAATCATATATAATAATATTCACTGCGGTTTAACTATGCACTGGTAACTATTAATAAATTCATTTTATTAGTAACAATTTATTCATTTATTAAGTATGACCAAATATTTCTTAACATTCAATAAATATTCGTTACCTATTAATAAATATTTATTAATAGTAAATATTTTTTTTCATTAAAAGTCTTAAATACTATACTGCATTTATTATAACATTAGAAAAAAGAGGCTCGCAGAAGCAGGACTACGAAACCTTTTATTTTCAAGTTAAGTTCAAACAATTTTAATAAATAACGTATGTGCTTTTTATGTAAGTAGCAATGTATGGCATACAATAAAGCATAATTCTACCTATCTACTATTCACGATGCTTGGATAGGTACATGAAATAAAACAATTTTTAGTAAAAATCAGTTTATTAAAAACAACTTTATCACAATGGCATGTCCTAATTATGTTTTCAACAAACCAAATAAGTAAGACACAAAACACCACTTAACAATTTAGTCACTGCTACCATCAGTAATCACAAATGATAATAATTAATTGACATTGATGGTAACAAAAGTCATAATTTAATACGTCGTTCCAGGTATTGTCCGCCCCTGCTTCTTTTAGATTTTAAACATTGACACGAAAATATTTTATGTAAAAACTAAATAATATTAAATAAAAGCCTTGTTTTTTCAGAAGTTAGATAGGTTAAATAAGTACAATGAAGTCTGACAGCTGTTATTTAAATTTATTATATTTAACTCCACATCAATCTTGACTGTAATAATGTTTGTTGTACTTTTATAACAAAGTGTGCCCCTAAAAGAGCCTTTTTTAACTTCTGTCTAATGCTATAGTAAATGAAGTATAGTCTTATCTAGTCTTAAATAAAAAAAATGTTTTTTTAAATAAATCTAATGTAATCGAAGCACAGATTAACTCATTTACATTGCAAATATGCATTCAAAAAATCTCACGTGAGATTAGGGGAGGGGGAGGGGGTCGAGCAAAATCTCACGAAATCTTACCAAGGGGGAAGGGGGGTCGAAAAATAGCCAAAGTTGTCTCACGTAATTAATGGATGCCCCCTCATGACCTCCTATAGACAATTCAAATTTTATATAAGTACACATTTATCATCCCTGGCAACTAATTACCTTTAGATTAGTATTTAAATTCTTCTTTAAAACAGTTTGGTATGAATTCTTATTAGTGCCACTTTGTACCAAACTACTTGTTTAATCTTTCTTTTATCCACGAATTTAATAAAAAATATATCACAATATTCATCTTATCCACTTTGTCTACTCGAAAATATCGAAAAAGCCAACAGTGAACTAATTTATACTGCATTCTTTGCCGAATATAGGTACCGGATAGACAGGTTCAGAATGTTCAAGTTTACGTTCAGTTGTCAACAACCCCATAAAATATTTGCAAAATATTAAATCTTGTCCAAACCATTGGCGTACAGTTCACACATTGAGTAAAATTATTGAAGCTATATTGATCACACGTGTTCTATTCTAAGGTGCTACCCTAATCAAATAACTACCTTACTATATCGCGCCAACCGCTCTCCGCTCATGACATGAGTGCAAAATTCGCGTGGATTTTTTAATAATTTACAAGAAAAATTGAAAAATGGTCTTTTGAAAAAAAAATTGTCTTATGTTATCATTATTAAATTGTCTATTCTTTAATGTAAACGGTAAATAAAAATAATGTCAACTTAGGTAGTAGAAGCAACAAAATAATAATTTCAGTCGTACTTTTATAAGTACCTATAGATTTAACAAGTATTGTATATTTAGTAAGTATATTTATACATAAAAACAAATATGAATCACGAAATTTGACTGCAAAGAATTGAAGACAAATAATACGATTTAACTTTTTTTTATTGCTTTTATACAGGGTGTCCAGTAAGTACGACATACTGCGGGGGGTGATAGCTTGGGTCAATACCTACCAAAATAGCACATAATATTATTGGCAAAATATTACAGTTTTCAAGTTATACGAAATTTTCCTAAATATCGATAATTCTAATTTTACACTAACTTGTAATAAACAATCCTTTTCTTGTTTTTTTTACCTCAGTTTACTCGTGAGTACCTAGTTACTCTACTCATTCATAAGTCTTTATTTTATCAAAAAGGAAGAAGTGTTCAACAAAAAAAAATCTTTTATTTTTGATATTTTGGAAAATTCTGTATAATTTAAAAACCGTTGGTAACATTTTGCGGAACATGTTATGTGCTATTTTGGTAGGTAATGCCCCAAGCTATCACCCCCAGCAGTATGTCGTACTATTTACTGGACACCCTGTATAACGAGATTATAGCTACAAAAAACGGCAAAAACGCCAATTTGCTCAGTGCAACGCCCTAATAATTATATGCATATTAGTCAGTAACATCACTCGCTAAAATGTTACCATCTACTTTAATACCAGGGTCATCTTAAACAAAACTGTTCTAATCATAGAGCGTTTTGTTTGTAGGTAGATATAACACGGAAAAACGATAATCGGTAGCATTCTCGACGAAGTGATATTAATCGTCAGTGGAAAGGTAAAAAGACTTAAGCGCCAATATACCTACTTTACGGGAGAACGATTCAAAGTATTTTTTTAAGAAAATAAACATAGTTATATAATTAAATTATCTATTTAATATGATACTCTAAATAACTGTTTATTTTCTTAAAAAATACTTTGAAGCGTTCTCCTGTAAAGTAGGTATATTGGCGCTTTTGTCTTTTTACCTTTCAACTGACGATAATATTATGTTATACAAAAACTGCATCGTTGGTCTAGTGGAATCAAGCGCGACTACTGATCGTGAGATCCTGGGTTCGATCCCCAGTTTGGGCAATGTTATTGGGTTTTTCTGTCTGAAATTCCGCAGTAGCAGCCTGGAGTTTGGATTAGTTTCCGGTTGATGTCAATAGGCTCGCCCCCTATTACATGGGACATAAACATAACGGCGAAATGAGAGTGTTACTATACAACTCTGCCAAACCCTTCGGGGAATACAGGCGTGATGTTGTTTTCTAATATTCTAATTAGATAATATCCACGCTTAGCAGAAAAATTAAATGATTGAATCCGCTGGTATCTTTTAAATTGATTCAGTACTCGTCTTCGATTGTTAATAGGTATGCAGTTTCCGTTGACCAAATACATAGTTCACTAAAATGTATAAAGATGTTGGTTCATTGTTCGTTCCTTTTAAGAAACAGCACTGGCACCGTAATATGCTAACAGTGCAATTTGTAAACATAGATTGATGCAGTAAGCAAACAGCAACGAGACGACTGCAATACTTTTCGAGTTTCTATCTATCTACAACCGAGTTTGTTGTATACCTACCCTATATCTAACAGGATAGATTTCAAATTTCAACTTTGAAAAGGCATTGAGGGGTTCCTGGCTAATTACGATATGATCATACGATTTGCAAGGTTAAGCTGCGCTTGCCGCGGTCAGTCCGTGGATGGGTGACCGTTCGTTACACATTAAGACCCCTCCGTGCCTCGGAGACCACGGTAAACAGTCGGTCCCGGGTGTCATACGAATACCAGTATGATAGTTGTAACGGGAAGTCAGTAGCCCGATAGTCTGACAACCGATTTAATCTTAAGATATCGGCATTGCCCAGTAACTAACTAGATTGCGGAGAGTTGATGGCAGTCGCTACGTGTAAAATACTGGTATTCAGCCGCATCTGGTTAGACTGGAAACTGACCTTAACATAATTGGGAAAAGACGGACGATAAAGAACTTTAAAAAGGCATTGAGATTTACAGAAATAAGATCGTTAATCTTCAATTAACTAAAATTTGACGTTATAGGTAACTACTTACTTAATTAACATACCTAGTACATATTAATCCGTCGCACGTCATTATAACGTAAAAGCTAAAAGCTGATTATGAGTGTAAGACACGACATAACAATGTCTATTTATTAAACTTCTGACAATGGTGTCAATTCTGTAGCGCACGATTGTGTGCGTTGACAGGACTAAACTAAACTAAGACTGTTTGTCTCTTTCTGTTTCAATAGAAAAAGAAAGTGACAGTTGCATTTAGTCTAGTTTAGTACTGTCAAAATGTGTAAAAGAATCGACACCAATGTCTGGAACTTTCGTCCGTATGTCCACACTGGCTCCTTATTAGATTTATTTTGAATAGCTTGTGTAAGCTAAATAATGGCCTTCTCTTCTTCTAATCCATGTTTCCACTCCCGCGGCTGTCCCGTCCTGCCTACCTTCGATGTCACGATGTCATTCGAAGTATCTTATCTATATAAATAAAAATTAATCGCTAAATGTGTTGCTAAGCGCAAAACTTGAGAACAGCTCGACCAATGGGGAAGGCAACGCAAAACGAAAGCAGATGGCAGCACCTCCATACTTAGTTATATGAACCAATCAGAACCATCATATTCATATGAGCAATAACTTCAAATATATTGCAACGAATAAGATCGCACTGGAACAATCGAAAGTGGCGCCATTAGTTCCTCAGTTGCCTTCCCCATTGAGCAATTTTATTATATATTCCTTAAGGCACAAGGAAGGATCTTATGGAGAGAAAAAACATAAAAATTGCGTGAAAAATAGTAAAAACAACACTTTTCTTTTCCCACTAAAGGCCAATAACTTTTGACAGAACGAAGTCTATTCGGGCAGCTAGTTAATAAATAAATATTTGCAGTTGACGAACCAACGTCAAAGAGCCAGAACATTACTGCGTAATTCAACCATCAATCAAATAAAATCAAAACGAAATGATTTCGTTTGTTTAATCCGAGTTTGACAAGGTAAACGATACGTGATCGGTATGATAATCGATCATCACTGCCGCACCGTCGCGGTTGATTGGGACATTCTGCGTGTGTTGAATGTCCTAATAATATTGAGTAATTAAAAAGACATAGGTAGGTATCTACATAAGGAAGAACATATTTATATTTAAACGCCGGTAGAGGACGCCCTGGAAGGACATACATCGATGTTATAGATGAAGTTCTTCACAAAGGACAGGTGCGTTAGTACTCTCAACCGGCGTACGTGTATGACAA
The DNA here is from genome assembly GCA_910594945.2 of Amphipyra berbera. Classification (NCBI taxonomy): domain Eukaryota; kingdom Metazoa; phylum Arthropoda; class Insecta; order Lepidoptera; family Noctuidae; genus Amphipyra; species Amphipyra berbera. The sequence goes on from OU343127.1 coordinate 8,858,133, forward strand.
GATGTATGAATGTGGATGAAGCGAAAGGAGTAGGTACGTAAAGATCGTAGCACGTTGTATAGTTTCTGCCCTTCCCCATGGGTAAAAGGCGTGAGTTTATGTGTGTATGTATGTATATTTATTTATAGATAAATACAAAGCAAAAATGTATTCTCTCATAGTATAATAAAACAAGGTATTCTCTTCCGACGATGACCCGTATTACGTCACCATTTCTGCTCTCTTAAGCAAAAGGGCAGTAAGTAGTGAATTTTGGGAAATCGAGTTAATTGTTGCTTTAGAATACCCAAATTGTGGCTTTAGAATATCCATTTAATGGGTATTCTAAAGCAACAATTAACTCGATTTCGCAAAATTCACTACTTACTGCCCTTTTTGCTTAAGAGGGCAGATTTGTAACCATAATTATTTTCCTACCAATAACAACAAAGTTTGACAACAGAAGCCTTAGCTGGTTCATCAGTACCTAGCTATGATGTCAGTCAGTGATTTAGTTATCACGGGAAACGACAATCTTGTTTTAACCGACTACGAAAAAGGAAATGTATTCTCTGTTACTATGGTACCTGCAGACGATGGCCAAGGACACTGGTATAAAACTGTAGCTACAATTGTATGTTTTCTGATTATGCAGTTTTACACTTGATGTTACCACAACCTGGGATTTTCTCGCATTAGAATTAACAATTACATCAACCACAACATGTCTTTGAAGATTTCAATATAAACGTGATGAGAGGTATTTAATATACCTACCGGGAGCAAAGTTCCTGGATTATTTTTTCTTTACCGCAAAGATTAGAATGTCATATTAAGATTAAATTAATGCTAATTATGAAATATAACTTATGTAGATGTAGATAATGCAATAAGCAGCGTGCAAATCGACGTTGCGGATAATTTGAACACATATCATAACATCACGCCTGTATTCCACGAACACCCTTATTTCACTGTTATGTTTAAGTCCCATGTAATAAGGGGCGAGCCTATTGCCTTCAACCGGGCACAAATCCAAACTCCGGGCTGCTATTGAGGAATTCCACACGGAAAAACCCATAATACTTAATTAATAGGATAATTTGAAATTATTGAAATAGAATTTAATATTTAAGGGCCGAATTTGATGATGATTGATTTTGATGACTTCATCTTCTTAGAACAAAACGTACTTATTTAATTTAAATAACGATTTTATGCGCAAGCAATATACATTAGACACCATGGTCGGCTAAATAGTACCTAAGGTTCATCAGAAAATGGCTTTTTATTACTTTACGTCATTATCTATAGTTATTAAGATTTACAATTAATAATAAATTGCCTACATTATTACACATACTTATTCAAAACACTTACAAGCTATTGTTTCTTCTTCATATTATTTCCTTATCCCTCCTTTGAATAAAATATGATCTATTGGCGGATAATGTATGTAAGTCTAAGTACAGTCAGCTGTAATAATATTTATAGGTATGTAGGTACCTACACATAGGAAAATTAAAAATTTAATGTGAGTTTAAGAACGAGTAGGTAGCGAATGGATTCTTTAAATTCATAAACCTATATTCGTAGGTATATGTTCGCAGATGTTGTGAATAATTTTAAGAGATTTAAAGTCACAATTTTTCTTAAATTCACTTTTATATTCGCAAATTGTATAAGTACATCTTATTGCAGTTTACTATACTCATATCATTCCAGGCCATTACAAGGCATTCCAGACGTTGCCCTACTTTCTTACACTCGCATAGTTTTTATACCTACCACAATATCTGGACTTTAAAAGAAAACTTGATATCTGAATTTGTTTCGGCTTTTCTTCTCAGAGCTAGTCAGATAGGAAATGCCGGCGCCATTTAATTTAAAAAAAAAACATTACATTGACTTGTAAAATTGTCTGTAACAGATTTATTTAGATACAGAAACAAAAATCATTTATCGTAGCAAGATCGTTTTTATTTCTTGTTTCTGTGGTAAGAATCATTACTTTTACGAAGCATAGGCCGCCTAAGCTTATAACCCTAATAAATATCAGTCAAGTAATCACAGATTTAAGCACTATAACCCCACCAGATGAGTTGAAATGGATGATTTTTACGATAGATTCATTACCATCTACTTATCGCAAATACTCAAACAAAAAAAATAACACAAAAGCCTTTACGGCCTTGCAAATACAAGGACTTACCTTGTTTACAAATAACAATTACAAAAAAAAAGTTTTTGTATTACCTGACTAAGTACTTATCTGACTTTGAACTTTTAACAGTGAAATAAAACGTAAAAAATATTGACCATACATTATTTACATTTCTGTGGACCATACAGATACAAAAGGATAACATAACAATTGAACAATTATAGTTATTGTTTCACACTAATTGTAATTTATAAGTATATTTATTTAAAGCTGATGTTCTACCTAGCCTTTTCCCTGTCTATGTTGGGGTCAGCTTCCAGTCTAACCAGATGCGGCTGAATACCAGTATTTTACACGGAGCGACTGCCATCAGACCTCCGCAAGTTACAGGACAATGCCGATATCCTAAGGTTAGACCGGTTGCCAGACTTTCGGGCTTCTGACTTCCCGTAACGACTATCATAGGTATTCGTATGACACCCGGGACCGACTGTTTAACGTGTTCTCCGAGGCACGGAGGGGTCTCGATGTGTAACGAATGGTCACCTATCAACAGACTGACCCCACAAAGCGCAGCTTCACCTCGCAAATCGTTGGTAATTAGACATGAGCCCCTCATTTATTTAAAGCTGATGAATAATAATAATATTAGAAAGAAAAAAGAAATATCTTTTTAGTGCACACCTGGAATTTAACTTGCGACGTAATGATTCAACCCATCGTGCAGATTTTGCTTTATAAAAAATATACGTATAAATATGTTTTTTTTTCTTTTCAGCTTCGTACATCACGCCATGTGACCTCAAGGACGAAAAAAAATTCGTCGAATGTGTAAAAGAACAAATTGAGATCACTCTACCCAAGTTCGCGAAGGGCATCCCTGAAATGGACGTCCCTTCGACAGACCCTGTACACTTGAGCAACATCGAGATTGGCGGCAACGGATTGAATCTGACCTTCTCCGAAGCAGCTATGCATGGGCTTAGCAAAAGCAAATTGACGGAGTTAAAGTAAATTAAAAGTTGAAGGATATTAAAGGCTCTCTCGCACAAGTACGAAATACCGGGCGGTATACCGACCGATAATACTGACCAGTTCGTCCTACTATCACTGTGCAGATACTGATCAGTATTTCACAGCTGTGTGTAAGATCGCATGTGGTATCAACCAAAATATCGCAAAAACGTATAGAGAAAATACCGGTTGATATTTCGCACCTGTGTGGGAGAGTCCTTAATCAACTTATATACATACATACATAAACTCACGCCTTTTTCCCATGGGGGTAGGCAGAAACTATAGAACGCCACATGCTACGACCCTTACATACCGCTTTCGCTTCATCCACATTCACACATCTTGTCGTACACGCACGCCGGTTGAGAGTACTACGCACCTGACCTTTGTGAAGAACATCACCAATAACATCAATGTATGTCCTTCTAGGATGTCCTCTACCGGCGTTTCCATTGACACCCGCCTTATAAATTCCTTTTGTTAATCGCCGTTCACTCATTCTCTCAACATGACCAAACCACCTAAGCATACTCCTTTCAATTTTTGTCACTACATCATCTTTTAAACCGCAACTTTGTCTAATCTCATTATTTCTCAATCTATCATTCAAAGTTACACCGCACATACATCGCAAAGAACGCATTTCCACGGCATTTATTCTACTTTCATGCCAACTTCAACTTATATAACTATTATTATCTTAATCTTTTCTAGTCTTTAATTCCCCGTATCAAGGTGAAAAAAAATTATAAGAGACTAATTTTATCTGGCTATCCCAGTATTATAATTTTCTTTGTTAACTTTTCCTCATACCCTCAGACCTAGTTATTCAACCATTTTTTTTTGTCTGTCACGATATCTAATCCAGTTTTCCCACATAAAAACCTTGTATGTCTAAGGACTAAGCAGGAAGTATTTTTCTATCGTGTTTTAATCGATAAACAATTATCATTGCAAACTATATAAGTTACGAAACGCTAAGGAAAACGTTCCACATTGTATGTAAATTTTCGAACCCTTCCATACCATGGACTAAAGTGCAATAATTGTATGAACATGACTAACGCAGAACCAATAGATACAACAGACACAATGTAATGATTCCATGAAAAAATCATACACGTTTCGCGATACCGCGCTAGTCGTGGCCGCCAGCTGATTCACCGGGTTTCCATTAATTTATGTGTTGTGGTACTGAAATTATCAATCACATTTAATATTTTTTTTACATTTTTTTATTTAGTTTTTTTTTTTAAATCTATTTCATATCGTTAAGATGCGGTCACTAACCACTATCGCAAAACAATTTTATTAATTTATTTTTATCCAGTACAATCCCGTGCAAGGTAATACTAAGTCTATACCAGTAATAATAAGTGGTTTTAAGGAATTACACGATTTCCTGAACCCTATGTAACTAGTGAAGTCGACATTTTGCCCCGATTTAGGTACCTACTCTCAGAATCATGTTATATCGATGAGTTAGTTATCTTTGTAGTTTCAAGAGTTTATGGAGCTCATTATGTCTAGATAGAATTTGGCTAGTCCCTAAGAAGTTTGGCGCCGTTTGTCATATAAAAGAGTCTCGTCAGTATATTTCTTACTAAGCTGCCTAATATGCTTGCTTTTTTATCATACTTCCATGTGCTATTTGCCTTATTATATGATTACATTTTTAAATATTTTCATATAAAAAAATTAAAAACTTTTAAAAATATAAAAAAATTGTAGCCCACCAGCATCGGGAACAGGGTCCAAGCTACCGGTGGTCAGGGCCTCAGAGAAAGGAACTTCCTGACAATACGAGCCGTGTCCAGAAGTACCGCTTTCTGTATCAGGCCCTTGATCCAGCTGCCCAACGAAAGCCTCATCAGATGTTGGTTGAGGCTCTTGGCTATTACGCCATTGGCCGTAACGACTATCGGCAAAACAACTGCTGAGTCAACCTCACACATGTCGACAACCTCGTGTGCCAAGTCTTGATACTTAATTTCTTTATCTTTCTCGGCTTTCACAAGGTTCTCGTCATACGGGACAGTGATATCAACAATCATTGTGAGACGCTCTGATCGATCTATCACCACTATGTCAGACTTATTGGAAACAATAGTCCTGTCGGTGATGATAGATCGACCCCAGTACAATGTGATATGACCATTCTCGAGATCTGGGTCGGGCACATACTTGTAGATAGATAGATATACTTTATTGCACACTAAAATAAATAAAACAGAAAGAATACACATAATTAGGAACAGTACAAATGGCGGTCTTATCGCTTAAAGCAATTTCTTCCTGACAACCGTTGGAGTAGTATGGTACTTCTGCGTCCACAAGGTTGTATTTCAGAGCAAGTTGCTGGTGGATAATCCTAGCCACTAGGTTGTGTCTGTGCAAATACTCGCCGTTAGCAAGACGAGAACAACCAGAAAAAATATGTCGAATGGGTTCACCGGGACAGTGACATGCCCAGCAGATGTCAACCGTGCCGTCCTTCACAATATATTTCCGGTAGTTGTTCGTCATCATAACTTCGTCCATAATTGCACAGATCACCGAAACGTAGCCAGGCTACGGACGCTAGGAAATCTACATCAGGCCCATGAAGTTCCCGGTAAAAGCGTCCGTGGAGCTCCTTGCTCTGCCATACCTCCCTGCGGCCATTAGGATCCAGTACTACAGGCTTGCGCCAGTTCTCTTTAGCCAAGGAGAGCGGGGTGAATCCTTTGTCCACTGCGACTACATCGCGATGCATCCTCACGCCGGCTTGGAGGAAGTACTCCCTAAGGCTGCACACCTCACGGTTGTGGAGGGTCTTAGCATTTAAAAAGCCTCGACCCCCACACTTCCTCGGAATGTACAGCCTCATCATCGATGAATGTGGGTGATGCATTCGGTATGCAGTCCACAGCGTACGGACCCACCTATCCAGGGTGTCAAGTTCAATCTGAGTCCACTTGAGTATACCGAAAGAGTACATCAAGACCGGCATGACCCAATCGTTAAAGGCGCGCACCTTATTTCCGCCTGATAAAAGACTTTTAAGTACTTTTTTCAGGCGGCCATAGAAGCGCTCCCGTAATGGTTGCTTCATGTCGGCCTCATTGATGCCTAACGTTTCCGACATGCCCAAGTATTTGTAGGTTTCCGTTGAGGAGAGGGATCTAAGGTGTATGGAATTCGAGAGTTGGGTTCCCACGGATTCCGTAATCCCTCCTCGCTTTACATGCATGACTGCACATTTGTCCACACCAAATTCCACCCTGATGGAATTACTGAAAGTTTCAGTAACTTCACCAGTTGCAAATTGTTAGGGGCAAAGAGTTTCAGATCGTCCATGTAAAGGAGGTGGGATATTACCTGACCACCTGTTCTCAACCGGTAGCCTAACCCTGCACCCTCCAACAATGTGCTCAGAGGGTTCAAGGCTAAACAAAACCACAGCGGGCTCAGACTATCGCCCTGGAATATACCTCGCTCAATACTTATTGGTTCTCCTCTCCCTTGGATTTACCGATCCTGGATAGTGAAGGACTGTCCTCCATTGTCGCAAACATGACGTCAGGAAGGCGCATAGAGTTGTATTCAGTTCCATGTCCTTATTATTAAAAAAATTATGTAGGTACCTAATGTATTATATTTTAATATGTTACAATACATTCAAATCAGTTTCCTTTTAATCCAATAGGAATGACCATCTAATTTAACTAAATAAAGTTTTATCTGTTTTGGTACTTATGGAAAATATACAAAAAAAGACTTACTTAGTTGTCTTTCGAGTTAAGATCTTATCTAGCTTTTTGGCGTCATACCTTTACCGTTTCAGGGTGGATATAGGAAAAGGTGTGGAGACATTCACATTGGCAATTAAAGCCAACCTAAGTCTAACCGCTAAGTACGTTGTCGATGGCAGAATTCTAATTCTACCGATACAAGGAAAAGGCGACGCATTTGTCAAAGCACGTAAGTATAACCAACGTTAGTTATATCAAAAAAATTACCCATACTGTTTCTTTCCGTTCAATGAGTATACTAATTTATATTTATTTACGTATAAAAGTGTAAATGGTTGACACATAACTTTTGGAGAATAGTTTCTAATAAGCTGGTATTTATAACCGTCTTATCTAATCATAAAAAGATTCTAGTACCCCTCAGAACCATCGAGACGAAAAAACATAAAAAATAGACAGAGTATTTATAAAAGATAATTACAATCCACAGAGGGAGTCGAAGTGCAAATCGACAGCAAACTGGTCCACGTAAAAGATAGCTTAGGCGAACACTTCAAGCTAGTCACACCGAAATACAAGTACACAATCGAACGCACTACGTTCGACCTACAGAACCTGTTCAACGGGAATAAACAGCTTGGTAAGTATTTAATGTAATATAAGAAGAAAACAATAGGACTTGGAATCATTAATTTAATTTAAAACTCGGCAGAACTTGTTAATCTTTCAAATTAAAAGTTAATAGGCCCAGTTACAGGCAGTAGTAACTTGGACCGGTTCAGAACACAAAATGTGTTATACCCCAATGCATTACTTACTTAGCAAACTACACTAGATTGTGTTGATATGATGACCGCTGAAACCTTAAGAGCCATTACGCACTGGCGACTAGTTGCCGGCGACCGTAAAGTTCTTTGATTTGCTTTTTATTATAAAGTGTTTACTTACGCACTTGGTCGCCGTGTCTACCGAGAAACTGACGAGACGCTGCAACACACTGGCAACTAGCAAGTCGTCGCAACCAATCAGAATGGATACTTTAAACATCGAGCAACTTCAGAGGCAATTGCATGAAGAGAAGAAGACTACAAAAGAGACTGATCATTTCAACTGTACCAAGTTGCCTAGTTTTTAGTCGCTCAAAGACCGAGTCGCCGAAAGCCGAGTCGACAGTGCGTAATAGCTCTAAGTGACGGGGTAGCCCGCTATCCAGGAAATCAACATCAGACTAATAAAAGCGCCCCCAGCTGAAAACTAAAATGAGACTACCCCCGTAGCAAATATTGTAATTTGATTCATGTAGTAGGTATCAATTTCTTGCGATAATAATATTTGGATAGCAATAATTTTGCAATAGCAATTGATACGTTTTTCTGTGAATCGCCTAATGAAACAGTTGACATGTGGTTCGATAAAAGTTTATTTGGCAACAATCTATGTTACCTAAATACTGAAGATTTGAATTTGGAAAGGTTGTAAAAATGAACTAAGAAAGGATTTTTCGAAAATCAACACCTAAGTGTGTGAAATGGAGAATAAACGTTAGTATGGAAAATCGTATTCAATGCGTGTATCAACTAGAAACTTGGTTTAAATACTCTTCCACACAAACAATAAACATGTATTTAATAAGGGGGTGCTACAGTGCATTGCAGTTGATATGGGAAAATCAGATTCCATGTGTTTAAATACGTGAAACTTGATATAAATAAATATGTACCCTCAAATCAAATTATAAAGTTTATTACCGAACTCCACGAGAGAACAAAAGCTACTATGCGATAACACCTTGACTGAATAGGTACCTACAACTAATTATGTTTTTTTATGAGTATGTCCCACTGCAGGGTAAAAGCCCGCTTGTAATACGCATACCAACGGCCGGTTTCTCATTTAAAAATTCTAAGATAAGTACAAGATAAGTAACAATTGAGAATTGTTTTGTATAGAGTTTTCCTTAAAATCACGCTCAAACCTCGCTTATCTCTTGCTTAGCGTTGAATACTTATCTCAGAAACCTGTATATGAGTACCTACCTGTTTAATACCTAGTCTCGTCAGATCAAAGGGTATAAAACTGTCAAATAACTTTTATAATGAGAGACTAGTGTAACATAATAATTATAACATCTACTGAGGTTTCCTGATTCTTCTCAATAAGATTGCCTTTCTTGTATAAATCATCGATTTTGGGAATTTCCTTGAACAACAAACAACTTTTTTTTTGTTTTATAACTTTCGTGAGACACATTCATATTTATGATTAGTTACGGTTTACTCACTTGCATTTTCGGGATTGCCCGACTAATTGCGCGAGTCGACTCGCGACCTCACCGCGTGATCAGCTCATGATTAAGGGCTCCGTTTGGGTCCGAAACTAGTCGGGCAATCCCGAAAATGCACGTGAGTAAACCGTAAGTAATCATAAATGTAAAAACAAACAACTTAATTCGCAGCGGAGACCACACTTAAATTTGCCAATGAGAACTGGCAGCAGTTGATGGACGAGCTCTCTCCACCAGCCATCAAGCAGATCGTGCGCACTATCGTCAAATGTATCAACAAGTTCTTCTCTAAAGTCACCATAACCCAAATAGTAAAAGGATATACAGAAGAACAGAATTAAAACTGAGCTGTGATTATTTTTTTCGATAAATTTAAGATGTATAATTTTATTATCTAGCAGCGCATGCAATTTAGATAGGTACTTATAATTTTGCGCGATTTAGATCACCAGTTTTTTTCCTGCGATTAATTTCGTATCACGATAAGATTGCATGATGTATGGAAAGATTTATTCGAATTAGTTTTTTCATCAAGAACTGTTATTGTGTCATGTATCTTTTAGAACAGGATTTATACGTCAGACTTTTACGATGTGACTTCTCCTGCTACTAGCCATAAAGTAAAATGCATGAGCTAAACGTGTTACATAAAAATATCTATGAATGTTATTTATATCGACTCTTTAGGCAGGTAGGTACGCAGTTCTGTGGATCTTAAAGTAAAGTAATTTTATTTGTAAATAGGTTACACTTATGAATAAATAGTTTTTCTCAAATGTTTTTATTTTTTAAGACCCTTAGATTTATCATTAGACACGTATCTATTATTATTTGGTAACTTTGCAATATGGTGTTAATAAAATATTAAACTACCTCATTAGTCTATGAAATTATTACTTCTAGTCTATTCGAAATAAAAATAATAGTAAAAAAACCTTTTTTTAAAATAAGTTTTTATTTAAATGCTCTAAAAAGAAAAAAAATAACTTGAAATTAAATCAAACCCATCAATTTATTACATTATAGTAATTTATTTATATGATATAAAAGCTTGTCGCGAGATTAACAATTTTATGAAATACATTTTTTTTTCATAGAATTACTTGTGTCAAAATTAAGTTGCATATTGTATTCTTGTTTATTTCGTATCTCGCGACAAGCTTTTATATCATATAAATAAATTAATTGTATGATGTAATAAATTGATGGGTTTGAATTAATTTAAAGTTTATTTTCTTCTTTTTAGAGCATTTAAATAAAAGCTTATTTTAAAAAATATACTATTATTTTTATTTTTTAGGATGTCATGTTTTAACTTAGAACGGACTTTCACAATTGAATGCGTATACGACATGTCTGTGCTGCTAACTATTGAGGAGTTCCCTAATCAGCACCCAACCCTGAGTGCAGCAACCATGTCATGGTAAAACTTAAAACCGGCTATCATAGTAAAATTTACCGTATTAACTATTATCGTATTTGTGTTGCTAACAATACATAAACGGTATTTAAACACTGCAACGCCCTCAAGTCCACAACGGTTCTCTTTCCGAACAGACTCAATCTGTATGAAGAGACATATTTTGTCAGGAACGGTTCAGCTCCGTAACAGAAAGTAGCGAAAGATCAAAATCAAGGGACAGAATCTGTATATATAAAAGGAGAAACTGACTGACTGATCTATCAACGCACAGCCTAAACCGCTGGGGTTAGAAACTTGAAATCTTGTCAATAGGTACCTTTTATAACGTAGGCATCCACTAAGGAAGGATTTGTCGAAATTCCTCCCTTAAGAGGGTGAAAAAAAATCTCGCAAGCGAAGCTGCAGGCAAAAGCTAGTTTATAAATAAAACCAAAGTATACAAATACTGCATTTAATATATTTTTCAATTATTATATCATAAGTAATTCCAGTAAAAAAAAACTGTTTTCTGTACTCCGTCCACTTGCCACTTGCATCAGTCTCATGCGTCTTCGTTACTACTAGTCGTACTGGTACTGACTCTTGAATCTGTTCTCTCGGATCGTCCTGCCATGGACACGATATCCGATCGATTACTGAACCTTATCCCTGGCCAAGTTATGGACCTTCCTTTCTTGTACCACACTACACCACCCAATACGAGGGCTAAAACTACGATTCCCACCGATGTGCCTATTAAGCCAGCCTGAAGACGAGGCATGCGTGATGAAGCTGAAAAAAATGACAATAAACACAATATTGTAATGAATATTTTTAAACATTGCCTTGATAAATAAATCTCTAAAGGTGTATGAGTTATGAACCATTGCTATTTAGTATTTTTGAAGTTAATTTTAATTATAAAATACTTAACTACAATTCAGATTATACCACTCCTGACACTTGAATGGATTAACTATTATTTTATTAACTTTTTTATACACGAATATCTGAATACAATTATAAATATCGTTTTTTATACAGATATTATTTTAATAAATTGTTATCGCGTGTTAACTTGTGATTTTAAGATTTATAAACGACCTCAAATACTGCAAAAAATCTTATAAATACACATAGATCTTATTAAAGTTAAAGAGAACGAAAAGAAAGGCGAAAAGAGGTCTATATCTGTATGAGTAGGTATTAGGAACCTAAGTATAGGCCGAATATAATGATAATGATTATTTTCCAAGTTTAATATTTTTCAAACTATTAGGCAGCCAGCCAACCTGGCTCAAAACCATAATCAGCTAAGAATTTTAATAATATTATATACTTACTGTCAACATAATATACGTTTATAGTATCCGTTGACTCCAAAATATTATCGTGCAAAAGAGCTGCGCATGTCCATTGACCAAGATCTTCTTCATGTACGGGGTTAATCGTCAGCGAACAGTCGCCATACCCCAAATCTCTCTCAGGGGTGAAATAATAACGATTTAGAATGGCACTGAAAAAAATTATAGCGTCAAAAAACTTCTTAAAAGTTTTAAATTTTTGCGTTTTATACGATAATTTACACTTGAGGACAATTATTATAAAAGTCCCACTAAGGAGCAAAGAAGCACACACATTTTTAATTTTGGTGTAGCTTTTTACATTTTATTTTATACTTTATAATATACTAGCGACTCGCCCCGGCTTCGTACGAGTGCAATGTAGATACTATTGTGGGGCATATAAACCTTTCTCTTGAATCACTCTATCTATTGCTGAAAACTGCATTAAAATTCGTTGCGTAGTTTTAAAGATCTAAGCGTACAGACAGCGGGAGCGACTTTGTTTTATACTATGTAATAAAAGATGGTCATGAAAATTGTGTGTAAATACATAATTGCGTGAATAGTGAGTGACATTGTGGACCATCTCAAGATTCTGGTACAAAAATACTATATCGAAAAGCTAATACTCACTTTTCCGCATTTACAGTGGAATCCAGGCTTATACCAATAAAATTGGGTGCCAAAAATCTGCAATAATCAAGGGGCCTAGGTCCGTTCGAAGTATGACAATATAAAGTGGCAACACCGCCAATTGTAGCATCAACTTCTTTTCTGTTAGCAGTCAAAGGCCCAGTCACCCGAACAGCCACTTTATCAATGATCTCGACACCTAACTCATATTTATAACCCATGTGGCATGTCCATATGCCGTCGTCGCCTTCCATAACGTGAGCAAAGGTTATCCCACAGTCACCAGACTGAAGGTTTTCACCAGAGTACCTATGCAAAAAGAATTATTATTTAAAGTTGGGTTTGGTTGGGTAACCTTGATCTCCGTCCTTGACTTACAGTTATTCTAAAAACATTATTTGACAAAATGCTCACAAGATAAATTTAAATGCAAATCTTCTAAATTTGGTATCTAATTGCAAAAACAAACCATTTCGTTGGTAAGGCAACTTACCAGAAATCTTCGTCTTCGGTCTGTCGCTCCACAGGTGTGAAATGCGAGCCATTAGGATGCTGGAACCAGCAATACGCGAGGGACGCATCAGCGCGACACATTATCGTTAAACTGGAGTCGTTCTGTACAAACAACGTCTTAACTTCATCGTTTGACCTTTCGATGTCTCGCCTGATTCTTCTACCTTGAAACAGAGACGGCACAAAATGCTTTGTTAGTATTTAACCTGACCGGACTTGCATTGTTGTATAACTAATTATCTAAGGTACTCATTATGAGCAATCATTTGACATACATTTCGTTTTGATCGATTGATTTAAATTTTCTGGGGGTTTTTTGGGCACTGGCCTATTGGACTTATCGGCAGAGAATTTTAATTATTGAGATCGTTAATGATACGGGAATTTTAAAAAGTCCTGTATGTAGCGGTTGTGTTAGGTCCAGCGATTTAGCTGACCACGGTAGTACCCGATGTTCTCCCGTGACAACCGTAGGTACTCGGGCCTCCCAGCTGTATGAGAACGAGCACTGTCATTCAGTAATGTGAAATCTGAGCCAAGGCTTTATGAAAATCTAAGAACATAAGGTCTTAGAAAGTTTTGAACGTAATAATCAGCGTCCAGGATGCCGTTTATGAAAACGAGCTCAGATTATTTATCCTTTATTATTCCTATCCATAGGTGCCATTATTGTATAACTTTACACAACACGCACCACGCTAAACTCCGCGTTTCCATAAACCGGCCCTAACAGTGAACTTCCTAGGTGTAACTCAGTCTTTTAGTATTTCCAGACGTAGATACTCTTATCTTATATAAGCCCGAAAACAAAAGCAAGAATCATCGCAAAATAAAATTGGATCCCTTTTTCTTGGTCCATATTACGCACACTCTGCACCATTTGTTGCGGCGTGTTTACTTTCATAACTATATATACAGGGTGTAAACGAAAGCATGTAATTCCTTCAAACCTCGTGATGTACTGCTGACATAGATTAACATTGCAACGGACACTTTTAGATTCAATAAAAAAAATACAGGAAGTAAATATGTTTTCTTCGCCGCGCGGTCATTTAACTCGGGGCGCTAAAATGCCTCACGTTAAGAACACATGTTTACTTCATGTATTTTTTTTTTATTGTTTCCTAAAGTATCCCATGCTATGTTAATCTATGTCAGCAGTACATCACGAGGTTTGAAGGAATTACATGATTTCGTTTACACCCTCTATAGGTATAACATAACTTTAGGCGTGTACGTAGGCAATACTCGTTCATTCGCTCGTTCGTTCGTTCGCGCAGTTTATGGGCTAACAACTACACTAGTAAAGTTCTGCAGCGTTAAACTTATCTCACGGTTAACATATTGCAGTTCCATAAAGCGATCTTATCGGATGGTTTTACTTTTTTCCCGGCCAGGATGCTGTTCTGCAGGGTCTCCTGTATTGGAGTAACGCTGCCAAAGTATACAAATCTCATCTCTATTCACGACAAAATTGTGGATAACCTCATGTTATCGGGAACTGGTAACACCGGACAATGTTGACATAGGAGGATAACCGTCAAGATTAATCAACGTACCCGAAGTTATAAAAACAGTGGTCATTCGACGAAGCAGAGGATTTCATGTCGAACAGTGGAAGAAGTCTGACCTTTTATATCTGGTTTGCTTGTCCTCATTTTCTGATCTTGTGTTAATTATTATATTGTGAACTAGCTTCTGTAACTAATCACTAACCCAATTAAAATTACTCCCAGTGGTGGAGAGTCTATGTTGGTTTCATTTACTTTATTTACCATGCTCCCAATCCTGACATACTGATATTAGCTATAACTGTGATGATAGATTCACCCCTAGCAAGATTATGTTCTACGTCTTTTATACTGTGTTTGTTTTACATCTGCAGCATCACAACAACAAACAAATCAAACCGATACCGATATCTGTTTGATTTGTTTGTGTTGCATGTTATTAATCGCACCTTCTACATTTGCATAATTATATTTGCGGGCTGGGAGGGCGATGCTGCATACTGCATTCAGGCTTGATCAACGGTTTTCGCGGAATTAACATTACCTAAATATTTTATTGTATACAAGGTTAGTCGGAAAGGGGTACTAAGCCGAAAGGGTGTTAAAGTATATTAAAGGATAACTTTTGTTCTACAACTTTCCCCAAAACTCGATAGTTTAAGAGAAATAGCTTTTCAAAGATTGCGTAAAAAATATGCTAAAAACTATCTGTCCATAGCTATGATCAGCTGTTTTTACAATTTAGGTCATATTTGGGGTCACGGATTAGAAAATTAATTTTCTGAATTCATAACTAAAGCAGGTATGTTTTTTTTAAAAAAAACTATAATAAAAATCTTTATGCGTGTAAATAAAATTTATCGAATTTTGAAATTTTAACACTTGCTTTAAAACAGTCATCAGTGATACTTTACGTGGCCCGCGGCTTAGTACCCCCTTTCCAACTAACCTTGCATTTGTAGGTCATGGATTTCCGCAAAGTGACGCCTGATTCCATCATTTATCTGCAGCATCCGTACAGCTCTGCATGTCTCCGCTCAATCTTATTTACGCAAATTATAATTTGCACAAGTAAGCATGTATGTACATTAAGATGACAAAATGTTTGCGCAAACGTTTGCACAAACTTTTGTACATGCAAGTCGATGCGTGTAGCCCGACCAACGAAGTCGTTGCATGACTTTACAATATTTATATTACGTCTTTATAAATTATCAAAAAATGACGTATAATTGTCTTCGAAATTATTAAATTATGGAAGTTAGAATGAAAAACCCGCTTGACTTCGAACAAAGGAATTTTCTATTATTTTTTAATCTGCCAGTTTAATTTGTGTAACCAACAAAATAGCATAGGTATGTTATTAAAAACAAAATCAAAATTAATTTAAATCAGAATGTCCGCAAGATTAGATAGCGCAGCGTGTTGCTTAGAATATCGTGATGTGTGTATTATCGAATAAAAAAACTGAAAATACCTTGAAAGTTCATATTCAAGAAAATGTTTCCCTGTAAGAAACCAAACATTTGTGCCACCTAAGTCAGACAAGGCGACTTTATTATTAAAGAAGTAAATATTCTTAAAAAACTATTAGTTACTCACCTGCATTTAAAGGTACACTAATAAGTGCTTGCATGGGCGTCCCCTGATGGATGTGAGTGCCGACCCACTCCCTTACGCCGACTGTACATCTCCAAGTGCCATAGTCGTCAGCAGTCACTGATTCTATCGTAATTCCACATTGTCTTTCGGCGAAACCATGGCCGTAGTAACTAAAAGGATAATTGTACTTATTTTACCTACTAGACTAGTAGTCACAAGCACGACTGCCGAGCATAGGGTCCTTGGTTCAATCCCCAGATCGGGCAGTGATATTGGGTTTTTCCATTAGGAATTTCTCAGTAGCAGCCCGAAGTCTGAATTTGTGCCCGGTAAATGGTAATAGGCTCGCCCCGTATTACATGGGACTTAAACATAACTAGGCGAAATGAGGGTGTTACTAAAACACCTCTGCCGAACTCTCCGAGGAATACAAGTCGTGATGTTAGATATTTTATGTTACTAGACAAAATTTAGCATTGTTTGCAAATTATCTTATCTACGTTTGTTATCAACGTTATTTAACAAAGGCTTAAACGCAAAACTAGTCTAGGTATTATCAGGATCATGATTAATGAAAAACCCCTATGGACCTTAAAATAATAAAAAAGCATATCATTTTTTATCTCCTTTTTTATTCGTCCAAGTTATGGACTATGGACAATAAACTGTAAGTAATGCGGAATTCAAACAAAAGGATAAATCATTTATTTACCAACCTGTAGCGACCATCACTCAATCCGTCCATGACATTGAAGCCAGAAGTTTCCGTACTTTTTTGGAAACGACAAAAAGTAATATTCTTTGCCGTGTGTAGAATATTACAGTATATATGAAGTTTATGTGCATCTGTATCTCGAACGAAGCCCACGTCAAGACGCTCAGCTAAAATAAAACAAAAATAGGTATTTACATTTTAAAATGCAGTTGGCATACCAACCGTACCCTACTATATCTTGTTCTGATCAGATTTTTTATAATTCTTGGCATTTTGAACCCGATGTTAAACGGTTGGGAGTTCTGCACGCAAAAGTTGTACCTAAATCTTTATGTTTACTTGATCGCACCAATATATAGGTAGGTATGCTAAGTTGAATATTGCATTATAGTATAGGATCCCACTATAGAACGACCTTCACCGAGCTGGTTAATAGATGAAAAGTATTTTATATCAAAAAAAATATGTCAATAAATATATTGCAAATGGGTTGACTAAAAAATTTCAGTCCAGAATATCTTTTTTTTTAATGCTGTTTTTATAGATACCTGCCTTGGTTGTGACGGGAAAAAATAGTCAACCTAACGTTTGCATATTCTATAGGCTTCATACTTTCGATTGGTATGGAATTTGTCTATTAAACAAACCAGTCAAATCTTTCAAAAAAATAAAAACGTTCTGGTCTGAAATTTTTTAGTCAACCCATTTGCAATATATTTATTGACATATTTAATTTGATATAAAATACTTTTCATCTATTAACCAGCTCGGTGAAGTTCGTTCTATAGTGAGATCTTAGACTATTAAGATACGAATTACACGTAGTGACGTACGCTACGTATGGACGGGCTAGAAATGGTATAATATCGGTAATAACTTCTGCTGTACCGTATCGACTATCGAACTCCTTAGGGGTTATCAGTATGTTTGTATGCAAAATAACCAGACGCTAATAGAAGTGTAAATGTTACACTTTAAAAAATTTTGACGTCGATCTTTTTATGTTAAATATAAGAGCGTAATAATGTGGTGTCTTGTTAGTGGTATAAGTACATAGATAAAACAATATTTTACATTGTGTCTTCTGTTGATCTCGTGTCTTTTGAAAGGAATATAAGAGACTCAAAAACTATCGAAAATTCAGAGCATTAGTAAATAGATCTCGTAACGTCGATGTATCGCAAAAAGTTAGCAAAAACTGGGATTAACTGTCTAGGCCAGGGATGGCGAACCTTTACCCATCAACGTGCCATTTTTCTAAAGAAATGTTTAATGAGGTCATAGACGTGCCATGAAATAATTTTGTCTTTGTGATTAGCGATAGTTGGATGACCTTTTTTTGTTTTTTTAGACTCCTCACTCTTTCGATTTCTCCTGTATCTTGAGTGCATAAATTGCCGCTTCTTTTTTAAGCGATAGTTGGACGCCCATTTTTTTAGACGTTCCCACTCTTTCGATTTCTCCTGCGCTGCGTAAAAATCCTACTTCACAGTTTTTTTTTTGTAGTGCATAATGAATTTTGTGATCAGTGAGGTGCCCAAAATATTGTGTAGCGTACCATTGGTTCGCCATCCCTGGTCTAGGCTATCTAGCTGCGACGGATTGATGACTTTTAGAACCTATGTGATAGGACGTGATAGGGGCTCGGTCGCCTAAAAATACGGACGCAAAACACGAGACTAATGTCAAGATCACCTTTCCCACATATAAGGCAATGTCGAAGACACGCCCTAGTCGAAAAACAGGTCCAATAAGTGCCTTTGAGCGACGTTGCCCTTAATCGGACATCAGAGTCATGCGTCACCGGTGCGATTGGCAAGCGATTGCATACCGATACGATTCCGATTAATTGATGCACGTCACAAAAATGTAATTATGACTTTGTACTATTTCCCGTCTGCATAAAGAGTAGTCATATGACTAATGATTACCTATTGTTTAGTACTTATCTAATGAGGAGGCTCGTGCCAAAAAAATATACAAGGTTAGTCGGAAAGGGGGTACTAAGCCGCGGATCACTTAAACTATCACTGATGACTATTTTAAAGCAAGTGTTAAAATTTCAAAATTCGTTTTTTTTCCATGAAATATAATTTTTATTTTAGTTTTTGCGAAAATGCTTCATCCCTGCTTTAGTTATGAATTCAGAATATGGGGTTTCTAATCCGTGACCCCAAATATGACCTAAAATGTAAACACAGCTGATCATAGCTGAGGATAGATAGAAATTATTTTTTAAGAATCTTTGAACAACAATTTCTCTTAAACTATCGAGTTTTGGGGAAAGTTGTAGAACAAAAGTTATCCATTATTATGGGTACTTTAACATCCTTTCGGCGTAGTACCCCCTTTCCGACTAACCTTGTATATGTGCCCGGGTTTTAAAACCGTTTTTTAATATCAACGCAATGCTTTCTTGCATGATCCATTAGATAAATGGTGATAATTATAGTTGCGGAACGCCAGTACAGAAACTATTCGAAACTAAGTACCTACAACTAAGGTAGATACGCTGTTTACTTAATTATTTTGTCAAGGCCCAAGGGTTACATTTTTTTGTGATAGGTTTGTGTGCCTGTCTCAAGTATGGTTTATTTTAAAGCGTATATTCAGTACATGAAGGATGATATTTGAAGTTTATACATCAACACAACACTTTTATTGTATTCCTTGAAATTGAATTGTTTGTGAACTGCAACAACATTGACATTTTGTGCATTACAGAACATTGGCTGAAAAGCTATCAGTTCATATTCAATTTCAATAATCACCAAGTTGGTAGTTCGTTCAGCAGAGAAAATGCTATACATGGTGGCTCATTAATTTTATTAAATAAACAGTTGAATTATAAAGAACGTAAGGATATTGTGAGCCTCTCTGTTGAGCGGACAATTGAAATAGCCTGTGTGGAGCTGGAGAGGTTTGTTGTATTGAGTGTGTACAGACCACCGTCATCATTATATGATTGTTTTGAGAATGTTATGGATCAAGTTTTAAGAAAAATTTGCAAATTGAATAAAAATGTTCTTGTATGTGGCGACTTCAATGTTAATTTGTTGGAAGATTCTTCAATGTGCCTCAAAATTAAAAATTTATTTAAATCATATAATCTTGAGAATCTTTTTCTGGAGCCTACGAGGATAACTGCCACTACAGCTACTTGTTTGGACAATATATTTACAGATGTTGTGCCTAATAGTAAACAAATAATTAATTTACTTAACTCTGATCACTGTGGACAGTTGATAACATTTCTTAAGGAAGATAAGAAAGTGGTAAAAAAGGATATTACTGTAGTACCTAAAACTGTGGGTCGCTTGGAAGGATTTAAAAATAAACTTATTAACAAATTGCCTTACTTGTGTTATAGTGATGATCCTAACGAGTTATACAATACATTTTTTAACATGTTTTGTACAGAATTTAACTCAACCTTTATCCCCAAGAAGATCTCAGTTAAAGGTACTGAATGTGGTGTATTTCCTGACTTAATGAAAAGTAGTAAGATTATACCTTTATTTAAATCGGGTAGCACATCTGATCCCACTAACTTTAGACCTATTTATGTGCTACCCACCTTCAGTAAAATATTTGAAAAATTAATCCTTGATGAGCTGCAAACTCACTTTTATAAAAATAATTTGTTACATAGGAAACAATTTGGTTTCACAAGAGGTCGCTCTACAACTGATGCTGGTGTTGAGCTTTTAGCTAATATTTTTAATGCCTGGGAGGATTCACATGATGCTTTAGGCATCTTTTGTGACTTGTCAAAGGCGTTTGATTGCGTTTTTCATGATACATTGGTCAGGAAATTACATCACTACGGAGTTAGGAATACTGCTCTGAATCTACTTATTTCTTATTTGGGTAATAGGATCCAGAAAGTAGACATCAATGGGAAGAGATCTCCGGGGTCTGTTGTGACAATGGGCGTTCCGCAGGGCTCAATTCTCGGCCCGTTCCTATTTCTCGTTTATATAAATGACCTACCTTATCTTATAAAAGATAATCAGGAGATTGTGTTATTTGCAGATGATACATCACTATTATTTAAACTTAAACGGCAGCAGCCGGTTACGGACGATGTAAATAACGCTCTCTCTGAAGTAGTGCACTGGTTTAATGTTAATAACTTGCTTTTGAACGAGAAAAAGACTAAATGTATCAGATTTTTGACACCTAATGTTAAGACGGTGAAAACCAGTGTAGTAATAAATGGAGACGAGTTGGATCTTGTGGACACCACTATGTTCTTGGGTATAACTTTAGATTCGAAACTGCAGTGGGGCCCACATATAGATAAATTGTCGAAAAGACTCAGTTCTGCAGCTTACGCGGTCTACAAGATACGCCAGCTAACTGATGTAGAGACAGCCAGATTAGTGTATTTTAGTTACTTTCATAGTGTTATGTCGTACGGCATTTTGTTGTGGGGAAATGCTGCCGACATTCAAACTATCTTTGTTTTGCAGAAGAGAGCTATTCGAGCAATTTATAACCTTAGTTTTAGGCATTTACTGAGGGATAAATTTAAAGAAGTTAGTATAATGACGGTCGCATCTCAATATATTTATGAAAATTTGATTTATATAAAGAAAAATATCAGTTTGTTCTCTAAGAACAGCGACATCCATAACGTCAATACTAGAAATAAAAATAAGCTTATCCTACCAATGACTAGGCTCCAAAAAATTAGTAACTCATTTAGGTGCCAAAGTATACGCTTTTACAACAAGATTCCAAGCAATATTCAAGACTTAAGTCTTAATAAATTCAAGTCCTATGTAAAGCAGAAACTATGCGAAAAGGGTTTCTATAACGTTAAAGATTATATGGACGATAAAAATGCTTGGAATTGAGCCGCTCGCTGTTATCACAGACGCATCATTGTAATTATTTCATAACATTATTATTTTTTATTTTATCCTTTTGACATTTATAATCGAATTATTTTTTTTCAATGATTATTATTATTTTACCATCGCCTCATTTTTTACGTTACATTTTTAATAAATTGTGAATGTGAGTACCATGTAGGGTAGCTATATACACTAATTTTGTAAACGTTTGGCGGTTCTTGTTTTTTTTTTTTGTGACCCACCCAAATGTCCAGCTGATTGATAGCGTCGTGCAGCGGTCGGGTTGTTGAGCTCCCTAAAATAAGGTTTGAGCTCCGCGATGATTGAAGCAGATGTACCGTCAGTTAGGACAGGTCAACTCGAAACTGCTATGACACTTTCCTCAAAAGACCATTCCAAACGTTGCCCTACATCGTTTCACTCGCATAGTTTGTATACTACAATGTCTGGACTTTATCTGGACTATTGTCTGGACTGGCAAAATAGGTTTTTGTATTATAGTTATTATTTTAATAATATCGCTTTACAATACTTAATTCCAAACTGTAAAGTATGAGCATCATGCAGCTATTAGTGATACGCTTATAATCATATCATATTACTGCCTATTGTCTGGTAATATGAGTCTGTCATGCTCACTTAAATGTCTTGCTGATGGTGGCGTTGTTTATCCGGTCGTTGAGTTCCCTATAATATGGTTGAGCTGACCGATGCGGATGTGCACGTCATGCTCGTGAACGGGTGCCGTCTGTCGGGACTGGTCAGCTCTTAACTGCTATGGCAATCATAGAAGGCATATTTTTCTATTTGTTACTCTTATGTGAGTTTATTTGTTACATTAACCTGCATTATTCTCATTCTATTTCTCACACTACTGTAATGGAATTGTAATGAACTACTATTTTAAAAAGAGTATTCATGGAGTTTCTTGCCGGCTCTTCTCCATAGAACCTACCTTTTGGAACCGTGCACCTAGTCGTGACGTTTTAAAAGTGCCTGAAATCTGGTCTATTTGAAATAAAAAACGTTGACTTTGACTTTGACTTTGATTCAATTTGATGCAGGTAGGACAATCAGCCCTAAATTAATTTATAAACGGCATTTATTGCATTAAATGCTTCTTCTTCTTTTCATGTGGTTAGTGACTAATCTGGTGTCAGAGTTTATGCCGCCCACGGGCCTCTGACTTGGCTTCACATGCCGTCAAGAAATATCTCTCAAGCATGCCGGTTTCCTCACGATGTTTTCCTTCACCGTTTTAAGCAAGTGATAATTATACAATACGCACATGAATCCGAAAAGTCAGAGGTGTGTGCCTTAGGTTCGCACCCGAGACCTATGACTTGGCAGACCGACGGTCACACCACTAAGCTATCACTGCTGTATGTGTATTAAATTCTGCTAAGCATAGTTTTCTTCTGTAACTTTCTCCAATTTTTCCATAGAAAACGTTGACGTGACTAAATTATCTTTGATAAGTAGATAGGTATACACAGATCTAATCAATCAATAATGCATTTTGTAAATTAACTAGCGACCCGCCCCGGCTTCGCACGGGTGCAATGTAGATACTAATGTGGGGCATATAAACCTTCCTCTTGAATCACTCCATCTATTGCTGAAAACTGCATTAAAATCCGTGGCGTCGTTTAAAAGATCTAAGCGTACAGACAGCGGGAGCGACTTTGTTTTATACTATGTAAAGAAGATTTCATTTAATATCGTCCGTGACGTCGAAAACCCGACCAGATTATTATTATCACTTATTATTCTTCGAATTAACAAGCAAAATTAAGATTGAGATATTATTATTATCTACAAAAACCTGTCAAGTGGAATTGGACCTGAATGGCCGTGGATCCGTACGTTAGAATCAAACCCTTGATCTAGCTGCCTAACGATAACCTATTGTGAGGAGGTTCCTCTCTCTGAAGCACTGACCACAGATAGCTTTGTCCCTGTTTCCGATTCTGGTGGACTACTATTTGTTATTTTTAAACTCTCTTCCTCGTAGCCTTTTCCCAAATATGTTGGGGTAAGCTTCCAGTCTAACCAGATGCAGCTGAATACCAGTATTTTACACGGAGCGACTGCCATCAGACCTCCGCAACCCCGTTACTGGGTATTGCGGATATCCTAAGGTTAGACCGGTTGTCAGACTTTCGGGCTCCTAACTTCCCGTAACGACTGTCATAGGTATTCATATGACACCCAGGACCGACAATTTAACATAGGTACTCTACGAGGCACGGAGGGGTCTCGATGTGTAACGATGTGTATTTGTTATTTTTAAACGTTTATTTTTATTTTTATATGGAAATATTTAAAAATGTTCTTTATATTATGAACATAAATAGGTAATACATAGGTATCTACAGGGGTTAACAGTTGCTCTAATATCGATTTACTTACGGCCGAAACATCTGGATTGATAAGGGATTTTGACAGAAATCAAAAGAAACAGGTATGTATTGTCAAAAACGTACATTAATCCGGAGATTTTGGATTAAGATCAGTTATTGGTTTACCAGTACAGAACCCTAATCTGCGATAACTTTATGAAATTATTAGGCAATCGTACGAACACGGTATTCGTCGTGATATGTAGATAACAGATGCCTTATTCACTGTTACCTTAGAGATTGGTTTAAAGCTCTAAGGCAAGCCACATCTGACGGAAGATACGTCGCCGATCTTCCGCAGCGCGCCAGTACACATAATTCCATACAAACATCACATACCGTACACATTTGACCGAAGGTGCGTTACTAAAAAAAACATTAGTTGTTTATTTTTGTAAAAAAATCACATATTTTTTTTAATTTCTTCAAAGAACCGAGTTTTTTAACTTGATAGCTGGTTGTTAAGGCTATGCAACATTAACTCATATACGCATGTTACTGGCCAGATCAAAAATAAAAATGGCTGCTATTGGCATAGGAGAAGATTGGTATTACAAAAGACGATTTACTGTCGTTAAAATTAAGTGTTTAAAATGTACTTAGTAAATTTTTTGCTAGTTCAATACCTACCTATAACATTGTAGAATAAAGTAAGAATACCAATGCAATTTATTGAACAGAGTTTTTTGCGTTTTTATTTATAAAGTCGTAAAGGAATGTCTCTGACATTTAAATCCTGAAATACCGGTGTTACGTGGACAGTTAAATCGTAAAACTGCTCTGAATCCCAATGTGTACCGTCCAACACGGTCTGCATGTTTGCAGACGTGACACTTGATGTGTTTTACGACGTGCAAAGGCGTGTAGCATTGTTTGCGTGCATTCCAAATTGTGAGCTGAGCGATACTGTTAGTGTGACGTAAACTTCATATTAAACTAGCTGTTCTCCCGCGGCTGTGCCTGCGTAGGTACATAATTTGACTACAGCGCCACCTATCGGATCTCAGCATAGCTACGAAACATCGTCTCGACAAAACAAATATATTTTGTAAAAATGACCTCAATCGATAAAGTCGTTGTCAAGTTATACCGTGACCAAAGGAAATAGGGATTATTTTTTATATATACAGGGTGTAAACGAAATCATTTAATTCTTACAAACCTCGTGATGTACTGCTGACATAGATTAAGCCGTTAGTCAAGCGTGGTGATCATAGCGACATTATTCCACGCGACTATTACCGCATCGGTATATGAAAAAGCTCTTATCAAGCAGTAAATGGGCTGATATGATGATAAAAAACATTTTAACAAAAATAAAACCGACTTCAAAAAAACGAAGAAAAGAATAAAATAATTGCCATATTATAAAACTAACAGTTTCAGAAGTCGGTGCTAATCCACGCTCAACCAAATTGAAGGCACCGACTTCTAAAACTGTTAATTTTATAATATGGCAATTATTTTATTCTTTTCTTCGTTTTTTTGAAGTCTGTTTTATTTTTGTTAAAATGTTTTTTATTTTTTTCATTTTAGTGGCCTTAATTAAAACATTGTTAGACCTCGTACCATAACTCTACGTACGTACTCGTAACATAACCACATCATCACATTTTGCGTACTGTTCGTCATTGACGAGTTCCAATGTCTATTTCCGAAGTTCTTCATCAGATCTTCACCAAATTTAAATGGGACCATTTCGAAAGAATACTCTTTCAAACAAAAAAAGATTTTTTCAAATCGGTTCACAAATGAGGATGTAGTGAGGTAACAAACATTAAAAAAAATCATACAGCCGAATTGAGAACCTCCTCCTTTTTTTGGAAGTCGGTTAAAAAACAATGCTCACCTTCCACTGCGACAGTTCTGTCAACATGCAACTCGGACACTCTTCCAGGTAAACCAAGTAAAACGCTCCATCTTCCTTGCACGGCCCTGGTGGTGCGGTCCAGTGTCACACGACACTGTCCCGATACCAGCGAATTCTCAGAGAACGGCTGAGCCACCAAGCAGTACGAGTTGTTAAGAGACGTGAGTTCCACCAGTGTGTGAGACTGACCGTCTTGCAGGGATATAGTATCCGGAGTATAATGTGATATATTTTCTGGAATAAAAATAAAAGTATGAGAACAGACTATTCTTCAGAACAGACGTCGACAGAAAGAATAGAAACGTCAATGAATGTACCAATAGGATATCGAATAGTCATGGTGGTCTCGAAATGACAATAATTACCATAGGTACAATACAACGAAAGTAACTAAACGAAGAAACAGCAGCTCGCTTTCACACTTCAAAGCAATGTGTAATATTGAAATGGTATTTTAAGTACATACATACATAAACCCACGCCTTTTTCCCATGGGGGTAGGCAGAAACTTTAGAACGCCACATGCTACGACCCTTACATACTCCATTTAATAATAATAAATAAATAAATAATAAATAAATTCTTTATTGACATAAATAATTTTAACAAAAGTAGTGAGGCCCTGAGTCCTGCGTTAGGTATACGGTAGGTGCGGTAGGTATTGCTTCATCCACATTCATACATCTTGTCATACACGCACGCCGGTTGAGAGTACTACTACGCACCTGTCCTTTGTGAAGAACATCACCAATAACATCAATGTATATCCTTCTAGGGCGTCCTCTACCGGCGTTTCCATTGACATCCGCCTTATAAATTCTTTTTGTTAATCGCCGTTCACGCATTCTCTCAACATGACCAAACCACCTAAGCATTAAGCATACTCCTTTCAATGTTTGTCACTATATCATCTTTTAAACCGCAACTTTGTCTAATCTCATCATTCCTCAATCTAACATTCAAAGTTACACCACACATACTTTGCAAAACGCATTTCCACGGCATTTAGTCTACTTTCATTCCTCTTCTGCCACGACCAACATTCACTTACATGCATAAGCGTATTTAAGTTATTGTCCTAAATGCTAACTAATCAAATTTTATCATCTGTATTAACTTTACTATTTGCTCATTTTTGTTTACGTAAAACAATATTCATAAACCTACTTAATCTTTTGGTCAAGCGTGAACTTTCTACGTGAACTAATAAAGTTGTTTTTTTTATTAGGTACTTTAATCTGCGCTTACTTACCTCGACCGGTACAAATAACGAATGGATGATTTTGATAGGAGGTTAGAAATTAACTTTCTACATTTTCAAAGTATGCCATACCTTGGACATCCACTTCCGACCACCCGGTGAGGGAGTCATTTCCTCTGGCAGAAGTCAGGCGCCATCGCCCATGGTCTGAGGGGACCACGTTACGAACCCTCAAGCCACAGCCATCACTCCAGCTTTCGTATCTTTACAAAATAATTATTAATTTAAAGACACATCTGTTTTCTCCAAAAGGCTAGGCAGAAGCAGAAGGTTAGGTCTTGAATTTCGTACTTTTACCTCATTGGGGACTCTCAAATAAAAGACTTCTTAGGGTATTAATAAATATATCTGATTTAACTGCTTTTTCCTAAACGTCGATTGTTACGCTTGATTTTTGCTCCACTTCGGATGCTGATCCCAGGCTACCATGTTGAGTAAATACCGGCCTTATAGAAAGGTTCTAGAAGAGACTCACGAAGGAATCTAGACACAATAGGTCGATAAGCGAACTTAGAGCTACTTCACACTGACGTTGGTCCAGCGTAGGCTTTCTTCGAACGTAGGTACTCGCAGTGCAAGCAACGCGCAAACTCACTGCACTCGTGATAAAATAAAACAAGGTAGTAGTATCTTCCCGTGAAAACTAATCAAGTGAACCTATCTACGTGATAGGTACTGATGAACCAATAAGCTTCGGCTACTGTAGTACTATAGTCCGCGCGCAAGTGCTAGTCACCTCCTGAGGTATGGGAGCGGCGGGAGGGGGGTGCGCGCTGTAGACAAGACAATGCAAACTGACAGAGCGCGTCTCTTGTTTCGCATCCCCCCTCCAGCCGCTCCCATACCTCAGGAGGGGACTAGCACTCTTGCGCGCGGACTACAGTACGGCACTGTACGGTAGTTTGTATAACTATTAAGGTCTCACAAGTCTTGTTATATTAGATCTTAAGAATGTCATCTAAACCAATGACATTAGGCAGCATTTTGAAATAAAAATAGATTATCGTAATCGACGATTACCTATTGCTCGGATTAATGATAATAATCGTTAAGTAATAATAATTTCATCGCTACTATTTATTATGAATCAATCAATCATTGCCGTACTTGCCTATTATCAATGTTAATCAGTCTATCGGTCATCTAATAGTATCAGGTGATAGTATCGCATCCAGACGTAAGCGACAGCTGTTGTTAGAAACATTTTATTAGTAAATAAATACCTACTCATCCATAGAAGTGATATGCACCTTTTATGGTTTCTAAGAATCAGTATAGCCTTTTCCATCTTTACCATCTAACCTCCACTACCCCATTACCTACTGGATATGAGGTACCTTCTAACCTTCTAAATATAGAACTGAATATTTAAGCCTACGGTACCTTAGTAATAACACACACCAGTCGCATTGTTTGTGGTGTAACATGACACGCTTAATTAAAAACCCTAACTTTGTAGTCCGTCTGTCTGTCCATCAAGACTCTTTTACTTAGGAACGGCTAGAGGTATCGAGTTGAAATAAATACCAAATACTAAAATCTACAGCCCCATAGTCCTGTAAAAAAATCAAGTTTCTAACTTAATGCATGATGCAATAAAAAGATACCGCCTTCCAAAGTGTATTTTCGTACTGATAGGATAGACCAGGGGTCGGCAACCTTTAGAGACGGAAGAGCCAAAAGTTGCAATTTACGAAATTTTACCGTTTTAAAGAGCCACTAAAAATTTCGTTTCAATATTATATCTAATATTATTTGCTTATTTATACATGGTGTCCTTTAATTAATGGAGAACCTTGAAATGGCGTTTAGCAGAACTAATTATGTAACTTTAAATTCAAATTCATTTATTCATTTTGTGAACATAGGGTAAAAAAATATACAGATGTTATATAAATAAATGTTGGTCCATACTATGCCCCGCCGAAAGGCATACAAAATAGTGTCACTGGTAAAATCAAAAAATTAAGTTAATTATAAAACTACTAAATCTCACAAAATATAATGTCAGCAATATTATAGTTGTCAAAATTAAATTAATTAAAAAAAAAAATATCGTCTGTGGAAAGGTAAAAAAGACTAAAGCGCCAATATACCTACTTTACAGTAGAGAGATTCAAAGTATTTTTTTAAGAAAATAAACATAATTGAATTATCTATTTATTATGTATACTCTAAGAAAAATAGCGGTTTATTTTCTTTAAAAAATACTTTGAATCTTTCTACTGTAAAGTAGGTATATTGGCGCTTTAGTCTTTTTACCTTTCCACTGACGATATAGTTACTATACATATCAATCTCTCAATCACTCAGTCATAGTCAGTATATCTCAGTCATGCTATATTATAGTATTCAATTATAGATCGATTGCACGATTGTAAGGGTTTTGGTAGTAAAATAATTATTTTTTGCGTATGGAGCTGGAGAGCCGCAACTTTACATCGAAAGAGCCGCATGTGGCTCGCGAGCCACAGGTTGCCAACCCGGTTGGGACAGACTAAAATCGCTGACTAACACGTCAAAACCTATTGGGTACTTCCCGTTGACCTAGGATTTTGAATCTTGACTAATCACGAAAGAAAGTCTCATAGTACATAAAGCAAAATATCCGAAAATCATTCATTTCTAATTCTGGGTGGAATTATTATATGACAAACTTAATTATGCGGTTATTTGCACACATTGTATATAATATAGAAAACTCGAAATTAAGTTTGTTACGTAATAATTCCACTTTACGGTTATAAAACGGTACAGAACCCTTGGGGCACGAGTCTGACATGCACTTGCCGATTTTTTTTGGAAACATTCAAACGTAGGTACTCTTAGTTATTTGAATAACGTTACTAACCTATTACTGGGCGGATTGCGGACATTAAACTTGACGCCAGCAGGAGTGGTCACCTCACAAGACTGTTGGTTCTCTAGAGAATTGGACAGCCGCATCAAAGCTTCATGACCTTCTGCGACATTAAGATGTAAGGGCCACCCAATGCCTTGCTGCATCTTAAGAAGGCTTTCTAAACGCACATCATACGTGAGTATCTGGGCGTTCCCATTTTGTAAACATAGTAACACTGAAAAACGACAAGTTCATATACAACAGTCCATTATCATTTGTATCCTAAGTAAACAGATAAAAGAGTAAACAAAGGTTGTACAAACTTAATAAAACAGCCAGCGGTAATGAATATCCTTTCCACATTATCACGAATGAGAAACTGAACTTTTTAACTTATGTGAATATGGGGTTACTCTTTGGGGCACTCTCGTTAAAATGAATAAAATTATCAAATTCCAGCTTTGAATTTAATATCTATCTTTCTATCTAAAGTGATTAATGATTTTAGCGATTAATATATCCAAAGCAATTAATTAAGATCGATTTGTAATGACTAATCTTGGAGCGCTGTAGGTATCTATTACCTACATTTTGCTCCATTTGGCAAACTTTTAACTTTTGTACCTATATGAACAAAATGTGTGAAGGAATGTGTAGACAAATAACGTTTTGATTGATTGATTAACTTCTGATATTATTTGGATAAAGACAACATACGAATTTCGAGCATAGCTTAAGCAGTCGCTAAGTTTGGGCTATGTGGCCTTAGGTCAGAAGGAAGGACACCGTTGGTTTTTAGCCGGTAAGAGCCCGGCAGACCCCCTCACCTTCCCCGGGCGAGGGAAATCCATGAGTATTTTCCAAAGAGAAAAAAAATGGCTATGTCGAGTTCGGAGACAGAACGCTTCACGGATTAAGGTACGAGGATAATTACAGGCAATCCTGTATGAGAGAGGCCTGTGTCTAGTGTTGTATAGCAATTAAGTATAAGCCGAGTTAAAAGAAGTGATTATTAAAATATCGGCTAGGTACCCGACAACGGGAATACAGAAATGGTTCCAAAGGAGGACCGGACAATGTGGTCCTGAAAACCAATAACGACCATATTGTCATAAGAAAATTATTTCAATGTATTACAATAGTCATGGGGGCTCATTTCAAATTGCAGTGAGAAAAAAGTTATGGCGATGTTGAGTTAGTTCGGTTTAGGTCTAACCAACAGCGAGAGGAATGCAGCAATTTGCAAAGCCATATCTTTATTCTCACTGCGAGTCAAATGAGCCAGAATAATAACTATTTTAGTACACTGATATATTTTTTAATGAACTGTGTGGCTGTTATTGGTGTTGAGGACCAGGTTTCAAATATTCTTGCCTATTAAGTAGTAGTTAAATGGATTGTTCTGATGATATTTCACCTAACACTGTCGCGCGTTGATCAAAATTTTCATCAGGAGCCTATAACACGCCTGGCGCGTTGAAAATATTTGCGATTTGTATGGCGACATCGCGTAGGATATCGTGAAAATTGGTGGTCAACAGGTACTTTACCTTATCGGTACTAGGTATGATGCAGACGATCGAAATAAACAAAGGAAATTAAAGAGTCATTTGCAGAATACGTAAGTAGATAAAAGTCATATAGGTACCTACCACAACACGCAGACGGCCGACACACACACACGCGCAGCGTACCAACCTTTATCTACAAGTAAGGACGATCCAAATCATCGTGAACGAAGTCGTCGAACCCCAAGTTGGCCAGACGCAACCAGGCCAGGCAGCAACGAGAGTGCCCTTCACTCTCGCAGCCGCCCCCTGTCTCTCTCACCCCCCAGCGCCCCAGCCCCTGGAATGCGCTAAACCACCAGGGCCATTTTCCGGCCTTAACCCGGACCAAACCTCCCTCGCCACCTTCGGCGACGGAGCCCCCCCGCGCCCCCTGCTGCTCGACCCCCCCCCCCCCCCCCCCCCCCCCCCCCCCCCCACCACCGGTGCTCCCTTACCCCGAGCACCCACCCCAGTCGTGGCCCCACCTCTTCGCCCCGCGACCCGACCCTTCCCGCCGAGACCGGCGTTTCATCCCTACGACCCCTTCCGGGTCATCACGAGCACCTTCGGGGTCTTCCATAGCCCCCGAGGGATTCAAATGTCTAGAAACATTATAGCCTGCAAAGGCGATTTCATTTCACTCGCCCGGGTATACGACGCATACCCGGACGTCACCCAAGCTCTTAGGAACTTGCCTCACAACGTGTAGATTAGGACCTAGTGTCTATACCTAAACACACACAACCGACGCGCACCCGGCCTCGCCGTCGAGGCCCCCGCGACCCCCCGTAATATCAAGCCCGACCCTTGCTCTACAAGCCAGCCCGCGTGCTGAGCCAGTAGTTATAAAAATTCCCTAATAATAACTAACCCAGCCCGACCCTTGTTATCTCTCAACGACGCACTAAGCCGTGGTTCTAACCCCGCAAACCCCGCAGGGGGTGCCCTTAGTGATCGGCGTTTAATTTATACTCCTAGTTTGTAAGCCCTGGCTGGGGGCCTTAAAGTAATTTTTGGCCACCCCAGGAATAGTCCGGTTGAGCATACAAAAAGCTTTCGAAGCTTTATTTGCGAGTGGTCTATACCAAAAAAAAAAAAAAAAAACATTGTGAACGCACGTGCCCGACCGTATCGTGCTCATCATTCGAGACTTTCTGTCGGATCGCACCTTTCGCTATCGTCTAGACGGCACGCTCTCGTCTCCTCATTCCATTCGTGCCGGAGTCCCTTAGGGCTCCGTGCTATCCCCCTTCTGTTCACGCTGTACACCAGCAACATTCCCATACGTGGCAAGGCCCAGTTGGCTCTTTTCGCCGACGACACGGCCATCTTCTACTCCGGTAGGAGTCTCGACTCGATCTCTCGCACTCTCCAGACCGCAGCCAGCGCCCTCGGCGTTTGGTTCCGGAAGTGGCGTATCGAAGTGAATCCCGAAAAGAGCGCAGCCGTTCTTTTCGAGAGGCACGACGATAATCACACCTTCATCCCTCCCGTAGTCATGTTCGGCAAACAGATCCCTTGGGAACTGAGCGTCAACTACCTGGAAGTGATCCTCGATCACGATCTTAATTTCCTTAAACATATCAAAACGGTGCACGCTCGCGCTGTTTTCGTTGTAGGCCGTCTCCATCCCATGCTTAGGGCGCGCAGTAAATTATCACTTAGAAATAAGCTGAGACTTTACGTGTCGTCCATCCGCCCCATTTTAACTTGCGCTAGCGTCGTGTTGGCCCTCCCGATATAAATATTTTCAAATCCTCTAAAATCGGCCGTTCCGTGGTACAGTCAACAGCAAAAGTCGATGAATATTGTGGAATTTCGATATTAATTAACTTAGAAACGAATTGCTTGTCTTTATTATCATAATATTATTATTTTAAGAATTCCCTCCTCTATCGTTACTTGTTGACAAAAATGATAATTTGCAAGTTTTCATTCATCAAATAATTTTGAAACTTTGAGTAATCATCACTTACTTTTGATGCTGACTGTACATGCGCAACGAACAGCTCCATCTAGATTTAAAAATGCCGACCATCAGTCGGTGGAGATGGTGGCACGCTTCAAACGCATTTCCAAGCGTGCCACCATCTCCACCGGGCCCACCTGCCGCAACCACGGGGCCGGTCGTCTTTTCTGACTTCGCAGTCACACCGCTAATTCAGCCCTCATCAAGCTGTCTCCCTTCCAGTCTTCTCGCAAGCAACGCCCTAAGCCAAGGTCCGAGTCCCATTAGGGGTTAGTACTGAACTAGAATTTGAAACTTTTGAGTAAAAGCTGTTTTTTGACAGCCATTAAATAAAAACAATTACTTGAGTTTTCACAAACATGAAGAAAAGTGAATTTAATTATTTAATTTCGTGTGTTGATTAAACATTATTTTTTGCGTAAAAAACCTATCACGGAAACGAAACAAAAGCTTGACAAATAATATGGGGACTCCGCTCCGTCGATCAAAATGATTCACAAGTGGTTTTCCGATTTTCGTTGTGGTCGTACGAACACATGTGATGCTGAACGTCCGACGCCCTGTTTAGGTCACTACACCAGAGATGATCGCCAAAATCCATAACATCGTATTGAATGACCAACGAGTAAAAGTGCGTGAGATAGTTGAGATAGTAGGCATCTCAGACGAACATGTCCGCAATATCTTACACCAATGTTTAGGATGAAGAAGCTCTCCGCGTATTGGGTGCCGCATTTACTCACTGTGGAATAAAAACACACGCGTGTGACTACTTCAGAGGCAGGCTTGGCGTTGTTTCAACGGGATAAAATGAAATTTATGCGTCGTTTCATAACAGTAGACGAAACGTGGATCCATCACTATACACCAGAAACCAAGGAACAGTCAAAACACTGGATTGCTTGTGGCGAACCTGCGCCAAAGAAGGCCAAAGCAGTTTTATCGGCCAACAAAGTGACGGCCACAATTTTTGGGATGCACGTGGTACAGTCCACATTGAGTAGGTATCTACAGAAGGGTAAAATGATTACCGGCGAATATTATGTCAATTTATTGGA
Source organism: Amphipyra berbera (assembly GCA_910594945.2). Lineage (NCBI taxonomy): Eukaryota > Metazoa > Arthropoda > Insecta > Lepidoptera > Noctuidae > Amphipyra > Amphipyra berbera. The sequence continues at coordinate 8,892,847 of OU343127.1, forward strand.
CCATTTCAACAAAGTTTTAATTGAAAAACGGCCGCATTTGTCTCAGAAGAAAATTCTTTTCCATCAAGACAATGCACGAGTGCACACCTGCGCGATCGCCATGGCCAAATTCCATGAGTTACACTATGAGTTACTTTCTCAGTCTCACCCACCATATTCTTCGGATTTAACACCCTGCGACTATTTTCTGTTCCCGAATTTTAAAAAATCGCTGGGTGGAAAAAAATTGCTCCAATGAAGAGATCATGCACAAAACTAATGCCTATTTTGAAGGGTTTACATAATCGTATTACATTGAAGGGATCGAAAAGTTGGAGAAACGTTGGATGAAGAGTATGGAGCTAGGGGGAGACTATGTTGAAAAATAAATAATAACTACAAAAGATATATTCCTTGTTTAATTTTTACCAGACTTATCACTCTGCCTACGTAGATACGCAAGTCCTTAATGAAAAACGATAAAACGACAAGGTTGCTAGTGCAATATTTCGTTATCAGGCATCAACCACGTGGATCCGTTAGGCAACATTCAAAGATTGACAGAATTGCTAACAAGCCTACCAGGCTTGCTTGCACGCTCTCTGCCGGGGTTACAGTGCATGTAATAGCGAATCCCTTGACCCCGGCCATAGGTTAGAAGGAGGAACACCGTGGGTATCGCCTTCCCCAGGGCGGAGGGTATCCACGAGGATTTTCCCACGACAAAAAAAACGGCCTTGCACCTTACCTTGCACGCTCTACCTACCTACATAGCAGAAACGGCTCTATCGTCAAAAAACATGTCACAGATTTTGTCAAATCTTGTAGGGAGTCTGGAAGATTCGACAAAATATCTACGTCACACACATCTTATCATGGTAATGCAATCTAAGCAAAACTGCTATAATTCTATGAAGATCGATATAGGTAGGTAAGTACTTATTAGCAGATAAAATAATTTGAAAATATTTTTCGAGAGTGCTTACCTACTTTTTATTGCGCGGCTTACAATGGTGGCAGGTTTAACCGTCCTTAGTTTTCTTCATCGCTTCGCCATAATTATATCTTTAATATAGGTAGGTAGGTAAATACCTACATCAATCTGTAAAATCCACGACATCGGAAAATGTTGCTTTTCACAATGTTGCGTAAATTATTTAAATTGGACTTTTTTATCAGTGTAAAGTCTAAGTAGATATCCATAATAAAAAAACCCACGTTGCGTTATCACCAAAAGGCAAAAACTATCAGTTTATCCACCAATATTTAGATTTGGGACACTAATAACTTCACATTTTGTGAATCATATTTCGTTGCATCAATATCGTATTGTAACTGCATGTAGACTGCACCACATCCAATCGGCAGTTGGTCCGACATCTTCGGAAGCGAATTCGCGAAAGAAGCTATGTGTGCACGAGCGGCGCGCGGGCCGCGCGCCCCACTCAAGCCTTGCCGGAGTTGCGCTAGAGCGGCGCACTAAACGTAGGCTGTAACTGCACGCGAGCAGCACGCGCGCAGTTCGCAAGCGGCTCGCGAGCGGCGCATTCGACAGGTCTGGACGCACCATTACAGAGAGTGACAATTTTTCTAGTCTTTCTAGGTTGTTTAATAACAAACACTGTTAAAGAAATAGATTATTTATTTTATTGCCAAATGCAGTACAATACTGATCGCTACTAGTGTAGTATCGTAGAAATCCATTGACCATCTATAAGGCAGACCGGGACTTAAGGGCGGCTTCTTCCTCGCAATACATCCTCGAATCCGGCAGGGCCAAGAGTACGGTTCTTATAAACCTCTAGTCAGCTAGTTGTCACGCGTTGTCTTCGACTTCTGATCACCACAATCAAGAAAAAGGTTTTATTTAGGGCATGCTGTCAGAATTTAGGATACAAAAATTTAGATCATATTGATTTATCCAATTGCAGAGAACTTCTGTTTTAGAGCAAAATTAAAAAGCTACATTGATGACATCTGTAGAGTGTTAAACATAACTGTTTTACTTTTTAACCGACTTCCAAAAAGGAGGAGGTTTCTCATTACAGATCTTTTCTTTTCTTTCGTGTTCTTATGTGTAGATTTGCTTTGACCAGACTGAAAATATTACAAGTATTTAATTGAAGTGTTTGTCCCATATTTTCCTTAATAAAACCTTCATGCATTATAAGCTCTGAATATAAACATTAAAATACTTGAGTGTTCAACTGTTCATCCTCCTCTATTTTTATATATTTTACTGGAACTAGTGTCCATACACGTATAGTTCATACTTGTTTATTCTTCTACTTTTGCTAAAACAGCACCACCATTTTACCGTGTTAAAAATTTAAAGGCTTGTAATGAAAATGTTAGCATACTACCCATTGGGACTTGAACTTTATTACAACATTTATAATTCTTAACTTATTTTATTTCATAATTATTGGAGATCAAAGCACTACAGCCTAATTTGATGGAATATTGATAAACAATTTGTGTGTTATTTTTTCTTTCACTGGTAGTGCCGGTATCACATCATCAGCATCTTTCATGTGCGATGTAGGCATCTGAAAAACAACATTTTCATTTTATTTGGGGAAATATTAAAGGACAGACTAAAATCATATTTTTTCGTAAAAACTGAATGCTTCAACGGTTATCTCGCCATCTGGTAGTTTATCAGAGATTATTGGCTAGTGACAGGATGACTACATGAGGTTAGTTCTTGTACAAGCTGGAAATAGTTATCAAACTAAAAACTCAAACCCAGACATACTTACATTTAAATCTTTTGCTTGTGCTTCTTTCACTGTGTATTCTCTGAGAACATAATCAGAGTTGACCAAGTGGAACATTCGAGTTTCATTGGCTCTTACCAGCACATCATCTACTCTTAGGAAATACCTTAGCAGCACATACCAGTACGAAGGCATGACTCTCTGAAAACAGATATCATTACATGAATTTCATAACAAGCAAGCAAGTAAGGTGAGTACAAGGTGTTACATAATTCTCCATGAAAAATGTAAATAATCAAGTAAGTGGTCTCTTATGGTTGCTGTCATTTACCTCTCAAAGGAAATTAGGTAAGACTGTAAATAACTTTCTGGGTAGTCTTCTCTTTAGTTTTATGTTTTCGGGGTTGCGTTTCAATGACGAGTATTTTATGTTGTACCCAGTTTTTTTTTGGGTCGTACTATGATTTTCAAATCTTGCCAATAGACTTTACAAGGGACCTTTTTACTCCCTTTCGGCTTTAGAGGTATTTCTGTAACACGTTGTATAACTAAGGATTTACTTAAATCCCAATGACAAATGTATATCAAATCAGCCTGTTCAGTCCACTACTGGACATTATGCCTCTCTATATTGATTTACTTGTGCACAATCACGTATATTATTCTTTTTCAATTGGAATTTCAATGGTGAATGATTTAACACATCGCTTATGATAGTATAATTTTAATAGATAGATTATTAATTGTTTTTAAATAACTTACAATTTTTACGGAAAGTTTAGACACCCCATGGTCATGTAGTTCATCCTCAAATAAAGTCAGATCATGATAGAAAAGGATTTGTTCCTTTTGTTTTAGTATGTTAAAATCGATTGTTTCATTAGTGGCCTCTATGACAATATTATCTGTGAGTGTGCCTTTATAATCTGTAGAAAATGTCCAATCAAATGGCCGCTTTGGTTTCTCTGCATCTGGTCTTAAAATAGTAAGGATGATTATTATTTATACTCATATTTTTAATAAGATAATACATATTTTACTATTCAAAGCCACCTAGGTGGTGGTCTACATTGTCATGCAATTGGTATACTTCGCCGAGTCTTCTCGTCACCTGTACCACAAAGTCTGAAGACACTAGTCTTCAACCAGCCTTAGTTATGGTTTATGGTTGAATGCCTATCCTGCCTGTCATGACCTACGATTGAGATGTGGACACTGACACAGTCGCTCCACTATGATTCAAACTATATTTGGAGTTTCTTTGAAGGATACAATCCAATAAACGAGTTTATCCAGAGAGAAACCGGAATAACCAGCAAAGCATACAAAATCCGCAAGCTAATGGACTGAGTGTTGTGGTGCAACTTGGGATAGGCTCCACTAGTTGAACATGATAATCTGAGTAGATTGTCATGCTTTATTCAATGGTTGAAATAGTTAGAATGCATCTTGATAATTTTTTAAATACCATAAGTACCCAATAATTCTCAATTAACATACAAATGTTGAAACCATATTCATTATAAGGTGATTGGCTCACTGACATTGTCAATATATTAACTACTAGCTGTGTCCTCACGGCTCGGCCCGTAGCCTATGTTACTCAGTGATAATGTAACTCAGTAACAGCAAAAGAATTTTTGAAATCGGTCCAGTAGTTTTTAAGTTTATTCGTTACATACAAAAATACAAATCTTTCCTCTTTATAATATTAGTATAGATTATGTGCCTGGAACCATATACCATAGATAACACACTTGTACCACTTAGACATAATTACCGAGCTTCCTGCCAAGCCTCCGCACATGACACCTCAATGGCATCCATCCTGCTTGCTACACATCTCAGAGAATCAAGAGGATTAAAACATATATTAGCACCACTTTTATGTGTCAAGTTGAGAACATTTCTAGGGAACACCATGTCAGGAAAGTGAGGTATGTTCAACTCCTTGCAGTATCTGAAAGTTATTGTTTAACAAGTTAATATAATTTTATTATATTACAAAAATATGGTAAATAAAACTGAGTCCAATAAAATCTTATATATTGAAGAAACCAAAATAAGTATCTATTATTATAAATACCAATCTGGTTCAGTATAAGACAATTGTTTTAAATATTTGTAACCTTGTCTCTATATCCTACATACTGGATATCTCTTAAATAATAGCCCCTGTGGATCAAGCAAGATAAAACCTTATCCTCAATAACACAAGACCGGTAACACTCACATACAAAACTGGCAAAATTGATCATCGTCGCGTTCACAGACAACCTTAGTAGAACACACGCTTGGCAATATGCAGCTCACATCGTACGATATATGCCAAGGCCCAAACTGTATGGATTGCGAATTACTCGTGTATCTGCCGGCATCGACACTGTTTACCTGTAAACGAAAGAATAGTTCATCTTTTTACTGTCGTACAACTTCTCTCGGCATTTTGTAAGGTTACAACTCCAATATGATTATGACCTCAGCGTTGAACATAGTAATGGTATCCAAGTTGAGTATATGTAAGTCCTGCCTAAGAATTTTTACGGATTAGACGATTCTATTTAATAAAATCCCCGACCCCGGACAAATTAAAACCTAGTATAATAACATTTAATTATGACGGATGACTTTGACAACTTTGTTTGACAAGTTATATAGACGTGATGCATAAATATTGGATTAGGTATTTTTCGATGCGAGTCCGTACCTAATCCAAAGCGTCGAGGATTAGGTATGGCACAAAATATTCGTACACAGTCTACACAGAAGATATTCCGTACCTTAAATGTGGTACCTACAAGATGATAGTCATAAGTTCATCAAAAGCTTGCACAGCGTTGTAACTCTTAAAACAAAGAAAATAGCAAGTGATAACATAATACTCGCAAAATGCATGAAACCAGCAGTAGCGCCACGAGTTAGTTACCTACGTTGGCGACGGTCGTTTTATAACTCCGCCCGATCAAGTTAAGGTTATTGACTCGCGCTCAGCTGATATTCACGTAAACAAATTAAATGATTCCAAATTTTCCTTTATACTTTTACGGGCTTAGGACCGTCATAATTGCTTTGTGCCTAGGTTTCGGGCCATAGGTACCTAATAATATTAAAAGAATTATGCTAAAACCGGTAGGTACATGTAAAAATAAATCCCTACAGGCCTGCTAGTTATGGCGTATTTAATAATGTGGAATCAAAATTATTTACAATGATTTAAAAAAGAAAAAAGTTCTAATTACTTACACGATTTAAAAAAAAATCTGTTACATACCTAAATCACCTTTGATTTATTTAACACTAAGCGACACGTAATAATTGTTCATAAAAACGTGTACCTAATCAAATGATTAAAAAAGAATTCTGTTATAAACCTTATAATTAATCACCCCTGAATCATCACTGGCTAATACTTCACGATAGCTTAATAAATTGTTCAAAGTGCAAACCATTCCTTTCGAGACATAATCTTGCACGTTTAATTAAATTGTCTTTTTATTTCAATATGTAGGTAATGTCTCTCTGTCACTTTATAAAACATCGAACGCGTTTACTACCGCACTTTTCATTTATTCACGAGTTTGATGCTCGTTTCTGTACAAATGATCACTTCACTCCACAAATAAAAATCCAGCAGGGTAAGGTCCGGGCTCCTTGTTGGCCAAACAACTGGACCAACCCGTCCAATCCAGTGATCTCCAAACACGGAAATCAGGTGATTACGTACATTATGCTCGCTTTGCTGTAGACACCGAGCCGCCTGCGCATCAAAACCCGCGATTGCGTAAAATTGCACCATGGCAAGGAACTCCAGGTTGGAGTACGCGTAATTACGAGACGTCATTACTTTCGCGCGACAAGGATAATCTTAACAACAACACACCGATGACGTCTTAGATAAACTGAATTATTTACGTGACGTGGTCATGTACTCCTGTGCTGCCCTTGGCGCGCGGGGTGCGCGGGGCGCGCGCCTATTGCATTGCCAATCAAATAGGGTTTGGGGCGGGGTTTGGTCTAGGATTGGCAAATTTTTGTGAGTCCACGTTGACTGTGCGTACGCGTCATTGTTGTTAGAACCGAATGGTGCCTACTAATGGTTCGCATAATTTATTCACTCATGCGAAAATTAAGGCGAGTTTTTTAAAAATAAGCACTTTATTTTTTAATTTTATCTTTACAAATCGATAGTGTTTCATGCACCGGATCGACCCTCCACGGGATTAAAACGATCAAAATTTAACCGTGTATTGAATAAATATTCGGATTAGATATTTTTAAATACTAGGATTACGTGGTATAGGTATCGTTTTACCTAATCCGACCCATGTCTAATAAATATTCGGATTAGGTAAATGGATTAGGTATTTTTAAATATTAGGATTAGGTGGATTAGTTATCGTTTTTACATAATCCGACCCATGTTTACAGTTATAGCAGTAGTTGTTGTAATATTCACCAATGTAGGCAGGCAAAGATCAATAGATCATACAGCCAAGTCAAGAATTTCACTGGTTCTTATTGGTTGTGATGAGGTATTACAGTGGTGCTGCCATCCACTTTAGTTTTACATTTTATTTTTACAGGGTTTTAAAAATGGTGAACCATGATGTATATCTTGTCCAACGTTTTTTCTCGCCTTCTCAGTCATCATTAAGCTCTTCAAAAACATCCTGCTTACTGTTTAATTGGTGATTCAGGTTGAATGAGTCATTATTCTTGACATATTCGTTGAATATCAATATAATTGTGGTCATTTGTGCGTGACTCTTCTTGCAACGTGGAATTCACTCAAAGATAATATACCTTCAACCTTAGCAAACCACACCGGTTCAAAAACGGTACACTGAAAGTAAGTTTTGTTAAAACCTTCACGGGCATGACGGGCAGCTTGCGGCAAGTCTGTAAAACAGAAAGCTTCAAGAAGTCGACTTGCTGCGGGTGTATCCACATGTCGGTTGCAGAAGTTAACTTGCACAATTTATTTCGCTAGTAAATTATGCGCTTTAGACCTCAGTAGTAAATCTTTTACGGCTGACAAAGATGCTAATAACAACCATAACCAACCGAATAATTATTATAAAATTAGTCAGTTTAGTATCATATCATACATCACTATCAAGGCTGGCGGCGGGGCGCGGGGGGGTGGTGGTCAAGTCAAATCAAAATTCAAATCAATATGGCCGACTTTCACCGGTTAGTTGGTCTGTTTTGATATTTGATATAAAATATCTTTTCGTAATACATAAAACTGCTGCGTGTTATTGGGATATAATTTTTGTGTACGTTAGAATCTGTTACTAACTATGGAAGCACTTATACCTGTTATTAATAAGTTACAAGACGTTTTTAACACAGTCGGAGCTGATGCCATCCAATTACCTCAAATCGTAGTTTTAGGAACTCAGGTAATAATATTTCTATACGTTTATATCAGTAATTCAATAATAGTGGTCACGATTAAAATGGCAGATATACATGATGGATTTCCTGTTGATATCTGTAATGGTTATGTAAAGGTGTCAGTGGAGTTCTTTGTCCCCATTCTATTCAATTGGACTACATACACTGTCATTGACCAAGACCGCACTCCCGGTTCACAGATATTAATACTGCATTGTCATAGCTTAACGATAATTCTATTGCATATAGTCATGCTTCTAAATATCTAATCAATAAAAACATCAATGACAATGAAGTTTCACATTTCATTATTATGAGGTAAATTGAAGTAAACTGCAAAAGGAGACGGTCCCAAAATGAAATATCATTAGTTTGGGATGTATGTATTAATTTAGGAATTAATTTCAATTGGGCAGTTTGCTGATCCATCAACTTCAGTTATTAATTTACCAAATATATGTTTGGAATCAAAGTGAATATTTTTGTAAACACATTTTTTTATTTATTTTTTCTAACAGAGCTCTGGAAAGAGTTCTGTTATTGAAAGTCTAGTGGGGCGTTCATTTCTCCCTCGAGGCCCAGGCATTGTGACCAGACGACCTCTTGTTCTGCAATTAGTCTACACTCCTAAGGATAGTAAAGAACATCGCTCAGCTGAAGAAGGTGAGTGTATAATTATTCAACTTATAAAACAACAATTTAGTTATAATTAGGAAATCCAATCCAGCAAATATGTGATCCTGAATGAATTTAGCGGTATGTGTGGTACACAGGGTGATTTACAGGACTAAAAAAAATATGGGCATAAGTAGATGTGTGTGTATCCAATTCAAAGTATTTTCTTATAAGAAAGACATTAGAGGGAAGTGCTTAGAAGCTGCTTATAACTATGTAAATTCTTTCTGCCAACAAGTATCAAAGCTGAGTGCAAGTTTTCTGCCGCTTGTGCTGGATATACTATGTGCAACAAAATAAGATTGAGTTTAAAGGACGAAACATTGAAAACCATGTCATTTCAGAAATATTTTCAGAAACGGTTTAACCGGCTCACTGCCGCATAAACAAAAATCTATTGTTTTATGCGGAAGTGGCAGCGAATTTGTTAAAAAAAAACGTAACTAATATAGCTATATTATAAAATATTTCGTCTACATAATATTTTTGATTATTAATAAAAGTATACATTTTTATTCAGTTGTATTGCATAAAAATCTTTCAAAATTCAGTATCATATGTACACTACATACCTTAGATAACAAAAAGCATTATATTGTTTGCAATCCCACAAATACCGCAGATCCACAGGATTGATGACCTCATTCCCGCAGCCCTGCTGAACAGGTCATCAATCAAATCAAAATTTTGGTGTGGGATTGGATTCCCTAGTTATAAAGCTTATGCTTTTTAAGCCACATGAAAGCAAACTAATTTTATTATTAAATATTATAATACTATTATTGTTAACATATAAAAGACTATCAAAAATAGATTAATTAAAAGCGTCTGACTATCACATTATTACTTTTTCTATTATAAAAATATTTCTTGCACTTAAAACTATTGTTGTGGTTATAAATAATAGCAGCCTATGTCCCACTGCATGGCAAAGGCCTCTTCTCATACACAGAAGAAACAAGCATTGATGATTGATTGATTGAACACTTGCTCACTATGGGTTGTCAATTTCAGACCATGAAGTTCAGGTTTCTTCACTATATTTTCCTTTACCGTATGTCAGTGGTATCTTAGATTAACTAAGAAAGTACATATATGGCATTGAAAAAGTCACACTGGTACTTGGACCCTCCACCTGGGTTCACCTGAGTTTGAACCATTGCAGGTTGCCCTGTTGCTTAATAAGCAAGTCTGTAACCTCCAGGACACACAATAGTCTATGTTTTTAAATACTATTGTTCTGGCAAAGTTAAAAATAGTCTGTGATGTCAGATATAAATTTCAATGTCATTGATTTAATAGAGCATTGATCTTCCTATAGCAATGTTTCTGTATATTGACAACAAGTATAATTAATTATTGTGCAGTTTTCAATGTCATTTTTGTTGTTTTAGATTGGCATGGCATTGATCTCAAAAAGTTCACAGTGTAATTGTTATTGTCATGGAGAGATAATTTTAACTTTCTTATCCTTGACTTTTAAATCATTGAAACATAATAAATAACTTTCCTAAGAATATTTTTTTAAATTATGTAATGTCAGTCTGCTGTAATAGCCACTTGTTACATTTCTGTTGTCTTCTTTCCATTAAAAAGGAATTTGATTTTTATTGTTACAAATTATGACTGGAAATGATAGCTTATTGCCAATTATATTTTCATTAAAAAATTTGATTACATTATTAATGAAATTTCTTATTTGGGCTTGAAATATTTCCAGTGTGAATGTGGTACTGTATTTAGTAGCATTATTAGTATTTTATTTTTATTTGAATGAATGTATTGCTAGTGCTTAGAATCCAGAGCACAGAGACATCATCATGGAACCCAATAGCTCAACTTTCCCAAAAACTTACTACAGGTTTGTATTAGTTCTGGACTGTAATAATTTGTATGTGCATGTCCCTGTCCCATGTTGTTTTGCTTTCTACCTCCAAATATGATAATTATGATGATTTCCCTTTTAGTAATATCACAGATATTATAATTCACGTAATATCCTAATAAAGGATACAATCCAAAGTTTTTGTTTTTGCCATATTTTAAAAAGTAATTATAGTTTACTCAAAATATTCATAGCATAGTTATACCTAGTTTATAATAATAAAATATTAGTTCCTTTTTCTTAATTCATCTATACATATAATGTTTCAATATGCAGAATATATTACATCAGAAATTCTTAGTCAGGCATGATTTTAACAAATATTTTATATTGGAAAAACAGCTTGTCATTTAACTTGAATAAATATTGTACATTCTAGACTCTTGAGATGTTGTTATCACTCCTTACCATGCTTAGACAATTTCTCTCAATTGTTGTAGGTACTGTAAATCTAGAAGAATGGGGCAAATTCCTCCACACCAAAGACAAGATCTATTCAGATTTCGATCAAATGAGGCAAGAGATCGAGCGCGAAACAGATCGCATGGCCGGCAACAACAAGGGTATCTGCCCAGAGCCCATAAATCTCAAGATATACTCAACCAGAGTTGTAAATCTTACATTGGTGGATCTGCCTGGTATCACGAAGGTAAACATTGTTATTGGCACATTGTAATGTTTTTTTTTAAGTCTCACAGCAATGTGTTACAAGTTCTTACTTCTTTGACTTATTTTTAGCAAAATAATCATTCAGTTTATATTTTTGACTAGGTACCAATAGGTGATCAGCCTGAAGATATTGAAAATCAAATAAGAAATCTTATTATAAAGCATATTGCAAACCCAAACTCCATAATTCTGGCAGTGACAGCTGCTAACACAGACATGGCCACAAGTGAAGCTATCAAAATGTCCAAAGAAGTTGATCCTGATGGCCGGAGGACTTTAGCTGTGGTTACTAAACTTGATCTCATGGATGCAGGTGAGAGAACTGTTTATTGTAAATTAAAAATCTTATCATAATCGGCTGTTCTTGCACTAAGCTATTTCTTATTTAGGTCAAATATCATTCAATTTTTATGTGAAAATTACAAGTGAACTGGAGATTTAGAGTACAAAATCTAATGATGTTGTCTGACTAGTGATGTTTTCTGTAACATTTATGTGAAATTAATATCAATTCCAACTTATTTCCTGAATTTGATGACATGATAGTGTTGAGATAACATAGAATAAGAATTTTACTACAGTTTCATGATAAAATTTACCAATGTTTCCGTATTGCAACATGATAGTTACTAAAATAGTGATTTATTTCAGGAACTGATGCCATAGACATCCTCTGCGGCCGCGTCATACCCGTAAAACTTGGCATAATAGGAGTCGTAAACAGATCGCAACAAGACATTATTGATAAGAAAACGATAGGGGTAATCTACTTTATTATTATTAAATCACATGTTTTCGGTAATAATTATTTGGCAATTAGATATAGTTACGTCATCATACGTCAATAATATTTGGCTTGGAAATTATAATGGTATTGAATATATTTGGCTACATCTACTATTATAATGTACCTACTGTGTGTAGATTTGAACGGAGGGGAAATTGAATAAGTACTATAATTTTATACTAATTTAAAACAGAACAATAACTGTGAGCCGTTTTACTTTTATGCTGGATTATACTTAACATCATTATATTATTATGTCACGTAATATACTCGTATTGAGGTGTACCAAATCGTTTTTAACGTCAGTAGGTGCCCAGACTGACTTTACAGCGAATACGAGAGCAAATCTGCCATATAAGCCAAATTTACGCTTGTAACAATTCAGGATTCACTTATCTCCTACTGATAGTACACTTAAATAATTTTAATGTTTTATATTTAGGATGCACTCAAAGATGAAGCAACGTACCTTCAAAGGAAATATCCTACAATCGCCACACGCAACGGCACACCGTACTTGGCAAAGACCTTGAACAGACTGCTGATGCACCATATTAGGGATTGTCTGCCAGAATTAAAGGTAATTAACATGATTTACTAGGTAGTGTGGATGAATAAATACTGCTTATAGATACATTTATTTTTTATTATAGGCTAATATTGCTCAATTTAGAGTGTCATTCTGACTTTTTGACTGGTGCATGATAGAACTGAATAAATTCTGTTTGAAACTGAAACTACTGCATATTATCAAGACTGGGCAAAATACAAATAAAGTTGTAATTAAATGACTAAATACATTCTTACATAATATATGTATTTAAAATATAAAACCGGTAAGACTGTTCCGTGACCGCAGCGTAAGGAGTATTGAAAATACGAAATATAAAACATGATTTTCGAGGTATCTTTCTTAAATACAAATTACAAAACTAAAAAGTACATTAATACTGTAAAAGTCATTCTTTATTTAAAGAAACAATTTCCTTTTAGTTACACTAGGTTTTGGAGTGTTTTATCCTATTTTATCTGATAAACGTCTAGTCGGGGAATGAATATATCCAGATTGGATTGTCCCAGAAGTACGTATTTTTAATAAACAGCTGTTTGATATTAGGGTATCTTGCCTTTCCTATGTTCTCTAAAATACAGAGTTATATTTTTTTAAATGTGTTGGTTTCATGGTTCCATAACCCCAACAAAAGTCTATCTTTTTGGAATGCACCTCAATTGTCAGGCCAATGGAATAAGTTTTTTATTAATATGACGTCGCTGACCGAATACTAGCCGCAACTTTTGTATTAAAACCAACTTTTTTTACCTCTAATATATTGTATTTTCATCGAGATATATTTATAAACACAAGCTATCATTAATCAGCAAGCTTAGATTCACAATGTATGTTTTAGTTGAATATTTAAAATATAGGTGAATTACAAAATATATACATTATCACTAGCTTATTAAAATGTAAATACGAAATACGTTGGTATTGTATTTCACATTCAAGTAGTTAAAAAACTGCTCAGCCCAACAAACTGAATATTTTTTCCCTATCACAACACGCGGTAATCATTAAATTAATGTAAACCTTTGTGTTGTGTACAGTCACACGACACACTCGTCAAATGCAACAACCGTGGATGATCATTATTATACTTTTGTGACGTGACAAATTTCCTATCATGGCCAATTCAATAAACGTTTAATCATTCAGATAATGCAGTAAAATGTGGGTTATGATATCCGATTCACATTCTTATTATCTTAAAATTGCTAAAACCAAGATAATTCTAAGCATATGATTGTACTTTATCAGAATATGCGAGCACTCTTGTATTGAAGGAAATAGGATGTCATTCTGCCTTAGTAACGCAATACGATTGATAAATACCACAATAAATTGATTCTATAATAAACTTTCTAGGTGTTTGTAAGTATTTATCTTTTCTCATGATCATCACAGGTTCGTGTCAACGTAATGATCTCACAGTTCCAATCTCTTCTCAACTCTTATGGGGAAGATGTTTCGGATAAGTCGCAGACGTTACTGCAGATTATCACAAAGTTTGCGAGCGCATACTGCTCCACCATAGAGGGTACAGCCAGGAACATAGAGACCACCGAACTGTGCGGAGGTGCCAGAATATGCTACATTTTCCATGAGACATTCGGTCGCACCTTGGATTCGATACATCCTTTAGTCGGTAAGTTGTTTTGAGTTTCAGTATGTACAATGCGTACTTTAGAATACGTGATAATAACGTCGCGTAAGTGTCTCCAAGAATCTTGTAGTTAGTTAAATAACATTTTCACTTTTTGATAACGGAAATGAGTATGCTATCATATCATAATATGATTGCTCTGAGTCATAATATGACCTAAGCAAGTTTTCTGACATTGCTGCATTTAAACTAGTGATTTTTTATTTCTTTGTGACTCATTTATAGCATTGATTATAGTAGGTAATCCCGTTTAGAGTTGACCCACATATATCGGCACGCAGTCGCATTTTTTTGAGAGGGAGAAAGACAGCATGACACTGCACGCGATAGCACGAGACCACACACGATAGCACTCACGCTGTCTTTCTCGCTCTATTAAATGTCGTTCCTGAGCGACAGAAAAGGATAGAGCATAAAAATACGCGATTCAGTGCTGACAGATGTGGCTTAACCCTTAAAAGGACGTTCGTATCATTTTATTTTATCTCGGTGTCATAAAAGTCACTCAATACATCATTGTAAAATGCATCATTGTAAAAGAAAATGCTTTTGTTTGTAACATAGCATTATCTCTTAAGTGGGGCAGGAGTTCCCTTGCGTAAAATCTCAACTAATGATAAAAGAATGTATTTTGATGAGTCATATATCGTAAGAATACTATCGTGATTTATCTGCAATCCTTGACAGAGCACAGTTATGTAAATCCTACTAATATTTACAATGCGAAAGTTTGATACTCATGCCATAACGGCGGAACGAATTTGGATATAAAATTTACATTTTAATTGAATTGAATAAGGAATTTTTCAACCCTATCACCCATATTCTAAGACGTTCCTCCAAAACTTACTCGACTCCACCTCGACTTGACATAAACGTCCTCGACTCGAGATTTTTCCTCAGTCGAGGTAAGGAATCATCTGTCAAACTCAAGGTACCTCAGAACCTACCTTAAGGAAGGAAGTGCCAAAGTTCGTATGTAATAAAAATTTATTTTGAAAACTTTATCGAATATGCTTACGATAATCCTTACAATTTTTTATCGCGGCGTTATTTGCGCGATGCAGATAATTCAAATTATGACGTAATGAGTCCGTCGATGAACCTCAAAGTTCACTCGAAATTGCGACTAAGAATACAATTTTGAAGGTGTTTTCGAGGCCGTTCTGAGTCGAGTAAGTTTTGGAGGAACCTCTTAGAATATGGGTGTATGCGTCCCTGCTAATATAATACTTAGCACAGTGAATCCAAAATTTGATACCTCGAAAGCAATTGTGGGCAATAGCTAATATTTCAATAATGTTGTTTTTATCAGGTTTGACGCGTATGGATATTCTGACCGCTATCCGTAACGCCACGGGTCCCAGACCGGCACTGTTTGTTCCTGAAGTGTCGTTCGAGCTGCTTGTGAAGAGACAGATCAGGAGACTGGAGGATCCCTCGCTTCGCTGTGTCGAACTGGTAAGAATACATAAATTCAGCATTTAAAATGTACTTCAAAATAGATCATTCATTATTTTACTGTCATAAAAAACGCTGATTTAGTTGTTATCGTAATTTTGTTAGAAAATGTAAACCAGTTGAGTTTGCAATTTCTGTAACACGTATTCATCATCATCAGCCCTGAAGACGTCCACTGCTGAACAAAGGCCTCCCCCTTAGACCGCCACATCGAGCGACAATCCGCCATTTGCATCCATCGGTTGCCCGCGACTTTCACAATGTCGTCGGTCCACCTAGAGGGAGGCCTACCTACGCTGCGCTTTCCGATTCGTGGTCGCCACTCAAGAACCTTTCTTCCCCATCGGTTATCGGTCCCTTGAGCGATGTGGCCTGCCCATTGCCACTTCAGCTTGCAAACCATGTGTGGACCCGGGTATGTCCTTAAACTACGTCCAGTACCACTGCAGGACGGGCAGCAGCGTCCTCTACATAACGGTGATCGTTCTGCGATTCCCAAGCCGTCTCCGCCCCCCCCCCCCACACACAAATGTATTATGTAGCATTTTTAATGCAGACACTGGAACATAATATCGTCACCGGAAAGCCAATACTACTTAAGCGCCTTTTTGGCCAAAATGAGTTATATATATCGTTGGATTGGATTTAAAAAACCCAATCTAACGATATATATAACTCATTTTGACCAAAAATGGCGCTTAAGTAGTATTGGCTTTCCGGTGACGATATATTTGCATGCTAATACGATACTGATTAAGTTGTATCAGATACCGGTACATTAACTACTTTTTTAATTATATAAGCGTATTTTGTTTCCGTTCAGGTGCACGAAGAGATGCAGCGCATAGTGCAGCACTGCGGCACGGAGGTGCAGCAGGAGATGCTGCGGTTCCCGCGGCTGCACCAGCGCATCGTTGACGTGGTCACGCAGCTGCTGCGCACGCGTCTGCCCGCTACCAACTCTATGGTATAGTCGCTAAAGTCATCATCATTCCTGCCTTCTTCCAATTTTTGTTAGGGTTGGCTTTCTCTCTTACTAGAAGTGACCAAAACTGTCGTATCTTCCAACTTTATAACCTGAAAATCTTTGAACAGCTTAGAACAAACGATTTTCTTGAGTTCTATGAGTACTTTAAAACCCTTACGAATTAGTAACCTCTTCCCGATTAACCTTGTGTATGTATGTATATTATCTTCAGGTGGAGAACTTAGTACAAATCGAGTTGGCGTACATCAACACCAAACACCCAGACTTCCACCGCGAGGCTGCCTTAGTATCCGGCTTGCTGAAGAGCACGGACGATCGGCTGATGGACGACCACAGCCCCGTGTACCGTCAGAAGACGCCGCGACCCACACCCTCACCGGTATTCGCCATGTTCAAAGTATATATAAGCTTAAGTTATTTTGTCACGTGTCTGTGGAAACTAATGCCACTAACATGAGGTAAGTAGTGTGGCTGTCTAACTCCTTACAGTCGGCCATCACGAGTATGTGCGTAGAACCTGTAGAGCTGGGTGGGGTTAATGTCTCACCTTCTAGAATATTCTCACCTAGCAAACATTCCGCAGAGAAAAGTTTTGTTGACAGCGATAAAGGACTCGTCACTCCTTGATTCGCATCACCAGCGGTGAAGGGTCCACAGAAGAGTGCCGTTTTACTATTTTTACTTTAGTCCAAACTGTACTTATGTTTTTTTAATTATAAATTTAGAATGCCCACATCGACATGAATACGTGAATAGATCTCTGCTGCATACATCTGCTATCTGTGCATGGCAATCTATACTTATCATTGTCTTTATAAACAATAATCGGTCAATATCAAAGGTGATGAACCACTGTATGGAGTAGATGGCCAATAGTAACACTGTTGTAGTGTTGAATTTATTAGTACTTGTTGCTTGTGCGGTGCAAACAGTTTAATATAGCTTCTAGATTCGTATGTTACTATAATCTATAGATACAGAATATATGTAACCATGTTATTAAACTCAATTAACGACTAACTTCCTATTATCTTTTTTATCTATGGACGGCAAAATATAGAGTGCAGATACAATATAATATGCAGGCAATTACTGCATTTTAACTGAGTGTGCATTCGTGATTGACTAGTGGCACAAAACAGATAGATACAGAAGTCAATCACATGTATGTACTTCACTTTTCAAACCTACGCTCGGCGGTCGCTCTATCTATATATCTATCTCTCAAGCGCATGGCACTCGCGCTCGTACTCTAGTCCCAAACAGTCCGAGATATCGTGTCCGTGAGCAGTGTCTACGTGTGCGTTGCTCGAGCGCACTTGTATGTAGATTGACTTCTGTACCTATCTATTTTGTGCTAGTGCTCTTTGTTATCGCTTATACCCGCACACAATAAAAACGAAAGTTACCTGCATTGTGCATAAGGGCCAAGCCACATCTGACGGAAGATACGATGCCGATCTTCCGTCGTGTAATTTACTCGAGGAATTTTAGTAACGCATCTTCGGTCAAATGTGTACGGTATGAGATGTTTATATGCAATTATGTGTACCGGTGGAAGATCAGCTACGTATCTTCCGTCAGATGTGGCTTGGCCCTAAATGTTAGTTGCCTGCATATTGTAACTTTTTTCAGAGTGTAACTATTGGACAAATACTTTATGTCTACCTTATTTTCTTTTGTGATTAAAATAACTTGCCGATTGTTTGTAGCTATTTCTTCGACAAATGGGTGAAAGAGGGTCCACCCTAGTATTCTTGGCAAGTGTATGGGATACGTACAACAAGGTAAAATAAAACTCGCCTAATATCGTGTGGGCTAGTGCTGTATTACTACAGTCTCATGTTAGCCACATTGTCCTACTAAATCATGTACCAGTATCATGTTGGTAAAGCTTTGAATACATTGTGGGCTCTCTTTCTAATCGGGTGTGTAAACTAGCTGCGTCCATGCGACCTGTGTCCTCCGTTAGCATTGGCTCGCGCAGCGTCGTAATTCAATTGAAACGTTGGAATGTTGTTAGCATAGACGCAGCCTGTTTGCGCACTTTGGATGTTTGGATGACAATATCTTATAGCGCGGTTACAGCTATAAAAACTTCCTTTATAACCATTTTTCTCGTACGATGTGGACGAAAAATATTGCATGATAATAATTCTTTCAAAGCTAAACATTCAAAATTAGAAACCTTTTTAATTTATTTTCGCAAATTAAAAATCGATATTTATTTGCCAAGAAATACTTTATCAGCCAATAAATTATTTGCCATGTTGATATTTACTAAACTTACACAAAAATGAGATTTAAAACACATATAAATCTTCGTTGTGGTTAGCCACACCGTAGATTTTATGAGAACGATCCGCCATTCTATATCCATTCTTTATTTACGCAGGTTATAATGCGTTTAAAGCTCGGTAAAAACACGTTACGGTCCAGCTACACGCTCAATCTAATTAGCACAAGTGTTACCGAAAATACCGTTTGCGCAAGCAAGTCACTTCGTGTAGCAGAACCATTAAGAACGCGCATTATTGGGACATTGTAGTCGTCCGACAAGCTGTTGTCATCTGAATTTAGCTTTACTGTTGCTATCTAACCTTTTTTCATTAGTAAACATTCTCATTACTGACACTTTTACAATAAGTATGACTTCTTGTACACTCAGCAAGTAAACTCGACTCTTTCAATGACACGAAACAAATCATGTTAACATTACCAATGCATTCAAAAGTTATTTTGCTGATTTGTACTAGAAGTTGCTAAATAATGCACATATTTCATTTACTACCAACTTTTCTGACTGGGAAAATTTGCGACAGACTTCAACGAATGAAGCTAGTCCTAAAAGATCAAAATTCTCTTTTTAGCATGTGCCAGCGATCACGGATGGTCAGGAAAACAGATCTCCAACTCAAAGTCATAACAGTGAATCTCCAGCTACACCGCAGGTAAAGCAATGGTCTCACGATGTTAGATAGAATTGTTTTAAAGCTACCTTACAATGACGATATCGTGCATGTGCTCCTATTCCTAAATACATGAATGCAGCTAGAACTTTAATAAAACTATATTAATGAAAGTGAGTGTAGTTACAGCGGAACTACCAACTCCATATTATAGTGGTTCATCATCCTTGATATAAATAAATCTTTAACATTTTCTCAGGATCAAATTTAAACTAACTTATATGTCAAACAGTTTGCATTCAAAATCAGAATCTTCCATACTAAATTGTATGTCTCGAGAAATAGTATGGCAACTCTGGACGCAAGTCCTTTCCATGTACTCCCGCAGGTCCCGCATGAATACTCTGCGAAAAAGCATGCGTTGTCTCATTGCGATGGTAAGCAAAACTATTTATTCCAGATGAACGGCACTCCGGACAATAAAGTGCTGACTCCACAGAAGCCAGTGAACCTTCTGCCAGAAGTGCCTAGTCATACTTCGCGCAAGCTCTCCGATAGAGAACAACACGATTGTGATGTCATCGGTAAGTAGGATATCACAAACCTTATTTTCTTTTATTGTTTGATAGTGTGTTAATAGCATGGAATGTTCAGTACCAATTTATTTAGTTTTGTTGATGGGCTAAAGGATTATTAAAAAAATAGATTTAGCTACATTAATAAACCTAAAATTGTTTTGGTTTGGATTTAAGTTTTAATAACACCTAGTAATTTCATAACATAATTTTCATTTTATCAAACAAACCTTTAGGTGATAGTTTCACTTTATCACAATAATACCTCATATTTTAACTCAACATTGTATCATTAAACAGTATTTTCTTGTGATGCTAGGTGGACGGAGCGAAGAGACATCGTTCCTAATCTCTAACACACAGACCGTAGACGGCATCAACGTGATGCAATTGAATCAAATGGGTGACTTAGTCGGTGAGGATAGCGACGCAGTGTACAGAATGCTTTACTCATTTTGCTCTCTGTTACACTTCCGACCACCTACCATCGAACTATTTTGCTTGCTGCTTGTTTACTCTTATTTTGTTGTTTAATTATACCATATATTTTACTAACCCCTAATCAAAATATTTTAACTAAATGTGTCCTTTAAAGTCGTCATTACCATAATAATATTGTGTAATATTTGATGTGGGGTAGTGTTTCACTAGTACAGAGTTAATGTTTTTCTATGATTTCGAGACCCATATTTTCAATTAACTTTCATCCAAACATCACAAATCATTAGCATTGCGTTTAAAAAACAAAACATTTTGCACCATGTACTAACATAAGGAAAATACGTAGTTGGTTTGTATAAGGATTTGTGTCGCCCATTGACTTACATTTCCTTTTGGGAACCAACATTTCGTGATAATGAATCAGCAAGTTTTCTTGTTTTTCAGAGCGGTTGATCAAGTCGTATTTCTACATAGTGCGGAAGTCGATCCAAGATTCTGTACCGAAGGCTGTAATGCATTTCCTAGTGAACTATGTTCAGGATAACCTGCAGTCTGAGCTTGTGACCCACCTGTACAAGTCTGACCAGGCGGAAAGCATGCTTAACGAGTCTGAACACATTGCACAGAGGAGGAAGGAGGCCGCCGACATGCTTAAGGTAAGTGTTCCATTATCTATAATTATACATAAAAGGCAAAGTCCCGACTGACTGACTGACACATCATCGCCCAGCCCAAACCACTAAGGATAGAAATATGAAATTTGGAGAGGGTGTTGATTTTATATTGTAGGCATCGTTTGAGAAGGCATTTCTTGAAATTCAAACCCTAATACCTAATTAATATTTCACTTTATAATTTTTATATTAGAATTTTGGAGAAAGCTGGAACATCTTATACAGTGTGTAAACGAAGTCATGTAATTCCTTCAAACGTCGTGATGTACTGTTGACATAGATTAAACCTGAACGGGATACATTTGGATTCAATAAAAAAATTACAATAAATAAACATGTTTTCTTAACGTGAGGCATTTAAGCGCTCCGAACGAATTGCGCGGCTATCGCTCGCCACGAGGTCATTTAACTCAGGGCGCTAACATTCCTCACGTTAAGAACACATGTTTACTTCTTGTGTTTTTTTTTTTGTATCTCTATTTATCCCGTTCAGGGTTAATCTATGTCAGCAGTACATCACAAGGTTTGAAGGAATTACATGATTTCGTTTACACCCTGTATTAATTCCACAGTATAGCAAATTATTATATTTTTAATCCAATGCAAAATACAATAATAATAGATAAATATATAGATTGTATATATAGCATGTTGAACGCTTGCCTTTCACGGAGGAGAGTCTGAGTTTGATCTACACCTCTGACTGAATTCTTGTGCGGGTTTGAATTTAGTTATCACTTACGTTAACGGTTAAAGAAAACACACGTGACTGCGGGCTTCAAAAAGTTCTCGTTGGTGTGTAGTCCGCTAACTCACAGCAGGCCAGTGTGGTGGACTAAAGCCCTTCACAGTTTGAGAAGCCTGTAATTATCTACTACCAAACATTGACTTCGTAATTGTCCACTGCAATG
The DNA here is from genome assembly GCA_910594945.2 of Amphipyra berbera. Lineage (NCBI taxonomy): Eukaryota > Metazoa > Arthropoda > Insecta > Lepidoptera > Noctuidae > Amphipyra > Amphipyra berbera. The sequence goes on from OU343127.1 coordinate 8,915,146, forward strand.
AAGTCGTGAGAGGATATTGCCATAATCATTACGCATGGCAAGGTAATGGCAATGCCGATGCTATTATTAGTGCACAGGCTAATGCTACCGCCTTTTCTCTAGCCATTCAATCTAGAGGAATTTTCAAAAGTTTCATATAATTCCAGGCTCTACAGCGTGCCGGACAAATCATCAGTGAGATCCGAGAGACACACATGTGGTGATGGTCGCCGGACGGTGAAGACTCTAGTCTGTGAATTAGTGAATTCGAGCCGTGAGCTCTGTACATACTCCTCTTAATGTAGGTAAATTATATGCATTAGGCTTTTTTACTTACGATACATGTTTACATACATTTGCTTTTATCATTTCTATTCTGCAGCTCTCTTTGCTATGTATTAGATATTATATTTATTCATGACATTTTGTCGGAAACCAAAAATTCTGAGTCAAAGCAGAAAATATAAAAGCAAATGCATGTTAGTTATAGTTGGAAATTTTGAAAATGGCACTGCATACAGGTAAATCTGTGTATATTTAAGTATTCAGTCATTTTGCAACATTTATTGTAGAAGTACTTATTGTAATAACTTGAAGAATGTTATTATAAAATTTAAATATCAATGTCATGTAGCAGGTTCTATTTACATCATGGTGCATGAATTGTTTTATAAACTTATTCTTAAATCTGTGTGCTTTTCAGACTGACTGAGACTCAATGATAACTTTATTATGTGTATATTATGTTTTTAAACCGCACTTCGAAATTATAGTCAAATTATCTTTTATATGTAGCACATACTGCGCGTAAGTTTGTAAAACAGTTTCTTAAAAACATACATCATTGAACATAATGCTACTAGTTTTTCATTGGTTTACTTGTTGTTTGAGCTAAGTAAAACTTAAATAAGCTTTAGCTCAGGCGATGTCACTATTACATCGGTACAGAATATTCGACTTCTCTTTCATAGTACGCAATATAAACGTAATTGAGAGAAGTAATAACTACTGCAATATGCAATACGTCCGACTGTGAATAAATGACATACTAAACGAGAATTTGACGGTTCTGATGAGTATTAAGGATTTTTTAAAAGAACGACCGTTATAAAACTTCATAGACGCGTGCTTGACAATTACAAAGGCGGATACAGACTGCTGTAACGTAACATGAAAGGTACGTAGTACGCACGCGTAGTGTGCACGGTTCGTGCGCGCAAGGCGTCCACACTATGGGAATTCTGTTACATTGCATGATACATTGCGACAATGTGGACGGCAAATTCTTTCATTGCGTGTTACATTTCGTAAGTCTGTACCCGGCTTAATATTTTATACCACTACAAACGAATACAGTATGCATGATGATGTCAATAGCGTTTGATACTTATCGAATTATTACTTTTACATTTTGGTTACGAAACATTGTGTCAATACATTTTATATCAAGATGGCTTATTCAATGCAGTTTTATTTTAACTTTATTAAATTTTGCACAAACGTTAGGCCTGTTGCTTCAGTTACCATTTCACTATAGTTAATGTATAACATGCACATAAGGTAGGCTTAACATCAGTGTATTCATATTTACATTGTAGTTAATAATACAGTGATATTACTTGTAATGTCTGCTATAAAGACATTTCCATAAAAGTTGGCTGTCCTTAGTAGTTTTACTGTACCTTATAAATGAAGTTGTTTCGCTTGTTTAATGATTGAAAGGAGTGTTAGTCTGGTAATATGAATTGACTAGATGTATATTCTGTTTATCCCTATTTACAGGGTTGGTTTGTTATTTTTTTAAAGTAGGTAGTTGTCTTTGACCAATAACAAGGCTTTTTATCATTGATTACACCGTAAGTTGATATAGAGTAAATAAATTGCTTTTACAGTGTATTTTAATATAGTTCCTTGTTCACTAGTTCATAATTTCGCATGCTGTGTTATCAATTCATTCACGATTTCAAGTCATTTTGTGTCATGTCCATGTTAAAGTAATTTAATTTGTTTTTATCATGAATTAGCATAGTGAGTATTCCAATGTTACATGATGTATTTATTGTTGAAGTCCAAAAAGTGATTTGCTTTATGTATCGAACGAAACCATTTGAATGTTACATAAATAAGATTGTATTTAAAAGTCTGTTAAATATTAAAATAGATTAATTGTCATGGTCGCAGTGTCTTTTATTTCCACAACCTTAAAATTAAGACTGATCGCACACGGATCACTAGTAGCCGGGACGGGACACTGTGTCCCAAGTCACTGGACGTTTGCTCGAATGATCTAGACGGTAGCTGCATACACCAACCGGTCACTGCGGATAAAAACAAATAGCGATCAACATGTCTGGGAGCACCATAGTCTTATTTGTGGTCATCCTAACCCTTCAAGAAATCCACGTTAGGTCGCGCAGCGCGAAGCGGGTGACTTAGTCTGAGCAGACTTACAGACTTGTATATCAGTGTGACACAATATATTAGTGCAGTACACACGGCACAGTATATAAAGGCGGGTACAGACTGCTGTAAAGTAACATGAAAGGTACGTAGTACGCACGCGTAGTGTGCACGGTTCGTGCGCGCGAGGCGTCCACACTATGGGAATTCTGTTACATTGCATGATACATTGCGACAATGTGGACGGCAAATTCTTTCATTGCGTGTTACATTGCATGCTACATTTCATAAGTCTGTAACCGGTTTTATATTAGTGAGTAAAAAAAAATGCTGCCTTGCGCGGGATAGCGGAACATTGAGCGTGTTCGTGTTTGAAGGGATCGGGGGAAGAACTACTTTTGTCACCTAATGAACAAACTGAGATATTCTTATGTCACAGTCGACCACGGCCAACGGTTGTTTTTCCCTGAACGGTCCGGTAATTGGATGTTTTTTCCCTGTATCGATATTTTAAAAGCATGAAAGCTTGGAGACTGGATGTTATTGCCCTGTTGTTTTTGACAGAACATAGCGACAGGTATAACCATTCACTATTCAGCCTGCATTGCCAGTTGAAAAAAATTAAAAATCTGACAAAAGTTGTTCTTCCCCTGATCCCTTCATTTAATAGTAAACGGCCACTAGTTTCTGAAACACGTAGTTAGTGTTCCTAGAAACGATGTTTCGATCAACAAATGTTTACTAGTGAATAATGGTTTTAAAATCAAACATAACGTGTAGAAATATGCATCTCCATATACGCTCTAATACAGAGATGGACAGACTTATTAGGACTAGGGGCAACTCAGGCAGACAACCACAATTAAAAACAATCAAACAAGTTGTAAGTTTACTGAAAAAAAAGTAGATTGGGCATTTAAAAAACTTAAAAATATTGCAGTATTTTCATACAAATACATACAAGAGTTTCATTCGCTGGTAGGCCGCATGTTTATTGACGAAGGGCCGCGGTCTGGGCATCCCTTCTATAATACATCGTCATACGTTATAAAATTGTCCTCTGTGTTCGCTCCGCGGTAAACTTTGTGTCTCCATAAGGCCTTAGGAAATGTGGTTGGCAAATATTAAGCTAATTACAATCCATAAGTATACAACAGCAAGAAGGAAGTACCCGTTATCACCAAGCTGGGCAAGCGGGTTTGCGACCATTGAGCTCTTACATCATCATCGCTGGTTATCCTGCCATCTGTTTGTCGAAATGCCGGCCAACGAAAGTATTATTCCATTATTCCTGGGTGAACAAAGTGGAATTTATGGTGTCCTCATTTGACCTATGTAAAATGATTCTACATAATTAGTGTAATATGTTCACCTTGGAACTAAATCAGCCAGGTGAAAAGTGGCAACTTTTTCTATTATTCTTGTGGACTTTAATCAACTACATGCTAAAACTTTCAAATCAATGTGAATTAGACCTTAATCTATATTAATATTATAAAGAGGTAAGATTTGTATTTTTGTATGTAACGAATAAACTTAAAAACTACTGGACCGATTTCAAAAATTCTTTTGCCGTTAGAAAGCTACATTATCACTGAGTAACATAGGCTATATTTATTACTGGAATAAAACTTCTCAGGGCGGAGCCGTGAGGACACAGCTAGTCTATACTTCTATACTAATATTATAGAGAGGAAAGATTTGTATTTTTGTATGTAACGAATAAACTTAAAAACTACTGGGCCGATTACAAAAATTCTTTTGCCGTTAGAAAGCTACATTATCACTGAGTAACATAGGCTATATTTATTACTGGAATAAAACTTCTCAGGGCGGAGCCGTGAGGACACAGCTAGTCTATACTTCTATACTAATATTATAGAGAGGAAAGATTTGTATTTTTGTATGTAACGAATAAACTTAAAAACTACTGGGCCGATTACAAAAATTCTTTTGCCGTTAGAAAGCTACATTATCACTGAGTAACATAGGCTATATTTATTACTGGAATAAAATTTCTTACGCGGGCGGAGCTGAGAGCACAGCTAGTCTATACTAATATTATAAAGAGGGAAGATTTGTATGTAACGAATAAACTTAAAAACTACTGGTCCGATTTCAAAAATTATTTTGCCGTTAGAAAGCTACATTATCACTGAGTAAGTAACATAGGCTATATTTATTACTAGAATAAACCTTCTTACGCGGGCGGAGCCGTGAGGACAGCTAGCACAAGATAAAATAAAATGTGTAGGTAGTAATTTTCTCTATCATTTCCGTTGGTAACACTGGTAATAAAAAATAAAGCAAAGGCAGGTACTTTGAAAAAAAATATTCAGGCAGGTACTTTTAAATAGATAGCTTCAGTTATCAAAGCAGTCAGTTACATTATTGCATAATATCTATATAAGAGTAATGAATAGGTAGATTTATAACACAAACAATAATTATATGTGGACTTACACCAATTTATAAAAAAATCAGTTTTTGTTCATGTAGTGATTCAAACTATTTATTTTTAGGATAACCACATTACAAAAGACGGTATTCATAAACCTGATTGCAATAAAAAAAGTATAGGTATTATGCAATAATTTAACTAACTGCGTTGATAACTGAAGCTATGACTATGTAAAAGGAAAACAATCTTATAAGTACTTAGAGAACAGATTAATGAATTTGCATAATTTTAATTACAAATTGGCATCATCTTGTTCACAATTTAATAACGATTTAAGCAATAGTATTCAATACACTTACCTGGATAGTCACAGATCCTGTGCAATCTTTTTTTACAGGTTGACAACATCTCCACCAAATACAAACAATTACTTATTTTTTTCTTATAATATTCATAATCGTTGTAACATATAACAGATTTTTACCACGGCCCTTGTTAATAACAGTAAAATCATTCAATTTCCGATAACTCCCAGGAACAAAACACATCAACATTGAAAATTTTATTTAAAAGTACCTGCCCTTGCCTTATTTTTTATTACCAGTGTTACCAACGGAAATTACCATAGTATTTACCATAGAGAAAATCATTACACATTTTATCTTATCTTGTATTAACGTCTAATTTACTTTGATTTGAACATTTTAGCATGTAGTGCCTATGTAGGTGATTAAAGTGTACAAGAATAATTAAAAGTTACCACTTTTCACCTGGGTGATTTAGTTCCAAGGTGAACAAATTACACCAATTGTGTCGAACCATTTCACCCAAGTGGAATGAGGACACCATTATTTCCACTTAGTTCACGTACCCGGGTGATATAACCCAGGTGAACATAGTGGAATAATTAAATAAAATAGTAATTTTTAATTGAAGGTCTAACCTTAGGATATTGGCATTGCCCAGTTACTGGGTTGCGGAGGTCTGATGGCAGTCGCTTCGTGTAAAATACTGGTATTCAGCCGCATCTGGTTAGACTGGAAGCTGACCCCAACATAGCTGGGAAAAGGCTAGGCAGAACAGTAATTTTTAATTGAAGGAACCTGAATCTTCTTCCAGCTATTTCCCTTTATATCTACTACCTACTGCCTGACGCCCGCTTTGCTCGCGTGGTAAGTCTGTAAAAAGTATCCTATGTCATTCTCCGGGTTTCAGGATATTAATTGGTTCAGATAGTCGCGAATAAGTAACAAATAGACAGACAAACTTACTTTTGCATTAATAGTATGTATGAGTGTGGAATAATACCACTGATAGCCTTAAAATGAAAACCAAAACCAGTACTATAGTTTAGTAATGTGTTTATTGAATAATAATAATATCTATGGTATTTACATGTAACATACTGAGATTTAATACCAATAATGGGTTTTAAAATTAACGATATTAACTTAGGTGTGCCCAGTATTAGAAATACAAAAAGGTATTGTATAGTTGTTAATTGTAATTACATTAGGTATATAAAACAGCAAAGTGAGATTGTGGTGAGAACATCACAAAAGAAATGTATAAACATGAATTAAAAATTAATCAAAATAGTTGATTGAGAAAACTAACACCGAGGCAAGTCGCACGTCTTATTTAACAGCAGAAATCTAATGAATTACACAAAACATTTGGAGGTTTTGAATTATACACAGCCAATAACAATAACAAATGTAAAATAATCACTGTAAATATTTTTTGTATTCGATATGGAAGTGAAATAGTAATGGTGAACAGATTTAATATTAAGATAACTACGAGTATTATTTTTATGATGCTTTGTATTAATACAAAGCAAGTCTATTTTTTTTAAATACAACTTTTCATAGCTTCTTAAATTTATCACTCATGACAAGAAACGAGAAACTTTGTGACTTTCAGTTAGTAGTGTACTAAAAATAATTATGAAGTATAATAGTGAACCTTGATATCAAAAATATGTTAGTTATCCAGTCTATACGGCATCTCCAAAAATCTTTATGGATATGTTAATTTTATAATTTGAATTGTTAAATTCCTTACGCATTATGAAAGACCTTTCGTATCCATCGCTTCATTAAGTGTGTCGAACTGACTACATACAGTCAACAAAAGAGTTAATTATTCAGGCAAACCACGAATGTCAATGTACTACGCAGGCAACTGTTATTGCCATTTTGTGTTTAATAACTTTTTATACACAATACACTCGAGACTGGGCCGCTCAAGACACACCTAACTCTGTTAAAAAGAAAAGTAATTAGTTGCCTTTATACTTATCTTTTATGCCCACCGTACTAATATTTTATACTATCAAGTCATCTACTATTACGTAGCTTAAATTTACTTCAAATTTTTATTTTGAACTATAATTTTTCCTAGTTGTTTGCCTAACATCTAAACACGAAACAACATCTATTAAGTCTATCTAAATACTGTTCATTCCTAAAATGCAATGTAAGGTGTTATTTGTACTTTTTTAATAGTAATTTTGAAAGAAAGTCTAATGATCTAATATTATAATTACATGCTTGCACATTATCCATAACTATTGGCTATTACTACATTAACAGATGCAACATTTGGCTTAAATTATTTTTATAAATTTGAGATTAATAGAGATTACTTATATTTGAGTTGTAAAAATACATGTTTTTAAAATATGCATTGTACTTTAAAGAGTGTGGCAGGAGTATTGTTTTAGACATTAGAACAGTGGTGGCAATAGCGTAAGTACCTAATATATACCTAATAGATATTAACGAAAAAACACAAAAAGGGATCTTAACGTGATGTTTATGTGCGTCACAACCACAGATATCGAGTTAAATATGTACCGCAATTTGGAGCAATCCTCCAACTTCTCTATACTAAGTCAGTTCTCTCTCGACCGTTCCAAATTTCGCCAACGCAAAGCGTAATATCACGACAGCACGACCCACAACTGCGAAACTGCGACGTCACATGTGGGGCGTGCGTGATATATATTTATTTCTAATTTCTAATATCAATAATAGAGAGAAGAGGTGCTAAAGTAATAACCCATCTCCTTTACATGGATGATTTGAAACTCTTTGCCGCTAACAATTTTCGACTGTTGAAGTTACTGAAGGTAACTGAAACTTTCAGTAATTCCATCGGGATGGAATTTAGTGAGGACAGATGTGCAATCATGGTTGTAAAATCTTATGGATTCCATACGCCGTAGATCGCTCACCTCAGTTGAAACCTACAAATACTCAAGTATATCGGAGGCGTTAGGGTGCTTGCATAAAGAAACAGGTCTCCCGGTCCCGACAGGTCGGTGCAGATTGGTACTGATCTGTGCAGAACTCACATAAAGAATCGGGTAAATCTTAACCAATCTTAAATCAGGTAGTCGGTACCGACAACTTTCAACCTGTTTATGTGTAAGCGTATAAGATAACACCATTTCATACATACGACAAAATTATAATTTTTGGTTGTTCTCGTCTTGCTAACAGCGAGTATTTGCACAGGCGCATTGCCTAAAATTATTATCCACCAACAACTTGATCTAAAATACAACCTTGTGGACGCAGAAGTACCTACAAGTATATGCCCGACTAAGGTCTCGGGATGGTCATGTCACATTGATCGATCAGAGCGCCACGCGATTATTGTTGATATCACTGTTTCGCATGGCGAGAATCTCGTGAAAGCCGAGAAGGATAAAGAAATTAAATATCTTGACTTGCCACACGAGATTCGACGAGATGTCGACATGTGAGATATTGACGGCCTGGTCAGACAGAGAGCGTGGCTGGGTGTGATATTCACGTCGCGTGTTGATCTCGTGCTCACCACGCCAAGCTTCGCGTGGCAGTCTCTGTGTGGCGTCTTCCATACATTGTCATAGTAATAGGCACACCAAGAGCACGCGATCAACACGCGACGTGAATATCACGCTCTCTGTCTGACCAGGCCTTTATAGCCAAAAGCCTCGACCAACATGTAAAGAGGCTCTCGTTAGGTAGCTGGATTACTGGACACGGCGCGTATTATTAGTAGGTTCCTCTCTCTGAATCCCTGACCACCGGTAGCTTAGGGTCAATTTATACTAGAGCAGAGTCGAAGCGTATCGAAGCGTCAATCTGAAACTTAACATAGCATATTCACCCTTATCTCCACAACATAGGTAATACACATATTTCTTCTAAGATAAAAAAAGACGCGCGAATTCTGTGGAATGCTCGTGATCTTTTTTTTATCTTAGAAGAAATATGTGTATTATGTTGTGGAGATAAGGGTGAATATGCTATGTTAAGTTTCAGATTGACGCTTCGATGCGCTTCGACTCTGCTCTAGTATAAATTGACTCTTAGACCCTGTTCCGGATGTTGGTAGGCTACTATATTTTATATTTAGAAAAGTCTTGTTTTATTCGCTTATGACTTATATTTAAACAATAATATAGACGAATATTACTAATTTGGCGTTTTATATTAATAAAAAACAATAAATTGCTCTTGTGACGTTATAGCTAGTATAAATAATGTGGCACGCTTGTACTCACACAAATTGTAAATTTTGCGTTATCTATTCAATATCTGTGGTTACAACTATTCCAAGGTATTTTTCTTTTCAATATCAAATCTAGATCAACAAGTAACGAGTAATCTAAAATTTATTTAGCAAGTAGTGTCGATACTCGTTCCCACTACCGTGGACATGATAACAGTTAATTTATATGGTGTAGAGTGTAAGGGTGTTCTCCGACGGTGACGTCACACGGAGGTGACGAGATTGGTGCGCGGGCGCGCGGCCCTGTGCTAGGACACAGTTTGTTTCCTCTCGCCCTCCAGCAGCTTGTCGTCCGAGCAGAACTTCTCCAACTGCTTCACGTAATACGTGTTGAAGTTTAATCTGTAAAACAGTGTCGTGTTGATAAAGTTTTATATAAAGAATACAAATAGTGCAATCCGCGCCCTACTCTTCGCCTAAACGCGTGTTCACTCTCACTTTTCATCTTAAAGCGAGAAAGAACACGCGATTTAGACGAAGAGTGGGGCGCGTCTCCGTGGATGGCACTATCTGTAACATAATAAATTAAAACATTAAATCCAGGTAGTTTGTTGACAATCTACTAATTAATTCATTTTTACTTAAAGATATTTTTAAACAATCGATCAGTCATTCAGTGTAAAGCAAATAAGAAATTAAAGTTTAAAAAAATAACATTTTAGCTATTGTAGTTTTTTACTTATATTCTTAATGGGGTATTTTAGGAGGTCTCCAGCACTGTAAATATAAAATAAAATTACCTGGCAGATATATTCAGCAGTTTGTTGGTGTTGTTATCCCTGGCCATCCGCTCAATGATCGCGAGTACAGACAGCAGCGCCGCCGTGAACCGCAGGCCGTAACGCGAGACCGACCGAGAGAACGAATCCGCTGACCCGCTCGTGGTTGACCCACCACAACCTGCGTCCTTTATATGCGACAGTCCAAACATATTAGCACACGTGTAATTGATTTTGTATAATATCGTTTTGTTTTAGTTGTTAGCACATCATGACTACTTGGAATAGTCCTCTAAGTTCTAAATAAATAGAAGGTATATAATAGACATTTTTTTCCTAGGAAGATAAAGCAAGATTTAGGGCAAGTGCAAATAAAAAGCTATAACATTGATTTCGTTATTTTACAGTACAGTAATTGAGATTTGAGACTAGAGTGTAAGACGATTCTAAAATTCTTGTTTTTACAGATATTGTAATATATTATATAAGAAGAATGAATAAATACTCACTGTAAAAGTCTAAAACAGAAAAGTCATGAAAGAACGATAAGAAAATATATGTTAATGATTTTGATATATCACAAATACTACATGGAAGCAAAATGTATCAACAAATTCAATTAGTTCTTAGTACAACATTATGTAAACACCTTTACTGCTTCGAAGCAATGTGAAATGTTCCCAGTCATATTACACGATTTAGTGAGCGCGATTTGTGGTTGGCAGAAAATTTGACGTTTGATAGACCGCCATTTTGCCAAAGATCAGTTCATAAAGGTGAAATTCTATGATACTTGTGATATTATTTACTTTGCATCAGTGCACTAGTGTTACGGTTGATCTACTCTGTATGTACCTCACTATAGTCTGTATTGTCATACGTCGATCCAAGCATACTGTTAAGCTCTGCGTCCACGAAGTACTTGTGCATCTCCTTTTGCCAATTAACGTGTTTTGGTAGCGTTAAAAGAAAATACAATAATAAATTAATGTTAAAAATCATACATAGGTACTAACCACAGGTAAGCCTTGCTAAACATCAATAACAAAGTATATGTATAAAATATAGGGAATTACAGCGGAAAAAATAAAATATAATGTATAAACTTTGCTAAAACAAAAACCTTTACCAGATTTTCAAACATACATAATATTTAATTTATTAATATAAAATATTAGTATTGCATAATTTTATTATAACTACTACTGACTACTGTCGCTTATATTACATATAGCTTGCAAGTACAGCTCTAAGTAAAAAGGCAGTTTTTACTACCTCGCTCTATTTCTTCTTGGTCAAGACCAAAAAAATCATGTTACAATCACAATAAAGAGTGATTTCGACTTATACTTTAACAATTAAAGAAGTAAATTATTTCAGTTGTCGACCACCTGTAAAATCTGAACATTGATTATTAAAAGATTTCTTATATTAAAATATAGATTGCATGTCACCTGTATGAATGTACAAAACTGTACGCAGACGAGGCACAGCGTGGTGACGGCCTTCAGCAGCTGCGGACTGGTCAGCATGCAGTCGCCGAGACACGACTCCAAGAAGTCGTTGTGACGCTCCAGCACTTCATCCACATTATGCACCTGGAAGAAAACATAAGTATTTTATATTTGACAAAATGTTCTACTGACTTATGAAAGAAGATTACCATTGATAAATAATGAGCCTCACACAGTCATGTCTCGGGGAATGCACCTTCAAGATCATTATTAGCTAAAATTAAATCTCACTTCATCTTCTTCATCGCGATTATTATAACGCTTGGCAAAACAGTTTTATCAGTATATAGGTGGATGGAGCAATCCAATCGCCTATTTCTGATATTATGCCTTCGCTTTGGTTGTACGACACCCATTTTGCACTGCCGCCGAGCCGAATCTGAGAAATTATGGGCTCAAAATCGATGATGCTGTGCAGAAGCGAACATTATGAATCTGGTGTTATTTTATCAAGTTATACTTTAACTAGCTAGTCTTCTCTCCCCCCCCCCCCCCTTTGAGTTAAGAACAGTCCTGGCAACAAGACATGAGCGGTCCATCTTTGCTTCTGCTTAAATGCGATTGATCGAAATCCAATCAAAGTGCGCGTGCGCAAGTTATTCACACTAACGCAACGTTCATTCTCGTTACGAGAACTGTATGTGCATTAGTATAAATATTGATTTAATCATCGACAGAGGACAATGCCTAAGCTGAGATAGGTTCATATGCAGATCATAATATATTTAAATTGTAAGATGTATTTGGATCCGCACTGCATAGACATTAATTAACATCAATGAACTCTGTTTTTGATCATGTTGTAACGTTCCACCCCGAAGACTTTGTTCTAAAGGCTCGACTTTTTACACCTTACATAAACGGCGTCTAACTAAAACAGTGAGTAATACAACCTTGTGACGCGACCACTGGTAAAGAGTAACGCCTACAAATTATCGCAAATCCGCTCCGCCCACAGAAAAAACAGAGGCTTTGTGAAAAAACTATTACAATATGGCTGACCAAGCTTTCCACCTTGCGACCTTTACTATTAATTCATCTTGTTATTACATCTGAGGCACAATGCTTAGATACATACCTAAAGTTACATAACTTTACCAAGGATCATAGGAAGAAATGATTCATGGTGCTACGATGGAAGGACAGGTAGAAATATCTTATGACTTCATGAGTTATAAAATGTACCTACTTATGAGGGAATATTGTAAGCGACAAAGATATTAAATATCTTTGTGGATTTTTACTTTTCGATCTTCAAACAGACGAATTTATAATTTTTTACCGCAACCTTCAATTCACAGTACACCTAAAACCAAACTCCAACAGTTTAAGTTTCGGACGTGATCTGTAATTCTAATATAAGCAATTAAAAACGTTTATGTACATCTGTACGATCTGTATGGTCAGTAATTACGTTTGGTCAGTAGTCAGTTTGCAGGATAAGCGAGCAACTATCGCCTCCCACACGACCAGCGCGCGCGCAACGCCTCACTCCGACCACAGGCCCGAGTGGCGCGGCCGCACCGCCGCTATGCGAACAACAACCAATAGTCAGTGAAGTGCTTGTGAAGTGTGAACTTTCAGTTCTACTATAGTGATCTCAGGTGGGTTTGTGGCGCATCACATTTATAAAATCAGAATTATCATAGCATTACACCCCAATAATCCAGTAAGAGTGATCAATACATGTTAAATAAATAAGTCGCAATACGAGATCCTCGTATTTCATATCCATGTTTCCGAAGAGTTCCGCATCGGACAGTGTTTTGTGCAATCAGATAGGTACTTGTAAATTGCAATGAGTGCACAATAAGGGCAATTGTAACCAATAAGAAATGAATTATGTTTAAAACAATAACGTAATGAAACAGTATAGGCGATAGACAAATAGAAGGGCAATACGCCTTCCCTGAAATGTACAGTTCAAATTCCGCAAAAAATTGTTAGAAAAGCAAATATCTGTACATAAACCGATAATGTAAGCCTTCGTTATCTAGGTAGATACCGGAATTAGGATACACACTGCGTAAAACAATGTTTTACACTAACTTTAAAAGTATATACGTAATTGCAATTAATCAACAGAGCATTACACTGCCGTTGGATGAAAATTGCATTGTTTGCGAATATCCATCGTCACCTATAATCCTGTTTAGCAATACGATGTCGCAATTCCGCGGATATTAATGATGACAGAACTCGAAGTAATAACTCAAAACAAAAGCCTGTTAGTGACTGACCGTGACACAAAGTTTTATTTACTGTACAAAACATATGTGGGTGTAAACACAGAAAAGAGATCATCACACCATGTGCTGGTTGTCCAAACCCTCGACAAGGTCGGCAGGGGTGACGTCATTATTATTATGATGACGCAGGACATGTGGGTCGGTGAGCCTATACTGAGCGCGGGAAGTTGTGCCATGTCTGTTGTAATTGATTAAGTGGTAGACAAATGCATGCGACGAACGCACCAGAGTAATGTCAGTGAAACGGACGTGATAATTTAAAAATATATTTTAAGCATACACACACAACTGTGTTAGTTATTTTTTGCTAAGCCCGATTAAGCCCTTTTCTCAGCAGAAAAGGGTTGCGTTTGCGAACTCACTGTCCAGAAGATATGTGTAGAGACTTAAGATTCAATGGATGGAATAAAGATGATCTTTGTCCTCCAACATAGGCAGGTTGAAAAAGCAAGACAATGAGCCCGTTAAATTGCAGAATGCATCATGCATCGAGACGTGTAAGTTTACAAACGGTCGATAAGTACTTCGCAAAACTTGTTAAACCAGGTTCGCTAGTCCGCTAGTCCGTATCGATGAATGCCTTGATTATGTGAATTCTTGTATTACGTTACTAAAGAAACTTTTAAGTTACAAAGAGCTTAAGTTGGGAAGTGAAACAAGTTATTCTAATTGCACGTATGTGACAACCCGTATAATTATTAGGTATGTTACGGTGACTCATTTAAGTAGGCCAAGAATCCTTATTAGCTAGGAGACAGGTTGTCGATGAATATCCCGGTTTATAGCAGTAAAAGTGTATAAATTAAACGTAATCCATCATTACTTGGTCTTGAGCTGAACCAGCCGGACAAAATAGACTATTTCCATTACTACTGTTTCGGTGACGGGGCGGGGTAGAAGTAGTATCTACCAATCACCTCCTATGTATCCTATGTATCCTATCAATAACCTCCTATGGTGGCAATAGCGTTCCGGGGACCCATATAATATAGTACGCAACCTGTTCCTAACCCTCGCTGGTGACGCTTTTTCCGGCGCACCCTGCTATGCGCAGTATGACACGACCACAGAAGAACTCGGAAGGGAAGCAGTGGGATCCTTCAGTAAAACGCAGATCTTCCTAATTTCTTCCTTTGGGTTCGGCTTCTTTTGTTGATGTTGCTTTGACTGAGGCTGGATTGCGACTGTGTCCGTCGATCAAATCGACGCTCCTTTTCTACGGACTAGGGAATCCAAACCCGCATAAATTTTCCGCGATCACTAATGCCGGATTACTCATGCGGGGTTTGCGGGACTGAATAAAAATATCTGAATCCGAAAAAACGGCGATATTCTTATACTTCTATCCGAACATGTCAAACAAAGTATTTTAAAGAAAGTACTTAGAAGCTGCTTATAATTACATATAATTATGTAGTCCATTTCACCAACAAGACATGTCAAAGCCGAGCGCGTGTTTTCGGACGCTCGCGCTAGATGTTATGTGAAAAAAAATAAGATCGAACTTAAAGGACGAAACATTGAACATAATTATTGTCGTTTTATCGGAAATAGTTTCAGAAACAATATCGTATTTAAAAAGTTTTATGTTGAACTTTCATTCTATTATTTTATTCGTTTATCAATTATTGTGATTCATTTAATTTCGTTTATTATTAAAAATCTTCAAAAAATCTTTATAATTTATTATGCAATTTCAGACCATCACCGGCGCGAAAACTGCGTCTTTTTATGCTTCTATTTACTTTAATTTTTACTTGAGTCAAAGGCCTTATTTATTCGAAATTATCTCGTAACTAGCATGGTTGTACCTATCAGTTATAAGTAATACTCTATTTAGTCACATAATTAGTGCAAACTTTAAAAACTGTCAAAAGTACTACATAAACACATTGTATTAAATATTCGATCGCACATCTTCTAGAGTTCGCTACTTCATTTCCTTTCTTTAACAATTAATACAAATTAGAACGAAATTCACCAAAAATAATTTTCACTGAAGCTGACAAGAGCAGTAACGTAAATAACATTGCGATTCAAAAAATTACAAGTTTTTGTCACTATCCTATTCTAATAACCTATAATGTTCTTATTATACCTCTATTAAACGGGTGCCAAAGTAAGCATTCGTCGGAAAATCATTAGGGGACATAAAGGGCCCACTGCACAAACTGTGTAATATTTGCTGTTGTAAGTTGTAACCTTGTAATGTACCTGTATAGTAAATAAATACTTAACTGAAGCACTCAAAGATGATAAAACTGTCTACAATGTCGACAAGCCGCTTAGTTAAAGGTTGTAAGATTCTCCACAATTTAGATGTTTCAAATTGTATGGTCAAAATCCAGTTTCTTTCGTAAAATTCACGTCACAAATTAATTGTTAGTTTGTGTGACGAATACTACGAATGTTGCGTGATAATACTCACTATAGTCGCACGGTTAACTTTTATTTGTTAGCTTAAACGTTTCCAACTATTCGATTTTTATTTGTAAAATCAATATATCAACCAATTATTAAGATTGTTTATTTGTAAGGTTTACGTTTTTCGTTAGGTTACACTTCATAGCAAACGACTTCCTTTTTTCTTGTTCTTCTCGGTGCGCGTTGGTAATTTCAGCATTGGTGACAGTTATTCTGGCCTAAATTATAATATTGACGAACTTGAACGCCAGTCATCAGACATAAACATTGATGCAATCGTTGACTAATGATGACGGCAGCTCGCCTACATAATAACTGCCTTACCAAATAAAGAACTTAGGTCGCAGGCCATTCGCATAATCAAATTCATATTGATTCACTAATACGCTTGTGACATAGAAGTCAACAAACGGTACCTCCATATAAGAAAACTATGTACAGTAGAAATTAATTTAAACAGTGGGTGACACAATTTGTTATAGCCAAATAGTGGTTCGAATATATGGAAGTGTGAATGGAGAAGAACAAACTGATTAGGGACAGCAGACTCGGTAAAGTATGTTCACCAAAGTAACACAATGTATTGCATAGGTAGGTATTCGTTCGGACAACATACCACATCTCTTTCAGTAGATATTTTATTAATTTGTATCCAAATATGAAGTCCATAAAAACAAAGTTATAATGATTATATTTTATCATTTTTGAGTGATTGACTGCATGAAGTTAGAGTACTTCAATTTTAGACAACTACACAGTGTTCTAATCCTGGTTACCAGATTTAGCAGTACTTCATTGTAAAAAAGGCAGCAAACCATTAGAGCTCTGCATTTTCCATTACTTAACCACAATTGACACAATATAATGTAATTTGAGCAGACATAAAAAATATCATTACAAAGAATGCTACTTCAACATGAGAATGTACACTTAATTTAGAATGAAAGGAAAAATGAGTCTACTTAACCACAAGAAAGAACAAGGAAATTAAGAAAACAACATTTATAAAATTTTATTAACTTATAGAACATTTTCATTAGGTATAGAAGGTCAAGGTGGAACGAGGTAAACCTCGAGATAGGACTATGCAAATCTGTAAGCCTATGATAACAATATCTATTTAAAAATTCTGCAGAAAGTTTCTAATATCGTTTTAATGTCTACATTGCAACACGGATGAATAACAACTTGATTTAACTCAGTGCAAAGAAAGTTATATCCGAAACTGCAAAAAAATAAAATAAACAGGAAACTACAGTTTTAAAAACAAGACTACGAAGAGAACAAATCTATCAGATAACTATTGCGCGGTACAAGCGGAAAGTGTTCAACCCAAGTATGAAGCTGCTGAGATCTTTGTAAAAACTGTTAATCGGTGAACGCGGGTCGAACCGCTCCAATGACTTGGCATAGAAACCCGAAATGATCTGACAAAGTACATTAGGGTGTCGTGAATGATCGATGATTTATTCTTTAATGGCTACTAAGCACTTGATACAGAGTTCGTAACCTTCTTAGTACCGCGTCCACATTGCCAATTTTATGTGTATCCCAAAATAAATATGCTCGGTTAGTTTTATCGCTAATCTCGAACGCCTTTAGGAGTTAGTCATCTACCCTTCGGTTTGCCTTGCATAGTAATGATGCATATGTAGATTGTGGACATTAGGAAGAAAGCGAGGCGAAAAGAAACGCGTCTTGTTTGTAGGGCGAAGCAAATTAGGCACAAAGTTGACAAAAAGCGTCGTTCAACCGACCGGCTGTTGTAACGCGCGTCCAAATTGAAATGTTATGTGCGGAACGAAAGACTTTTTACTGTTTAGTTGGTCAAGTACCGGATGTGTGGTAATACTGCCTGCGATTACTGCCAATTCTCTACACTTATTTTGACTACATATCTGTGGGTGCATCGACATTACGATACGTATCATCTTCCTCTCATGAGAGAATTGGTCACGTACGGACCATAAGCAATCTTTATGGTGATGCACACTTGAAGACTACGTGGAATATAATTTGAATTTCTACTTATATGCATGTTTATATTTAATCTTGAATTTTCAATCGTTGAAATAAAAAGGTTGGAATAAAAATAAACAAGTTTTTGATGAGACTAGTTAAAATTCATATGAGCTCAAGGGACCGTTACCGCGAAGAGAGCAATCTGGTATTACACTGAAACCTGTTTAGTTAGGCAATTTAGTATTTAGTTATTTTATGTTAAACCATATATGGAAATAGAAGTACCGCTTACAAATGAAGAATTAACTAATTAAAATATGGACGTAATGTAATTTAGTCATGGCAAAGCTATTTTTACTTTTATTGTGTGTTATTAACTAAATAAACAGAAATATTATTGGAAAATACGACCACTGTACGATAAATAAACACCATAATGTAGCTTTATTTATGCAGCTTTAAGCGCAGTCGTAATTCCTAAGAATACACTAACATCGATACACGTAAATACAAAAGATCGTATGGCGATAGTGGCATGTCGGGTCAGGGCAGTTGCATCATATCCAAGGTGGACGGGTTGCAGCTGACAATGCACAATAACTACGCACACCTTTGGTACTCCTACGAACTGTCTGACTCTAGGGTCTACCAAATATTTCGTTCATAAATAGTATAGATCTTGTGACAGTGCTCAAGCCTCAATCAGCTTTGACAAAACACAAGAAAAAATTAAAACGTAGGCAAGGTACGTCATATATGGATTATCATTTAAATATACAATATTGATTCACAGTAATGTCAACCTTCACAATATTATTTAATTATTTTTAATAATTAAAGAAGCGTCAATAAAAATTGTCAAAATTTGCAAGGGCTATGGAATGAATATTATAAGTATATTAATGCATATTTAGTAGATGTGTAGGTGTTAATGAATGAATTATGTTCATTGCAACATTTATTCCATACTAACCGCAATATATATAACTTGTAACTTACCATAATACTAATATTGGATCACGTATTCGATTTAGACGCAGTTCAATTTTTAAGTTTTCATTTAATCTTAAGTTCGTGATTTCTTTTGTAAGTAGATACATATACTTATTGCGTAATCCATTCTATATTCACCCTTTCACTTAGACCTACTATTATCTACCTGGTTTTAAAATGTACAAAAAAAACATCATTATTTCTACTTTTAATGCCTTATGAAAAATGTAGGTTTAGAATGAGGGGGGGGGGCGGTTTATGGATCAATAATAACACACAAATCATTACTCGATAATAAAGCGAGCGAAACAAAATCCAAAGAAATAAACAAACACGTGCGCAGCATCTTATCGTAATAGGTTTTTTTTTATAAAGAAGCAATTTCTCTATATACCAAGGCGTGTCCGGCAATTAGACCGAAGCGCTCGCCACCGTGCACCGGTAGCGTGCAGATAAAACATATAACTAAACCGATATTATTGAGAAACAACGGATACGCCTAATTGCTAACACCATTAGAGGTAGCTTTTTGTACTGTAGAATAACTTTCATATGATTCAATATCGTATACAAAATAAGGTGGGGATGGCTTTAAGTCAGATTAAGTAGTTTTAACCAGAGATAGCCTAGCGGAACGCTCTCCTTCCATGCAGGAGGGTCTGTGTTCAATCCCGGCCTGTACCTCCGACTTTTTGAATTCATGTGCGGATCAGAACTTGATTATCACATGCGTTAACGTGATGGAAAAATGAGGCACCTGCACACCTGAGAGGGCTCCATAAAGTTCTCGATGGTGGTGTGTGTAGTCTGCCAACCCGCACCAGGCCAGACCAAGGCCTAAATCCTTCTCATTCTGAGAAGAGGCCCGTGCCCATCAGTGGTACAGTAATGGGTTCATTATGTACTTTTATGTAAGTAATTCTACGTTTAAGGCTTCCTAGTTTATATCTTGTATGGGCTACAGCAGTTTACACATCTATAACTGTCATCCGGGCCAGTCAGATGCCTGAAAGATCTGACTTAGTCTAATCTTTCGATATTCCTATTGGTTGCGGAAGTAAGATCGACCCAAAATAATTGGGATACCGAGCCTTCTATACTTGTCTCCCAACTTTAGGTCGCTTAAGTATTTAGAGGAAAGAGGAGAAAGTTTTTTTGTCGCACGTGACTGTATCTTGTTAACTCAACATTTATCATACATCATCCGAATGATTTTCAACTTTTATCGTTGAGAAATTAAGTCTTCTACGGTCGATAACACACTAGTAGTCAAGCAAGTTAGCCGATGCGACAGCCGTAAGCCGGCAGCGTTATCCAACATGCTTAAGCAACGTCTAAATGACTTCAGGCCCAAAATATAGCTCGCACAAGTATCATTTAAATGGAACAATATTCGTCGATGTATGACCTCAACAGACCGCTTACATTAGCACAAGAATCACACTGACATTTAACACAAATACTCTCCAATCTCCATATGCAAAGCATCCGATGGGGGTTACTGATAAATAAATGTGAGTAAGTGATTATTGACGCTGCGCGCTGACTCAAGGTATTATGGTTTTATATTTGGATTTTTGGACAAGCTCACAGTGTTAAAATGAAGATTGTATAGTTCTTATAAATTTCTATAAAAAAGTCCGCTATCCAGACACAGCGGTCTGTAACATTGGCCCCGATTTTGTTGAGCACCTACTAAACTTAACTAAAAATATTGCTATTCTTTACTTGCAGATAAAATAAGAAAGTGATGGAAAAATATTAGAAATGTCAAATTGGTTGAACTAAAATTCCAAACCGATTTAGATAACACCTCAGCGTATGCCGTCTTAAAACACGTTGATGTACTAAAAGTAAACAAGTTGGACAGCTCTAAAAAAAACCGTCTCTTTCTTGTTTTGCCTATTAAGAAGAGATAGCAATATTTTTAGTCAAGATTAGTTGGTGCGCAACAAAATAAACACCAATGGATGACTAAGAAGCAACTTAGATGGTAATATTATAATAAACATGTTGACATGATCCCTGGGTTTATTTGATGACATGTCGTATAGTAGGTACCTAATACAATATTAGTTAACGAAAGAAACAGGCGTACTTATTGGTTTTCCTGATTTACCAGCAGTGATCAACCACAAGATGTTTGTTGTTGCGGTTTGGGATCTACTAATATGGACCTAAATTAATTATTTAAGCTTTATCATGTATAAGCGACGCTCATTATTTAAAATGAAATTAAAAACGTTTATTGAGTTATGAAAACAACTAAATGATATTAATGTTCTGTCATTATTTATGGTAGGTACCTAAATGTACAGTGCAAGTCAAACGCAATTAAAGTTTAAACAATACAAAAGGTCATCTGTACTTGATGCCATGGGACACGCCTA
The DNA here is from genome assembly GCA_910594945.2 of Amphipyra berbera. Lineage (NCBI taxonomy): Eukaryota > Metazoa > Arthropoda > Insecta > Lepidoptera > Noctuidae > Amphipyra > Amphipyra berbera. The sequence goes on from OU343127.1 coordinate 8,936,746, forward strand.
TGGCTATTTATTTTTCTTAAATGATAAATGCCAAGGATTTTGGAAGGGTGTGCTTGGAATTTGACAAATAAAACAGGCAAAGGGCACTGCAAGGAGATTGTTATCTCAGAAGCTCACGTCTTCTGTTAGCTACTTTGGCTTATCAACTTGAGTAGCTGTTAGTCCATTGATAACATCATGTTCTGTTCATGTATTTGTCCGCACAGACTAGCTATTAATTCTCGCAATGTTCACGAACAGAAAACAACTAAGCTGTAAAACGTACGATAAAAAAACAGTACAAAACAAAAAATAGTACTATTTAAAATATATTCCAAACAAAATTGTTTAACGACCGGTCTGGCACATTTATCGATCAATCAATAGCGCACTGAGCCATCGGCTATTCGCCTCTGAACAGGTGATCCCGATGTGGAACACAATAGCAAGCCTCGTATGTGCCGAAAGAGACGGGTATGAAAGCCGTGATATATTGTATAGTTCAATGTAGTACAATATGGCCGGCCGAACATGTGGAGTATCTCATATACGTTCCGATGGGCGAACACAACTATTGTTTGGGGAAAACGCTTTGTTAGTTTCAACTTTATTTTGGACGTATGATGTGGCAAATTATTCCGTTACAAACGCTTTACTTAAATAACAACGGCTTTTTAGAAAATTAAAGTTTACGTTTACACTGAAAAGTGTTTACGTTGCTATATAACTATTTTCTTATTTTACTACAAATACATTGGAATATTATAATATAAACATATTGAATTTCGTCGTATCTACTATGTTGCAATATTGTAACAGGAACATAGCTTAGATTTTCGCTGCAACCTTATAATATTGTTTTAAGTACACAGAAGCCATGTTCTCTAATAGGATTATAATATGAGCAATGCCCAAGGCGAGATTTAGTCATGGTGTATTCAGAGCAAATCCGAAGATAAATATTGTCCTAACCAACCAGACAAGCGTAACAAATACAGACGTAGTTAGCGTCTTTATGTATCTCTTTGTCACGATTTAAACATATTATAATAGAAAAATAGTAAGAGGATTATACCACCAATAAAAATGTACGCATCACGATAGTTAAACAACCAAATCAATACGTGTGTATAGGTAGTGTAAATAAGCTAACATGCGGGTGCTCAGTATGTAAATTGTGAAACAACAAAGCATACAAAGTACTGTACTCGTACTTCATTGGTTCATTAATGCAACAAAGATCAATTATGCAGCAATAAAATTCACTAATTGGGAACTCTACAACATTCAGATAGGTATTACAATTGCTTTCAAAATTGCCACCTATGCCCTCCACTCAAGGTGGTTTTTAAAAGAAAAGTATCTACTGTTAAGTTTTACACTTAAGTATAACATAGTAGATAGCACGAATCAAACCAATTACTTGATTTTAGTGGCATGGGCATGCACCACGCGCGCAGCATTAATTTTATGGCTGTGAGAGAAATTCGGAATAATTGCCCCTTCATTATGGCGGTCAGTTAGGTAAACTCGACTGATTGTGGAATAAAGTAGCTCATTTCATACTATGACAAGCAACTGACCATTAGATGCAGTTTTTGTGGGACTAAAAATAATTAAAAAAAAATTTTCGAGGCTTTAGTTCGCCTAATTAACAGCTTAAGAGTTCTTTTAACACTGTGCCCATTAAGGAGAGTTTGAGTTCGATCCCGACCCGCACCTCGTGACTTTTCGAATTCATGTGCGGTTCAGAATTTGATAATCACTTGCGTTAACGGTAATGGAAAAACGTCTTGAGAAAACCTGCACTTCTGAGAGGACTTCAAAAACTTCCTGATCATGTAGTGCCTAGCAGTGGGCCAGTAATGGGCTGATTATGCCATTGTAGAAGATCATAAATTGTCTAAGTTTCGTATCATTTCAGTACACAACTACTGAACATGGATTTCCTCAGTCCTAATAGACTGCTGCAAAGAATAGTTGCCATTATCACTTAACTTGGCACGGATTGCTGATCACAGTATGTTGGTATTAGCTGTTCTCTATAGGTATATCTATCTATCTTATTGACACAATCCCTTAGTCGCCTTTTAAAAAGAAACTCTCCGTAAACCTTTAAGTTTCACGAAAAGGTTAACACCAGTATTTGTTACACTTATTGTTCTTTGAGAATTCTTAAAATAGAGCACGACTCACTTAAATGGATTGATTTGTAGTTAACGGAACATACGAGGCAACTATTACCACAATTTCAAAAAAGAGTGTGGATTCACTTAGCATACTTAATCAAATAAACGCGCGAATTTAGGGTCTTTAGATTCATTCACACTTCCATGTCTTTAAAAAAGTTTTAAAGCCCAAAAGCACGTGAAAGTTTGCCAGATGTTCAATGGCTAATACATTTCAATTGAACCAATTGCCCTTAACTACTACTTTTAGAGTACTACACATGAAAACCATAACAATTTACTTCAATGAGAAAATTGTGGACAGTGATAAAAACAATCATTTTACGTTTCAGATGCCAGTGTTGTTTGCGACATGACGCGGGACACTTATGAGATGAAGCCCAACAGATTGTCGCGAGGCAGTTCCGTCTTCGGTACGGACCCTCAAGTCCAGCTGAGAACAGCACTACAGTCGAACGATTTCGCCACATTTAAAAAACTTGTCAGTTATGGTGCAGTGAATTTAGAACATGTGTATCAATACCCTGAATACAAAACGTGCCTCGAACTCGCAGTTACAGAACCAAACAAACAAGAATTTGTGAAGCTTTTACTGCAACATGAAGTGGAAGTCAATAAAATCAACGAAACACATTCCGCCGCTCCTATACATTTTGCTGTTGAAAATGGAAATATCGAAGCTTTAGCTGCACTGCTAGGAGATGACCGAATTGATGTTAATATTAAAAGCAAGGGAAATACGGCTTTATTAATGGCCATTAAAAAGATTGAAGACTTGGACGACGACCGAGAGCGAGATTTGGCCACATACGAGGATATGGTTGAACTGCTGCTAAAAGCCGGCTGTAATGCAAATAGTCCCGATTTAAAAGGTATAACTCCTGTTTATTCTGCCGCTAAACAAGGTCTTGAAAGAATTGTTACTTTGATATTAGATTACGCCAAAGAACCGATTCATTTAGATACATACAAAGACAGAAGAGGAAGAACAGCACGCGACTATCTTAAAGAAGCATTTCCTCATCTTTTGACTAAGTTTGAAACTGAAGAACTGGAAACAGAAACAATTGACGTCGATAAATTATTTTCGTATCTTAGTAGACATGAAGAAGATAATTTCATTCGTGACTTCATAAAACTCGTAAAGAAAAACGAACATCGTTCGGCTTTAGCAGCCAACAATGGCATGAATACCATGTTACAGTTGGCTACTGAAAAGGGGTTCGACAGAGTAGTTGGAACCTTACTGATCTACGGAGCAGATCCAAACGCAACATGTTCAGGCAATACTAGCAGACCTGTAGCCATCGCTTGCCAATATGGGTATCAAAAAATACTTAAAATGTTTGTGGATAATGAATCTACCTTATTCGACACAGTAAATGGTGAGTCTCTTATTCAAATAACTGTGAAAGGTAAGCGGTCTTATTCCAAGACACCAAAAGCGAATTTCAATGAATGTTTGGAATTATTACTGAACAACCCTAAAATTAATATTAATGTTAATTATCCTGACATAAAAGACAACACTGCCTTGCATTACGCTGCTAGGAACGGTGACCAAGAAACGGTTTTAGAATTATTAAGGAACGGAGCCTGTGTGAGTCTTCGTAATAAGTTTAATGAACCACCCTTAGCAGATATTAATGCTAAAACTTTAGAAACATATTTGGATGAATGTATTACGACTAATGGCGAACGACCAAGTGATGACGATTACGAAATTCACATGAAATATAGCTTCCTAGTTCATACCAATAATTCGCTTGAAAGCGAGCTCTGTAAAGTGCCTCTAATGGATAATGCCAATAATAACGTCAACGAATTTGATTCCATTTTAGCGCCTGAAACAGACGCTTTACTTTACATGACCAGACATGAAGAGTTGCGACCGCTTTTAAAACATCCAGTCATTACCAGTTTCTTGTATTTGAAGTGGCAAAGAATAAGTTGTCTGTTCTATGCGAACATAACATTTTATTCACTCCTTTGGCTGTGTCTAATCCTTTACATAATATTGGGATACGGTGTGGAGAAGAAACAACCAGGCTCAATAGAAGCTTTAAACATTATAACTCATGTTGGTGCGATTATAGGATTAATCCTATTAATATTTCGAGAGTTGTTTCAATTACTTGTGTCACCAACGCGATATTTACAAAGTATCGAGAATTGGATGGAAATACTGCTGATATTTGTTACCGCTTGGATAGTAGGTTACGACTCAGCGGAAGAGTCTACTAAACAACAATTGTCCGCAGTGGCCATATTACTATCATCCGCTGAATTAGTTCTACTTATTGGCCAGTTCCCTACTTTATCAACGAATATTGTTATGTTAAAAACCGTTTCGTGGAATTTCTTTAAATTCCTGCTCTGGTATTGTATCTTGATAATAGCGTTTGCTTTGAGCTTTTACACATTATTTCGACAAGAAGAAGGTGAAGATCAGAAAGCACCCAATCCGAACAACACTGGAAAAGAGGAGGACGAAGATGAAGACTTCTTCGAGGATCCAGGCAGATCGTTATTCAAAACTATAGTCATGTTAACGGGAGAATTCGATGCCGGATCGATTAAATTCAGTACATTCCCAGTCACGAGTCACATAATATTTATTGTTTTTGTATTTATGGTTCCTATCGTACTATTTAATTTACTTAACGGTCTAGCTGTAAGCGATACTCAAGAAATCAGAGCTGATGCCGAACTCGTGGGGCATATATCCAGAGTAAAGCTTATATCATACTTCGAAAGCGTATTGATCGGTAATTCTAGGTCTTATTCCAGGTCGAGTGGTTGTTGGGGTTTTGAAAACCTGAATATTATTAAGCCTAAAATGTTTTGCATAAAACCTTTTGCAAAGCGCATAAGTCTCTTCCCACACTTTCTGCCTAAATACAGGATTATTGTAAAACCAAATCAGGAGAATAAGATCGAAATACCCCACGCAGAACCACTAGGGAAATTCGGAGATGATTATGAAGACATCGAAGGTGGTGGCACCTGTTGTTTGGAACGCTGTCAAAATTACAGATTAGATCGTAAAATCGTAAAGAACGCAAAGATTGTTGTTGGCAAAAAGACTAATGTTACGGAATTTGATGAAATAAAAGATCAGCTTTCTAAATACGAGATGAAAATAGAAAACCTTGAAAGTACGATGAAGAAGGTGTTACAGGCTTTGGAATCATACCATAACTAACACCTTTAGCCTTTTAGTCTTAAGACGTTTAATTTATATCAATTTTAAATATTTTAATTTAACAATTAGCTTTGTTTCGTCTGCTTTGTTATATGTATGATTATTTTATTTATAAAACTAATTTAATATGTAAGTTCAGTATTAACCAGGGTTTTACATTTATTTACATTAGGTATAATTATTAAATCAGCTTATAAATCTGACGTTTTGTCAGAAACAAAAAAAGCTGTCTAACATCTAATTATATTTCGAACAAAAGGTTGGAAAATCTGCCCTTTAAAATTACTAATTATAAAATGAAAACAAAAACTCGTTGTTTAATTAAGTCAATCTTATTTAACAAACAAAATTATATAATTTTTAGTGTTGGATCATTGGCAATAATCATAATATTAATGTTTACTATTTATGTCAGTAAAATCAATTAAAAATGAAAAATAAGTAGGCAGCCTATAAGAGGTCTTCAAGAGTAACGTTATTTCCTGGCTCCCATTCAGTGATTTTCAGACGCTACTACCTCATCTATCACATAAGAATATGTCCGCATTCGGATTCCAAACTCAATCCGTACTGGATGTTAGAGTAGCAGAAAATATCATTTGAGACACAGTTCATCTGTACCTGTCATGATAGCCGCTGATTATATCGACGAACCCTGGTATTAACTTTAGAGGCATTTATGTTAAGAGAAGTGATCAATAAGAAACTGTTTTTATGTTGCGTCCATGTTTCTTTCTATGAATCACATTTTATTAAAAGTATTCCAATAAATTCATTTTAAAATTTAATGGTATGTTTTTTTTCTAATCCCAATTATATTTTACCTATCAATGTTCTTACTTATTATAAGAGATCAATACGTGCCAACTGTATATTTTGTAGTGCTGCAAGTCAGTTTTTATTTAAGAGATAGGTACACATTTAATTACATACATACATACATAAACTCACGCCTTTTTCCCATGGGGGTAGGCAGAAACTATAGAACACCACATGCTACGACCCTTACATACCCCTTTCGCTTCATCCACATTCATACATCTTGTCATACACGCACGCCGGTTGAGAGTACTACGCACATTTAATTAATCATTATGATAATTATGAACTAGTATTTGAAATAAATGCAGTCTCTTTATCTACCGCAAAATTTCTTTACTGAATCAGTAATTACTATAAAGTACTTATGAACAAAGGTAGCAGATCTGTTAAGAAAAATCAACAGAAATAATAAAGTTATGAAATCGATTTAAATAAAACCGTGTCCACATTTACGCACGTGCAACGCACGCGCACTATCCACGCGTTCTACGTGGATCTAGTGAGTAAATATTTATGCATGCGCGAACTGTTCGCTTTCAAGGTGCGTATATGTACCCAGCGTTTTCTGTTCATTTATAGGGCGAGCAATTACGTGCAGCACGGGTTCTATTCGTGAACTGTTCGCGAACAGTTCGCGGTATGACTGCTTCGTGCACTTGCGTTAAAAAAAACTGAAAGTGACTCGTCCACAGTTGTTCGCTGCGACTTCAATCCACGCTTCATGTGCGTGCGCTGCGTGCGCGCATATCGGTGGTCACTACAAATAATCCCCTAACTACAAATGACAAATTTTACAAGCTTCAAAGTTTCAAACACGTGTACATCATGTTCTGCTTAACGTAATGTCATGAAATTTGGAATAAAGGTTTAATATGTTATTTGTTTTATAAAAAATAAATAGGTAGGTAAGATAGGTCGTAAAGTCACTTTTAGTTTATTATTCGTCACTTATACATCGGAATCATTCGTATTGTAAATACCTTAAGGGAACGTACCCATACTACGTGACCCGTTCAGGGGGGGAGGGGAGTCTTCAAAATACCACGCTTAGTCACAGGGGCAGCGGGGGGGGGGTCTTAGGTTTTCGTCACGTAGTCAATATCCTCTAGGGAAATCTCGAGATTTTTTACCTATATTCAAATATGAGGTGAGTTTAGCGTTTTTGAACTCACAGGTGGCAACACTGTCACACATAAAGTCTATTTTTTTTAAGTTTCTGTTGAAAAAAATGTTATAATACCATATTTATATATTACTACGTGAAAACTAGAGGGGGAGGGGGGGGGGGGCATTGGCATATACTACAAGTGGTCACCGAGGGGGGGAGGGGGATAAAAATAGTAAAAAATGGGTCACGTAGTATGGGTACGTTCCCTAAGTGGTACTTACTAACTATTGTTACTTATACATCGGAATCTGGGATATTGTGGTACTTATTGACTTTTACGTGATAGTCTTTAAATTAATCAAGGCGTAATTGCCATTTATGAAATTGTACGTGGAGTATATGTATACCAGGTACCCACCACTTAAATATTCCTAACAACATTAGTGTAAGTGATTGACGCACTCACAAAACTGAGCAACTTCCCCACAAGAGCATGGATCTGGAAATGTCAAAACAATCTAGTTGTGTCGTATAAAACGACGCAGCAGTGTAGGTAGTTAATTAGTATGAAAAAGTATAAAAAGTAAGATCCAAAGTAAAATTACTGGACTACCACCACTGTGGTTCTACGCCGGAAATTTTTGTCAATTTCGTAGTTATGGGACACACAACTGACCAAGAATGCTCTGGAAGGGATGAATTCTACTAGAATCTTCATCAAAATGCAGCCGAAGTTATGAAAACTTAAGAAGCAAGCCAGGTGTTTCACTGTTGAAGAACAAATGTTGTCTTTTGCAATCCTTAAACAACGTCCCAAGGGTTACAAGCTATTTAGCAAATTATTCAACTTGCATTCTGTACGAACATTGAACAGAGAAACACATTAAGTGAGACTTGATTATGGTATTTAAATATAAAATAAATATTTTCATGGCTAATTTTGTTTTTTTTTTTAATTTGAAAGATTTAATAGAAATCAGCAGTAATATCGATATTGTTTCGATAAATGATACATCACTAGTTTATCGATATGATCGATATTTTAAGAACATCATTAGTACGACACTAGTTTTCACTTGATAGCTGTCAGTTGTCTTGGGCACAACTGACAGTTCGATACGGAACACGTTCGTTCCTTTCAGTGTCCCATCTGTCGTAGACATATATCATTAATCCGTGCAGCTAGTGATAACTAATTTTCTTTACGTAATAGTAACATTACCAACTTTAAGGCCTATTCAGATATAAACGATATTTGCTAGCTCTGTGGGTAGCGAAAAAGTATCGCCGGATATTTGTATGAACTTCCGCGGCAACTCGGTTTTCGCTACCCACAGCGGTAGCGAATATCGCTTATGTCTGAATAAGCCTGGAGGAAATCAATAATTATGGAGAAGTGCTCAGCTGCATTATGCAGATATAGGTCAACCAGAATCTCATGGCATTAAAAATGTATAACAAATAGTGGTTTTCATATGGCAATGTCAACATGTCACTTGTCAAAACGAGTATGACTGTCTCAGACTGTAGTTGATACATTTTCCAGTTCTGATGAATGTTTTCTTGTTCAAACATTTTTAACAAACATACTTATTTTAACAAGGTTTCCTTTTCTATTACAATAAAATTGCAAAAAACCATATATCAGCATATCATTTTGGGACCCAGTGCATAATATCAGCAAGCACATTGGGTCACAAAACAATAAGCCAAAACCTCTAACAACATGGATTTATGAAATACATGCATGTTGTGCCGACCCCATCTAGTGTGGGATAAGGGCAGGAAGAAAATCTAGAAGAAATTAAAGAAAAAAAATTACAAGTATCAAGACTTTTTATTCAAATTACCTTTGTGTTACCCACAAAAACATTTAATTTCCCTATTTGCCATCAGATTCTGGTAGACCTATACCTATGTTTCGGTTCTGAAATGGCTAACTAAATCGCCTGATTTGAGTCCCATTAAGGTTTGGGACAAGCTACATAGAAGAGCAATGCGGGACTTTTCAGAGAATTAGTTTGAACACAAGAAGATTTTTACTAACTTCTCCGCCGCACTTGGATCTGGAACAGACATGGTTTATCTGATTGTAAGTATGATAATCCGCTGTAGAACCGTTATTATTTAAATGAGAAAGGACAATGTGTAATAGCGTCCTAAATTATGAATATTATATTATAACACTGCCTCGTTGTCTAGTGGTGGCAAGCGCGACTGCTGATCGTGAGATTCTAGGTTGAATCCCCAGGTCGGGCAAAGTGTTATTGGGTTTTTCCGTGTGGATTTTCTCAGTAGCAGCTCGGAGTTTGCCGGACTTGTGCCCGGTTGATGGCAATTGGCTCGCCCTCTATTACATGGGACTTAAACATAACGGCGAAATGAGGTAGTTACTATACACCTCTGCGCCACCCGTCGGGGAATACAGGCGTGATGTTTAACATTTTATCGATTTATTAAGTAAATTATTGAAGTAATATTGATATTAAGTAGGTATAATGTAAACTAAATAATAATTCCACATCATTTAACGAGTAATAGAGTGCTAAATATTAATATTTTCCAGCAGAGTTAAGGTATACAGTGGTGGCCATATAATTAGAAACGAATAGTACTGCACCTCATATATCGAAAAAAAAAAGTGAGACATTCTAGATGGATTTCAATAAAAGAAAACATTGGATGAAGTAAAGCTCGCTTATACCTACTAAAGACAAATGTTTCAATAGTTTGTATATTTCAATATAAGAATGGCCCTGAATAGGGTTTGCTTTTGTTAATTGAACAATCTTGCAATCCTTACATGCTATCGTTTTCCGAGATTCAGGCTTTTATGCAACATCGTTGGTACTGCAAAGTAATTTGCAGTAATAGACCGCGTCGCAAACTTTAGTATATATATTTATATCTTCCTGCCCTAGTCCCAAGTTACTTGAGGTCGGCGCAATATGTTTTTCTCTTCCACTCTTCCCTGTCAGCCGTCTCATTATCATTTACTCCCTTATCTTTCATATCCTCCTTCACACAATCCATCCATCTTTTCTTAGGTCTCCCTCTCCCCCTCCATCCATCAACATTCATATTCATCACTCTCTTAGTGACATGTGTTTCATCCCTCTTCAGCACATGCCCATACCAAGACAAACGCTTTCCTTTCAACTTTTCTGTCACTGGTGCCACTTTCAAATTTCCTCTAATATACTTATTTCTTACTTTATCCATTCGCGTCACTCCACACATCCATCTCAACATTCTCATCTCCGCTACGTGTAATCTTCTTTCATCCGTCTTCTTCACGGCCCAACACTCTGATCCGTACAGCACGACATGTCTTATAATGGATTTGTAGATTTTGCCCTTCAGCGCGTCGCAAACTTTAGTATTGGAGCATTTTCTATGATCAGGAACGTTTTTTGAAAGAATAGTTACGTTTTACAGATCCATAAGTTTTTAAGGGTATGAATGCATCGCAAGTTTCCTTTTTTTTTGGGAAATTAATTCATTAAAATAACTTTTGAAAACATGGAGATCTTCATCTTCTTTTCGTGTGGTTAGTGACTAACCTGGTGTCAGAGTTCATGCCGCCCATGGGCCTCTGACTTGGCTTTACATGCCGTCGAGAAATATCTCTCAGGCACGCCGGTTTCCTCACTATGTTTTCCTTCACCGTTTTTAAGCAAGTAATAATTATACAATACGCACATGAATCCGAAAAGTCAGAGGTGCGTGCCTTGGGTTCGAACTCGAGACCTATGACAGTCCGACGGTCACACCACTAGGCTATCACTGCTCGACCTGGAGATGATTAGTAATAACGCAGAAATAAGCATTCGCCAATATTCAAGAACAAAATTATTTTTAACTTTGAATTTCTAACAATATAGTTGTTGTTTCCAATTATTTGTCCAGCTCTCAGTTCCTTTCAAAATCCGTGTTTACAAAGTGGTTGTAAGTTTTATTAGGAGTTTGTTGTTTCCCTTAATTTGTTCTCATGTATTAAACACTATTGATGGGCCTACATAATGACGTAGTTAAAAGTCATCAATGATAGACTGATAAAAATGTATAGCGAGTTATTATCATACAAATGTGTGCAGTAATGGTTGTTTCTAATTATATGGCCACCACTGTATATACCTTAATGGAAACCTCTTATGAATTACGTAGAAAAAATAAATATGGCCAAAAATGTCAAAGCCCCGTGTGAATCTCGGAAAACAGGAAAAAGGGAACAATAATTCAGTGTTATGAATAAATTGCTACCTAATGTAACTTTTTATTGATTTATTAAGTAAATCATCTATGATTGACTTCCAAGTAATATTTATTTTAAATAGTTATATTAATAAAAAATTCACGCACTGACGCAGTCCGTTTCAATAATCAGATAAATCTGATTACTACTTTCGATTAAAAATATTTCAACAGGCTTCAGATCAATTAAGGAGCTCATGGCTAATTAAAAACCACGGAATCACATGATTTGCAAGGTTAAGATGCGCTTGCCGCGGTCGGTCCGTGGTTGGGTGACCATTCTTGTTTATTATTATTCGTTACATATCGAGACCCCTCCGTGCCTCGGAGAGTACGTTAAACCGTCGGTCCCGGGTGTCATACAAATACCTGACAGTCGTTACGGGTAGTCAGAAGCCCGAAAGTCTGACAACCAGTCTAATCTTAGGATATCGACATTTCCTAATAACTGGGTTGCGAAGGTCTGATGGCAGTCGGTCCGTGTAAAATACTTGTATTCAACCGAATCTGGTTAGATTGGAAGCTAACCCCCAACGTAGTTGGGAAAAGGCTAGGCGGAATGCTTCAGATCAGTTAAGAGATGCAATTAGTTTCAGAGACATACCCCGTAGTATAACTGGGTGCACTAAATAGTATTAGAGTACTAACCAGTTAGCTCTACAAAGAAACAAACAAAATGAAAAGCTGTTCCTGAGCAACTAAAAAACTAACTTTGTGGCATGGTATTTGAGGATCTCGTTCTTCAAACAATTCAAACAATGGATGAAGACAACCGAACTATACTTTAAGAGTGATTCGTAACGCACTTGATAGATTTTCATATCATAACTTAGGTATTCCATGTATGATAAGTACATGTCACTTTTTTAACATAATTAAAATATCCCAGCGCTGTTGGAACTGAAATTGGCTATAACAGTAACAGTAGGTTATTCCGAATACATCGACACCATTTTTAGGATTGGAGGTCAACATTTTCCACTTAGGGCACGCATTGTCCTTTTAAATATAATGACTTACGATTTTAGCAAAAAAATATATTAAATAATCCTTTAATTTTGTCAAAAAGTTGAAAACAAACTAGTTCTATAATTAGCCAACCAAAAAACGAAAAAAAAAACAGGTTTACGCCGGTCTGTTGTTATTTTTCAATGAAATAAAATTAATAATGAGATAAGCCTTTTCATACAGGGTGTAAACGAAATCATGCAATTCCTTCAAACCTCGTGATGTACTGCTGACATAGATTAACCCTGCACAGGATACTTTTGGATTCAATAAAGAAATATTTACAAAAAGTAAATTGTGTTCTTACCGTGAGGCACTTTAGCGCCCCGAGCGAGTTAAATGACCGAGCGATAGCCGCGCAGTTCGCTATGGACGCTAAAATGTCTCACGTTAAGAACACATGTTTACTTTTTGTATTTTTTTTTATTGAATCCAAAAGTATCCCGTGCTGGGTTAATCTATGTTAGCAGTACATCACGAGGTTTGAAGGAATTACATGATTTCGTTTACACCCTATATAAATGTGTTGGCGCCCACTGCTTTATGCAAAGCAACGAGTTTCATAACATAATGTCTTCAACTCATTTCCATAGGCGTTTATGCTTTTACTTAATTTTTCTTAAATACCCTACATCATCTTTTTATATAAATCTTTCGTCGCCCCCTTTAAAAATTGAGGCCTGGAATTTACAAATGGGGTAAGTGCCCAAAAATCCGAAGTCAATATTATTAATGTCAAAGGAGCTACAGTGGGCAGCCAATCCATTTTTATAAAAAAAATTGAATCATTTTTTTGGCAGTTAGCTCATTTGTAAATTCCAGGCCTCAATTGTTAAAACCATTTATATTGAAATACAAGTAGTAGAAAAGTATTCAAAAGTTTCGTTTATGTCCAATAATGTGTGTACTTTTATTTTGTGTGTGTTGTTTTGTTTACCTTTTATTTATATTTTTATTTTTTACTGTGAATTAATTGTTGTTTTTAAAATGTGTGTATATAAATATGGATGTATTTTTCTGAAATAAATGAATAATAATAATATGAGACAAAATGTTTATACCCTTTTTTAATATATATTTTTATTATTACCTATCATAACAACTTTTTTTATAATAAAAATACCTTTTTTTCCTGAATTAAATCAGGAAAATAGGTCAAAATAAACTATGCCTAGACACTTGATGTGTGTATTAATAAAGATCGAGGAACTATTACTATCTACTATTATACATGGTACTAATTATATTAATGACAATCATACATACGTAATAAATATTACAAAAAAACGGGCCTTTTGTTTTCTTCATCATTTATTGCGGATTAATAACAATGTAATGCTGATAACCACCACAAGAATTGTTTGTTGTTGCGGTCTGGGAAATATGAATATGAGCCTAAAGTACTTATTTAATAAAATTTTGCTAATTTCCATAATACCTATTTTTATTTTGTAATCCTATATAAACGCAGTGATCAATTAATGTAACTGTTAGTTATTGTGGTCTGGAAACTACGATTTGTGGAATACTTAAATAGCTATTTTTATTTAGTAATCCTGTTTTTAAATATCGTTACGCGAAATAAAATTAAACTGTGACCATCTAGTAAGTAGATGTTAATATTTTTTAATTATTTAATTTAATGGTAAATAGAATTTATTCTTTAAATAAAAACAAATGTAAGTAAATGAAAGTTTGCCGAAAAATATTATAGTGTTGGTGTTACGGTTTCATGGGTGTCACAACAATTTAATTTAAAATTTTATTATGGTCAGTTTAAAAAAACTCATTTTACGTTTTAGACTGGCAGTGTAGCGTGCGATATGGAGCCGGACACTATAGAGATGAAGCCCAGCAGGCTGTTGGGAGGCAGTTCCCTCTTCAGTACGGATCCTCAAGCCCAGCTGAGAACGGCCCTAAAATCCAACGATTTCGCCACATTTAAAAAACTTGTCAACCATGCTGCTGCAGTGAATCTAAAACATGTGTATGATTATCCGGATTTCAAAACTTGTCTCGAGCTCGCGGTTTCTGAACCAAATAAAAACGAATTTGTGGAACTTATACTTCAGAAAATCAATGAAAGTGAAGTCAATGAAATCAACGCAACGTATAATGCCGCACCTATACACTTCGCTGTTGAAAATGGTAATAAAGACGCATTAGCTGTGCTGCTAAGTCACAAGTGCATTGATGTTGATATTAAAAGCAATGGTAACACGGCTTTATTATTGGCGATCAAAAAGATTGGAAACTCGCATGATGACCGAAAGCGAGACTTGGGGATATATGAAGATATGGTTGAACAGCTCCTAAAAGCGGGGTGCAATGTAAATATTCCCGATTTAAAAGGTACAACTCCAGTTGCTTTTGCCGCTGAAAAAGGTCTTGAAAGAATTGTAACTTTAATATTAGCTAACGCCAAAAAACCTATTCATTTGAATACATACAAAGACTTAGAAGAAAAAACGGCGCACGACTATCTTAAAGAAACATTTCCAGATATGTTGCCAAAGTTCAATACTGAAGACCTAGAAACAGAAACAATTGACGTGAATAAATTAATATCGTATATTAGTAGACATGAAGAAGATAACTTTATCCGTGACATCCCAAAACTAAAAGAGAAAAACGAGCATGGTCCAGCTCTGTCAGCTAAGAATAGCATGTTACAGTTTGCCACTCAAAATGGGTTAGAAAGAGTAGTTGAAACTTTACTGATCTACGAGGCAGATCCAAACGCTACATGTTCAAGCAATCCAAGCAGACCCATAGCAATCGCTTGCCAATATGGGTACCCAAAAATACTTAAAATGTTTATAGACAACAAATCTACTTCATTTGACCCAATAAATGGTGAGTCACTTATCCAAATAACTATTAAAGGTATGCAGTCTTCTTCCAGGACACCAAAAGCAAGTTTTAATAAGTGTTTGGAATTATTACTGAAGCACCCTAAAATTAGAAATAGCGTTAATCATCCTGACAAAAAAAACAACACTGCCTTGCATTATGCTGCTAGGAACGGTGACCAAGAAACAGTTTTAGAATTATTGAGGAATGGAGCTTGTGTGGGTCTTCTTAATATATTTAATGAACCACCCTTAGTGGGCATTAATGCTGAAACATTGGAAACATATTTGGACGAATGTATTACGACCAATGATAAACGACCAACTGTCGACGATTACGAAATTCACATTAGATATAGTTTCCTAGTTCATTCAAATAATTGGCTAGAAAGAGAGCTCTGTGTAGTGCCTAAAATGGATCATTACAACAATAATGACAGAGAAGATGATCCTAGGCCTGAAGCAGACGCTTTACTTTACATGACACGAAATGAAGAGTTACGACCTCTTTTAAAACATCCAGTCATCACCAGTTTCTTGTATTTAAAGTGGCACAGAATAAGTTGTCTGTTCTATGTGAACTTCGCATTTTATTTATTCCTATGTATGTGCATAAACATTTACATAATATTTGGATACGGCGTGAAGAAAAAACAACCAGGCACAATAGAAACGTTGAACGTTATTACATATTTTGGTGTGTTTATTGGACTGATAGTACTAATATGTCGTGAGTTGTTTCAATTACTTGTGTCACCAATCCGTTATTTAAAAAGTATCGAAAATTGGATGGAAATACTGCTGATAATTGTTACAGCTTGTATAGTAGGTTCCAACTCAGCGGAAGAGTCTACTAAACAACAATTGTCCGCAGTGGCCATTTTACTATCATCCGCTGAATTAGTTCTGTTTATTGGTCAGTTCCCTACTTTATCAACGAATATTGCTATGTTAAAAACTGTGTCGTGGAATTTCTTCAAATTCCTGCTCTGGTATTGTATCTTGATATTAGCGTTTGCTATGAGTTTTTACACATTATTTCGACAAGACGATGAAGATCAGAAAGTACCTAATCGTTCAAATTCTACAAAAGAGAAGGAGCAAGAGGACTTCTTCAAGGATCCAGGCAGATCGTTATTCAAAACTATAGTCATGTTAACGGGAGAATTCGATGCCGGATCGATTAATTTCAGTACATTCCCAGGGACGAGTCACATAATATTTATTTTATTTGTATTTATGATTCCTATCGTATTATTTAATTTACTTAACGGTCTAGCTGTAGGCGACACCCAAGAAATCAGAGCCGATGCCGAACTTGTGGGGCTTATGGCTAGAGTAAACGTTATATCATATTTCGAAAGCGTACTGATTGGTAACTCTTATTCCAGGCCGAGTTACTGTTGGTCCTGGTTGCCATCCAGTTTTGAAAACTTTAATATCACAAAGAGTCAAATGTTTCGCATAAAACGTTTAGCAAAACGGATAAATGTGTTTCCACACTTTCTACCCGTGTTAATTATGAAACCAAATCAGGATAACAAGATCGAAATACTAGAGCGACTTGGAAATACTTATGAAGATCGAAGATCAACGGATATCGAAAGTGGTGGCACTTGTTGTTGCTTGTTTAAGCGCTGTCAAAACAATAGTGTTAGCAAAATTATAAAGAACGCAAAAAATGTTGTTAGTAAGAGGACAAAAGTGGCCGAATTTGATAAAATCAAAGATCATCTGTTTCAAAACGAAATAAAAATGGAAAGTCTTGAAAAAACAATGGAGAAGGTGTTACATGCTTTGGAATTATACCGCAACGATTTACAGCAGTTAAAGAAATGAATATAAAGACATTCGTATCTCAATATATTTATGAAAGTTTGATTCATTTATAAAGAAAAATGTCAATTAGTTCTCTAAGAACAGCGACATCCATAACGTCAATACTAGAAATAAAAATAAACTTATACTACCAATAATTAGGCTCCAAATAATTAGTAACTCATGTAGGTGCCAAAATATACACTTCTACAACAAAATTCCAAGCAATAGCCAAGACTTAAGTCTTAAGTTTAAGTCCTGTGTAAAGCAGAAACTATGCAAAAAGGGATTCTATAAAGTTAAAATTTAATGTGTGGTATTTAGATGATGGAACGCTAGGTGATGTAGACACCGTTTTGAAAGACCTACAACTCCTCAAACAACATTTTAAATCTATTGGCCTGGACCTAAACCCATCAAAATGCGAAGTTTACATTTCTGACATTACCGACAGACGACTGACCCTAGAGAAATTTAATGCAATAGCCCCACAAATCAAATTGTTAGAAAAAAGTTCACTGCACCTCCTAGGTTCCCCAATTTTAGAAGACAGCTTTTCTCCTTTCATCGACGAAAAAATCAAAAACTTTAACGATATTTCGGACAGACTCTCCAAAATTAATTTACATTCGGCATTCACCCTGATTAGATACTGTTGTTTTGGCCCAAATTTTATATATTCTTTACGCTCTTCCCCTTTATGGAAGCAGCCACACCTCTTGGACAAAATCGACCAAATCATTCGCAGCACCCTAACATCCATTTTAAATGTGGCCTTGGACAACCGAGCGTGGCTGCAAGCCACACTACCCATCCGTTTTGGTGGCCTCGGTGTCCGCAAAGTTACCAGTATTAGTTTACCGGCGTTCCTGTGCTCTGTCCACAGCACCGAAAAGTTGACCGGGAAAATTTTAGCCCCCTCCCTAGTTGACTTTGAAGTGCCGTGCTTGACCGACGCGGTGAACGCCTGGAAAGTGGCTTGTCCGGATACAGATCGGCCCGTGAACCCATCTTCCCAGAGGCAGTGGGATGAGCCGCTCTGCAGGTTGGTACGGAATAATCTCATTAATACGTCCACCAACTCTGCTGAGCGTGTCCGTATGCTGGCTGTGGGTGAGTGGGAATCGGGCCTCTGGCTTCAGGCACTACCATCACCCAACATAGGCACTTTGCTGGGTGACACTACCTTCCGTTTCGCTACTTGTCTGCGTCTCGGCACTCATTGCGTGGTTCCGCATCGCTGCCAATGCGGTGAAGGTGTCGACTGCCTCGGTCACCATGGCCTATCTTGTAGTAAGAGCGCAAGTCGGATAGCACGGCACGCTAGCATTAATGACATCATCCGTCGTGCTCTTGTCACCGCCGGGGTGCCAGCTGTTTTAGAACCCAATGGCTTGGCACGCGACGATGGGAAGAGACCAGACGGAATGACCATAATGCCTTGGAAGGTAGGTAGGCCTTTGGTGTGGGATGCAACTTGTGTCGACACCCTTGCGCCATCCCATCTTCCTAGCACGGCGGGCTGTGCTGGGGCGGCTGCTGCAGGTGCGGAAAACCTCAAACGGCGCAAATACTCCAATCTTTTTGGGTCTTATATTTTTGAGCCGTTTGGGGTTGAAACACTAGGGCCATGGGGTCCGAGTGCCCACTTAGGTTTTCGCGACATCGCCAAGCGGTTAGTCGACTCTTCACGTGACCATAGGGCTGGCATATATTTTGGCCAAAGAATCAGCATTGCTATACAACGTGGCAATGCTGCCAGCCTTATGGGCACTTTTCCTGTCGACAGCGATGCGGACAAATTTTTTGATGCCCTTTGATTGTTTTACTTTATATTTGTATTATAGTAGTTAAGATTTATATTGTATAGGTATATTAGGATAATTCTGTAAATAAATGTATTCCCATTTAAAAACAATATATATAAAGTTAAAGATGTTTGGAATTGAGCCGCTCGCTGTTATCACATCATTCAAATTATTTTATAATATTATAATTTTTTTTTGACTTTACTATTGATTTTTTTCATTAATTATTATATTCGTTTATTCATCTATTTACATATTTGATACATTTTTAAATATTTCTATAAAAAATATAAAAAAAACATTTAAAAATATAAAAAATAGTAGCCCACCGGCATCGGGAACAGGGTCCAAGCTACCGGTGGTCAGGGCCTCAAAGAGAGGAACTTCCTAACAATACGTGCCGTGTCCAGAAGTACCGCTTTCTGTATCAGGCCCTTGACCCAGCTGCCCAACGCGAGCCTCGTCAGATGTTGGTCGAGGCTCTTGGCTATTAAGCCATTGGCCGTCACGACTATCGGCACAATGACTGCTGAGTCAACTTCCCACATGTCGACAACCTCGTGTGCCAAGTCTTGATACTTAATTTCTTTATCTTTCTCGGCTTTCACAAGGTTCTCGTCATGTGGGACAGTGATATCAACAATCATTGTGAGACGCTCTGATCGATCTATCACCACTATGTCAGGCTTATTGGCAACAATAGTCCTGTCGGTGATGATAGATCGGTCCCAGTACAATGTGATATGACCATTCTCGAGAACTGGGTCGGGCACATACTTGTAGTATGGTACTTCTGCGTCCACAAGGTTGTATTTCAGAGCAAGTTGCTGGTGGATAATCCTAGCCACTAGGTTGTGTCTGTGCAAATACTCGCCGTTAGCAAGACGAGAACAACCAGAAATAATATGTCGAATGGATTCACCGGGACAGTGGCATGCCCGACAGATGTCAACCGTGCCGTCCTTCACAATATATTTCCGGTAGTTGTTCGTCATCATAACTTCGTCCATAATTGCACAGACAAAACCTTCGGTTTCCCCAAAGAGATCACCGAAACGTAGCCAGGCTACGGACGCTAGGAAATCTACATCGGGCCCATAAAGGGCCCGGTAAAAGCGTCCGTGAAGCTCCTTGCTCTGCCATACCTCCCTGCGGCCATTAGTATCCAGTACTACAGGCTTGCGCCAGTTCTCTTTAGCCAAGGAGAGCGGGGTGAATCCTTTGTCCACTGCGACTACATCACGATGCATCCCCACGTCGGCTTGGAGGAAGTACTCCCTGAGGCTGCACACCTCGCGGTTGTGGAGGGTCTTAGCATTTAAAAAGCCTCGACCCCCACACTTCCTCGGGATGTACAGCCTCATCACCGATGAACGTGGGTGATGCATTCGGTATGCAGTCAGCAGCGTACGGACCCTCCTATCCAGGGCGTCAAGTTCGGTCTGAGTCCACTTGAGTATGCCGAAGGAGTACATCAAGACCGGCATGACCCAACCGTTAAAGGCGCGCACCTTATTTCCGCCTGATAAAAGACTTTTAAGTACTTTTTTCAGGCGGCCATAGAAGCGCTAATTATTATCTATTAATTATAACTATTATTATTATTAATTATTATTATTAACATGTCGTCTGTTTTTCATTAAATTGTGAATGTGTTTACCATGTAGGCTAGCATTATACACGAATTTTGTTGTCAACTGTTTGGCGGGTTTGAGTATTTTTTTGTGACCTACGCAAATGTCCGGCTGATTGATAGCGTCATGCGTCGGGTTGTAGAGCTACACGGTGGCTGATACATGCGTGCCGTCAGTTGGGACAGGTCTCCTCAAACCTGCTATGGTACTTACTTGCATTGTTACACTCGCATAGTTTTTATACCACAATGTCTGGTCTTTAAAAGAGACTTTGATCTCTGAGTTTGTTTCGGCTTTTTTTTCTCAGAGCTAGTCCGATAAGAAATGCCGGCGCCATGATAGTCTTAAAAAAACATTACATTGACTTGTAAAAATGTCTGTAACAGATTTATTTACAGAAATGAAAATCATTTATTTTTTATCAACTAATATAGGTGTTATTGTTTAGCATTTTTAAAGCTATTAACAATTATTTTATGTCTGCTTTGTTAAATGTTTAATATTTTTTATAATTGGTAAGTGCAGTTTTTATTAATAACATTACAATGCTAATAAATACCTTACATAATTATAATCTAGGTATTGTTTTTTTTTCTGATCCGAAATAATATTTTAATTTTACATGATGCTTTTATCATAACAGACCAACATACATACGACCAACTGCAGATTTTGTAATATTACAAGTTGTTTTATAATTAGAATATATTAATTAATACAAAAAATTAAATTAATCTTCAAATGTTTTCAAGTGATCATAAAGAGAACTTACTTTAATAAATTACTAACTGTTGCCGGTTTCATATGCATGCTTTGGGAACTAATTCATGTACCCAGATAAAAAGTATCCTAGGTATGTATTAATCTAGGACATGGACTATCTGTGTGCCAAATTTCATCCAAATCCGTTCAGCCATCCATCCAACTTCAAACTTTTACATTTATAATATTAGTAGAATAGGACTAGTAGTGGTCTAGTGGAGGGGGAGACCCACGTTAGATAAGAACTAACGAATTTATCTTGATAAAACGGAAAAGATTTGACAGATTATGTATTAAATGGCGGTTTTTAGTGAAGGTGATTTAGGCATTAAGACTCTTCTCCATAAAAAATAATATACCTCAAATCTCAGTAGACCGAAGAGACGAGAGCTTACCTGAGAGCATTAAGAAGTGATTTTGCTTATTGTACGAGCATCGCCACATAATTTGTATAGTTTTACGTTTTACCTGATTGTGCTGTATTCATAGTGTGCTGAATCAACAATCACTCCTTACACGTGCAGTCAATGTAATTTAGAATAACATTTTATACGTCAGTTCATTAAACTCACCGCACCAAAACGGACACAAAACAGTGGTTTTTACTTACTGTAAACATCCCGTTTTCCTGCAAAACCCTACCACAACATACAACATCTACAACTATAGTGTACGGGCAACTGCTCGTACATTTTTGGTCCTTCGAGCCGGATCGTCCGCCACTGGAACAACAGTTCTGCAAACTCACCAGTCGGTGATTCGGAAGTTATTGAAGTAAACAAAGTTAGTGCCCCACAACTACAATGGACACTAAGCAACAAGAACTTCTCAAGCGACAGGAGATCATCGCTGAAGGCATCAGGAAAATCGGTGTCAACTTTGGAAAGGATGGTCCTGACCGCAAGAACGCAGCTTACATCAAGGTTAGAATGGATAATCTCAAGGCCCACTGGAACGAGTTTGAGATGAATCATGGCGTGTTGCTGACCGCTGATGACCAGACTAATAAGTACTACTCTACAAAGGCGTATGAAGTTGTAAGGGCTGAATACTTAAACATACAACAGAAGTTGCAAGCCTGGCCCACTTATACCGCTGGAGACAAGGATTCTGGGAATCAAGGAGAGAACAGCAAGAACACTGGAGTTCCATCTAAGTCAGACGAGCTCAAAACTCAACAAGACACCAACTTCAGAGCTTTCTCTCGCTTCACTCGCAACTTAGGTACTGCTGACATAACCGAGAAATGGGACATCGAGGACAAACTCAAGACTCTCGAATCCCGATGGAAGGTGATTGACCAGGTACATTGGGAGCTTGACAACATTCTCGTCGGCAGTGACGTAAACTACGAGCTCGAGTTCTCGAAGTATGAAGAAACATACGAGTCCACTAAGCGAGATCTCAACCGCAAACTCAACCTCGCTGTACAGCAACGCGATAGTGCTCCGAAGATCGAGATTCCTGTATTTTCGGGAAACTACTCACAGTGGCCTACATTTCTTGACTTGTACACCGCTGCTATTCACAACAACCCGACCTTCTCTAAGGGTCAGAAGATGCAGCATCTAAAGGGGAAGCTAAAGGGAGAGGCTGAGCGTCTAGTGCAGCATTTACCAGTTTCCGAAAACAATTACAATTCCTGTTGGGAAATTCTAAATCACAGGTACAACAATTTGCAGCTGCTCTTTACGAAACAAATGCAAACTTTGATGAGTCAGCCTACAATTCAACATCAAAATGCTTACGAGTTGAAGCGCCTACATGACACCAGTCTCGAAACCGTGCACGCTTTTCGCAACCTGGGCATCGACACTTCAACGTGGGACCCTATTCTGGTGCATATCCTTGCGGGAAGACTTGATTCTCAGACATACTCAGACTACATTGAGGCGAGAAATCATCCCAGAGAGCTACCTGTATTTAGCGAATTCATTAAGTTCGTCGAGAACAAGTTCACTGCGCTGGAATCAGTAACGAAGAAAAGGAGTCCAATTAACTACAACAAACAACCCAATTCGTCACAAAACAAGGAGCCTACGACAATATTCCAGAAAGATACGTACAACAAATACAAACGTTATCCCAAAGCGAATCATACTAGCTGCGAAAGAAATTGTCCTATTTGCAAAACAAATCACATTTTACTTCATTGTCAAGCGTTTCAAGAAATGACTCCGGACGTAAAATTGAGGACACTTGAGCAATTGGACATTTGCAAGAATTGCATGTACTCACACAACGGAAAGAAATGCAATTCGCAAAAAAGATGTAGAGTGTGCAACAATTCACATCACACTACACTACATGACATGACACGCGATACCGAGCCAATGACTTTAGCGACCGGTCAACGACCCAACCATGTTGCTAACAACAAATCCTCGAATACTCAAGGAAAAGCAAATCACGTATCAGCAAACTTTAACGAAGTTCTATTGTCGACAGTTATGCTCAAAGTAAAAGCTGCAGATGGAACTCACATAACATTACGATGTCTTTTAGACCAAGGCTCCCAGCTGAATCTTATAAGCGAATCTGCTGTTCAACGACTTGGCCTTCGGAGATACAAACAAAACTCAACGGTGTCTGGGATTGGTACATCTGCCAGTCTTAGCAACGGAACAGTTCAGTTGAACTGTGAGTCACTCTATGGTGATTACCAGTTTACAACACAAGCACTGGTTATGGCAAAATTACTGAACAATTTGCCTAATTATTCTTTCGAGAGACAAGATTGGCCTCACACACAGAACATAAACTTGGCCGATCCACAGTTCAACTTATCTCGGCCAGTTGACATTCTACTTGATGCTGGAGTATACGCTGACATTATCATGAGCAACATCCTTCGGGGAAACATACACGCACCGATTGCGCAACAAACCAAACTCGGATGGGTGTTAGTTGGAAACACAAAGACATTCAACTGCCATGTAGTGGTGCACACTGATGATATCTCTCGTTTTTGGGAGGTGGAAGAGATAACATCATCTCACAACGAATCCTCGACAGTCGAAGAAGAGTACTGTGAGTCACTGTATACTCAAACCACGAAACGACTTGAAGATGGGCGATACGAAGTCAGGATTCCCATGAAACAAGACTTTGAACAACATTTGGGACGTTCAAAACCTCAAGCCGTCGCACAATTCAAGCAACTAGAAAAACGGTTTGATCGAGATGAAACCCTCGCTTCAAGCTACAAGGCCTTCATCAACGAATACATAACTCTCAACCACATGAAACCTTGCACAACGCCGACAACTTCAAGCTGTTTTTTGCCTCATCACGGAGTATTAAGGCCTGACTCAACAACAACTAAGCTGCGCGTGGTATTTAACGCATCTGCAACCACTAGCACGGGTCGCAGTCTGAATCAACTCATGGAATGCGGTCCCAATTTGCAAAAAGACTTACAAGCTATGATTCTACGATGGAGAGCGTTCGAATACGTGTATACAGCTGACATAGAGAAATTTTATCGACAAATTCGAATTCAAGAATCAGATCAACATTTGCAGAAAATTGTTTGGCGAGACTCTGACACAAAACCACTACAAGTATTTCAACTAACTACTGTGACGTATGGCACCAAATCTGCCCCATTTTTGGCAATGCGAACGATAAAGCAATTGATCGAAGATGACGGTGCGAAATTTCCTCTGGCGGCGAACATTCTGTCCAGTCAATTGTATGTGGATGACTTACTCGGAGGCTGCTATGACATTTTCACAGCACAGAAGGCTCAAAACGAACTTATAACCATGTTGAAGGGCGGCGGATTCAACCTTCGAAAGTGGGCTAGCAACAATGCATTCCTACTTGAAAACTTGCCTAAAGAACAAATTAGTCAAGGAATGTTTGATTTCAAAGACGCAGAAACGAATAAAACATTAGGCATAACATGGAATCCGCACACGGATCAGTTTACATACAAACAAATATCGCTTAGTAACAAGCGTGACGTCAACACTAAGCGCACACTATTGTCTGATATATCGAAGCTTTATGACCCGCTCGGCTGGTTGTCACCAATCACACTCAAGGCAAAGCTGATTTTTCAACAAGCTTGGACGTCATCAACGGGCTGGGATGATATTCTTCCATCGAACATACGACAAGAATGGGAACAATTCCGCCAACAGATGGTCAACATTCACGACATAGCTATTCCACGTTGGATCGGCAACACAAGAAAATCCTTTGAACTTCACGGCTTCTCTGATGCATCTGAACGAGCGTACGGATGTGTCGTATACTGCAAGTCTACTGATAAGGAAGGAAAACAGCTGATCAGACTGGTGGCAGCGAAAACAAAACTAGCTCCGCTGAAAAAACCTATCTCTCTACCTCGCTTGGAGTTATGCGGCGCGGCTCTATTAGCTCAACTCGTCAACAAGGTCAAGGAGTCAATAAACGAACCACATATTACCACATATTCCTGGACCGACTCGATGGTGGTACTTGGATGGCTGCAGGGTGATGAAAAGCGTTGGAAGAGTTTTGTAGCCAACAGAGTAGCACAGATAAAACAGATAATCCCGCCTAACTTTTGGAGACACGTCAAGTCGCAAGAAAATCCTGCGGACTGCGCAAGCAGAGGACTCTTTCCATCCGACTTAATGAGTCACACATTGTGGTGGAATGCCCCGTCTTGGCTTCAGAACAATAATATACCTAATCAAGAGGCCTTCACCACTACTGAAGAACAAAAGAAACGGGAACAAAATTGTGCCACTCAAGCAACTCACACGCCACTTATTGAGAATCTGTTGCAAGAATACAGTTCAATGACTAAGGCAACACGAGTCGTTAGTTGGATACTTCGATTCATAAACAATTCCCGTGACGCAACAAAGTCCAAGCGAATGTCATACTTGACTACTGAAGACCTAGAACTGGCTCAGAACTTAATCATCAAAACCGTACAGAACAATAGTTTTGGAGATGATATTGCTTGCCTACACAAGCACAAAAAAGTACGGACCACAAGCAAACTATTGAGCTTAAGCCCAAGACTAGACGCACAAGGCATTCTACGAGTGGGCGGAAGGCTTGAACATGCCAATTTAAACAACTCCCAAAAGCATCCGATGATATTACCTAGCAACCACAAGTTATCAGAACTCTTGATTGAGCAAGCCCACAAGAACACCCTTCACGGCGGAGCCAGACTCACTTTGGGTTATCTTCGAAACAAATATTGGATTCTTGGTGGAATGAACACAATCAAGAAACAAATAATAAAATGCGTCATATGTCATCGCTACAAAACGCAACGCAGCACTCAGCTGATGGCTGACCTACCTACGCCTCGTGTTACGCCGTCTCAGCCGTTCACCCATACAGGTGTGGATTTTACGGGACACGTTGAAATAAAGGCCAACAAAGGTCGAGGCATCAAAACAGTAAAGGCATATATTGCAATCTTCGTTTGCCTATGTACCAAAGCTGTTCATCTTGAGCTGGTGTCAGATCTCAGCACCGTTACATTTTTGGCTGCACTAAAGCGTCTCTGCGCACGCCGAGGGACACCAAAACATGTCTACAGCGACAATGGTACCAACTTTGTCGGCGCAGCAAGAGCGCTAGCAAAGGAACGCAAGGAGGCACTGCAAATCATAGCCAATGACGACCTCCTTAACAAAATTTCCGAATGTGGCATTGAATGGCATTTTAATGCTCCATCTTGGCCAACGGCTGGAGGTTTATGGGAAGCTGCAGTCAAGAGCATGAAGCATCACCTCAAACGCGTTCTTGGCGAACAAAAGCTGACGTACGAGGAATTCACAACTTTGCTAGTGCAAATTGAAGCCTGCCTCAACTCTCGGCCACTTGTCGCACTAACGAATGACCCCTATGACGTAGATTATTTGACACCAGGTCACTTTTTAGTCGGCAGCTCGATTCTGGCCCCTCCAATGACTTCAGAAGGTGACAATACCTGCTTAACTATACGATGGCGGCAGACAGAAAATATGTACAAGGAATTTTGGAAGAAATGGTCCAAAGATTACCTACAAACATTGCAGCTGCGAGGAAAGTGGAAATCTCCGACTGAGAACATCGCGGTGGGTGATGTCGTCCTTGTCAAGGAAGAGCATGTGCCACCTGCCAGATGGTTATTGGGACGAGTTATAGAAACACATCCTGGACCCGATAACTTAGTACGAGTCGTAACATTGAAAACCAAGTCGAACATTATGAAAAGACCCATAACAAAACTATCTCGTTTACCCATTGAAACAGGAAGTCATACTGAACATCAGCCAACACAAGGGTCTAAAGATAAACACGAAGAGATGGCTCCAACCACGCCACTTCTACGACGTAAACATGGACTTGGATCAGCGGAGAAAGGTGTTGTTGCAGCTTGCTGGAAGACACTACTATTATTCATAGTTACATGCGTGACACCGTCTGTACAACAACTTTTCAACGTCACTGCTCTCGACCCATCTCATCTGGTATACTTCGACAAAACTGCAGACTTACAGATAGTACAAGACAAATGGAGACTTGTGATCTATTACAATATGTCAACATACTGGAGAAGTGTTTCCGCCGTTGAACAATACATAAACCAACTACGAAACCTAGATCAGCAAAATATGGCTTGCTTTTCTATATCAACACAATTTGAGCACGAATTGAACGAACTGAAGCACTACCATACAGTCCTACAATATGAACACGGAAAACGCAGCAAGCGAGGTTTTGTAAACGGGATTGGTAACATTGCCAATGCTCTCTTTGGCGTGCTCGATGATAAATTCGCTGAAAAGTACCACAAGGACATAAAAATGCTTCAGAGCAACGAGAATCACTTGCTGGATCTCTACAAAAATCAAACTTCGGTCATTGAAGGCGAATACAACTTACTGAAGAGAAACGAACAAGTAATGAACCGACAGTTCATTGTCATCAACAAACAACTAAGAGATTCAATGCAACAACTGAAGACAAACCAAGAGAAAGCAACTTTTATCACAGCGACAGCACTGGCCGCAAATATGATGATTGCTAACTTGCGAAGAATACAAGACACATTGATCGACCTAGTGACAGATATTCGCAACGGAAAGGTCGACATACACTTGTTGAAACCCGATGCGTTTGAAAAACAACTGAATATTATATCAGGACAAGTGCCGAAAGGATTATCTCTACCCTGCACTAACAGCCTCAAATGCATCCAAAAGATGTATAAACTATCAAGTGTCCACGGAAAGCTTGTCGAAGACTTCCTTATTTTTGAAGTGAAGATCCCTCTGGTAACGGATGAACAGTATGAATTAACGGAAGTTATACCAATTCGAAATGTAAAGGGAGGCTCTATGACGAACATAATACCGACAGCTAAATACATGGCTGTGAACTTGAGGAAGGACATGATAATACCTTTGAATCAACAACAACTTTTATCATGCCTACAAGTCAATGAACATCAGCTGTTATGCAACTTCGACCTACCTATTTATGAAATAAAAACATCCACTAACATTTGCGAAGCTGATATTATAAACAACCGAAGAGCATCTAGTTGCCGCACAGAGATATCAAGTTGCATGAATGAATGGATTAAACTACACAGCAAGGACGCTTGGCTGTTTACATGTTGCGAGGAATGCACTATGCGCATTTTTTGCCCAACTGCAATTACGTCACAGACACTACGTAATACAGGCACAATCACCTTAGCAGCAGGATGCATGATGCGCGGTGATAATCACATTATTCACTCGCACTACAACTTGCAGAGCAAAATGGAATTAGGAAAAGATGACGAAGTCTACATACCGGAGACAAATATAAACAATTTAGTAACAAGCTATAATAGCAAAGTTGCAAACTTAACTGACATGAAGATAGAAACACATGAAGAGCAACTAAATAGTTTAAAGAGGAAAATAGACCAGATCAAGGAACAACAAGACATACAAACTATCATGTCAGCTGACGCGGAACAACACCATTACGTGCTGTATGGTTTCATAACAGTCTGTGGAATTATATTCTGCTTATGGGTATTATACAAGGTGAAGGGGCGACGCTTTTGTCCACCTCAAATGAAGACGGTAACTACGCCAGAACACCAGGAAGAAATCCACATGGTAGTAACCCAGATGGGCAGAAAACCGAAGGAAGATGAACAGGCGATAGAAGAGATCACCGAGCACCCTCTTAGAGCGTACCCCAGCGACAACAAGGTGGACTGCGGAACATCTCCAATTCCGCTCAGCGCCGAACGAAGAATATTTTAATGTTTTTATATTTTTAACTTGGTTTATTTATTTTTTACTTTACAAATTTGTATCTACATTGGTTTTACTTTGTTTTGTTTAATTTTTGTAGTTGGCAGGATGTACGAGCATCGCCACATAATTTGTATAGTTTTACGTTTTACCTGATTGTGCTGTATTCATAGTGTGCTGAATCAACAATCACTCCTTACACGTGCAGTCAATGTAATTTAGAATAACATTTTATACGTCAGTTCATTAAACTCACCGCACCAAAACGGACACAAAACAGTGGTTTTTACTTACTGTAAACATCCCGTTTTCCTGCAAAACCCTACCACAACATACAACATCTACAACTATAGTGTACGGGCAACTGCTCGTACACTTATGTTCCCTTTTAATGGTGCGTCCAGACCTGACGAACGCGCCGCGAATGCGCCGCTCGCGAAATGCGCGCGAGCT
Source organism: Amphipyra berbera (assembly GCA_910594945.2). NCBI lineage: Eukaryota > Metazoa > Arthropoda > Insecta > Lepidoptera > Noctuidae > Amphipyra > Amphipyra berbera. The sequence continues at coordinate 8,966,896 of OU343127.1, forward strand.
GCGCGCGAGCGGCGCATTCGCGGCGCGTTCGTCAGGTCTGAACGCACAATTAGGCTTGCATCGAATGATAATTAATAATCGAATGTAATTTATATTTAACTTTTGATTTCCTAATATATTCAGTCCAAAATTGTCAACTCATCTTTTTCCTGTACCTACGTTTTTTTGATGCTTTTCTTTTTAACCCTAAGGTTTACTGGTTGAGAATGCCTTATGGCATTAAGTCCGCCTTATGTACCACAATAGTGCATAGAAGTATAAATAAATAAATAAGCAGTAGACACCTTCTATATTTTTTATCACTCCTAGCATGGAAGTCAAACATTTTTTCTCGTGATGGCATACGTTTGTCCCACTAACCTTATCGAGGCTATGTATGAGCTGGCACCAGGAGGGCTCGATGACCTCGACGCACATGTAGTACTGCAGGTGCTGGATGCAGCTGAGCATGCGCTGGCGCAGCGCGAACGCATCCGCGTACAGTCGCGCCTCCGAGAAACGCTTCACCACCTTGTTGTACAGCCATACTCTATAGGAGTACCATTATAATTATGTATAATAAACACATGATACGCATACAATCATCCTGTAAGCGTCAACTACTAAAAACGAGCCTAATGACTGCTACAATGAATGGAAATAATCCACATCGTTTAGCACACGGGTTGGGAATCACACTATATTGTTACTGGCATTAGTTGGGATACATTAAAGAAACCTCCACGAGTGACAATACTTAAGTGCACCTTGGGCAGTCAGCCCCACTACCAATCTTGCTGACTGGCTAATCTTTTTACCACGGTATGACCGACCTTCATATACAAGGTTAGCCGGCAAGGGGGTACTAAGCCGAAAAGGTGTTAAAGTACCCATAATAATGGATAACTTTTGTTTTACAAGTTTCCCTAAAAGTCAATAAATAGTTCAAGAGAAATAGCTGTTCAAAGATTTCATAAAAAATACGCTAAATTCTATCTATCCTCAGCTATGATCAGCTGTGTTTACATTTTACGTTATATTTGGGGTCCCGGATTAGAAACTCCATTTTATGTATTCATAACTAAAGCAGATATAAAGAATTTTTGAAAAAACTAAAATAAAAATAATTTTACATGGAAAAAAAATTAAACGAGTTTTTAAATTTTAACACTTTCTTTAAAACAGTCATCAGTGATATAATAAGTGGCATGCGGCTTAGTACCCCCTTTCCGACTAACCTTGTATAACATGCCAACTCGAGAGAAGAAGTTATAAGCACGTAGCAGTATGATAGTACCTTCTCGGATAATCTCAAAGGGACTAATCACATTAATCAGCATCAATTCGTAAAAATACTGGCTAGTTTTAGACACCCTTATTCAGATCACTACTGAAATCGTGCGCTTTCAGCTGCGAAAGCATTCTATAGAATGCATCGAAGCGAAAAAGTGAAAGGCTGGGTACACAGCATATTCATACAAAATTCCCATTTTCTAAGTGTGAAATGCGAATTGATGCTAATAACTCTGTTTCGTCCCTTAGTCGGCTTTTATGAGAGCCACGGGTCACCCTCTAGCAGGCGTAGCATGACCACAGTAGACAAGGGTTTTGTCGACTAAAGAATAGACAAAATGACATATTCCCATCGTGTTTATGTCGTTTTGTCTATTCTTCTCTCTACTGTGGTCATGCTACGCCTGCACCTGTGGCATGTTAAGTCATATTCGTGGTAGCATATTCTGTGCCGATCACCTCACCGTTAAAGTAGGCTAGACGAGCAGCAACGTTACCGGTGTAAGAACACTGGCTTCTTTGTTCACCCGCCAGCAAAGAGTTGGCGTTAGCTTTTTTACTACCTATTTCTAGCAGCAAACATCAAAAGGCAGAGGCCAACTTTACAAAGAAACCAAGAGATTGTAAACAGCTGAACGAGCAGCATAATGCGACGATACGTTTGGTGCAGTGGCTGCGTGACTGGATTCTGCCCTACGAGTTGCGGGTTCGATTCCCGCAAGTAACAAATATTTGTATGGAGTAAATTTATTCAGGAGGATTTAAATTTATTTAGAACAACGTAATCAATAAAGAAAAAAATCACCAGTTTATTTATATTGTTAAGGTGATTATGGCAGTATATAGTCAAAACTTTAGTTCTTCTAGTCTATTGAGGTAGCAAATTATACCGGAAGATGAGCATGGTGACTACTATCACGATCGCAGATAATGCCACGAGCAGGAAGGTCGACGTTTAGTAAAGGTAGATGATGTTTACCCCCAAGTTTTTCATGAAATGTTTTTATTATATCAACTTTATAATTAAAAGTACATTTGACGAACCTGCAAAGTAGTCTCTCAACGTGTTTACAGTAGAACAGGTGTCTGAATATCATCTGGTAACAGGCGATAGCTTTGTGATTGAGTATTAGAGAGACAGGCCACTTCACCTCCATGCCGAACGAAAATGTCTCTATACCCGTAAGTGGTGGACAGTCTTTATTCTGCTTGTATTCTGAAATAATTATAATCATAATTATTCATAGAGCTTGTCTTGGTTCAATATACAATGTGTCCCAGTAGTATGTAGTAATATTTTTTTAAAGGCGGTATGAAAGGGGGTACTAAGCCGAAAAGGTGTTAAAGTACCCACAATAATGGATAACTTTTGTTCTACAACTTTCCCCAAAAGTCCATAGTTCAAGAGAAACAGCTGTTCAAAGATTTCCTAAAAAATACTCTAAATTCTATCTATCCTCAGCTATGATCAGACATGTTTGCATTTTACGTCATATTTGGGGTCACGGATTAAAAACTCCATTTCCTGAATTCATAACTCAAGCAGGGATGAAGAATTTTTGAAAAAACTAAATTAAAACTAATATTTCATGGAAAAATAATCGGATTTTAAAATTTTAACACTTTCTTTAAAACAATCATCAGTGATACATTAAGTGGCCCGCGGCTTAGTACCCCCTTTCCGACTAACCTTGTATATGTTACAGCGGAAGTAATAAATCCGGATATTATATACTATCTACTCGAATTAGACATAGTGATAAATGACACAGAATTAATCACATTAACTAGCTATTTTATATAATATCTTGAAAGACTTGGATAAAGTAATAAAATAAGTATAGGTGAAGATCATAAAGTTTTATTTCAATTCGCCTTAAGCATATGTGTAGCAATAATATGCTGTTATTTTAAATAGTAATAATGATATTTTTTCTATCGACGGATTGAACGACGTAAATTGAAAGCTCACTAGCCATAACACAAATAAAACCGTATTTATTACTTTGACTAACTTGGACCTGCTATTATGAGTAATATCCGGATAAAGTGATTAATTTATCACATTGTCTAGACAATTTAGTCATTATACATAATGACCAGTTATTATGTATAATAGCTATTTAATCGCTATGACTGTAACATATACACTTTATTTTATAGACAAAAACACCCCACTTGTGGAGTCGATTTCCCACCTCCCCAAAGATAGAGTAGGTAATATTAGTATTTGACTTATCTATTTCAACATCTACATACTCAAACACCCGCAACTTAAGACCTAGGCATTGCAGAGGCATAAATTTAATGTCATTTGAAAGGCATGGACAACCTAAAGAAGTATCAAACTGCCATACATAAGCTAAGCAATTTTTGTAATGAGACATGAAAGTTAAATTTTAAACATAACCTTACACATTATATTCACATTTTCTAAAATACTACAAAATCTACACGGGATACACGTGTCTTTTATGTTTTTTTAATAATCTGACTTGTTCTAGAAAACAAAACAAAAATCACGCCTCTGTAGATATGAGTCTAGTGTTTGAATAATTATGTATTAGGTCGAAATTTCTGAGCCAATTACTAACATTTTTCTATCTTAAGCCCCTCAATTAAGTGGGTTTTCAACCCCATGTGTCAGATGCTTTTATTGATAATAAACTTGTGTGTATATGCCGCCCTAAAAGTTTTATTACTACATACCTACTGGGACATTGTATACATATAGCTGCCTAATGACGAAAAGATTAAAGGAAGCTCAACTGAAAATAAAACTGGATAAAAATAAGGTTACCTTTTTCATCTTCAGTTTCAATAGATAGAATTTTAAACATTTGGAATTGCAAGTCGTAGGGAAGTAGTTCTATCTTCATATCTTCATTGTACGGGTCGTGACTTGCTGCAGAGAGCCTAAAATTAGGATTAATCATATTAAACGACAACGATTTTTTATTGACGACACGTTTGGTGCAGTGGCTGATCGATTAACTTCTGCGTTACGGGTCGTAGGTCCGATTCCCGCACGAATCAAATATTTGTACGGCCTACAAATAGTTGTTCCGGGTCTGGGCGTTTGTGCATGTGAATATTTGTGTCTGTAAGCGCTCCCACGATACAGGAAAAATCCTAGCATGGGGCAATGTTATCCTAAAAAAAATACAATCGCATATACAAGGTAAGTGTTTGGCAAGACTGGCAGCGCGGTGCGGGGAGCGGCGCGGGTGCGGGAACGCGCGCGATTTACCTATCCGCAGTGGAGCGTGGCTTCGTTCTGAGCATTGTCGTGTCCAGTGTTTGTCAAAATATCATATGGATAAAGAAGACTTACTTTTACTGGAAAATTCTTACTAAAAAACGTTTTTTCGACATCCACAGTGCATATCGTGCTTGAATAGCACTTATTAATTCTTCAACATTTAATTTTGAAGACGCCGCCACAACAACGCGCGTGGTCAGCTCGAACTAGTTTGAGATCCCCGCTCCCGCGCGGGTTGTCGCTTGCCGCCCGCGCTCTCACTGCGGCCACTTGTATGATTGTATGAACGAGCTATGGCGTGAGCTACCCGCGCGCTCCCCGCGCCAAGTAGCCCGCGCCGCTTCCCGCGCCCGCGTGCCCACTATGGACACTCAAATGAAGTTCTTCTGTTTGAACTCGCCGCACCGCGCCCGCCCCGCGCCCGCGTTTGCAGTCTGGCCAAAGGCTTAGTCGGAAAGGGGGTACTAAGCCGAAAGGGTGTTAAAGTAACCATAATAAGGGATAACTTTTGTTCTACAACTTTCCACAAAACTTGATAGTTTAAGAGAAATTGCTTTTCAAAGATTTCGTAAAAAATATGCTTAACCCTCGGCATGCCTGGTAGGGTCTGTCAGACCCACCTCTGAATATAAACTGTTGTTTTCCTTTTAAATTTGAATTTTGCGCTTTACCGCACTCAGTAGCTGGCCGTTATGATGCGCTAGACGCCCTCCAGCCGCTACCTCGGTCCGGAGCACTCTCCCGTAGTAGTAGGACGTGCGTATAGTTCGCGCGGGTCTCACAGACCCGACCAGGCATACGGTGTGACTTTTTTGTGTAAGTATTTTTTTGTAGTGTTTTTGTAAATTTATGTTATTTTTGTTCTTAAAAATAATATTTAATACATTATTTTAGTTTCAAAATAGGGAGCCATCTGTGCGATAATGATATTTGTAATTTATTACTAGACGCGGCTGAAGAGGATGATTTAATTTTCAACTCTCGTGTAGAAGAGTCCAATCACGTGAGTCAGGGGAGCAAGGCGTCTGATTCAGAGGCAGAAAACAATGATGTGGGAGAGGCTTTCATAAAATATTTGGGCCTTGCACTGATTGAACCACATTTGCAGTCAAGAAAAAACAACTATCGCCTTTCTACAGATCTTCGCAAACGAATAGGTAGCCATTTGGGTACCCAAGATGGCACACCATTGAAAAAATCGACTTCTGCTATAAAACGTAGATGCTACGTAGTCAAGAAAGATCGCAAAACACTATATATCTGTGAGACCTGTAAGAGTCTCTTATGTCTGGATCATGCAATTTTCCAATGTGCCATTTGCTTCCGAACCAGGGCTCCAGAAAATGTTGATAGAGGTGACGAAGACTGAATATTCAATAGTTATTCATAAGTGCACGGAAGTGCCTTATATGTATTTTAAATAGTCTGATTGAGATCTCTTTAGTTTTTAATAAGTAATGTATGTTATAAGAGTAACGAAGTGATTTTTTGGTTTTAAAACGCTACCTGGGTTTAATTAGAAAAATAATTAATAAAAGTTGTTGATTTGTAATACTTTTTTATATTAACTCCTAATATACATCCCTAATAAAATATTAGTACATTCTAATAACTTATTTATCAAAAAATATTTGGGAAATAACTAGTTAAAAATCCGGGTCTGACAGACCCACCAGGCATACCGTGTAACTTCTTGCCTCCAGGCATGCCGAGGGTTAAAACTATCTGTCCATAGCTATGATCAGCTGTGTTTGCAATTTAGGTCATATTAGGGATCACGGATTAGAAACTGAATATTCTGAATTCATAACTAAAGCAGGTATGATATTTTTTCGAAAAATCTAATATAAAAATCTTTTTGCATGCAAATAAAAATTAGCGAATTTTGAAATTTTAACACTTGCTTTAAAATAGTCATCAGTGATACTTTAAGTGGCCCGCGGCTTAGTACACCCTTTCAGACTAACCTTGTAGTTCTCTTTTTTATTAATTTTATTTTTGCATGTGTGTCGTGTCTCTGTACGTTAATTTTATTTTTATTTCTTTCATATTTTTAGTCCCATACGTTATCCGGTAAAGTATTGGCCTCCGCTCTTTTACTTGTGGGACTTAAAAGACGATGAAATTTTATAACAGATCAACTTTTGTCCGCGACTTCGTCCGCGAGGATATTGAATATAAACATTGATTGACTATGGGGGGTAGTTTAGAAAAATCATGAAACACGTGTTTTATCATGCGAATGAATTTGATTTTCCCATACATACTTCAATATCCTGATGCACCCCATATTAGGGAAATTATATAAATTAAATAACAATTGAAGAAACATTACCTCAAACACAATCCCAAAAGGGATTCCAGTTTTGAAGGTATAATGTCATCAATCTTCTTAGACAGTTCCTGTTCCGTAGCATCCATAAACTGTACAATAAAGTCTCCTTGGCTCATCAAGAAGTAATTCTTCACTGACTTCAGTCTTCCCATGAGATCATATTCCTTTAGTAGGAGTTCTAATAACGACTTGCTGGCGTATGCATACGCTTTTTGTATTATGGCACCGTAGTTTTGTTCCCTTAAGGAGTATTTTATTTCTTCTGTGTTGGTTTTTGCGATTGGCTTACCTATTAGATTGTGTTATTAGTAACAAATAATAATTAGAAAACAAAAATAACACTATGTGATTCGAATGATGGGTCACATACAGGAGGTTACAACGATCGCATTTTACAAAATATGTAAAATGAGATCTTGCCCTTACTAGCCCATATTGGACCATAGATATTTATACTATGTTATGTATATGGAGTCCACTTCAAACTTCTTGGTCGCTCTGAAGACAACGAGTATGGCGTACACCAGCCTTTAAAAAACGAGTGCATGGTTTGTGAATTTTTAACCGACTTCCAAAAAAAGGAGGAGGTTCTCAATTCGACTGTATGTTTTTTTAACCGACTTCCAAAAAAAGGAGGAGGTTCTCAATTCGACTGTATGTTTTTTTAACCGACTTCCATAAAAAGGAGGAGGTTCTCAATTCGACTGTATGTTTTTTTTGTTTGTTTCTCGATATCTTTGCTAACTGAGAACCGATTTTAATGATATTTTTTTTTGTATGAAAGAATATCTTTCGAAGTGGTCCCATTTAAATTTGGTGAAGATCTGATGAAGCACTTCGGAGATAGACAATTTGAAGTCGGTTTTTTTTTTGTTAAAAAGTTTCATTATCTTTACACTGTATGATCGACCTGCGCAAACTCTCACTTGGCTGAGAAGTGTGTTCATTATAACGTGATCTGTAAGAATGTAACGAAACTTAAACTTACCACACTGACTTATCACATTCAAATATTTCCCAGTTCTAAGGATGATATCAGTGAACTTATCTAAGAACTTTGCCACTCTATCCCTCTGAATACTGTAACGTTTCTCCCAGTAGTCTGCTGAATAATCTACTGGAAGCTCTTCCTTGTTGATAAGTTCATTATCTTCTATCATAAACTCCTGAAATACATTTAAAAAATTCTTGTAGTTGTGCTATGACAAAATTATGTAACTCAAACAAGCTTTCTATTAATTATAGGCATAATTTTCGAATACTTAAAACACATGAAAAGCATATAAGTTAAAAAAATACTAAGTTTAACAGGCTTATAATGAGCTTCATCTGTAACTGAGTTAGTGAAAAAATTGGAAAATCGATTTTAAACAATTTTTTTATCTATACTAATATTATAAAGAGGAAAGATTTGTATTTTTTTGTATGTAATGAATAAACTTAAAAGCTACTCGACCGATTACAAAAATCTTTTGCCCGTTAGTAAGCTACATTATCACTGTAACAGGCTATAATTATCTTTATTTATCCCAAAATGTTTAATGATTAAATAAAAAATACCTGGAAAGGATCAACAATAGTGCCTTTGTGTATCCACTGGTCTAAAATACAGAGGTAGGGTCGGCAAGCGCGCTCGGTGAGGAACAAAGATATCTCTTGGGCCCTGGCATCGCCCATCAGTGTGTTTGTTTTGTCATGCAGAACTGTTAAGACTGCGCCGCCGCGCAACTCACTCTGAAATAATAAAACAGTTTTTAACCAGGCAAACTGACAGAGCACCTTCCAGATTAGAGTAAAATTTTAATCTGTTGACAATAATAAAATAAAGTACTTTTGGTAAATGTTTATTTATATTTTTTAGACGCATGTAATTCGTATTTTCATTGTAAACTGATGTTAAAGAAAGAAAGAAACAAAGAAAATATATTTATTCTTGTTTTAGTACAGTAAAATATACACAATCAGCCCATTACTGGCCCACTGCTGGACACAGGCCTCTATTCAAAATGGGGAGAGTTTAGGATTTAGTCCAATACATGGGCCTGGTGCAAGTTGGCAAGCTACACACATCATCGAGAACTTTTTGGAGTCCTCTCAGGATTCCTCACAATGCTTTTCCTTCAGTATTAGCAAGTTATCTTTAAATATATTTTTACGAATATTGTAAGTAATAAGTGATCTACTCAATAAAAACCACAAACCTTTCCGATGTTTGTGACAATGGCGGCAAGAACTTGCATGGTATGCATAGTAGGCAAGATAAAGTACCACAGCTTTTGTAATGTGAGGTTTGCAGATAAGTGTTCAGTCTCCAGCTGAGCTATCATGGTCTGAAAAGTAAAACTATAGTTTGTAATTATAGCAGAAATAAACAGGCCAACAAAGGTTGTAGGCTTCAAGAAGGTTCAGTATGCAATAGGTCAACAAAGCCAAATCCTGGTATCAACCACTGTGTGCACAGGGAGTTGTGGCAAATTAAACAATTTACAAAAAGTTCTTAAGTTTTTAACCAAGTGAAAATAATGAAATATTGCTTACATAATAATCCTTTAAAAGTATTTCAATGGCTGCAACTAAAGCATGCAGCACCTGACCAGACCACATATTGCAGTGCTCAATAAATCTTCTCACTATAGAGTAATTGGAAGCCAATGGAAGCATTTGTTGAATCATTTGTTTCAGTGCATCATCCACATCATCGGATATTAGGAATGTTCGAGGGTCATAGGTATCTTTAACTGGTTGATGGACAATGTAGTTGCCGGAAACACCAGAAAAGATATACAGCAAATCATCCATAATGATATTCTCTTGAGATGCTATTGGCACACCGGCTGTAATTATATTTACACTAATATTATAAATGCAAAAGATATACAGCAAATCATCCATAATGATATTCTCTTGAGATGCTATTGGCACACCGGCTGTAATTATATTTACACTAATATTATAAATGCAAAAGAGAGTTTATCTGTCTGTTTATTACTTCTTTACACCTAAACGGCTGAACCAATTTTGATTAAACTTGGCGCAGGTATAGCCTAAAATCCGGAGAAGGATATAGGATACTATTTATCAACATACCATGCAAGCAAAGTTATGTTATATTTTATAAATAATGGTTTTCTTCTTTCACAGCAAGATCGAGTGGTAACATGCACAAATAAAGATATAAAAAGGAGTTATTTTGCCTAATGCGAAACACAAATAAGTAAATAAGATAAAATAGCTATTAATAAGAAGTAACTATAGCTGATACTCACTTCTGAGAGTGAAAAATAAAACAAATATGTTTAGTTTAGAATTGAACAAATTCATATTATCGTCACCGGAAAGCCAATAATACTTAAGCGCCATTTTTGGCCAAAATGAGTTATATATATCGTTGGATTGGATTTTTTGAATCCAATCTAACAATATATAACTCATTTTGGCCGAAAATGGTGCTTAAGTAGTATTGGCTTTCCGGTGACGTTATGTATTTCCTTCTTTTAGTACCAAAATATGATAAGCTTATACTTACACATGGAAGAAATGATTGGAAGAGGTTCTTTTGGGAAGTCCCAAGACATAGCAGGATGATCTTTCTGCCAATTAGGTAAGTCCAAACTATTATACCAGTTAGGTCTAAGCTTCGATTCTTTCTCTTCGAAGGACTTCATGACAAGTTTCTTACTCTCATCCACTGCTTTTAAAAGTTTGTCTTTGATCTGAATGAATAATTTTACATTTAAAAAATATGTGTAGGTAATAAAATCTTCTTGTTAGAGTTGTAAAAGGTGACTAAGGGGTTATGTCAAAAGAATCGACAGCATCTCAATGTGAATTTCCCTATGCAACTGTTCACTGTAGTGGGCTGTGTGGAAGCCAATTTACATTCGCTAACATTCAGAGCTGATATGATAATGAGAATAAACTTTGTTTCAAGAACCTCTATTTAATTAAGAAATATTATTAATAATTATATTCATAGGATTGTATTCACCTTGTGCCAGGCAAAATGTGCCAGTTCATAATTATATCTAGTCAGAAGTCATTGAAACACTATTAAATTTCATTTAAAACCATAGAGACTTCACACTGGTATTGATAACAGTTTGTCATAGCAATTATCAAGATTATCAACAGCTCTAGGATACACAACAAACACTATGTTTATCAAACTAATCAATAACCATCCATAACTTACTATGGAAAGATGTTTCTCTATGTAAAGTTTTTTTTTTATTATACCCTTTCCTCTGTGAGTAAGCACTTAAAAACATGGTTTATATTACTCATTACTTTTCAGGTATTTGTGGCCATTGGAAAATCTAGCATCTAATATACCAGTTTGTTATTATCAGCATAAAAAGATGAATGGTTGATGGCAATAGGCTCGCCCCCTATTACATGGGACTTAAACATAACAGCAAAATTATGGTGTTACTACAAACCTCTGCCCAACCCTTTGAGGAATACAAAATGTGGTGTTTTTAAGTTAAAAGATGAACAAAGCACATACCTGTGGAAGGTCGTCTTTTGTAATTTGATGTTTATTGTCACCCAATATAGGCTTTGGAGCCACTTTTGGTTTGTATATCTTAGACTTTTTCTCATCACACACCAGCTTGTAGAACAGTACTATGATGTCTGCTAAATTATCAGTACTAAAAGAAAAGTTTAATCAAACAAAAGGCATTACCATCAATAACTTTATTAAATTGTTTAAAAATTGTTAGCCTGCATCGTCCTACTACTGGTCCAAGGCTTCCCTGATCTTCCCATGATTGACTTACCTACCTTGTAGTTTTAGTTTGATTTAATTAGAACACTACTTCATAAATATTAGCAGGGACACACTATTAATTTGTATTTGAATGCAGCCATAATAAACTAATTTTATTTTTACTTATATAGTATAATCTGGTTTTCTCTCAATGGTGAAATGAAATGGTGTGTGCTAGCTCACATATAGATTTTTTACTTTTAATTGATATTGAGATACATGTGAGGCATCCAGCAACACTAAATTTTAACGAGTAAATAACTAACTAAAAAAGGTTAATAAAAGAACACAATATTACGAACTTTCTGTTCCTGAGTTCTTCGTATTTTTTCAGAAACGATTTAGCGTTCGAAGCTTTTAGCGCCAATCTTTGAGCGTATTCGTTCACTTGCTTGGACGATAAATTACTGTTGCCATAGTTGGGATCGTTCTGGATGTAATCTAAAACAGTGTCCGCTTCCAAACTACATCTGTAAATTCAATAAAAAAGACATTATCATCAATTACAAATGACTAGATTTGAATGCACAAGCTAATACATAGCAAAGTACTAAAAGTAATCAAACTCATAGCTAACCCTAACGCGTCAAGAAGCTCCTTGATGGTGCCTTGCATTTTATCTTTCGGTAATATCCAGTTTTGAAACATTTACTAGCAAAATATTTTTAAAAATCTGATACAGCTTCATTCATTTGTGTTGAATTCAATTTGACAGTTGAAGTTGATGTATATTTGACATATCGTTAACTTTTTTTAAAGTTGGTAAAATGCAAAAAGGTTTTATTTATCTTTAATCATGTTTTAAAAGTATGGCAAGGACCTTATGGCAACTCTATGTTTTTTTATGTTAGAGACGCAGTGAATCGGAGTCTGCAGTTCTTTTTAAATACATCGTAAATAATATAATTATTATCTCTCAAATATTATGAATTTCTAAGACATCATTATCAGTACAATATTTATTTTACATTATAAGATACATAATCTCACCTCAGGCCCAACTAGCGACATCTAGTGGTAAGCGGAAGATTATTAGTTCCCAATACAGCGTTCTTGTAGTATTAACCTACTACACTGAAGTGAGAAAATAAATCTTCTTATTATAAATCTGCTTCTTGCATTTCGTGGTGAAAAGCTAGCCAGTCAGTGAGGTTGGTATCAAGGCTGACTGTCCAGGGTACGCCGGACATCACTCGTGGATCTTTCATTATAAATAAAGCTTATATTTACACCATCTCTCAGACAAAAATATTTATTTCCTGCAGGGCTATTGGCTATCTTTTACACTGACAGTTACCAACTGACTTTTGATGACAACCGAACTTCGATGACAACTGAGAATTTCATAACATTGGTATTGCGTATCACACTGAGTGGATATCTAGTTACGGTGCCTTACGTGCGGGGCACGGTGCTCATCGTCCTACCGCTTGACGCCTCTATTTTTTATCGACTATTATACGGCTAAGTTGTGTAATGCCCTTTGAGCATTACAATGCTACATTTTAGAGAACATTTTATTTTAACCGGTTTAAATACACATGACACGTGAAGTTGGCGGTAAATTCAGTTCATTGTAGTTTTAACTCGAGAGTCGAGCGGCGTAAATAAATTTAATTATGTTATTAAGTTTAGTGCGTGAAAATAAATTCTTAAAGAAAGGTAAGTAAAACCAAAAAAATAAGGATGCTCCGGTTAAAATGACGAAGTTTTGTTTATAATGTGAAAGTTGTTAAGTATCAAAGTTTGTTCTAGTAGAGGACCGATTTCTATGTTTTTGAACTTCAACATACTAAAATAACATAACACTTTAAGTTATATGTAACGCAAGGTGAGTGTAAGTTCATAATATAATATAATGGCGTAATATATCTTATTTTAAGATGCCTGCATGACGAAGAATTACTATGAGACAAACGGAGTTGCTTGTGGAGTTTGCGGAGATATAGCATTGGGTCGCTTTTCGGGAGGCCCTCAGGGTGCTCGAGGCACCCGAGAAGTGTGGGGCTTCGTGGCGGTCCAGCTTAACCCCGTAGCAAAGGGAACAACCAAAACACCAGACCAATGGTATAGAGTAAGTTTACATTTTAATAAAGTATCCTCTAGAAATACACCATCAACTTAAAATATTACTTACCTACCTAATACATTTCCACTCACTTCATCATTTCTATAAATACCAGTAAAGTTATTTCACATACATTTTTTGTCACACTGCCCTTGGTTCCTTTAAAATCCATAAACACACCCCACTTAAGAACCCAGGGGCTCACAAAACACTTGAGTATAAAAGAACTATCTAAAAATAGCTTGCTTATTATCATTGTGTTCTAAGTATTAGCTGCCTATCCTTATAATGATTGTGTAGATATTTATTAATTCTATCTTAATCCAATTGATTTTCTTCAATACGATTAGGATATAACAATAGGATAAAGTTTGAAATAGAAATGTGACCATAGTATAAAATTATTGTAAAAAAATATATTTAATATTTTACAGAAACTATCAATAGATGGGACAGGCCCCTGCTGATTCGGGAATTGCAGCAACCAACCCTTTCATGTCCTATCCCAGTACATCGACAAGTATTCCTCAGCCCTCAACTGGATGTGGAATGGCTTGAAGACGAGGTTCCATCTCCATTAGGGCTACAACCCGAATCGAAGACCTTAGCGCCGTCACTCTCCGCTGAGAGACAGCCCGCCGATACTGCTGTTTCTATCCAGTCAGACGAGCAGCCCGAGGTTCCGTCAAGAGAAGCTGGTAAGTATATCTTAATACATAATTATACAGTTTCAACGCAATGATAGCTCAGTGCTAGTGATGTCGAATTCCGTAAGGCCGTGGATATGAATCCTACAATGAGCTTGAGCTTTCGTTGAAGGGAAAACATCGTGAGGTGGTAAAGTACTTTGTAGGAGGTACCCACCTGTCTGGTTACCACACCCTCAAGTTGTAAATCTATTGCCTAGCACCACCACTGGTGTGTTCCGGCAGCTGCACTTGAGGCCCATTCCCTTCTAGGCCTTATGAGCTTACAACCATGTATTCTAGTCAAACACTAGCCTATACATTGTAAATAAAAAAAAAACTAAGAAAAGTAGTTAGAAGAAAAACATTAAAAAGCAAATTGATTTTTAGGGCGTGCTGAGCTCTCCTCTCTACCAGTTTGAAGGTCCGGAGACAAAGTTAGTATGTTGTGTTTTATAAAAATAATAAGTAATAATAAGTCTTCAATGTCAAACCAATGTAAAATTATATAAATTTCAGTTCGTAGAGATGAGAACGTGCCACGCTGGGCCTACGACATCGAAATGCGGCGTATTGCTGCTGATGCACAACTTGCAGCCGCAGTAGGAGCCATAGTCGAATGAGGGAGATATAGGATGATGTACATAATTATGTACATCGTACGTGAAGAAGTCTCGTACATTATAATAAGAATAAGTTAATAAGTACGATAAAAATTGTAAATAAGTTTACAATATTATTTATATTATCATTTGTTTGTATTATTTGTGTGGATAGTAAAATGATAAAACAATAAGAAAAAATTAAATATAAAGACAAAATGGCATTTATTCAATTTAGGCTAAAGCCCATTAGCACTCATTGAATGTCGACAATAAAGACAACCCCATAAAAAGCCTGCCCTTCACCGCTTCCTAGTGTTTAAACTGGAAAGAAGAAACGGCGCAACAAACTCCCCAGCAACATAAATCTGTATGTAGCATTAAAAATGATTCTATATAATTATAATTCTCATTTTTTACAAAAATAAGGACATAATAAATGTAATAGTTTACAAAATGTAAAGAATATAAAATACATTATGTCAAAATTAAAATAGGAGAAAAAACACTATAATAAAATTATTATAGATGTCACAAAAGATAAAAAACAAATGACTTAATATAATTATTACAAATTACTCCTAGTATTCCATAATCTTTGGACTAGTATGTTCCTAGTCATCTGGAATTGCCTCGATTATTGCCACCTCTCTAAAGATTTGGCTCTGTTGTTCATTGTCAACATCGTCACTCTGAGGCTCAGAAATTGGAACATCATTCCGTACATTGGCTATAATTATGCAGAACAACACATGCATTCACTATGTTGGCTGCTGTAACTGGATCATAGTGAAGTAACCTGGTCCTAACGAACACCTCCAACATGCTTTCAACTCCAATGCAACATTCTACAGTGTTTCTAACTATACAATGAAGATCTGTATAGTGTTCTTCTGAACCTGGAGCTGCACCTAAAATAGGTGTCATCATCCAAGGGCACTGTGCATATCCAGAATCACCTAAAATATATAAATAATATGTCATGTATTAAAATATAAATAATATATTATTATTAATCAAATATTAGTTTTATTTAATGATTGAGCTCACTAAATATTTATTAATACAAATGTATTATGTAATGTATTAATAAATAATATAATTATGATAATAGAATGCTCAATAATTAATGTATTAATTTAATTCATTAATTGATTACTCCATTACCAACAAAATAAATAAAATCCTAAATTTTAAGATATTTGCATGTCAATAATTTGACTAAAGTTGTAAGACCTAATTCTAATTACATGTAGACCAAATGTGTTATTTACTTTTCTGCATATAAATGAATTTGAATAACTAGCCAAAATAATATGTTAAAAATTATATTTTTACCTAATAGCCAACAGCTCTCTCTACTCCTTTCCAGCCTTTCTAAGAGCGGTTTTAAGGGGCATTGATTCCAGACATAGGAATCATGTAAAGCACCACCAAATGATGCATCAACATGCAGTATATTTATATTTACATCACAAATCTGAAACAAGAGTCAAAAGAGTCAATATTTTACTCAGTAATTAAATATAGTACATAGGTATTTAAAGAATATGAGGATTATTCACATATCTTTAAATTTTCTTTTACTTTGTAGAATATTATATGTATCACTTACTAGTAAAACATTCGAAGAATGATATTTTTTTTCTATTAAAATATGTCTCCTCATGACCAATAGGATGGATTAAAGCGACATGTGTACCCTCAATGCACCCAATAATGCTGAAAATCCAAACTTTTCCATGAACCTGAAAACAGCAATACAAAAGGACAAATCAAAATATTTTCTTTTTAATATACTTAATTATGTTTTACTATTATAATAAAAACACATAATAAACTTACACTTTCATAATTGTTTCCCTCAAAATCACAATCAAACAACAAAAATCGCAACTTTTACTCCCTTTATTAAATGTCAGCTTCGGTGATGATCACTAGAATTCGTAAAACACTACCTATGAGTAGTGTCTTTCACGAAAGCGATGACAACTAAAATTTGATGTCCACTATGCTTACGCGATCGCAATCTTACGAATATCGATACGAAAACAACTGTCAAAATGTGTTACGGTGGCTATCAGCGATAGTCGGTGCTCATGACGTCATCTTGGTTGGTCACTGAAGATAGCCGATACGAAACTAGCTGTTTGACAGTTAATCGTTGTACACTTTGCAAAGTGATCATCACTATGAACTGTCAACAGAGATACGCAATAGCCCTGCTGGCCGCCGACATTTTATTATCCTGAGCCGACGTAGGATATGGATGATCTTGTTATATAAATGTAATAGTAGGTACTCGACTAGTGGCGCGGTGGCGCCCCTATTTTACGTGCTCTTTTTTGCACAGCTGTAGCTGATATTTTTAGCAAATGTTCGGTAAAATATCCTGTTGAAAGTGTTTTAAAAAAGTATTATAAACATAACATCACACCTGTATTCCCCCAAGAGTTGTGTAGACGTGTATAGTAACACCCTCATTTCGCCGTTATGTTTAAGTCCCATGTAATAGGGAAGTAAGTACCAACCTATACTTATAAGTATCCCATGTAAGTAAGTATTATAAAATGTTTGAAAATATCGACAAAGGTGGAATACAACAATAATAAGGAATTGATGTCTAGTATAGCAATGTTTTAAGTTCATAGTAGATATTTATTGCTAACAACAAAAATACGGGCGTTTTTTTTTAAATCTGGAGCCAGACTTTTATATTGATGTTTTTTATAAATGACTTTTACAAATTCAGTACTTAGTTAACAATGATCATACATAATTCGTAAGGCAACCTTTATGATTACTATAACTAGGTACCTACTACTATGGGCCGTGAAACTATACTGTGCCCAAAGAGTAAACTTGAGTAAGGTCGGCTAAACACCTGTACCTAAGTTTTCCTCACGTAAGACCCTTACGTACCTAATTAACTTACGATCAATTTGTTAATGTAAACTCTCTTGTAAGTAGCTTATCAACTGATTTCTAAAATCGAATTAATTGTCATAAGTTACTTACTTACCTACATAAATTTTACGGAAACAACTTACAAGTGTTATGGCGGCCTAAAGTAATAGGGGAGTTACTGTCTGTTTGTACAGGACCTACGTAATAAGGTTTTTCTACATTCAAATTATCCATCACTGGCTGGGTCTAACAAACCGCTCACGGTGCATTTATGAAAAATTTAGAGCCTAGTGGTGTGACCGTCGGACCGTCAAGTCATAGGTCTCCAGTTCGAACCCAAGGCACGCACCTCTGACTTTTCAGATTCAAGTGCGTATTGTATAATAATGATCACTTGCTTAAAAACGGTGAAGGAAAACATCGTGAGGAAACCGGTGTGCTTGAGAGATATGTCTCGACGGCATATGAAGCCAAGTCAGAGGCCCATGGGCGGCATAAACTCTGACACCAGGTTAGCCATTAACCACACGAAAAGAAGAAGATTAAAAATTGATGAATAAATTAATGAATATCAACAAAATATATATGCACACGCTGAAAAGCGTTTTTATTTTGTCGGTATTAAGTTTACTGGTACAAAATGGACACACGATCCAATCCAATTTTTATAAAAAAAAATACAATTCACTGAGAAAAGACGTTAAAAAAAGCGGTTCCTCGGTAAATGTTGTGTCATAAGCGTAAAACTTTTTTCCCTCGTAGGGCGGCACGTTACAAAAGCTTTGACAAAAGTTCCGCGAGCGTAGTATGACAAAGAAACGCATTCTGTTTTGATTTTTTGATAGCAAAACTAAAGAATCGGCTGTATAAAACTACCGATTCATGATCCTGAATCAATTCATGAATGGTTTTGATTGGGAATAATGGATAATATGATCATGTTGGCAAAATAAAAGTTGCCGACTGTGTTTCTTTTTAAGCTTCTTCTTTTACATCTCCAATTGCTTGAATTGCCGATATTTAACACGTCACACCTGTTATTGTTTCTTTATTGAAGCTTTTTTTATTTAATTTTGTTTTAATTTATGTTAAGAAGCCAATAGGTATACAGCACAACAGTATTTCGACGGTCATTTCGGAAATCATTCCTAATTCTAGTTATACAGCTATAAATATTTCCACGTATAAAAGGGTCTTTAAAAAAATGCGAAAGTGACAAACCCCATAAACACCTGAGTTTATAGGCCCAGTGAAAAACGACGTGCCTTTGAAATCTGTTTCTGTGATGTTGGACAGGGTACGCCATTCTTTTGGCTTGGATTTATGTGTTATATACAACTAGTCTATAAATGCCGCACTTTTATTAGCCGCGAGACGTTTACTGATTAATAAAGTGGGTGAAGACGCGGAAGATGCTAACGACGCGGCTTCCTAGAAACGACGCACTACATGAGAGTAAATTATAATGTATTTTTAATTAAAAATAAGTCAATTACCCAGTTAATAACGTGTTGTATTGGATATGTTATGAATTGATTGCTATAACTCAGATTTTATGTGTTTGGAATAGTACTTAAATTATTTTTAACGTTAAGTATAACCATGAACAATTTGATATTTTTAGTGGACAAGGTATAAGTCAAAGTTCGAACGCACCGAAGCATCCGCATAGCAGCATACCGACTCGTGCGTTTCGACATTCAATCTGAATTACAATGTAGGTACGGAATTTACAGACTCCAACCGGTCGACGCGGTCCCCCAGTGTCCGTATCCGAGCGGAATAAGAAGCAGCTTTACTGTTAACTCTACCTATTGTTCACGAACACACCGAACAATGTATTTTTGCCGAATAAGGAGGCGCGATTATGTCAACGGGTGTGTTCTGTTTTTAAATAATGACCAACGTTACATAGGCATCAAAAATAGCCGCGAGGGACATGCTACCGGCATTTTAATTTCTAAAATGATAGTGATTTACATATTAAACATGTAATAAAACATTTAAAAAAAAGAACAAGGCACTAGTGTCCGTGTTTAACGACAAGGAAAAATACGAGTGTGTCTATAATTCCCTTCTTAGTCATAGGTCTACTTTAAAATTAGGTTAAGTGATGAAGTGCAAGTACCTAATTTCTCCACATTCTTTTTATTGTATTCTGGAAATTAATTCAAATGCTTTGAATCCTTTCGTTCTGTTGTCGATTACTTATAAAAAAAATGTTTGCATAAATACCTGGAACATTTCACGATTTGGAAATCCAATACGTATCAGCTCTACTAAGCATCAAACGATAGGTGGAGTACCTATTCTTTCACACCTTAAAAAGGATACAAACTCGCTACGAACAATTTCATTACTGACTACCATAGCAGCTCGTAATATACAATGTTGAACACAGTCTGGGTAGTCCCCCAAAAATTGTTGTGCTGTGCTTTGAAAGAAATGTACATAAATACCTGATACAGAAATTAAAAGACAGAATCCCTTGCAAGGGGACTGGTAATCGTAGTGACCACCATAGCAGCTCTTAATATACAATGCTGAACACAGTCTAGGTTGTCCCCAAAAGATTGCTGTGCAGTGTGCTGTGCTTCGAAAGAAATGTAGGTACCTACATTTTACAGAAATGAAAAGACAGAATCCCTTTACAGGCGGACTTGTTGTTTTTTAATATTGGATGGATCCACCAGATGAAACAGGGTGGCCTATTAGCCGGGGACCACCCGGCGGCATAAAATACAAACGTAGGTAGGTACAATATGTAATTGAAGATAATGTAATCTTTACATTGCATTTCGGAATGCAATCATAATGAGTGACGTAAATTATTCTAATTATTTCCGCGTTGGCGCGACTGACACTGTTTAGATGGAGCGTCAGCGTTGTAGGAACAGCTGGGTATTGCGTCAGCGGAAAGGTTGCGGTGCGGTTACATCAAGTGCCTATTGCGTTAGCGCCCCAACAGTTACTCAATCAATACGGATCCGGTGGCAAACTTGCGGTCCTACACCCTAATACTATGATTTATGGTGCATTAGCCAACTTGCAATCAAAATTACAATTAGAATACAATTTTCTTTGGGAATACTCTTGTGCTTATTATTCTTCTTCTTCAATTGGCACTTTTAAGCACCAGACAAGAAAATATTAAGAAATGCATGTACTTAATTAAGTATCCACTTAAATTACGGCTTCACGTGTAATAATAGGTAATAACTCATCAATATCAACAAAATAATTTGGTTAACGTTCAGAGTTCCGGTATGTTCGTGGAAATGGTCATTTTCACGGTAAGTATGCGCCGGCGCACGTGGCCTGGAGGCATGGTGAGGTCGGAGGGGGACGGAGGGAGGCCGCGTCTGGAGTCGGTGACCGCACATGCGTCGCCATGCATAAGGAGCCGCCTGTCTTTGTATTCTGGTAAGGTCGCGGACTCCCCAACTAGCAAGAATGGTGCAAAACTATTCATGTTGACACTTCTCAAGTACCTGTTAACAATTGTCATTTTTTTTCATTGTCATATTGATGAGTAACGTACAGTGTCGTTCCATGAAAGCAGTGCATAATTTATTGACAACGTTAAATAATGTGACTCCACGCCATTTGTCCATGTACAGCGCTTGTATTGTTTAGCATTTTACTTATCTCTGTCCAAAACGAGGAAATAATTGAAA
The DNA here is from genome assembly GCA_910594945.2 of Amphipyra berbera. Lineage (NCBI taxonomy): Eukaryota > Metazoa > Arthropoda > Insecta > Lepidoptera > Noctuidae > Amphipyra > Amphipyra berbera. The sequence continues at coordinate 8,988,476 of OU343127.1, forward strand.
GTCACACAGTCTCATGACTACTTGTATGCATCATGATGACGGTATAAACTCTAATCTACTAGTACTTCGTATTGAAAGTCATTTATGCCTTATACTTTTAATGTGTCGTTTATGGAAACTCATTTTCATGCGCTAAATACCAACTCTGTGGCCTCGGGAGTCGGGACCATCTTCAATTCGTTTTCATAATATACACTATTGTACTTACTCTCGTTGTATCTAACATAAGGGAACGTACCCATACTACGTGATCCGTTCAGGGGGAGAGGGGGTCTTCAAAATACCACGCTTGGTCACAGGGGCGAGGGGGGAGGTCTTAGGTCTTCGTCACGTAGTCAATATCCTCTAGGGAAATCTCGAGTTTTTTCGAAAAAATGAATTAAAACCATATTTATATATTACTACGTTAAAGCTAGAGGGGGAGGGGAGTATTGGCATATACTACGGGTGGTCACCGAGGGTGGGAGGGGGGTAAAAAATGGGTCACGTAGTATGGGTACGTTCCCTAATATGTGTGTCCAACAGCAGCATTTGTTGGAGGCATGGTATTATAGCATGGTTGGAGGAAGAAGCCCAAAATAAACTACACGTCAATTTTTTTTTGACAGCAAAGTATTTGATTTATTGTATCACAACATTTATGAATATTGTACAAAATTGTATACTTTAGTGTTGTTCATAATTTACTCTGTTCACGGAGAAATTCTTCAAATAGCCTATTTGCATCCCATTAGCAAATAACATCTTTTTGGTGGATTTACAAAAGAGGATGGTAGAAGCCCTGACAACGCTGGACCTAACACTCATTAGGTACAGATAAGTAGTATGATGGCACAGCTATTTCATGAGAATTTAATTAGAATTACTTTATACGATTTGTAGAAGTGACACGAGAATGATGGTACTAAATGGCTAACTACAATTTTTGGATTTATCTTTAATCTATCTCTTTGAACATATTATTATCTTTTATTTTATATACCTACTTTCATTTCTGTTATGGTTACTGCCGATGTCCTTTATTTATCTTATGGATTCCTTGTATAAGTATTATAGGGTGCCATTGATAGGGTGCATAGTGTTTTATTTAGATTTCAGATATAAACAAAAAGTATTTGGCGAGTATAGTATCAGTAGAGCCATGGTAGCTTAGAATTACCTATGAGATGATTCAATAATTTGCCTTCTTACCTAGAATATGCGGATTAAACAGAAATCTTTGCTATTTGGCAGAGCAAGATCATCGGCGGCGCTTAAGCCTTATTCTCATATTTATGCATCTAAAAGGTAATGTCTGAGGGTCTACGATTACATAGACAAAGCGCTGCATCAGTATGCAGCGGGAGCAGCCGCTTCCTGCTGGCCGGGTTCCCGCAACCGCTATGGTAATTTAATTGTACAATACGACAGCGGAATGGATTAGGTGCCTCCGACATAGTAAGTTCGGAGTAATGGGGAAAAACCGACTGTATTGTTCCTGAGTCGCTGAGTAATTCGATTTGACCACGTAGCCACTGCGTTTTAGCCAAATACGCAAGCTTTGAGGATAATGTTCTGGCTCAAGCTAATCTTGACGCAAGCAAAGCTTAAAGAAACTGTATCAGTGTTGAGTGGACAGATACCTCTCTCAAGTAGCGGCGAATCATCCACTTCTCCGTCCTCTGCATCCTAGGTATTTCTACAATAATCAAAAGACTTCGGGAAAAGTCCTATTGCCAAGTTTGTAACTAATCTTAAATTGAATTGAGGAATGTATGTCGTTTTGACAATAAATATATTTTTATCTTATCTTTAACTTGAGTTTTATTTTGTATGCAGTTCAGCTGTCTCGTAAACGGAGCCGTATTAATAAACACCTTTAATTCTTCGAAATAAATATGACCGGGTCTTTTCAGCATGATGACATAACAAACAAAACATCCTGACACTTGCTGACTCACTATATCGGTTCTAGTGAGCAGTGACTGATGAAACAAATGTCAAGAATATCGAAGGTCAAAGAATCAAAAGAATTGAATATGAAGTCTACTAACTTATCATTATTTTCATATTAGCAGAGTAATTAGTCTTTACAAGCCTGCTGCTTGAAACGTATATGTAATGTATTTTTAGGAGAGACTAGAGACTCTCCCGCTCATACCGCTACCAAATGTAAACGGAGTATAACTGCTGTAACACCAGGCAAAGACATGACTTTTCTCGATACTTACAAGATCCTCCCTACATGATGCAAGGGCATTGACACCGCGGGCCAAGTCGGCTTTGTGCCAAATGTGAATAATAACTATCTACAGACGACCCACACGTGTTAGAAGCACCAAATTGTATTCTGAACCTTGTTTGACAGCAGAATTCAAATGCGAACCGATATTGATCAGTGTATTTATTCACTGGTACCTAACTTATGTTTAGTCATTCAAAATCGGCTTTAAAGTGTTACAAGTGCAATTTCGGTGATTGGATTTGACGTGATGGTGCCCAAAACATTTATTGCTTGATTTATTTAAATACACAAGAAGTCGCCCGCGGTTTTGCCCGCGTGGATGTCGTTTATCGCGTACCTATTCCGCGTTTTTCAGGAAAAAAGTAGCGTATATCCTTTTCAGGGTTCCAGGCTATCTCTGTGCCTAGTTTCATCAAAATCGGTTCAGTAGTTTAGTTGTGATGAGATAACAAATAGACAGACAGACATAGTTACTTTCGCATTTATAGTAAAGATATAACGGTTCTAACCACCTGGCCCGTTGTTTCGAAGGATATAAAACATAGATAATTATGTATTGTATGTAGGTAGCTATAAACCACTTGTGCCTTATGTTTTATTAAAACAAAACAATAAATCGACCATGAAGAAAATTCAAGCATTCAAATTAATTCAGCCAGAATGTTTAGAATGTACATCCTTGTTTAGTCAGTAGTATGTATCACAAGTTATAAAACAATAGGGTGCTCACAGTTCAATACGCCACGAATACTTATAGAGTGAATTAATATTGTTTATTTAAATATTATTATGTTTTAATAGACCGACAAAAAATATTGCGGGCCTTATTTGTTATAAATTTACATTAACTATCTGCACTATTTATTTAAGTAACTATAAACCTAGTAGATTAATTGTTACTGATATGACATGAGTTCAAAGACCTGTTTCGTATTCACTAGTCTTGTCTTATCAATGGCTACCGTTTGAATCATTTCCGAATTCCTCGGCATTTTCCTTTTGTCGTACAAAATCCCCCAGAACGACCACTTTGTTCTTAAGGCAAATTCTTCATTAAATGCGTAACTAGATAGGAAAAGAATTTCTTTTGAGATGAGTATCCTGGATATGATGATGGTTATAAACCCTAGGACTGTGTTTGAAAAACCCGCTCATGGAGGTAAACTCAAGTAGTGACTTCGATGCGCACTTGTGTGTCGTATGTTGAATACAAATTACGATATTTGGCGGTCAAAGCGGCCACATACTGAAGTAAATTTATTACTTATGTGTACACGGTAACATTACACCTACGTATCATCACGTAGACGGCATGTGAAAATCAGTTTATAGCTATTGATACCAGGAATGTTGTCGTAATTGCTTCCGGTCACATACATAGTTAGGTATTTTCTTGGAAAATAAATTATACACAAATGTACAAGCGTTGGTGAAGTCAGTTGGTAGGTACTTTCATGAATATTTAATTTTGGAAAATTTGCAAACGGAATTAGACAGAAATCAATGCACAGAACTGGACTCTCATATCACGGAGATCATCAACATTCTCTCACTGCCGGGCATTGCGCTCTCTTTACTTATTAAATTACAACTCTGTTCTAATGTAATTATTGTAACCATTCAACATAATTATGACATAAATAAATCCGGCAATTTTCTACTGCAGGAGTCTCTAGTTACAATCACAATCATTAGAGTAACCTCATTTCATCAAGTTGTACCTCAAGATTTCCAGATGTGCCATGGAAGTTGGTGGCCCGCCGGAAGCTCTTTGGAGTGCAAGAGAGAGCGTTCAGATTACGCCTTGCGAAAACGCCCGCCGCACCCTGGTAACAGCTGGCACAAGTAACGCTGAGTCCAGCTGGCCAATCTTTTCAATATGATGATACTGGCCTAATTTTGCATACTTAACGTACATAATGTGCTATGCAATAAAAACGATAATGGTGAAACCACTTGGTTTAAAGTACAAGTTTGTGGACGCAGAAGTACCATACTACAAGCAGCTAGAGTGCCAAACACAATACTCGAGAGAAGTCATGTCACTTCGTACTGGGATCTATTTATCATCACTGACAGGACTATTGTTGCCAATAAGCCTGGTGGTGATATATCGATCAGAGCGCCGCACAGTGATTGTTTATATCATTGTCGAGTATCTCGTGAAAGCCGAGAAAGATAAAGAAATTAAATATCTTGACTAACACCCATATTCTAAGACGTTCCTCCAAAACTTACTCGACTCGACTCCACTTCGACTTGACATAAGCGTCCTCGACTCGAGATTTTTCCTCAGTCGAGGTAATAAATCATCTGTCAAACTCAAGGAACCTCGGAACCTACCTTAAGGAAGGAAGTGTCAAAGTTCGTATGTAATAAAAATGAATTTTGAAGACTTTATCGACTATGCTTACGATAATCCTTACAATTTGACGACACGTTTGGTGCAGTGGCTGAGCGATCGGCTTCTGCGCTACGGGTCGTGGGTTCGATTCCCGCACGGAACAAATATTTGTATGACGTACAGATAGTTGTTCCGGGTCTGGATGTTTGTGCGTGTGAAGATTTGTGTTAGTAAACGCACCCACGATACATGAGAAATCCTAGTGTGGGGCAACGATCTTTAAAAAAAAAAAAAAATATTTATCGCGGCGTTATTTGCGCGATGCAGATAATTCAAATTATGACGTAATGACTCCGTCGAGGAACCTCGAAGTTCACTCGAAATTGTGACTAAGAATACAATTTTGAAGGTGTTTTCGAGGCCGTTCTGAGTCGAGTATAAGTCGAGTAAATTTTGAAGGAACGTCTTAGAATATGGGTGTTAGAACACGAGGTTGTCGATATCGTCGCTGGGCAGTGAAAACCTCGTAATTGCAATGAATGTAATTTTACAGGAGGAGTTAATAAGTGACTGTTAAGAAAAAAGTATGAAGTATAGATATAAGGTTCTTCTGTTTTTTTATCTATTCAATAATCTATTTCATCCTAGAGCTGTGCACATTACAAGGATTTTTACCCAACAAATGAATAACAAAAAATAAAAATGAATTTGTGCTTTACGAGGTTTTCACTGCCCAGCGACGATATGTGGGATGTTGATTCAGCAGTCATTGTGCCGATAGTCGTTACGGCCAATTGACAGTAGACAAGAATCTCTACCAAAGGCTGTCATTAGGCAGCTGGATCAAGGGCTTGATACAAAAGGCGCTACTCAGGGACACGACGCGTATATGAGGTTCCTCTCTTCGAAGCCCTGACCACTGGTAGCTTAAACCCTGTTCCAGGTGCTAGTGGGGCTAAGTACCAACTATGTTTTATATTTTTAAATGTTCTTTTTTTGAAGATGTGTGTTCAAAAATATAACTTGTTGGTAGGTATTAACAATGAATAAAGGGATGATAATGAGTTGTTTTTTTTATCAGTATATTAAATTAGCAACTAGGAACATAAAGCCAGGAATAAACAGCAATCTTATACAAATATACATCATAAAAATGTGTGGAAGATAATTTTATTACTAAATACTGACATCTATTGTACAGTAGGAGAAAATTTGCCAACTTTTTCGTCTACTTGTCACTAGATGGCGCGAAAATACCCGCATGAAATGTAGAATGTAGAATGTTGATCTTTACTATTTACTACATGAAGTAGGAATTTATACGGTAGATGAGTAGCCAACATAAAGCAAAGACTTCTTATTTCAATAAAGAATTTGAGAAAAAATGAGTTATTTTATGAATAGCCATCCATTAATAAAATAACTAGGTACTTAATTATGATGTGGGGTGCTCCCCGCGCTTCTCAGGAGGTCGTGGGGTGGTGCCCTACAGTGGAGAGGTCCACCAATTGGTGGACCAAGAGCTGCCGGGGTTGCGGTGCATGCAATAGCGAATCCCGTGACCCCGGCCTTAAGTCAGAAGGAGGGACACCGTTGGTTTTTAGCAGATAAGAGTCCGGCAGACCCCCTCGCCTTCCCCGGGCGAGGTACATCCATGAGGACTTTCCAACGAAAAAAGAAAAAAAGAAAAAGGTACTTCATTAAATTTTAGATGGAAAGGAAAACACTGCTGACGAGATTATATTTCTTCAAGAAAAAAACGGATTAAAATTATTATATCAACATAAACTAATATAGGTAGGTACTGGGTGACCCAGAACACATGGTAACTATTTAAAAGGCTTATTAAAAATTAATACATAAAGATTTCATAAAAATATAAAAATCTGCATTCACAGATTTTTTGCCTGAGCTGTTTCCAGTTGAACTGACAAAACTGCGAAATAGTACCTACTTACCAGATTTTATGGCACTTGTTGATAACCATAGGGTCAACAATAAGGATCAAATCTGTCCAACAAACACAGTGTCTTAAATTAAAGGAAGTCGAAGAAATAACTAACTACTAACAACAAATAAAGTAAGATGTTTTTCAAATTTATCACCCGATGACCTTCAATTGAACACGATTTGATTGACAATTTGAGCAAATTGTCAATCAAATCGTGTCTTCGTATCTGTAGTGAGCAAAACGCTTGGCGGCATTTTCTATTAACTGTAAGTACTTATACTTTTTGTACCTACTTGTACTTTTTGTAACATATCGTGTCTGAACTGGCAATAAGTTATATTTCAATTTTTGAGCATTTCCCTTTTTTATTTCAAATGGTCCTATCGGGCATTCGTTATCGGGCTAAAGATTTGATTAATATAATCTAAGGACTAAAGTCAAAATTATTATTTTACTTACGGTCAAATTAATAAGAAAGATCACTGCATAGACTTAAACATAGCGCTCTTTGTTTAGCCACAACACCAACGATTTACTGATAAACCGATGAAAAAAACTGATTTTTATAAAATTATTCTAATGTTCAGTGACAAAATAATTCAACCTGTACAACTTCTTCTTTGAATGATTATAATTAATCTTTATTAACACTTACGTGATATGACAGTAGATAATGAATTTAATTTCAAAGAAAATGTTGATTGAGCAACGGCAGTAACTTTCGTCCTAATTGGACATGGACTCTGGCTGTGGCTTACAAATTCAATCTTCCCAATAACTGCCTGGTGCGGCATAAAGGAGATTTTTTGAACGTCATCAGTTCATCACATTTTGTACACGTTTTATTTCTACGAAGCTTCATAATTGAAGTGGTTTTGGTCTGCGGGCACATTGTAAGCGCTGCGCTTGAATGCGCTTTCTAAGGGACCGCTCAGAGACATGTTAAATTACTTTTTATTTGCTCATTGAGACATTGGGAGCTTTGTTAAATTACTCTATATTTTAAAATAAAGCACGACCATGAGCATTCTCTTTATTGGTTGCGTTATTTTATTCTTGTAATGATGACGATATTGCTCCAAACACCTGCTTACTTCCTAAGATCCTAAGATATGATTAAGTACTTATTATTAAGCCTTGTGACGCTACTCATTCCGTAAAGAAGTTAAACTCCGTACGGTTAGATTCCGTGAGATGTATTGATACCAGCAAGTAACTATGGTAACAACTTGTTGAGCTGAAAAAGGGTCGGTAGTACCATATCGTTTCTCTCACTTTAGTCTCGTCTACAACTTGTATTTTATAGAAAGCACTGATGCTCTGTTTCTATCATCTCCATATTAATATTAAACAATTATTTGTTTAATATTGATATGGAGATGAGAAGAATAGAACATAAAAATACATATATCAAAGAAAAACTAGATAAGTGTGAGTAATGCTTGGAACTTCAGTACCGTGGGAGTCGGTGCCGTGTTCCTACTTCCTAGCGTGGCGGACGGCTATAACAACATTCGCGACGAGGGAAATGTCAAGGTCACGCCCGTTCACTTCCTTTACCGCAGAGCCTCCGTGAGCCTACGATATTCGCGTCCCTACCCTCCCTCCTACAACCTTTAAACAGTATTGTATACTAATAAAACCGTTTCAAGTGAAAAGCCTGCGCTTTTTACGGGGTTGAGGTTGGAATGTTACTTCTGTCGTTTATTGAGACCTTTGCTTCCACTAAAATACTTCTGTAAGTAGGTATATTGTTTTTACGGTACCTAAAAACGTAATACCTTATACTGTTTTTGTTCTTTACTGCTTGTAATGTGCTGTTTCTGCGAGCGTGATTTTAAAGGCGTCCCCAGCGAGAGCAACTAAATCGATTTTACACCGAAATCTATGTATTAATAATATTTTGTTTGGAACTGTTTATTGCATTTTGAGGTGATCGAATACCCAACTTAAATTATAATTTAACATCATTCTATGTCACATGCCTATAGCCATATTGTTTTCACTATTTTACAGTTTTACAGGTACTTTTCGCTTCCTCTTCAAGTTTCAGATTTTACGAATACAAACTAACACCCATATTCTAAGACGTTCCTCCAAAACTTACTCGACTCATACTCGACTCAGGACGGCCTCGAAAACACCTGCAAAATTGTATTCTCAGTCGCAATTTCGAGTTAACTTCGAGGTTCCTCGAGAAGTTATAATTTGAATTATCTGCAACGCGCAAATAACGCCGCGATAAATAGTTGTAAGGATTATGTCTTATTATATTATGCATATTCGATAAAGTCTTCTGTATTCATTTTTGTTACATACGAACTTTGACACTTCCTTCCTTAAGGTAGGTTCCGAGATACCTTGAGTTTGACAGATAATTCCTTACCTCGACTGAGGAAACATCTCGAGTCGAGGACGTTTATGTCAAGTCGAGGTGGAGTCGAGTCGAGTAAGTTTTGGAGGAACGTCTTAGAATATAGGTGTATCTATTACACCTATATCTATTAGAACTCTAGGAAACTTCGATGATTATTTTCTTTCGTTTTTTGCCGTCTTTACACACCACATAGAGATAAGACCTACTTATAAAAGTATGATGGTAACAACTTAAACTTGTACTTTTTCGTTAACATAATGGTGAAGACTGCGTCAGCCGTCAGATGGCAGTCGTGTCGAAGGGCCCGGCGTAACGACGGCGCCAATGGAGCGCGATTCCCCCAAGCCTTTCTTATTATGTGCTGTGATTTAAAACAACAGGCCCGTGGAGACGCTATAGTGCTACGAATATTATTCATATTTTATCAGCATTAATTTTAATGAATAGCAACAAATATGATTTACGTTTATGCCGATGTAAGCAAGACCAAAATGTTGACTGAAGCAAAGTGATATTGTTGTACCTGAAATCTTCTGCGAAATGTATTTTAGAACTCTGCGGTAGTTTTTATTACGAGTGAAAACCTTTTTGATATATGAATTTGTTAAAAGTGCCAGCTGTTTTTAGGATACCTACATCAATACTTTGAAATAAATTTAATAATCGAAAGCTATCATTGTTTTAAAACTGAATAGCGGAATCCTTGGATATTAAAGTTTGTTAAATGTCAAAATTATTTTATAATTTGCAAAACATTTAACGTTAGTGGATTTCTAATTAATCAATCTCATTAATCAATGCTAATTATAATGAATTTTATTGTGAAGTGATTCCTAGTAATTATTCCTAGAATCTGGAACTTAAAAAAATCTCTTATAAACAGCTACAATTAATAGGTGATCAATTTGAACTAACAAGAACATATTCAAAACGACTAGTCATCTATGATTAATAATTTAAAAGTTGTTTATTTCGCAAAACTATTATTGTCTTGGATCTCTTGGAAGCACCTTAGTTACCTTAAATTGTTCAATGGTTACTTGATCTTTAATAATGCTATGTTGTGACTTACTTACTCCTGGATTGCATTGCCATCAGTACATGTTGCGTGAGAATTATTTTCCGGAATATCAAGAATATGTAAAGGACCGGACCTAAGACACTGCCTTGAGGAAGTCTAGCTTATAATTTTATTTACCCTTTACATCTTATTCGAATATGTAAATATATATGACTTAGAATTAGTAAAATACCTATATGATTCAATAATACTTATGTAAATAAATTATGAGTAACGTCATTCTAAGTTTGTGTATTGGGCCTTAGTGTCACACTTTATCTAAGGCTTGCTATGCTACATCTAGAAATATAGTGGTGCATATACTTTATTTTATTCTAACACTCTTTCGATAGAATTAGTATTTCAATAGATGAACCGAATTAAAGGAGGGTGATTATTATTGTGTGTGGTCTTTATTCAAAAAGCTACTCCATTCTTTAATGTTCTGGATACAAACTGGGCAGTTTTCGTGGTCGTTGGAGCGTCAAGTGAGTCCAAACGCCTACAATTTTCCCACCGGGACGATCCCGCACCCCGTCACCCGAAGCCTTATTACTAACTAATTAAGTCACGCAACAGAAACGTTAGAAATCTGTTAGGAAAATAACCAAAAACATCAGCCGTATGACGACATTTCGGCTAGAACGTGATTGTTTTTTGTCACAGCTATGTTCTTATGCTTGGGCGCTCGTTGAAAAATGCCTAATCGACCAGACGATCACATAATAAATCACTCACGATTTACATAATGACCAACCTTCTTGTGCCTAACTAATATTCATAAGGCAACTAAGGTAGTACTATCAACTCATTTAATATCATTATTTCGGTAGTCTCCTACAGATAAGCTAACTTAGGTTATCTAATTTATATCATTAATTAACATAAAAAACTTCTACTTGGTTGCTGGAACAATATCTTTCAGAAAACCACTCACTGAAAAAACGGTAAAATAGGACGGTAAGTGATAAATATAAGAAAATTTATATTTATGTAATGATTGAAGGCGGAGAAATTAATATAAAATAGATCTTTTTTTATAATTCAGAAGCGATTGTGTGGCTTGCGTCACTTGCGTGCAAGCAGCAACCATTGAAGCGCGTGCAAGCCAGCGAGAGTGCATTCCCAGCTATCTAATGACAATGACAGAGCATCCCCGCTTTCCAAGTTCATTGACAACGAAAGTGTTGCGCATGCGTGAAAACTCGCGCCAATTATAAGCGCAGGCGGTGACGGTGGGCGCGCTGGCGCAGCGGTCGTTGCGCGACGACGCGACGCGCCCGGCTGCGCGCGCTTCATTGCCAAGGCCGGCGTGCTTTCTCCACGATCTACGAGCTATTACGTGGCACTCGGGACCACTTGTATAATGTGATGTAATTGGAATTTGTTATGCTTTGGTACCGATTGACGGACAATGTGTAGTAAAATTACACTATCAAGATAGGACACGACCTCAAACATTGCGTATTGTCGATGTGATCGAACAATGTTAGTATTTTACGTTGAATTCAAATAATTCATCACATTAAAAGCGTTATCGTATAGAATTGTGTGCCATCATTAAATGGTATTTCCGTCGTAATCATTTGAACTGATAAATGATGATTGCTCGTTGTTCTTGACCTAATCTCTCGATGTCACACTGAGTACCTACCAGTGCGTTTCCGTGTCACCATACTCACTGATGGATCGGTTAAGTAGGTAAACAATGTGAAATAATATTATGCTCTGAAACGTGGATTGGAAAAACATCCGTATCTACCACCTTAGCATTTTAAAATACACACGTGATTCCTAACCGTTTCTTCCGACTAACCTGGCATGGAACACATTCGGTAGAAAAAAACATACATAACTACTTATATCTTCCAATAAATGGAATAGAATTGGGGGACATTAAGAGCCTCGACGAGTAACGCTGCTTAAGTAGGTCGGTAGCGTCCAAAGTATTCTGAGCAGTCAGCCCCACTACCAACCTTGCTGACTGGCCAATCTTTTCACCACGGCTATTTCACATTATATGTATAGATCGTGCCGACACGAGAGAAGAATAGAATAGATTTAAACTCCGATGTTGTAAATACATAAATAACTTAATGTAAATCTCTATATTTTTATGAGACAGCAGTATCTTGTTTTATGAGTAAAAAAACCTGTTATGTAAAATGAAGAAGTTCTCAAAAGGAACTAAACACTACGTCACAGATATGTAAGTATGTTGTTAACATACGTGTTCAAATGACAAGGCGATTCTCCAACAACTGATTCATGTAATTTAAAATACACAGTGTGTCTCTAGACGGGACTATACCGGAAACCAGAGGTTGTCAGAACAACCTCAAGGTTAATACGTAACAAAATCATTTAACTTGCACAAATTGAAGAGGTGAAAAAAATAATTGATTTTATTTGGCGGTAGTTATTCACGTGTGACTACCTATTTTGAATGGAAACTAGAAAGAATTTATATAAAAGTAGGAAAATTCCAGTCACTTTCAACAATTGTTTCCAATCACAATCACATCACATCAAGCCCTACCCTGCAGACGTCTGCTACTGAACCAATACAATAAGCGGTCGTGGGTGAACTAATATTAAGTAAAATCAACTCAACAGTAAAGACTTAGCTCAGTTAAATAGTCGTTTAAAGTATTCCAGACATCCACAAAATCATAATACAGCCTTAGACGTTATGCGCAACTTGAGAGAGCCCTATGCAGCACTGGCCTGTTAGAGGCTGACTTGATCATGAAATACCCGAAGGACACAAGTGCAAAGTTTAGTGTCTTATATGGGTAATGGACCCTCAATCTCAATTTACAAATTAGATTTTCTAAGTACGATAATTTATTCGCAAAAAATGTTAAGTTATCATCACAAAATGTTGGCGTTGTATTCCTTATCAACTGTAGGATTTCCCAAGAACCAAAAATATGTGTGCCAAGAGATACTCTTCCTTTATGGCATAACTGAATCTCCCGTGTACGTAATCTACCTAATTAGATACAGCACTTCCACAGTCAGTAGGCGTTAAGTCATAGTTTGGTATGCGATCTCATTGACGAGCGTTGAACCGGGAAGTGTCTGACAACTCGACTTGTACTATCACAATAGATATTCCAGACTTGCAGGACACAGTGATGCTCGTTGCATAAACGTTATATTTTACTATAATATACTATGTTTGATGTAGAACTTTGGTGAACGTGTGGACTTTTTAGATTTTGACTCAGATTGTGCAGACATAAGCAACATATTTTATCGCCTCGCTGGCTACTACATTTATTCAACAAGAATGATTTATGAAAACTCCTCATAAATTAATATTGTAGATACCTACACAAACGTAACTAACATTACTGATATTTTTAAAAAACATTATGGGGATTATGCAAGAATCTTAATATTTCCTATTAATAGCAAGGTTTGTCATTCCCCTGTTATATCTAACCCACTTCGGAGATCGGAGCTCATATTGATATGTCGATATTAGGCACTGATATCTATTAAAATGTGTTGTTAGACAATGCATAGTTATTTTCCAACTGCAATTGTGTCGTGGCAACCCTACAAGTACAGTGTAATAGGAAGTAATAGTTAGGCTGAGATTTGATTCTGACGCAAGCGGACGGTCGCTGTGGGCGTTTGTAGGCACATTCAGCTTCCGTGTCAGGCTATCAAGTTGTGTGCCTATCGTTTCTCGCACTCACTACTGGCTCAACTTGCTAATTTATGACGTCCGTCGTTATGCTATCCGCGACCGGTACGACTTCTTTTATTTGTGCTAATCTCATAATTTTGAATATTCACATTTGAGCAGTATTAGGTACTTATGTTGTTATGATTTTTCAATAAAAACTTCAACAAAAGTAGGACAGAAATATGTGGAGGTCATGAAGATTTTTCATAGCTCGTCACTTGCACAACTGGATTTCATTTTAATTAGTATGTGCACACGGGTGTTTTATAAATTACTAGCTGTGTCCTCACGGCTCCACCCGCGTAAGAAGTATTATTCCAGTAATAATTATAGCCTATGTTACTCAGTGATAATGTAGCTTTCTAACGGCAAAAGAATTTTTGAAATCGGTCCAGTAGTTTTCAAGTTTATTAGTTACATACAAAAATACAAATCTTTCCTCTTTATAATATTAGTATAGAAATACGTACGTACTATACGCAAAAAGTTGAGTGTTGCTCTCAAAATACGGAAGTAAAATATATTTGAATTGGTAGTGATCTTAAAATCACGCATACAAGTAAATTCTTTTACACATTCGCCCTTGATGCCGAGAAGTCTTAACTCTTAACCACCTAAGAATTAAAATCAAATGAAACACCACCATTCACCCAATACATTTTTACAATAGAGCTTGGTAATTTACTCATCTTGATTTTTAGTTGATTCATTTGTAGCATACCTATTGTAAAGCAAATATATTGTTGGAATATCAACAGATTTTGAGTTTAGAATTTTTAGAAGCAGGCGTTTACCAAAAGCCAATGAAGCAACGCGTCACTGGGCGTGTTTACGCACCATGTTTGTTCATTTACAAAGCCTACATTATTGCGCATCGATGAACAGAAAACGTTCTATCTACAAGGAGGCATAAAAAGTGCTGCATAATGCGAGCGCGAGCCGGACACCCACGTCGCGAATTCCCGTCCATTATCGCTTCAATCCCACGGGCTCATGTGACGTACAGAAGCCAAAGTTGGGCGTTGCCAGTGCTGAGATTTAGTTTTTATGTACGGAGACATTCTTCCCAGCAGATCATGCGAATAAGTATTCACTACTAGAGGATGCGAATCCAAATGCCTTGGATGCAGTAAGTGACAATACTTTAGTCCGTTACACATTCCTTTCCCGTCTGATAGAAAATCAAAACGTTGCCAATGATGAGCCCAGCTTCAAAATATGGGACCATAAATCTAATTAATTATTAAGAGCACTATCCAAAAGAGCAATTTCATGTAAAATTCGGGTTATTTTAATTGATTACGATAAAATTATAACACCACAAAACCCGTCTCCACTACTCAGAAAAGTGAAATATAATGGGATAGTTTTATTCTGCGGTAACACGATTAACACCATATGTAGGTAGATTCTCCGTTAGTATCGTAAACTCTCGTCATAACTAAGATAAATAATGCTCTGTTATTGTTTACGGACCACCAAGCGGGGAGGTTGATGTGTAGGTGTGTAACTCAGTATCTCGGATCTCCCCCGCGAAGTCTACTCATAATCTCTGCACCTTCGTCTGTATTTTGTTAAATATTATTTTTAAACATCCTAAACAGGAGTGCACCACATGTGCCACCTGACCTCACTGAGCTTTCCCACGCTGCGACGCAACAAGTCCTTGAAACGTAAACGCCTTAGTTAACGTTAAAGCTCGGGTAACATCTTCGGAACAAACTTACTTTGAACTGTAGACACGTTTTCATAGTCCTTAGAGACTAATAGGTTTGTTTTCGGGAGCAAATGTCTCGGTTGCAGCGAGGCTTAAAGCTTTTTTCTGTTTACTTAAATGATCTGGAGCTTTTTTTATTTTATTTTGTCGTTCGACGACGTCATGTGGTTCCAATCAAAGACCGTTGGGGTCTTATTTATTTTTTTCAAATCGATTATCGATGACTTAGAGGGTTTAGTCTTCACTTTGTAATTAGGTATGTTTTAAAATATTATGTATGTCAGACTGTACAAACCTGATATTCTATTAGGTAAGTATTCAAAAAGCAGTCTGTGCTCTGTAGCTTTATATCTTACTTGAAAAATGCCAATCACATTTTTAATTAGTATTTTTTTTAGTAAGTTTTTGTTTGTAAGTACTTACATGTTTTTTATTTATTTTGAATGCTACAAAGAAATAATTATGCTTATATTATTATTAATAAAATTATAATCATTTATAAATGAGAAACTTTACACTTAGATTAATTTAAGGCATCTATCTATAGGTACTTTCCTTTGGTACCTACCTATCTTCGTTAATGTGATCTTGAAACTTAGGCAAACATGATATTCTTATTACCTAATGTACCTACTTAGGTAAATAAAGTAATTTCTTAGATACAAAATATGATAACTTAGTCCAGAAAGCGGAACTTGGCAGTATAGTATACCTACTGTAACATTACTTACATAAAGTAATTAGGATTGCGTTACACTATAAGCCGGGAACGGTGCACACATGCGCACAATTCCAGTTCAAACGACAATTATTCACTTTCAAAGCGTCAACTTGTAAGTCAGGAACTAAATGAATTTAACTATTAATTACCAACGAGTCGTTATTCCGTCGGACAAGGAAGCAGCGCCCGCGCAGTCGCCGGTGACGTCATGCACCGAATTAACCCGATTCTGAGAATTGAACCGTTGTATGTCAGTGCACTTGTCTTGATCGCAGGCGCACGTGTGGACAATGTACAAAAGTACATGGATTTGTTAGGTATGTTACGAAATATTCACTGTTTTCGTATAAAAGGAAATCTGTTAATGATAATAGGTTTCCATTACATTAAATAGGTAGCTTTCCGTTAACTTTAAAGGGGCTCGTGGCTAATTAACATCCTCGTCGATCATACTACTTGCGAGGTTAAGCTGCGCTTGCTGCGGTCAGTTGGGTGGCGTGGATGGGTGACCGCTCTTTACACATCGAGACCCCTGCGTACCTCGGGGTGCATGTTAAACTGTCGGTCCCGGGTGTTGTAAGAATACCTAAAGCAGTCGTTACGGGTAGTCAGGAGCCTGAAAGATTTACAACCGGTCTTACCTTAGAATATCGGCATCGCCCAGTAACTGGATTGCAGAGGTCTAAGGGCAGTCGCTCCGTGTAAAATACTGGTATTCAACCGCATCTGGTTAGACTGGAAGCTGATCCTAACATAGTTGGGAAAAGGCTAGGAGGAAGAGAGGTATCCGTTAATTTTAAGTAAATAATAATAATTATTTAATTATACTTAATAACAATTTCTTATTTTGTAGTTTCCGAGAAAGGTAAAATATTGATGTATGAATGTGGATGAAGCGATAGGAGTATGTACGAATCATAGCATGTGGCGTTCTATAGTTTCTGCCTACCCCCATGGGAAAAAGGCGTGAGTTGATGTATGTATGTAAAATATTGCTAAATACAAAGAAATATAGAATCATCAATGTTACCTACAAGATTACTATTATGTCGACAAGACAGACACGCCTACTTCTGGTAGAGATCAACAGATGTAGAGACCTAGAAATAAAAAGAGGGTGATGTTTAGTACTTAGTATCAAAGCAAGGACCTTACATATCTACTACATAGTGTAAGTTTTGTAGTAAGCTAGCGCTACTCTTGCGTTTATAATTTTCTATTATTCATTAATAAATTCACAAATGCCGTAGTACTAGTAAGTAGTAGCTCTGTATGCCAAAACTTGATATACCAAACGCATTTAAATGTTTTATTCTAAGTAATGTCCTTATTATTGCAAACGACCGACATGTTGACTCCCTTATACGCGAATTGATTACATCATATCTGTATTTCATATCTTCTTCCTCAATTGAATGTTGTGTGTCGGGTCCGTCGAGTCCGAACAAGTCATTACGCAACATCTATTATAGAATACTAGATAAATATTTGTTGCCTACTGAACTGATATCGATAAATTAATTTGCCATTGAGCGAACAGTTTAATGACCTATAGCATCCACATTTGAGTATTGCCTACAGAGTACCTGTTAAATAACAATAACATAAATAGTTAGATATAATAAAAGAATCACGTAACAGCTCATTCGGTTACGTCGCGGTAAAGTGTGTCATATTATTATAGGTAGCTATTCGCTCTCCCACTGTGTTCCTTATGAAACTTGGGCCTGATGCCACTGTTTCAATCGCTTACGACTTTCGACAAATAAAATGTTGTGTATGTAGGTAGATATTATATCTACCTACATGCTGCAACGAAGCTACAATTTACGCTTTTGTTTACATTGAGCCGTCGTAAAATTTGGATTTTATTTGCAAAATAGAGTAGCTATTAAAATTAAATAGGTATAAATGTACCAAAGATTCTAATATTTATATATTTATGAGTAATTAGGTACTCACTACTTAAGTACTTACTAGTTTAACTTCTACTAATTTAAACACCGATTTACTAATGAATTATTAATGTGTAACGGATTAAGTGGGTAATAAAACTACTTAATAATCCAATAATGTGTTTGTGAATATTTAATAAATAAATAAATTCTTAGCATATAACATTGTAAATATGTTAATTTAATGTAGGTATGTAACGCGTCTATCAATAAAAAATATGTATTTAGGTAACGGAACACGACAGTCACATTTAGGTAATCTATCTAATTATGTATTATGGTCAAACATATTTGACCGGTTGGTCTTAAATAAAACTGAATGATATCGACATGAAGTGGGCTGACACCTAGGCCCGTATTAATAAACATCTCTCATTTCAGAGATCTTCCAACAGCGTTTAGTTCTTTGGTAATGTTAAATTACTAAGGGCCGATTTTTTAATCGTTAGATAACTTTTATCTGAGGAATAAATATGGTGGTTTAACATAAATTTTCTATACAAAAGCTGTCAAAACGTCAAACATATTCCCCAGATAAAACTTATCTGACGATTGAAAAATCAGCCCTAAGTGCCGATTTGACCAAAGTCGGACACCTAACTTTTATCTCGGGAATAAATTTGACGTTTTGACAGATTATGTATAGAAATTCTGTCAAAACGTCTCACTTATTCCTTGGAAAAACACTATCCGACATTGGTAAAATCGGGCCTACGTTGATTGACGTCTATGAGCGAGAGAGAGAAGGAGAACTTAAAAGTCCATAATTAGTACAAATCTATTCATGTCAATTTCATAACAAATAAATATTTTAGTGCATGGTTCCTGAGGGTACGGAAGGCCTCACGCACCGCTCCACTCTCCGGGAGTCTCGTCACTCGTCCCATCCAAGTGTCTCTACAATCTCAAACACACACAAAATGTGCACGTGTATGTACACATTTAAACGGAGAACAAAAACAAAAAATATCTCAATGTCACGCAACTGTGAAAGCAGATTGTAAGAAGCCACAGTTAAATGCGTATGATCGATCAATGATTCTTGGCAATCACAGCCATAATTATTTAATATGGTTTACTTTTTTGTTTTACTTCTTTATGTATTATGTAGGTATACATCGTACACACACAATAAGTCAATGCTAAGTAACTTGCGGCCTCCATTTACACGTTGAACTTATTTTTTTGCAAGTTCTGAACGCTGTAAGTACCTATCCGAAAATCAGAGCACAAGAAATTATAGGTGTCTCTTTAAATAACAAAAGAAAGCCCTATTTTATATATAATTTTACATACCATCGCCCAATGGAGAAAATCGTACAGATAGTGAACCGGAAGACAAAGTCCGGAACGGCAAGGACGTCACCGGATGTTTCCCCCTACTACCCCACCATCCTCTCCCGCTTCCGGTCATAGCACTTCCGCGCCCAACTTTTCAACTGACATTAGGCGGAAAACACATAAATAAAATTGCATGCGGAAAAAATGTACAACGCCACACGTAGGTAGTAATGTAGGTAAATATAATATTCACGTTTGATTTTCCTTGATAAACGGATTATTCGATAAACAATATTGTTTTGTTCCTTCCTACCGATTTTGTGGTTTTGATTCGTGTCTAATATGGGTGTGGGTATTATTAAGTTTTGTTCTTCCCCTAAGGCAAGTCGTGAACTTCGAATGAATTAACGACATTATACATAGATGGGTCAAAAGGCAAAGGCATTAAACACACAAGGAAATAATACACATAATATATAATATTATGTCTTTAGACATTACTGTTAGATCTTATCTGAAAACATTAATTCTAATTTCGTTAATTCTCCTTACAAAGCGATAATATTATAATTGTGACTCAGAGATAGAAAATGATAAGGTACCTATGATGTTGCTTGGCGACGTAGCCGATCCACTCAAGTGTTTAGTATGTGACTCATCAACATAAATATAATATTACTATTATTAGTAATAAATATGAATAAGTTACACATTATTATTATTTATCTGACAGTGATATATCGGACCACCATAATCAATGTCACTTTTTAATCGATATTATTTTAAATAAAGTTTGTGTTTTACCTATCAACAATCATTTTGAAAATCGTCTGTTGTGCCAATCTCTTGCGCAGACTGTTTGACAGCCATCAACTGAACTTTCAAAGCTAGAAAAAAAGTATACATTGTACCATTGCCGATAATTGCAGAACACGTAAAAAGTTTTCGGTATTGGCACATGTGCCAAATATGTTTTTCTATATTCAAAGAACCAAACGAGTGATGTATCGTAATGAAGAATTGCAAGACCATATAGGTAAGACCGAGTAGAAAATAATTTTGTAGAAGATACTTTCAGAATTTGTGAAGGAAAACATCGTGAAGAAATATGCACACCTGAGAAGACTCCATAAAACTTCTCGATGGTGCGTGTAGTCTACCAACCCGTACCAGGCCAGCGTGGGTGACTAAGATCTAAACCCTTCTCATTCTGAGAAGAGGCCCATGTCAAGCAGTGGGTCAGGAGTAATAGGCTGATTATGCCAAGATGCGGTGGGCATCTGGATTGAGGGCCCATTTTTTAAATCCTTGCGAAACGAAATAAGACTTATAGGGGAATTAGTAAAAAATAGTAAAAACTTAAAGCATAGGGCCATGAATTTGTTAAACGTGAATTAAAACTGTTATGATTAGATAACTTGGGCCCTCAATCCAAACGCGTGCATAAAGTGGCATAGCCTAAATCTCAGAAAGTACTATCTCTGGGTTAATCATTTTTATTGTTGTACCTCGAAACGTCTACAAAACCGTAGATGAGTCAGTAGAACATCTATTGTAAAATAATATTTATTTTCGTAGAATAATACCTAATTATCTTCGAATTTAATTTAAATAGATTATAAGTAGGAAGTTCAAAAAATCTAAAATGTCAATAACTACGCTCGTGCCAAAATAAGTACAATTTAATAAACGCATGAAATCTGATTTCAATGTAAGTATCCACGAGGCATCGTCAGCAATGCATGAAAAGAGAACTAAAGAAGATATCAAAGCGATCATTGAATACGTAGTCGGTGTAAGTTACAAGCCTTCACTGTCTCGGTTTGATTTAGCGTGAAAACATTTTGAAGTTGAACGTCGTGAGTTCGCCTTACATTTTTCTTATTAAGGAAGCCTTTATCAGTGTGGTATTTGATACCCTGCAGGCAGCTGGCGCCTACCGCTTCCGTAAAATAGGTGCATTCGACTCCAATCGCGGAATTTGATCTTTTGTTGATGGAGGCGAGATTTCAGCATGTATCTGACAGAGTGATCTGCGTTGTCTCGTGCGCATGTCATCTTCATCGGTAACCTGAGATGTGGGCAGGCTTTTGTGGTAGCCATACAAAAGACAGCTTGAGCCTAAAATGGTATGATAAAAGAGGATTTTGGATAGTCATCCTGATTGCCGTGTCTACCTGACTGACATATTAATTTGCCAGGTGAACTTGGATATTTTAAAGAAAGTAATCTCGTTAAAATTTACCAACATAAGACGAGATTGTTAAATAGCAAAACATAACATTTAAGTTTACGATTTAAATAAAAAGACATAAAAATATGATTAGGAACAACAATACAAATATAAAATCGATAAATTGTCTATTAAGAACAAAGCTAGCGCGCGTAGTGTCGAAGTCGTCGACTTGCGCCCTACATGCATAATGTGCGGTGTTACGGCGCGTTACGTGTGCTGCGCGGGCGCAAGCCGTTATGCAAGCGGCGCGGAACCGGCCGTGAGAAGCAGCGCAACACCTGTAATACATCGCCACCGCTAAACGCGCATGAGCACGCTTGCAAGTCGCCTAACGGCAGCACACCTCGTTATAACCACCACTGATCAGCCATTGTAAAATCACGTCATTCAATTAATTATGTTAGGTAGAAGTCTTATAAAGTTGGTAGCAGCATATTGTCATTAAGTTTTGACATCACGGAAGTCAAAGAATTGAGGTAATGACATTTCATTCGAGAATCTGGACATAATTGGATAGAGACTTAAATGCCAACAAAATGTTCCGTCTTTTGAGGTTCATCTAGGTAAGTTTATTGGTACTGAAGTCTTAACTAAGTAACCAACAGTAAAGTTCCGTCATGACTCCGCCTTTTTGGAAGATGCCAATTTCCAGCATGCGACTTTTATAGACTGAGAAGACTAGACACAGAAAGACCATATTATTATAAAATAGAACGTTTTGCTCTATTATAAATTGGAACAATATTGAATTGAGCAATTGCTACGGTTAAAATAGTCTCCTTGTAAATCTGCACCAAATTCTAACTATACTATAATATGAAGCTCAAATATCTACAATACAATAAAAGCTTTACAAATAAGTATCGTCGCCAGACGCCAAAAAATACTTGTAAAGAAGACGCGTATGTTGAACAAACATGTGCGATGCAGTTCCTTAAAAAACGTGGTGGCCTGAAAAAAAATGAAGAAAAAAGACACTCGAATGCTGAAGCTTGCCCGTCTGACAGGAAATATGATATTTTATTTTGGGCGTGGGATCAAACCGAGTCGATAATTTGTGTTCCGAATAGAACATCACAAGCAACGGTGAAATTAAATTGTTGAAAACGTTTTATGTTAAGTATTAATAAAGAAGAAGAGAGTCCTCAACAATAATAAAATGTCTTTGAACATAACTGAATAGGTAAGACGTCGGTATTTCAAAGAAAGTGTCACAATATAATATTGTCTTTTATACTTTTATAGAATGACACACATTATTAGAGAACAAGACTGTTTAGAGAATATTTTTTGGTTTTCTAAGCATCATATTATGCTCTGGATATTTTCTTCCTTGTTTCAGTTTAAATGTCTCTTTGTCCTCATTTTAGCTACGTGCAGATGTATGTATTTATTTTATTTTCAAACCAGTAGGTTGCTACTGGGCTACAGATACCTACTTATCTTGATTAATATAATCTGCACGAATGTCGTTGGGTACCATACAAGTGTAACAGAGAGAGATGTCCGGCGGGGCGCGGGCTCGGCCGTGCTCGAATCAATATCAATCAACATCAATCAGCACCCGGAAGCCTTGTAGCTGGACCAACTGATTGTTCGCTGGCGACGATGCGTGCCACAAATTCACATGTTTATTCACTAACCATCCAATTTACCAGTTCTTAACGTTTTTGCTAGTGTGAGTGTTATTTCAATGATTTTCATCAGACCTTCACACACAAGAACTTACTATGTGGGGAATCTTTATAAGTAGTTGTAGGACAACATTTTTTGCTGCATATTAGGTTGTCACCCCAATTTCAATGATTCCAGTGATATCAGAAGCTAATCTTAGTTTTTACATAGCTAGCTCTACTTTTACGCTTGCGTTAAATCTTATCATGATCAATAAGAGGAGAAAAAGAAACGCAGGAGTGGCGTTAGCTACCTACGAAATCTATACTTGGGCTTGCATAATTCAACCGTTAGCGTTAATATAGTTGATAATATATTATATCGCATGTCCCTATTAACAAGGTCGGATATGCAATTTTCTTAATTTTGGTTATTAGATATTAGAAAAGGCATATTTAGAAAAGGAAAAATATTTTTTCATTACTACGTACAGGAGTTTTTAAACGTATATAATAGTAAATTTTTTTGTAAACCTAGTTTGTATATTTTAAAAAAATATAAGCAATTTAAACTTAGACGCGCTCTCCTGTAAAATTACAGTTTTGCAGATCCTACATTGTTAATAGGGACAGGCGATATCGTCTTGCTTAAAACTCATACAACACACATCATCAGAGGCGGACATTATTGTAATTTATTTGGCGTCGCAATTTAAAATCGCTAGATGTAGCTGCACTCCTCCAGAATTTACCTAGGTAGCTTTTCTTTTGTTATTTTTTATGTAAGGAAACCGACAAAACTTACTGAAAGGAATTAGATCTTTGAGCGATAATTTAAGTAGGTACCCTGTACCTTGATATGTCCTAGGCTTTGATTCTGCATATTATTAACAGTTCATTTAATAAGATTTAAATCATTTTACGACTTTATAGCTGCTAAGAAATCCGAATCAATAGAGCCACGAACTAAACTTAAAAAATGTTTCCCTTAAAAGATTGACAATGAAAACTAATCGTAATAGTAATAAACTGCAGGCTATATTTAGAAAGATATTATTCCTGCCTGATTAGAATTTATTTATTACAATAGTCCGAACTTAAAATAATTTCGCTCCCTTAACTGGTCTCAGAGTAAATTAGAAGTTACTTCCAGCCATAAAGATACCTGAACCGTGCACGGTACTTAAGTGTAGCAGTTACGTAATAACACAGTGGTACTAAAGAGCTCCTTATATGTTAATATGGCACATGACGGTGTCGTTGCGCCTATAAAATCGTCTGAAGTGTAAACACACGTAAATATCGCGCCACACGCACTCGTAAAATCTATTTCTCGCGCTATTGCGGCTCGTAGGCACTATACAAATAATTTTATTCAGAGGACAATCAACATCAACATTAAAACAAAAATATCTCTAGGACTGATTTATAAGCAGAACCGGTTAAATCTTCCATTACGTAGAGTCGTATAGTTACCTGTGCTCCACCTATGTACGCAAGTCAATAGTCGTGGGTAGTGTAATCCACCTATGTACAAGTTTATTATAAGAAGGAATTTGTGTGCGTTAATGCAGGTATTTTTATAATCCGTTTCTGTACTGTCTTGTTCCAAAGCAAAAACAGAATTGCTGCAACACCCACGTTTTCCAAAGTGTTTAAATATAAGGCGTCTGTTCAGCATGAAATTGCTGACTGATGAAACGACTGAAAATATGTTTGGTGGGTTATTCATCAATGTGTCTCGTATAATAGTTTTTATTAACGCTTTGTGGACAAAGGCAGTGAGAGTGAGTCATCGACGAGATTATTAGGCCTAATATTACAGCGAGCAGCATACGGTGCGCGCGCGCCGGCGCCGCCACGCAGCGTGCCTGTCTCGCAGACTTGATTCGTTTTCATTACTATTCCAATTTCAAAGACATGCGACGTTCTTAGGATGTAAGACACGATTGACGCAAGTCTTGAGGAAATTGTTTGTATAGTTTATTGGAAACCAAACAAGGAAATTCTTCAATAAATCTAAAGTCCCTTAGTACTGTCTGTCAGGAATTCCCCAATAGAATTAAAAGGGTCTTCCTAGTAGTTAGTACGTTATTGTTTTACATTATGTGCAAAAACAACTACACGTTATGCACGTAAACAACAGAGAAGAAACATTGAGGTGCATTAAAAGAGCCTTCCACGAATGACGATACTAAAGTACACCCGGCGCACTCTATGGGCAGTCAGCCTCCCTTTCAATCTTGCTGATTGGCTAATTTCTTCACCACGGCATGATCTATTCTCGTATAACTCGTTCCGACTCAAGAGAAGAAGACAGAGAAGAATTCGACATGGACGGACAACAATCAACACCAGGAATCAGAAAGCTACAAAAAAGCAAGGAAAAAGCAGCACCTAATTTCTAACAACAAGAAAAAAATAAGAACAATCAAGAAGGACAAATTAAGTAGTGCTTCACGAACTTTAAATTTTATGACAAAGTAAACAATGCGGTAGGTACTTTAATAAATGTAATTTAAAACTAATAACAAAAGTCCAAAGAAACTGGTCAATCGCGAATCGTAATTTAATCGCTTTAAGTAGTTATAAACAAATTGTTGAAATAACATAACATCATGCCTGTATTCCCCGAAGGGTTGGGCAGAGATGTATAGTAACACCCTCATTTCACCGTTACGTTCCATATAATAGGGGGTGAGGTGAGCCTATTGCCATCAACTGGGCAGAAATGCAAACTCCGGGCTGCTATTGAGGAATTTAACACGTAAAAATCCAATAACACTATGCCTGACCTGGGTATCGAACCCAGGACCTCACGATCAGCAATCGCGCGTGCCACCACTAGACCAACGAGGCAGTTATAATTTTACTAAAGTAATCAGACTGGACAGATAATATATTATAGCTTCCAAAAAAGATAGCTAGCACATTACAATTTGTATTCCCCAGCAACAGGTTTCACACTTCTTCGCGTCTCATATCACATACCTACCGATATTTAATTACTTACAAAAAAAGATGGTATTATATTAAAACGGTGATGACGCCAATTCATAAATGTTACAATATGTTACCGGACGAACAAGGCGCTATTTATAGTACATTTTAACATAATTTACATGATGTTAATATGATCATTCTTTTTAGTTCCGTACCGTGGAATCTAACAGGACCCTATTGCAACGTTGTCCGTCGGTCTTGCTGTCAGTCAGAAGGTTCTAACTTCTGAACGAAATATCAATTTTGAATTCCTAATTATGTAAATCCTTGGCCCAAAAATGAAAACCGTATTTAAAGTTATTAAAAACTTTATTCGGAGGGGGGCCCGTACATGCAAACAGTGTTTTTTTTTTAATTCTACGTATGGTTCTGGGGTATCGTTCGAAAGAGAATAACAACCAGAGCACAAACATGATTAAAAAAAAAACATTTTAAATTAACACTTTGGGGGCCAGCAAAATGGTTTTTAGACAAATTTTATTACCAAGTTTACCACAAAAGCGACTTGAGATACATGAGAAGCTGTAATTGATGTACAATATTACTTATAAATAAAATACAACGAAGACTAAAAACTGGTAAGTAAGTAAGTAATTTACGAACGCAAAACGGATGATGACCATCGTTACTAGAATTTTCAGGTATACAGGTTACCACATTCAAAATTCGCCATGAGTCTCTTGACTCATGGCGGATTTTGAATGTGGTAATTTGAATATTAGCAAATAATAAAACAAAAAAATCCAAATGTTAAGCTAAGGGAGGTCCCCCACAAAAGAATTCTCAAAATATTGGCTGTTTCAACAATTTTAGTTCCGGCTGTATCTACCTCAAAAATTATAATACACTAGCGGACCCAACAGAAGTCGTCCTGCCTGGAGAATTTGGTGACATACCGACAGCAACGCCACCTACTGGGTCCAATTGTGAATCTAAACCATCCAGGGCGCCACCCAAACGCATACAAATTTTTTTTTTCAAATCGGTCCAGCCGTTTAGGAGGAGTTCAGTGACACACACACATACAGTCGCATTATATATATAAAGATATGACTCTCTGTCTTTATTATAATTCATACTCGTATATATAGATAAACAAGAAATACTATACAAGTATCTAATCTTAAGAATCGACTCCAATCGATCAAGAACTCGTATTTTAATTTTGTGTATTGTATGCAGACGACATCATACTCATAAGATTATGGTTGACTCGCACTTAACCGGTTTTATATTTTAATATTTTATGTAGTATTCCGTTTATTTATTTATATACACATATGATTTACATTTTTAAATATTTCTATAAAAAATATAAAAAAACATTTAAAAATATAAAAAATAGTAGCCCACCGGCATCGGGAACAGGGTCCAAGCTACCGGTGGTCAGGGCCTCAGAGAGAGGAACTTCCTGACAATACGTGCCGTGTCCAGAAGTACCGCTTTCTGCATCAGGCCCTTGATCCAGCTGCCCAACGCGAGCCTCGTCAGATGTTGGTCGAGGCTCTTGGCTATTAAGCCATTGGCCGTCACGACTATCGGCACAATGACTGCAGAGTCAACCTCCCACATGTCGACAACCTCGTGTGCCAAGTCTTGATACTTAATTTCTTTATCTTTCTCGGCTTTCACAAGGTTCTCGTCATGTGGGACAGTGATATCAACAATCATTGCGAGACGCTCTGATCGATCTATCACCACTATGTCAGGCTTATTGGCAACAATAGTCCTGTCGGTGATGATAGATCGGTCCCAGTACAATGTGATATGACCATTCTCGAGAACTGGGTCGGGCACATACTTGTAGTATGGTACTTCTGCGTCCACAAGGTTGTATTTCAGAGCAAGTTGCTGGTGGATAATCCTAGCCACTAGGTTGTGTCTGTGCAAATACTCGCCGTTAGCAAGACGAGAACAACCAGAAATAATATGTCGAATGGATTCGCCGGGACAGTGGCATGCCCGACAGATGTCAACCGTGCCGTCCTTCACAATATATTTTCGGTAGTTGTTCGTCAAGATAACTTCGTCCATAATCGCACAGACAAAACCTTCGGTTTCCCCAAATAGGTCACCGAAACGCAGCCAGGCTACGGACGCTAGGAAATCTACATCGGGCCCATGAAGGGCCCGGTAAAAGCGTCCGTGAAGCTCCTTGCTCTGCCATACCTCCCTGCGACCATTAGTATCCAGGACTACAGGCTTGCGCCAGTTCTCTTTAGCCAAGGAGAGCGGGGTGAATCCTTTGTCCACTGCGACTACATCACGATGCATCCCCACGTCGGCTTGGAGGAAGTACTCCCTGAGGCTGCACACCTCGCGGTTGTGGAGGGTCTTAGCATTTAGAAAGCCTCGACCCCCACACTTCCTCGGAATGTACAGCCTCATCACCGATGAACGTGGGTGATGCATTCGGTATGCAGTCAGCAGCGTACGGACCCTCCTATCCAGGGCGTCAAGTTCGGTCTGAGTCCACTTGAGTATGCCGAAGGAGTACATCAAGACCGGCATGACCCAACCGTTAAAGGCGCGCACCTTATTTCCGCCTGATAAAAGACTTTTAAGTACTTTTTTCAGACGGCCATAGAAGCGCTCCCGTAACGATTGCTTCATGTCGGTCTCATTGATGCCTAACGTCTCCGACATGCCCAAGTATTTGTAGGTTTCGGTTGAGGAGAGGGATCTGAGGTGTATGGAATCCGAGAGTTGTGTTCCCACGGATTCCATAATCCCTCCTCGCTTTACATGCATGACTGCACATTTGTCCACACCAAATTCCATCCTGATGGAATTACTGAAAGTTTCAGTTACTTTCAGTAACTTCATCAGTTGCAAATTGTTGGGGGCAAAGAGTTTCAAATCGTCCATGTAAAGGAGGTGGGATATTACCTGACCACCTCTTCTCAACCGGTAGCCTAACCCTGAACCCTCCAACAATGTGCTCAGAGGGTTCAAGGCTAGACAAAACCACAGTGGGCTCAGACTATCGCCCTGGAATATACCTCGCTCAATCCTTATTGGTTCTCCTCTCCCTTGAATTTGTCGACATCCTGGATAGTGAAGGACTGTCCTCCATTGCCCCATACATGACGTCAGGAAGGCGCATAGAGTTGTATTCACTTTATACAACTCTAGCACCCTCATGAGCCATGTATGTGGCACCGAGTCGTAGGCCTTCTTATAATCTATCCAACATGTCGACAAATCCTTTCGAGATCGGCGAACTTGTTGGCTAATGGCCATATCTATGAGGAGTAGCTCCTTAGTACCGCGGGACCCATTCTTACATCCATTTTGAGAGACGGACATTATAGAATTATTTATAATATGAGAATTAATTTTGGCTCTCAAAATAGACGTAAGAAGTTTATAGACCGTCGGCAAACATGTAATCGGTCTATAATTCTTGGGTTCCGCAGTACTACCTGATTTATGGAGCAGGTGGGTAACTCCTGTTGTAAGGAACTCTGGAAGCGACCCAGATTCCAAAGACGACTGGAATTGTGAGGCCAAACGAGCATGTGAACTGCGTAACCATTTTATCCAGAAGTTGTGCAGTCCGTCTGGGCCAGGGGATTTCCAATTCGCCATTGGACGGACTGCACTGGTTACGTCTTGGGGGACAATAGTAATGTCCCCCATTTCCTCAATCGGTTCACACGCTCGCTGGACCTCCTGCATCCAGTCACCTTCAGTGTGAGTGACAGGCATCGACCAGATATTGCGCCAGAATGTATTCATGACATCATTATTCGGTGGATGCGTGTCATTCACATCGTGATCAGGTCGCTCCCAGGTTCTGTATACCCACCTTTCATCGCTATGAAACATGCGATTCTGGGTATATCGCTCCACTCGCCGCTTATACCTCCGAATACGGTTTGCCCATGCATAAACCTTCTGCTTCAGGAAGTCGATGCGCTCTGTGACACGGGACATGTAATCTCGAGGATTAATATCAGTCCCCGAGAATGCCCGTCTCACAAAGCGCATCACTCTAGGGCGAGTATTGCCCTCCCTGAAGCAGATTAGTTTGCCAATGAGTGTTCTAGCCTCGTTAATACGACGTTCAATCCTGCACTGCCAGGCTGGTACGGCGCGTTTTGGTCGTGTAGCTTTGTCACTATTATCAAATTTGGCGTGAGCTACACGACATGCCGCAACAGCCGCGCAGTACAGGATTGAATGAGTATCTTCGAGGTTTTCGCTGTTATCAAAATAACTTGATAACAGCGAATCTAGAGCACACATTAGCGCCCTATTTTTTCTATGCATGGGCAAACGGGGTATGCGTGGTCTAATGTTTGGCGGAGTGAACCGATATTCTTGAATCGCAAGCTCCAAAGCGCCCCTCAATTGTTCATTGCACTGGGTACTTACATTTGTAACCCTATCATCGCTCTCCTCGTTACCGTGGGTGGGCAACGGCGGAACCACAGTTGGGGTTCGCGGTTGGGCCGCAGTCTGCGACTGGAGAGAAATGATAGCGTTACTCTGTACTTCAGAGCGCAGCCTATCAAGTGCGGCGTCAGTCAACCTGTGATCACGTTGAATGACTCGCACCTGATCCGACAATCGTTGTGCCGAGACGTTGACAGTAGGCTCAAGTACCTGAAACAGAGAGAGCATCCGGCCACGGTACGCGGTCAGGTTAGTTCCCCCCTCTGTAGCCCCAAAGTATGCGCGCATGCAGTTTTCGTTCATGGTTGGAGTCCAACGCATGCGCTGCACACTTCCACCGGCAGCGGGGACCCTGTCAGAGGCCAGTGGGCCTCGAGGTCTCAAACTGTCCGGCGGTCGGCCTCTTCCTCGTCGTCTTGCTGGTGGTGGTGAAGTAGGCGGCGAGAAGTATTCGTCGCTCGAGCTCGACGCAACTGCAGCGGCCGGTGTTACATCACTCACGATTGAGGAGTCCGGCGGCTGCGAGGCGGAGCTGAGCGACGGGGCCGAAGATCTTGGGCGTGTGGTCTCGGTTAAGGCTTTCGCCCGACTTCTTGTCAACATTTTAAGTCTTCATAAATTTATTGGATGTTCATTAGGCTGGGTATTGCTGCTTCTTCTTTTTTTTTTTTTTCATTTCGGTTACTGATATTGCTGTATAATAATTGTTTATAGGTGAGATATTATAATTATATTTACAAAAATATTTTTCCCAAATTTTCTTTTTAAATTTGACGTCCTGTCAGTCGGGCGTACCATAGAGGTTTCACCGTTACCATATTTTATTATTATTATGAAGCAGTGATAGATGGCCTAGCGGTTGAACGCTTGCCTTCCATGCAGGAGGGTTTGAGTTCGATACCGACTCGCATATCTGACTTTTCGAATTTATGTGCGGATCAGAATTTTATTATCCCTTGCGTTAACGATGAAGGAAACCGTCGAAACGAAATCTGAAAACTTGATAGGGATCCATAAAACGTTCTCGATGGTCGTTATAAATAAATTACCCTTATGCATTATGAATAATATCCAATTGAGTAAGTATATTAATAACAATTACGTAATACACAAAAACAATGTATAATTGACAAACTGTCCTAAAAACAAATAAGAATATAAATTAACTAAAGAAGTCAGCATCATAGAAAACTTTATCCTTCACGCGAAGGGGGCATAATATAATTACCAAAAATCGCCTCTATCGGTATTGAATAATAGCTTGTAACGTTGTCTCTCATATGTCCTGCTGCCAGTTGCATGAAGGCGTTACCGCATTGGATTGGTGTAATTTCCCGAGGGGTTGCTTTGACGAACATCTCGGCCTTCAGCCCAGAAGGCAGCCAGAACCTTGTGCGAGGGTAGCAGTACCAGCTGGCGCCGAACCGCACCGTGTCGTCCCACAGCCCACAATAATTTATGTATATGGAATGTTTGGAAAGATTCCAGATCCTGTTATAATATAGGGAAAAATGTTAAGTACCTACACACATCAAAAAAAAGTTTGCGATCACTTAGAAAAATCGTTTTTTTTTGTTACGGTATATTATATTATGATTTCTTCTTCTTTTTAGATTCTTTATTTAAAAATATAGATTTAGAATATAAACCAATAAAACAGTTCAATTGCTTTTCCATTTAAAAAGGCTTTCAGTCCTACTTACGCTCATTCAGAAATCTGATTTAGTCAATTTTAACTGATTTAAAATAGATTTCGCGGAAAGTTGTGATTGAAAAATGCCAAGAGGATTATCAGAAGTTTTACGAGCAAGAATAGTAACTTTGAGGGAAGAAGGATATACCACGAGAGAAATAGCACGCAGAGTTGCTATATCCCAATCCTGTGTCGTGACCACGTTGCAAAGGTACCACAGGATGGGTAATTTAGCTGACCGACCCCGCAGTGGTCGCCCAACTGTTTTGACTGCTGCCCAAAAGTGCTATATTAGATTGCTGGCAGCCCGTGACCCAACAATCAACGCCACTAAAATAAAAGCAGAAGTTCGGGCCGCCTCTGGGGTTGAAGTTAGCACTCAGACCATTCGGAATTGTTTGCACCAAGCTGGATTACGAGCACGGAGGTCTTGGCGAGCTCCTCTGAATTCCCGGCAACGTCAACGACGGAGATTACAGTGGGTTAGGCTTCGGCAAAATAAAGAAGAAAACATTTGGCAAAACTGTCTCTTCGTTGACGAATCGCGAATCAGTACTCATCCAGATAATCGACGAGTCCGTGTCTGGAGTAGACCAGGAGACCGTGAAAGGCAAAGAACTGCCACTGGAACAGTTCAGCAAGGCGGGAAATCGGCGTCCTTTTGGGGTGGTATTATGATTGGAGCTAGAACACCTTTGATCCCGTATCGAGGCTTCATGACAGCAGACATGTAAAGAGCAGTTGCTATTGATGGAATTGTCAGACCATTCCGAGTAACCCATGGGCACCAATTTGTACTGGTCGATGATAATGCACCCGCCCATCGAGCTCAACGAGTTAATGCTGCTCTCCGAGAATACGACATCACAAGGTTAGACTGGCCTGCTGGCTCGCCTGACTTAAACCCAATAGAGCACGCGTGGGATGCTCTTAAGCGAGCTATTTGGAACCGTCAGTCGCGTCCCCAGACAGTGCCAGAGCTTAGGGAAGCCGCTATTCAAGAATGGGACAGGTTACCCCAAGAAATGCTGGATAATTTGATTCTCAGCATGCCCAGGAGGATCTTCGCATGTGTTCGAGCCAGGGGAGGAGTAATATTATATTGAGTATAAACCTTTTATTAATAAATTGTTAAGTTTGGTTAAACAGTCTTTTTCTTTCTATCAAATTTCTGTTACAATTACATTATGATTAATTACTCAATATTTTTTATAAAAAATTTGAAATAGTTTTATTTTTCAATTTCAAACTGGGTATTTCTTTTTAAAGAAAACACACAACAAAGAATTTTCCTTGATAAAGTTCAATTTAAAAAATTATATCATATTTCTATATTCCAAATCCATAATTCAGATAATTTATGTAGGTATGCAAAGAAACGTCAAGAAATGTCACTATCAAAATGACAGGACTGTGGTGCAAAACATTGTATCATTAAATTTTTACTAAGTAATCATCTATAAAATTAAAGTTGATTAATTATAAGAACTATGCAAACAAAATACCGCAGCCAAACAATGTTTGCGGCGCTCATATCTAACTCCGATTAGGATTAAGAAATATTTTTTCATGATGTGTTGGAATCTGAATAACTAGGTAATTATTGGTTTTGGAATCGGATTCATTCTGATTTATGATAAACCTTGATAGGTTTGTCATAAATGTAACGTCATCAATTATTCTCACCTTTGTAAAAGTAGGTGCCTCATTTCTGCGAAAAAAACTGGTGCACAATTCGTCTTATTGCAGACAGGGTAAAATCGTCCATTCTTTGGACGAAGCTGGTTTTTGGACCTTCTTACTTGGGAGAACTGAGGGTAAGGGTTGTTTTGTATTATTTTACAATTCTTCCCACTGTCACTGCTGATATTCTTAAAAACTCAACTGTTTTGGCAGCACAGTCTCCGAAAGACCAATATTTGCCCTCAGCCCAAGTCTTGTATGTCTGCCTGTAGGCATTCATCACCGTGAGTTGTTCTGTGACACTCACATTTTCGAGGCCGCTTTTTGACAGGGAACAAACTGTCGCGGGCGGTGGCCTTCGAGGGACCCGTCTGAGGCTCCATTTGTCAATAAACAAATGAAACTTAACAAGGAACAACAAACACGTAGCGAAAAACATTTAAGTTCGATCGGAGAAAAGTAAACGAATTAATTGAAATAACGCGACTTTGACATAGGTACTATCAAACGAAATTTGAAAATGTTTGGAACTCCTGCAGTGCTACCAGTATCATAAAATATTTTATACCAGAAACCCTCCTTTTTTAATAACTTTGTTTAAAACCGAAAATTTATAAAAATAATCACGGCATAATAATTTTATAATAATTATTTCTAAAATCAGTACTTAAAAGAAAATCTAGCCTTTTTTTCGCCATTTTTTGTGAATTACCATTAATAAGACATTTTTTTTATCTGTTATCTCCTTTGTTTACATAAATTATCTGAATTAGGGATTCAGGGTAATGATCGCAAACTTTTTTTGATGTGTGTACTTCGTTCGTTTTATTATCTTACGACTTTTAATAGGGTTGACTTCAAAATGTATTGTATTTGCATTCATTTTTTTGAAAATACAAGTAGGTACATACTTTCTTCAGTACTTGTTATCTACCAAAATTAATTTGCTTTTTGTGGTACCGACGCACTGCTATCTTTAATTTAAATCCACATCCAGGCATAGCTTAATCTATACTAACATTATAAAGAGGAAAGATTTGTATTTTTGTATGTAACGAACAAACTTAAAAAGTACTGGACCGATTTCAAAAACTCTTTTGCCGTTAGAAAGCTACATTATCACTGAGTAACATAGGCTACAGGAGGAGCCGTGTGGACACAGCTAGTTTACTATAAAAGCATTCACTCTCAATAACTTTATCCCTATGGGACAGTAAAAAAATATGCGGTTTTGTTATCATACATTAATTCTTACCAAATTTTAACTACAACAGGTTCTGTCTTCAATTTAAAACATAAAGTATTTGGGTACCATGTTATATTTAATGGAAACTTGGGAATAGGAACAAGAGGTGGTTTTATGTTTTGATAGGGGACCAATTGAAGTATGGAATCCGCGTCAGTTTCTTCTGATAATACTAAGTCTTTGATGCGTATCTGGAAAGAAGAATTATCATCACAGGACACGCACTGCAAAGGATTCAATTTAATGTTTTAGCAATGCACATTTACCTGTTTTGCTTCAATTCTCTTTCGAGGGTTGAGGACTAGATTCGGAGGGAGAGTAGACTGCAGTAGGTCTTCATCCAAAACTTGTGTTGATTTTGACATCATATTAAGGGTTTGTAAAATTTATATACCTTATTGTAGGTACCTATAAATTTATAACTTAAAAAATATTTTACAAGTATTTTAAGTACACAAGTCACTGTTGTAATTATCATTAATCTGTGGTTGTAATGGCGCAAGTGCACATCATAGATAAAAGATGAAACGGATAGAATAAACTACCAAATTGTTGCCACGATAGATTTAAATTTGATTTAAATAGGTGCAGGCAAACCTCTTTACTGCTTTCTCGGATACGCTCACAAAAATAGCCATGTATTGTAAATAAAATATTTTTAGCAAAAAACCGCGATAATAAATAACTTGTGAACGAAGGCCAAATAACGTAGAAAGATAAATTCACTAGTTTAGTATACTAGTCTTTACGTGTAGGTTCTTCTATTGCGTTAGTTGAAATAAATTTTGTGAACTATAAGTACCAGTAAAATGTGTTTAACAGCGCATACGTCGTTCTTTATCTTATTTACATCTGTATTCAAGACAGACATAATGTTTAAATTAGATATTTTGTGCACTTACACTTAAAAACGTGTATCTGTTGTGGCCAATATACAATCAATGATTGCTCGCAATTACCTCTAAAACCACGACTTGCTGAATAAAACGCTTCATGACTGAACGAATTAAATTCGCTCTTATTTTGTAAAGGTTAAAACAAGAAAACTTACATAACAATAAATTTTATCAGATTTTAAAGAATGTTATCTTCTAAATCCAATTTTATTTTAATTGGCACCAATGGCAGCTATAATGCGCTTTTCGAAAAGTTAAGGCACGAGACGAAATGTTGAAGCAGCACAATCGGTCCGGGTTGCAGAATTATCAAATTCACCCGTATGATATTTTAACAACATTACACGGGATGACAACAGAACTTCCACCGCAGGCCGGAGAGGAAGGATGTGTCTTTGGTGCAGAAGGACTGGTTCATTAGTCGCCTCGCCATCCCTATTTTGCTCGAAGTTCCCGCGTGCGTAAAGTTTTAGGTAAATTACGAGCACAACCACCTCTTTTCGGCGATGCCAGTGTCCAGCTGTGCACTACCATACGCTGAGTAAAGACGAAAAGACGCTGAAAGACGAGCTCATATACATATACTTTTACATACATTACAATACGGTTTAGCTTGCTGCACATCGGCATTTAGCGCGCACATTTCCGATTTCGAGTTATATTAGAGAACGGAGTATGTTTCTATCAATAGAAATAGAATATCCTGGGGTTAAAATATACAGCTTCAAAAATAACATTGACATTCAATTTCATGATAACGTTCGTTGCTCTACATTTCAAGGATACCACAACTTGAATTTAGGAGGAGTGAAAAGGTCTTTCTGTGACTAAGTAGCAGTGAACTGCGGCTGAAAATGCTAATATCATAATAGTAAGTACGCATTTATTATATCTAAACAGTACAATGAATACCTACAAAGAGAATAAAAGCGGGTGGTCAATAAGCTGCGAGCTGTAAGTTATCATTAAGACGAATAGCAATAAGACGAGCCTAATGCATGTGAATGTATTTAATGTCTTCGATATGCACAGAACTCATTTAATATTTGTAGCGTATTGTCGTGAAAGCCGCAGTTGGTAAGACACGGTTGCGCAGTCGCTGCGACGCGTGACGGCGACTCCCGAGGGAGCGGAAGTCTTGCGTACTTCCGGCCGGCGCACACGCCGGAGATCCGGTCCACTTGTACGATCACGACGTTCCAACGAACGACGCTTTAACAAACATTACAATATTTTTATACTTACACTGATTTAGTGCTGTGGATAATTGTAATTTTGTGATACATCGCTCCTCTCTTATGGGGTGTCTAGAAAGTTCATGCTGCGTCAGCACTGTCCAAGTGCTCCCATAACAGTAGAAGCTACATATTTATGGTGTACGTGTATCTACATTACATGTTTTTATGTTTTAAATGGTATATATTTGGTAGGTACATTACATTGGTGACATAGGTACGACATGTTATAAGAGGCGGCAGAAACAGATTCACTTCTCCATTGAAAAAATCCAAATTTATTTTAGTAAATTTATGAATAATATTATGTACCTAGAGTCGCGGGACTTCTTGGTTCCAAACAACTTTATACGTGTATAAGTCCTGTGCTTGTGTTATAGGCTCTATTTATAGTTTCCAAAATATCATCATTACATTACATTTATATACATACAGTAATCTAATCCTTTTTCTAAGTCACACCTAGCAGCCTCACCGCCGCATTCCCCAGATCACTTACATCAGTTATACACACATTACCAATAAATATGGTCGTGAGTAATCACATAGCTTTGTAATCAGTTTTGTTAGGAATTAAAAGCGTTCCCGTGTAGACTAAACAATGAGATCAGCTGGACCTATTGCGGGTTTGGCATTAACGTCGGCTATTTAGTCGACAAAGACATCGATTCTATTTGTGCCGCCGGGATCGTGTTCAGGCCTGTAAACATGGGTCAGGTTATCCCTGACTATTGTTATGAAGTCTGTAGCTGCGTCGCCAAATGAACACCTATGCAAAAAATTCATTTTAAATCGCTGTAATGGGGTAGTGTACACTGGGAAATGATGGCGCCACTATCGCTGGTACCAACGCAATTTCATTGGTTAAACTTGTTTGACATTATTGCTAATGTTTATTTAACCCGTTCTGATTGGTTGTAATTGGTCAGAGCGAGGGTGGCGCCATCTGTGATTAGCTTTGCTTGTCCTTCCCAATGACCAAATAATCTTTGGTCATTTTGTCCCTCCCCATTGAGATTTTTCGCTCGAAAAATCAGTTAAGTGACAATTGACACAGGATTCTTGACATAGCGAAAGTAAGTATGGAGGTCACCCCATCTCTTTCCGGAAAGTAGCAACTAAGGGATTATAACAAGTGGACGGAGGCAGCAGCATCCACCGATACCTACATAGATAACGTCATGACTTCACAGTTTCGTCTTGCGTATTTCAGTTTATAGATTAGCGATCAAAAGGAATACATTAACAAATGTAGTAAGTAACTACTACTTCCAGTTATTTTTAGAACTGGCTCGGATGAGTACTTAAATTATCTGACAATGTTTTATCGTTATTGCCCTTGTTCCATCGGTAATGTTGATCGCCTTCATTGATGGTGATGCCCTTGACCGACATTCCATCTATCCTTATAAAGCTTTTATTTTATTATTATTTCCTCTGCTCCAATAAAATTATTAAATAAGTTCGCTAATCTTCGGGACTTACCAGACAGCTTCATCTTGGCCTTAAACGATCAGTTACTTTACTTTCGGAATAGGAGAGGACTTTTTGAAGTCATGTTCTTTGTTTACGCTTTATTGTTTTGTTCAGTAAACCCAGGTTTTCCAAGAAGGTAATAGGGGGTTCGAGTAGGTGCAGCGGGGAGAAGGGAGGGGGGGTACGACGAGGTGAATTAACGGATGAATGTCCGTGGGAACGGTCGCCACTTCCGCTCCGATCTGCTCGCTCGCGCCTCGGCACTCTCAGCTATTTCCTTTATGTAGGGTGACCTTAAATATGATCGGAGATGGATAAAGACTTGTCTTAAATATGAGCTCTCGAACATATTATCGTTACCTGTATTTTAGTTTTGCACAGTTGTATGAAAAACACAAACGCAATATTATTATGTCGAATCTAACTGCATGATGGACATTTGAAACATTGATGCTTTGCTTTCTAAAGTATATTATATTGTAAAAGAAAAGTCGCTATAAAGGTGTCTATTATCAAAAAATTAAAAGTCTTAAAAGTTTAAGACTTTTTATTTTTTAAACCAGAGATTTGGAGGGCCCTATGCCCAGCAGTGGAGCTGGGCATAGGTCCCTCCAAACCTTTAGTTTGCCACTTTCCGCAGGTGTATCCCAGTACACGATGCCCATCCTTTTGACATATTTACCCTTTTTTTTTGGGAAGTCCTCATTTAGACCCTTCGCCCGGAGAAAGTGAAGGGTAATGCCGGACTCTTACCGGCTAAAAACCCACGGTGTTCCTCCTCCTGACCGTTGGCCGGGGTCGCGGGATTCGTCAAAGCATGCACCGTAACCCCGGCAAGACATAAAGTTAACTTTAACGAACCCCACGATAATCTATACTTAATATTATAAAGCTGAAGAGTTTGTTTGTTTGAACGCGTTAATCTCAGGAACTACTGGTTAGAATTGAATAATTATTTTTGTGTTGGATAGTCCGATTATCGAGGAAGGTTATAGGCTATATAACATCACGCTACGACCAATAGGAGCGGAGCATAAATGAAAAATGTTGCAAAAACGGGAAAAATGTCCACCCGTGCGAAGCCGGGACGGGCCGCTATATCTAATAAAAAGGATTGCATCATTTTGCCAAAAGTATTTAAGTAGGTAAACTATTATATTTTCAACCAACTATAATTTTAAAAGTTTGGTCACCGAGTAGTTGTCATTGAAGCAAAACGTTTGGTTCCACTACATTTATTAACGGACCGTCTTAGTTGCACAACAGGACCGTGTCGCAATGTCCCCCGCTTCGTTTATCTGGAAATTTTGCAATATTTATCAACAGCTATCGGCACAACAACTTACAAGATACCGTTGTTTGCAAGAAATGTTATTCATTATAGATATGTGCGCATTTCTTACTTAACAGTTTTCAGAAAAAATATGTCCATCCTTATAGGTAGTATCATATCATTTCTAAATATTACTGATAACTTATATGATTCAATCTTTTCGTAAGGATACATAGGTATCTAAAGGTGAGTTAATTTTTCTATGCATTTACCAACAACATAAATCCTGTAAATCAAATCCGTTACAAAACTAATATCTTTGTTTTAAATATCTAGGTATATACCTACTTACTTCGATGCCTATGAATAG
Source organism: Amphipyra berbera (assembly GCA_910594945.2). NCBI lineage: Eukaryota > Metazoa > Arthropoda > Insecta > Lepidoptera > Noctuidae > Amphipyra > Amphipyra berbera. Next base: position 9,028,931 of record OU343127.1, read on the forward strand.
GTACATACGTAGTACCTATTTATTACTTCACAACTGCAAGTGCATCCATAGCAACAACGGATTGCAATAGCAAGAAATTAGTGAGCGGTTGGTAACCGGTGTTGCTAATTATAGGTACCTAACACATGAAGACTTAGGGGCACATAAGTTAAATAATATGGATATAATAATAGAAACAATAACAGGATAGGGAACAAGGTCCAAGCTACCGGTGGCCAGAGCCTCAAAGAGAGGAACTTCCTAACAATACGCACCGTGTCCAGAAGTACCGCTTTCTGTATTAGGCCCATGACCCAGCTGCCCAACGAGAACCTCATCAGATGTTGGTCGAGACTCTTGGCTATTAAGCCATTGGCCGTAACGACTATCGGCACAACAACTGCTGAGTCAACCTCCCACATGTCGACAACCTTGTGTGCCAAATCTTGACAGTTAATAAGAAACAATAAATCTCGAGAAGGGGCTCGTGGTTAATTGAGTACTAGCCGCGTAGATCTAACGATTTGCGAGGTTAAGCTGCGTTTGCCGCGGACATTCTATGGATGGGTGACCATTAGTAACACATCAGGCCCCTCCATGCCTCGGAGAGCACGTTAAACAGTCGGTCCCGGCTGTCATACGAATACCTTATGGCAGTCGTTACGGGAAGTCAGAAGCCCGAAATTCTGGCAACCGTTCTAATCTTAGGATATCGGCATTGCTTAACTGAGTTGCGGAGCACTGATGGCAGTCGATCCGTGTAAAATACTGGTATTCAGCCGCATCTGGTTGCACTGGAAGCTGACCACATCATAGTTGGTAAATAGCTAGGAAGAACACAATAGAAACAATAAATCTATGTGAAGACAACACAACCCAGCGACTACTTACCTACAAAAAAATATACAAATTTCAAATAACTGATTAATATTTATTTAGCTAAAGTAGAAATAAAGTAAAAACTAACTATCTAAAGTCGTCCGGAATATTCGATTCGAACATCCGATGTGGCGTTTGTCCGGTCTAAATAGCATAACGAGCGTCTAAGTAGGTAGTATCGAGCATTGAGCAAGTCCGTTGACCGTTGTTGTAACTTCGTAAGTTTGTAAGTACCACTTGCAGCGGTCTTGCTGTTATCGGCCGGAAGCAACGACGGAAGCGCGCAATCTCGACCAATTGGACGAGTGAGTTGTCACGCCGCGTGACCATGCCCCTTGCTCTCTACCTCGCTTTTCTAACTCATGCGCATAGGTACTGTACTTGTGACACGAAAATAAATATTGAATGTAAATTCAACAATATTTGTTGAGATGAAGTTTCGTTTGTTAGGGTTTCACATACATGGAGGATATTATGAAATCTTCACTATATCTTCCCTTTCCCAGATATGTTAGAATCGGCTTCCAGTCTATCCTGATACCGCAGTATACTGAAAATAAGTAATTACATCAGTGTTGCAGATAAAACCTTCGTTATTAAGCTTAGGTATATCCAGATCGCCAGACGACTGAAGGAGGTCGCAAGGGGAGAGCCCTGGTATGTTCTATTTCTGTTCATCATCTTAATTGGCGTTATGAGGCGCTGCTGTAATATACAGAATGTCAAGCATTCACTTTGATGATTAACGAGACTACATAAAGTATCTTCGTCTACCTAAGGAGAAACAGAAAGATTAATGCAGATTAATTTATAAAGCTCTGATTTTTTATGCTCTGGCGTATAAGAGGAGTGCTATAATTTCGACATCCACGCTTGTAGTTAATATATTGAATCGTATGACTCTTGTAGGTTGAAATTGAATGTGGCAGTTTTTAGCAAAATATTACATCAACAACAACTATTAACACTGCAGTTAAGTGCCACAAAATTTATGACAACATTCTATCTCCTACAATCTTAAGGTCTGATGATGACCAGAAAACCAGGTAATATTTTTCAAATAATTCAATGGTAGAGTCTCGGTGCAACGCCAAATCTTGATTTTATACGGACGAGGTAAGAAGAAGATATTACTATTGGATAGGTTTAATACCTACCTACTTCGCAAACTGCAAGAAAGTAGAAATTTAAACTACCTACCTATAAAACTTACTGCATCAGATCTTTCGAAGCATGATTTTAATATATACTAATACACTGGCCTGCAAAAATAAGTATCACACTTTAAAAGTAAATATCATTAAAAGTGTAGTACTTATTTTTGCAGGCCAGTATATTATAAAGAGGAAAGATTTGTATTTTTGTATGTAACGAATAAACTTAAAAACTACTGGACCGATTTCAAAAAATCTTTTGCCGTTAGAAAGCTACATTATCACTCAGTAACATAGGCTATATTTATTGCAGGAATAAAACTTCTTACGCGGGCGGACCCGTGAGGACACAGCTAGTACTATCTACTAAAGAACTTATCTGGTGTAAATAAAATTATAACTATAAATAAACTGAATTTTCTAAAGCTTTAAATATCCGTGCCTATTTTTTTTTTCATAAAAATGTAGGTACCTACTTACCTATCATATAACTGCTCATATAAGTTTTTTCTGGACATTATTCCTCATAGCGGAGTTTTGGAACGCACATTGACTTTGAGCATGGTAACAGAAGTGTCACAAAAACTATAATCATTATGTAAGCTGGCGAGTTTTGCATTGATATAAATAAACTAAACATACTCCCAAACTTAGTCAAAACTATTGAGTTGATACCTACATAATTATGCTTTAAATTATTAGACTACCTAAGCATAAGCTAATACATTTGCATCTTGAAATATGTAGATTGACTTTTTTTAATGCAACAGGGCGTTGCAAAATATGGCATTCTTTGAAATGCTAGTGTTAGTTAAATTTTCTGCTAGTAAAATAACTCTAAATAAGTCTAGTGGTGGCAAGCGCGACTACTGATCGTGACGTCCTGGGTTCGATCCCCAGGTCGGGCAAAATGTTATTGGGTTTTTCCATGTGGAATTTCTCAGTAGCAGCCCGGAATTTGGATTTACGCCCGATTGATGGCAATAGGCTCGCCCCTTATTACATGGGACTTAAACATTAAACATAACGGCGAAATGAGGGTGTTAATACACCTCTGCCCAACCTTTCGGAGAATACAGGCGTAATGTTATGTTATGTTAAATAACTCAGGGACTTATTTGGGACTAAAATAAAACGATAGGAGTGCCTAGAACTGTTAAATTTATGAAGTCGCTTTTGTCTCACAAAAAACATTTGTTATTAATTAAAATGTCGAGACAGTTTCATGACAATCCTATCCCAGATGTTATAAATAAATGTCCTAGGTAAAAATGTTGGTACTTAGGTACAGTTTTTGTGAACTTTGAAAGGAGGAAGCTTTTAAAATCTACGTCTAAGCTGGTAAAGGTTAGGTACGTTCTAGATTTTGAACAAAAAAATTATACTAATGTCTAAATCAAGCCAGTGTGTTTGCTTACACCATCTAGTATTGTTTTATTTTTGTATGTTGTTTAGTAGGTACATTTTCGTAACCTTTTTAGTTTCAGACAACTGGAAAAACCTTACCTTTAATAGCTTGGAAGTTGTTGACGTAAAGTAAGACATTTTGACGACGAAATATAATCTGGGAAGTAAAAATATTTTATTTCACAACTCCTTTCGTGGACAAAGCAGTGCCCGATAAGTTAACTGAAGTAATAGAAAAACGTCAGTAAACCAAAATTAAGTAACACGACGAACAAATATTTTAGCAGAGCATTAGCACTGAAACTCATCTTATGTGATAACTTTAGGTGTAGGTACTTACACCAAGCGGAACCGGTAGTCTACATAAACGCCATCATAATTTGAGCTCTCGTATTTTCTATAGTGCTTCGTAAATGTAAATAGAGAAAGGGAAGTTAAACTGTCTGTGAAGGTTCTCACTTAAGTGGACGTATCTTTCAACTGACATTGACCTCTAGAGCGGTCGTCGAGGCCTCTTCTCGGTGGTCATACATATTCATTACAACTTCATCTACATAGTAATGAAGCTGAGATGAGAATAAGACGACGACATGTTTATCAACTCAGCTAAATATCCTGTCCTGAAACGCATACCTACCCACATAAGTTGATAGGTAAGTACGAACAGATTATCTTAATGGTTATTAGAATGTTAAATTATTAATACATAAAGTACCTATGATATTTAATTCAGGTAAACCGTTTTTATGTAGTTTCTATTTAAGGTATCTTGTCATAAGTAATTTAGATTCATACCTGTCGGATACGGATGCGGCAATATTTGCTCCTCGCGACTGATTATTGAGTACATACACCTACACTTGTAAATATACATAAAGGAAGGTACGCTCCAGTTGTATAAATTGGCATAAATAAGCTGCATACATACCAATAATTATAAAAAAATAAAGTCTCTAAATGTTACCTGCTCTATCAATTCCATTAAGTAAATTTTTATTACTTCCTTCGTAATTCCAAGCAAAAATAATTCTCGTCGGGCTAGACTCAGTTCCGTGTGACCTTCGATTCGTCCGTCAGTAAAAAGCTGTTGTAGTCCTCCACATATGAGAGACACAAAAAAATGAGTAGGTAAAAATAATGTGTGATCGGAAAGTCCAGAGTCATCTCGTTTACAGAATAACACTTGCGAAACCGGTTGAGAGCACGACGCCAAATATCAACTTGTTTCCTTCCTCGTGCGAACACCCGGTAGGTATGTGTCTAACATTAAGTTGGTACATCATTCATTTTCGTGTAGTAAAAAAATATATTATGGAGTTTTTGTTAATTAGCTTATTCAAAAAATTCCTTCCAAACCTTAGTTTAAAACCACACTTGAATTTGAAAATCTCTGAATATAAGAATCGCCTCTACGTGAACGCGACACATGACTTGTATGTATCTGCATTCAAATATTATTTTATACAACGACAATAATCAATATAGTTAAGTAAATAAAATATTCGATTTAAAAGTCCACCTCAGATTCTCGCAGATATTTTAGTCGTTATAATTATAGAACATGCAACATGCTAAAAACATGTGAACAACAGATATTTTAAATTAGTTTAGGTAGAGATGTTTCGGATAATATATGTCCGTTTCCTAGAATCAGCGTGACTTAACCTCTCTTATCCACGTAACGTAAGTAAACATTACATTTTTAACAATAACGTACGTCAGTCGGTTTAACTTCGCTATAGCTACGTAGACACTAGACAGTGATGAATTAAACCTTTTCTCCTATCTATAAGAACCAAGGTAAAGTTGCAAATAATATTTGATGACCACATCGGGATAAATATATGTTTACTATTTTTCCGAATCTAGATTATAGTTTCAGTAAAAAACATTTGTGAGATTTGTGTATGTAATCGCCGTATTCACGTTAGTGGAGTACCTAATCCTTATGTGAGTTATCGTTTAGTTTAAGACAAAATTAACCACTAGAAACAACGTGGTGCACAGTAGATAAAACCTGAAATTCTTTAAAGGAAGTAGAGGAAAGGAGTCTATTAATTATTTTTCTTCTATTGTTCTAGTAGGTATCCTGTTAACCTACATTATTCAGCCAGAATTTGAGCTTCCTGTGTGTTACGAAAAAAAAATTTGAAAGATAGAAGAGATCCTCTACACGTCACAATTATAAGAATATATTTTTTAAAGATTAGGTACCTATTGTTAATAAAATTGCGCTTACGTGTAAAAAGAGGTAAGACATCCCTAAATTTTTCAGCTTTCCATTGTTGGTAGTTTGTTCTCGCCTGTAACGTTAACAGTAAACAGGAGACGGAAGTCGTACGTAACGAACATGCAAAACCGAACGGATTTATCGATTGGAGTCCGGCAATATGGCGTCGGTTTATTTATCTTCTCTCTATCTACCCACCTTCCTGGCGCCGCACTTCCGCCGGAAACGGGCGTCGTCTCCGCTCTAACCCTTACCGCGGTTCCGGTTTCCGGCTGCCTTTGAAGTCGGTCGAAGTTTCCTCCTCGCTACCCCGTCGTGGAAGAGGCTTTTTGGTTCAGTAGATACGATAATTACGTCAATAATATTAATGCGAGAATACCTACTCAAGCAAGTTGATGCGAAGCTGTTACAATCTTTACCTATTTTGAATATCGTTTTGGCAACAATGTCATTGCCAAGTACAGACGACGACCTATGTTATTTGCATTTATTATGCCATCCGGTACCTATGTAGGTATGTCCGATTTAATCTCAAGAACAATTAATTTGAATATTGATTAAGACTTCGTTCTTTACTACTACGATTTATTCGCCATAAGATATAACATTTCATTATAATTATACGTTTGCTGGGCATTGCCGTAAAAAAAGTTTGTTATCTTGCTAAACTGAACATTTTTAAAGTAATTAGTGACAGGTGATCTTTTTAGACTGTGAGAAGTCAAAAGCTAATTGTCCATGATGGAAAGAAAAACATTACGCAAGATACTAATATTCAGTCATTTTGAAAATAGGCTGGAATATTTTCAGTAGATCCTTTTTCCTTTTATTGTGGTTCCTCAATCTTTAAGGGAACGGTAGATTTTCATTAGTAAGATTTTTCTCTAGAATTATCACGACATAATCTTAAACTACATAAAGAGCCTTATGATATGAGGCAAATCGCATTTTGCTATTCTATCCATAGGAATACGATACAATTGGTATACCTCACTCTGAAAATTATCTTGGAAGGATATTGTATCTTTTGCTATAGCAAATTCCTATTAATCGGATATAGAAAAAAAGTACGAGTTCATGAAATACTTTTAAAACAAAATAATTGCATTTTCGTCCATTTCGTGCTTAATGAAACCTGCTTTTGTACTGCTTTACTGAAACACAGAGTTCGTCCTAAGCGTCTTTTAACGCACGGTAGAATCCGTTTAATACGACTTCGCTTATAACGACCAGCCACTTATAGCGACTTAAGAACAGCCTTTAGTTAGGTTTTCTTATCTGGTATTTACTGACGCTTATAACGACGTCCGTTTAGTACAACCAAATATCTCCATCGCTTTGCTGTCGTTATAAGCGGACTCTACTGTATTAGCTTCAGTTTTACAGCAAATTTGCCCCAAAATTGTTTCAGTAAAAATATTTGTTTCACTATCTTGTAATAAATGTCCATGTCATAATAAAAATATACTAGAGCTATTAGGCCAAGCTTGAAAAGATAACTCATTTGCTATTTTGTAAAGGAATAGTCTGTCATGTTTTTTTTTATATATATGAATTTACATAACGACACTTAATATCTGAACACTGCCAGTGAGCTGCAATAGGCAAACGCATTCGTTAGATAATCAGAGTGACCGGAAACTAAACGTCAAACCGGAAACAAATGATAGGGCAGTTAATACCGGTTCAGAAAAAAAAGCTAATTACTATAGAGGTACCTATTTCAATAAAAACATATTTAATAGTTAGATTTTATAAATATAAATAAATTTTATTCAAGGTAGCTTTGAACCTCGAAAACGATTAAACATACATACATAAACTCACGCCTTTTTCCCATGGGGGTAGGCAGAAACTATAGAACGCCACATGCTACGACTCTTACATACCCCTTTCGCTTCATCCACATTCATACATCTAAACGATTAAACTTTTACTTGTTTTAATATTTTTTTCTGAACAGTCATAAACTGCCCTATAATTTGTTCCTGACTTGACGTTGAGTTTCGGCACACTTTGTATACCTATGTAATAACCATACAATGATAATTGAAAGCATATTTTTATAAAGAACAAAATTGATAAACGGCAAAACGAATAAAAAGAACACTTTCGAGATTAATTTTCATGCAGACTTTATTGATTCTGCTCCAATTAGTCCCGCGCGTTTTGTGTAGGTATAACGTACTCACTCACAAAAAATACTAGGTGCCTATCTCCTTTCAACAGTTGGCATACAATTGTTTAGTCTCAATGGTACCCGTTGTTTGATTTGTATAACCTTAAAAGCTTCACTAGAACCAACAAACAATGCTCAACTGATGTGAAAAACATCCACAATTAGATGTGACAATTGAAATTAATTTTAGTCTTTCTATTTTCTTTCTCGCTAGCTGTATGATCATATTTCTTAAAAACCACGTGATTTTTCTCGACCATAACATATTACCTCATTTTAGAATTATTGTCAGATTCGTAACACTTGATATTTCGCAAAGCAAGCGTCGTAGTCTGTCGCAAGCTCATCAGATAACAGCACTTCCTCCATTGCATAGCGCCGGCCGCGCCGCGCCGCCCAATTTCTTCAGCGGCGCACGCGCATCGCGCCCCGCCATGAACGCTGACTGCGCCGCCGCCGTCGACTTCCTGCATGATGCAATGCTTCTGCGGTTATTTTGCAAATTCTTAATTATTTTGACGCAACGAACCACTCATATTTTGGTTACAACGTTCCCAAGAAATAATCTTCAGTCTCAATCAGACATACTAAAACTAAAAATATTGTCCTGAATCAAACCCACTACATGCATTGCTTTTTTTTTTAAACTTGTTCACAAATCCGCAATACTTAATGTTTATATTATCAACCAGTTAATCAAATTGATATAAACCCAAATGCACACAAACGACAACGCAAGTTGTGCAAACGATCAGTTTCGGCGCATCTTCAATCTCGGCCTAGTTCGTGTCGTGCTCACTTGATGCTCGCTGCTGCATTACGTCATAGAGCAAGCGGATTGGGTCAGCGGCGGCGGCGCCTGCGCCTTGTCCATACGAGTTATGTCATACAAAGTGCGTGCGTAACATACATACGTATCTACTATCTACGGGCCCTTTAATAGTGTTACAAAATAATATTTGTTTTTAATCAAAGAAAAACACACTCAACCTGTTCTGAGACAATTCGTAGAAATCTTGCTTGGAATCTGTAGCAGTAGGTACCTACCAGAAGAAATAAGAAGAAATCCTTCGCAATATATAATATTATACAACATTCTACTTCCGATGTCTACAGGAACAGATATTGAATGAGGTACCTAACCTCACCTACTTCAAACAAAAACGGAATCTTGTTAATGTGACATTTTTGTCGATTGGCGGCGTTGTATTCACAGGTGCTCGCATCGCAACCTATATAAATATAGTAAACATCAGTATGCAGGCGCGTTGCCAATTACAGCGGAGACCTACTTTCTTACCTTCGAACTTTTACTTCCTGCGGGCCAAGCAAGGCGGCCGGTCGCACCACGCAACGAATTACGAAAGTGGCGCGAAATGCTCGGCCGACATTCGCGTACCGCTTGCGCCACCTTCAGGAAGTGCCGTTGCTGCGGGATTACGTAGTTGCGGCGTGTTGCCTGCGCCCGCGCCGCCACCGCTGCGCGCGCCGCGCCGCACCCGTGCCCGGACACTATCCTTGCTTGAGAAACACGTACGGGAGTCTGTGGTCGCGACCTGTGTGTTACCACACACCATGCTATGCAACGCCTCGAGCATTGCCGGTTACCATCCTTTCTCTAATAGATACCTGACGATTGCTCTGGTACGACAATTGCACACTTCTGGTTTGCTATAGATTCTTAAATCAATATTATGTTTATTTTTATTTGATAGGTAATAGTTTTAGGTATCTTGTACCATTTTATCAGAATTTAATTTAAAAAATACTGGTTGTTACAATTAACATACATTTTAATTAACATATAACTCTCCACTAAAAAAAAGTGGAACCATTTTTAACATCAAGCATTCAAGCATATTTATTGGGAAAAATTTCCAGCTGGCTCAATATTTAAATATTTTATAAATGGATACCGTCAGAAAGCGTTATATTATGATAAATATCTAGTAGAACGTAAAACATGAGGGAACGCCTACAGCTATTAAGAAACAAATCTTATTGCCTTCGTCCGCAAAGCAGGATGTATAATCTCTCTCGGAACTATGGCGAGTTACCTAAGCCTATAAGGCTTGCTTAACGTACTAATATTACAGCTGTTACGAAATTGCTTGTTACTTGCAACATAAAATTACTCAATGTTTTCTTTTCAATCATATTGAGAACAGCTGTGTTATTTATATCTAGTGTTACTTATAAAATTTGAAGAGCGGAACACTCTAGGAGTCTCTTCAATGTCAATCACCATACCCCTTTAATTCCGACATCGTGTGACATAGGTTAAAGGTTAATAAAATTAGGTGAGATTGTAGGACGTGAAATAATGAAAGGCAAATTTTGGTTTCAAGAGAAAAGTTACGAGAACTTTTTTATATACCTATAAAACTAAAAACCTGGGTTGCAGGTGTGTGGCTATGCATTACGTTAGAACAGTAGGTAGACTACGTAAGCGTGCACTACAAATAGATTGCAATTAATGCACTGGATTCAGGGAGGCTTCTCATATTATACATTATTATTATTACCATATTAACTGCCTTGTTGGTCTAGTAGTGGTTAGTGCGACTGCTGAGCATGGGGTCCTGGGTCCGATCCCCAGGTCGGGCAAGGTGTTATTGGGTTATTCCATTAGGAATTTATCTGTAGCAGCTCGGAGTTTGGGTTGGTGCCCAATTAATGGCAAAAGGCTCGCCCCCCATTACATGGTACTAAACATAACTGGCGAAACGAAGGTGTACCTACTAAAAACACCTTTGCCGAACCCTTCGGGGAAAACAAAGCGTGATGTTATGAATTATAATTTTTCTGTATTTACATAAGATCTATAGGTACCAGTCACAATTAGCTTGCTCTCTAAACGCATGCGACCGCTTTATAATAAAGATACATTAATACAACAACAATTGAGATTTTTCGTAATAATTAAACCGTAAGATTGAACTGGGACTGGGCTGATTACGTTTGCCGAATGCCCGATGAGCTGTAGGCCGAAATAACCACTAAGTGGTGCCCTGACACAGCTAGACAGCGTCGCGGCAAACCACGAAGATGGCGGGACGAACTAGACAAATTACACAACCAACGGTCCACATATTAGCTGAAGACCGAAAGATCTGGAAATCATGCGGGGAGGCCCAGCAGTGGTATGTATTATACAGGCTAACAGTAACAGTCATTTATTTTTTTAAATCTATACTAATATTATAAAGCTGAAGAGTTTGTTTGTTTGTTTGAACGCGCTAATCTCAGGAACTCCTGGTTGGAATTGAAAATACATTTTTGTTTTGGATAGTCCATCTATCGAGGAAGGTTATAGGCTATATAACATCACACTATGACCAATAGGAGCGGAGCATAAATGAAAAATGTTGCGAAAACGGGAAAAATGACCACGCGTGCGATGCCGGGACGGGCCGCTAATCTATTTTATAAAGCAACACAAGAAATTCTACATTTTATTTAGAAAAGGCTCAACTGAGAGATACGCTGCCTTCGTACGTAGTACTTATTTTTTTCTGTATCTTAATTTTTGCCATGCTAAATACATTTATCCTAGCTATTTTATTATAATTTAGATAATATTTAAGTTCCGGTTCGTAATAGCTGACGTTGGACATTCTTCAAGGTCCATTAATGGCCAAGAGTTTTATCAAAGTATAAGAATGGAGCACCGGATGTTAAAAGTGGTCACAGAGGATCCATCGGATACAAGTAACAGCGGAAATTAAGTAGTAGTGGCGTTAGTAGCTGTAGGAGTTTTGTAATTAATGATCAGCGCTGCTAATCGCGGGGAAAATCCCCGATTTGCGGGTAATTTTGTGTTAACACGGGGAGAACGCGGGGAATGACAAAAATCGGGGAATTTTGGGGAATTCAGACCAATTTTTTCGGTCAATTAATAGGTGCCCTGCTGATATTACGCCTAGGGCGGCAGATTACATTTTAGGGACGGCAATTTTTTTGTGTTTGTAACTGCACCTCGTCCAACTATCGCTTGATCACAACGTGACGATGGAATGAATCAAAAAGAAGCGGGGAATTTCGGGGAATTGACAATACTGACGCGGGGAATCAAGATTTTTTTATTGGCAGCACTGTTAGTGATAATATTATAGATGATGAAACCTCGCAAATTGCTATACCGGTTTCTTTTTGCGACTGTTTAGCTTTCGGCATAGACGTATTCAGGGTGGGGCAGATGGGGCGCTTGAAATAGTTAAATGGTAGATTCAGTTAACTCGCCACCCATGTCCACAAAACAATTACCCAAAATAGGCAACCAATGCTCGATTCCATCTATACCTATCTAGACCTCACAATTAAGGACGTCCTAGAAGGACATATTACATCGATGTTATTAGTGATGTTCTTCACAAAGGACAGGTGCGTAGTACTCTCAACTGGCGTGCGTATATGACAAGATGTATGAATGTGGATGAAGCGAAAGGAGTATGTAAAGGTTGTAGCATGTGGCGTTCTATAGTTTCTGCCTACCCCCATGGGAAAAAGGCGTGAGTTTATGCATGTATGTATGTAAATAAGGTTACGGGGCAAAATTGCCCTATAATCCCATTCTACACTTCCAGATTTATTGAAAAGACAAATATTTACTATCTAACCGAGTTTGCCCCACCCTGGACCAAATCCTAGCTTTCGGTAATCCTTCAATTTGCGCCCTTGTTTGATGGCTGTAAGTAATGACATCCTAACTAAAGAGTTACCTAGCCTGAAGGAGACGCTTGATTTCAATTGTAGTGATAGAAAATTCCTTAATGCTACTGCCTCATAGTTAACTTTTTAAACCGAGTTTGATTTAAAATCAATCAGTAAAAATGGAGCTCTTATCACGTATAATTCAATAGCGACAATAGCAGAATGTGGTAAAGACTCTTTTAAAAATTCCACTTTGACAATGAAAATGTTGGGAAATTCCTGATTAATTATTTTATTGTAAGTTCCAATGTCCAATTAATAATCTGAAATCTACATGTCGAACTAAGGCGTTAATTACTTGATCCAATATATCAATCAATTAAATCAGCCTATCAGATACAGTGCTTCCGGCAATGGGTACTCTCCACTGCTGGACATAGGCCGCTCCCAACTTGCGACCCAGTAGGCATATGATACTCACCTACTTAAATAAACTTCAAACTTAACAACAGTTTTTTTTTTAAATAGACTAGAATTACTTAGTTTTTTTTTCATGTAAATGTTACAAAAGACAGCCCCTAATGGTGCGTCCAGACCTGACGAACGCGCCGCGAATGCGCCGCACGCGCGCCGCTCGCGCGCAGCGCTCGAGCCGTTCGCGAGCAGCGCGCGAGCGGCGCGCGGAGCTTTGTACGAACATGAAATGCACGCGCGCACCATTAAAACGATCGTCCTTCCTCGGTTCCTAGTGTTATAATAGCCTAGTTATTTTCTGCACATGTGGCTTCCTGTAGAACCTGTAGAATCTTCTTCTTTTCATGTGGTTAGTTATGCTAACGACATAAATAAGACTATATTCTATATATACTCTTATTTATTGTGACTTAGAGTTTATGCCGCCCATGGGCCTCTGACTTGGCTTCACCTGCCGTCGAGAAATATCTCTCGGGGATGCCGGTTTCCTAACGATGTTTTCCTATACCGTTTTTGAACAAGTGATAATTATACAATATGCACATGAATCCGAAAAGTTAGAGTTGCGTGCCTGGGGTTCGAACTCGAGACCTATGACTTGGCAGTCCGACGGTCACAGCACTAGGCTATCGCTGCTAATACTGTAGAATTGTCTGTATTGATTAGCTGCTTATAATTTTATTTTCAACTAGCTGCCCGGACAGACTTCGTTCTGTCAAAAGTTATTGGCCTGTAGTGGGAAAAGAAAAGTGTTGTTTTTACTATTTTCCACGCAATTTTCATGTTTTTTCTCTCCATAAGAACCTTTTTTGTGCCTTAAGGAATATATAAAAAAAATTGCCGAATTGGTCGAGCCGTTCTCAAGTTTAGCGCTTAGCAACACATTTGGCGATTCATTTTTATTTATATAGATAGATGTATTAGAATCTTTTTAAACCTGCACTTTTATAGTAATCCTTGTTTAGTAAGTAATAAAGTAATCCTTCTTTACATAGTATAAAAACAAAGTCGCTCCCGCTGCCTGTCCGCTTAGATCTACTACTTCGCAACGGATTTTAAAGCAGTTTTCAGCAATAGAGTGATTCAAGAGGAAGGTTTCTAGTTTCTATGCCCCACATTAGTATCTACATTGCACCCGTGCGAAGCCGGGGCGGGTCGCTAGTTTAATAATAATTACATAACAAACAAAATACCTACTACATCACGCCTGTATTCCCCGAAGCGTTGGGCAGAGGTGTATAGTAGCACCCTCATTTCGCCGTTATGTTCAAGTTCCATGTAATAGGGGCGAGCCTATTGCCATATACCGGGCACAGATCCAAACTCCGGTCTGCTTCCAATGATTTCCACACGGAAAAGCCCAATAACACTTTGACCGACCTGGGGATCGAACCCAGGACCTCACAATCAGCAGTTGCGCTTGCCACCACTACACCAACGAGGTAGTTATTATAATGAGTACCTACCACTTTTTTTGTAAATAATTACTTATAATTTTCTTCTCTTCAGTTTCATTCAACACTAAGAAGGGTGAAGGAAGGGCTTTCAAAAGGATTTTAGTCCATTTTGAATAAATGAGTTTTTAATATATAGGTTAATAGTAAGAATGCAATGTTAATGAGGTACGCATCGACTAGACTCAAGTAAAATCTGGTAACTTTACTTTAACTAACTTTACTCTGGTAACAGTGTTGTAGTTCTTAGTCATTTGACGTATTCAACATATTTTTACGTCTATTCCTTAAATTATTACATAGATACAAATAGGTAGTACTTTTTGTCGTAACCTAAATCTTCGTTATAGTTTTAACTAGCTGTGTCCTCACGGCTCCGCCCGAAGCCTATGTTATTCAGTGATAATGTAGCTTTCTAACGGCAAAATATTTTTTGAAATCGGTCCAAAATTTTTAAGTTTATTCGTTACATACAAAAATCCAAAAATACAAATCTTTCCTCTTTATAATATTAGTATAGATAACCATCATTTGGCTTAATGATATCAAGAGTTACTTTTATACAATTTAAAATAAAATGCCTCAAAGTTTAGAAAGTTTTCAATAACTCATTATTCATCCATCGACCTAAAATAAATAAATATCACCATCAAAATATACAAAATTCCTAAGATTAATTTAAGTTATTGACACTCGAATGCAATTGCATCTATAAATCGATCGATTATAAGATACGACTGCATTACATTAGGTACTTACATATTTATTCATTCATACTAGATTTGTTTAAATTAGCTTCGTTTAGTAAATATAATTTATGTTCGTCTTGATAAATGGAATCCATGTTGCACTTAAAATACTCACAAGTTCAAAATATAAATAAGCATACCTAAGGACTTTTTAACACGCAGAACTGGAACTCTGTTTAGCTCGTGGAGCATAGAGAAGCGTGAAGATTACACTAAATTACATCAAAACACATTGTGGTTCTGTTACAAAACACGATACATACCTACTGCTTATTCATTACTATTACGTTACCTGCTGAGTACTGTTACTGTTTATTCGATAATAACAAATAATGCAATTATGTATTCTCAATACAATAGCTTGGTAAGTAATCAACAAGATACACGTGCCTGCTTTTTCAATAACAAACCTAACCTCCTTTAAGAAATTTATGCTGAGATTCGAATTGCAGTCGTGTCAACCGTTGCACAAGTCGACGTCGGTAACGGTTACAAAATCGGAAAAAGTACTCAAAAAAACGGTATTAGGGCGAGAAAATTCACATCGGTTGTGTTCCGTTACACTAGCGCAATTCGCTCAGTGCATAACCCCATCTTCTAACACGTAATGTGTGCAACGGTGCGCACCCGATCTCGCACGACCGGTCCCGAAAGTGGGTCATCTCTTTTTGTTCCACCAAGTTATTCCGTAATTAGAAAGAGAGGGTGAGGGTACTTACGCTGATTTCACATTATTATGCAGGAGTATACCGCATGTAAATTAGCCTAGCTGTTTGATTGCAAGAACGCGTGAACTGTGAATTAAGTATTGGCTTGTAGAATTTGGAATAGGCAATATTTCTTTATTTTCAACACAATTAAGTGGCACCGATAGAGAATAGTTTTTTTTTTTTTAATTTTAGTTAATAATTAGGATTATGTTGTAAAGTCAACATCAAAGTAAATGATAAGAATTGCTTAGTTTCAAAACTGTTTTATGAAAGAAGCTTGCCATTTATTCGTTTTTTTAACAAATAACGATACCTAGAGTAGAATTCTTTAAAGAAAAGTATTATTATAAATTAAATTTTGACAAATAAATAACATCAGCGATAAATAATTTTGAAATTCCTAATTATTCATCGATTTTTGCTATTGACTGTACCTACTGCATCTTCTGAAAATGTAAACAGAAAATCTGACGTTACAATAGTATTACATTTAACTTAATTTGCATACTTCTCGTATGGATATAAAATATTTTGGATTTTAGGCAATATTCGAATCTGTGACAACGACATTTAGAAATACCACTATAGTTCGTAAAAGCCAGCGATAATTCTGCACCTAATCCGTTAAGAAACAGGCGAATCTCACGAGGTGTTAGCCAAGATGGCGGCACGCGGAAGTGTGTGCGACTTCCGCGTTGCCCTGCGCTGCGCGTGCGCTCCACTCGTGACTGCTCCATACATTATTAACCACCGGCTCGTAACGTAATTATGAGACATCCAAATGGAAGACAATTATTATCAAATGTTGTAACAAGATATCTCTATATGTAAACATGTGACGTTATTTTCTCAGAGGTGTTACTGCCATATTACGATTCATCACAATCATCACTTTAAACTGTCACGTGTCTTATTCTTTCGTCTCAGTCTATCGCAGTCCATTACTAATTACTTACATAGATAAAGGCTTCTTTGGAATAGGAAGGTAAATGCCCATAATTTCCAAGCAAGCTGGTGTAAGTTCAGTATTTTGTTTCAAATAGGTAAGTATGCTTCAATTTTATGTTTATAAGTGTATACCAAGACCAAATACTTACTTCGGAAGAAAACAAGACCAGACGTGATAAAAGAATATAATAAGTTCTAAATTATGTTCTAATGCTTACGGTAACAATTAATACCTATCTAAGTCTACAAACTTAATAGATCTTAATCAGGTCAATCATGATTCATGTTAAAAAGCAGGAAACACAATAATTAACTTTGCTGATTAACGATTTATCTCCAATAAATCAGATTTATCCATCGATGGGTTTATCAAATTAATTTAACGATTGTCTACATAGATTTACAAGTTAATTTTATAAGAGTAGGAAGTGAGAGCACGCGATGAGACGCGGCGATACGAAGAAAATGTGTCATATTGATACGATTAGCTGAGAGCTGAGGAAAATTACATAGGTCACTGGCCAATAGAAACCTGTGCCTACTTACAGAGGGTAAGCATTCCAGGCAGACAATGATGATGAGATAAAGCGGTGTATTCTAGTGACAATGAAATATATGCAGGTGGATATTTCCAAGACACAATCACAAACCATTGCAGAAACTTCGAAGATATCTAAATAAACTAATCTAATGTTTTGTCACAATTTCACTCAACCATTATTGGAAAATATTATTTCATGCTCTATAATAATTCTCATTAACTGAAAGATGGACTGATACCTATAGGTTTTTTCTAGAATAAGAAACCGACGAGTTTTCCTAATCCACATTTTATATTCATCATTAGAAGCACCGTCTCTAAGTCGAAACTTTAAACGGAGTTTGGAGTATTGTTTTTTTTTTAAATTAATGACTACTTATTAATTAGTAGTATAAATGTACCTACTCGTTTTTACAGTAGGAACAAAGGCATCAAATCCTGTAAAAATATGTTCAGCCTTCGCGTATAAACTCGCTCAATAAAACACAACTTTTTCATACGTTGCCAACATAGCAACACAAATAATGCTGCATTATGAATTTGCTGCTGCTTGTCGATTTCCTGAATGAGGAGACTCCTCAAGGAGGAGCTCATAATCATGGACTAATATGAGTTAACCATACCTATAAGTATGCAATGTACAATGTTGTCATGTCGATCGGGCACACAAGACGACTGTTACAGATTAATAAGTACAGTGGATCAATTTAAATGTTTATAATCAATCGTAACAATTATATTTCATAATCCGGTGGACAGCATGGATCAAGTTTTAGTTGTATAACTAAAACAAAAGAATGGAGGACAATAAACTTATCGGCTCGATAAAGTTCCAACTTTTCGAGAAACAAAGCTACCATTAATCGGGTGACCGGAAAATTGGTAGTGTTAAGCCAAAACGGTCGCAATTTAGTGCAAATGTGATGATTTGGGATTTTTTTAACTTGCGGCTTGTGGCCAAAGAGTTATCAACGTCGTAGTATGAGAACTGTAATTAAGTTTAATGAAAATTCTTATGATATCACGATGCCCGGACAGTTCAGTTGTCTGGTCAACCTTTGCTGTGCACCTAAACTGCATTAATTTGATAAACATTTTTTTTGCGTTTTTTTGTGTACCTATCCGTATTAGTCATATACAAAGTGAAAACATTAAGTAAGCTTAGTTTTTTAAATTTACTTTTGTTATTACAGTAAATGACAATCTCAGCTTAGTATTGATATTTTTGTACCTGTAGATACTTGTCATAAAGATTACACATGATCTTTTTCCACTCTGTGACGTGGCGGCGGCCGGCCGGGGTCGCGGCGCGCCCGGACATGCCGCCCACAATTACTGCCAATTGTGCCAATTGACGACACTGCCACCCTTCCGCTTTCTATTCCACTAGCTCGGCGTCATCATCCTCCAAACATCTGCCATCTGTCCTCTTCATAAATGAATGTTGCTCTACCAATAACGACATAACTAAAGGACTAAACGGTACTCCGTTTAGTCCTTCAGTTACGTTTGCTTCGCTTACATCGTCTCGCCGCCCAACTAACTAGTCTACGTTGTGCAACATTATATTACGTAAATAAATACCTGTTCCTTTATTGGTATTAATTCTATAAGGCATTCCTTGCAAACAAGTACGTAACTCATCAACGTTTGCGATCGTACATTTCCGCCAAGGAGAGCCTACAGATTTAAGTAGCTTTAGAAGTAATTTAGGCGGTGAATTTGTTTTTATAACACGAGTTTAATTAGTGAATTAAGGTCATCGTATGTAATACTCGAGCAATTTAACGCTCGTCTGATGATCATGAGTGTTTATTGCTAGGCACGCACATAGAGACAAGTTGTTTGATTTCTTTTCGCCAAATTTTAACAATTGCTTCAATTGGTCCCTGTCAGTCACTCTTCCGCTTTTAAGATGTCTCCGCACACTAGACTTCTTATGTACTTACTCTTACATCTTGTTATCGCACACCAGCTCATAAACAAACTGTGTGACACAATATCTATTATTAAATCTTTAGAGAACACGATAATGTAATCCTTATATCAAAATATAGAGTTAACTGAACAAAGTACAGTTCATATCATACAATACTAGCTAAACATTACAATTTCTTTATTAACTCACGTAGTTTGAGCAAATATGTTACGTTGTTTCCTTATTAATAATATTATTGTTGAAAAAATTATTATTCTAAGGAAACGTGTAGGTTAATTCGTTTACGACTTAGGTAAAACGTTTAATAATGGCATTTAAATTTTTAAATTGGAATGTATTGATTGTAAATGGATATATAATGTGTAAATGTAAAGGTTTACGTCCGCTTTACATTGTAGTTATTTGCCTACGTCCAACAATTCAACATAGTCAGTTGTTTCCGTGTTTTTATCATCCTACACGTGTCATGTATTAGATTATATAAGACTCACTTATAATGTGATATGTTAATGTTTATTGTAAATTACTAATATGGGCATGGTATTATTAACACAATTATCTATTAATCGTATAATATGTAAGAAATAGAAAAAAATGCTGCATGACAGCATGAAGTCCTCCGCGTATGATGCAATACAAGGGTATTTTTTAATGATAAGTACGAGTAATAAAAGATAATCAGCGCTTAGGTGACACCTTTAGTTTCAGTTTCTATTTGATATCTTTACTCAAACCTATTAGGTACTTACTACACATAGTACCTATAGTTAAGTGAACTTTTTAAAAATTAGTAACTATTATAGATTATACTTTTTAACGTAGCTCTGTTGCTTTCCGAGTCGCCTTCCCTACGGAAAAGTTTTCTTGTAGGTAGGTACATGTCTTTGTTTATGTTAATATCAGAAGATATTATTTTGTTATGTTAATTGGCGGTTGTTTTGTACGGTACTGCGATGACGTCAGTGTTGATATTCGCTCAGTTTCCGGGACAGCTGGCCGCGGACGTCGATAGCTTATCAGAGCTCACACCGAGGTGGATGATCGATATATCGTACTGTTTGTGGAAGTGCAACACTTATCATATATTACACATTTAATTTATCTAATATGTTGTTCTAGTGTACCTACCTTCTAATTTTATTTTAATCAATGTTTAATTTATTTTCAACACACTTGCTCATAAAGTGGCTCTTATTGAACCGCTTTTTGGTTCGTAATGTAGCTTATTGCGAACTAGTCCGGTAAAATGTACCACAGATTAATGATATATTATGTCTACAAATTTCACTTTACATTTTAATTTTAGCACACTTATAGCATAATGTACTTTACTCAAAAATGCTTGTAATGTGTTCATTATTTTGACAACCTTCTTTGAGCAAAGTCGACGTTTCCGCGCTACTTGAATAGGCGCCAGCAAAGTTGTATGGAATTTCATTGCTGGTGAGTTTTAGCCACCAGCAATTTCCTTTGAAAATCCATTATTGTCGAGTTTTGTTTCAAAAATAGTCTGGTGGAGAATGTTTTTATTCAGAATTTGGCTGTATAGGTACAGGCAGTACAATTATTAAAGACTAATTTACTAAAACCCGAGGAAGAAACAAATCGTTACTTTAAATAAATTCTTACTATATTAGGCTGGTTTTATTTAAATTACTCGCATTGTTTGAGTAAAGCACTATACAAGCCTTGATCCGCAATGACTGCGCTGCTGGCCACGCTATGATGGCCTCGAGCTTAGTTTAACTACGCTCTCGGCCTTCAAGCTTGGTCATCATTGGAGCCCTTGTTGCCCCCGCTATAAAGGCCTCGACCTTCGGTCTCGGCCTTTATTCCAGCTTGTCCATCAAGAGCTGCAATGCTGACCGCGCTGTGATGGCCTGGAGCTACACTGCGCTTTCGGCCATCATCAGTGCTGCCAGCAACGCAGTCATTACAGACCGCGGCAATAATGTACTAATTTTGACACTTGTCTTGAAACAACAGACCTCACCAACAGCCAAGTAATATTCAGCGACTATGAATTTAGATTTGAATTTTAAGTTTATCTTGGTTTCGCTTAAGAATGATTACATTAATAAACAGATTCATAATTATGCATGTAGGTACACAAAGCCCATCGGCTGCTATTATACCAGCCTACAGTCACTGTAACACGAGTAGTGCGTTAAGAGATAAATACCTACTTAGGCCAAAGAAATACATACATATTACAAAAAAATTGAGTAGGGACTGTAGACTCTAGTAAACATTCATTGTAATGCATTGCAACATGGTCTTATTAACCTACAAGATTCAATCAAATAACGAAAAAACCCAAGCAGAAGGCCGGGTCTCGGTAATAACCTGAAGCAGGTGCTTCTGCTTCTGTTCTGGTGACTGCGTGCCTAATGCGGCATTGATGTATTAAGAAAATCAAGCCGACGCGGCGACGCATGCCCCTAAATAAGACGTGTCGAATAATATCGGGCAGTCTAACACCCATATTCTAAGACGTTCCTCCAAAACTTACTCGACTCAGAGTGGCCTCGAAAACACTTTCAAATTTGTATTCTTAGTTGCCTTTTCTAGTGAACTTTGAGGTTCCTCGACGGAGTCGTTACGTCATAATTTGAATTATCTGCATCGCGCAAATAACGCCACAATAAATAATTGTAAGGATTATCGTAAGCATATTCGATAAAGACTTCAAAATTCATTTTTATTACATACGTTAACTTTGACACTTCCTTCCTTAAGGTAGGTTTCGAGGTACCTTGAGTTTGACAGATGATTCATTACCTCGACTGAGGAAAAATCTCGAGTCGAGGACGTTTATGTCAAGTCGAGGTGGAGTCGAGTCGAGTAAGTTTTGGAGGAACGTCTTAGAATATGGGTGTAAGTCATCCGCGCTCAACAAGCTCTACTCTTAAGCAGAGATTGCACCGAATGCACCGATTGCTCATCTTCCGGTCGAAGGATCGCTAGGAAAACAGAACCAAGAATC
Source organism: Amphipyra berbera (assembly GCA_910594945.2). Lineage (NCBI taxonomy): Eukaryota > Metazoa > Arthropoda > Insecta > Lepidoptera > Noctuidae > Amphipyra > Amphipyra berbera. The sequence goes on from OU343127.1 coordinate 9,051,213, forward strand.
TATTACCCTTCCACTCAGCGATTACAAAACAATTTCAGACTTTAAAGTCGCAACAGCTTTCTATACATTCAACAGCCAAGCAAAATAAATTTGTGCGTAGAAACATATTATCAACCGCCTCAAGACTTCGTAAAACTTGAGGAAGAATATTAAGTACCCAAGTAGGTAAGCTATTGGAAACAGAACTTGGTAAACGAGGTGTATCATCGATCCGTGTCACATCCAAACCGCGAGCAGAGTTCCTGACCAGCCAGCCCTAGTACCCATCCACCTGCATTTATAAAGATTTCAATAAAAATAAAACCCCTAAGCAACACATTTGACGTGGTGATTTTTGAGGAAAACCAAAACCAGTGACTACCTCCTACTTAAATCTGTAACAGACAACAAATAATATTGAAAAATAAATAAAATATCATCGATAGCAAAAGTTATTAACAACGCATTAAATCTCGAGATTGGTTCGCATGATGTTTTTTTAACGAAGAAATCACATTGTTTTCCTCTCGGGACGGTGGAGAGTGACAGCGGCTTGCGTGTGCCGCAGTCGACGCCCCCCGGGTTTCTAAGCGCAGCGCGCGTGACCAATTGGTATCATGTGTCTTCAATTTAGATCTAACTCACTGTGTGGATCGTATTACCTATTGTCAACATGATAACGTATTTTTATAACCCCAAAGACGACTGTTTTCGTGTATATTCTAGAGACTCAAATTGATTTACAGATGGTCATATTGTAGATTCTTACTACCTGTTGTTATGTGAGATGAAGTAAGATATGGTCAATAGTTTATGTGACAAAATTTACATCTCTCTATCTAAACTTCGTATAAACAAAAGATGCATAATTTTATCAATACGTTGTGGAAACACGGTTAATTAGCGCAAAGCCTACTTGTCGCAAAGCGTAACAAATAAGGACAAAACAGGACATATTAGGTACGCTTTATCAGGTAACATCCGGGACACGGTACCTAGTTCGTAAAGAATTAATTAGAGCCTGTTTATATCCTGAAACTAGAGGAAATTCGAGGAGCGGTTGAACAGGTGCCAAGTTGCAAGCCATGAAACGCCAAGTTGAATCGAATAATTAATCGTGTGAACAACGATATCCGGCTCGGATTCCATTCATTTTCCTCTGGCTCGCAGTTTTTCTCATCACGCGTGACGCAATTGCGGATGTTCTAACTCTTGTAGTGGCTATTGTGCTGACATAATAATTGCGGTGCTCATTAATGGTTAAGCACTAACTTAAACATCGAATTTAACGAACTAAACTGTACTGTTTCTCGGGTGTATAAATTAGGTATGCACAGTAAAGAATATTTTACCTATGTATCTGTCTAAACAAATTGTAAATTTAGGCATGCCTTGAAAGTCTTGATTATTTGACCCATAGGAATGATATTGTTACATAAACTGCCATAGAAATCCATCAAATACAAATTTATGTATCAAATACCTATCGTAGGGCACATATTTGGCATTTCCTACAAAAAAAATATTTAATTCAGATGCATGCAATTTCTTTAAAAGAGATTTTTAAAGATTATTGTAAAAGCATAATCCTCATGAACTCCTTTTAAACTTCATCGTTGTTTATAATGATATAGGTATACCTACTCCATGAACTGTTTAGATGAGACGTCTGCTTATAGGTACTACATTTAGGTGCAAATTAAGTAATCTTATGTAATGTATAGTAAGTAATCGTAACATTGTAAGTTCTGTTTAACTGTAATTTTTAAGTTTTTGTTCGACAGTATGCGATACGGTAGAAAGTCAAGACCTTGGCATTAGCCTTGCGCGTGGAAAACGATTGACGATACGGAAGCGCCCGCGCATTGTTTTAACGTAGATTACGTAGATCGGCGGGGGAGGGGCGCGCGGGGGAGGCGACTGCCGAGGAAACGGATACATTATGCGACTAACGACTTGTATTTACTGAGTTAATGGCACTTCTAAAAACTCGTTTACTGTATAAGTATTGGTAATTGAATATGCGACTGTTTAACGAACTGAGTCTTATTGAACATCCTGCGAGACAGTGTCTTTTAAACACACTTTCCAATATTAAAGGAACTTAACCTCACCTAAATTTAAGTAAGTAGGTTTATGATTGACAATTGAAGGCGAACAAGTCATTTCATTAAAATATTTTACTTTCATCGAGTTACAATTAATAAACAAGATACAATTACAAAGTCAATAATAAACATTTATCAACGGAAATTGCGATTATAGTTCGTAATTTATAACAGTTCATTCTTGTATCACTTTACAAAAACATTTTTATTTTATTATGTTGACTAACTGCTTGCTTGCAATTGTCATAAGAACAATCAAATGTTTTCAATAAAAGTATTTAATTTGTTAATTACCTAAACTTTGATTTGGATGATAATCTGAATCGTGCTGAATTATATTTTGGTAACATACATAGTTCAGGAAGGTTTTTAAATTTTAAGTGCAATCATGAGCCTCTATGTGTTTACAGAACTTTGTTTTATCATTAAAACATTTAAATGACAAACTCCTAGTAGAATAGAACTTTATTCGCTAGAAATATGGGAACACAAGTTGATACATTTAAAAAAGTTTCCAACACATCTCGTCTTCAGTAGGCACGCAAAAGTTTGGATAATCGTTTTCACAAATTAAATCATGCAACAATCATTTTAGGAGTAGCTTTTGTATTTTTAAAGTTAAGGAATTGTTCTATACTTAGTGTACACACAATTTTTAATATGCTATAACTATAATTTTATTTAAAATTTTCTCAAAATAAGTTCTCCAATCTCTTTTGGAATATGATTAGGTACTTGTATATTGTATCTAAGTACCATCATTCTACTGTTTTTGTATGAAAAGTGCTTCTGCTTTCTTCCTAATAGAGAAACTGTTTCTAACTTTCTTATCTTCATTTCTTTGAACAATATTTCCACATAACTATGACACAGCTTCAGGTGCCTACCTATGCTGCCCCGAAAGTAGGAAAAGTTATCGATAAAAATAAGCAGTAGGCTAATAACGTCACACTTCGTCGCTGTGCCTGCAAAACCCGCTGTGTTTTTTTTTTGAAAATCTGTCTTTGATGCTATTTTATAATAGTTCTCAAGCCACGTGCACCTGTAAAAACTGTTTTTTATTAATTTATTTGGTTAAGAAGATAGCAAAATAAATTATTAGAAAACGTATTTTACAGTTGCACGTGGCTTGAGAACTATTATAAAATAGCGTCAAAGACAGATTTAAAAAAAAACATAGCGGATTTTGCAGGCGCGGCGACGATTTGGTGCATCATAGAAATGGATTTGTAAGGGTCCAGACGGACTAAATGCATCCAGATCCCGACTGCAACTGCAACTGTGCAGTTAGAACGCAGTCAGGGCAACTGCGTGATAACTGCCGACCAAATAATGCGGTCCACTTGCAGTTACGACAATACAGTAGGATCAAGGAACGAAATATGATTCACCAAAGGTGACATTATTAGCCTCTCGGGTTGCCGTTAACTGCGTATAGGCCATGTAGCAGTTAACTCTAACACAAAGAATGGTTGAGTCGCACAAGTTATAGCGGGATCGACGAACACCTGTTATATAACCTTCGACAATCTAGATATCATAGTACCTACATGTCAATAATGTTTTTTACCCTTTATAAACTTTAGGAATAAATTGAATGAACATCTCACAACGATTTCTATCGAGAAGTAATTTTGCCTAAGAAAGCTCAATAAACGAATGTATAGGCAGCATACTTCAAAAACAGAGATCTACTGTTTTTGCTCACCATTCATTATAGGTATCATGTAGTTGAAAGACTTGCTCTATGTTGAAAAATGAAAACTTGAATTTATTACAGCTGAATGATAAAATACCTGCACAGTAAAGCAGTGTGTGTAGCTATTCCCAAAGGCAGGGGCTCTGCTCGTGTAGTGTTACAGTGACCGCAGCGCAACAAAAACAAACCAAGAGTATGTCCTCAATCGTGCGTGTCCTGCGGTCCACTCACGCGCAGGGCTTACTGTCACCAGAACTGACAAACAACAATAACTTTTAAGGCACCTAACTTACGAAGAAAGTATTTTATTATGTTTTGCTTTATAAGTACATATTTATTATTAAAAAAAACCCAAAGGTTTGCTGGTAGAAAACTTAACAGTTAACAAGTTGTTTTTTTGTTATGAATTATGATACCAATGTGCATTATGGTCTAATTATAATTATGTCTTGAAATACACGTGCGGAATAAACAAAATAAATATAAATATGTTCAAACTGCATGGTTGATTTGTAACGTCACTCTACCTATACATATTATAAACAAATTGATTTACACTTGCCTATAGAAAATTTCCCAATCATAGTGTTAAAGATATTTCATTAGACCGCAGCCTACGTTACGAACATAATTACGTTAGTAACTTCGATACAAAAGGCGCAGTGGCTTTATAAGGCAGATATTTGTTAGGTACGTGGCGTATCACCTACGTGCGATGTGTGAATCATGACAAATTGTCTCTATCAACTTGTGACGTTTGTTTACAATAGGCACAAAATACAGTAGTGGTTGTACTTGCGTGGTATAACAATATTTTAACGATCTTACTGAATGTCACTTTTATTATAAATGCGGGTAAGTTTGGATGTATCCTACTCTTCTACTTGAAAAGTCGAAACGGCTGAACGGATTATCAGGAATCTTATAGAGGTAGAATGTATAATTGGCACATAAGGAGAACTCAAGATGATTACCTATAATTTTGTACTATTGTGCAACAAGGAAAAAGTAGTAAATAATTTGAAGAGTCTTTATGCGTGTTTTGTTTTAGATACAACCCTACTCACACCTTTTCTCAGGCTCCGCGGTAGGCGGGGAAAGGGGCAGGAAGCCGCAGGACATCCGACACGTACAGGAAGCAAAACCAGTTCTCGAGGCTTTGTCCCTCAACAACCTCCCGGTCCCCAGTCCGCCTCTCCCCTCCCGCTTGTCCGACCACATTCCTTTGGAGCCTCCGTGCGCGAGCGCACCCTTTCTTCAAAATCACACTGATAACTAATAACACTAAATGGATAATTATATAAGTATGTAGATACCTGTTATTTACCAATACCTAACCCTACTGTAATAGGATTTTTTTAATACCACGACAACGAATCTGAATAATTACAAAAACCATTTAGCTTCATTTAGTAAATTCACATGAACCGCTGTATACGCCCTGTCCTAAACTAAAATTGTACTCGTTTTAACATAAATACCGGTCGTACCATGAATATTTTATTAAACGAACGTCATAATAATATCTAAATGTTTCGCACAATTTATATATACTTATGTAAATAAAGTGATTTACAAGATTCACGTGTCGTAAGAACTTGTCATAATAATTTTCCTACAGCCAGGAAACGACTTCAACTCATCTTTATTCATCATTCTAACTTCATGTTTAAGAAAAAAAAACATTAAACAATCAATTACGAAATAGGTATGTGATCTAAACAAACTTTGTGGCATACAAACATCTACCCAGACAGAAGTACGAGACTAAATCTAAATGCGTCTCAGCAAGCAATTTTCTCTATAAATACAACGGGCTCCGTCGTCAAGTATATGATTAACTCCGGCGAATGTCTCCGTGAAGCGGAAAAACGTCGGCACCCAAAATAGATGCTGAATATTTCCGACTCGTATTCCTCACTACTTGTGAAAATGGTATCTAAAGACGGTCGGCGCGCGCGCAACTTCCGGACCGCCGATAAACATGGCGGCGGCGAGCCAACATGGCGAAGTTTCCGGTCGCGCTGATTCACATATGATGGCGTCTGACTTTGGCTTGCTCACTGCATATCTGTATTATGATTCAACCTTATACAACAAGTAGGTGTCCAGACTAACATCTTTTGGAATTCGCTGTCTAGCACATATCCGTAAATAAATGCAATTCAGACTTAGTAGAGTTTGCTGTTCGTGTTTAGACAATAAAATTAGGTAAACATTGGAGTGGACAGAGTAAAAAGAAAATATTACAGGTTGATAAGAAATGGACATAGGCTGATTTAAATTGATATCGTAATTAATTTAAAAGATAACTGTAACTGGTACAAGTTACAAAGATTTCCTCGGTGTGTTTGATTACATCAAACGCAATAATGTGGTTCTTCAAAGTAGATAAACATGTACGTAAATTGACGAAGTTGATGCATTGATTTGTCGCATTTACATTCAAAACACGTGTGTGCGTCTACTATCGAATACCGCGTCAGTGCGTCTGAGAATCTCCTCGAACCTCGTGACTTCAATTTCTTATTTGTATGTGTACGAATTGAAATGAAGTGCAAGTTGAAATTGTACATCATGCAGATGATTCATGTCTCCATCAACTAAATTGTAAATCGAATGATGTTTTTATTACTTGATTGTTGTAGGTACCAGTCCTTTTTTTGTATCAGGCGAATTGTTTAAATTGCATTCACCTGACTTAAATGTTTTATTATCTTTGTAATAAAACATAATAACTAATTATGTATCGGTTTTATGTAAAAATATTTGAAACGTAGCCATCTTCTGTGTTCAGTAAAATATAAATACTGAACAAGAAACACAAATCACAGATAAATTGGAAGTTAAATGCGTGTTAAGTATTTGCGTGTTAGTCCACCGGGCAGGTTTAAATAAATCTTGCACTGTTAATCTTATAAGCCATATTGTAGGGATAGAAGGTATCAAAATAATAATTTAACCTAACCCTGATGACATGCAAGCTATAGGTAGGTTTTGATGGCAACCCAAACATTATGCATTATAGTGTAAAGAGTATCAATATTATTAAAAACATACTTACCGGTAAAAAAAGTGTATCTCAAATAGCAGTAAAATAAATAAGTATGGGATTTTATGTTCGCTTATGGCGAAGTGCATGAACCGGATCCAGGGACATTCCGCAAAGCAACGGTGCGCGTGCGCTGGGCTGGCGCCAACCTCGCGGCGATGTAAGTACACGGTTGCTATCACTTCAATTACAACCTTATAATTGTAGGTTAACACAGATAATGAGGGAATATTTTTTTGGTGTAATGTACTTTATTTTCAGTAAGGACGACTTAATAGAATCTAAAATAGTCCCTACTAGTCGATTTTTTCAGTCTCGAGTAGTCACAACGCTTTCGAAAAGAATAATCGTACCTATTAAAATAATTCTGATAGGTACTTAAATATATTCATACTGAATAATAAATAATTAGGTGACTGTGTTAATATTGGATACCGTTGTGTAACTGCCACTTGTAGACCTTGATTTCATAAGAGTAATCTGAATGTGTAAATAATGTAAAAGTCGTAATTTGGCAGTAGACAAATGTTACGTTACGATGAGGAACAGTCTCACTCACGGCTAGGGTTGCCAGTAATACTTATACGCATTTGTTCACATTAATTTACGCGAAAGACAAAAATCTTAATTGCCTTTAACACACCAATTATTTGGGAATATTTTACTAACAAAATATAGATCAGCAACAATTGGAACAGTAAAATTCTGCAAATCGAAATGATTGAAGAATAGAGTTGTAATCACACAATATCTTCCTCTTTCTTCTATTTTGCGACATGGTACTTGGCTTGTGCTTATGAATCCTTACAGAGCAATTTGTTGCCTTACACCTGTTGGTTTTCACAACATACACTCGACAAGTATTGCCCTCCCAAGAGCAAAGTTATAAGAAGGGGTAACTAACTCGCTTTACTGTAGACTCTGCTATCGTATTTATAAAACGAATAAGAACTAATTAGAAATGTACTTACCTATCAAGGAAAATGTTGAAAATTATATTTTTTAAGTTACAGAGACTACAGAGTGTCGGCAAGAAAGCAGTCAACCCTGTGAGAAGCAAGGTTGTCGTACCGCGCGCGGCCGTGGCAGTGAACTTACTTTCTTTGGCTTGCGCACAGCCTGCGACCGCCGACCAACCGTGAATCGTGCTCGTTTAATAAAACCTAAGCTGTCGCACACACTAAATGAGCTGAATCTATTGCAATTTATAACTAGGTACTTTTGAATTATTTATGAGCTTTATTTTGATCACGCTATTTTTAAGACAAGCCGTGGTAGTGCTAAATCAGATATTATCAAATACTGAAATTCTTACATGAACACTGTTTCGTACATCATCTTCCTGCCCTGGTCTCAAGTTACTTGGGGTCGGCGCAATAAGTTTTTCTCTTCCACTCTTCCCTGTCAGCCGTCTCATTATCATTGACTCCCTTATCTTTCATATCCTCCCTCACACAATCCATCCATCTTTTCTTAGGTCTCCCTCTCCCCTTCCATCCATCAACATTCATATTCATCACTCTCTTAGTCACATGTGTTTCGTACAAATTCTTCAAAGGTCAAAACAGAATAAAACTGCAAATAGTGCAAATCTTCGAGGATGCATGGAGAATATTTCAAATGTTGTGTATGCAGTTAGAGATCCGTTTGAATAAATAGGTATAAAATTTGATGAAAGAACAAGTCGCATTGAAAACCTTTATGCTTTTTATAAAAATAAACGATAATTACGCTCTAAAAAACTGTTCTTTTAAATTTATCCAATCAAGCATAAACCCTACACAAATTGCTTAGACTACGTGACACAATTGAAAAGTAAGACGCATTTTCCTTAAAACGGCATTTTTGCGTTATGTCATGGCCTCATGGCATAACAAAATATAGAGCACAGATTATGAAGTAAAAACTAAAAAAGCAAGAGGTTTATTTGTTATTTTAGAACGAAGCAAAGGTATATTCAGTAAAGCCACGTAGGCTTTAATCGTCGTCCGCAATCCTACTTCCGCGTAGTTCATCCCGCTGCGCGACCTAGGCTAGGCTAGGCTGGGCCTCGCCGTTACCATCGAGCCCGTTACGTGACGCGCCTGACCCGGATCCGCGCCGCTCGCTGTAAATGCGCATCACATGGAAAAATGCACTAATCTGTCACATTACATACATAACAGTATCGCAAACGATGCTTGCAATACTGTTACCACTTTGTGCGATTTTACCGCCTGCTAATTGACATAGCTTTTCCTAATACATTGGAATAGGTATGTATACATATTTTTAACCGACTTTAAAAATAGGAGGAGGTTCTCAATTCGATTGTATGTTTTTTTTTGTATGTTTGTTCCTCGATATCTTTGCTAATTGTGAACCGATTTTAATGATTATTTTTTTGTTTGAAATATTATTCTTTCGAAGTGGTCCCATTTAAATTTGGTGAAGATCTGATGAAGAACTTCGGAGATAGACAATTTGAAGTCGGTTTTATTTTTGTTAAAAAGTGATTATTAATATTTTATTTTTCGCAGTAAGTAAATGAACTTAAGAAAGTTCGTCCAAAATTTTATTGCACGGTTCCAAAGATTTGGTCCTATGGAGATAGAGAGAGAGAGAGAGAGAGAGAGAGTGAGAGTACCTAGGTATTATGGGTAAACTTGGTTCAACAAAGACTATACAGACATAGCACTTGACCCAGCAGGTACCTACTGATTACACAGTCTCATGTTTTATTGTTTCGAATATTTTTCGGCTATCTTGATAAAGTATAAACTATTCTTTGAAAATTTTTGCAAGATTCTTGGCTTACTTAGATTACAAACCATACAGTTTGGTATTTCAATAATATGCTATAGGTATCTGCATTTATTCTTTTCTGACAAACCTTGATTTATGGCTTTATATTAATTTCATAGAAGTGTAATTTCCTAGCCTGTAGCATCGGAATAAGTTACAAACACTTCGTCTTGGAAACCGATCTGACATTGGTCACTAGGTACCAATGTCACAACTTTTTGTGTTATTGCACATTAAAAGGTTATCGAATTAATAATACGGTTTCTCCACATGCACATAACACACATGTATACTACACGATAAATATATGAAAATAAAGTCAAAATGGAAACATGAATGGATTTACCAGTTTTTGTTATGATAAGAAAGAATGTGGGTAGGTAGCTATTCACTCAAAGAAATAAATTAATACCAACAAGCATCTGAAGTATCTGTCTCTTGATCAACAACGGGTATTCTCGCTAATAACAGCCTCAGTAGACGAGCATATAGCTCGGTAGCAACATGTCGGCACACCGACATAGCAAGTAGAGTGCCAATAAAATGTAATTAAAATCACAACTAGAGTGCAAGGTAGACCGCTACGTCCCCAGGTGACACTTATCAATCGGACTGGAAGCGAGCGGCATTCAGCGCCCGCGCAGACAACAACGTCGCGGCCTGTTGGACGAGTCAATTTTATATTCTATTCGGGTAAATAGCACGTGCACCCGGACATACAATTATAATGTATTCGATATCTATATCTAATAAGATAGTCAACATTTTCTGTCGTTTTTAAACGAATACCAGCGGACAAATTAATGATCAAAAGTTTTATTTACTGAATGCGAGTTTCAGAAGTCTATACTTTTACACTCCAGTCCAGTAGAATACTTAGAAAAATATCTTTCTTGATCTATTGTATCGAAAAACTACACCGTCTCTATTTACTTTTCAGAACTACCGACTAGTAAATTTTTATTAGGGCTCCGTAGCCAAATAGCAAAAGAGTAACTCTTATAATTTCGTCATGATCATTAAAAAATATAGGTTTGCTTTTTTTATTCTTGTCTTGTCGTTTGAACCTAGTCAACCTGGTAAACGCAGACAGGGTCTAAAATGGAGCACACGAACCTAAAGAACAGAGATATAGAAGGATTCCCCTATACCCCTCTGGCTCTCACATGCACACGACTGAACAAGGTAAACTGCTTGGCGCCAGACTTTAATGGGACGGTAGCTAGCCAGGCGAACCGTATAGACCTACCACCAAGCGTGCTGGGTTTTCTTGAGTCTTACAACACGTGTCTATTCCTAGCGTGCGGTGAGGAAGTTTTATATTCTAGCCCGTCCCCACACGGGAAGTGCTACCCAGTACATACTACGGAACCCTAAGTTAATGCGTGTAAGATACACACTTGGCCAGTCTTTATCATTTTATCAGTTACAGGACTTTTTTTTAATCACGACCACTAATCCTTAAGATCTATCAGAGTACAAACCGTATCTGATTAGACAGTTGTGCGAAATTATATTGAGTAAGTACCTACTAATCAAATGCGCAACTATCCTTATCGTGACAGTAATACTTATAATAAAACCTGCTCTTTTTTATCTTAGTTTTAATATTCAGCAACAGCTTAGTCTATAGGTACCTGTGCAAAAAGATAAAAATAATCAGTTTTTTCTATACGGAAATAATAGGTGTTTAAATTAATTAATTATTAGAGTTGACTACCGCACTCATAATTCTTAAGAACATCACAGTCCATCTAGATTGCATAACGTGTTTATCAGTTATAAATTATAATCTAGATATTGTCCTTACCGTAACAAACTAGATACACACCAAAGTACATATCTAGGCAAAATTATTCATACATAACGAATCATCTAAAATATTAAATAAAGCGAAATGTGTTCTAAGGAAAAAACCATCGATGGTCGAACGGAATGACATATCGATGAACATTTCCCGGAATAACGCTGTGCTCATTAACATTCTGGCCAAACAACAACTCACTAATAAAATAAAATTGTAGGTGAATACGGAATCGTATATGGTAATTATTGTATCTGACATTTAAAATTTTGGAACTTGGATATAACAATTGAAGATTGTTTTCAGTGGATTACTTACAGGCATTAAGTTCATATTAAAAGAAGATATTCTTGCACTACAGTCATGAATAACGACTATCCAAACCGTACATTGAAGACAGGTATGCAATAACAAAAGTACTTAAATATTTTGTAAGTAGTAGGTAGCTTGTATGTGCAGTTTGCAAGAGATCATTAGGTATCTACTCTTCCAGATAAATTCGTTTTATCATGAATTATAATTCAAAGATAGATACCGGTAATCAATTCATGCAGAAGACAATAAGAAAAATCATGAATACTACAAGCGGGGTCAAGAAGTACACGTAAATACTATGTTATGTAAAGTATAAAATGTCAAGGAACTTGTATTTTAACCCATGACGCAAAGAGGGGTGTTAATAAGTTTAAAGCTCTTGTCTGTCTGTCTGTGGTATCGTAGCTCCCAAACTGATGAACCGTTTTCAATGCATTTAATCGTCGGAATGGTTATAAACTGTGTTAGATGGATATCGGTGCAGCCGTTTCAAGATCATCAGCTCTTTTCACAGTTGTGTAGGAATCTCATTCATACAATGGATATTTATTTTACTTCCGCAAGTACAATATAATATTATGGTAGGTACCATTGAGCTGATCTGAGGTAGGGTTTGGATCGGAAAGTTGTTGATAATAAGCTAATCATCAGACAGACATCTGTTTAGCCTCATGAATGGCCTTGACAATATTTTTTTAAACATGTGATGCCGAGGGTCTGAGGATAAACTTGGAACTCTTGGAAGGTGGCTCAGGGTGGCGATCGGCACTTTGCAGTGACTAGCTGTTGTTGACCAATCGTATTTGAGCTCGTATGGCTTGTCATGGAAAGCATTTTCTTATAATCGCTAACATGGAACGACAGCCCCATTTCAATATCAGGGGATTTTAAATTTAAGTTTTATTACTTATCTTTGTCTGTATACGTCATCTCGGCTTGCTCAGCCACCGGCGCTGCCCGGTCGTAACTGGTCGACAAAAAGTATGCATATATTTGAATTTAATTTTGCGAACAGGAAATACTGAGACGAGCAGACAAACTAAAGAACAAAAAATACAAACGACGAAATATATACGTATTTGACTTGATGTGGAATTTTTCCCTCATACCTACTATTTGCCAGAATACCAAAACGGACAATCCTCAAAATGGTATCATATCAGGATTAAAGCATTAATAATGAAAACTTACTAAACGTTTGCTTCCGAAACTATAGTTTTTTTTTTAATAATTTTTATATAAAAGCTGAATAAAGTTATGTCATGACTAACGGTTTTGTGGGGCTTAGTTTATAAATTATAGTTACCTCATATGAATATAAATAAACAAATAAAATAAAAAAACGTCATTATAACCATACATTTTTTGATGTATAAGTTTATCATAACTTTATTCAGCGATTATTAGTAAAGGGGAAAAAACAAGAGCTTTAGATAAAAGTTTAGAAAGCTTAGCATACGTGCAGGAAGAGAACCAACCGCGTAATCGTTTTTTTCTATGTCATATGGAAATAGATAATTGTTACTTATAAATAAAAATAGGTATGCTTTGACGCACCTATTATTACCAGAATGTTGATTTATTTAAATAGCTTAATTTAAACACAATCGCCATGTGCTGAATCCCAATTGACGTCAAACGGAACTTGTAGTCGCTTACGCATGACAAATAAGCATAATTTTACATTGTATCTTATCAAAAACCAGAAACACTTTTCACTACATAGTTTACACTTCTATTTACATTATCAAACGTTACTTAATAGGAACGACTTATTTTAATCTCATGAACAACAATCACGCAAGAGAGCAAAGTCATTCAGTAGATGCACAGCACAAAAACAGTCTATAAACGTAAAAATGTGACAACTGCAGGGAGTTCATCAATCTTCGCCATTTGAATGGGGCGTAGGTGCAGCACGTTGGTTTAACAATGACTTCGGTCATCCAGAGAAATTATTAATTGGCCCAAAGACATGACAAAGAAGCGGAAATATAAAACTTTTGCCATGGAACCCCGCAGCGTGAGGCGCTTTACCTGACTCTTGCCCTGCCATTGTATCCTGACTCAATAGAAGGTATTTGCTTTTGAGATGCTGTGGGAAATTGCGCAACGACCGTTGAACGTTATAAGAAACTTTTATCCATCATCTGTAAGGGAGTATCATGTCAGATAATGACGTGCAGTAAGCGTGAAATAGAGGCTTTTTATACAACCCTTTCAGTACATTTATACCTGGAGAAGTAATCCTAGATAACTATTACTGTTACGTAAAGTAACCAGAACAATTTCAATAAAGGCATCAGAGCTAAAACGTATTTACTAAAAAAAACACAATAAGCTGCTGAAGGACATAAGGCAAGAGATTTTTTACTTTTTCTAATTTGTACGGAATACGCCTGAGCCATTGTAGAGCTCGTATATTTAAATAAAATTCGTTGTTGATTACTGACAAAAAAAACTTAATGAGTTATAAGCAGTGATAGCCTAGCTGTTGAACGCTTGCCTTCCATGCAGGAGAGTCTGAGTTCGATCCCGGCCCATACCTCTGACTTTTCGAATTCATGTGCGGATCAGAATTTGATTATCACTTGAGTTAACGGTGAAAGAAAATCATCGTGAGGGAACTGGCGCACCTGAAAGGACTCCATAAAGTTATCGATAGTGTGTGTAGTCTGCCAACCCACACAAGGCCAGCGTGGTGGACTAGGGCCTAAACCCTTCTCATTCTGAGATGCGGTCCGTGACCGGCAGTGGGATAGTAATGGGCTAATTATGTTATGTATGTTAATGATTATTATAGATCTTGGCTCTCTTTAGGGTTTTCGTCAGGTGTCAAAGTTATCAATAGAAATTAAAATGACCAAACTAGAAACAAATTTATCAGATTACTTCATCAATGTTATCATCTTAAATCTTTATGTTAACCATATCTGTGATCTTATTCTTAAGTGTTTCGTGCAAAATTTGTTGAGTTGTGAATTCACACCTCATTGTCCCAGCCTATGTCCAAACTATCGCAAGAGTCCGGATTCATCAAACTACCCTGTCCACTGGCCGCTCTATATCTCACAGATGAGTGTCAAACAAATCCAAGACCGCTTCCTAGAAAGGACACCGCGGCGCCTTAAAGACCCTAAATTTTTTTGTGGCCTTAAAGATAATAAATGATGCACTTAGAAAAAAAGAATCCGACCTGTTCACGAAGATAACGATCACAACGATTTTTATGGAAATGCTAGCCGGAATTATATATAACGAACAGGAATCCTTTTGGGATGTGGTGGAGCGAGCAGACAATGCGTCGGCAAAAGAAGAGCTTTAAAGTGTAGTTGTACCCATCTCATTTCATATCTGATCGGATCATAATAATTACTGTAGATGATATAGAAAAAGATCTATTTACTTTAGGTAGAGTGGAATTTAGGGAGCTAGCTCCTAATTAGTATAAGCATGTATTTTAATTCAACGAATACGGTATTTATTTATTCAGTGTGAAAATGCCATATTTTTTTTAAATATTATTGTATAAGATACTTGTTACTTATTGGAGAAAAAATATACTCACTATAAACAAGAAACAAAAAAAACGCAACATAATAATAACCGTTTTGTGAAAATACACTTTGCCTATATTTTTATAAAGCGCAATGTAGGTCTACGTTTTGTTTACCTTTCTATAAAAACCTCGAGTAATCGGTATTTCAAAATAAAGAGAAACACGAAAAAATGTTAGAGGGTCGCAAATCGCAAAACCGCAGATTGGTATACAAACAAGTATACTCACCTTTATGTCGGGATATAACAAAAGGATGAAGATCGAGGCTTATTACATCCTCAGCTATAGACTCCTGTAAATTGTTTAGAGCTTATAATCTAACGCCGGCGTCTATTAGACAATGTCCTTTAACTAGAGGAATTCTTAACATTTTGTACGGACCTTTGTGTGTATTTATACAAATAATAAAATGGTTGTAAAGCTCTCGAACCTTTTATTTCCTCGCTTCTTCCATGGTTTTGTAATATGAAAAGACCTCTCAATATCCTATTTAAAGCTCTAGTTTGCCCACTTTCTACGAAATGACTTTTAATAGAATATAACTAAGGACGTATTATGTACTAGATGCCGTTAGAAAAATATAAGCACAACAATAAACAAGAACAGGTAAGTATATGAGTAACTGCGATAAAGGTTGTCTATGTCACAATAATTACTAGGATTAGGCGATTAAAGAGCAGACGTAATTATCTCGTGAAAAACATTTAGCAAAAAATAAACTCAGAAATATGAACCGCTTGGTTTTTACAGTTTTCATTGTTTTCCAGGGTCTTACAACTGCAACGAATGCCACTGGCCTGATTAGTCTCCCTAATACCACAAAAATACCAAAAGATGATTTCTTATGTCTCTATCATATGTGTATCGTTGAATCTGATATACAACACCAGCCTACCCTATCATTTGCACGTAACCTAGGTACATAATACATAAGCTCACGCCTTTTTCCCATGGGGGTAGGCAGAAACTATAGAACGCCACATGCTACGACTCTTACATACCCCTTTGGCTTCATCCACATTCATACATCTTGTCATACACGCACGCCGGTTGAGAGTACTACGCACCTGACCTTTGTGAAGAACATCACCAATAACATCGATGTATGTCCTTCTAGGACGTCCTCTACCGGCTTTCCCATTAACATCCGCCTTATAAATTTCTTTTGTTAATCGCCGTTCACTCATTCTCTCAACATGGCCAAACCACCTAAGCATACTCCTTTCAATTTTTGTCATTACATCATCTTTTAAACCGCAACTTTGTCTAATCTCTTGTAACCTAGGTAGAGTCAGAATATCTGTTATGTTCACCCCTGAAAAGCGTTACATACTTGCCGCAAAGATCACAAAGTAAAATGGACACTGGCTATCTCACGATGAGATGAAACTGGAAAAGAACCACTGTTTACCACTTCGTTTCCCATTCAAGGTATTGTTCGGAAGTGAAGAAGTGCTCCATACTTGGAAGTATAATGTATCCTTTTGTATGGAAGTTAATATTTTAGCTGAACGAAATTCGTTTCCATTGTGTACCGCAATCGTTACCTGCCATTCAAAAGAATAAAAGTACGGATTGCACACATATTATGTGAAGGTTATAAATAGTGTAAATATTCACAAGAGATCAGATAATACATCTAAGTGTAAAGCAATGTATTGGCAGAAGTTTTATAAGTGGGCTGGACGATGGAATTGATCACAGAAAAAAATAGGAACATTTCTAAATTCAAAAGAATAAAAAGCCTTTACTTCTAGGAATCGAATGCTTTTACATACCCATACTAAACAGGATTATCAAATCATAAACTTAAATAGTATTTGCGGTTTGGTAGCCTTCTCATGCGAATTCTCGGGAAGCCAATACAATTTTAATCAGGAAATATCTTTTGATGTATATTCTGAAATATACCGAAACTTAACTAATTACAAAACAATGGAGATTTGTCAAGCGAGGTGCCGCTTAAAGCAAGCGTGGTGGATGTAGCTCGGCGCGTTGTCGTCCTTGGATGACGCTAGAACGTTTTCCTACTTCACTTCCTGCTCGATGCCATCTTAGTTTGGTTTGAATCGAATGCCGGCGCCGGCGCCGTACACACGACTCTGTATATATTTTAACATCGAGCATATACGTACGTGTATTCTATTAATGACAAATAGCTACTTAGCATTCTCGTTAAAATTATTTCATTGACGTCATACATATTACAAAAATATTTACACACACTCATAAGATTGCCTTTGACAGAGTTCCTGCTTCCCCAAAACTACATGATTTACCTACTTTGTAATTGTTTATAATTTAACATCTTCATTCGTTTTGTCTTTAAGTAGCAAAAGGAGATAATTTGAAAACCCTTTTCATCGTGTGGCACCAGTAATTACAGTAATGGACACAGGGATATCATCTCATTATAGTCGTGGAATCTGTATAACCCGAATGCACTTTCTTTTATCCTACAATACAGCCTCGTTTCTTTTATGCTCTGAAATATAAACTTCCTGAGCACAAGCTACGATGTAGCGTTAGAAACAGTAGAGTACTAGGCGTAGACAATGTGGGAGCGCAGCCTCGCATAGACAGTGTTTTGCATCGCTCCGCGCCCTTGCAATCTTCCTAATGAGTGAACCCTTTCACACTCTGGACAAAGCTGGGGTTTCACGGGTGATGTGACATGTATTCATAACATCGTTCTTTGTTAATTCCAACTAAAATGATTTTTTGCTTTTTAAGTAAAGTGAATAAAATTGAGAAATTAAACCGCATAAACGTTTCTTTGTGTTATTTTCATCTAGGACTTTATTAACAAATTAGTGTAAGAAAATAAGAAATATATTTTATGAATAATACAATTTAGTTTAAAGCCTACTTTACACAATTTGTAAAGTCACCTGTCACGTTGTCTATTCTTCCGTCGACAAAAGCCTTGTCTACGTACGTACGGTGGTCATGCTAATGCTTCGCATGCAGGCTGTAGAAGAAGGGCAATGTTTGTCCTTTTGCAATGTTCATAAGTAGTTTTCATAGGTCGAGTTTGTTTTGCAAAACTGACACCGTTGTTTTTGCAATCTGGAATTGATATTCTACGTTTTATACTTCAAACTTTTTCAATACCTAGGTATAATCTACCAACGCTCTTCAGATGTAGAACGTAACAATTAAATGATATCTTTCGCGTCTAGGTACATTGAAAACTGTAATTTGTCTGTGTCCGTTCTAAGAGCGAGTTAGCGCATATTTATGTGGTGTCGCGTAATAGGAAGCGATATATTAAAATACAGCGTGTAAATTTAGTAAGATGCAAGAGAAAGATGAAACTATTATAAAATTATTATCAAAAGCAAACAGCTTTGAATTTAGACAATTTTGAATTACGTCGGCTGTTGCGAATCGCTACTTTTTTGGTATATGATGAGCAAACGCTTAATTAGGCCAGTGTCGGTTTCGCAAAAAATAAAACATTTCCCAGAATTTAATTATTTTAAGTATTTCTTATTTATTCAATTATGATTATGAACTGAGTTCAAAAAAATATCTAAGGGTTATTAAAACGTATTGTACACAACGTACGCGCAGGTAGGTACCTATAAGTTTAGCTTCCTCGTTGAAAAGGTTTAAGGGTCGTGGGGCGTATATCAGAACAATGTTTACACCTGTGTGTGTATCTTAACGAGGGGCTGAACTTGCCCTTCTTCTCACGCTCTTCGACGCAAGGTGTCGCGTTTGATTTACAAGTGCAATCGTCAAGATTACCAGGTTTATTAAACTTTTGATTGTAATATTTTATAATATTACAGATATGTTTTGATTAAGGCAATAATTGGAACTTGGAGTTAGGGATAATAAATTATGTCAGCATAAGTACCATTCCACAATGGCAATATGTCATTTTGTCTATGCTTCAGTCGACAAAACTCTTGTCTACGGCGGTCATGCTACGTCTGTTGGTTGCCATAAACAGAAATGAATGGTTTTGATTATCAGCAAAGATTTGCAATCAACCATAGATACTAAACTGTTCTCAAAACTATCAATTTAACCTGAGGATGCTACTAGTAGGTAACTTCTGCGCTTCTATAGGTATACAGAAACGCAGAAGTTAGACCTTAACCCTCCAATCGTTACACGTTAGTGGCATCCTCCACTACAACTGATACCTCAGTTGGTGAAGTTTTGACTTAACAACTAATTTCTGTTTGGAGAGCCGCGGTTTTAATCAGAACATAAATTGAAACAATTAACTCTATCTTGCTCTTTTAAACTAATATGGAGATTTTACTGAAATACTAGCCGAGATTTTACTAGATTTTATTTTATTTTATTTAGTTTGGTTGAAGCTCAAGATACGGTTTACGGTTTAAGACATTTATTTCTCAAAACAGAATACAATTATTCACTTATAATGAGAAACACTGGTTGCATACACATAGGTAAGATTCGGCAAACATATATAATGGTAAGTACCTAAATATTATCCCGAATAACAGTAGTCTCCTACTAGGTTTAAAAAGAAGTTCTGCTTCGCGGGGGGCCACATTTCTCAGTTGTTGTTGATTTAACTTTCCATCATACATCTATACTAATATTATAAAGAGGAAAGATTTGTATTTTTGGATTTTTGTATGTAACGAATAAACTTAAAAACTACTGGACCGATATCAAAAATTATTTTGCCTTTAGAAAGCTACATTATCACTGAGTAACATAGGCTACGGGCGGAGCCGTGAGGACACAGCTAGCTATATTTAATAATACATTAGACGCATATAACTTTTTACAGGATTTATATAGGTTATCTTCTCTTTAAATCGAAGTCACACGTCAAAAAATTCCAGTAATGCACTCAATCACTTCAGTAAGTTGTCTACATCTAGTAATCTCTTAGCAACAGGTACACTGAGTTATTATATTATAATGCAAGTTACGTCAAATCGGCAACACTGCACGATACCTTACAAGTTCGTCCCTCACCGCATCCCTCCTTCCAGAGCATAAACATGCGTAACTAGAGTAATTGCATTATCGACTGCAATGCCGTCACTGTCATGGACAATCAAGGATTTACAATTACATCCGGAAATTGATTTCAAATGGGCTTAAAAGTCAATTTCAAAATCGGTAATTGGATAATCAAATCTCAAATCTGTTAAGAGCTTTCGAAACCTATACAGATTTTAAGGTAGTAGATGCTTACTTTGTAAGAATAAAAAGAAACATGTGCATATTACATTAAAAAATAATTCCTAACCCTTTCCCTAAATTTAAATCAATTTAATGACGTTGTATCTAATCTAGAGTCCATAGAAGCGACAGATGTGAGCGGCAGGGGTTAGCGGTGAAAATTCATAGGTCTCCCTCTCTGACTGTGATCGGACCCTTCCGAATTGTGCAAACTGTTCGCTATGCGATGCATCTGTCCACTTGCCGCTATAGAGTCGTCCACCAAAAACAACATTGACATCGATATAAAATATATTGCCATAATGTAGGCAATGCACAACTCGAATTTCCAAATACAAGGATATGCTGTTTCAATGCTAACGCTAAGTCACCTTTAAATACTTCCTTTTATAATGGTAACGTTGCTCAGTAACTAAGCAACATTACGGTTCCCAGCGAACGGTTAAAGCAACTCAATTAAAGTGCGGTCACTTCCTGAAAGGAGTACAGTTTAGCAAACACAGCGGAACTGGTATTGTTTCATACCGAGAACAGTATGTACAAACTTGAGACATATTACGGACTTTATGCTTCCTGTTTCCAATGTGAATATAAACATCAGCTCTTTGTTTGATGTAAGTAGCTAGCCAAAGACGCAAGGATTGACCGCTGCTACATATGGCGCACAAATATAATTATTGCTATTTATTCTGCATAAAATGACAAAACTCAAGTCGATTCAAATAGGAAAATGATCATTAACATACACGCAAAAAATTACGATAATAATAAATGAGATAAGGAATGCAAAACTGTCGATAAAATATAGTGCTCCGCCCTAAAGTAATCGGACTCTGCACTTTGTCCCTCACTGAGATAAAGTCGCCCTAGCATTCAAACAAGTGGCTCACACACACTAACGTATAATCAGGAAGTACAATGAAGATTAAAGAGACTCGTTACATACATGCATGGTTAATGTAATAATAATATTCGTGTAGGTACCATCCCGCGAGTAGAAGTAGCTGAATATAAATAATATTGCGTACGCACACAAAGGAAGAATTTAAATAAAGAGTCTCGCGCGCTGTACCAGGAAGTAGCAGCTCACTTACTCACACATAGGAAGCGACTATATCAGCTATAGGTAGGAACGCTATGTGGCGCTGGCGCACACTTGTGCGTCAACTATGCGTGGGACCGCGCGCACATGGCCTGATTGGGACATACCAAGTGAGCCCCCAGACGATACACTTTTTACGACACGTAGTTATTATAATATTATTATTCCACACGATAATTTAATAGGTTTTGTCTGAAGACTATTGCATGTTTTAACACCAAAGCATAAACAGCGAATATTTTTCAGAATACGGTATTTTTACTTCCTGCTTTTACTCGTCATTTATCGAAGTTTACAAAATATTGCACGTTATTACATGCTGTCGACTTCTTGTTTCAAACGTTGAATGGCAAAAAATATATTACATGGTATTAATAAAAGTAAAGCATCAACATGTTATAGTGTAATATTGATTTGAGTACGTACAAGATAAGTAAAAATGTACAAATCATATCTGCGCATTGACTAAACAAGAAAATATGGAAGCTTGCGAATGTACATTACCTACAAAATACCGCCCGCGTCATGTGCCCTCATCCATACGGATGCATTCCCAACCCGGTTTTTTGATCACGTCGATCCGAAACGAACGGAGGGGTCGCTTTGTCATGTGACACTTGTGCGCACAGACTCACCCGGGGGGTTACTCGTTAAAATCAGGGATTAATTGTCCATTCAGGGTAAGTTCGCGTTGTTACATCGACATGATCAATAAATGCCATGTGTACAAAATGTATACGTTTATATATTTTTAACTAAGTATTTGAATCAACGACGCGCAAGAAATACATTTATAAAGTAAAAAAACTGAATAGATGCTAAAAAACTGTTGTGTGGGATGAATAGATATTTTATGTGAACTACATGCATACATAATAAAATTACGACAACAAAGATGCTTATATCTTTGGTTTTCGTTGCGTGACCATAAACTGTTGCGCGTTACCATCGGCTGAGGTCGACGGAAGTTGACGATTTCTTAACGGCATGTAATTATCTTTATGGGTTTAAAACAAGAAAAAGGACTGCGCATATAAAACACTTTATTATGAATGCTTTAAATAAAAATTTCAGCTTTGGAATAGTGGGACCAGAAACTAGGGTGCTGGCTGCTGTCTTCCGGATATTGCTATCAAGTAAAAATAAAACTGGGACTTAACAAATAACGGCGAAATGAAAGTGTTACTATACACCTCTAGCCAACCCTTCGGGGAATACAGGCGTGATATTTTGTTATGTTATGTAAAAATAAAACATTTTAAACTGCTGCTTGTCGTTCCGCTAAGTCAACCGGAGATGGGTTATAGTTCTTTTAAATAACTGACTGAAAGATTATTTATATGAATTTTTAACCCTTAAGCGAATCGCGGTTTTATGGGTTCACTAATAACCGCTTCAGAGATCATAAGTTTGATTTCGTTCTTGAAGTATTAAATTCTAATAAAACTTGATCTTGTAATCTCTATTTAAAATCGAGAAAACGGATCACAGTGAAGATAAACGGTTCTTTACCTTTTTTTATCGCGGGGATATCCCCACGGATACCCTCCACTCTGGGAAAGGCGGGGAGATATTTTGAACTTCTACCAACTATAAACACCACGGAGTTCCTCCGGGGAGTGCATTCACCGCAACCCCGCCAGTTTTTATCATCCTAAGAATAATTATATTATAACTCTGTAAAGGTTAACTACATGGGCCTGATAACAACATATTTGCCATAATAACCGCCACTGGCTATGGATTGGTGACCGCAGCATGTTGACAATAGCATAGCACATACAATAAGAGTATGCTGCTACCCATTATAATTCTAGGTTTATTTTGACAGGCAGTCAGGACTCAATGGTGTTTTTAGACAATAGTCGTACGCTCGTTACTAACCCATCCCCAGTTCTCTTATTCATGTTAAGCTGATTTTCTTATTTAAGTAACAAAGAATAACGGTTATCTTACTTCCGCAATCCCGAAAGCAATTGATATCAGGCGAGGCCTACTTCTGCTTTAACCTAATGCAACACGCAAGGTAGGATATTCGAAGGACCTATTCGAAGGCTTCAGGGAAACAGATGTAAACAATGGAGACATTCCTTGTCATTCTACTTATTTGAATATAAAACTGCTTATACTTTCATATAAGCAACATTTTATATGTATTACCCAACCAGAACATGACGTTACAAAGTTAAGTTCGGTCTACTCTAAAGGCAAGTAAGTGGCGCAATTTTTCGGTGTGACATCGTTGCCTAGTTCTGAGTGGCACCTGATTATGTAATGCGAGAACAACGACTGTTGAATTGGGGTCGCGGTCTGCGAGCGAGCGCTCGGAAGTGCGTCGAGACTCAATGAATGCTTCAGATGTTGCAACATTCGATCGTTTATCGCGATTGCAAGCACTATAGATGCCGCACAACCAGTTTGGCGTATTAATCCAAATAACATAGTTTTATGCTTACCAAATTTTATATACCTAATTACCTACATAGTAATATTCGGCTTTAATTCGAAACTAAAACCCGCTCATCCTAAAACAGACAAATCTAAGATTATTAAGATCAGGTGGAGTGAAAATTACATCGGGAAGAGCACCTTGTCACAAACTAAGAAAGGTACTAAAAGTTAAAGACAATAGTTGAAGTTAAAGTAATCACTTGGGTAATAAGAATAATAAATAATACGAGTATTCTTATGCTTGGGTGATATAATACCGCAGAAGAATTTATCTGCAATTACAAGAACTCTAGAAATCGATAGGTAAGGTAAGGTACTAGTAAGGAATAACAAAGTTGTTTGAAACTTTTGCTACCTATAGAATGTGTTAATAAAATTAATAAGAGTATTGCGAGTTTCTTCACAAATTTTGTCGAATGCAAGTAGGTAATAACATCGGAACCGGGTCAGTTCGCAGGAAGTGCCGCTATTTCCATACGACTGCAATTTAAATGGTGCGGTATCCGATACAGACTTCCGGCTTGTTTGCAAAGCTTTTCCCCACATCGATTTTCTTTTGCGATTATGAAACTCTGCATTAGATGGAACAAGTAAATTATTCATTAAATTCCCTTCGTTAATATTTAAAACCAATTAAATAGCATGCTCTCAAACCACTGATACTAATGCAGTAAGTACCTACTCTATATTATACGGGAACTAATTGAATATTCTGTTCCGATTCCGAAGTATAACAAGACAAAGCAATTACAAATTCTTGAAGGCCAGTTCAACAATTTTTTTTAACTTCCCACGAATCGTTGTGCCTGCCATGCAATCGGTACCTAAATAGATTAATTTAATCCTTCCTAGGTAAAGTATGGATTTTTCGCACACGTAAAACAATACTTAGGTATGATACGAAATTGGTACCAAGCACTTTATCTATTAAGCGGATTTTCACGAAACGTCATGCGTGATATAATCACGAACACTATAATCGGAAATACACTGCCAGAGATAATGGCCTATATTGACACGTTCAGGTGTACTAGCTGTCCTTGTATGAACAGCAAGTTCGTAGCTACTGGCTAGCTAGTGTAAGTGTACCTAGTTCTACGACTACGTTTCCGAACAGCCGTTCCTTTTCCGTGGTGCGACCATCATCGGAAGTTGGGACAGAGATTCGCGCGGTCCCCCCCCCCCCCCCTCCCCTCCACCCACCCACGCCCCCCTACACGTCCGGTGCCCGTAGGCCGCCGCTGTCCAATTTCCTCTTCCCGCGTGTATTAATTTCCGGCTTAAACTATTTCATGTCGTTCATTTCCTATTAATATTCGTAATGATATTTGTAATGCTACCTTGAAGATTTTTTGGTTTTATACAAAGAGATACTTAAGCTAATTCACGTCGCCATTAATTTTTATCAAGCTAGATACTATGTAGTTTGATGAAAATTCGCTATCCAAACCACATGTTATTTTTATATTTTCGATTGTTAACAGGTGCATTTTTGCGAAATATAATTATAAAACTTCAAATTTGCACTTAAGTTAGCCGTTAAGTAGATAATTAACCTATATATTTCTGTCAATCACTACACACTTCGCGTAAACCTATTAAAGTCTTTGTTCCATTCTCCTTCGTTGTACAGTCCTAATTTCGGCTAAAGCAATTTTCGATTAAATGGAGATTTGTAGTCAATAATAGTTTTTTGTCTTAGCGCGTGCCTATAAACTATACCGCCAATATCCTTGCGTACCGGTTTATTAGTCGAAAATATTTTTATTAATTACTTATGTTTATTAATCACCATTTCATCTTCCGATTTCGTTGGCTTATTTCCGTTTTTACTTCCTACTTAATGTTTCTGTTACATTACTTTAAAAATGATAATACCTACGCGCTACGTACTGGTTTTCAGTCCTAAGTTTTGCTTAATTCGCTATTACAGCATTAGGAGAAATAGTTTTTTTTTTAATTTAGGTTTCTTTTATTGTTAATTAATACCAGTTTGTTCTAGTTTGTTGCATTTTGCTAAATTTACATATAATTTTAAAAATAACATTAAATAATGTAACGCGGTAAGTACCTACATACTTTTGGCGACCATTGGAAGTACCTATCTGCTACGCACTGAACTGACAACTGAGTCACTGCAGTACAGAAATTAATCATAGTCGTAAATTTGGTAGGGTATAGGTATCTCTACATTTTTTTAAATAATATTTAGCTACTCTGTAGCATTTTCTACATGAATCTTTCTTTATCAAGCAAGCAGGACTCAGTCACTTGTTTTTCTTTGGTCAAAAATTTAAAAGTAGGTAGGTAGGTATACAACTTAATTAATAATTTACCAAATGTATAGTATTAGCCATCTTGGACAGACCATGACTTCCTCTTCTGAAATTAGTAGGTATATAATTAGGTGTATGAATTTTAGTCTCACGAAGTATTGAATAGTAATAAGTATAAGAGAACTGAAGTCATTTAAAACAAAGGACAAAAGTTAAAATAGTACACATAATAGAAGCTAAAACGTACCTACCTAGACACCCAAGTAAAAAGTAATCACGTAATACCTACCAAACTTGTAACATTAGAATGTTAACAAAGAAAGTAGCAGCAAGTTCTGCGGTCACGGTCACGTATGACCGAACATCATGGTCTTTTATTCTCTAAATTACTGCACATAACTCCACGACGAACGTCTGCATGCCGCCAGAACACCAAGCTATACCGGCCAATGAGCAAGAGTGAGACGACAAGAGCAGGGAGCGCGGGGCGGGCGAAGGGAGCAACAGGTAAAGATTCCGAGGCCACTTCCGTCTTGGCTGCCGAATATTTCTGTCTCGAACCGGTAGTGGGACGGCGGCCAGGGCACACACAAGATAATCTCAACCTACACGCATCATACACGAACATGTAGTGCTGATCTAACTATACAACTTTGACTTTCGTCTAATTTACGTGTTCGAAAAACAGAATAACGTTGCATAGTAAAAAGAGGAAGTAAATAACGCACCAAATCGTATCGAAGCCGTATTTAAGTCAAAAAAAACATGCCACTAACTTTGTTTTTGAAAGACAACGTTCAAAGATATTGTTTAAACGGTGTATCAATGATTATATGCGTGTCGCAGAGCTTACAAACATAATGCACACATAGCAGAGTCGAATGAGCTCAGCTCAAACCGGTTGCCGCTCATATTGTCTCACTCTGCACCAGGAAACTGCCGGCCGCTTGCTGAGACGTTTCCTGTGCTTTGTCTCAGTAATGTCACGATATCTTGAACTGCACGTTGATAGATCACATTCGTGAGTTCCTAGTGTTATGTTCTACCAATAGATAGGTAGGCGATGAACTGGCTACATAGGTAATACTGCACGGTGCATCTTATTATCATAACGAATGAACCGAACAAATCAACAGATACTTAAAGAAGGGCCATTGCTTTAAATTTACTCCCGCTTACCTCGCTAATCATAATTATGATAGTGAGCCAATTAACTGAAATAAAAGGATCACTCATATTCAACGATATCAAAATAATTCTGATGTAGGTAATACCTAACTACCTAATTAAAAAATGTCTACGTTTGCCCGGAAATTAAACGCATTAAATCCATATCAAAAAAACAAGACTCGTAGCTCTGTGATTACTGTACAAACAAGGAAATATTGTGAGTTATTAAAAACTGGCGCGCTGACGTAATCCTACCACACTAACTAGCACTTCCGCGTGCCCTAAGCAGGCACAGTCGTATAATAATCCCATTCCAACGTTCCTTTATATTAGGTATATTATGTTATTACTTAAGATTTGCTGCGACAAGTGCAAGTCGTGGGGCGTCGTCCGTCAAAGCCAATCTGCCCCGATAACGGTTTGCGGAAACAGTGCTCGTTTAGTTAAAAATGGGACTTGGTCTGGCTCCCGAAGTTTTATCTCAATGTGTGAGGTGGCGCGGGGCGACAGGGCGAGCGGGAGGGGGGGAGTGGATGGCGATGGCGCGCGTCCGTCCGCCCGCGCCATCACCGCATCATCAGTCCGCGTCGGAGAGTTGCCCGCGACGCTTGTC
The DNA here is from genome assembly GCA_910594945.2 of Amphipyra berbera. NCBI lineage: Eukaryota > Metazoa > Arthropoda > Insecta > Lepidoptera > Noctuidae > Amphipyra > Amphipyra berbera. The sequence goes on from OU343127.1 coordinate 9,079,306, forward strand.
TGTGAGCTTGATCCCTCAGATACGCTGCTGGTTTACGGCGTGCCGTAACACGACACGTTTGGAGGGACCGCCGCTGCTTCGCGTGTGCCTGGTGCTCTGTGAACACTGGATTCTGTGCTACTAGTGTTGTGACGATGTACATGTGCTGATTTGTCCAGTTACCGTCTACCTATAGGATTTTGACGACGCAACCAGTTCCGGATCAGCTCAGCCGGTAAGTAGCGGTGCTTATCGCAGACCACGCTATCGCGGACTCACGCATTTCCGACCGCGCCCGATAAGGCAACTGACTGTACAGTGCCTAGAGATACGAACTCTGAATCCGGCAGCAAATAGGTACAACATATTATTATTTGAATACGTTACACATTATTATGCTACCGGAGCATAACGCGAAGTTGAAACCTCTTGAAATAGGTACGACCTGCTTGCTTGATGCAAGTAAAGACGAAGTAATGAAGTAAAACTAGTAATAAGAGCTTGTAAAAAGCAGTTTATTTCTCACGTAGGTACACAATCACGTAAAGTTGGGTGTTGTTAAAAGTTTTACTTGTTAGATTTACAACATTCAACAAAGTAACAGACTTAGAAGCAGTATATGTAATCTCACAATATTTCTAAAGTAATTTCAATAACTTATTACAAACCTTGAATAATAAAGGCATCAGCCCGAAACTAATATTTTTTAATGAAATTATAGCCTGCTTTTGGTTTCAAACATGCACATTACTTGCGTCACTTGAGTAACCGTAATGAGTACGCAAGGCATGAAAATTATTATCTAAACTTGTAAATAGTTTGTACTGTCTATAACTTTATAAATAGTATATTATCTGAGTCCTGACAAACTTTACGATTTCGTTTCGCTTCTACGGAAATAAAAAAATAAAAATCTACCAAACTAATGTCATACTCGATTCTGACCGCAGGTGGTACCCTGAATACCATTTAACTTACTTATCCCTTAAAAATAATCGAATGAAACCGTGCAACCAGAAAAGTCCACAACCATTCTGCAAATACTTTACGATAATGGCTTCAGAAGTGGTTATGAAAAGTTCGGGTTATCGTATTGTGATAACCTGCTAAGAAGTGTTGTCAAAAGTGTTGTTGTGAAAAGACGTTATAAAATTGATCACGCCCGAGTTTTGCCTTTTACAATCGTTAATAACATAAACAAACAAACAAGTCTCCACAAATTAACTGCGCAAACTAGAAGTAGCTACCTATAAGTGGAAAATAAGTCGAAGGTCTCGCCAAATTGATCACAGATAAACAGGTAACGAAAAAATCTGACTTAGACGCACTCAAAATTGCCCATTGCCCATGATCACATTCACAACAATATATTATGTAATACGAGTTATGGGCGAAAAGTAAGAAAAGTTTGTCAATAAAATAACTACTCACAACAATATTTATTTGAACAACTTTATTTTTGCTTATATAACAGCATATATAAGTAATTCGATTTTTTCACGACTTCACTGATAATCTTGATGTTGTAAAAGTCGTTACTCATTGGTGAAATAAAAAATCTGAAAATCCGCTGTATACAAGAACACAAAGCCAGTAATATCACTTTACACGATAATATGGCAGATAAGATGCCAATTCAGTGAACTTGTGAAACAAAATTGTGGCATTCAATTAACGTATTGAACACTTTCGTGGCGCCACCTGTTATCAAATAGCTGAACTCTTCTGTTAAATGTAATCGTGTTATTACCTATCGTTCTGTATATGCCCAATCCATCGTGATGTAAACGTACAAATAAAATTATATTATTATTATTTGATTTTGATGATTTATTTATTACAACAAACAATTTTATTGTTGTTACAGACAATCGTGATGAAAGTTGTAAGTCTCCAACTGCCGTCTGGGCCAAGTATGGAGCGGTTACCGCTGCCATTTAGCCCTACGGAGTTGCTATGGCGATATCCTCTGCCATGGGCCCCTCCGCCACCCTCTCCGCTCGGTGATGCCAAGGCCCAACTGCCAGCAGGTCTCCCCCCAGAACCAAGATTATGGACTAGGGAAGATGTTGCAGTTTTCTTGAAATGGTGTGAAAGAGAATTCGATTTGCCGAACTTTGATATGGACCTCTTCCAAATGAATGGTAAATAAACAACATTAATAATATGCTAGTTTATTTTAGAAAATATACTCATTTACAAATGTAATAAGAATAACTTCTTTTTTCAGGCAAGGCTTTGTGCCTCCTAACGAAAAATGATTTGGGCGAGCGTTGTCCAGGTGCAGGTGACGTACTACATAATGTGCTGCAAATGTTAGTACGTGATGCAGCATTACTGGGAAGAGTTCCCTCTTCACCAGTGACACCCACAGCGCGTGCCGCACCTTATCCACCTTCCCCACATTCGCATCCGCCTACCCCGACTTGGGCTGTCGACGGTTTTCACCATTTCCATAGCGCCGCTGCAGCGGCTGCTCAACCAAATTCCGTGACCTTAAGTCCAGCTCCTTCGGTTGACAGTTCAGGAAGCCCACAAAGAGGAGAAGCAGTAAACTATGCACCAAATTATGCACCATCTATGCCCACTACGACACAGGCTGCCAGTTCAGGAAGCAATCATTCTGATTCTGATGAAGAAGCTCAATTCGCACCACCACCACGGTCTCCTAAGGAAACTCCGTTGACAAACCCGGCACCACAGCCTCACCCAACGCCACAACATTCACATTATCGTGCTCAACACAGAGAATTCTTCCCAAACGATATGCCGGAATCTAATACAAGTGAGTGTTTAATATTAAAATTCGTTTAGACAATAAAGTTTTATTTTGATATAAATGGAAGACATGATACTAATTCTGGTTTTGATTACAGATGGAAGATTACTCTGGGACTTTCTTCAACAACTACTAAATGATCCTTCACAGCGGTACACCAACTACATTGCTTGGAAAAACCGAGAGACAGGAGTATTTAAAATAGTTGATCCCGCCGGATTGGCAAAACTATGGGGAATCCAGAAAAATCATCTTTCGATGAATTATGATAAGATGTCACGTGCATTACGATACTACTACCGCGTGAATATTCTGCGGAAAGTACAAGGCGAAAGACATTGCTACCAGTAAGTATCATGTTTAAAAATAGTTAATCCAAATATCAGCATCTTTAAAATTTGGCGTGAGACTTATCGTGATTTCTATTTATTATTACAGATTTTTAAGAAATCCAACTGAACTGAAGAACATCAAAAATATTTCGCTGCTACGGCAACAAATGAGTCCAACGAGAGTTGTACCTCAAGCGGTCGTGAAAACAGAAATGAAAGAAGAACGTTGCGACGACGAACCTGTCGACGAAGATATGCCTACTGACCTGAGTATGGCAGCGTCAGAGCCTTGGCGAAAACGTGCGCGGCCGGACCCTGCCCCTGTCCCGCCGCCGCATGACAAACATCATATCAGCGCCCTCATCGGTGACAACATGATAATGAAACGGGAATCTGAATACGCCACGGAACATTACGCACTCAATCTCAAAAGTGAAAAATGTGAACAATGATTACAATAGACTTAAAACGTGGGACACTCGTCAGTGCGAAACACATTTTCTGCATATTTCGTATGCAACCAGCTCCACCCACTAAAATTCTAGTCAAATTCCTCTCAGAAAGGATATTTAAGTCTTCCTCTAAAAGAATATTAACGTACTTGATGAACAATCACTGAGAGTACTTTGACAGATTTAGGATGGTCATTGGAGTTTAACAGGGTATGGACCTTAACAATGCCTTTGTGCCAAGTGATTTTTATACCTAATAGTGTCAATTATCTATCTAAATAGTTAGCAAAAAGGGACAAGAGTTTATTCGTGTTAAAGTCATAGAAATTATTATAAGATTTGTGCAATGGACTATCACTTGCGTAACTGTCGACTGAGATCTTGCAGTTACAGATAAGATTGTTGCCAAAACTCAGTATCAATCCATATGTTACGTGCGTAGTTCGCACTCGATTAATGCATTTGCGTAATTTAATTAGTTTTACGAGTGTTTTATATTTTTGTTTAGATTTGCTGAAAAGATAAGATATAATTCGAAAGGACTAAAAGGGTTGAGAATTTAAAGAATATTATCATTAATAATGTAACGTCTTCCATTCGTTCTTTTTGGCAAAACTTCAATTGTAGCATGTGAAATATAGTTACTATGACATCTACCACATAAATGTGAATTAACATCTTATTTGGCAGCTTCGAAAATTTATTTATGATTTGGTTTGTAAAGAAATATATTGAATTGATATCTATTAATTAATACTAAAAAGACAATAAGTTGTCAAAGATTTTGAAAAAAAATGCCTTTAAATCAATAAAACACACCCACTGTGATAAAATAAAAGTGGTAGACATATAGTACGGTTAGGGACTTTACTCAAAGATTTCCAGCTACAATTTTCTGTGATCTCTTTTATCAATGTAGGTAGGTAGTTAGATGTTATAGAGTAAAGATAATGTCTTTGTAAATATTAATTTAGTATTAAGTTAGAATAAGCAACTGACTGTAAAGAGAGTGTATCTATGTATGATTTGTAAAACAAAAAGTGGAGCTTTATTAAAGTACCTAGTATAACAGTAAGTTATATTAAAACTTACTGAGTTTGTATTTTTACAATTATTTGTATTTGGCATGGTAGCCAATATTTCCAGCTTGGAGTACACAATACAATAAACATAAAGTTTCACATTAAAATATTGTGTCAGATTTATTATAACTTAAAATAAATGAGAAATAATATTATGTCTTACAAGGTCGTTATTTTTTTATTCATTATTAAATGCAAACTGCATTAAAAAAAATTTGATAGACGCTCCATAAAATTTACTACAGTTCTGAGTATTTTTTCAAGCGTTGAGTAGACCTACCACAAGAACTAGATGACGTTAACACAAAATTCATATTTTTGTGGGTTGACACATTATTGCATAACGCGGCCCATATAATTTTACATTCTTAAAGATTACTATAAACAATATTTATACCTACATTCAAAAATATAAAAATTGCCCACCGGGGGCATCGGGAACAGGACCTAAGCTATTTAGTCAGGGCTTCAGAAAAAGGACCATCCTCCATCCATCATCCACCCCAGAAATGCCTACCCCTTTTTGTATCAAGCTTTTGATCCAGGCGACGGAGAGTCCACGTACCCATATCGACAACCTCATGTGCTAAATTAAGACATTTGTTTATCTTTCTCAGCTTTCACGAGTTTCTCGTCATGGGGACAGTGATATCAAAAATCATTATGCGGCACTCTGTCTAAACAATCTGTCACCATCATATCAGGTACTTGAAAGGCTTGTGACATGATCATTCTCAAGAACTGTGTCTAACACATAGGTACCTACTTGTACTAGTTGTACCTACTGTACTGTACGGCAGGTACACGAGTTCGAGTCCTCAAAGTTATATTTCATAGCAAGGCGTAAGCAACCGGAAATAATAACAAATTACGATCGTTTATTTATTATGAACATTTCAAAATAAAAAAAAACTTTACCTAATACGTGTTATAGGTAGTACTTAAATACCGTACCATACTGCGTTAAAACAGTCATAGGGAGTTTTTCCATTGATCGGCCCGGACACCGGCATGGAACTGGAGGCAAAAGGGTATGAATTATAAGCACACGTTTTTCACTTGCCGGCGACGGCCAGCAATGACACCCAGCGTTGGTGACGCCCGCTGCTTTCAGTGCCGATACAGCCAGCTAGCAACTTCCAGCCACCCCGTAAAGTTGTGGCAGTGTACCTACGTTTGCCGGCGACGGTGTGCGGGTACGCAAAGTGACTAATACTTGACAATACAATTATTAATTGGACGTAGTTAAGCGAAAAGGATCCAACCCACAAAATTATCGAAAATGAGTTCTTTATATCAAAATACTCCTTAAACTTCTTAAGCCAAACTACACATAATAACATTTTAACAAGTAAAATATTATACATTTGGCCCTTAATTACAATAAAACCAAGAGATTTAAATCAAAGAACCAATGAAAAAATACAGTCTAAACTTAAAAATTGAATATCTCATAACTGTGTGGGTTGGATCCTTTTCGCTAAACTACGTCCAATTACTAGCTGTGTCCTCACGGCTCTGCCCGCGTAAGAAGCTTTATTCCAGTAATAAATATAACCATAAGTTACTCAGTGATAATGCAGCTTTCTAATGGCAAAAAAGAGTTTTTGAAATCGGTCCAGTGTTTTTTAAGTTTATTCGTTACATACAAAAATACAAATAAATCTTTCCTCTTTATAATATTAGTATAGATATAGATTTTAGCGATCAAGGAGACCCATTCCAACTTACAGTCATAATGTGTTCCCTCTAAATATCTGACTTAAGATCACGTTAATCCAAAATGTCACGGCTCTGGCTTATATTTTAGTCTCAAATGTAAGAGATGTGACAGATAATCACTTTACGATGTCTTTTTACGTGGTGTTAGTGGCACAACTGCTTCTCAACTAACTGCCCAAAAAGCCGGTGCCGGTGTCGCGGCGCCGGTTCCAGTTGATAATCAAGCCCCAATATACTAAAGTTCCACCCATAGAAACTAGTCAGTTTCAAATGCTTGTCAGCATGGTAGCTGATAGCTCCTCAGACCGAGAATGGAGCATTATGCTGCTTAATGCAACGGAAAGGTGGGGTTGAGGCAACAAATAGCAAAACAAATTATTATACTAATGTAGGAAGGTACCTAACGTAACAAAAAGAAAATGGATAACAAGACCGGCCAATGATAGTAATTCAAAGTCTTATTCATAAAAAGTTATAGAACATCTAAAACCTTGCTAAAGTCTGATTGTCAAAAAGTGTTATTCATAAACGCATTTTAGCACTTAAACGTTCTTTATACCTACTATTAAGTTATGAAAGCCAGAAGCCTACTTTAACAGTGATATAAGGAAAAAATGGCCGATTTTCTACAGCAGCTGATTAATAAGAAAATTACATTTGACTTACAAATGTCAGTTTCGTAAACAATCGGAATTCGAGGAGCTGCACTTGTATTTCATTTATTTTGCACTTCTGTTTAACCAATTTAGTTTATTATACAATGCAAGCTTTGCAAAGCTTGGACACTATTGAAAGAATTGTACGTCTTGAAAACCGTCCGCTTCGAAGAGATCCATTTTCTTTGGATGACGAAGACCGACATGCAAACTAGAGAATGTGAAAACAACCATAGTGGCTCAAGCAATACTTTACAACATTGCAGTTGACCATGGAGACATGCAGTTAGAGGGTAGCAATATCGAGGAATATCATACAAGTGAAGTAACCCAAGAAGTTGCAAGGGGAAATTCAAATGCTAATGCTATTTTACAAACTTTTATAAGGGGACATTTTAGCGAGTAGTTCATTAATAAAAAGCTTGTATAAAAATATCAGTTTAATTTATTTTTATAATAGTCTAATTTGGCTTTTAGAACTTGTTCTTCTAGAGCAAAATTTTTTAAGTTTTATTTTTCGTTTTCCATCTGTGCCTCATGTACTTAATTCTTTTCTGCAGGCCGTTTCAGTTTTTTTAATTACACATAATAGGTAGTCAAAAGATTTCGCGCGCTTGACAAATTGAAGACTTGATTGACAAATTTTAATAACAATGACGTCTCCGCGTCATATGTGTCAAAACTGTAGACAATAAAACAGTTTACAGTACGTAATAATGTCTATGGTCGCAATTATTCTGTGCGTAGACAGACATTCTCGTTTGACGATTCGATGTGTCGGTCAATTTGTTGGATTACTTCATTATAACGGCAACATTTTGATTTATATATGAATTTTAACGACATATTATTTATAGACTATGGAACGTTTATGAATACACAATTTTATCTAAGGTTTTGGCTTATCGAGCATTTTAACTAATGAATGTCTTAAACATTCTATAAGACTTTTTTATGAATAAGACCGAAAGTATTTATTTCAATTGGGCACATAAAAGGCACTTTTGAACGTTAAAGTTTACAAAGAAAATAGAATTGATTCTAGTCGCCCCCTCCAAAAGGTAGTTTCGTATGGAGAAGAATGGGCAAGAAACTCCACCGTTACTCTTTTAAAATATCTTATAATTATAATTACAACAAACACTACCTTTCGACGTATGCCAATAGAAAAGGACAATGGTTTTTTTACGCCTTAAATAGGTACGAATTTAGATGTTTTCTTAACTAATTTCATAAACAAGTATAACTCCTATCAGTTTTCAGATCTACAGACAATGTTAATTGAAGGCAGATACTAGTAACAGGTATCAGATTACATTTTCACATACTTAATTGAAAGCTTGAATGAAAATGCATGTAAAAAAATAAAGTGCTTTTAATTTTTTTATTTGTCTGTAAAACTACAATTATTACTCTTAAAATCTAACTAAACTTAATCAATAATCAGTGTTTTCATTTTATTAATGGTCTGGTGGTGCATTTTGGAAAAATATGACATCATCTGCTATAATTGTAGAGGCAGATCTGACTTGACCATCATCCATTTTGATTTCTCCATATGACAATTTGCCAGTTATATAAACTCTCTGGCCTTTCTTTAAATATTTGTAGACTGTATCTCTAAGACCAGGCTTAAAAATACTTATTCTATGCCAATCAGTTCTTTGTAACATGTCACCTGATTCATACTTGTAACTAAAATGGGTAGCTAGTGGAAAATTTATAACTGGGTGCTCCTCCGAACCTCGTTTCTGTGGATCAGCACCAACTCTGCCCAGCAATGTAACTTGATTAATTGCTGTAAAAAATATATACATAAGTTTTTCAAATTAATTATTATAACTAATTATCTAGATTATCTTTAATAAAAATTGCATAAGGATTAATGTTACTAACTTTTCTCAGTTTTTTGGGAATTACATCTTATCACAGATTGTTGAATTCCAACTAATTGCCGCAACACATGTGGTATCTGTAAACACAAAGTATTGGATAAAACAGATAAATATAGTTCCAGAGCAACCATCAGGACAGTGTCCTAACCCACTACACCACAATATTTTATGATTCCATTCTACTGCAATATTTTTTGAAGGATAAATATTACAATTTTAATTTCTAAATAAATCAATTAATTTAATGTAGCTTACATTACTGTGCATAAACAATATCTAGGTGCCTATTTAACACAATACGAAAAATGTGGGTTAATGTGGGACTTCGGAGCTGAGGACCTAGTTTATGTTAAGAACTTGGACAAAACTTATTATCAGATTATGATGGACTCACCTAACACAATTTTATTATAGTATAAAATAATAAGGTTTTAACTTTTGGCTTTATTCACAATATAAATCTTGTTTAGATTGACCTACTCAAAATAAAACTGTTAAAAGAATTAAAGTAGTCATTGGCTTATGTCTTTCTTAAAGTGAATGATAATGCCCCCTTGTGGGCGCTGGAGGCCTAGAGGGGGGCAGTAAGGGGCCCAGAAATTTCTTTAAATTTATTTAAAGTAATGAATGTCATTGAGGATTTTAAGATGTAAAGTAAAAAAAAATTGGGGGCACTTAAAAATAATTGATTTTCAAAGTGGGCGGTAGATTAAATAAGTTTGAAAACCTCTGATGTATTCTGTTAAAAAAATTCAAAAACATATTCGAGATCAAGAATATGAACGAATAAGTGTCAGTTCCAGCCGAATGGTTAAATTCAATAAAACCTACTTACCTACCTTTATAAGAAGGGGTACCTTACCTACCTAAGGGCGAGAATGGGTGGTAAAATTTGTAAGTATGAAAAAAAAAAATGCAAGTGAATGTGCGGGCAAAAGATTGTAATATTTGTTAGAATTTAGATATCATTGGAAAACTGATATAGTCCGATTACCCGAAGAAGTAGTTGTATAAAATTATACAACGATAGGTATGAAGAATTCACTGAACCAGTGGCGTGCAGATACTTTGTGGAAAATAATCCCATGTAGGATTGTACGTTTCGTAATTATAATACTTAAGACAAGAAAAGATTACAATTTTCGATTGATCTTGCCGGTAAATGTATACTAGGTACTACAAAAAAAAGTAAACAAGAAACTTTCAAGAGCTCATGAAAATATTACTTACCCTTAGGGCTGGAAACATGACGAGGTCACGTACCTACTTGCTTATACAGAAATTAAATTAAATGCCAAAAGTATTTGCACGAATTTTAACAATAATAACTTTCGTTTTCAGCAGCAGCGCCTGCAGCGTTAAACAATTATAACCTCCAAACCAAACTGACAAACTCCAAATTGGATTTTTTTATTTTTTAACGGCTATGGATACAAGTCCTTAAGGCTTAGTCCGCGCAGCGAAATCTCACCGCGAGATTATTCCCGCAGGATTCTGCGACTTATGGAAATTTAATAAAGCTGCATGGACTTGTGAATTTGTAAAAAAAACCAAGCGAAAATAATTCCGCAACCAAATCTGTGTTTTGCCGCAGAATCCACCGCAGTTTAAATTCACGTGAATGTCTTGTGCACTATGGAGGTGTCGAAACTGACAAAAATCGCGAGGAATTTTATTCGCCTTGCGTGTAAGTTGGTGTAAGCAGGCCCGGATTGGCCATACGGGGAAATCGGGCAAATGCCCGATGGGCCGATGTGGCCTGATGGGCCGATGTGGCCGGTCACACAGTCGGAGAAATCAAAAGAGTGAGGGGAACTTCAAAAAAAAAAAAGGTCGTCCAACTACAATGCACCAAAGATACAGGAGAAAGAGTGAGGGGAGCGTCTAAAAAAATAATACGTCGTCCGTCTAATCGCTAGGGCCGACCGTCTCTCAAATGCCTGGGCCGATTTCAGGTCCCAGTCCGGCCCTGGGTGTAAGTCTGATTCAATACACAGATTGCCAGAAAAAATATCGCGCGGCAAGATTTCGCTGTGCGGGCTAAGCCTAAGACCTAACTTAAGTAATTATTACATTATTTTTAAGGTCATGAAATGATGGTGTGATACATTTCATTGCTTCTAGGATTTCTAGCGACAAAATCCAGTTATTTCACACGGGGAAGCCGAGACACTATGAAATGGATTTATGAAGTATGAGGTGGCCTATTCCACATAGCTACTTATTATAATGTGCATTACGTTATAAAATATGCTGCAGTAATACAAAGACACTTACCTATAAGCATAGGCGTATAAGGCAACACAGTTCTGTCAGTTTTACAATCCTTTGAATTTGACATCGCCAGACATCAAAGACATTGCCCAACTGTATAGAATGTAAAACTGTGACCAAACTGTGTTGACTGCACGGCCTGCGCCTCAGTATACGCCTAGACTAAACTTCATAAGCCCTTCATAATTATGAAAACTTCATAATATAAAATCTTCCTAGGGAAACTTCATTTAATGACACAAACTACACCAATTCTATGTAATAATACTCCACTATAAGGTTAATATATTGTTGTACTTGAATGACAAAATTTATAGGTACTAATATTATAAAGAGGAAAGATTTGTATTTTTGTATGTAACGAATAAACTTAAAAACTACTAGACCGATTTCAAAAATTCTTTTGCCGTTTGATAGCTACATTATCATTGAGTAACATAGGCTATATTTATTACTGGAATATAACTTCTTACGCGAGCGGAGCCGTGAGGACACACCTAGTGTACAATATTTTGATTAAAATTTTCGTTTCAATGTTGAATAAAAATAGTTTGTTTGATTAATATGTGATTTTTAACGCGCACTTGTTCGCTCCGCGCGCGTCGCAATCGTCGCAGACATCACTTTTGTTGACGGCCTCGCATAGTTCGCACACCCGTCCGCGCCGCAATCGCTGCAGTCATCGCACGCACCGCATCGAATTGCTTTCATTCAGCCGGCCCAGCCGGTGACTGCGAATGATGACGTCATCCGCATCGTTCGCTGCGGGTGCATAGAACGCGCGTCCCGATACTTAATTTTATAACTTTAAAAATAAGCTCTCTGGTAGAAAGTCAAAGAAAGTAGGTATAACTTCTACCGTGCGCACATGAGTACACGCACCGATTTTTTATTTTAATAATAAATTAAGAAACGAACTTCGTCGCTGAACACATCATGAAAATATATTTTTTTTGCCAGAGCCTTGTCATCCCTCTGAATAATAATTAATAAAGTATGTATGCCAGTATATTATTATCCTCTATGTAGGTATGTATGCAAAAGCTGAAGCCGCATTAAATGTTACCAAACTAAATAATATTTCAGTTCTACCAACCGCTTGTAAACTTTGCGTTTACGACTTGCGTCGTTCATCTCGGAATGACAGTTGTTTTGTGGTTATAAAGATAGATAGAAAATTCTATCTGTATCTCTTCAACCACCACCATACGCAATCCGGGAAGAGTTGTTGCCTGTGAAGGATGCCTTCAGCTGCGAATGCAAAGTCTGAGAAACCAGCCTCTCAGGAGGCTATGGATAATTCTCCAATACGACAAATTATGACGATTATTGAACACAAAATCCGTAATTTGGAGAAAAGAAAGGTATGTACTATCCTACTAGTCAGCAGTAACACTTTGATTTAATTAAGAAGATTCGTTACTTTTCTCTGGGTTGATGGCCATGTGAAGCTTCTAACGTATTGGCGTAGTCTCGAATCACGTACATTTGCCCGGTCAAAGCGTTTAATATTGCCGCAGACTTGACGCCATTTTCACACATGTGCTCATGGAATGTTGACGATACACTACCATGACTCGCTAAAGTTTACATCTTATATTAGTTTATGTAAACTGGTGCCATAAATATTGTTGTTGACCAGTTTGGCCACACGTTATGCGGCGTCAAACGCACTGTTTGTATTCTTACTAACAAAACAGATAAAACAAATCAGTTAAAAAAACGTTCAGTTGTATGTACTATTATTATTTTATCTTTATCAAGGAGTTATATTCGACAATTATATTTGTCGTTATACCTACCTACTGTACATAGTTGAGTAATCCATGCATTATTATATTGTTTGTATTGTAAACAAGGAACTTGTTTGTTTCATCTTGAAAAATGTAAATTTACTGTTATTGAGTTTAATACTTCAAGCAAATCTTATTTGCAGAATCTACATTGCTACACATAATAATGCAGATAACTGTTTTGAAATCCCAAATAATATTTTATATTTTTCGCAGTCATAACAGAACCTAAGGAAATGTAGTTAAAAAACATTAATTTTTAACTATCCTTTCATGTAAGGTCTTGATCTAAAAATTAAAATTGCCTGTAATGGCTCCATGTTTGGATTTTTGAAGTGCAAATTCAAGCAAAAATGTAAAATTACTGTAATGATATGATGAAAAATAAAAATGTGTATTAAATTTACATGTTTCTAGGCCCTGATTATGATTATATTAAGGTTTTGTTATTATTTTTTTCTTCTTACCAGCAGAAACACTGCTGTTAAAGCCTTTTCTTCACTTTGTTCACAAGTTGTAAAAAATGTGTCTGATACAAGTTGCCACCGGTTTATGAAACAATGTTTCTGCGCTTTTACTATCCACATCAGTCATTTGATGTATCTCATAGAAATTTATAGATTTAAAAATCGAATTTTGTACCCACACTCTCTGTTAATAAACAAGTGAAACACACCCAATACTCGTAAATGTCTGTTGCATAACTCTGACTTGTTTTCCTGGAGCACTGCAACAAACTGTGAAACAAAATTAAACACAGTGTTTGCTGCAACATGTGTCTATGTTTCAGAAATACATAGATTCTATGTACTGACAGTGTTTATAAGCCATGTTTAGTCTACATTTGACAGATTCTACTTTTGACATCATAGTCCACATATGACAGATTCTACATACGACAGATTCTACTATTGACAGATTCTTCATATGACAGATTTTGAAAAAGTGAGACAAGTAAGGGACACCTTGTGGAATCAAAAATAATACTGTGATGAAATAATCACTACATTTATTGATAAGCATAATTTGTTTTTATAACTAGTATTAAATGTTTGTATTGTAGTACTAATATTTTTTAAACAGTCACAATTACCAAATTAACATCAAAATTATTTATTACCTAATTAAGAGGCAACAATCATTTTTATCACATTTTTTATTAGTATAATTTTGAAACAGTTACATAGGTATTTAAACAATCACATTGAAAAAAAAACGAAAAATGATACTTATTTGTAAGTAAATAAAGAATAATTAAATAAAAAATTTAAAAAACCCCTGGCACTAAAATTAATTCTAAAAAGTAAAATATAAAATGTGTTTGTTGGCACTTAACTTTATTATAAGTACCTAGTAATATTTTGATCCAAGCGTTGTCACGTCGGGGGACCGCTTCAAATAATCTTCGAAAAGAAAACGGTCTTAAACTCCGAAGCTCTTTGAATCTCTTCCATCCGATCATTTTATTCCAAATAACATATATTATGACCTATAACTTTTTCCACCGGAGAGAATTCTTTTTTGTCCTTAGTAAAATAAACTCTTCAAATAAGCTTTAAAAAGACATAGGTCTCAATCTCCGACGCTCCTCGAATCTCTTCCATCCGATCATTTTATTCTAAATAACATATATAAGGGAAAAAAAATATGTAAACAAAAAAATAATTTTGACGTTAATTTGGTAATTGTGACTGTTTAAAAAAATATTAGTACCTACTACAATACAAACATTTAATACTAGTTATAAAAACAAATTATGCTTATCAATAAATATAGTGATTACTACATCACAGTATTATTTTTGATTCCGCAAGGTATCCCTTACTTGTCTCACTTTTTCAAAATCTGTCAATAGTAGAATCTGTCATATGAAGAATCTGTCATATGAAGAATCTGTCATATGAAGAATCTGGCAATAGTAGAATCTGGCAATAGTAGACTATGATGTCAAAAGTAGAATCTGTCAAATGTAGACTAAACGATAAGCAAATATTTACAAATTAATGTCATGTATTATATCTATAGTCATTGAAGAAATTTCATTATCACTTGCATTAACGGTGAAGTAAAACAATGAGGAAACCAGCACACCTTAGAGGGACTCAAAAAAACAGTTTTCAATTGTGTAAGTAATCCACCAACTTGCACCAGGTCAGCGTGGTGGACTAAGGCCTAAAGCCTTCTCATTCTGAGAAGAAGCCCATGCCCAGCAGTGGGACAGTAATGGACTGATTATGCTTTAGGGAAATTGTTTTGTTATTTATTGCTGTATAAATTATAATTTTATTATAGAGCAAGCTGACATCATATCGAGACTTGCAAAAAGCTGGAAAAGAACTGAATAGTGATCAAAAAGTAGCAGTTGCTAAATATGATGAGGTTGCCCAAACTCTGGAGTTTGCGAGGGACCTATCTAAGCAAGTCACATCAATAGCTACTTCTGCAGAGCGTGATGCAAAAAAACAAGCTAAAAAGGTATCCAACTCATACTACTATTTTGTTCAGTCTTTATTTAGTACTCTAAGCCTTAGTTGCACCAACTAACTTTAACTATAACCATATCATATTTACGCCAGATTTGTATTAATTTGACAGAAATGTTGTTATGGTTATAGTTATTTGGTGCAACTGAGTCTAATTGTATAAACTTAATTCTACTAAATTTAGTTATAGTCTAAGATCCCACTATAGAACAACCTTCACTGAGCTGGTTAATGGATGAAAAGTATTTTATATCAAATTAAATATGTGAATAAATATATTGCAAATGGGTTGAGTAAAAAGATTCAGTCCAGAATATGTTTTTTTCATTTTAACATTTCTCTTTCTCTGGTTTGGTTAATAGACAAATTCCATATCAATCAAAAGTATGAAGCCTATAGAAATAATATTTGAAAACAGTATTCATTAAAGAAATGAATCAAAATATATAGTTAACTTCACGAAATGCTACTCGTCACCCTAATACGTCGCCATAATAATAATATAATTACTGTGTAATTAATTTGGCGTAAATTGATTAGAAATACCAAAAAACTGAACTAAATATAATTAAACTGATTATAATTTCTTTATTTATTTTTTTGCACACCTTACGCTTTCGTAATGAAGTTCACGAGTATTGCGGAATAAAATGGCGTCTTGACAGTACTATTCTTAGTTGGCACGCATAGTACATGCGATGTTAACCGTTTGCAAATTGGACCTTTTTTTTACTATTGGACATAATGAGAATTAGACGAACTTAACCACTGTTTAACTAAACGAAAAAAATATCTAATGATCATCCTAGAGAAAAATAAATTGAAATGATACTTAATTGAAATTTTTAACACGTAATTTTTGTGGTGGTTGTTTTTTCGTAGAAAGTTTAATGAAAAATTATATTTTAATATACAATTTCAAGCTCAAGCCCATCAGGAGACTACAAAGCGTTTTTTATGAGTAATATCAATATGCTAACAACAATAATGAAATACTACCTTAAATGTTAAAAAGATATTGTTTGTTCAGATTTGATAATTATAATTTATTTTGTATTTATAATATAATAATATGTACAAGAGACAATAGCATCTCTCTAAGCTATAAAATATTTACATACAGGATGCCTGGGTGCGCTATGCAGCAGAGACCAGCAAAATTCGGGAAGTTTTGCTTGTTTTGGATTGCCTTAACCAAATGGGTAATACAGAAGCTAGAAATGACTTCCTGAATGGAGCTAATGGTGCAGTAAAACTTACAGAAGAGGATCTGAAAATTTTAGATGATCTGTAGGTGTCATTTTATATTATTCAATATGAATTAATCATATTTGTTATACCTCTAATTACATTTACAACAAAAAATGTATTGTTTTTAACTCATTTCCGAAACTGTAATAAATATTGTAGATAAATGATTAACATTATTACAGGTCGATTTATTAGCTTTGGCACTCAAAACAGGTGGCTGGATGATGAATTCTCTTCTTAGGGCGCGTTCCCACTATGTCGTGACGATAAATTTATCGTTGGACGAGTGTCGTCGTCTCTAGCTGTTCCCATTATAACGACTGTTTGTCGTCAATTTATTTTTATCGTTTAGCGACTATCGTATCTAGCTGTTCCCATTGGATCGCGGCGACATTTTATCGTTTCACGACAGTTGCTTTGTCGTTTGCAAATCAGTAGCAAGCAACGACGAGACGACATTTTTATCGTGGCCACGACAGATAGTCGTAACAACGACACATCACGACATCGTGACGATAAATTTATCGTTGGGCGACTGTCGTGCTAGCCGTTCCCATTGACTCGACAGTCTGTCGTCACTGCAAAAACTAGTCGTGAACGACAGTTTATCGTCTCGTCTTATATGTGAACACCTCCATTTAAATATATAAGCCACGACACTTAAAACTAAACGGCTATCTGTCGTCACGACAAAGTGGGAACGCGACCTTACAGCCCTTAACTGACATAATATAGCAGTATCTCATGGGAGGTGCCAATGACTTCAACTGAATAACGGGTCGATAATTTTAGTGTCGACTTCCATTGAGTTCCTAATAGTATCTCACTTTGACATCCTAACCAAATTTCTATTGAGTGACATTGCTTTGCAATTGACCTGTGGATCTTTAAGGCTTACTATGGTATGACTACGGCTATGGTATTGACTGATCATAATTTTATATCAAGCCGAGTTTATCTCTTATTCCTCATGTCTGTGAGTATGCTAGGGGTCTTTACTAGTCTTTGTCTTATTAATGTTTCATTTCTGTACAAAACAAATATGCATTTTTCAGGTACCCTGAAGTGACACCCAAACATGAGGTAAATGAGGAGGGTCAATCTGTATTCCATATTCAAACCACAAAAGCAGCTGAACATTTATATGCTATTATTGATGGCAAGCCAAAAGAAATATTGGGTACTACTTATACTCATATCAAGGAGATTGTGTGTGCAGTCCACGGTTGTGGCTACTTTGACCGTTCATTGGATATTGTAGTATCGGAAATTGAGGAGATTCATGTCCCAGTTTCGGAAGTGGAGACTGTAGAAGTGGTGGACAATGAGGTGGAGGCAGAGGTAGCGGCCGCGTACCCGCCGGGGGCGCTGCCCGTGCCCCCTGCGCCTGCCGTCGTGCCCGCGCCCGCCTACCCGCTCCGGCCCCTGCCGCCTATCACATTACAGGAGGTCGAACATGCCTACTTCGCCCAGCAATATCCTCAACAAAGACCGATCGCCGAGGTCATTGGGTCTCAAAACTTCTTCTTTCTACAAGATTCTGAGATCGATAGCCCCGTCGGCACGCCACAGCCTCCGGCGATCCCCAACCAGCCGTCCCCACCGGCACCGATTCCGACTCAGACTTTCACAAATCAGCATTTCGTGCAGCTGCCTGGCGGGCGCGTGGCCGAGCCGGGCACGCTGCCGATGCCTCCGCAGCCGCACTTCCCGCCGCACCCTGATCACGCCGGGTTCCCGCCCGCCGGCGTGCCGCTGCAGGGCGTGCCGGCCGCGCACGCGCACGTGACGCCGCTGCAGGCCGCGCACGTCCCGCACGCCCTGCCCGCCATGCAGGCGCCGCCCTCGGGTCTCGCCGCCGCGCCGCCCATGATGGAGGAAGGTCCGGCCGCGTCGCCCGCAGACGACAAGAACGACGATGAGATCAAAGAAGGAGGAAGTCCCGAACGCGACGATGGCGGTGACCGTAAAATTCACGGACAAGGCGACGGCCAAGCCAGGTACCGACGATTCGGACGAGGTGGTGGCGGCGGTGGCAGGGGCGCCCCGAACGGACACCGCGGCCGCGGCGCCTTCCAAAATAGACAGGGCGGAGAGGGCTACCGCGGTAGGCACCCTGGTGATTACCAGGGCAGATCCGGTAAGGATGGTTACCAGAACAGGCAGTACGACGGCTATCAAAACAGGCACGGCAAAGACGGCTACCAGAGTCGCGGAGGAGACGAGCGCGATGGATACTATGGTAACGGCGACACGGGCGACTCGCACCAACAAAACGAAAATGGTGGTCGTGACAGATATAATGATAACCAGAGCTACCAAGGTGGGTTCAAGGGCCGCGGCAGAGGGGGGCCACGCGGTGGGACCCGCGGCGCGACGCGGCCTCCCCGCCCGCAGTATACCCGTAAACCGGAAAAAGTTGAATAGTTCATGTGGATTTCGACGGTATGTTGCATTAGCAGCATCACCACGATATAAATAATATTATGACGGACAAATTCATTCGTGGAAGGCAGATTTCACCGGCAACAACGCGCTGTGGTTAGCAAACGAGAGATTATGGTATAAAAATAAATAAAAAATAATAAAAAAAAAGTAAAATATTAAAACTTGAAACTGAATAAAAAATAAGTTACTTGAGTTTAGATGTATGATATATGCAGTTATTAATACTTACGTAATTCTAGATTCTTGTATAAGTTATGTCACGCAAGTGACTAGTGACGCGGTACGAGAGGGCCGCTCGTGACCGCCGTCAGTCGCTCAGTACCTCGTGCGTGCCTCGTCCTCGTGATAATATAAGTACAGGAGATGTGCACACAACTGACTAAACACTGTCAACTGGGACCTTTTTTCAAATCACGTTAATCTTTGTACTTTTAATACAGTTAATTTAAAATAATAATTATAAATGTGTTAAGATATTCTATACATTTGTTTCTCATAAAGCATTAAAGTATAATTATTATGAAGCTTTCATCTCAACTACATATAATTTTGCTACTGCGCGATTTTATTTTTATTTTTGTTTTCAATTATATTGGAATTGAACAGGAACCTACCTGGTACCTAATACTTTCCCATCTTATTCCTGTTGACATTTTATGATTTAAGAAACTGAACTGGCCATATCACTTTAAATATGTATGTTATGTATGTATGTACACTGGAATGAGCTCCGATCTATACGTGAATAGCTCTATTTGATTTTGCTTGTAATTATTTATCGTTCAGATAGAGCTATTATCGTCAAATTGATCAGATGTAACTGTATTGTGGTAATTGGTTCCCGTGATTTATTTTTGTTTGTCTTGTCCAGGCTTTTTTTTACATATTCCTTTGTTCTCAATAGAGGCTGTGTGCAAGCAAATTAAAAGTATTCTATAAAAATTAAAACAAATTTTATTTCAATTCCCGTGTGGCCATGGCCATGATCGCTGGGCAAAGGTTATATTTAATCCTGGGTATTCATATCACTATTTTCATGATCCACTATGTTGGTCTTGTGTGGTTCCCGGCAAAGAATATCTCACACTTACACAAGGGTGTCGTAAAATGTAATTAATATATTATTATGTAGTTATATTATCTTTGGGTAACTAAGAGATTGGTGTCGATTCTCTTGCGCACTTTGACAGGACTAAACTAAATTAAGGGTGTTTGTCTCTTTCTGTTTCAATAGAAAAAGAAAGTGACAGTTGCGTTTAGTCTAGTTAGTAGTGTCAAAATGCGTAACAGAATCGACACCATTATGTCATGAAGATAGAGATAGAGGCAATACCGTCCTTCCTTTTATGCAAGTTCTAGGCAGGTATGTTGCGTTGCATCTCACCTGTGATTGAATTAGTCAAATCGTCCCATACACAAACTCGCAATCGCTCCTATCCGCAGGTGGTCCCAAGGAACCTACTGGACGATGGCCAGCCTGGCAATTACCTATTTTTCAGAAAAGATTACATAGATTGACTTTGTATTCGACGTTTTTATAATGTGCTGTTTTTTTGTAGTCATTTACTTACTGAAATTTAATACTTAATTTACGAATGCGGTAGGTACGTATTAGGGTTAGCGCACACCGATGGAGTGGCGGCGAAGAGCGACACTGGTCGCGTGTTTGTATTTATAAGTGGACCGCTTAAGCGACCCTTAGTCCGCGACGCTACAGGGTTGCGGAGGCGGGCTTATGTTTTAGTGAGATGCACATGAGTTGAAAATATTTGCGGACATTTCTTACGATACGTGACGTTATGATTATGTTACGTTTAATGGTGTGCTAATGCATAACTATTCAACGTTCAGTATAGTGGTGATAAAAATATTAATACTTTATAAAATAATATTAGGTACAGACAACAGAAAAAGAAGTACAAAGAATAGTAATAAGAGAGACACCAGGAGGTAAATATAAAAAAAAAAATATTTTCATGGAAATCAATTGCTATCAATATCACTTTCACTTGTTTCATCATTCTGCTACTGTTTCGTTTAAATTATTATAATATTTAACCAAAGGACATTGACTGGGTCTGGACCAAATGCTGCCCAGGAGTGAATGTAGCTCCAGTGGTATCGTAGTATTAATATAAATTAAAAAAAATTGGCAAATAAATAAAAAAAAACAAGTTTTGTTGTTAATAAACATTTTTAATTAAATCATGTTTATAAGATGTTGCTGGCAGCCCGTGACCCAACAATCAACGCCACTAAAATAAAAGCAGAAGTTCGGGTTGCCTCTGGGTTTGAAGTTAGCACTCAGACCATTCGGAATTGCTTGCACCAGGCTGGATTACGAACACGGAGGTCTTGGCGAGCTCCTTTGAATTCCCGGCAACGTCAACGACGGAGATTACAGTGGGCTAGGCTTCGGCAAAATGAAGAAGAAAATATTTGGCAAAACTGTCTCTTCGTTGATGAATCGCGAATCAGTACTCATCCAGATAACCGACGTGTCCGTGTCTGGAGAAGACCAGGAGACCGTGAAAGGCAAAGAACTGCCACTTGAACAGTTCAGCAAGGCGGGAAATCGGTGTCCTTTTGGGGTGGTATTATGATTGGAGCTAGAACGCCTTTGATCCCGTATCGAGGCTTCATGACAGCAGACATGTACCTACAGAGCAGTTGCTATTGATGGAATTTTCAGACCATTCCGAGTAAACCATGGGCACCAATTTGTACTGGTCGATGATAATGCGCCCGCCCATCGAGCTCAACGAGTCAATGCTGCTCTCCGAGAATACATCACAAGGTTAGACTGGCCTGCTGGCTCGCCTGACTTAAACCCAATAGAGCACGCGTGGGATGCTCTTAAGCGAGCTGTTTGGAACCGTCAGCCACGTCCCCAGACAGTGCCAGAGCTCAGGGAAGCCGCTATTCAAGAATGGGACAGGTTACCCCAAGAAATGCTGGATAGCTTGATTCTCAGCATGCCCAGGAGGATCTTCGCATGTGTTCGAGCCAGGGGAGGAGTAATATTATATTGAATATAAACCTTTTATTAATAAATTGTTGTTTAAGTTTGGTTAAACAGTCTTTTTCTTTCTATCAAATTTCTGTTACAGTTACATTATGATTAATTACTCAATTTTTTTTATAAAAAATAAGAAATAGTTTTTTAATTTCAAACTGGGTATTTCTATATAAAGAAAACACACAACAAAGAATTTTTCTTGATAAAGTTCAATTTAAAAAATTATATCAGCTTATGCTAGTGATCGCAAACTTTTTTTGTTTGATTTGTGTAGACTCCACCACTGAGAGTAGGTACTTGTATTTGGTTAGTTGTTAGTAACATGAGTCAAGTCACAATATAATTCACACAAGATCAGAATATAAGGACTAGCTAGTCCGACAATAAAGGCCAGACTTCTATGGCGGTTCGACATAGAATTCTGCGCTCCGTGTTTTTTTTTTTCTATTCGACTGCTTGTAGATGGTCTTGCGGACCGTTTCTACGTAACCGGGCAATTATTGGCGAGACCTGAAGGGTCTCTAACCAATGGGGACGAGAGTAAAATACTTAACCTAAACTAACTACTACTACAACTACTACTAACATCATGACTACTAGCAACAACAGCATTATAGGCAACCCCTAATGGGACTCGGATCTCGGCTTAGGGCGTTGCTGGCGGGAGGACTGGGAGGGAGACGGCTTGATGAGGGCTGAATTAACGGAGTGACAGCGGAGTCAGAAAAGACGACAAGCTCTGCGGCTGCGGCGGGTGAGCACGGTGGATCAGGGACGGCGGTGGCGATGGGACGTCGCGATGGGCCTCGCCGGCGAGGACGGTATGCCGGGCGGCGGCGGGCGTTGTATACTGTGCTCACAGATACACTGAAAATAATTATTAAGTTCTTTTTTGCAAGTAAATAATTCACAATAAAACACTTTTTTTCTCTGGACTCCTAGGACAGATTTTGGAACGCTTCTGTTTACTGATTAGTGTTGGCCTGAGGAACAAAATGCACTATGTGTTTATTCTGGGCAGCACTTGGTCCAACTTCCATACATAGATTGGCAATGTCCTTTCGTTAGTTTTCTTTTTTTTAATGTTCGTACCAACTTCTATAAATATACAATAAAATATTTAGTGTTAATTCCGCGAAAAAACAGTTGATCATGGATTTCCGCAAAGTAACGCCTGATTCCATCATATATCGTACCAACTTGTTTAATGCCATTTGCTAGGCCCGAGACTACCAATTTTGTGTCCAAAGATGATCGAGTCATCTCAGGAATGTAACTAATCTTGCGTGTATGTCTCACAAAGTGACCGCGACCCGTCAAAATAGACTGCTAGCGACGTGGCTAGGGAACTGAGCTAAGTCAAAACTGCGCCTGCCGTCGCGGGCGATGACTGAGTTATCTGGTCGGAATATAGTTATTTCAATTCCAGTCGTATGTAGAAGCAAATTAAGTCGAATCCCAATTGTAACTAAATCTGCCTTCGCCGCTACTCCGTCGGTGTGCACTAAACTTTAGATATGTTATAGGACAATCTTATTAATTATAGAAATGCGGGACTAGATCCACCATTGCGGGACGGAAAACGGTTGAATTCAAAGTAATGCGTTCGCACAGTACGAGTAGCTCGAGCTTTATTTTTGACTAGCTGTGTCCTCACGGCTCCGCCCGCGGAAGAAGTTTTATTCCAGTAATAAATATAGCCTATGTTACTCAGTGATAATGTAGCTTTCTAACGGCAAAAGAATTTTTGAAATCGGTCCTGTAGTTTTTAAGTTTCTTCGTTACATACAAAAATACAAATCTTTCCTCTTTATATTAGGGAACGTACCCATACTACGTGACCCGTTCAGGGGGGGGAGGGGGTCTTCAAAATACCACGCTTGGTCACAGGGGGGGGGGGGCTTAGGTTTTCGTCACGTGGTCAATATCCTATAGGGAAATCTCGCGCTTTTTTGAGCTATATTCAAATATGGCGCGCAGCGATTAGCGCTTTTTAAACTCACTCGCTCACATTGAGCCAAATAATTTTCTTTTTGCAAGTTTTTTTTATTTAAAGCCATATTTATGAATTACTACGTGAAAACTAGAGGGGGAGGGAGGGGGGTTATTGGCATACACTACGGGTGGTCACCGAGGGGGGAGGGGGGTAAAAAGTTGTAAAAAATGGGTCACGTAGTATGGGTACGTTCCCTTAGTATAGAATACGGGCCTTACCGCTTTAATCTTAGAAACAAGGTTAACGTCACTACAATCATAAAATAATTATATCTACAGCTGTTTTTTTGCTATATTTTGGGTAATTGCAGTAGATATAATATTATGTACCTACTTAGATCGTTTTCGGTTAATTAAAAAAAAAGAAATGTGTTAGCTAGTAATAGGTTTTATTCAATAAAATTGCCGTTATGTCTTATAGTAAGAAATGGTATTAAAACAAATAGACCTATACCTGTCCAATCTGAACAAAATAAATAAAGTTCTCTTTAACTTTAATTAATTATCAGACAGAACCTGTTTTTTACAATGCTATATAACTACTATTAAACTACATTTGCGTAGTCGTATTATTAAAAACCTATACAACCTAAAGCAATTATACAAAATATCTTTTCATAGTGTACTTATCTTTAAAAATAGAAATATAATATCGTCACATTTTGTTCATTTATAAATTATAGGGCAGATAACACCTGTCGTGCCAAAATGTAATCACTTAAAATATAGGGGTATTTTTATACAAATTTAATTTAAAAGTCGCTCCAGGAATGTGTTACTTCTAATTGAAACATCACAACAGACTGTAAATTAACTAAGCCAGATAATTATATTGACCATAATTGCCCTTTAAAGATATCGTAGGGTGAGATCATTGAGACTGTGATTGGTGACATATTGTCATTACCGCAATTTTTAATTGCGGATTATTTTTCACCAGTAGGTACTTTAAATATAGGTGCTATAAAAGTTAAAAAATTAAAGGTGTAACTGCTATATAATATTATTTGAATTTGACCATTTTAAAACTGAAGACAATAGCTATAAAGGAAGTAATTTGGAAGTTGGTTCTACCGATAGCGAAGCTGCATCCATGTCGATTAGAGCGAATTGGTCACCTGTTGGTGAGGTGTGACCTGATAAAGAATAGGTTCTAAAGCTTGTAATCAGTATTAACTTAAGTGCAGATTGCCTGTAAATACCTACCTACAAATTATAACATTTTTCACCGTACCCCATACATGTGCAGTGCGAACACGCCTTTCCTGCTAAGATTAGTTTACTACATCATCTATATTCAACAAAACACCCAGGCGTATACTTAACACAAGCCTAGCTGTCGCAGCTGACTTTTGAAATTTTTGATTGTTGAGAATTTTATAAGGATTTTTGGATTGGTTGTCTCAAGAATTTAGAGAATCGACATGAATACTGCTAGACCTGTGTAAATAAGCGATATACAATTATACAACCTTCATCGAGTTTTAAAAGTGAAATAAAATGAGTAATTTTATATTCTGTTCATACATAATTATTTTGTAGAAGTGTTCATAGATTTTTAGTAAAATAAAATGCATACAAAATGAGTTTACATACCGTTAAATTTTACAGTTACAGTAATTAGGCCCTAAAAAAATGGATATCACAAATCAATATTGATGTTTAAAAAATCTTATCGAAACGAAAATAATATTAAATTATTTTATTAATAATTTTCAACGGCCTCAATACGTCTTCTCTTTCATGTCTTTGGATATAACTTGTACCGTAAGACTCTACCCATCTTGTTACAAAAATCGTGTAAGACTGGTTTAAACCAGAAATATGAAATCTAGGCTTAATAAAAAAAAAACTTTAGTAATGGTACGTTTAGGTTGCGACCCGTCCCTATTAAGAATATCAAATCAAGTCGAACCTAGATAGCACCCAGAGTTAACATAACACATATCGATAGACTGATAGAGAAAATTACCGCTGATTCATTATTCACCATCATGAGAAATAATTGAACGAATTCATTCCATAAGATAGCCTTCGGTCGCACCGTCCTGTTTACCCAATAGCACATATGCGGAAAGTTCCGTCTTTTCCTTCTTATTGGTCTGAGTCCAAATCTGAAACCGAACGAATGATTTCTATATATAATCTATCAATATTAATTGAAACCAGGAAGAAACTCAGACTTGATTTGATATTTGCAATAATGACGAGTCTAAACCTTAGGTCTAACGTTTGTTTCGAACTAAGCCTACACTTCATGGTTCTAACAGAATTCAAGTCTAGGTTTTTGTAATAAGACTGTATTTGTTTAAGGGAGTGACTTATCCGGTATAAAATACATTTTCGTTTTGTTTGTGTTGATGTTAAATTCTTCCAAATATGTACATACAATTAAATTAAACCGGTAAGGTTAACTTTACTGTATTGTATTGACGGCCTTAACGACACTAATCAGGCCTAGCGAAGCAATGTCTGCTGTGCTAATGAAACTAGTATACACTACAACACTAGTAGTAGTAGTAGCATGTACTTACAATTATTATAATTATATTGATTGCGCATTATTTCTCTCTACATTGTATAAGACAGCGTCGTAGTAGTTTTATTTGTATCTTTATAGCTTTAAAGGAAGAATTCAGTACTAAGCTGAAAGCTCTTACTTTTTCACCTATTGGTTGATCATATCACACTCAAAGTAAGAGGCGCGTAATCGTTTTATAGGGTCACCAGCAATAAACCTATGACCGGTAATTGTGTCGACTTAACCAAATATTAGGGTTTACAATTACCTGTTTAGGTTATTTCAATTTGCTTCAGTTAAATCAGGGTATGTTAACCCATAACTGATATGTTTGTAAGCTAAGGCCGCCTTCGGTTTATGAATATCTATTACACATGAGCACAGTAAATAAAACAACAAAATCAGCATAGTAAATGCCAACAGACAGATTTCAGGAACAGTGAGAATAAAATGGCACCGGAGTATTTCAAATAAATACTAAGTAACAGCCAATGAATTCAATAAGATTTAAACAATTTCAAAACCAAACTTATTATAATTGAGGTTTATTTAAAACTACTAATAGATCCTGCCCCAGATTTCGTATGAAATATTATTAAATGCTAGAAAATTATATAATACAAAAAAAACCATTACATACATACAGCACGTTTTTCACATGTATAAAAATGAAATGAAAATATTGTCCTTACAAGATATTTATTAGAGGCAGCACACTTGCACAGTCGCGCGAGTCAGTGCCAATGTTATATCATTTGTCGTGACATGGCGTGCCGCAACTTGCGCTCCCACGACTCTGCCTCCGCCCACGAGTGTCGCACGTCTCGGAACAGCTGTGCACACATAACAACACATTAAACCACTCTAACCAAACCATATTTAACTCTTTGCAATTGGTCAATGAGAGCGCAATCATGCGGGGCGTGGCTCGCGGGGGAAATTAATTATATTCAGGCCGTTCCAGCGTTCTGAAATTACACGCAGTTAACTGTTTGACATTTAAGATTGTTTTAATTTACTATCATGCGATGACCCTGCGAGAATGTCAAAGATCTATCAATATTAAAGGCATTAAACCACTGCATGCACTATGGTGTACGCGTCCTAAAACTTGCACTCTTACTAAACAGTAGCACTTTGTCCGCGCCGAATTTCGGACTTGCTCATACAAATTTCAACACCCTTTTTGAACCGAAATGTGAATACAACACGTATTTCTTTATTTGTGTTAAATAATTTAATTATTCATGTTCAATATTCTATCTCAAAAAATACCAGATTTCTCATACAAACTTTCAATCGTTATTTCACCCCCCTAAGGATTGAATTTACAAAAACAGTCAAACACGTGTCCATTTATTTCTAACCAGAAACCCTATTATTTAAATTCATGCTTTTAATCTCGAAAAAACGTTCATCCCCTATTTCACCTCTTAGGGGTATAATTTCTAAAAACCCTGAAAGACGTGTATGTTTATTTCTAACCAGAAGCCTAAATATTTAATTCCAAGCTTCTTGCTTCAAAAGTATTAGAATTTTCATACAAACTTACTTCACTCCCTTAGGGGTAGAATCGCCAAAAACGCTTAAATACGTGTTTCATATTTTTTTACCGAAAGCCCAAATACCATTTTTTTTTGGTTTTACTTAAAAAATGACGGACTTTCATACAAATGTCCATCCCCTATTTTACCCCCTTAGGGATAGAATTTCCAAAAATCCTTTCTTAGTGGATGCCTACGTCACAAAGGGAACCAACTGTCCAAATTTCATGTTTCCAGTTTCAGTAGTTTAGGCTCTGCGTTGATGAACCAGTCCGTCTGTCTGTCAGTCAGGACATTTATCTTTATCTAAGTATAGATTTGTACGTCAAAGGCCTACAACGTTAAGCGTCAAAACAGAACTTTTATAGGAAAAGGCAAAAGGCAAAAATACACAGACCACGCATAATATCGATATTGAAAATAAAATGTATCACATTGGCTATGTTTGTTTTATACGTCCATCCATCGAAATAAAAAGCAAATTTTCGCCAAAAAGTGAGTTTCACTTCCTTCAAGGTACAGAAATATGTATGTTTATGTGTGAAAGTTTGTTAAGGTCAAGAGGCCCGCAATAGTCGTTGAAAAATATCCGACAAGCGTGCGAGAAGTGCGGTCGGCGCGTGCGCCGCACTAAGTAGCTTGACGAGTGCTAGTGCGAAAACATCACTTGAAAACAGGCAATATGATGTAAAGACTAGTCCACCAATTTTATTCGCGTGGGTAACACGACCTAGGAATTATGTCGAGGTCGCAGCATCCCTCTACACCTTTAAAACAACCTTCTACGATCACTAATCCATTTGCCAAGATATGACAATTTTTCCTTTCACGACCTTTAATAGAATGTTAAAAAAATTGTTTTGAGTTTCTAGACTTTAAAAGCATCTATTAATGTAACTACAAAGATGTAATTATAATGTATGCCACACACCTGAGACAGCCATACTTCGTCCGCCAACAACTCATTCAGAATCACAGTGGTGTCTTTGCTGGGATTTTGCATTCTTTTTTCGGCGACTCGCTTACTGCACTCCGCGTACATTAAATACTTTTGATGGGATATCCTCGAATATAACTGCACACGACTACAACACGTCGCACACACGAGGAACTCCTGGAAATTAACGGCAGCTCTGTTACTTGGCGTACAGGTTTTCAGGAGAAAGTGTAGAACAAATAAACAAAATTGCTTCCTTAAAACATTAACCTCACTTGCACATGGAAGTCGAAACTTACGCAATCATGACTGAGGTATAATTATTCGAATTCGCAATTCTAGGCTGGTGTCAATATAAATAGCAGTGTCCCCCGAGTGCGAGAGGAGTGGGTCTCAATGTTAACAGGTCATTTACAGAGATTTTCAGAGCGGTTATAACGGGCGATACTGCCAGGTGAAAATATTTGTTGGCTTCGAGTCACCTCCTGCTTTTATTTTCATGTTGAAATTTTTGAAAGACTTACCTTCTCGTAGGCGAGGCGCGCGTCGGGTTGGACGGGCTCGAGCGTGGCGGGGTTGTAGGGCTGCCCGTACAGCAGCAGGCGCGCCACGGCCGCGCGCGCGCAGGCCCGGCACGCGCCCGCGCCGCCCGCCACGCTCAGGCCGGGCCACGTGCCCACGGCCGCGTCCAGCGCGCGCGCGCCGCTCGCGCCCGCCGCGCCGCCCGCGCCGCCCCCGCCGCCCGCGCCTCCTGACACGCGCGCGCGCATCGTCTCCGTCACCTCGTCCACCGTCTTCACGTTCGATAGAAAGTATTCGTCTGAAATGTGACGATGTAGGTAGGCGTAGGGTTCGCTCAGCGCGACGGCGGCGCGACCGAGGGGTCCCTGGCCGCGCTGCTGAAGCGCTGCTGTCGTGCGGCAAAATCTCACAATGGATTCCGACAACTTATGACGGTCGTCATGCATCGCCGTGCGGTCGCGCGACAGCAGCGCTGCAGGCGCGCTGCGGTTATTGTATGGAACGAAACTTTTATGCGACGATCGCGCTTCGGTCGAGCTGCGGTCGCGCTGCTGTCTCGCTGCAACAATTGCTTAAAATGAAAGCACCAATATCGACACCGATCGACAATTACATATGTTGTGTATTGAGAACACACCGCAGCATGCAACTAGCGCCACGTTATTCTATTCTCTTGACCTATTACAAACTGCGAGACAAGATAAGCGAGCTGATCCCAGTATCCGCGTGGTTTATCTTTTATGTATACTTGTAAATCAAACTACAGTAAAAAACATATCCATACTATGTACCTACACAAAAACCTTATATAATATCCTTTAGGACGAGATAATTAGTTGTGTTTAACATTTATAATAAAGGGTCATAAAATACAACGATTACCTTGTTCCTGAAATATTTCCGTAAGAAAATTGGGGTCTAATGCGTGTGATATTAATGTTTGAATATAGACTTCGAAGTTCTCTTGATACATTTGTGTCTCCAACATTCTTTTCTCGATAAAACTACAATCATCAATTGGAAGTTCACTTCTAACTAACTCGACTATTGTCTCCAGATGTGTCTGTGACCTGACTTTAACTGGGACTTGTGTGTATAACTTTTTATTTTCTGGGTTCCACACCGTATACTGTAAAAAATAAAAGAAAATTTATGAGAAAATTTACATTACTGTTTCTTAAAGTATAGTCTCGTTTCGTCTTCAATCAACGAACGTTTATTTTAAGACAAATTTGACGGTCTATATCGTCACCGGAAAGCCAATAAATACTACATAAGCGCCAGTTTTGGCCAAAATGAGTTATATAAGGTCTAACCAAAATACCTGGACAAACTATTACACAACGTTCAGTAAGTGTAACTGAACATAGCTATGAAAAAAAAAACGAAATCCAAGTGTTTTTATTTCTAACCAAAAATTTTTTTTCAACTTTAATTTTACTTTTAATATATTTTAACATTTTTCACTTCGCTGTTTAGGTAAAACACGGCACGGAATTAGCGCGCGCCCCAATGGCGGTCGATGCATAAGAAATGGATGAGTTTATTCTTAGAGAGTACAGGCAATTTAAAACGTTATTATTTTTTGGTTAGAAAAAAACACTTGGGTCTCGTTTTTTTTACATAGATGTGATTAGTTAAACGTACTGAACACTGTGTAAAAGTTTGTCCAGGTATTTTGGTTAGACCTTATATATAAGGTTAGCCGGAAATGGGGTACTAAGCCAAATGGGTATTAAAGTACCTACCCATAATAAGGGATAACTTTTCTACAACTTTCCCCAAAACTCGATAGTTTAAGAGAAATAGCTTTTCAAAGATTTCGTAAAAAAATATGCTAAAATCTATCTGTCCATAGCTATGATCAGCCGTTTTTACAATTTAGGTCATATTTGGGGTCACGGATTAGAAAATTATTTTTTTGAATTAATAACTAAAGCAGGTATGATTTCTTTTTGAAAAAACTAAAATAAAAATCTTTTTGTATGCAAATAAAAATTATCAAACACTTGCTTTAAAATAGTCATCAGTGATACTTTAGGTGGCCCGCGGCTTATTACCCCTTTTCCGACTAACCTTGTATATAGTTGGATTGGGTTTTTTAAATCCAATCTAACTATACAAGGTTAGTCGGAAAGGGGGTACTAAGCCGCGAGCTACCTAATGTATCACTAATGACTGTTTTATAGAAAGTGTTAAAATTTCAAAATTCGATAAAAAAAACTGAGGATAGATAGGATATAGCCAATTTTTTTTTAAATCTTTGAACAGCTTTTTCTCTTAAACTAATGACTTTTGGCGAAAGTTGTAGAACAAAGTTATCCATTATTGTAGGTACTTTAACACCCTTTCGGCTTAGTACCCCCTTTCCGACTAACCTTTTATATATAAATCATTTTGGCCAAAAATGGTGCTTAAGTAGTATTGGCTTTCCGGTGACGATAATTATGTAGATCTGTGTGTGAGTGGGTGCAACGTCTGCATCTTCACAAGCACTTAATTGCTTGTCTCGTTTCTAAACAGCCAATCCATTTAGGTGGGTGCCGTTGGAGATTACATTAGACGATGGAGATCTTCAGTAAGATAGGTCTACTATTTTTACATACAATACTATGATTCGCCTGATATGCCTGCCAAGCGTAACTAGTAGGTGTGGCAATAACTCGCATTGTAAAACGCCTCGTCCACATAAAAACTTAACATATTTGGCCCATTACTGTCCCACTGATGGGCACAGGCCTCTTCTCAAATTGAGAAGGGTTTATGCCTTAGTCCACCATGCTGGCCTGGTGCGGATTGGGAGACTACATACACTATCGAGAACTTTATGGAGCCCTCTCAGGTGTGCAGGTTTCCTCACGATGTTTTTCCTTCACCGTTAACGCAAGTGATAATCAAATTCTGATGCGCACATGAATTCGAAAAGTCACGAGGTATGGGCCGGGATCGAACTGAGACCCTCCTGCATGGAAGGCAAGCGTTCAACGGCTAGGCTTTCACTGCTATCCCATAATAGCAACTGCTGCCTCGTCCACGATGGACTAAAACCACGTAGGGCGACTCTCGTAGAACAATCTACGACGTGTACATGATATTGAGACTAGCCTAGCTAGGGTGTGACTAGTCTACAATAGACACGGTCGGAGGGCGAAGTGGACGTAACGTCTACGTGTAAGTAGAAATGTGAGAGAGCATATTAGACTAATCTCCAAGCCCACTAGCTCTATTAGTCTTCGTGGGTGCCCCATGTTCGGTAGTGCGCAGTTTCACAGACAATTGTTCGGGATTTAAACATTTAAATTTTGCACAAGAAAATAAATAGTAGCAAAACGTACAGTCCATTTGATACTCACCGTAGATATATTACGATATAACACTTTTCCATTTTCTTCAAAAGGTTCATATTTTTGGAGTAATGTCTTGCCATCGACCCTCCAAATAGCTGGCCACATTTCATTTAATTCTGATTTTATCGCTATGAATTCTCCGGACTGAAATAAAGACAGGTGTTATCATCGCGTCGTTTACTTGACTGGGTAGAAAATTATTTAATTGAGAATATTCTTCTCACACTAATAACATTCAGGTGAATAGATTGCGCTACTACCTTTGGCGAAGACAGGCTACTGCGAAGATTTTCGCAATAAGTAGGCCAATCCATTTTGCAATACCAGGAGCCTTAAACTAATAATGAATGTTTCGAGAATGCGTACTGTGTCCCTAAATAACTACTGCATAAAAGCAGCGAAGGCCTTGGATGGTTGACAGTTCTTTCTATATAGGGACCTCCTCGTGCCTCGGGAGGGCACATAAGTCGCTGCTTGTCCCGGTGTCATGCGGCCATCGGAAACCCGATAGCTCTGCAAGGACAACCAGTCTAGCCTTGGACTTTCGATAGCCCAGCGTAATATGATTGCGAAGTTCAGTTGGCAGTTGCTATATGTATTTTTTTTGCGCTTTTTAAATGAAGTTGAGTTTAGCATCCTGGCTAACTAGGTGTTAGCCAGGAAGCTAAAACCAATTTGAGAAAAGGCTAGTCCTATGTTATGATGACTTATTGCTGTCCTTGAGTCCCTGTTTTTATCTTATTATGTATAAGCATTGAATTAGACAAAATTTCATACCTGATATGGCATTTCTTCTATCGGTCTGGTATTGTCTATTTGCCCACTACTGGAAACTTGATGATGAGATTTTATATGTTGCATACTTCTGTTCGCCTTATTGTCGCTATCTGTCGTCCCATATAGCCCATAACTCATGTTAGCCCCATGCGCTGCAACTATAATAAAATAACTCTTATATTAAAAAAGTTAAAACACCCCGACATTGTAAGTAATATGGCTTTCGATCGTTGTTAGCGATTATTATTAATGCGGTGAGAATGTGCTTTCCATAACGAGTCGTACGAGCTCCAACACGATGGGTCTGCAACTAGTCATTGCCGAGTGCCGATCATCACCCTAGTCCCTAACCTACCTTCAAAGTCTTTGTCCAAGTCGTCACTTATTTTGACTTGTTAAAACAAGGGCAGGGGCTAAATCAATAGGTCTGCCTGATTATTAGCAATTTTAGAGTAGTGTTAAACTTCCGATCCAAACCCTCAATCAGATTAGCTCAATGGTATACTAATATAGTATTATCACTAGGTTTGCATATATGCTAGAAATTTTAAGTCAATCGGACGCGAAGAATTTAAATAAATATACCTACATTATATGGCAGAGGTCTCTACACCGACTGTGAAAAGAGCTAGTTATCTTGAAACGGCTGATGTGGTTTCCATCAAATAAATTAAACCAGCTTTCAAACAAAATAAAATCGTACTGAAATCGGTTCATCCGTTTGAGGCACTATGATGCCACAGACAGACCAGACAAACATAGGCTTCCAGCTTATAACACCCATCTTTTTTCTTCTGGGGTTAAAAAAACGGAATGTGTTCCTAGTGGGTGCAAATGTAACTACTCACAATGTTGAAACAAACTTGATTAAAGTAAAACTCTCATTTTTTTATAGGGATAGGTACTTGTTTCTTGTAAGCAGCGCCGGCCTTAGACCTTGATCGGGGTAGAGCGATATTGTCTTTCGACGCTATTTGGCCGACGCTTTCACATCACATAAATTGTATTTCAGTTTAAGTTTAATAAATGGATATCATAAACTTTTTCAAAAATCAGCTTTTGGCGCTTCTGCCTCCTGGCGCCTTGAGCGACCGGTCCTCTCGCTCTACCCCAGGGCCGGCGCTGGTTACTCATGGTATGTAGAGTATCATATAATCTAAGCGTTACATTTAACAAACCATGAGCTAGGTACTTTTTCTTATAAATCCCTGATGAACAAGCAAATCATTATCTTTGAATTTGATAGTCTGCCTTATACGCATTCAGTTATTAATACAATTTTATATTCATTGTATCAATTTAAAGACTTATTGAATAACGACAACAATGATTTATTATTATACAGGTGGGCCATGAATTTATTCACTTTTAAATATTTAATAAAAATAAAACTATATAAATTAATAAAAGGGAATTTATTATTTAAAATAATGTTATCTAAATAATCGCAGTCTCAATTTCGACATCGAAAATATCCGTGCTCGTATTATAAAAGAATGGCGAAATCGAGACGGCGGTCATTTAGATGACA
Organism: Amphipyra berbera; assembly: GCA_910594945.2. NCBI lineage: Eukaryota > Metazoa > Arthropoda > Insecta > Lepidoptera > Noctuidae > Amphipyra > Amphipyra berbera. The sequence continues at coordinate 9,114,645 of OU343127.1, forward strand.
TTACTTCTAAATAATAATTTCCCGTTGTCTTTTTTTTATAGTAAGTCATAGGTATAGTTTTATTTTTAGTATATATATATATAAATGTTAAAAAATTCATGGCCCAACCTGTACATAAAGATAAAGGTAGGATAGGTAAGGGAAAAGGATAGCCAACTGATGAATGGATTCATCATTGTGATAACATGTACACACATTACAATACTCGATCTACATTTAAAATATTCAGCAGACGTGAAAACAATAAACTAGGTACTTAATTTTCATATTGTTGTACTGTACATGTTATCCCTATTTTGGCGAAGTGAGGGGTGCTACCAGGAATAATTACAAATTAAAATTATTTAACACATTATCGGTAATATACTCATGTTTATTTTATGTCTTCTCCTATTATACAAAATTATTTACATAAAATATTGAGAGTTGTGCATAAACAAATAACAATTAAATAGAAATACAAAAAACTTATGTTCAGGGCATGGCCTTCTAATACATTATCTCGTACTTACTTATAGCTGTCAATGTATTATGCAATTAATTTCCCTTATAATATAAAATCACTTTCAGCTATATAGAATATGCATACACTATTGTAAGTACTAACTAATCTCAAATACTGTAAAATACAATACATTATTTTATATGTACAACAGACACCCACTGGTATGAATTCCATAAAAAAATATACCATAATTTTGGAATTATTAATGGTAGCACCCCTTCAATAGCGAGTATGACAAGAGTCACAAATTCTACAATTTACAATAAAATGGCACTAATAATGTGTCATTAACAACAATTTAGGTGAAATCTTGTTACAGGCTAACCCTAAAAATATCGACGTTTACTAGGATAGGTACATCACATTTCTTTCTCAGAAAATATTTACAAATAATATAATCATAGATTTCATCTAATAAAAATTTACATTATCACAGTTAAAATGTAACAAGTTTTCACGATATTCTGCTCAAAAGGCAGTTAGCTTGCTCCTGTCATACAAGCTTCAGGGCTAGCTCTTCACCATCGCGCTCTACTTCTTAAATGGAAATCTAATAAATTGAACGCACCTTCATCGGGCTGATGTTGATAATAGTATTGTTGCTGTGGCGCTGCCTGCAGCGACGTCACGGGCGGCGGCGCGGGAGGTCGTGGCTTCTTAGGCGCGGCCGGCTGAGGCGCCACTACCGCCGATGGCGTCGGCTTATTCATACTTGTTCGACCCTTGTTCTTTCCTTTGTCATTTAGTGGTGTACTAGGCACATTGAGCACCGGCTTATTGAGCCTTCTCGCTTCCTCTTCTGCATCATAGGCAGCTTCCTCGCTGCCGTCATATTTACGTTTTCTATCCTTATTCAAATTGTAATAACGGGGATCGTCCAACTCTTTTGTTTGAGAGGTAAGAAGGCTCGACGACGCTCCGTGTATTTGATTAGCACCCAATAAGCCTGTCGCGCTCATACTCGCCGAGGAGCTCATGACTGGATTACTCAGTGACATACCTGCGTTTATCACGTTCGTCGACGCCATGGCTCCATTGGCACTTTGCTGCGTGGCATTTGTATCACATTGACTTTTATTATGATCGTTCGGTGTATAGGGCTTATTATTTGTCGTGTTATTAGTATTAGTTCGAGACCACGTAGATTTCCTGGCGCCTCTGCCGGCCGGCGGAGGAGAAGTGTCACGCTCTCCTTGTAAAAATTTCAAATAAGAAGCCATGAAACCTGAACCGGGGCCCGTGACAGGAACATTAAATTTTTTATCCATAATTTTTGAAGTAGCGTCTTGTGAAGTGCTGTTAATGTTCTGCTGCTGTGAAGAGGGTGCTACCGACGATGCAGTATTTGCCCGTTGTTCTGCAAGGAAACCAAGTTCTTCCTCTATATTAGGTACTACCACCTTAGGCTGTTCCTCTTCACGTGTTTCAGGCGTCGAAAAAGATGACGAGGAAGCCGAAGGTGGAGTCTCACTAAATGACGACAGTGGTGTTAACTCCACAGAAGATTGGAAATCAGGATGGGGGCCTAGGTGGAAGGGTGGAAAGTAAGTTAATGCATGTCCATGGGGCATGGCTAGTGCTTGATGTTGATTAGCAAAACTTGTGGCGTGTAAAGGGGCTTGTGAACCGAATGCTGAAGTGCCGGGGAACATTTTTGGTGGTGGAGGTGGAAGATTCCATCTCTCAAAATCAAAATAGCTACCATTTTGCTGTTGATTGCTAGTTGAACTATGTGCAGGCGGCGGAATCCTATTTGCTAAATAATCAGCCATAACAACATTCGACAATTCATTCATATTTGTATGAGGAACTGATTTTTCAACACTCTTTCTTCTTGTAGGTGTTTTGTTTGTAATTGGTGCAATTGTTGCTGGTGTTTGACTTTTACTTGATTTCACGTCTTGTAATTGACAACTTTGTTGCAAACTTTGCAAGTTTTTTACTATACTCATGGGGTCCCCCCGGCAACTAGAAAGATCTTGTAAAGCTACATTATTACCATCAAAATAGTTTTGTTTATCTGGCAAACTTAGTACCCTACTGGAAGATTGACTCTGAGGAACAGATTCGTCATTATGAGTATTATTTTCTGTTAAACCACCGTTATTGTAACTATTACTACTGCTATTACTAGAATATTTTCTAGGACCATGTCGGTCACCTTCCCAACAAGTTTGACCAGAAGATTGTGTTTGATTTCGCTCATACCTGCTTTCAGTATATGTTTTATTTTGTTCCAGGCCTAAAGCCCTAGTTATAACAGAAGGATAAGCTACTTGACTGTTTTGAGATGGTGATCTTGTCACTGACGCATCTAAAGGAGACCGAGGTGCAGTATTGTTTACTTTATTGTAGTGATCACTGTGTGGTTGAGGGGAATTGATTGAGTTCATGGGACTATGATACATAGGATATGCAGGACTAGACCCATGATCCAGAGGAGAAGTCTGTGGTGCTGCTTGGGAGGGACTCTGTCGCCTTGGCACAACCACACCACCACAATCTGGGCCATTTTGAGAACTACTACTGGAATAGCCTGTATCTGTACTAGAACTACTTTTAGCTCGAACATGGTAATCTGATTCAATATTGTTTCCACTTTGATAATGTCTAAAACTAGAATTTTGTGTTGTGGAATATTGAGAACTATTGATCCTATTCGTCTTTGATGAACTTCCTGTACTGCTACTGTAATTTAATCTACCTGGGGCATCCATTATGGAATAACTTATTGGGGATGACTGTGGTTGACCTTTTTCATTAGACTCACAACTTTTTCTTTGATCGTTACTTAATTCTGGGTATATTTTACTTTGAGCTTTAGTCTGTACTTGTGGTGGTTTGACTGTAGGAGATACAAAATTACTAATGCTATTTGTGATTTGTCTTGAAGGTTTTTCACTACTTGTAGTTTTGGGAGACTGGGAGTTGTAAATGGAAGTTGTTGTCCTAGAGGTAGTATTTGTATTAGAAGATGACCGGTAATCTTTACTGGGTGGAGCTGAGGAAGAGGTCACTGGTGGAGTTGACACTATACACGATTGCTGGGAATGAGCAGTTGAACTTGCAGAACTTGAATAGGACTTACTTCCTGCATAATCCTGCTGTGATGAGAGTTGACCACTCTTTGCACTGCTTGTACTATATGAATTATCAGTCTGATTTCCAAAAGATGACGGAGCTTGAAAAAATGTTGATGATGATGTTGAAGTAGCTGGTTGTTTAGATGCAGTCGCCGGTGAACCAGATCTGTTTGTTTGTTTACCAGCACTTGAAATTTGAGAGTTCAAATGATTATTTAGAGTTTGTGCTGCAGCAAAATGTGCATTAAAATTCTCATACGTTGCTGATGCTTTTGTAGTAGCTGGACTTGGAGATGAGGGCACAACACTTTCATGGGGTAAAATTCCAAATGGGCTAGGTAGTTGGTTATTTCCTTGCCAATTCAATCCGGTGGTGCTGCCTGGAGTTGATGATTGGTCAAAGAATGATGTTCCTTGTGCTGCCAATGTTTGATGTGAATAATTTTCTCTTAATGTAGATAGTTCTGATTCTACTGAAGATTGTTTGGATGCAACTGCAGCTTGAGCTTGAGCTATAACTTGGCGATGCTGCGCTTGAAGAGAAGAACTGTAGTGTGCAGGTTTGGGATTTGCATGATGAAACAGAGGTGAAAATACTGCGTCATACCCAACTGCTGGGGGAGATAAAAATCCTGCAGGATTGAAGGGTGAAGCAGTTGATGAGCCAAGTTGCCCTGCTAATGATGCTGTAGTATGTGCTGCCTGGAGAAGCAACTGACTTGTAGTCGATGGCACTGATTGGCTGCCTAATCCAGAGCCACCACTTGCTAGGTGGTGATGAAAATCCCCACTTGCAGCACCGGCCTGAACCCCTGCTAACCGATTGTATGAATATGCTGACCATGGTCCTACTGGATCCATTACCACCTCCGTGATGCTCAAATGTCAATGTATGTAATATGTCAATAGAAGTCCACACTTTCATCCATAGTTTGTAACACACAATCAATTGTATGTATAGTTACTAGCACTATTTTGGAACACTGGAACTCATTTTGAATTTACATACTCTTCATACCGAGAAAACACTCCTGAAAATAAAGAAAAGGAACGTTAATATCAAAACAATACATAATACGCGTACAACATGAGACTATGATCCTATGAGAACAGATAAATGTTTATCACAAAGCACAAATACAAATTAATGATGGAATTCAGAGATTCATTTGTAATCACCGAATAACTCGAGTACAAAATAAATCATCGACCCCTACGAAATAAAAATAATCCGGCGCTTCACTAAGAAGCGTCAAAGAGGGACGGAACAATACAGAATCGCATCTTACATTGTCAGATATAACCAAGTTTGCATTTATACGAAGAAACATACCATCGCCTTGGTTTTCCAGAACCATTTATCAATGTGGTTTCGGAGGACGCTCATAAGACAGATAACATCATAAATATGGCCTCGACCAGTGGAGTGCTCGTTGCAACGGGTTTTGTCTATTGTGAAATGAAAAGCAACTCAAGTCGTAGGTTGTACACAACAGATCACTTTTATTTTACACTATGCAATATCAATTCTTCAGCCGTCGGTATACTGACAAGAATATTTCGACAAACCAATAACTTTATTTACAAGTGGAAATACGACAACGTTTCGCCTTTCACATTAATCGCCGCCATCTTACTTGTCGAATATCTGTCGGTCGGTCGAACGAACGAATGACCACACACAAAACAAGCGGTACAGCGCCATCTACAAAGTAATAAGTAAGATTTAAAAAGAAGAAATATAATATTAAATTCAGATACATTTTTCTACCAACTAGCAATTTAACATAGATTATTTGTTGTTAGAATACTCACTTTTCATGCGATATTATCAACCAAAAAATAAATATTACTTAATTTTCAACTAAGAAAACTTTGAATGTAAGCGCCGTTTCCGTTTTGGAGTTACGTTTAGTTCTACCGTAAAATATTTAAATGACTACATTTTGGCTACATTGGAAAGGCTTTCAAATAAATTATATGAATGGACTAATAATAATATTGCTATATATTTACATATTAATAATATCTGGTCGATGCCTGTCACTCACACTGAAGGTGACTGGATGCAGGAGGTCCAGCAAGCATGTGAACCGATTGAGGAAATGGGGGACATAACTATTGTCCCCCAAAACGTAACCAGTGCAGTCCGTCCAATGGCGAATTGGAAATCCCCTGGCCCAGACGGACTGCACAACTTCTGGCTAAAATGGTTACACAGTTCACATGCTCGTTTGGTCTCACAATTCCAGTCGTCTTTGGAATCTGGATCGCTTTCACAGTTCCTTACGACAGGAGTTACCCAAAAATTATAGACCGATCACATGTTTGCCGACGGTCTATAAGCTTCTTATGTCCATTTTGAGATCAAAAATTAGTAAACATATTGTAAATAATTCTATAATGTCCGTCTCTCAAAATGGATGTAAGAATGGGTTCCGCGGTACTAAGGAGCTACTCCTCATTGATATGGCCATTAGCCAACAAGTTCGCCGATCCCGAAAGGATCTGTCGACATGTTGGATAGATTATAAGAAGGCCTACGACTCGGTGCCACATACATGGCTCATGAGGGTGCTAGAGTTGTATAAAGTGAATACAACTCTATGCGCCTTCCTGATGTCATGTATGGGGCAATGGAGGACAGTCCTTCACTATCCAGGATGACGGCAAATCCAAGGAAGAGGAGAACCAATAAGGATTAAGCGAGGTATATTCCAGGGCGATAGTCTGAGCCCGCTGTGGTTTTGTTTAGCCTTGAACCCTCTGAGCACATTGTTGGACGGTTCAGGGTTAGGCTACCGGTTGAGAAGAGGTGGTCAGGTGATATCCCACCTCCTTTACATGGACGATCTGAAACTCTTTGCCCCCAACAATTTGCAACTGGTGAAGTTACTAAAAGTAACTGAAACTTTCAGTAATTCCATCAGGATGGAATTAGGTGTGGACAAATGTGCAGTCATGCATGTAAAGCGAGAAGGGATTATGGAATCCGTGGGAACCCAACTCTCGGATTCCATACACCTTAGATCCCTCTCCTCAGCCGAAACCTACAAATACTTGGGCATGTCGGAGGAGTTAGGCATCAATGAGGCCGACATGAAGCAATCGTTACGGGAGTGTTTCTATGGCCGCCTGAAAAAAGTACTTAAAAGTCTCTTATCAGGCGGAAATACGGTCCGCGCCTTTAACGGTTGGGTCATGCCGGTCTTGATGTACTCCTTCGGCATACTCAAGTGGACTCAGACTGAACTCGACGCCTTGGATAGGAGGGTCCGTACGCTGCTGACTGCATACCGAATGCATCACCCACGTTCATCGGTGATGAGGCTGTACATTCCGAGAAAGTGTGGGGGTCGAGGCTTTCTAAATGCTAAGACCCTCCACAACCGCGAGGTGTGCAGCCTCAGGGAGTACTTCCTCCAAGCCGACGTGGGGATGCATCGAGATGTAGTTGCAGTGGACAAAGGATTCACCCCGCTCTCCTTGGCTAAAGAGAACTGGCGCAAGCCTGCAGTATTGGATACTAATGGCCGCAGGGAGGTATGGCAGAGCAAGGAGGTTCACGGACGCTTTTACCGGGCCCTTCATGGGCCCGATGTAGATTTCCTAAAAAATCAAAAATTAAAATCAAAAGTTTTTATTTCACATAAACCAATACAGGTGCTTATGAAAAGTCGAATTTAGATGCACGGTTCCAATTAGTCGTTTCCTATGGAGAAGAGCCGGCAAGAAACTCCATGCTCCTAGCGTCCGTAGCCTGGCTACGTTTCGGTGATCTCTTTGGGGAAATCGAAGGTTTTGTCTGTGCAATTATGGACGAATTTATGATGACGAATAACCACCGGAAATATATTGTGAAGGACGGCACGGTTGACATCTGTCGGGCATGTCACTGTCCCGGTGAATCCATCCGACATATTATTTCTGGTTGTTCTCGTCTTGCTAACGGCGAGTATTTGCACAGACACAACCTAGTGGCTAGGATTATCCACCAGCAACTTGCTCTGAAATATAACCTTGTGGACGCATAAGTACCATACTACAAGTATGTGCCCGACCCAGTTCTCGAGAATGGTCATATCACATTGTATTGGGATCGATCTATCATCACCGACAGGACTATTGTTGCCAATAAGCCTGACATAGTGGTGATAGATCGATCAGAGCGTCTCACAATGATTGTTGATATCACTGTTCCACATGACGAAAACCTTGTGAAAGCCGAGAAAGATAAAGAAATTAAGTAATCAGACTTGGCACACGAGGTTGTCGACATATGGGAGGTTGACTCAGCAGTCATTGTGCCGATAGTCGTTACGGCCAATGGCTTAATGGCCAAGAGCCTCGTCCAACATCTGACGAGGCTCTCGTTGGGCAGCTGGGTCAAGGGCCTGATAAAGAAAGCGGTACTTCTAGACACGGCACGTATTGTCAGGAAGTACCTCTCTCTGAGGCCCTGACCACCGGTAGCTTGGACCTGTTCCCGATGCCGGTGGGCTACTATTTTATATATTTTTAAATGTTTTTTATATTTTTGTAGAAATATTTAAAAATATAATTTACATATAATATTTATATGTATACAAGGTTAGTCGGAAAGGGGGGTACTAAGCCGAAAGGGTGTTAAAGTATCTATAATAAGGGATAACTATTGTTCTACAACTTTCCCCAAAACTCAATAGTTTAAGAGAAATAGCTTTTCAAAGATTTCGTAACAAATATACTAAAATCTATCTGTCCTTAGCTATGATCAGCTGTGTTTATTATTTAGGTCATATTTGGGGTCACGGATTAGAAATTTAATTTTCTGAATTCATAACTAAAGCAGGTGTTTTTTTTTTAAAAAAACTAAAATAAAAATCTTTTTGCCTGCAAATAAAAATTATCGAATTTTGAAATTTTAACACTTGCTTTAAAATAGTCATCAGTGATACTTTAAGTGGCCCGCGGCTTAGTACCCCCCTTTCTGACTAACCTTGTATAAACTGAATAAACGAGATTGCTATAACAGCGGATTTTTTAGTAAGCAATATAAAAAAATTACAATTAGAAATATAACTACTATTATACTAGGTATTACTTGTCTATTTTTAAATCAGAACAATAAAATACTTTTTTATTGGTCTGTGATTTTTAACCAGAAGTAACTTCGATCAGAGAAGAAACATATCCAATGCTAATCGTCGCTGCGCCTGCAAAGGCCGCTGTTTTTTTTTGAAAATCTGTCTTTGATGCTATTATAAAGCAGTTCTCAAGCCACGTGCACGTAAAATACGTTTACTAAAAATTTATTTTGCTATCTTCTTAACCAAATAAATTATCAAAAAACAGATTTACAGGTGCACGTGGCTTGAGAACTATTATAAAATAGCATCAGAGAGAATTAAAAAAAAAAACAGCGGATTTTGTAGGCGCAGCGACGTAGTAGCCTATAGTGTGCGACATTAGGCACTGTTTTATGTTCAATGGATTGATTGAATTGAATTTCAATACGTATCTTTAAGGGCTGTAGCCCTAGTAAGTTGTTGCTGATCTAATTTGGTAGGTAACTGAGAAATACACCGATCCGGCGCAGCTACGGCACGGCACCACAAGACGCTAGACGCTAGCCGATTCGCTGAGGTGACAGCGAGCTGTCCACGCGCCAACGGCGTGGAGCGGTGAGGTGATGGCGAGCTGTCCACGCGTCGACCATAGAGTACATTGTCGACAGCGAGCTCTCCACGCACCTACTACCACTTTAGTGAGTGATCTCGCCTAAGGAGCATACTGTCTTCGTAATGTCTTAATTTCGAGAATGCAAGAGGGAGAGAGCCGGTAAGCAGACTGCTTGCAGTCGGCCTGCTTTAGATGAGTGGGCTGCTCGCTCGTTTGAAGCATTCAGTCAACTCGCATGAAGCGCACGGTGCCAGCGACTCGCGGTTGCGCGCTTACTGAGAGCCGTTGGCTAAGTTTTCTTGCTATTGTATAGTACCTACCAATGTAGTCTGTGGTACCTACCGCAAACGATGCACGACTGAAAGCCTCACTTTGAATGACATGTTTGCACAAACGTATTGATCATGACACTTCTCTGAGTCACGAATTGTAGGAACCTAAGCCGTTTATTATTTTTAGCCGTTTGTGATAAGGCCGTAGCCGTGCCGCAAACGACGAGGGTTCTGGGGCCCTTTACTTGATCGAGCCTACGCCAGCCCCCGCGGCTCCAAAACCGGGTTGATTATGAAAGTTTTAACCAAGATGTAGGATACTACATTGAATATGGCAACTTGTGCAACACGACCTTCCACGACTAGCGCTGCTGGGATCTTATATTTACTCTTATATGGCACCTTAAAAAGCTTTTTTGATAATCTAGTTGCAAAAATGGTCAGAATTTTAATAATCACGAGTCGCCTAGTGTCACCTTAGCTGAAACTGCTTAGGGGCACAAATGTGTATCCAAGCAGTATTAAGAAAAACTAAACTTACCTCTCAAGAAAAGCGTCCAAAGGTAATGATACCGAGTCCAGCCCTCGCTGGGCCACGCGAACACGTGAATAGTTACCAGTGGTCTCTGACCACTGGCCATTTGGGACTTGAAAAAATTTGAATAGCCACTGGGCCATTAAAAATTTTTGTTCGGTCCGGAATCCAATCCGTAGCGCAGGAGCCAATTGGTCAGCCACTGCGTCAATCGAGCCTTCAATATTTTATTCAAAGCTTCAAATTGTATCGATTTTTTTTAAAGAAAACGACTCTTGGAATTCAGTAACTTTATTTATTGGACATATCCTTTTCAGTAGCTGACTATTTAAAATTAAATTGTCAATCGTCTTTGGTACTTTCTATCTACAATGGGTTAGGTATTGAACTTCGACAAGAATACCCGCTTTTGTAATACCAACCCCTTCCATCCGAAGTTAGCATTAATACCTAGATCCCAAAGATTTAATGAAAGCCTACGTTACTGGGCTATTCAAAAATATAAATGGCTGCCATTCAGTGAAGGGGTTGGTATTAAAAATGGGGTATTTTTGTCGTTAAAATTAAATGTTTAACATGCCGTAAAATTTTCAGTAGTTTAATACCTAACACATTCATTGTATTATTTCAGTTTAGGAAGACAAAAATCTCATAATTCTAAACTACCGGATAATTATTATGAGTGAGCAAACTAAAACAGACTTGTCTAATAAAGAAGTAATAAGATGTATATTTTACAATGTTAGGAATCCTTGGTGTATGGTTTATTTAGTGAATGCAAATAAAACGAGTTCCGAGTTTGATTTACAGTCAACTCGTTCGTGGCTCAATCGCTAAGCCACGCCCACCGAGGCGCAATCAGAGTTGGGTACTTTTCTAGTGCTAGGGATATGCTTTTATGTATTATTTGCGTTCACTGGGTTTATTAAATTAATATACCAAGCTACGGCTCTGCACAAAAGAGTACGAAAAATGGGGGAGCCACACGTCATAAGTTATAATAGGAAGTCACCAAATTCGTATGGCAGTCTGGGAATAAAAAAAGTCGGCGGCCAGGAATGAAATACATAATTTGTTGGAATAATTATGGTGTTAATAAAAGCATTGTTAAGAACTACAAAAACGCTGTAATTTATTTACGAAGAAAGGTACTATGAAGTAACGAACTGTTAAAAACTGGCAAATTATCTATAATTTAATTATTACTGTCTGCCTCAATTCTGCTGATGGATTATGGCCGGTTTATCTCACACAGATGGTCGTAATAACTAATTAAAATATGCTGGTGATGACACGTGTATTGTTTAAAATAATGAAATCTAACTTATGTACTCAAAATAATTACGCATACGGGCCTCAGTTTGTTTATTTCATATCTCTAAACCTAAATTGATTTCGGCATTGTAGTTGTAATACAAATTAATTATTGTTGTATAATCTTTAAAAATAACCACGAAATATTAATGGCCGCCGAACAATTTTTTTATCCCAGAACGGGTGATCTATAAACTTAAAAAATACTTGTCTGGTAGAAAGTTTGATAGAGTTATCCATTTAAAATCAATTTGAGCGTGTTATTAAACATTTATCGCCTAATAAAACGAAGACGGACACAGCACTGACAAATATAAAAATAATGTTACGGTTATAGACTTTTCGCAGCGATACAGTAGCGCTTTTCGTGAACGGACGACTGAATCATTGCAAGTGGTCGCTAGTCACGCGAGTCAAAAGCGGTGCAGTAGCGATACAGTGTATCGATCCGGCATCGCTACTGTATCGATGCAAACGCGTGACTGTATCGGTAAAGGAAACGTAAGCGCGAGTCGCGATATAGAATCGCCACTGCGTGTACTTAACGTGTGGTACACGGCCAGCGACCGCATCTTGTTAGTATTGCGGCCGTTTTGAGACTGTATGTCTACTGTATTGCTGCAAAAAAAACGTCGTTGACTCGTGGGCTATCGTCCTTATGTCGAGTTGTATAATTACGGTTTAACATCAGTAAATAACAGTTGATAGTAAACAGTTATTATTGCTTTTAAGTTTACTTATTCAGTTTTGTCATAACTGCTTAAGTACCTAAAGTTTGTTTCGACCTAAATTCTAAATTCACTTGATTATTTCAAATTATTTCCATAAATAGTGTGATATTTCTGTGAATTTGAACTATTTGCACAATCATCCTTTATTTTCAATGTAAATTAAAAACAATACTAGTTGTGTAGTGTCAACTGTCATTTACTGATGTTTAAGCTTAAGCCTCTAACAAACTACCGAACGTGACTTACAGTGGCGAATGAGGGTCGCAACTTAGTAGTCTGCACGGTCTTCGGACACCCAGCCAGCCCCCCGATTCAGGACCCTTTCGACAAGTCAGTAGTCGAACGATTCAGCTTATTACCTAAATTATAGAAATCGGTGACGGTGGGCAGAATCGGTCCGAGCACTAAGGTCACGTCTGCGACTTATTACCGATAAGTCACACGCGTAAATGTAATCACATCGACCAGATATGAAATCAATCGGAACAAGCAGCCGCTTTCGTAAAGGTAACATTCGGATCTTGTCGACCGCGGCCGGCTCGTGTGACCCACTGTTTAACATAACAATTTGCTTGCGTCGGTCAGCGCTTTATGAAAAATCATACTAATCCGAATACTACCTTTAGTCGCGTTCAATAGTTTTGTTTCAGGCTTAACTTTGAACAAATTGTGGCATGGTTATAACTAATATCAACCTCTATACATATTTTATCTACATAGATCTATTATTTGTTGAAACTATACATACACATACATTAGAAAAGGTGGTTTAAACTAAAATTAAGGTAAACCCAGATTTAAAATATACCCATCACTTTCTAGCGTATATAACAAAAAGAGACTATTGGGGCAGGAAAATTGCCTCTGCTTGCATATACACATTACAAACAAGGAGGCAATCTAGGGTCCTCCCCACCTCATCGCCCTAGATTGCCCCTGCGGCAGGTGTGTGAGTGGCCGGCTAAGTATCCCTTGCAGGGTTAATCTATGTCAGTAGTACATCACGAGGTTTGAAGGAATTACATGATTTCTTTTACATCATATTTAAGACCATATTTTGTAATAAGGAGGAATGTGTTACAACTGTGTACACATTAATTGCTTTTGCTGCATTAGCTTCATCACTGAAATGTAAGGACTGTGAGTTTTATGCTTTACTAGATACAATGGTACCTGCGTCTTATGTGTAGGTTCTGTGGAAACATGTAACCTACATTGTATGGGTTTGGAGTGATTCGAAGATCCACGTTCATGTTAAGTATATGGCTGTATATCAAATTAGTTTAATTTCGTTTTTTTTCCTTAGTTAAGCACGGTAAACTTTTGTTTAATGAAATGACTCGACTGTTTTGTAGCTCTGTATTGAGGCAACTAACTAACACAATATGAGCGAACATTTATCGATGACTAGTGGTATTAATGTAAGAATTTACATAGCAGGTACAAGATAAAGGTCAAAACTCACGCTCCTTTGTAAATTATTATCACACACACAGATTATAAACACAATTTTTTGTTTACTGGGTGAATATTTTTGGCACAAAATTCCGTGCATGCGTTTCTTGTGTACAAAACTTTAAGTTTTGCATATTTTAATAATTATGTAGATTAAAACTTATTTAGAATATTCCACTTATTTATATTACAATGTTTCATTGTACAGTTCTCAAGCATAATAAATATACCGATAATGAACTATCAACATGCAGGACGGCAGGAACTACAACCAACCATTTAAAAGAGAGCAAAACATATAGTATAATGATTGATTCGAAATATTAATGTTTTACGAACATTGCACAACATTTATAATTTTGCTAGTTTTAAGAAACGTAATTTTAGAAAGATGTTTTATTTTTATTTTATAGAGGACGAATGTTTTACATTTATACTAAAAAAAAAACACATTTTTGCTAACATAATAGGTAGATTGAATTTGCGAGTCAAAACTGAAGTATGAAACACAAGCATCGAAAGAAAGTATTTTTTTAAAGTAAACTTGCATAATATATTATTTATTTAATAGCAAAGCTTCAAATTAAAACCAAGCCGCACCAATCTTTTCTATGTGGTGATTGTTAAAACTTCCGTGCCGTAAGACTTTGTTTGTATCTAATTAATAAACAAAATGGACACAATGCGCTAATTTCTAGATTTTCCTTGTCTTTGTCGAATCTACTAGCTGTCAACTATGATATAATTGATAATGTGGAAACTTACTATTTATTATTGTTTTACCTTTAGCTAAGTAGATTCGACTTAGAAATATTCAGGTGATATAATAAAAAGGTTCATCTTACAGCTAATTTAATCACATCATGAAGTTTTAAATATAATAAAATTACGTAGTGGATAGTTTAGTCTGTGCTTGATATTTACTTGTGAACCAATTATGTGTAGAAGGATGAAGTTTAACATCACAATTATTATAATTCACTCATAAATATAAAAATGAAAGGGCTCATGTACATTAACTGCTTTTAACAAACTTAACAAAGCAAATAAAAAAAAAAATTGTTGTTTGCTATTTTGTATGTCGTTTGATGGCGTCATTCGATGCAATTAATTTGACTAATATCTATAGTAGTATGGTTTAAGAGCCCTAAGATATATAAAAATAAATTGCCTAGTAAAATTAAATTATCCATAAGCACCGTTATTATAAAAATAAAATCTTTGGATTGATCTGGCAAGTTAACAGAAATAATAATCACATTAAAAACTTAACAATAAAACTACAAAATAATCAGACCCTGATCGCTAATATCAAATAAACATAACTTATTAGTGAGTATTTGCGTTTACATATAAAAAATATAATATTTTGAAGTGGTAAATAGCTGGTTCATTTGATTTAAAACTGGTTTAACCACAGGTTTTAAATAATGTACTTATTAACATGAATACATTTAAATGCCTTGAGTGAGGGAATTCTCGAGTACAATATCGAATTCATCTAGCGGTTCGAGTATTTGCCTGAGGAATGTGAGAAGGCCGCGCTTGCGCAGGAAACTCTGTTCTTCATACATCTCAATGGTAACGCGTGTCATTGACATCGGCACAAGCATTCGATGAAGCCAGTGTTCGCTGCAAATTAACATTTTATTGTTACTTCCTAAAAATATTCATGCATCCAACTGTTTTATGACTATCTATAATAGATAGCTTATCGTCATCATTAATAATAATTGATTTTATGAACGGAGAAGTGTGCCCAGGAGATAGGTTTCAAGTAATTTCTATACATATAAGAAACAGATGAAACAAAACGTTTAACAATAAAGAGGTGTAGGCTTCAATTCCATATCGTATATCTTAAGTGCTCAAACATGCCTGATGTTTTTTATACAACCACTCACCGCAAACTGAGGCATATGAAAAGTTGGAATTTGCCATCTTTCCCAAGGGTGCGACCTACGGAATTGATCTCGTCCATAAGATGGCAGTAGCACCGCCAAATGGCCCTGTGCTCTTGGTCTTGTCGGCAGTTGTACGCCATGCCACAGCTTTTATTGTTCTGAGTGGTCGGCTCGTCGCATAAGCTCATTTTGAATTCGTCTTTCACTTTAGCTGTATAAAACAGTTTTATAATTAATAATGATAAATGATTACATGCAATACTTTAAAAAAATACTGATATAGCGTTTTTTAAGGGTGGAACAACACGTGAAGAGAGGACACCAAGTCCATTGCTGGATAAGGCTGGTACAAGACAGAAGGTGATGAAGGCTGATGGAGGAGGCCTTTACTTGTCCCCCCCGGTGGGTTCCCGCATTGTCGTTGCGGGGGGGCTTAGTAGCCGTGGCTTCGAGCCCCACGGTGAAGCGAAGAGGAACCCGAGGAGGGGCTGCTCGTCGGGGCTTGGGCCTGGAAGCCCTCGACGTAGCGGCCAAGTAGGTTGCGGTGTCGCCTGAGGAGGGCCGCGATGTCTTATGGGAGGCATTGCGGCTGAAGGGTGGAGGCCGCGGCGGGAGAGGAGTGCCGGTATTACGGTGCGCCGTTCTCCCTACCTTCCCTACCTTCCGCGGCCTGACGGGGCCGCCACCGTCAAATGGCGGACGCTGTGGGGCCGCAGGGGGAGAGGAGTGTCGGTGTTTAGTTGGCCACTCTCCCTATCCTCTGCGGCCGAAAAGTGGTAGGCGGCGGGGCCACTAATCTGACCCGTCGCAGGGGGACCAGGGCTGCCCAGACACGGGGTAGTCTGGCGCCCATGTACTTGTTTGGTCCCCGGGATGGTCACGGCGTACCATGTGTTCTGGTGCGCCGGTGATTGGGGTGCCCCCCGCGCCTCTCAGGAGGTCGTGGGGTGGGGCCCTACAGTGGAGAGCAATTGGTGGACCAAGACCTGCCGGGGTTGCGGTGCATGCAATAGCGAATCCCGCGACCCCGGCCTTAGGTCAGAAGGAGGGACACCGTGGTGGTTTTAGCCGGTAAAAGTCCGGCACACCCCCCCGTCTGCCCCAGACGGGGGATAGTCCATGAGGATTTCCCCACGATAAAAAAAAAAAAAAAAAAGGCCTTTACTTGTGGGTACCCAAATAATAAATGTACTTAGTATAAAATATAGATATGTGTAGAAATGCGGTATATTCTTTGTTTGGGCATAAACAGCTTAATAATTTTATTATTTATTATAACAATATACGAAAATCTTACCAAAGTAATCCCAAATGAAGAGATTCTTTCCAAACAGCCGCACAGATTTGAATCCACAGAGGAAAGCTTGCTCCAAGCACTTGACTAGCCCGTTTTCGCCACAAAGCAGTACACTGAGAGAATTTGCGTCCTTGTCTCTTTTCGATTGGTAGTGCCACTTGACTATCGCGTTTACGCAGTCACCTATGAATATTTGTTGAGTTAGTGTTTGTAACAAATTGCCATTAAATTAATTTAAATAGTGACCAATGCGTCGCGCATTAAAGGATCGTTGCGGATGATTGTGTTGTAGTAAGCGTTGAGTTGCAGTGCATCTAGCATTGAAGTGTGGACTGCGAGATGGATATCTTTTTCGGTCTCATAACGTTCGTCGCTTTGCCGATGTGATTGAGACGCAACATAACGTATCAAACATAGTATCAAACGCCTCTCAATGTTGGTCGTAACACGTCGCTTCGCGCTGCTCAGCTTGGATAAGGGGTTACCGCTCAGGCATTTACAAAGACGCGTCGCAAGTTATGGTAGAATGTACCGATCATGTGTTGTATGGTGGAGGTGGACAGGTGCGTGGTGGTGGGCGTGGGCGGCGCGGGCGCGGGGGGCGCGGGCGAGCGGGGGGTGGCCCCGCCGCGCACGCGCGCCGCCACCAGCAGTCGCTCCGTGGAGCCGTCGTCGACGCCCGTACCCAGCCAGCGGTTGCACGGGAATCTAAACGTCAACCATCAACAAATTAGCCCATTCGATGACATCACTATATTTATCAGAGGTACACTGCTGGACTTTCTTTGTTCTTTGAATTGGGTCGCAATAGTTTTAACCAGCCAAGTAGATTGTTTTAACGCAGAAACTCACTAAACGGAAGATGGCGCTTGATCCGTAGGTAGTCGAATTATTCCATGGTTGTTGAGCGTATGCCTTGCAAGACGCAGCCAACATGATTGAACAGCTACTATTTACCACTTGCACTTTCCCAATATTTTTTTTGTGCAAATAGTGGAAATTCACAATAATATCAAACTATTCATACAAAGTAAAATAATTTGAAATAACCTCAACTCTAGATTCACTTGGTTAAGTATTTCAAATTATTTTATTTTGTATGAGGGTTTGGTATTACTGTTAATTTGTACTATTTGCACAAAAATCCTTTATTTTCATTGTAAAATTAAAAACATTACTAACTGTACTGTCAACGGTAATTTACTGATGTTTAATTTAAATATAATGACACTTACGTGTACGTGTGCCCTGTAACTTCATTCCTCACGTAAACTTGATCGAGTAACCACCGCGGCGATAGTCCAGAGTTGTCGTGTCCAATGCGCAGTGTCGATAGAATTCCCAGATTTTTGTGCTACATAACGAAATTGAAAAGGCAATTTAAAAAAACAATTATTTGCAGGTTTTAATGTTTTTTTACTACCCAAATAAAAAAAACATATTAAACATGACTTTCTGTTAACATTTGTTTATTCGTATGTATTTCGGAATCGTTCTTACGAAGATACGATATTTCGCTTAGAAAGTCTTAAAGTTCGTTTATCACTTGAAATAATAAAGATTATGCAAAGTAACATTGATTTACACATTACTTAACCAGACAGATACAAATTGGCTTAAGAATCAATTTTGAAGTCCTTATAGATTTATAACATTCATATTGTTTACATACAATATCAGATGAGTACAATTTAGAAAGACATACTGCTTCAACTTACGTGAAAGACGAATTCGTTAGTGTTACGCGGTATTGGTATTTTTGGTGTAGATTCTCCATTCGCTCCAGATATTGAGATCCAACAGTTAGCGGTAGTTTGACTGGCTTTACGTGATGGTGCGATGAGCACACGGTATGGTAATTCTGCAGGACAAAAGTATTAATATCATTAACTGGAGAAGCGTGTTCAAAAATTCCGTGAATTTTTTTTGCATGACTGTCAATTACGCAATTAGGTTAGAAAAAGCATGCTCACTTCAAGATAAAGAACTCCAATAACATCTAGGTTTTAAAGACTTACTGGTAGTAGGATAGGTATTGGTGAAGCAGAAATAGTCGACCGCGTTCAATGTGAGCAAGTGATAGAGGAATTGTTCCCTCTCCTCTTCGGAGCGAAGGAAAGCCGTCCGTTTGTACTGGGATCTGAGCAACGTGGTATCAGCTAGGAGTTCTCGAAGATGCTTCGATAACAACTTCTTCTCTAGTGACAATCGAACCCAGGCGCGAGCGTAGCCTATTTCAGTTTTAATATCCGTCATTGCTTGCACGTTTCTGTAAGAATATTTTTTTATAGTTTATGGTCTTGCATAGTAATGGTGAAAAACACGATCGAAATTGGTGTTTCTAACGTGACAGAACACCATTCATTATTATTTGCTAACTGACCTCATATCAAAAGTTAAGCTTTCTGGCAGTGGTCGTAAAGGGTTAGGAGGTTGAGATGATTTCCTTTCCAAAGTCCCGGAGTTACTGAGACGATCCCGAGAGCTGTCTCGTGATCCGCCCCGAGAACTATCCCGGGATCGGTTGCCCGAACTTGTACTTTGGTGTGCCTCTACTTCAGCACCCACAGATGACAGATCTGTATTAGAAAGTATTACAATGTTGTTTATTTCCTTTTTACACCAGCGTGTTTTAGCTTTGAAAGAACATTAAAATGTGCATAATCTTAAATGATGAACATTACTTACAGTCGAGCCGTTTGCGCAACACACACCAAGCCAAAGCTGCATGTTCCAAAGCAATAGAATGAAAATGATTGATAACATGTACACTTTAGTATTTCGTTATGGTACTCTTACCAATAATAAACAACAATGATCATTATTAATTCTGGCAGGGTCGTATTTACCTATGTCTTTGTTATATACAGAGACAAGTAAAAGCAAATTATGTACGAATAAATTTTAGTCATAGAAAAATGTCAGTAGTGTATTTGTGAATAAACCAAAGTAGTCCTCTCTTCGGCCTATCAGTAATTTCATATCTAAGGGCATTGACAATTAGCACTTTCATGTCCCTTCAAAATTAAATATTACATCCTTATTATCGGAGAGAATCGTAGTCTACTAGTTATGTGTACATTTTTCTAGCGTATCTATGAAATCCCTTTAAATACGCTAAAGTAGATTGCGAAAGAAAGGGTTTTACCATAATAGTGTTAGGAAAATGAACGCTAAGACGACCGCTAGCAACGCGTTTATTGTAGAACTTTGTATTAATACAGGCTTATTGTCAGTTTAAAAAAATCTCATAAGTTTTGTATTAAGACCAAAGCTTGATTGGTCTAAAACTTAGCCATGGACAATGTTAGAAATTAAAGCCCAACCTACCAGGAGTAAGGTAGTTCGGGTCGATAGGTTTAGTGGAATTGCTGCATTGCTCCAACTCTTGGTAGTTAGTGAGGTGCATCCAAATGGCCGACTTGCCCATTTTGTGTTGCAAGCCATGCGACCACAGCCTTTCTAAAAGGTCACATAGTGAAGCGATCATAGTGCTCTCTTCCACGCCCGTTATAGACACCTCACACCCCAAACCTAAATCCGATTCTTCTGTTCCCATCTTCTCTAGAAGCATTCTTTTCGTTTTGCTTTTGCACTCCTAAAATAAATATCATAAATAAATTATTGTTTCATAAGTAGATAAGATGGTGGTAAAGGATACTAAACTCTTTACAATACCTTTAAAAGCTTTTCAACAAAAGCTCTATTGTTCTGAGCAATGGCTGCAGGCGTAACTTCAGTGGACAGCCTTCTACTAATATCACCCAGCAACAGCTCCGGTGGACAATCTTTAACTTGCCATTTTGCGTTCTTTATACGTTTCAGACTGTTGGTTCTGAAATAGCGAAATAGTTTGTTACATCCTATGTACAGTATCAGAAAATAAGTAGAAAATATTATGAAAAGCCAGCATAGCAAAAAGCAATTCGATTGGAATGTGTATGTAAAATTGTGGTATATTAGTGTGCGCGCGGGTTCCATGCAAACACCAATACGGATATTCCTTGATGAACGCATGAGTTGGAATCTCCCAATAGTAAATCAACAAAACATTCAACAATTATTTAATGTAGCTAATTACTTTATAGACTACAAATGGAGATTAAGGGTCAGCGCAGATCTGGCGAGGCGCAGCGCAGAGCATTTTCACTGCCAAACCATTATAGACTTTGCTAGCGTTGAAATTATATCGGAAATCACCTTTCGCCTCTAGTCCCTTTGATGTTCTCGGGGACTAGTAGTTGTGTTAATTGATTTTCGAGATTATTTCAACGCCAGTAAAGTCAATAATGGTTTGGCAGTAATAAATTCTCTGCGCTGAGCGTCGCTAAATCTGCGTCGCCCCTAAGGCACAGAAAGCATTTACGTTACAATGATATAAAACTCGCGCACGTTGTGACTACTATAATACATTCAACTACAAATTAAAGGATAAGGTTTACGAACATTCAAAATACGCTGGATTACACAAAAATAACTTTATTTCTATCATATTCTTATTTACATATATAAAGCCTAGATTTAAACGAACAATAGATTGCATTATGAAGTTACCTTATTATGGAAAGATCTGTAAATGTTATCAACTAAGATATACCTTTATAACTGTGTATATAAGCATGTAAAACAAAAAGTCTTATCATGAAAACGACACAAAAATAATTTAAATGAATAAATAGAATTGGATGAAAATATAATATTTCGAGTAAACACACTATAAACATATAAAATCACATAATTATTACATGAACGTATTTCATACTGCATGCAATATTAACAAATCGTGCACTTTTAGTACAAAACACTGACTATAACAACATTCAGAAGATAAAAAAAATTGTAGTCAGATTTTGAAAGGCTTCAAAGATAACTTATGAATTATCCAACATATTAGTACAAGATCGTGTCGTCTTGGGCGATGTGCCATCGCTCATAGGCGTGAGGCGCCCCTGTAGGAATAAGATACTTATAAACAAGGCATAAGTTATGCTCACAGGCGCTACCAAGGCTCGGCACAGGCCTGCTTGTGTATATCATAACTGTTTCCTAAGCCTTTCAAAAACTAACTTTTTCTATGATATTGCTTACATGAAACGTTAAAGTAATAGTAACGTTAAATTAATTCGGATTAGGATCTTAAGTCACTAAGGAACTTATGATAATAATTAAAAATTCGTTAAAATAATATGAGCCTTTTAGGCTAATTTACATGAAGCGAGTTTCTCGCCTTGAGTAATCGATACCAAAACGCATAATATACAAAATTCGAATCGTTTAAACTGCACGCAGAAGGCAGTTTAATTGATGTCATACAATATAATACATATGTGAACAACGCGAGCCAATTTTTTTTTTATGATTCCGGTATCAAACACTCTAGGCGAGAAACTAGCTCTATGTATATGAGCCTTCAATTGAGAAGTCGAAAATTTTTGTTTTCAAAAGCTTCAATATTTCTACAGTTTTAATTTTCCCTTTAGCTGCCATGGTTATATTTTACGTAGTTATTTCCTTCAATAGCAATACTTTCCTATCAAAACTTTTTTCGTAAGTAAAAAGGTGATAAAAATAATTATTATTATTATTCCGTAAAAAATATAACTTGTCAGCATATCGGCGCTGATAAAAAGTATTTCTTAACTTGGCTAAGCAGGTATGTATATTATATTTGTTTTTCGGCACGATGAGATAAAAGAGTCATACGTAACCGTAATCACTAATAAACGTAAAATACACATGCATTTAAATACATTCAGCTATACTCTGGTAGGTCTAGTATAGTATTATATTATCTGTGAGTAGGTATAATATATTTTTAACATTTCAGGTTTGTTATGTTTATTGAAATAAGATCAGAATTTTTACAACATGTAATTTATTTAATATGGGGAAAATAATTTAATTGCCTTCACCACAAACATTTAAAAGCTCTTTTAACCTTTTTACTGAGTATTGTATCACAGGTTGTAAAGAAATTTTCGGATATATTTTACTACAATCCTAATATATATAATGAGATTCATTTAGCTACCAAATTCGGTCGTATTTGGTACTTGTTGTTTATAAAAATATGAAAGCAAGGGTTTATTTTTCGAAGCAATAGTTACATTACACGCACTACATGGTAGTGTTAATTGACTAATGCACAATATTAAACATACATTATATCAGGCTTGTACAGTCGCATGCTGCCATACAAAGCAAGTTTACTTCTGATAGACTTCCGGTCATTCTTTAGAACAGAATAAGATGAAACGAATGACCAAAAATCGCGTGTTCACCGAGTTAACAATTTTAATTTATGTTGGTAGTTTATTAGCATTATGTGATCATACAGAACACGGTATAATGTTAATCGAATAGCTTTAGTAGCATGTTTTAATGGAAACATAAGATACGAATTTTTAACCATTTTATTTCTTTTTAATTTGATTTCACGAGGAGCTGCAATAATGATTCTACTTTCTATAGTCAACAGTTAAATATGGTGCCGTACCAAGTTAGTATAAAATATCAATTATTTGTAAGTACTATTGTGTAAATAAATCTATCAAAATGGCTATCTCGGTGCACAACGTGTACGGGGCCACATGCGAGCCTCGGCAGCAATACAAACATTCTTGATAGTTGATGTACGCACGAGAAATCTACGATAATCATATCACGAAAGCTGCACTCGCGGTTAGTTTAACTAAGCGGCTAGGACGGGCTCTATCAAGTGAACTCCGGACAATACAATACGGGGAGCGAAGGGAGCGGGGCCCTCCCCTAAACCGAAGATCGGAGCGGGGCTCAAGGAGTGTTTCACAAGTGTCACAAGGCGCTCGGGCAAGCGGGCGGGAGGGGGGCGCACCTGGCGTCGGGCGCGGGCGGGCGCGCCAGCGCGTGCGCGTCCAGGCGCGCGGGGAAGGCGCGGTAGTACGCCGCGCGGTGCGGCAGGCGCTCGGCCGGCGCGCCCACCTCCAGCGACGCGCCGCCCGCCGCCGCCGCGCCCGCGCCCGCCCACACGCAGTAGCCGCGCGTCGCCAGCCCGCCCTCGCCTATTCGCCGCCTGCAACACATTCTCACCTAATTGCTGTTTTGCCGCGACACGAGATCTGCTCCGCTGCACGACGTCAATTTGTCGGGTACCGATTAGATACACGGAATGAGGATCGAAAACAAGTTAAGTCTTGTCAATCGCCATGGACAGTCAGAAGCTCAGTAAGGTAAATTTAAGTAAATAATGAATTTCAGTCACATCTGTTAGACTGGAAGTAGACAATATGACATATTCTGCTACACATAAATACTATTGAAAATATTATCAGCATCCATTTTTAACACAGCCGTTTCATAAATTTTCTGTTAGGATTAATCATGTAAGTATTGATGTGATGAGATTTCGGTTAGATCAGCTTCTATGGTGTACTGCTTATTATTATTTTCCAGGTGACATTTCGTTAGTATGCAGTGGAATGTGTCCAGTTGGTGCACCTATCTTTCCCAAACCGATGTCAGTTTCCCAGTTCCCATGCTCATTTCAGTCTACATGCTTAAGGCATAACAACAGTAACGTCACACCACGCCAAACACTACCGATCACCACATTATAAGTTAAAAGGTCCAATGAACGGAGCTGGCGTGGCTTGTCGTTAATGTGTTCCTCCCTATTAGGAGTAGTCTTACCTGACAGTTTTGATCCGGTGTTCGAAGACTTGTAGATTGGCATCGTATTCTCCCCAGTTACCCATGATTTTGTTATCGATAAGTGTGGCGAACATTTGTGTTTCGAGGAACCGCGATAGGAAAGGGCGGTGTCGCTGCGGTTGGTCCGACAAGAATGACGCTTTATCAAAGTTCACCATCGACTCGCGTGATGAAAGCCACGAGTCACGGTCCTATAGAAGAAATATTTAGGATTGAACAAATTCAGTTAGATTTCCAGCAAAGAATAGGCCACCTCTTCCCCTACCCTTGGATGTCGTAAATGGATCAGAAATTATGTAAAGCGATCTCCTATCTGCTAAAAACAAAAACTGCAGTCACCAATCTGTCTGCGAAGCATGATGATTGACAGATCAATGTATGGCATTTTCGCTTTTGACCATTCATTGTAGTAGTAATTGAGACACTCCAGTTCAGCAGTGGACGTATACAGGCTGTTATGATAAACATATTTTATAAGCTCTCCCAAGAACTGTTAGATGTCTGATGTTTATTTACCTGATCAGGCATGATGACGAAGTTTTCATACATAAGAAATATGTGCACGAATCTGTTGAGGAATGTTTCTCTCATAGCAACATTGAACTTTATATCTTCGTTGTGTTGATCCTCATCGTTTAGAATTTTTTTCTTTGTTGTTGGCATAACTGTGTCTGCGTCTACGTCATCTATGTTAACACCTGCGGTTTAAAAAGTTGTAATGTAAACGAGTCGACAAATAAGGTCTTTTCAACAAGATGACATTCCAGAGACGTTAATAATAGTAATACGGTTCCAGTCTATAAAATATTAATGGAATAATCAGAAGTTAATGGCAATAGTCTCGCCCCCTATTACATGGGACTTAAACATAACTGGTGAAACGAGGGTGTGGGTGAATATTCGAAATTTTTTAACATTATTTTAACAAATTATTCTTCTCCCGGGTTGTTAACGTTATAGTATTGTCACTTGTCAGATTGTTTTTATTCTTGTCTTATTGCTTGACGGCAGCGGTATAGTTTGAGTTTTCATTATCATAATTATAGTATTAAATATCTGCATTCTTAACTTTGGGATGATGCTAATGACGTTCTCAATTTTTGTTAATATTTTTCGAAGAATGCCCCGTGTACTAAAAACACCTCTGCCGAACCCTTTGGGGAATACAAGGCGTGATGTTATGTTATGTTAATCAGAAGGTGCACAGGTAATGACATTCTTGTAGTGTACAATCTCTTTGTAAGGGATTAATGTACATCGTGCATTGCTATTAAAATATTTCCAAGTCGTAGCTAATTAAAAGTGTTGTTTTTAAAGTTTTTATATTGAAATGCGTATTAGTTACGTCAAAGCTCTAAACACAAAAAGGGAGTGTTTTAAAAAGGTGATACTTGACGGCACTTAGTCAATGCGCGTCACACTTCGGACATCGTTACGTATGCTATCAGAAACTGGCCTTTGTTAATATTTAGGTATTATAGTATAATTACCGCTACGTTTCACGATATCGACGATCCGCTGCAGTGCGTCCATTCGTAAAGGCGCGCGTCGCGTTGGCGAGGCTGGCGGCGATGCATTCAGCGGCCGGTTTTCTTCCCAATCTAGCACGTCGTGGAAAGAGTGCTTCCGACGAAGACCACCTGACAAATAAAAAGATAAAAGGTACTTTTGATCGACTCCCCTGGACAAACTTTATTATAAGTGGTCGACAGGCTCTAAATAAAAGCTAATAGAAATCATTTGCCCAGGCAGTAAGGAAGATACGAGTTAACACGAAAGTCGTCTGTTGTCGTCAAAAGTTTCGTAAGATGACCGTCCTTGCATGGGCGTATTCAGGGTGAGGCAGACAGGGCGCTTGCCCCACCCTGGCACAGGAAAGAATAGGTAAATAAATGGTCTAGATTCAATCAAGTTGCCACCCATGTCCAAAGAACAATTACCCAAAATAGGGGCAGACCAATGCCCGACTCTGTCTTTACTTATTTAGACTTCAAAAATAAGATTATAGGGCAAAATTGCCCCGTAATCCCATTCTGCACTTCCAGATTTACTGAAAAGACAAATATTTACTGTCTGACTGAGTTTGCCCCACCATAGATAAAATCCTGGCTACGCCTATGCGCCCTTGTATATACTTGCAAGCGGTTTACACACGTCACAGAGTGTACCTCGTATATTATTATAATCTTGTTATTGGAACAGAGCGTGACACATGCGAAACACGTGTGACTTAGCAGACGCCTTAAATCTGATCGATAGCAGAATAAGATGTGGTAGTTTGGCTTCAGTTTTTAAACAACGAATAATAAAACTGAACATGTGATGGCGTTATTACAACGCCAGGCTTTATTCGCCATTTGGTAAACGAAGTGAAATTTTATAAAAATACAGTTTATTGTTGTAGATAGAAATAGATACTTAACAATATCCGCAAATATGGCTTATTTTGAGTACTTCCTAAGATTTTTTTAATCCATTTGAAGATATCTGTATCTGACTGTTATGGTGGCCCGGAGTTTACGGACCCGCTTCTTGAGCACCAGGGTCTTGATTGATGACAAATCAAAACGTAACACGCAAATAAAACGGCCGCATTACCATCCTAATGTGTATCGAAAAAAAGAAAGGTAAGTGCCTATTAATTTTGAAAGTACTGAATATTTTTTTATTTCTTTTTTCAATTTTTTCGAGGCTTTATTTCGCTTTTCCGTGACTATGCAAGCCTCATTATGTACGTCCTATTTTATTAGGTACTAAGTACAGAATTTGACATAATTTTATTGTCAGTTGGCCTTGACACGTAGCGCCACTATGAACTGCAAAGATATAAATTGTAACGCGGCATTATTTACGTGTTTTTTTTAATGTCATAGAAAACCAGTGCCCAGATTGCGGGTTCAAAACTTGGCATGTATCAATGTGACTTTTCAGCCATATAAAGGTACTTTCTATGTTAATCAAAGACTCCACTGACATACAGTAAAGGAAAACATAAGAGAGGAAACTTGGACTTAATAGTTTGAAATCGCCAACGGTGTATTTACATAACATATTATTTATAAATATAATTATGAAGAAACTATATATATAACTGCCTTGTTGGTTTAGTGGTAGCAAGCGAGACTGCTGATCGTGAGGACCTGGTTTCGATCCCCAGGTCGGGCAGTGTTATTGGGTTTTTCCGTGAGGAATTCCTCAGTAGTAGCTCGGAGTTTGGATTTATGCCTGGTTGATGGCAATAGACTCGCCCCCTATTACATGGGACTTCAACATAAGGGCGAAATGAGGGTCTTACTATACACCTCTGTCCAACCCTTCGGGGAATACAGGCGTGATGTTATAATTATGAAGAAAATGTGAACATTTAAACAACTTTTACCTGATGGTAAGGTGCAACTGCTGCTCATACTGTCGTTCATATGCTTGTATGATGTTCCATTTATAGGTAGCTTTGTAGGCTCAGTTTCAGGTCTCTGGATCTGTTAAAATTCCATAAATAATATATATGACACGGGTAAGAAATTAAAATGATCTCAATCTTAATAAAATTATCAGATACATAAATAGATAAATACGTTATATCAATTAGTTAATCCACTTAAAGGAATGAGATATGATAATTTAAGTATCAAAATTAACTCTATTGTGTACTTGGTCTATATTTGTTACTATGGAAATATATTGTATTAACAAAGCCATGTAGTAGATTGTTTAAACATTGGTTACTCATTTGATTTTTATCTTACCTGATGTTTATCTAGCACATGATTTAGTTCTTCAATGAAAGGCGTCCTGTGCGGGAATATCGGCAATTCTTCAGGCAGTTGTATATCAGGTTTGTCTATGTCAACTAAACAGAGAGCTGCTTCAGACCCAAGAGCGATGCTCCGAGGACCGTGTGATCCCATGTTCATAGCCCCACTATCTGCATGGAGACCTATTGGTTGATAGAGTAAATTGTTTATATTTATCAGCTAATCCACTAGAAAGCCTATGGAGCTTAAAAAAATGTTCTAATAATAATATTTATTACAAATATTTATGGTGGCCCAGAGGTTTACAGGCTTGCTTCCTATGTATCAGGATGTGGGTTCAAAACCTGGCAGCATCTACATGTCATAATATGTATTTTCTAAGTTAATATAAGACACCACTGACATACGGCGCGGAGAAGGAAAATATCGTGAAGAAACCTGGAATTAATGATCCAAAATCGCCAACATACAGTGAGCAATCGTGGTGCTCAATGATCATTCCTTTGCTGTAGGAAAAGAGGCGTTTTCCCTGCAGTGGGGATAAGACAGGTTCGTTAAACAATTATTACTTACTAGCTTTTGCCCGCAGCTTCGCTTGCGTGATTTTTTTTCACCCCCTTATGGGTTGCATTTCGAGAAACCCCTTCTTAGTGGATGTTTACGTCACAAAATGAACCTACTGTCAAAATTTCAATTTTCTAACCCCATCCCTTTATGCTGTGCGTTGATAGATCAGTCAGTTAGCTTCTCCTTTTATATATATAGATTTATATAATTACTTATTTATATAAATACTTTCGTTTTTTAAATGTAACATTTTAAAAACTTGTAAGTCTTTATAAATATAATACTTATTCAATAAACTAAAGGTTCTTATAGAATAAACGCAATTTCTTAAAGACCAAAGACATTGTCAGTATTTAGTTAAGTAACCAGCATTGAATTAGCCATGCGGCCTATTGACCTCTATTATAAAGTGCATTGTACTATACCCATGACGAATGGCACTGGCGCGTCGAGGAAGTGGTAGAGTGGGGCCGGCAGTATTGGCACATACACGTGCGCCCATGAGAATGGCAATAGCAGAGATACTATGCATTCAGCCACTAGCATTAATTTGTTGTAGTCTGCAAATAAATTTAAATAATTAATTGGTATGTTCAGATTGGATGTGATAATTCTATTTCCTAGGGCTAAATTCAGATGATAGCGCGGAATCACGCGGATGTCTTTTCGCGCCTATCTAGATTTAAGACCTAGATTCTAACAATAATTTTTCACCATTTACATGATCGCTCCAAGAAGTCCCGCGCGTTTATACATAATAATAAAAATAAATTAAAGAAATAATTTTGTTAAAGTATATAATGACGGAAATCTAAATTTTAGCTTCATAATAGTAGGATTTTATTACGGTTACTAACCACTTGACCTAAGTAAAACTTGATGTTCCAGTAAAACACATGTAAAGAGCTGCACCACACATTCAACACCTAAAGTTGAAAACATGGCTCGAAGTGGATAATCCAAAAGAGGTAACTCATCAGGGAGATTTGGCATTCTTATCACCTGAAATAAATGATTAAACTATAATAGTCCCAGTTTTATGTTTTTACAAGCTTTTATTTAACTTGCAATGTTTGTATGTATGTATGTTCTAACATTAAAAAAAAATTGTTTAAATACTTACAACAGGAATCGGGTCCAAATGAGGTTCAGAAGGAGGCACGTAGAGTCGTAAAGCTTGACCGGGAAGTGGCACTGGTACTTCATATAGTAAATTATACACATAAGACTCAGGACTGAGTCCTGGTCCTGGCTGCCTTGGGAGAGATCTATAAAATGTTATAATCTTTACTATTATAAATGCGAAGTAGCTCTGTCGGTCTGATACTTCTTCATAATTAAACTACTGAACCAATTTTGATGAAACTTGGTACAGAGATAGTCTGGAACCCAGAGAAGGACATAAGTGATATTTTTACGCGATAAACAACATCCACGCCGGCTAAGTCGCGGGTGACCTCGAATATGAATAAGTTTAATATTGAAAAACATGAAAAATATTTTTGTACAAAATTATTATGCAAGATCTTTTAAAACAAGGTGCTAGTTCTACTAAAATTGAGTCATCTTAATTTTCGCCTCGCCGTCAAACAGGCGTCAACCTAACGTAAGCACGTAACCAAAGCGGATCAGCAGCTCCGATACGTCGACTCGGCTACGGCTAGGCGACGCCGCGCGGACGGCTCGCAGTAACAGTAGTGTGCTGCAGGTAGGGCGCGGGAGGGGTGAGAGGGGCAAGGGTGGACGAAGAGACATAAGCTCGGGTAAGGAGAGACGTAACCGCGGGGACGACGAACTGTAAGCGCGGGAACCAAGTTGATCACGCACCGCACCGCGGTTCGTGAGCTTGTCCCGAGGCGAGGCGATTACGTTACAATTCCGATTAGTGTGCGTTGCAGTAGGGAGTTTTATACAAATAATACTGAACTCGAGTTGATACGGCGACGATCCCTTTCTGAGTTGATATGTGTGCTTAGACCTTAAGTCTGAATAAGTTCTGCTGCTTGATTATAAAACACAATTAATGTTAATAAGATAGTTAAAAAAAAAAGGTAAACCTTGTCTACTGCAGGAATCATTGGTTTAATATAAAAAATATTTTATACTCTGATCTGTTTTATTAGTCAACCTAAATCACACTCACCTGAATAAATTTTCTAAAAATAACTGTGCCACCCTTATATATGGATACTGACATATGAGAGCTATACTTTTGGCGACATATAGTTTGTCTTTGGCTATATCATAATATGTCAGTGCAGCCCCACTGTGAGGTGCGAGTTTAAATGATCTTGGAAGAGATCTTGAGCTTTCTTTACCAGATGCCTTTCTGTGGCCAGGAGGAGTCTGGCCGCTTGACAATTCTGTGATATACATTGCCTAAAAAACAAACATGAATTAAATTCAAGGATATTTAAAATAAACATTTGTCAGTTTTGAACTTTTTTATATTTACCTGTAATGTATGCATGGCACTGCAGATGTTTCTGTTCCTAACTTCTTCATAGAATATGAGGCTGAATCCATAGTACCGGGATGCATTTTCTCTAGTTACTACAAAGCTATGAAACTTGGGTTCTAATGAATGTTTTTGTGTTCTAAACTGCAGACCAGCAGGCAGACAAAGCTGAAAAATAATAAATTCTCAGATTACCATGCATCATTTTACCTAAACTAAACACAAATTACTTTACATCTAGTTTTACTTGGCTTACTCATAATAACAATTAATTAAGAAAAAGAACATACTTTTTTATGTGAAGCCAAGAACCTTCAAATTAATTCAATTAAAAAAAAGGAAAGTTGGCAGGTAGATATTTATGAAAAGTCCAAACAAGGTGTTAACTCCATGGATACTTTTAAAATTATTATTCTTATAATATATTTCAATACAATAATACATAATAAATAATATTGAACAATGTAAGGCAATCATTAAAGTTCTCCTTTGGTAATTTAATTTTTATAAGTAGATGCAAGTATTAATTAAATACATACTAGTGTCAATTACAGTTAAACAAAGACTTTTAAGAATATGACATTCTACTTGAACACTTACCATACATACTGCATGTTCATCAAATGGGTTGCTTGTTATGTTCTCAGGGTAATGAGCTAGAATTTTTCCTTTGTAAGAACGATCTAAAGGCGATACATGTAAATTGTCACCTAAAATAATAAAGACAATATGTATTTCTTATCGCTGTACAAAAAATAAGAATGTGCCCTTAGACTAATACTTACCGCAAAGCCTATCAGGCTCCAATCCAGAGTCAAAG
Source organism: Amphipyra berbera (assembly GCA_910594945.2). Taxonomy (NCBI): domain Eukaryota; kingdom Metazoa; phylum Arthropoda; class Insecta; order Lepidoptera; family Noctuidae; genus Amphipyra; species Amphipyra berbera. The sequence goes on from OU343127.1 coordinate 9,146,691, forward strand.
TCGAGGCCGCATATCGCAAAATAATCTGCAAATCGACATCCAACAGATAAATCAGAGACAGACATATTTCTATCGACCCGTTATTTACTATTTGAGACACTTTCTCTTCCAGTCTCTGTGCGAAGGTTTTGTCTCAGCATTGTACACTAACTCTTAATTATCGTTAACAATCGATTTGTGTTGTTGGCTCACATATTTTCATTTGGCGTTTAATTTTCAGTGATAATGAAATAAATACAAATTGTCAACGAAAAACTATTCACACCATCACATATTTCACATAACTCAAACTCTAGTCACTCGTCACGTCAACTGACAACTGACCAGTGCTGCAAATAAAAAAAATCTCAATTCCCCGCGTCAGTGTTGTCAATTCCCGCTTCTTTTTGATCCATTCCATCGTCACGTGGTGACCAAGCGATAGCTGGACGACCTTTTTTTTTAGACGTTCCCCTTACTCTTCGATTTCTCCTGTATCTTAGATGCATTTACAAACAAAAAAATTTGCCGCCCCTAAAATGTAATCTGCCGCCATAAGCTTAATATCAGCAGGAGACCTATTAATTGACCGAAAAAATTGGTCTGAATTCCCAGAAATTCCCCGATTTTTGACATTCCCCGCGCTAACCCAACCTTCCCCACAATTCGGGGATTTTCCCCGCGATTGGCAGCGCTGCAACTCGCATTTCGCCTGTCCCTATTAACAATGTAGGTTCTGCAAAACAGTGATTTTACAGGAGAGCACGTCAAAGTTTAAATTGCTTATATTTTTTAAATATATACGACTTTGTTAACATGACTATTTCAAAAACTATGAGAAAAAAATAACTTTTTGTTAAAGCTACTGCAAGACAGTGCTTTTATTAGGTCAATAGTTCAATAAAACCAAAATCAAGAAAATTGCTAATCCGACCTTGTTAATAGGGACAGACGATTTATCTCAGTCTCAGTCAGTCACGTCAGTCAGTAGACTGTAGATCGTACTTTATTAAATATAAAATTCTGACACTTCCATCTTTATACATTCTAGAAATCGCATTATTTGTAAAGTTAAACCCTCATTTATTTCCAAGACTTTCTGATGTAATTATTCGTAATAGACGTAAAAATAACTTATGTATTCGTAGAGCAAATACAGCACTTATGTGGAAAAGCGTATTCTGTTGGGCTCCAAAAATCTATAACAAGCTTCCAGATTCTTACAAAGAGCTAACAGTAGAAATATTTAGAAAGAAGTTAAAGTCCCTTCTAAGTGAAAAGTGCTATTATACTGTTACAGATTTTATGAATGACACTTTCTAAGAAATGTTAAATAGAATAAAATATAATTATTATAAATGTACTAAATTTTAATTGCCATTTTCTCCTATACATGTTTGTTTTTTATTTTTTTATTGTATTTAACTACTTATTTTGTTATTATTTGCACGCCATACATGGCAGAATATGATTGTTACCACAATAATGTATGTAAGATCTTATTTGTACCATGTTCATCCAAATAAAGATAATATTGACTATTGACTATTGACAGCACAGAACACAAATATACATCGACATGAAGGTACCTACGTAAACTATTTTGGGTGGACAGTACAGTTCGACCAACTCTTCTGTGAAATGGCAAATTGACGAAACTTGTGAACATTGATAGTTTAAGTTGCCAGGATGACAATTTTTTTCCATGCATTTTTTTTCCATTCTGTTGCTTGTAGATGGTCTTGCGGACTGTTTCTACGTAACCGGGCAGTTCCGTGCATTTATTAAATATTTAATACTGTTTTATTCTGCCTTTACAATAATGCTCGAAAATATTATTCTCTCAACAATTGGGAAACAATTTGGCTCCTATGTATGTAGTCACCGCCCTCATCGCTTTTGTTGATTGACGGCCTCGGACATTTCGCACATCCGTCCGCGCCGCGGTCGCTGCTGTCGTCCAACGCACCGCATCGAATTGCTTTCATTCAGACGGCCGGTGAATGTGAATGAGTGCGGAACAGCGCCAAACAAGCGCCAAGCAAGCGCCAAGTATAATAAATATAATCTAAGGGTAGAGCTACTAGTATTAACTAGTAAAGGCAACCTTGGAAAAAGTGCATACTCACAGGCTAAAAAGAGCGGTACGCGCATGCGTTCTGAGGTAGTTAGTTAGCTATTGAGGACCGTCCAATATTTTTGCTATTTTGCCTTTTGTTTAAATTAGCTGTGATAACTTAATGACTGCTTGTTTAATGAGTGTCTATGTTTTCAAAAAAATACCTTTATTATTGGACTAAGATAACTGTGAATTGAAGAGCGTCTTTGTCTTCGCTCCGATGTTGGCATTCTATGTATAATTATCTATTATGAGGGATATCAAATTTGACATGAAACATTATTATTTTATATTAGGTAGTTCATTGCAGTGTTTAAAAATTACTAACGACAGTAAAATTGGCATAAATAGAGACATCTTTTTACTACTTAAGAAGCAACCTGTAGTGGCAATCAGATTATATTCTATTTTAGAAAAAGAAACAAAAGTACCTCATCATCAATCTACCTTGTTTTCCCTATCACATAATTATATATCATATATATATTACAATATTTATAAATGTATATATATATACCTATATGTAAGTATTATGTCTATTTAGGGTGTGTAGTATATATTTTGCAGCAGTACACCATGGACTACCCCCTCTATCTTATTCATTGACTTCCTGTTCATCCAAAGGTTGTCTGGTAGATATCGCTATCAGCGATAAGACCGCAATTGTACCCTTTAATGTTTGTTATTATATAAGAGCTGTGTTACAATTTTGGTGTACAATAAAGTATATTCTATTCTATTCTAAAAGTATTCTTCATTCTTTCCGTGCACTGCACTCGCTAGTCGTAACAAAAGCATGTCTCGAATTCCCGATCGTTGAGATAATTATCATTTTCGAGCATTATTGTAAAGGCACAAATTACCTATTAAATACTTAATAAATACATGGAAAACATTTTTGTTATCCTGGCAACTGAATTAAACTCTAAAGGTGAACGCACATTTATCAGAGCAGAAAGAATCGAATTTTAGAATTACTTGTATGAAATCCTATGAAACCTCGCACACTTATCCGAATCGTCCGATTCTTTCGGCTCTTTCGCTTCCTTCGGCTCTGATAAATGTGCGTTCACCTTAATTGTCATAAGTTTCGTCATTTTGCCATTTCATAGGAGAGTTGGTCGTAGTATATCTTATTTTATTATACCATGGGAAATTATCACTATGTATAAGTAGAGCACCTATTACTTATTACTTCTATGGCAAGTCTATGGCAATAATGTTATTAACTAAAGTATGCCAGCTACAAATGACATAATTTTATTGACAATGAATTAGGCGTGAATTAGTTGATAACTGATTGGGCGTCCTTACGTCGATTCCAACAAAAGTGCCTAAAACTTTCTTGAAGTGGATGGAAAAATTCGCCAGACCTAGCTATGCAACTGTTAACTTGGCAACACTGTAAATCAGTCGATGACCTTCAATTTAGTCAATGTTCTAAAATTCCAAGATCTTTTCTACCACCGAGCGATGTCACTGAAAACCAAGGTAAAAAAAGGTGAAAATGGTTAAATTCCTTACGATTTGGGGAATTCCAGACCAATTCTACATAAAAAAAATACCTTGATCTGCAGCAAGTGGCACTGTCTAGCGGATTTTCAGCCTCAAATTAGCCTCCATTGATCCGATTCAATAAGTTGTCAACTGCTGTTCATATGACACGATTTCATCGTGTCATCTGTAGCAGGAGTAATATAAACATTGCCATAGATATAGTAATTGTTCCTAAAAGACATTGTGCCAGAGGAAAACAAACATCGATTGTCAAACGAAAAAGAAAAATGAAAGAATAAAATAAATTGTATAGTGTCAAAAGCAGTGGTGTATTTTAAGTGGGGCGTGTGATTGTAGTTTTTTTTAAATAAAACGTTAATTGTGTAGTTTTTTTACTGTTCTTAATATTTATAGAATTATTTTTCTTTTTTCCTTTGCAAAACTATTAGTTTGTGATTTTAGTTAGCAGCGTTGGATTTTATTGTAATCTTTTGAACTAGATTCAAGGTAAGAATCATCAGTAGCAATTATTATTGTCTATCTCCCTACATATTTTTATTTAAAAACACCGATTATAAAACACACTGAATCGTATTTTTTTATGTGATGCAAGTTGTTTGCGGTACTGTTTCTGAGAAGTGGAGTCCTACGCAATCTCATCGTTATCGCTTAATACTATTGAGGAAAACGGGTGTAATCAAATATCTCATTAATTGAGTCATGGATCTATTATAACCCTTTTTTGAATATAAATTTGATAATTATATATCTAATAACATCAACAATATATTCAACAGTGTATTGAAACATTTAATACAATACATTATATTTGTCGTGTCAGTCCTATTTCATTGTGTTGTTGATATTATTTATTATCAAAATGCAGTGTTTCTAGCAAATAAACCTCTATTTCTAAAATAGATTAGATAGAAATGATTCTAAACGTATCAATTCTAAAGAATTTGTTATTACAGCCATCTTTTGCAGCCTTTCATAAACTGTTACACACTTTTATTCAACATTATTAGTTCTTCTCCCTTTTTAATTTTTGACCTTTTTTATTTGACATTCGAAACTTTACTACTGCCTAATATTGTATATTATAAATAAAAAAACAGTATAAAATATTTGTTTCAGAATGCTAAGAGGAAGAGTGAAACATTTACTACATTGTACCTTTTTCATCTCATTTATATTTCTTTTTCTTGTATTTGCTGGAGCTATAAATTTAAATGATAAAGAAAAAGAAGATATTGATCCATGGGAAAGATATGGATTTTTCGGTGCAATCATTTTATATGCATTAAGACTTTTTACTTTATTAACAATACCTCAAGTCCTGTGCAATTTTGCAGGATTGACATTATTTAATGCTTTCCCAGGAAATGTGAAACTCAAAGGTTCCCCTCTGCTAGCACCTTTCATATGTATCAGAGTTGTGACCAGGGGTGATTTTCCTAAACTAGTGAAAGATAATGTAACAAGAAATATGAACATGTGTCTTGATGTTGGTATGGAAAATTTCATGATTGAAGTTGTGACTGACAAAGCAATTAATTTACCAAAGCACAGGCGAGTTCGAGAAGTGGTTGTGCCAGCAGAATATAAGACTAAATCAGGTGCTTTATTTAAATCAAGAGCATTGCAGTATTGCTTGGAAGATAATGTTAATATACTTGCAGAAAATGATTGGATTGTGCATTTAGATGAAGAAACATTGTTGACTGATAATTGTGTGAGGGGTATATTGAACTTTGTATTGGATGGCCAACATCAGTTTGGTCAAGGACTGATCACCTATGCTAATGAGCACATTGTTAATTGGCTCACAACACTTGCTGACAGCTTCCGTGTTGCAGACGATATGGGAAAACTAAGGCTACAGTTTTATTTATTTCATAAGCCACTTTTCAGTTGGAAAGGTTCTTATGTTGTAACACAAGTGAGTGATGTGAAATTTTAGATTCTACAACATCATTATACCTATATCTTTTACAAAACTGCTATCTATAATTCATTTGTTTATTTGCAGGTAAGTGCTGAAAAAAAAGTGTCTTTTGACAATGGCCTTGATGGATCAGTAGCAGAAGACTGTTATTTTGCTATGAAAGCTTATACAGAGGGCTATACTTTTAACTTCGTAGAAGGAGAGATGTGGGAGAAATCACCATTTACTTTATGGGACTTCATGCAGCAAAGAAAAAGGTGGATTCAAGGAATACTTTTGGTAGTACATTCAAAACAGATACCTGTGTTACATAAGATTTTTCTAGCAATATCTTGTTACTCGTGGGTAACACTGCCATTATCAACAAGCAATGTTTTCTTAGCTGCTGTATGTCCAATACCTTGTCCAAAGGTTTTGGACTTAGTATGTGGATTCATAGGCGCTGTCAATATTTATATGTATATTTTTGGTGTCATTAAATCATTCCCTATTCATAGATTTGGAACAGTAAAATTCTCTTTACTTATTGGTGGAGCCTTAGCTACCATCCCATTCAATATTATTATTGAAAATGTGGCTGTGATTTGGGGAGTGTTAGGTAAAAAGCACAAATTTTACATAGTAAACAAGGAAATTAAGATTCCAGTGACTGTATGATTCTTCAATTCAATATTTCATATCATTTTAGAGATTTACTGATTTTAAAATAGTAGTGCACATTATACTTAATGTAGGTACCTACTAATCTTGCACTTACTTCAAGTGCAAATAACATGTGAGTGAATCATTATTTATCATTGATTTCACATAGATAACATAGTACCAAAATGTTAGTCAGTGTGTTATTATGTTTGTTACCAAAGTATCAAAATTTACAACATTTTTTTTTTATAAATGGAAAGTTGATTAAATATTAAGCACAATATTAATATTTAAATAGATACATAGGTAAAGAATGATAATTTTGCCTTTATATCTATAATCTACAGACATTTTATTTTTGGATACCTTGTTGTTTCATACTGAATGAATCTATTTTATTTGTATTCGAATTTTGTAAATGTCTACAGTAAGTCACATTATGATTTAGTATAATTTTAGTTCATATTGCAACTACCCAATACCCAGTATGCAGGACATTGTTGTATTAGTATTGTTATGATACCTACTTAATTAATTATTTTACATTTTGTACACCTAATAAACTATGTTAATGGTAGGTAGGTGTAGGTTATGAAAGAATAAATATTCACTAAGTAGCTTGTACTTTCCTATCTAAACTATGTGTGTCACAATTATTATGAACAATGGAAAATGCTTTGAATTGTTTGCTACACAAGCTTAAGTGCTTATGTATTTACTTATACTAGTTATACTTTACTGTCCTCCATAATAATATTCTATACAAGCAGATAAAACATTAATAAAACTGATTTACATAATCTCAAGTTGGGACTAATAATGCAGAGTAAGAAATATGCTTTCTTGAATGCTGTGCTCCTAGGCCTGTATTAATAAAAATATCTCATTTCCAAATGACATGAATTCAGTAAAAAAAGTTGTCAGAAGTGATATGGGATTCTACTTTATGGTAGCTCCTTATGGGCCCTTGTGTAGTTTGTTTGCCGAGAATATCTAAGACAACTTCTAGGATAGTATCGTAGGCAAAAATGTCCTATTCAAATTTCTTTGCAAAAATAATCTATCTTAACTATTTTCTATTTACATACACACAGAATAAATAAATTATTGAAATATTTGTACTTACATGAAGCATGTTAATAAATAAAGAAATAAGATTAATTTACTTATATTTTTAAATTGGGCTGTAACAACAGGTATTCTCATGTGCGTATTTTTTAAAAAGCTGCTACTTTATTTTAGAAACAGCTTCTTGTACAGAATTTCTAAACACTTTTCATTTTATAATGAATAGGATCAGATTACAATGATTATTTTCACTAGGTGTACTTAAACAACATTATGTAGTTAGACAGGTGTGTAATGAGTTATAATGAGATTAATATTGGAAAATGGATGCATAAATAATGGGTACCTAGCCTTCAATTTTATAATTGGTTCCCACCTTGGGACTATTTTCGTCTGAGGTTCCCAAAAACTAAACAATTTTTTGTGATTTGTCTTCACGTTAAATAACGATACTCATTATTACATAATTTATTGATATCATAGGTCAAAAGTGTATAAGTTTAAGGGACTGTTCAACGACGACGACGGTTGTCAACGTGCTCTCGTGTTCTATTCTCTACCTGTATTTAAATAAGACTTATTTTTCATTGAACTTGTTGCGCCCGCCAGTACCTGTACGCCGTTGTAACGTGAACAGCCTCTAATACTTAAATTATGAGTGAACCCGATCGAGTACAAGTCTTTGAATTAAAATTGTTGTTTTTACTTATGTGAGATGTAAGTTATATTTGAATTTGTATTTAAGGAAATAATGTATAATACTTGAAAAGCAAATACATAGTAAAATGTTCATGACACAAATTTATGTTACAAATTATAAAAAAATTGTTAAGTAATGTAATTTGAGTAGAAATTTTTAAGTGTAAGTAATATTCACACAGTATTCTGTCCAATAAATTTTAAGTTTTTATCAGTAAAAATTGCAATAAAATTGTTATTGCTTTAAAACACCACATCTGACTAGTCATGTAAATATTTATGAATAAATAGCTAGTTGTAATGTGTAGTAGTGTAGATGAATAAGTAATTACCTTTGTTAATTGGGGTCGGTATCTACTTTGTTTCCTATATGATAAAGGTTAGGGTTCAACTCTGTTCAACCCATTGAGATGATCTTAGTATTCAATTACACAATTACCTCTGTTAATTATCATTTAGTTCATGAGAAAAGACATTATGGTCCTGATAATAAATTGAGTCAGTTGTGAATAAAGGGTGATACATGATTGTTATATTTTGCTTAGTTTGGAACGATACATCGATATTATGTTATAAATCATAGTCCCAAGTGATTACGCCTTAAAATAATTTCTTATTTTTGTATTATTATTATAATTTTATTATAGTTCCTTCATAGGTTATTGATTGGCAGTTGATTGTTGTATGTTTACGAACTTAATTAAAATAGGTTCATCCCACTTTGTACATACATATTATTATAAAAAAAAAAACAATTAGGATCTAGAAATGTAAAATAAATTCAAGCATTGAGATGTTTTGTAATTCACATCACTTACCTTTTTCATTTTCTCGGGAAGGACGTGTATGTAACTATGTATGTCTAATTTCCTATACAACAAGATCGTCTTACACCTAGCTATAAACATGCATTCTACTTACATAGTCAGCCCATTACTGTCGCATTGCTGGGTATGGGCCTCATCCCAGAATGAGAAGGGTTTAGGTCTTAGTCCATCACGCTGGCCTGGTGCGGATTGGCGGACTATATACACCAGAGGCCCCCAAACTTTTTTTGTCTCGTAGACCACTTGCCTTGTTTTTCGGTTTTGCGTAGACCCTCTGCATAGCTAATATTTCATTTTTGCAAATTCATCGACTTCAAACATGTTTTTGACTGATTTCTAACTGTAGTAGGTGTAGAGTGAATAAAACACGTTAAGTTACACGTTAACATTTAGTAAACCTACAACAGTACTATCGTCGTCGGTCTGTTTGTTATGTTTTCAGGTAAAAAACGACACATTCGTGTATGGGGGGGGGGGGGGGGGGTTATTCCAATAATGGAAAGTCAAACTTAAAGTCGCGACCTGCTTAAATGAGATCCACTATCGTGGACCCCCATTGACATCTCACGGATAGGGTATCATATACAAATACATATATGGATACGTACCTATCTACCTACGGTAAAATAACCGTTCGCTAAATTATAACATCTGTTATTTTTCCATAGGTATTTTGTTTGTTTTCCATACAATCAATCATGAGCTCTGCTTTCTATGGGACTGCATACAATAGAGAGCTCAAACTGAATTTCAGGACCTACCTACTCAACAAACAAGATATAAAGTACCTGAGTTTTTAAGTTAAGCTTTTAGTTATATAACAGTAAAAGTTTCATTAGAATCCGTCCAGCTGTTCTAGAGTGATGCGGTACCAAACAGACGGTCATTAATTTTAAAAATATTACTTATATTCGATTTTGTTGCTTATTTCTAGTACTCCTTGCCAGTTTTCGTGAAAATATATCCAATATACAGACTTTTTGTCTTTTACAGTTTTATTATAATAAAACTGTAATAGATAGATGTTTAAAAAAAAACAGGTGCGTAGTACCCACAACAAGTGCGCGTGTATTTATTTATTTAGGAAAATCAACAGCTACATAGAATTTATGAATAATTTAAATAAGTGTCGTAAAGCCAATTACAGGTTTTCACAAATAGCAACTGAGACTAAGAAAACACTCTATAGCAAGACAATTACATTAATACAGTATAGTAATAGTCGCAAAGTAAAATCAAGTACACGTCATAATTAATTGAAAAACTTAAGCGTCCTTCTTGCCGTGATTAGTGGCAAATGGGTCAAATCATCAAATGAAAACTCCTTACAAAGTTTATTAAAACCATAGCTTGCTGGCACAATAAATGAATTTTGCCTATAATTAGAAGAAGAGGTAGGGACAGTAATTGGTGGATTATATCTAATGGATCTATAGGGAACACTGAAACGAAGCTTATGCAAGAGATCAGGATAGTCAATTTCACTTGAGATTATTTTTTAATAAAAACGTACAATCAGCTAATCGACGGCGATTTGAAAGTGGTAGGTAGTAGGTATCTGAATTTTTTTATAAACATTTGGTAATTAGCAGAGCAATAAGGAATTTGAAGCCAAAAACAAAGAAATCTGTTAAAACGTTTCTGTATATTTTCAAAACGGTTAATGTAAGTACCTACTTATCGAATTAGGTACTTTAGGACTATCTCTGGTAGCCCTCGATGTAGCGGCCAAGTAGGTTGCGGTGTCGCTTCGGCGACATCGCAACTGAGGCGGGCCGCGATGTCGTTTGGAACGCATCGCGGCTGAGTGCGGGAGGCCGTGGCGGGAGAGGAGTGCCGGTATTACGGTGCGTCGTTCTCCCTACCTTCCGCGGCCTTGACGGGGCCGCCACCGTCAGATGGCGGACGCGGTGGGGCCGCAGGGGAAGAGGAGTGGCGGTGTGTACCTGGCCGCCCTTTCTATCCTCTGCGGCCGAAAAGTGGTAGGCGGCGGGGCCACTAATCTGACCCGTCGCAGGGGGACCAGGGGTGCCCAGACACGGGGTACTCTGGCGCCCATGTACTTGTTTGGTCCCCGGGGTGGTCACGGCGTACCATGTGTTCTGGTGCGCCGGTGATGTGGGGTGCCCCCCGCGCCTCTCAGGAGGTCGTGGGGTGGGGCCCTACAGTGGAGAGGTCCACCAGCAACTGGTGGACTAAGACCTGCCGGTGTTGCGGTGCATGCTTAGGCGAATCCCGCGACCCCGGCCGACGGTCAGAAGGAGGAACACCGTTGGTTTTAGCCGGTAAGAGTCCGACAGACCCCCTCGCCTTCCCCGGGCGAGGGACATCCATGAGGATTTTCCAAAGAAAAAAAAAAAGGTACTTTAGGACTAAATATTGCGACATTGGTCCATTGTTACAAAATAAAATTCAAAAATAATAATATTGTATGCTTACTGTAACTAGAATATTTAACATAGTTAGGTATTTAAATAGTGGTCCCCAAACTAGGCAGCGCCTGTATCCTGGGAGCCTGAGTTGAGTTTCTTAAATTTCAATTCGAGACATTAAATGTTTGCGTTAACTTAAATTTAATTATTGTTTTAAAATGGACAGAATACTTAATTAAATAAGGGTAGGGAACTATCAAGATAAAATAAAAATAAATTGAACAAAATAAAATATTTCTGAATTATGTTGTAGTGTGTGTGGGAGTGAGGGTGAGTGTATTTGTCAGTGTGAGTGTGTGTGAGTGCTAGTGTCAGTGTGGTGGTGAGTATTATCGTAACTCGTGCATTCCAGACTTGAGACCAATAATCGAGGTGACTTGACATATGTGCAGTACTATATTTTTAATGTTTTAGCCTGTTTAAAGCACCGAGAGAGTCTTATAATAAAACCAAGTGCCCTAGAAGCCATAGCAACCATTTCATCAATGTGCTTGCTAAAGAGAAGTTTGGAGTCGTGATACGACGCCTAAGTCGTATTACCTCGCATCTTGGTACTGGTAGGTCTTTAAGTTTGTAGGATGTGGGAAGAGTAAGGCGTTTACGGCTATAAAAAAACTACAGAACATTTAAAAGGATTGAGATCTAGTTTATTAAGTTTGCAATATTCATCAAGACGTGTCAAATCCGATTGCAGAGCTTCCATATCTTTAGTAGATAGTATAGAAGAATATATCTTCATATCATCAGCAAAACGGAGTAGGTGAGAGGAATGGAAGCAGGAGTCAATGTTGTTCACGTAAACAATAAAGAGTAACGGGCCATCAAGAAGCCCTGAGGTAGGTACCCCACTGGGGACAGGAATCCATCTCGACATGTTATTACTAATAACTACAGCTTGTGACCTATTTTCAAGATATGAGGAAAACCATCTTAGTAAATCCCCCCTAATACCAGTATTCAACAGTTTCGATTTAAGGATACAGTGATCAATGCGGTCAAATGCTGTACTGTAGTCAGTATAATAACATCGATCTGAGCCCCATTATCCATACTTTCCCTTAAAAAGTCGTTCAGCAGTGTCAGATTTGTAACAGTCGACCGGCCCCTAAGAAACCATGTTGGAACCTCTTTCGTTTTTGAACGAATAGTTTGTGATCAGGTTTACGCAGCGAGGATTGAAAAAACGGTTGTGGCACAGCACTTAAATGTTTACGAATTAATGTTTATTACCTACTAGATGTAACGTGGACAAAGTTAAAGGAGTAGGTACCTACCTATGTAAAGATCGTAGCATGTCTGTAATTTCTGCCTACCCCTATGGGAAAAAGGCGCAATTTTATGTATGTTTGTACATTTTAAAAACCGATGACACGATCATCTTAAGCATCGGTCACTATCACAAGTGAATCATCATGAGATTGGGGAGCATCGGTGCGTCATGCAGTAATGTTGTTGCGGATTAAGGCCTAAGATTACAACTAGCGGACAACAGCTGTAATATATCGGATAAGATACACATACACGAGTAGGTAAATGCTTCATGCTATCATACAAAATCTATACAAACAGCACTATTATTGCTATCTTATCGTCAAAGTAAGTACCTACCGTACCTACAATTTTGTACCGGTGCGGCACGGTCAGCGTGCACTTCCTATCTATTACATAAGTACCTACAGTAAATGCTAAGCCTACTTGTATTGTCTCAGACAGCATAACATCACAACAACATCACGCCTGTATTCCCCGAAGTGTTGGGCAGAGCTGTATAGTAATACCCGCATTTCGCAGTATGTTTAAGTCCCATGTAATAGGGGGCGAGCCAACCTATGTTTCAAATAGGTTTAAGGAAAACGGAAACGATTTTTCCGTAAACTGTTAACTACATACCTACCCACCTACTTTTTATGAATTATTTGTATTGGTAGGTATTACGGATGACCTAATCTCCTTCTTGTGTCTCTCCAGTGAAAGTTTACGAGATGATATGATGATGATGATACGAGGGGCGTTCGATGTATTCTCGGTATGGGGGTGATTTACTAATGATGTGGGTAATTTGACTAATTGATTAATTAAAGACATTATCTGAGGGTATAAAGGGAAAATTTCATATAATTGTGATCATTAGTTTGCTAGTTATCCTTAGTCAACGACAACTGGAATGGCTAACGTGACAATGTTAAAGAAAATCGAGCACCGCGCTGTGATCAAACTCCTTACCAGACAAGGAAAAGTCAAAAAACTATTCACGAAGAGATGGTGGCTGTTTACCAAAATTCTGCACCTTATCCCATTATCTACGGTTCAAAAGTGGTCAAGTTAATTTAAATGGGGCAGAAAGAGTATTACCCTATATATTACTATACTCTTTAGAGAGTATTGAAGACGACACTCGCTCGGGCGGCCCGATAACTGTCTCTACGAAAGAAAACGTGAAAAAAGTTGTCAAGCTTATACTGGAGGATGCCCGAATGAAGATGAAAATGATAGTAGAGATGACCCACATCTCCGTTGGTACCATACACACTATTCTTCATGACCTTCTTTACCTTTCAAGTCAGTGCAAGATGAGTGCCGCAAATGCTCACGGCGCACACTGGGAAAAAAAAAACTTTTTTTGTTCAAAAATCTGCCTACACCACAATTTTTGACGTTTCGCTGCCATTTTTTTTATACACTTCTGAGATAACACACTTTGGTGTGTCACTGCCACTTTTCCCTAAAAGTAAATATCATAACCTCAAAAAATAGGGAAATGAAGCAAAAACAATTCCTAAAAAAAAAAATGTTTTACAAAAATCTGTTTCCAGGGGGTTTTTCGGGTCCCTGGTCATAAATTTATTGTCTGTTTATAAAAATTCAAAATGGCGGACACAATATGGCGGCCTATAAAAAAATGCTTTATTTTGCTTTCTTCCAATTGATACGTTATGGTATTGACTTTTACAGAAAAGTGGCAGTGACATACCAAAGTGTGTTATCTCAGGAGTGTATAAAAAAATGCCAGCGATACGTCAAAGATTGTGGTGTAGACAGTATTTTGAATAAAAAAAGTCATTTTTTTCCCACTGTGCGGCGCCCCAAAAACAAGTGCGAATCGAGTGCTGTAGAGAGTTTTTAGAGCTCTGTGGTGAAGTTCCATCAAATATTTTTGGTCAAATTGTTACTGGAGATGAAACATGGGTTCATCATTATGACCCTGAATTTAAGCAGGAGTCCATGCAGTGGCACACGAAGGGCACTGCCTCCATTAAGAAACTCGAAAGTCGTTCCGTCTGCAGTTCAGACATGGCCGCAGTATTTTGAAACTCAAAGGGAATTTTGCTGATTGAGTACACAAAAAAAGGTGAAACCATAAACAGTATCCTACGCATCAAACCAAAGAAAGAAGACGGTCTAAACTGACCGCGCCGGTGTGTTGCTTCTTCACGACAACGCCCCGGTCCTTACGGCGCGTGTTTCCAGGGCTGCTGTGCGAGATTGTGGTTTCGAAGAAATTAACCATACCTTAGTTGTTCCTTAATTTGAAAAAAATACCTTCGTAGGTTACGATTTTCCAACGATGAAGAACTCAAAGCGGCAATAAATGAGCATTTTTCAGAGAAGGAGGAAAGTATTTTTTTACAGGGTATTGAAAAGTTAATTTCGAGATGTACCTAATAAATGCATTGAGGTAATGGGGGATTATATTAAAAAATAATTTTAATTGAATTTACGTTTTTTTTCATGCCGATACCGAGAATACATTGAACGCCTCTCGTATATACTGGCGAACGAAACTTTGCTCCAATAGTCTGTTTAGATATATCGGTAGAAAAAACATCGCGCCGCGCATTTTTGCAGTACGTGGGGTAGGCTTTATTTGACGGCTTT
The DNA here is from genome assembly GCA_910594945.2 of Amphipyra berbera. NCBI lineage: Eukaryota > Metazoa > Arthropoda > Insecta > Lepidoptera > Noctuidae > Amphipyra > Amphipyra berbera. The sequence continues at coordinate 9,161,778 of OU343127.1, forward strand.
TAGAGAAGATTATCCATTAAGGCGGATTTACATTAGGCCAGTTAATAACTTCAAACTCGAGACGAGTCAGTGCTGACTCGCTGCTGCAATCGTGTAAATTATCGCTATACTGGTCGATATAGGTATGTTTACACGATGCCAGTACCAGGTCAGCACAAACTTCTCTTGAATTTTAACTACTGAGACAGTGTAAATCCGCCTTTATGTGTCAAAACAGATATAGGTGAGTAATAAGACCGGCTTTTTCTTCTTTATGGAGAGGTCCCTAATTAATCGATTGAGATCGAAATATTTATAATTAATCTGTATGTAAGACAATTTTAATTGCATCTCGCCGTAGGTATGGGTGGGTATTGTTGTATTTTATGAAACAGAGGCGGCCTATTTCTAGTCGGAAATCACAATACCACTGAACTTATAAACAATCACTGATATTTATCAACATAATCAGCCCATTATTGTCCCACAGCTGGCCAAAAGGGTTTAAGCCTTAGTCGATCAGGCTGGTCTGGTGTAGTTTGGCGGACTACACACACAATTGGGAACAGTTTTACAGTCTTCTAGGTGTGCAGGTTTCCTCACGATGTTTTCCTTCACTGATAATGTACCTAAGTGCAGGGGACCTGAAATCGGCCCGGGCATTTCAGAGAGGGTCGGCCCAGTGCTGGCAAATTATTCCCAAGCGATTACATGGACGACGTTTTTTTTTAGACTCTTCCCTCATTCTTTCTCCTGTATATTGAGTGCATTTACAAACAAAAACAATTTTGCGGCTTCTTTTTAAAGCGATAGGCGATAGTTGGACGACCTTTTTTTTACTTTCCCCTCACACTTTCGATTTCTCCGACAGTGTGATCGGCCCATTAGGCCACACCGGCCGATCTGGCATCCGGCCCATCGGGCATTTGCCCGATTTGCCCTATGGCCAGTCCGGCCTGCCTAAGTGATAGTTAGAAGAAAGAAAGAAAGAAAATTATTTATTCTGGACTCACACAGGCAGTTACAAAAACAAAAACAATATAAAAAAAAGAAAAAATAAGAATTTAGACGAGGCCAAAAAGGTAGTTACATTCAGATCCGCACATATATGCGAGAAGTTAGAGGTGTGTGCTGAGATCGCTGCTCTCTTTTTAATATTTCCTATGAACACAGTTCATATCAGTTCCACCCAAATTCAAAGAAGGCTATTTCACAAAAAGAATTGTAACCTTATTACTACTAAGTACCTAGGTAGGTACTTACAATTAAAACCAATTGAATCCTTAAATATTAACTATTGAATATGTATAATATTATTATCATTTTAGCCTCAAGTGACCTAGGCCGAGCCAAACAGTTATTGAATATACCTGTGGAGGAAGGAGGTGTGGTGGTCCTCCAACGAAAAGGGAGGATCCTCCTACCAGGTGGGTCTTGTGCCTGGCGGGCTACTGTCCAACGGTTGATGTTGGGAAGTTGTATATACTAACTCCGTGTCAGATCTTGATATCGCGATGCAGGATTTGTGACGTTTCATCTGACAGCTGTCATTGTTGTCGCTGTAACCTGCTAGACATTCGATGGCTGCGTAATTCTCATGTGGCGTGATAGGTGCCGCCACATACCTAAGTCTAATTTATTTATATTTAATTCCTTTCAGATTTGTTCCTGACACATTCCACTAAAATAATTATGTTTCATTTTCTCTACTTTTCCGGAATCCTTAATAACTATTATACCTAGTCTGGCCATAAATACTGTTACAATTAAAAATAAGAAAGATATTACATTTGAATTTGGAATCTGTCATTTGTATAGGTACGATTGTTCATTGAGGTTTCTAATTTTGGCGCCAATACGTTGTACAATATTTTGCGATATTAAAATGGAGTGGGGTGATAAAGAGAACCGCAAAGAGTATAGTAATAATATGGAGAACCGAATCGCTGTGATTGCATTACACAAAGTTGGTATGGAGCCAAATGCAATTTTTAAAACTCTCCATACGCTTGGTATTAGTCAAATGATTGTGTACCGGGCTATTAATAGGTACAATGAGACCTCCTTCCTCTGTTTGTGACAGAAAAAGATCTGGCCGTCCACGTAGTGTTCGGACGAAAAAGGTGGTCAAAGCAGTAAGGGAAAGAATTCGAAGAAATCCTGTCCGAAAGCAAAAGATTTTATCTCGGGAGATGAAGATAGCACCCAGAACCATGTCGCGTATTTTAAAAGATGACTTAGGAGTTGCAGCCTATAAGAGACGCACTGGTCATTTTTTAACTGATAATTTAAAAAAGAATAGGGTGGTAAAATCGAAACAACTACTGAAGCGATACGCAAAGGGAGGTCACAGAAAAATTTTGTTTACGGATGAGAAAATCTTTACAATTGAGCAACATTTTAACAAACAAAATTACCGTATTTATGCTCAAAGCTCTAAGGAAGCTTCCCAATTAGTCGATAGAGTGTAACGTGGGCATTATTCAACTTCAGTGATGGTTTGGTGGGGTGTTAGCTATGAAGGAGTGACTGAGCCATATTTTTGTGAAAAAGGTATCAAAACATCGGCACAAGTGTATCAAGATACCATTCTTGAGAAGGTAGTTAAGCCCCTTAACAACACCATGTTCAATAACCAAGTATGGCAATAACCAACAAGACTCGGCGCCGGGTCATAAAGCTCGGTCCACGCAGTCTTGGTTGGAAGTGAACGTTTTGGACTTCATCAGAGCTGAAGACTGGCCGTCGTCTAGTCCCGATCCTAATCCGCTGGATTATGATTTATGGTCAGTTTTAGAGAGTACGGCTTGCTCTAAACGCCATGATAATTTGGAGTCCCTAAAACAATCCATACGATTGGCAGTGACGAATTTTCCCATGGAAAGAGTGCGTGCTTCTATTGATAACTGGCCTCATCTTTTAAAGGACTGTATTGCAGCCAATGGAGACCACTTCGAATAAGCTTTTAAATTGTTCTATATTTATGTATTAAACTAACACACTGTAAAAGTAATAAATATTATTTGCAATAAAAAAAATGTTTTTTCTTCATGACAATATTTATGGCAAGATTAGGTATTATACTAGCTGCCCGGGCAGACTTCGTTCTGTCAAAAGTTTATGGCCCGTAGTGGGAAAAGAAAAGTGTTGTTTTTACTCTTTTCCATGCAATTTTTATGTTTTTCCTCTCCATAAGAACCTTCCTTATGCCTTAAGGAATATATAAATAAAAAAAAAGCCGAATTGGTCGAGCCGTTCTCAAGTTTTGCGCTTGGCAATAGATATATAATTATATCTAAAAAATATTAACTTTTTTGTGAACTGTGTTAATTAAAATATGATAAATAAACATTTCATTTCATAAAATTATTTATTTTTGTTAACAAATTAACATTAATTAATTTGTGTTATAGTCACAAAAATATTCAGTTCTTTTTATATTAGGCTATTTGCCCTTTGGTCTTTCACCTGCACGCGCATATCTAAATCGGCCACAAACATGGCGTGCGAAAAAAGTGATCCACGCGCCATTTTTCACAAATACTTATCAAAATAGACAACTAAGCTTGTTAGTATCATAATGTACTATTATCATTGTATTAGGAAGATACCTAAAGTTTGCTTTTTTCCTCGCAATTGTGTTGAAAAACGTCGTATGAAACGCGTGTGCATTGATCATTACACTCTCGGCTCCCGCATAATACCGCCTCTAGTGTAATGACCAACACAGCACACTTGTATCGTAATGTACTATTATGAGACTGATTTTCATTCCTTGTAGGTACTTAATTTTCGAACGATTTCAATCCCTACTTTTCTGTTACAAAAGGGCCTGAATATGAAATTGAACCAGCCATCTTCGTTGATCATCTGTCCGATAGAAATACACAGAGCGTGTCGGCTACTTATTATTCCGCGCAAGTTGACCGTAGAATCAACTGGGACTACCAGGGCAAATGAGTTGTTTTGGTGTTCGTCGATCGTGGGCGATGGATTAACAACCTATCACAACATGCGCAAACAAACAAACAACAATATTTGTGCTATCTCTATGTAGATATAATGGTAAGTTTTTAATTTTGATAGATACATAGTTTTAAATGTGGCGTAACAGTGATAGCCTAGTGGTGTGACCGTCGGACTGCCAAGTCATGGGTCTCGAGTTCAAACCAAAATCACGCACCTCTGACTTTTCGGATTCATGTGCGTATTAAATAATTATCACTTGCTTAAAAACAGTGAAGGAAAACATCGTGAGGAAACTGGCATGCCTGAGAGTTATTCTCGACGGCGGCATAAATTCTGACACCAGGTTAGTCACTAACCGCACGAAAAGAAGAAGAATGTGGCATAGCCATGTGGGTGTAGTAAAATATCACTAAGGGTACCTAGTACGTGAACAGCAGCATCCTCCTATGTGCTAAAATCACCATCGTCACCATTCGGTTACCAAGCGTGGCGTGGTGATTATGGCAAATGGGAATATTATTCACGATTGATCATTGCAGCAGTCCTTCTATGTTAGCATAGAATTGACTGGTAATCACGGTGTAATTAGGTAGGTACTGAACACACAAACATTTGACTGGTCTGTTTTCCTTCTCATAAGCTCATGAAAATTCTATACTGTTTTAATTTTTTATAAACTAATGAAATATTTCGTTACGCTTTCGGAAGGTGGTCTCAGCTTAAAGTAAAGCCGGAGAGAGGCTGTTTTCCCATGGGCGTTACAAGAGCAAGGTATAGAGGTAAAGATTTGGACGTGGCTGAACCTAGCTGACAGAAATAATATATAGGATCCAGCATACAAATATGTAGGTACCTAAATAGAATACGTGGCAGGCACTTGAAGTTAGGTAATAAACCGTCCTATCTATGCGTACGTCCCTTGAGAAATGAGTGATGTGATAGTTTAGTATCTACGTGCACAATATTTCTCCATAGTAATTTTATGATGGGAGTTACCGTGACTTACGCCAATTGATACCGTATGCGAGCAAACAATCACAAGGCTATTACGATAAGTACTAGAACGATCGAAGGCAATCTATTAAAAGTTTATGGACAGCGGACCGTTCAGATTGATTGAACAGCTCATTTTATGTGCTCTAAGCGTCAGGAGCAGCTCTTTCAAACTGCTGTGACTTTTATGCACTTTGCTATCAAAGATAACAAACGCGGTATTTTAGCGACTGTAGTATTTCGTATGTTGCCAATATTAATATAAACTACATCGACAATACTCAGTGAACTGCTGTTTTAACAAATGGGTGGATCCAAAATATCAGAGCAAAGAATATCTTACAAGATGGAGAGCCTATAGAGCCAGAGGATTATTAAAGTTATGTAAGGTACACCGGTGCTTTCAAGAAATGATGGACAAAAAATGAATTGCGGCTCTTTTACAATGTCTATTAACAATTACTCTTAGTTACACTCCCAAACAACACCATCTAAAGAGCTGTATGTGTTTATGATCCAAGTTAAAATAAAAGATTACATTATTATAATTCAGTAGGCAGTTCAATGAAAGTTAGCTAATTGCTTTAAATTCTCATGCGATGTACGTTACGCGTGCGTCGGTCATTACATAAGGTAACACTTCAACGAAATTTAGGAGGGAACCAAAATCAAGTTAAAGATCACAAATGTCGTCAAAGTACTGTATTATTACGTTAATCATGTTGTAGGTACTGACTACATAATTACGTGAATATTTTTGTCTCAATACGACTGGTAAACTACTCTTTAAAGGGATTACGTTAGCTGAAGCCCTAACCGTGCGTTCGTGACCCGTTTGCCATCCACGGCGCATGCTTATAACGAAACACTAAACTTTGTCTGTGGCTTCACTCAGCTGGTTGCACAGCAGTATTTTTCAAGAAAAAATTATTTGATTTCAGAAAAAAGTATTCATAGGGACTGGCTATGCCGTCACGATCCTGTTTTAGCACTGTGTGGTAACAACGGAAATTACGTACATTTTGGTAGGCCTATTTTTAGCCATGGACTGAAATAAGCCTAAATAGTGAAGTTTTAATTTAATTGTTGTGTAGCTATTATAATTTTGTTGAATTCACAATTTTTTGTTTATCAAAGAACTGTTTTCATGTTTTTTTAGTTATTGCTGAATATCACTAAAAGCATACAATATTATGTTGTTTGTTTTGACTGCAATGATCAGTCGAAAAACACAAAAAACCTTCAATGTAGAAATTTTTACTTTTTCAACAATTTTTATTAGCAAAATAGATGTTGTCTGTAAGTTACCTGCGCTTAATTTAATAATAGTACTTGTACTAATGGTAATCTTTTACCAAGGGCGAAATGGTAGTCTACGATATTGGCTCGTAGAGGCTCGGCCGGGTGACTTGCTCCCGGCTACAGTGTAGTGGACGGTGGACATGAGTGAGGTTCCCGAAGTGGTAGTGGAACATTGCAATGGTTTGGAGACCGAAGCCGAGGCCACGGACGTGGCTAACCAGAATGGAGACGATGGGTATGTTACGAATCTGATTGCGGTAGATAGTTCAATAAGCTCGGGTACGTTAAGTTGTTCTGCAAACTTTAGATGAGTTGAAAAGCTAAATAGTTTAACTCCTTTACATACCTAGTTGACGTAGCCTTAATTTCATTAAAATTTAGTCTTGAATAATATCAAACTTAATGGGTATCATGTACCGATACAAATCCAAAATTGTTATAACAATGAAACGAAGACAAAAGTGTAAAAACAGCACTTGAAAAGTGCGGTAATGAATTGGATTTTTCTATTTTGTAGATTGGCCATTGATCCCAAACTGGGCTGCCGTGTTCATTTCCCGAGTGACGTCATAAGAGAAACGTGAGTTACTTTAGTGGCACCGAGTCACCCAGCTCACCTGACGGCGACGCGGAGCCCGTGACGTCATGCTCTGTCCCTGTCCCGATCACGCTCTGACGTATATCTGCACGCACAAGCTTAGGTTCCATCATCCATTCATACTCCTGATTATTCATGCACGGCGCGGCGGCGGAGCTAAATGAACGGACTCCGGAGCTATTTCACAATATTTTGTGTTGCAACGCTATTTGTGATATAATGACTGTTTGTTTGTGAAACGAGTGCAAATGAAAACGCTTGAAGAAGTAGGTTTGTGAAATTTGAAACGCTTCTTTTGTATTTGATGTTTTTATTTTTCACAATTATCTGTGTAGTTGATTTGTATTCAAATAGAGTGAACAGCAAGCAATATGGAAACATAAGTTTTGTTCAGCTATTTAATTCTAATCGTGGCGATTAATTCTTAAGTATACTGTATTTAGATCCTCCTTGAGTACCTACCAAATGCGATAAATTTGACTTGAAGGTTTTCGTATTGACAGTAGGAAGAAGCCCCGGCCCCGTGTACTGTGTTCTTCCTAGAATGTAAAGATTTTTTTTCTACTACGTTAAACGGCTTTTGAAGTTACGCTAAAGATATTTCCGGTTATATTTTATTCAGTGCAATGCTTTGAAATTAATTTGTGAATATGTTTAGACTTAGACTCCTTAGAGCAATGCCGCCACCAATGACGAAGTCGCTATAGATGTATCATAATTCTAATAGCAAAATTAAATAATGACAAACTCGTCTGTTTTATGTTTTCTCGACGAGCATATAAAAAATGGATATATCACGATCAGAATTTTACATGAAAGCTTAGAAGCTGAAGAGAGGAGAAGGGGTGAGGGGAGAAGGTGGTGACATCATGTGCAGACGACATGTAAACACGTCATTTTAGAATAGTCCTTTTAAATACTGCTCCATTAAACCCTCATCTCAGCCCCACCCTTTGCACTTGTAGTGAACTAACTTCTAACACTAACATTTTTTTATTTATTTGGTGAAATTGCAGCAATATGGTAGCGTCTACAACATTTTGCTCATTTAAAAAACGAAATAAATTCTGAAAAAAGTTTGGTTGAATGTTTTTTATATATTATTATCTTCATTCATTAAATTAAGTTTTGAACCTCCTTCTTTTTTCAATTAGTAGGTATACTCAACATTAAATAATAAAATAAGCTATTTAACTATATAATAAAAGTAAAATTCGTTTTCTTGCAGGTAAGTGTCTTGCGAACTTTCGCCATGTTTAGAAACTCATACGTAAACTCGATGTGACGACTTGGAAATGGTAAGCAAGCTAATATTCTGTAAAAATGATTATTATTTTCAAAGTTTGTAGAAGTTTATTCTTGGTTAACAAGTCTGGGATCAAATATTGTGCAAATCTGCGTACTTACGAAGTTTTGTGCAAAGACGTGTGATGGAATCACCTGCTACAGAATATGTAATATGTGGTTACGAAGTTTTGATAAGTGCGTAACAAATAAATCATTATAAATCCTGTTTATATTATTATTTATTAGACCATCATAAAAAAAAATATAAAAACCACTTGCTATGTAAAATGACAACAATCACAAACCTTCGCGGTCGTCACAAATCTCATTTGCCTTGAATTGAACATTATCTACGCAGTCTACGGTATTTGGACTACGCGGTTGGTTGTAGATGTAGCCCGTCGTAGGCTGTAGGCCTGTAGCAAGCCTACACGTCAATTAGTCTACAAATAATTGAATTCTATTCGCTACGCGTGTGTGCTCAACTACGATTTCAGTATTTAATTAATTAATTAACTTTGCTTAACTAAAGTTGAATATTGGGTATGTTAAATTATTTAACTTCTAAAGATAAATATAAAGTTCGAACTTTGTCTATACAAAACCTTTTTGTTGTAAATGAGGTCGATAAAATTCAAGTCGGATATGTAGATACAAGTTGGATAGCTTTGCTTGTATTGCTCTATTTGTTATCAGGCGACTGAGGGGGACCTCATTCTCTTAGTATAAACATAAGGCACGCGATACCATTTACTCAAGCATTTGAAACGGGATCGGAGAATGTATAAGATTATTAAGCTATTTCTAATTATGGTTTGAAAATAATAATGAAAAGTATATGTATGTATAGTGATACATAATATGTAGGTATTGTGCATGTGCAGTATGTTATAGTATGTAATAGTTTTAGAAACACGATAATTTTGAAATTAGGTACTTATTACCTAAATGCTTTTTTAATAAAACAGTCTTATGCTGTTTGTATAACCATCCAACGAAATTTTATTACAGGGAGGAGTACGATCGTTTCTTATTATTTTTTATGTATATAACGTGAAATAATACCTGGATCGTATTTTTTACCGGACATTCAGACGCAGGCTTTCATTGTAATGTCGTTGACATTTCTCCAGTTCGCACGAAGTAATTTGCTCCCCCTTTTATTATGAGAGCCGCTCTGGAGTACAATATTCCGTCCGTGTCTGTATTTCCAGACGGTTATAATCCTGATGTCCTCGAGGCATTCGCGAATAGGCTTCGTCTTAGCAGGTATTTATTTTTGAACAGCCTGACAGTATTTTGATTCGGATTTTATTTTTATTCTGGTACTTTTTATTTAAAGCAAGTCTAATATATTTATATGCAAATAAATTAGCTTAAAATTAATTTGGAAACAATGGTAGATCCTCGTTGCTAAAAGTAGCAAGTTTTTATAATTTTAAAGAAACAATAGAATTTTCAGTAGCTACCACTTGAGATGTTTTTTTTTTATTTAATGAATAATTCTAACTAATTATAGAGTCCCAGAATGAAATGTGTATTTTTTGTATATTTTAATTATGGTGTCGACTGTTGTACAGGTTGATTTAAATTGCAAATGAGTTACAATATTTAGATTCAGAATTGTTATGCTATGCCGCATGTTAGCGGTTGGCTATTTAGTAATTATTGTTTTAATTGAAAATATATTTCTTTTGTTTATTATAATATAATGTCTGAAAATTTATCACTGTCTAGTGAGTTTATTAAACCATTGTAATCTCCTCAACCGTGAATTTATCACCTAAAATTAAACAGTAGGTACTCACCATTAACAAAAAGGTTAATGTATGTTACGTGTTGAAATTAACAAAATGTATCGTTCAGGTCAATGTGCTTTTCCCATTATTCTTATAGCTATCCGATGTGTTATTGTTATTTTGATATAGTGTGCAATACATTTACGTAGATTCGCTGAATATATTGAACGCGGAGAGTGTTGAACGTGAAATACGTCAGTATACGTGTCGAGAGCGATTAGACATCTTTTAACGCGATCGCACGAGCTTCAGTAAACACTTAGATGCGCTTAAAAGTGTGGGACGGTATGTGAGGAATTTAAGGCATTGGGCGCGGAGCGAGAGCGGCGGGGGCGCGGCCGCCCGCCCTAGCTCTCGCTCCACACTCGCGAGCTCGTGGCTGCAAGCCGACAGTCGGCTTCGCGGCCTCCGAGCGGTGGCGCGCGATTTCGCTCCCAGCTCCGGTACTCGTCCTTACGATTGTTGTAAACACACTTCGGTTCCGCGTTGCTAACCTGACCGTTCCTGCTAGCCTGCCGGCAACAGTGTGAAGAACTGTTTTGGACCAAACATTTGAATAGTGAATGTAAGCGCTGCACTTTGAGAGTATTAGTGGTGGTGCAGCGTCATGTGTGGTGATCACCATGAGGCCGCGGCTGCCGGCTAACTGCTCGCCTTGTACGCTACTAAGCCCACGTGTTTTGGTAAGTGCCACACGTTTCTATATTTTATTTAGTGTAACTTTAAACTGCCACTGTGATAAAATAGGTGTAATTTACTAAAATCTTATAATTTTCTTAAAATTGTCTTACTACCTGATAAACCTTGGTAAATAACTAAAATTTAGTTTAAGTTACTTCATTGTTAGTTTGAGTAATATCCTTATAATTGTAATACGAAATGTAACGATTACACTATTAATAAAGACTATGTACTTATGTGACTTCTAAAGTAGGTAGATAGGTAACAAAGTAACAATTAAACGTTGGAACACACGCGGGCTACAGGTAGACAGGCGTTTAAATTACTCTGTGACGATTAACATTGAGTTAAGTTAGATCGATAAAAAATTACAAACTTCTGTTAATAAAAAAATAAATATTAAAACACAAGTTAAGATGATGGTTATTTAAGCGACAAATTAAGGATCCTTCCGTTAATTTGAAGAAGGTTAAAATCATTATATGTATGAGGTATTTAGAGGGAAGAAAGTAAAAAGTTATAAAATATGCTATTATTATGCTGTAATTTTTGTGACATCATGGAAGGCACGTACATCAGTGATGTCTCGAGACTTTTCTCTAGTGAATTCTGTAGACTAATAGGTAGTAAATTTGCGTAAATCTAGAAACACAATTTCACAATAACATAATATGCCTACTTTTATTTTTATTACCAAAGTATACCATAGTAATATCATTAGTATGACATACATACATCTCCAATAAATCCAACAAACGCAAATCTGTATCAGAGCCGTAATAAACATTAATATACATTAGGCAAGTAGGTACTTAGGTATTCAAGTGCGAGCACTGGGCGGATTGACATTCATAGTTTCTACCCAATTTTAGCTTCAAAAAGCCAGTCAATTGATCAAATGATTCATAATTTCCGCGCGTATCGTATGAAACCCCATTGCATTACGTGTTTAATTCAAAATAATATTAAATACTCTGCTAACAATAGGTTAAAACACCATAGCTATTCTAGTTTCGTTTCGCAGATGTAGGATGTAGCTGAAGATACGTTTTATAACTAAGCGACTATAAACCTGAATATAACTCAGTTATTCACCGGAAAGAATACGAGCATCGTTTCAACTAAATATTTACCTAAGCTAAACTAAAAATGTGTTGTTATTGCATTAGATACGCGCGTTTTCAACACTTTTATATTTTATGATCTGAAATTATAACTATCGTCAGTCTATGGTTAATGAGGCGCGACCTCCCACCTTCTCCTAAGTAGGTACGTATGTTTTAAGTATTATTTTAAGTGAGTTTACATAATATAATGTCTATGACGTAATATTATATCTAAATATTGTTTTCAATTTTGTCTGTTCTGTTTTGTAATTGTATTCAACTGCGGTCTGGTTTAGAAGCCTTTTCTTGTGTATATAATGTCACAAATGAAGGTCTACAGCGATACAAGTATGAGCTTGTTATAGAAATGGCAGAATTTTGTAATTTAGAGCTCCGAATCCAATAATAACACTATCATAAAATAGAACATCATAAGCTTGTGTGGCTTGGCTTGTCCGATTGGCGTATCCCCCTCGGCACAGTTTGCCCGACTTATGTCACGCACTAGCCTCCTCCAATTAGGTTTTTACTCCGTATAATCCCCGGATTTCGGAAATAATTTGTGGGGCGGAATAAATTCCATGTTACCATGCTAGATAAATCTTAATATTTTAAGAACGTTTATTATTAGCTCATACATGTCTTAGTAATATTTGGTACCTACCTACTAAGACAGACCGAGATTTTGGTACCTAGTTATAAATTTACTTCATAATATAATTTACCGGTTAATTCCACTGCACCTAATGCTACATTGATATTGTGGAATGATCGTAATTTCAATATAGGATTTCGAGTCGTATAAACAGTGTAGCATTTTTTTTATTAAAACTTGAGCGGAATGTGTCGCAATCGCATAATTAAATACTTCTTTATAAAAATTAGCTGATAATATATTACATACTCGTATATAAAAAAATTGAAAATATTATTGTAAGCAGTCATAAAATATTGAAAAGAAAGGAGCCTTTTAAAATTCACCAGTTGACATTTTTGTTGGGGTCTAGTATCTACGTAGATTCGAATTACGTCGTTTCGACGTACACTATAGCGGTACATTTTTGGAGTGGTACGCTAGATTGAAAACTCATTGCAATTAAATCCATCGTACCGAATGACACTATACCGAAACACTTTAGATCGAAGATCATTTGAAAACATTCATACATGAAACTATATTTTTATGGTGGGGTAATCTATCATGGATGCCGGTTATGTTGGACTCCTACCTATTACTTCCATCTACCTTATGCTGAGGTCGCGCTATTCGCTCGTGCAACCATTGCGCTATCTGCCGTGACCGGCTGCTTTTCCCGTGAGGGCTTCACACTCAGCTGCACTATACTCAACAGAGGGGCGCGCGGATCATGGTGCGCCACCCCTTCTTGAGCCTGTCTGTGATCGAACCTAAATTTCCTCCTCGGAAATGGAGCTGACGCCTTCCCAAAAGTGCTCTCACTCGCATTCATAGACAGAACCGCAGCCTGAAGCGAAACGCCGCTTCCGCCGATTGCTGCGACTAGGTCACGAAAATTCACTGCCAAAGCTGGGGCATTCTATTAGATGGACAGTCGACCTGGTAAAGGTCGCTAATAGCGGTTGGATGCAAGCGGTTTAGAACTGATCGTTATAGAAATCTATACGGTAGGCCTAGTTCTACAGCGGACGTTGAAGGCGTCATACAATCCAACCTTTCGCTGTAGTGATGTAGTTTTCAAAAGATTTTTGATCTAAGATGTTTCGATCCAGTATCATTTGGGTACGGTGGATTTCGTTTCAATGAGTTTTCGATGTAGTGTACCACTCAATTGCTTTTTCGCAACTGCGTGCGACGCTACTTCGTCATCCGAATCTACGTATTAGACTCTTATTTTGATGTAAGATTCGCATTTATGAGATTTTTTAACATAAAGATATTTACATTGAACAATTGATTTTGGAAAACTCATATAATTGTTATAAGTGGAAAGTTAGTGGCTATTGATTGTGTGTTATTTGATACTTGTCGTATTTGGATTCCACCTATTTATTAATAACGCTCCAGATATCTATTGATATAACAGCCAAGTTAAACAATAAAGTAATAACGATGCTATTTTTAACTTAATTACAACTGTGGCTGTCTTTTCAAAGGAAAATAGTGCTTAAAGATTAAAATTTTGTAACCCGCGCGGTTTTATGAGACGAATGGAAAATTTTCCCACCTTCATTAGTAGTTGGCGGGTAGCTGCTAAATGATATCCGCTGGAGCCGGTTCGTTAACGCGTTCTAGGCAAAATTCAAAATAAGCGGTAAGTAGGTATGTACTTGTCACATGAACCGACAATGAATACGTGAGAAATAGGTGTTCGACTACTATTAAAAGTGTACAAGGATTTAATATCATTCTAAAAAAACTATAGAAATATGAAGGAGCTACACGCTTTTGATGATTTTGAATAGGGCATAATATTCTGTCCTTGTCGCGAGAAACAGGCATCTAAGCGGCGTAAAGTTACAATGACGTTACTGCATGCACAATAGTGCTCTCTCTGTCTAGTAAACAATTTTCTAGTAAAAATATCCTTAGTTTTCCACTGTTGCTTATCTTTAATGTAATAGTTTCGGAATTTATAATAAAAAAAATATAGTCAAACATACGTGAAACGAAGACTATAAAATTTAATAAGTACCTAGCTGAAGTAATATATAATAAAAAATATGTATGACGTTATAAATAAATTATTTATTATTGAACAATTTTCATTACTAACCTTTTTAACATTAAAGACGGAATTTATAATACTTAACAAGAATTATCCTAGTGGGCTGCGAATGCTGCGATGTTCTGACCTCTCGAGTCATTTTAATGCTGTTTATTCTAATCCATCCCTGTTTTTAGGGTTCTTTACCCCAAAAGGAAAAAAAGGAACCCTTACAGGATCAGTTCGTTGTCCGTCCGTCTGTCTGTCAAGACCCCCTTTTTCTCAGGAACGCTTGGAGGTAACAAGTTGAAATTAATATCAAATCCTCAAGTCTGCAATCCCTTGGACCTGTAATAAAATCAAACTTCTAAGTTAACGCAATCAAGAAATACGGTCGTTTATGGCGCATATTTTGACACTCGCAAAGGAATCAAAACCTATAGGGTACTTCCCATTGACCTAGAATCATGAAATTTAGCAAGAAGCGATATCTTATAGCACAAGTAAAGGGAAAAATCTGAATCTGATTGTAGGTACATCACAAAAAAAAAGACGAACTATTTACATACCTACAAGTTTGTACGGAACGCTTGGTGCGCGAGTCTGTCTCGCACTTGGCCGGTTTTTTTCTTATAGTTGTAGACACGCGTCTCCTTAGTAACATTTATTCTGTACAACCTAAACTATCAATTACCATTATAAAACAACTTGCGATTTTTAAAGGAAAATAAGCGAGTAGAATTCTCGCCCGATGTGTGACATTTTTAAAATATGAAAGAAAGAAAGAAAGAAAAAGTATTTTAATATCAGTTTTTCTTGACTGTAAAATCTTAGAAGAAATTTCTCTAGCTCTAAATTAGTTCTAAGATTTCTCCCCACTGACCCATCTCAGAGAATCACCTTGTATAGTTGTATTATTATAACATTTACCTAGGTACAGAAGAGAAAAGGCACCTGTATTTAAAAAAAGAACCGTATTAACATACTTGTAAATGTAGATTGTATATACGTTTTTATATGGACGGTAAATACATTTTTATCATGCAGCAAGTTTACAATTATGGTAATTAGGTTCCATGTTTTAGTTCGATCGATGCTATAATGCCAGTAATATACTGACTTAGCAGTACCTACGTATATCGCCAGACATTCTTACGATGTCTGGTTTAAAGCTAAATCGTATTGTTTTAAATAATTATAATATATACCGATGTACATATCTTCTATGGATATCCAATAATATGGCATCCGTATAACTACATAGGCAAAGAGATTTGACGACGATAGTTTTACGAAAACCGGATAACCCGATGTTATATAAACCAAAACAAACATTTCTATTTTATGTATCAGTATCATTTGAAAGAAACCAATTTGTATAACATCAGTCGGATGTTGGCTGTGAAGACGCACACATCAAAATATAGCGGCGATGATGTTTAGAATAATGTTTGTTTACCATCAATCATTGCTGGACGTGTGTGTAACAAGACGAGCCGCCTCGCGTACGGGTCACTTCCGTGGCCGGCTGTGCCTTGACGCATTAGGGCGGCGACTGACCTGTATCATATTCGTGTAATGTAACAAGTTATAAAACGAGCATTACGACAATCACAGCACAGAGTTCAGAATGAGCATATTACGCGGATTTAAGCAAGCGACGTAACGCAACGAGCCAGCTGTGAATGTTACGTTACGATCGAATGCTCAGGTCAGTCGCCGCCTTTAAATAGGTATATCGAATACAAGCTGTCTACAGCTGTTATGACGGTTACTCGGGTCAGTAAGTATGACACATTAACTTAGAAGACGAAAAGATTTCAGCGGGAGCAGCAGGGGCAAGCGTAAATTGTACGATTTCTTTACATTTCATATTAACGACAAAAAACGCATAAAAATCGTGGCTAATGTTGGAAAATGCTTTATCGAATTTGCACTATTGGTTTCACATAATTAGGCGGTATAAAAAAAAAACGCCTTGAAAATAAATCTTTTCAGTAGAATATATCTCTAAATAATTATTATAATTACCATGTATAATAATTTTCAGTCGTTTTTTAGTAGTTACCTGAACAAAAATCATTTTTAGATTGTACATGATTGAAGCGAGTAGCTCCCGATTGTTATTGCAGTTATGGTTAATTTGTTACCACTTACTTTTAGAGAGGTTTTCGTCATTTCAATATATATTGCGTTCAAAACGTACCTAGTAGTTATTTAATAGTTTTCAGAAGAATACGAAGCCAGTGAATACCAGTTCAAAGGAACGCGAGAAATAGATACTTATAGAATACTTTCAATAAAAAAGTTAAGAAGGAAATTGGTTTAGTTATATACAGAAATTATAGATTTTGAATAAAAGTGCTTCTTTATGTACTCGTTAATTACTAATGTTACGCCTACTTCCGTTACGGGATTGACAAGAGATCAATCATTAACAAATTATGTTAATTAAAGTTATGCTTGCTTGAAATTACCAATCGGCAAATTGTTCTAAGTACCTTCTTAAAAACTTTTGATTCATTTTGATATTTAATAAACACTTATTAATCATGCAAGACTTTATTATAACGTTGAAAATTTATCAATATGATAAAAAACTGCCACATAACTTCAGGTAGTAAATCACACCAGTGTGTCGCAATAGATTACTAGTTCACGAAAGAGCACTACAACAACCAACAATAATTTTCATTTTTCAATCTCTTGAACTAGTGTTCGAGGAGCAGGACGTTATCAATCTAGATAAAGATGATATATCAATATATCATAATATATGAGTTACTGGTCGACGTGAAAATAGTTCACACTATTAGACACAAAAACACGAGAAAGCTCTCCGTTGTCTCACGTAACTAACTGAAAAGTCACTTTGAATTGGAAACGGTCGTCCTCTAGTAACTTTTACTTGAAACAAACGTGTCGGCTACAAATCATTCTGTTACATAGATTGTGTCTACGTAACGTTTAATAAACGAAATTGTTAAAGCAGGTAAAAGAAATGGCGTCGAATTTATGCGAGGGACCCATAATTATAACTGTAACAGTTACGGTTATTCTTACTTAACGTTTGGCTTGGTAGTAGGCCGATTCTTCACTGGAAAAAGGAATATTTCATCGTGTCGTCGGGGAAATAAAGGCACATGCATATTATTATTTAAATTTTAAGTTGTATATCTTGCAGTCAAAACTCTTAACCAGTCAAAAATACTATTGACTAGCAAAATCAGTCAAAAGTACTTTTGACCGTATGCTTTAGTCAATAATACTTTTGACTAAAATAACAGTTAAAAGTACTTTTGCCCAATGGAGCTGGTTAAAAGTACTTTTGACTAAGCGATTCCGTCAAAAGTGGTTTTGACTGGTCGTATCAGTCAAAACTCTTAAAAAGTTAAGGTGGTCGATAAAAATAACGACAAACGCACATATAAACTTTTTAAGTGTATGTTTTCTTTGTATTGATTGTAATGGCAAATTTTTCGTAATAAACGATTTCACATTTAATAAATATCTATTTTATTCACACCTAACGAGTTAATAATGCTTTTGACTGATGCTTTATTGCAGTTAAAACTACTTTTGACGAAGAGCGTCAGTCAAAAGTACTTTTAACCGCAAATTTGCAGTCAAAAGTACTAATAACCAATAATTTTCAGTCAAAACCACTTTTGACCAACCTATTCAGTCAAAAGTACTTTTGACTGATTTTGCTAGTCAATAGTACTTTTGAGTGGTTAAGAGTTTTGACTGCAACATATATAATTATTAAATTTAGAACAAGGTAATAAGGAAAAGAAAAACAAAGGGAACAGACATCGAATTAAAAAAAAACTGAAACAGCTGTGTGTGTGTTGTTAATAACATTTTCCCGGAATTTCTGAGTAAATATTATCTCATGTCTACCTACAATATATTCTACTTACATTCTACTGGGTGTTTAATGTCTATCTACACATGCTCAAAGTCGTCACGATTAAGTTGAAATCTATCCTACCATAAATTCTACTCAATCGCATTCGAAACCCTTAGCTGTCGTCCATTTTTAGGAACTTTATATAATGGCGGTATTTTACCGAATCTCGGGCGTTAAACCTGAATCTTTTGTGAAAGACGTAAAGGCCTATGGTGTCAATTTGGTAAGCTGCATTTAACAAACGTAACATGTTACGCCTATTTGCTGCAGCTCAGTTTGAGCTAGGCTCTTTGAGTGATTTTAACTTTGTACACACCTTCCTTTATGGACCTAACCTCCCACGTCTCAGAGCGATGTCATAGTAGGCAGAATACACTGATCAAAGAGACCGATCTGCAAGCACTGGCTGGACAAGTATTGTGTTACCAGACGCACATCTAGGTCTGCCTAACGAGTGGGGACAGTGGTGAAACAAAGCGACACCAGCAATATACTCAGCCACGGAATAAAGATGTTCCGTGTACTCAGCCGTGGACAGTACCCGGTCCGCAATGGTTAATGATGAGTTATCTTTTTATAATAACCTTTTATATACCTCATGATAACTCTCCAAATAACAGATTTTTTGTGCAGTTATGCATTGGACGTAAATATAGGTACGGCACCTTAGAAAATTGTTTTTTTTTCATTGTCAGTACTGTAATTGCCGTTGATCTTGTCTTCTAACGTCGCTTATCTTTTAATTAGACGTGTAACAAAAAGCGAGACGTCATCCACGAGCGATGCTTTTATCTACTTACCTATTTATATCGGTATCGTTAGCCACGTGGCCATCTTCATGCCATAGAGCCACCACACCTTTATTCCAACGCGAAGTAGTGAACTCGACAGCTTTAGTGTTAAACTGTTTTATTTTTATATAACACTAAAACGTCACACTAAACGACGTGATTATGATATGCTCTTTGATCATCAGTTTTTCAATTGTGTAGTATAAATAGCTTTCTTAAAAGTTATTCGACTGTAATTAAGGTATCAAAGAGCATAGTATGCGTACGCGGGCCTTCGATAACAACTCATAGTAAAACGAAAGGTCCGCATCGATTTTTACCAGAGCTTTTACGTATCTACTTAATATACCTATCTGTAATTGTTGAGACTTTCAAACACGTGTAAACACTACGAGTCTTCCTTGTCACCATTACTGTATCTCTACGAAAAAAACCACGAAGGGTTCCGTAATCAGTACGGCTATAAGATGTTTTAATGAACCGTAATGTTTGGTAAACAATTCAGGTTAAAAGATAAAAATACATTTTAAAATACAAAGTTATTTTTGCAGTTGATTCAAGCCATTTTGTATGGAGTTTCTATGAACTTTTCCAAATTAATGTCATAAGTTGATCGACTATTACTCATAAATAAACCATTATAGCCTACTTGGCTGTGATAGTGTTCCTTTTATTTTAAAAATATACTACTATTAGGAATATTTTTAAGATATTCAAAAATAGCGGTTTAGCTGGGAGGGGTGTGAAAACTGCAACAAAAATTATTATTTTGAAGTTTATCTAATGATTTTTTGCAAACGGATCTCTGTATCGAAATTTATAATATTCCACAATATTTTTGAAAGACCTATTCTACGATTCAACCGTATTCGAATAAAAAACCCCACCCTATCTTTACATGTAAGGGAGGTACCCCAAAAAACAAATTTTTTAAACGACTTTATTACATAAGTTTGTAGACCATGACCATGTACTAGTTATTCTGCGTGAAACCTCGTCACATACGGACGGACATGGTGAAACTACAAGGTTTTCTAGTTTGACTTCGGAATCGGAACCCTTAAGAAAGTAAGTTACAGGTACTTTACCTGATAGTACCATACTCGGTGCGGATTTTTAATTGCCAGAGTATAATTATTTGCTCTTTAGAGGTCCTTGGATTTGTCAGTTTGTTTTCCTGTGGATGTTTCATCGGGATGGATACTGCTAATTCTATCGTTTAAAATTTTATGTCGTTGACATTTTAATTTTAATAATGGCTAAATTACTTTATTGTTCAAATATAATAAAGCACTCTACAATTACTGACGATCGTGTGCCTGATTTTTTTTATTAAGAATTATAAGTTTGATGTAGTTAGTGTTTAACTAATACAAAGCAAGATGATGGCCGATGCTTGCCGCTTTATGAGCTTGTTTGTTTGGCAAACTATTTTACCAAATTAACTTCATGTTTGAATGGTTTTGACAGACACTAGCGTTTTGCTCTAAGTTTAATTAAATCATAATTAATGTACCTACTACCTACTGCTTTTGTGGAGCAATATTTATATCTGAGGAACTGTTGTTTATATATACGTTCACGTGCTTTATTTATCAGTATAATATATTTTTATTATATCTATAATATCATTTTATTAGCTCGTATCTATGTTTAGTTTTCGAAGAATATGTTTGTTATACGTTCTAACAGTTTATTCCCTTCACAACGCAAATTCGTGGGTGTGCTTCAACCATAAATTTAATTTAATCCATTATTGTAGTACTTATTTGTGTTCGATTCATAGTTGGCCGGCTACGTGTTTATCTTGTGGGCACTTTCGCTAACGTTTTGCATGAAAGTCGATACAGTGGAGCAAGCGATGACGTCAATGTTGCTTTATGATTCAATCTGCTGTTAACTGAGCTCTCGCCCAGCTGAGTGCAGCCCGCTCTAAATATATCTTAACAATTTTACTCATGTACGTTTCATCTCTGACGCTGAATTTTCCGATGGCGCCTCTTGCCCTGTCGTACGTAGCCCTTTTAACCCTAGTTTGTGGTAGGCCTTATTATTACGATATGTCACATCAAGCTGTGACTTTACCTTTTATTGTTCTTAGTTCAGAGAGCATTAAGGCAGATAGATGTCTTTTATTTATTGTTTCTTATTTTGACAACCTTGTAAAAAGCGTCGTTATTGTGTCATAAAATATATTCATCATTATTATCATCACGATAATTTCAATTATCTTAATATTTTCAGTAGGTAATAGAGACAGTTCCATTATTTTCCTTATTAGCTGTTGAGAAATTATTGAGGATTAATTACGTAATATTATAATTATCTGCTAGTAGTGTTAATGACACAATATTACAATCATCAAAATTGATCTAAGCGGTTATGGGTGATATACCTACAAAACAGAAATTGAGTAGGAGGAATAATCCATATAACTGCAGATCATTCTAATTAAAAGCTCGTTTACTCTGTAGGATTTATTGTTGCAGAAGCAATATTTAAAATTAGAGACGTAAGTAGGTACTAAAGAATTCGTTATTTAACATGCGCAGGAACGAGCCAGTTTCGGCGTTCCGGTAAATCTAAGGGCACTAGGATAGTAGAAAGATTTAGAGTTTTTAAAAAAAATACGTGTTCTATGTCTGTTTGTTTTCGAACTGATCCTCTGAGTAACGAGTGTGCACACCTGCTTGCGTGTAATGGCGATGATACACATTATTATAAGTGTGTGTGTCTCGGCCTATTTGTTGGAAACTAAAGGCTTGGCGTGGCAGTGAATTATAAATGCTTTGGTCAAGGGCTTTTGGCTCTGCAACTTGGTCATCGACTTGTGTAGATTCAGAGGTCTTATACTTGATAATAAAAAGTTTAGCATTTAATATTATATTTCAGATCTTTATGAAGTTTTTAGTCACTCATTGTCAAGCATGATTTTATAAAAATGTAATACTTACAATTCAGTTTGGCTCTCATTATGTTTATTTTTATTGTACTTAATAAGTTTATGTGCTTATCCTTAGTTTAAAAAAATCTAATAATCAAATTTTGTCGCGTTATCTAAATGTTAATAAGCGGTGTGTTGTTGAAATATATCAAATCCAGAACTCCGGGTTCTTATCGTCCACGAAAGTGCTCGCTCACTTCAAACATTAAAAGTAGCTATCGCTTCGGCTCTTCGCATCGATAAAATTTGATAAATCCGTAAATCCGTGCAGGTAGATTGCAAGAGGCGGTCGGCGAGGCAACAATCCTCGTTTTAATATATTTAATTGAAAACGTTGCTTTGATCAAAAACACCCCTTCCTATGTTTTATTCGAACGCCGTCCACTTTGGGATTTGTATTCTGGTGGCCGACTTTTTTTTTTATTTGTTACTAGGCTGCTTTTGGCCGCCATCTCGCCTGATGTTAAGCGATGATGCGGTCTACGATGGAGCACGCTTGCCCAGAAGAAACCGATTCACTCGTGACTCGACTGCACCCATTTGTTTTATTGGACCCTACAGACAGTGAAATCTATTTCTGACATATTTTTAGAAAGAATATAGATCAGTTTAGGTCTGTGTAATATAATGTGAAAGTTATAATTGATATCGGCGTTTCGAATCGTATAAAAAGCTTTTCGAAGTAACAACCCTGGCTCAGGTAAAAACATACAATAGAAATACATAGTTACCATGTAAGTGGGTCGCTCCGTCCTAATTCTATATTCGTCCTTGATCAATTATTTAGTCCCACGGCTGTCTTTAACACGTGCCAATTACATAATGAGTATCATTTATTGTTTCGTTTAACTCAATTATATTATTAAATTACTGTTTTTTCATCGCTACTTGTTTTGCTATACATATTCCTTTTGATGTTCACTTACAGCGCACAAATCTAAGAATTAAATAAAGGTTATTGGTCACATGATTTATTCATGGGTCTCCCAACCTTGGTGATTCCGACTTACCTAACTGTTCCTGCAGTAATACAAATTGCTGAGCTGACTCCCAGGCGGCTTGATATTGTGACCTGATTGTTGATTGTGACATTTTTATGTTCATGTATACTACTCTTCAACTCACTTCATCATCATTTGACTCTCATAACCTATAAAATCTATACAAGCAAGAAAGTCACACGAAAACGTTAAATAATGCTTCTTCTTCTCTCCTGTCAGCACTAGATACATGAGAATAGCTCATGTCGTGGTGAAAAGTTTAGCCCATCAACAAGGTTTGTAGCAGGCGGACTGCCTAGGGTGCGCTGAACGTACTTAAGTATCGTCACTCGTGGAGGCTCTTTTCATGTGCATGGGTTGCCCCCTACCCACACTACCTATTTCATACATATGAAATAAGTAGTATTGTATGTAGAAAATCATCCACATCATTTAACGTTTTATGAACAAGAGGAAAATTAGCGCATAACGTTGTCTGTGGTTCGTTCTCGAATCTCTCGATGTATGTTCTTAATTGATGTTAATTCAATCCATTATTTACCAAATTGTGTACAAAGGCCTAATTAGTGAGTAAGTCTTGAGAAATTTGACTAAATCACAATTTGCCTTACGATAATTTAATAAATTTAATGAACCTAATTCAATAAAAGGAAAATATAAGTGGTTACAATATTTTAAACTTGTTTTACAAACAATCTATGGTTACAGTTTTATTTTACTTTGTAACCACACACCTAATTGTTAAGCTTCAACTATGAAATACACACTAGAATGTTTATTAGACGTCCGACAGAGTACCTACAAACAATAAGCTGCTTCTCTATAAGAAAAGCGTACTTTTAATCATGAAATACTTTTCTTAGAAACTGCTGAAATAGTTTTATAAAATCTAGATAATCGGATAATGTCCAAACAAAGGCATTAAGAACCTGAGCTTTGAAATCGAGTCCAATTAACGGCCTTCGAGAAGAATGCATAAAATAAATCTTCTTCTGCCACCTGCTTTAACTTAAACTTTGAATAACTTTTGAAGAAGTAAATTTATCAAAAAAAATTAAGAGACCTTTTTTGTAGAGCGTTCTATTCTGTGTAAGGATATAAGTTTGTCATTGCTACGAAAAAACAAGTTCAAGAAAAAAAAAAAGCTTGCAATAATTGGCAAAATCCTATGTAAGTAATTTAAATGGAAAATGTATCGTCTTTGGGGCAAGGTTTGTTATGGATATTAAGGGCTTATGATGGTCTGATATTTCTTTTTAGATGATAAACTGAAAATTTTGGGGGCGTCGCAAGAAAAATAATCAATTTCGTAAATAACGGACACCCTAGTAGGTATACATGTGTGAGTTGCAGAATGAATGCCATTTTCAGTATATAGGTATTATACAACAACAAGCTAAAGCTTCCGACAGAATTATCAGTGTTTACTAGGAAGCGGTTTGGCATATTTGATTTTAACACAACGGAGAATATTTCCCTATGTGATTTAAAAAGCAGTTACGTTTAGTTTGTGACGCTTAAGTGCCTTACTCTTGGGAGATTTCCCTTTTGTATATGTAAAGAGTTTGTTGTGCCACTATATGCATTAGCTCTTATAATTTTTATGTTTTTGCGTGGATCCCAGATTCCTAATATTGTTTTGGGTAATATCAAAGCAACAGAACCGGTCTATGACGTCATAAAATGTGGAGATTGTAAATATGACATATAATAATGATGTATGAAAACATGCATAAGAATAAATGGTTTAGGATTACCTATTTATTAAGTTTATCATCATATTAATGATATTAATACCCTAAGTGTAAGGACATCCTTGACAAGACTGACTAAATTTAACTAGAATAGGATATTGGCCGTTAAAGTGACAAAGTTAAGGTATTTTGATCTTATTTAGAAAGTTTACCTTAATATTTATCGTAAAATGGTTTGACGTGGGTCCGGTGAGCTATACGTATCACAATGACAATATAAGTACAATACCTATGTGGAAACTGTAAGTATGTAATAATAGTACTAATATCGAATATTGACAAGCAAACAGTTATAAAAAGATAAGACAAACCTTTTTTATACTTAAACAATGAAAGAAATCAACAGAACTAATAATATTTAGTTTAAACAACACACCATGTAGTGGAAGTACGCGTTAGTAACCCAAGTAGAACCCAGTATGTTTGCCAACATACTTGATTGACTACATCCACGTCGATTAAGACTGTTGACTTGAATCTGTATAAGTATTGATTCGTTCACGTTAAAGTGCCCCGGCTATGGCAAAAATAGAATCTATGTTTTCCGCTAAGAAGGCTTGGAAATGTCTCGCCGCGAATTGAGAGACAAGACAGGGCATAACGAGCCTGCAAACAGTCGATATAAACGAGTCAAACGACTTGTTTGCTCTCGACACATTGCTTCGGCTGTTTAGCACCATGCCCCTTCGCTGTTTCAACCTCTGCTAACGAGGGAACTTGGACACCTCCTGAATTTTCAACACCTACTTAGTGTGCCTCAATACAAAGAGCCGACCTTTTTCGGCATTTATAAGCATAAAGTTGGAAACGATAATTGGATAAACGAGATTAAAGCACATATAAGTAAACTCGATAAAGTCACACATTATAATTATAACAAAAACAACAACAGGCACTATAAAAACTGTGTTGCAGTTAGATCTGGACTCGGCAATATTGAGACCAGTGGTCAGTGGAGATGTACAAAATAGTTTAACAAATGTATTTAAATACAAAATGCAAATACTTTTTCGATTTACTATTTCAAATGCAAAATACCAAATAGTTTAAATGCTAAATGCAAAATAGGTATTTTCAAAATACAAATACCTTTTGTCCAATTCAATTCTCTTTATTTATTACACTTTTTAACAATACCAGTTGTTCGAATAGCTACATCATCACAAAGTATTTTTCTGTGAGGTCTCATTATCATCCCACCATATGAAAAAAGTCTCTCTACTGGTGCTGAGCTTGGTATGTGTTTTATTTTTAACCGCCTTCCAAAAAGGAGGAGGTTCTATGTCCGTTTGTATGTCTTTTTTGTGTATGTTCATCGATATTTTCGCCAATTGTGAACCGATTTAAAAAAAGAAATTAGTTCGAAAGGGTATACTCCCGAGGTGGTCCCATTATCATCAAGTCAGGATCTGATGATGGAATCTCAAGGAAATAGAGGAAAAACTAACAATGTAATAAAATCTTAGAAGTCAATTTTGACCCACTTCCCGGTTTCCGATTGAGCTGAAATTTTTGCATACTTATGTAAGTTTAGTAACAATGCAATAATCTGGTACTATTGAGCTGATCTGATGATGGAGTCAAGAGGTGGATAGTGGAACTCCTCAACGGCGAACAGCAAAGACACGGAATTTTGTAATTGGATTTAACTATAATATAGCCTGTTCTAAACTCCATCATGACATGGCTGATGCACCCAGGGTTGACTTCCGGCGAGGGCACTCCTCAATAGTGAATAGGACAGACATGTTTTTTTTTACATGCATTTAATTGTGATAGCCCGTTTTGGCGTGGCGGGGGGAAGTTCAGCGCGGCGCGGGCGGGGGGGACAGCGATGTAGCGGCACAGAATTACTAATATTACTTGGTAGCGGTAATCCGTATCGGTAGCGGACATAGTTAAACCGACTTCAAAACCACAAATAGGCACTCTAAAGCGAAAAATAAATTAATATAATTACTATAAGCGCTACCCACTCATCTATTTGAAGTCGGTGCCAGCCAAGCCAAGTAGGTAATAGATAGATACTATGTATGTAGTAAGTAGGTAGATACTTGTAGGTAGTATCTATCTACTACCTATTAGACTTGGCTGGCACCGACTTCAAATAGATGAGTGGGTAGCGCTTATAATAATTATATTAATTTATTTTTGCTTTTGAGTGCCTATTTGTGGTTTTGAAGTCAGACGATTAAACTAAAGTTAGACGATTAAACTTTATTTTCATGCTTGTCATAACGCGTTTGCGTCACGTTTCATAGATAATGTTCGTTGTTTTCATTTGTAACAGACAGACGTTAGGCGCGCAAGGCTAGCAACGCCTCTAGCGGTCAAATTGGCCAATACAAGCATCATTCGTCCATTTAATTTTGTTTGACTGGTAATGTTGGCTAAACTTAATCAAAAAGTGTTTTGCATTTTAAAAATGCAAAATACATCTCGAAAAGTATTTCAAATAAAATACAAAATATTTTTTATTAAAAGGCATTTAAATGCAAAATACAAAATAGGTATTTTGCATTTTAAATACCAGTATTTCAAATAAATCGCATCTCTGGAGACCACTATTATATTTTGATGTATGCACTTGAAATTCCCATCTACGAAGGTAATTTCAAGTTAATTGTTAAGTCCATCATCTATCTGTTTAACTTGCAGTTGCAACAGTGTTCTGGCTGAGCCACTGTCGGATGCAGCTAAAACGGTGTACAATCGAGTTAAAATATATAGGTAACTGTATGTAGCACGTTAGTGTTGGATTTTATTGTTTTATTTTAATGTAGAGGTGACATAGTCGTAACAACGATAAGCCCATTCCATAAAGAGAAAAAAATAGAACAACCTTGTGTAAGAGTTACTTCCACCAAAATTTGTTATAGCGGTGTATGTTCGACCTAATCATTAGCAATAGTTAGGTAAGAAATTATTTATAACCGACCTTTTTAGGTTACGGTGATCTATCGAATTACTTGTTTCCGTGTGTCACTTGTGAATTCCTATTGTCTATAAAGGGTGTCCAGTAAATAGTACGACATACTGTGGGGAGTGATAGCATGGGTAACCTACCAAAATAGCACATAACATGTTCTGCAAACTGTTACGGTTTTTAAATTATACAGAATTTTCCAAAATATCGCAAAATCGAAGTATTTTTTTTTGTGTAACACTTTCTTCTTTTGGATAAAAAAAGATTTATCAATGAGTAGAGTAACTATTCACGAGTAATCTGATCTAAAAAAAACGAGAAAAGGACTTTTTATTACAAGATAGTAAAAAATTAGCATTTCGATATTTAAAAAAAAATTGTGTAACTAGAAAACCGTAACATTTTGCGAAAAGTATTATGTGCTGGTGTACTACTAAGTACTATGTTGTACTATTTACTGTATAGATAACTAGCTTTTGCCCGCAGCTTCGCATGCGTGAAGTTTGAAATCCTCGTTAAGCCCATTTTAAAGTGACATTTTAAAATCCAAAACGTCCGTATTTTATCACCCCCAGCGGTTTAGGCTGTGCGTTGCTAGATTAGTCAGTCAGTCAGTCAGTTTCTCCCCACGCTTCTTACTTCAAAAGTACCAGATTTCTCATACAAATTTTCAACACTTATTTCACCCCCTTAGAGGTTGAATTTTCAAATATGTGGACATTTATTCCTAACCAGAAACCTTAATATTTAATTTCATCTTTCTTACTTCAAAAACGACGGATTTACATACAAACATCAACCTCCCATTTCACCCTCTTAGGGGTGGAATCTCCAAAAACCCTCAAACACTTATACGTTTATTTCTTACCAAAAACCTAAATATTTAATTCCATGTTTCTCACTTCAAAAATACCAGATTTCTCATACAAACTTTCAACACTTATTTCACCCCTTTAAGGGTTGAATTTCCAAAAATGCTCAAACAAGTGTACGTTTATTTCTAACTAAATACCTTACTATTTAATTTCAAGCTTCTTACTTCAAACATGACGGACTTACATACAAACTTAAAAACCCTATTTCACCCCCTTAGGGGTTGAATTTAGAGAAATCCCTTCTTAATGGATGTTTACGTCACAAAATGAACCTACTGTCAAAATTTCAAGTTTCTAACCCCAGCCGTTTAGGCTGTGCGTTGATAGATCAGTCAGTCAGTCAGTCAGCTTCTCCTTTTATATATATAGATAGATAAAAATAGAAATTCACAAGTGACACACGGAAACAAGTAATTCGATAGATCACTGTATGACGCGCAGATAATGTATGACGCTATCGGGGTTATTACTAAGGGTAATAATGGTGACTTGCCGGATACAATATCCAGTTTGCAGTTGATAATGACTAAAATATTATAACCGCTACACTAATCACCTTTCGGTGTAAACATTTAAATGCACTACCTAATAGGAATGGCGGCGTGTTCAGTAATCCTATCTCAATTGTGGAATGCGAGTTAACATTTTCATTCAACTCCAGAGTATGAATATCATATCAAAAGCGCTCGTTAGATTCAAATTGTACCAACTCACTTCGCTTTGTTCGTCACAAATTGATGGCGCTATCA
This sequence comes from Amphipyra berbera, assembly GCA_910594945.2. Lineage (NCBI taxonomy): Eukaryota > Metazoa > Arthropoda > Insecta > Lepidoptera > Noctuidae > Amphipyra > Amphipyra berbera. Next base: position 9,191,129 of record OU343127.1, read on the forward strand.
TAACAGAGTGGAGTGGAGCACAATTCTAATCATAGAGGCAAAATGTGAACGAAATTCACAAGGCAGTGTCACCGTTTACAAAACGAATCCCTACAATGGATGACGCTACGAAAATTCACATTTAAACTTCACCGAGTCATATATCTTTCCTTTGTCTGTGTCAGTTAAGAAAGAAGATAGATTGGCGTCTTATATCCTTCGTCTCAAGTTTTTGTTGTTAAATTAAAGCCGCAGTGGTATAAAGATTGCATCGTTCTTCTTCTACAAATGACTGTACAACAGACCAATATAAAAACCTTTATAAATACAAAAAAAGTAACTAATTCGCAAACAATAAGCATTGAATGAGGTTGAATGAACCCATTGACGTATCCATTGCCACCATTGAATAATCTTTCTTTTTTTTATTTTAAATCTGGCATCCTAGCCTACAATAACATGGTAATATTATACGAATGCAAATTTTTATTGATACAGAAAACCCTTTTGGGATTATGTTACCGTGTTTGAAGTCAAGTAGCATTATTATGGCTGTGGTAGCGTCGTCGTTTATTCAGACCTAAATACTCGTATCGTTAAAAGTTCGTTGCCTGTTACTGTTTTATACAGTACAAAAAAAAAATTGACAAATCGCAAACGAACTACATCCCACATTAAAATCAATGAAATTGCTCGTTTAAATCGTGTTGCCCACACATGTTCCATTCGACTACAATCGAGTTAATCGAGATTTTGTAAGTTAATTGAACCATTTCATTAATTTATTGTTTGAAGACTTGAAAAAATTTCACCAAAACAAATTTGTTACGCTTGAAAAGACTAGTGTAGCTCTTGCACAGGACTCTACACACATATTGTTATTATTATGCAGTTTACTTAGCCTGTGGTTCAAAACTGAATAAAATAAAAAAATATATAAAAGAGCACTTATTTTTAAAAACCTTCTAAGAAAACGTTAAATATACTAAAAAATAAAAAATAATTTGAAGTATCTGGAAACTAAAAGCTTTGGGTATTATTATTATATTAATACGTGAAGCAAAAACTTTGTACCCCTTTTTAACCCCCGACGCAAAAAGAGGGGTGTTATAAGTTTGACCGCTATGTGTGTCTGTCTGTCTGTGTGTGTGTCTGTCTGTCTGTGGCACCGTAGCTCTTAAACGGGTGAACCGATTTGAGTGCGGTTTTTTTATTTGAAAGCTGGTTTTCTAGCGAGTAATCTTAGACATGTTTTATTAAAATCGGTTCAGCCATTTCAAGGTTATCAGCTGTTTTGTTAGCTGCGGTAGGGTTCTTAGACGCATAATGTGTATTACTTTACTTTCAAACATACGTGTGAAATAAAATTTGAAACACTCGTGTATGCTATATAACCATGCAAGATTATGAAATTCTTGGTCTGATGCTGCAGCCAGGATAACCAGTGCACTAGTACACTCTCGAAAAAATAATAGCAGATATGTCGTGTTTGGATTCGTTTTGATCAGTATTTGATTCTACATGCAATTCAATGGTGGCGACATGATGAGCTGATGCTGCAGCCAGGATGTCCAGCACACTAGTACACTCTTGAAAAAATAATAGCAGATATATGTCGCGTTTGGATTCGTTTTGATCAGTATTTGATTCTACATACAATGCAATGGTGGCAAATACTAAATGTTATTGAGATAAAGTTTCGTTTTGATTTCTTATTCTTTGCCATTCTTCCAATGCTGATTTATCACGAGGACAATTGAATAGTTTTCTTTGATCCAATTCACACTGAAATCTTAATTTATGAAATATATATTTACTTAACAATTTACGTGCTTTTTTGCCAAAAGTAAGTTTAAATTTTTTAACTTAATACTAAGTTTAAAAAGTTTAAAATAAAATATAAATTAAAAATTTAAAAAACCCCCGACGCAAAAAAACGAACTTTTAAAAAGTCAAAAATAATAGTATCATTGAGCCATCAAATTCGATTGAGTAACACCTATATATTTTAATTACAGAAATTGATGGATGGCACGATAAGGTTTGCTCGTTGAAATGGCGATATAATATCACGTCGGGGTACCGCAAAGTAAATTAGCTAGCTAGTAAATAAATAAATGGTCAATTAAATGAAGGGTCTGACTTACTTTAGCGGTACCCCGACGCGATATTATATCGCCATTTCAACGAGCAAACCTTATCGTGCCATCCATCAATTTATAGGTTAAAATATATAGGTGTTACTCAATCGAATTTGATGGCTCAATGATACTATTATTTTTGACTTTTTAAAAGTTCGTTTTTTTGCGTCGGGGGTTTTTTAAATTTTAAATTTTTACGAAAATTACGCGGACGAAGGAGTATAAAATTTGGCACAGTTAATGTTTATGTGGAGAAGGAGTGCAAAAAGCTAATATTTTTATATAATGTGTAGTTATAATTATGTATAACAATACTACACTGTTATTTTACGATACCTACTTCGTATGGGATTCAATCATTTGGGCGCTACAGGGAAATACGAGTACACAACTTTATTCGACTTCACTGATTTGATTCGCACAATGCGTTTGATTATTCTAGTGTAAATTTTATTTACAATCGCATAATTTGCATAGTATGAAGTTTCTGCTTTTCGTTGTTAAAAAGTAAAATCTGTGGTCTAATTTGTTATCAGAAATAATGACAAGATAGTCGCGTTCAGATCTAAGTTTTTTCGTCATTTGGATAGTCGAGTAGCGTAGGTAACCAACGATGATAAATGATAATATTATCATAGATAAAGTCTTTAATTATTAGATAAGCAGAAAGATAAATAATAAACGTGACCGTCACGTTTATAATTTCACGAGGGAAATACTTTAATGAGGTATATATTTACGTGTAACTATGATGCGATTATTATATATAGTTTGGTGCTGAAGATATATGGTTCGTGTAGGTAGGAAACATCACATTGGATCATATTAGTGCACAAACATAGAAATGTATATGTTACGCTTAAAGACCGAAAACGCTGATTGAGCGAAAAAACAGCTCATAACGCGTTGTGGTCACTGTAAAAAATCTACATCGCGAAATTCGTGTTATGGCTCTTATGAAAATGTCCATGACACTGTGTGGCAATCACAGAAATACCACATAGCGAAATTCGTGTCGTGTCTATCATGCTATACGACCATAACGCATTGTGGCAATGAAGAAAAGCCATGACGCATTCTCGTAAATTATAAGTAGTTTATCAATGACTAGCTGGGTCCTCACGGCTCCGCCCGTAGCCTATGTTACTCAGTGATAATGTAGCTTTCTAACGGTAAAAGAATTTTTGAAATAGTTCCAGTAGTTTTTAGGTTTATTCGTTACATACAAAAGTACAAATCTTTCCTCTTTATAATATTAGTATAGATTAATAATTTGTATTCAATGATTTAATACTTAACAAGTTGATTTTTTCAAATATAAAGTAATCACAATAAACAACAAATGTCCTCTAATTTTAATGACATGATTTCTTTATATTGTGTTTAATAATGACAATTACCTACGTCATGAAGGGGTTTGTAATTTTAGCAGCAGAAACGCATTAAGGACACTGTCTGTTTCGTACTTATTACAGAACAAAAAATATTTACCAAGGACTGTAGGACTATAGGAGCCACATCGCAAATCACTGTGCGTTGTATTTGAATATGGTTCATTATGTGTCATGGCTTTTCTTCATTGTCACAATGCGTTGTGGTCGTATAGAATGATAGCCACGACACGACTTTCGCTATGTGGTCTTTCTGTGATTGCCACAACGCGTCATGGGCATTTTTTAAGAGCCATAGCACGAATTTCGCGATGTGGATGTTTTACACTGACCACAACGCGTTGTGAGCTGTGTTTTCGCTCAATGAGCGTTTTCGGTCTTTGAGCGTAACATAAATAATAGCAAGTTGAGACTAGATATAATTAAACCATGTAACCACAAGCTAGGTAAACCTGTGCTATCGAAACCGGTGATTTCTCTAAATAGTATACATAAGGGAATATTATTCTCTACTGTTTTTTTTTGACTCAATAATTTTTTTATAATTAATATTGACAATAAAATAACTAGAGAATGAACTTAACTATATGCTAATAATATTTAATTCAAGTATATTGTAGTGTAGGTATGTAGAGTTTCAGAACTAGGCTAAAACAGTTTTTTTTATCCACAACTTTGAAAGCCGACAAAGCCGTGTCTTCCACTATACCATTAAAAACATCGAAATATTTTTAGCTACCTATATTTACGAATATCGATTTATGGAATGAGGTTGGGGTAAAGCTATTACATTAATAACTTGTGTAAAATACTGTTTTGGCCATTGTATCGGCGTTTAGCATTATATGTTTTCATACACATATGAATATTTGCACAGGTAAATTAATGTTTTATCGTACACCAACAAAAACTTTGATTACATAGCATTGCGTAGGTGACTTTTATTTAATTTTTAGCTCGAAACTTTTACAAAAGTCATAAGCAACCAACAGCGAAAAAACGAATGAAATATTTAATAAAATGTCCAAATTTTAAGCGATTTAAAGTTTTCTTTAGACAGACAGCACCACTGGGCGATGACGTCACACCAAAAATCTGTCAATATTTTCATTGTAACTGTTCACTCCGTACAATGTACTTACATTTCGCGCATCACAGACAGAAAATACTTTCTCCAAAAACTTAATTTAAAGTGTGTAACTCCCCGTGTGTATCCATGGAAGTAATAAGTAGTTATTACGTTGACTAATGTTATCAATGATTTAAAAATAACCTCTCGCGGCCACTGGAGCAACACAATGAACTTTATTGGATTGTCAAAATGAATGGGATTTCGATAACGAGAGAGTCAAGTACGTAGGCTGTGGCTGCGGGATCTTGTTTATATTAACGCGCCAGGAACCGTAGCGAGTAGACGAGTTAAGGATGATTTCAACCAAACGGCTCGCATCGCATCGGATCGGAACGGATTTTACAATCTTTAAACGATATTAAATCGTGTACACAGTATTTAAAGTCTATATTACCAAGCCGCACACAACAGCTTGACCGCGGGCGTCATCCGCGACACGCGGTCGTAGCCGAAAGTATGCTGCGACGCACGAACGGCTCCGTTCACCTGTAGTCGTATCCGATCGATCCTTTCAAAAAACAGAACACTACAACACGGTGGGAATTAAATTATTTGACTAGGTGCAGAAACGGATACGTTCACAAGTGATGGTACGGAGCCGATCGTATGCATCGACATCCTGCCGGACGCGATCGGCTGTCGCCGCATCCGTTCGTATCCTTTCCGATCCGATGCGTATCGAGTCGTTTGGTGTAAATCATCCCTTAGTGCGTTATCTGCCGTTTATTGATAATATTAAATATTAATTGCATTCTTGTGCACTAAACGCTTTATTTCTAGATTAATTACGTGAAATAAATTTAAATTCATCAAAATTTATTAGAATTAATGTTTTTATTTAATAAAATTAAAACCAATTTTTAAATCTTGCAAGCACATTGCTTGCTTGATATTTGCCTTATTTGCAAGAAAAGCTAAAGTATGAAAATATGTAAATATTGTAATGTAACCCGGATAGCACCGTAATATTGTATACAAAGTGATGGATGGCACTTCAATTGTCGATCTCGTTTCTCTATTTCACAGAGACGAGACACGAGATCCATGTCATAGCAGTGTCTGTGATATGATAATACGACTGTAGTTCACACAAGGCACATTTTTAATACTATTGTATAATAAATTCGTATCCCTTTTGTGTTGCGTGTAAGGTGAGAGCATCGCACTCCACGCATGCACAATCGGTGTCATAAATATGTAAACACATTCAATAATTGAAAAACTCCATGTATACACAAAGAGCTCGATAAAATGTGCATTTTCTATGAACTTAGGATATATTGGTAGGTAGGTATTGGAAGTTTTCGAGAGAGATATTAATACAGCTTTAGTTTTTATTTATAACAGAAAATTAGTTAAATACATACCTAAACGTTGAATTATTAAACCCTAGCGTATACTACAAATTAAGTTAAAAAAGCTTAAGCTTTAAAAAATGTTGGAAATTGCTACAAAACATCACGTATGATTAACGTACGTCGTTTTGCAGAAAAATTGTAATAAGAAATGAGCAATTACCCACAATCTCTCAACGTGAAGTGCACACGCTATATTCATACCGTCGGGAATTGAAATTAATATGTATGTACTCGTGCTACTTGCGTATATAATTTTTTACAAAATTTCCCAACGCTTAGTTACCTACTACTCTTTATGAAGCTAATGTTCTAAAGTAAAAATATTATGCCAAATTTCAGTATAGTACGATACAATTAAGAAGTCACATCGGCAAACTTCGTAAAACCGATCACATCCGAACTGAGTGCGACTCTTGAAGTCACGAATGTTTATTAGTAATGCAGGAAAAAAAAAACTTTATGCTAACGCCATAAGGGAACGTACCCATACTACGTGACCCGTTCAGGGGGGGAGGGGGGTCTTCAAAATACCACGCTTGGTCACAGGTGCGGGGGGGGGGGGGGGTTAGGTTTTCGTCACGTAGTCAATATCCTCTAGGGAAATCTCGAGTTTTTTCGAGCTATATTCAAATATGGCGCGCAGAGTTTAGCGCTTTTTGAACTCACAGGTGGCAACACTCGCACATATGAATCAAATATTTATTTTTTTAACTTTCTGTTTGCAAAAAATGATTTCAAAACTAGAGGGGAAGGGGGGGGGTATTGGCATATACTACGGGTGGTCACCGAGGGGGGGAGGGAGGTAATAAATAGTAAAAAATCTGTCACGTAGTATGGGTAGGGGTACGTTCCCTAAGTGTGAGTGGCGTGAATATGATCGACTGCCATTGGTCAAGTTTGCGTACTGTACGTCTCTCGTAAACACACCACTCTAATTACAATTCATTGTCGCACAGCAGCCCAAAGCAAGTTGCATGCCGTAATATTTTTTGCTTTAATTGCAAGTCTTGAAATAAATTGAAAAGCATCAAGTTACTTTTTAGTGTCTACAGGGTTCCTGGTAACTCGACGTATTCCTTGCAGGACATTATAGTAGGGTTGAAATGCAACAAATTAAGCCACCGAATATTTTACCGAAATTCAGTAGTTTTTGAGATATGAATTATTTTAGATTTTTGTTTTTGTTTGAAAAATCCCAGTTTCAACCATATTTGCAAAAGTGTTTGGTATTTTTGAACTTTTAATTACTAACAGAGATCTCATGGCATCAGCTATGATAAAAACAAACAATACATTTGCACCGTACATTATTTTGAATTAGGCTTAATGGTCGAATTTGAGAATTTTTAACAAAAATAAAAAATCTCAAAAATTACTGAATTTCGGTAGAATATTTGATGGCTTAATTTGTTGCATTTCAACCCTTGTATAATGTCCTGCAAGGAATACGTCGAGTTACCAGTGTCCCTGTATATTTGCGATGGTATCTACGAGCATAACAAAATTTCTTCATAATATTATGTCCTTTCTACGAGTACTATTAGGTACTATTTTACGCGATCCGAGCAAAGTTTTACTTATTTGTGATTTATGTTCACTTATTCCAAAAAATATTGGGCATATAAATTCTGCGTGTAACTTTGATAGTTGATATATTAATAAAATGTTGTGACTATTTCTTTATTTAAAAGAAGTAAGAAAATGGCTGTAGTGATAATAGTAATTAATACATATAAAATCAATATAAAATTGCGTTAAATTTATAGCACCCTCTTTTACTTCGGGGGTCTAAGATAACTTAGAGCAGGCGCACTTGAAAGTCTGAAGGTAATTATGATACCTAACTATTTATGTAGGTACATTCGAGCGTGTATGCACTGTGTACGTTCATACCTGCCTTCATTTCGTATTCACACTGTACAGGCTCCACGCTGTATTCCCACGTTCTTTCAATCTCTAAGTAACACGAGGCTTATGTAGATAAGAAACTGAAAATAAGTCTGTCAGAAATACGGGTACTTTCCTTTGGCCAGCCATTGCTCTCATCGGTTTGCCAACGGGAAGCTTTTTACGAGAGCAGCTGTATCTCGTTGAAAATATGTAAAGCACAAGTACACATAATTACTTAGCTAAAATTCTGCCGCTTCCAGTTTGTTTACTTTTTAACTTACTTATATTCATTTTACGGACGAACCTAACCTCATTTATAATACATAGTCAAGTGTATGAAAACAAACTACAGGGAAACTTTGGGTAGTTTCCGTATAATCTTCAAATACATTAACACGGTACTGAATTAAATATAATCCATCCACAGGACTTGTGCAGGTACGATATAGCCTATGATTTCAAATCAAAACATTTATTCGCGAGATATGGGTAGTTCTTAGGGCCTGTGCACACCACGTTTTTTAAACGTGCCGTTGACGCGCGTTTGTAGCGATATAGACGCGAAACGCACGCGAGTCAGACGCAGCCTGTAGACCTTTGCACACCTGTATAAATCCAAACACACGTTACAAATCGATACAGACGCGCTAGCGACGCAACGGTGTCGCGCGTTTGAATCGATACAAACGCGAAGCTAATGCGCGTGTGTATCGACACAAACGATAACAAACTGCTCTGTAGGATAAAAGCGCGCCGTCGACGCACGTTTCTAAAACGCGCGTCAACGGCGTGTTTAAAAAACGAACATATCCTACCAAGGCAGGTGTGCAAAATATTAAATTATGTATTAATTAACAATTGCGTAATTTATACATTATATCATTTTATTATTGGACCGAGCGTTATTATAACTTTTCAAATAATTTTTAATTATTTTGCATTGTAGACCCTTGTCATACGTTAGTAGCTAATAATACGGATAAAATTAGTTTACGAGTCTATTTATATGCCCAGATTGACAGTAGAAAATGCTACCTTTGGTAGACAAAGATATTCGTTTTTGGTTATAGGAGCCGGGAATAAATCGAATATTTTTCTTTTGGTATCGGTAAGATGTAGCAATTATAAAGTGAAATTAAAAACACATTTCTATCTCCGTGACTCCGTGTATTCGGTTACCGGAGTTAAACTACCCGATATATTACTTTCCTCTATGAGTTAAACTAACGACTATGACACCTACCTACATTTACAAAACTATTAATAGTTCATTTGTTTTTACTGCGTATAGGAAACGTAATAAAGTTTAAATGGCAACGTTTTGATTTTATTTGCAAACAATTTTTAGTCCTGATTTGTTTTATAATAATTGTTGTTTGTTTTCAAGATGCAATTTATTTTACTCTATTTGATATAACATTAAACAAATAAGACTCATTTTAGCAAAAAAACCGGCCATGTGCGAGTCGTAGATACTCGCGCACCGTGGGTTCCGTACCGTTGGAAGAAATATTATTTTCCATTTTTAAAATTTTAATTTTAATTTTTTTGGTTTTCATTTTTTGCATTTTTTGCAAATAAGTTTGTTTGTAAAATATTTTTGCTGATTTCTAAAATAACTGTTCTAGTTATAGACACGGTTTTTATTTTTCCTGTAATATTTACATAAACCTCCATCAACTCTATTTATTCCTGATTTTTCGCTTTACGAACTTCGGAGAAAAAAGGGGGAGGGGGGGTGGTATTAATTCAGACGGTTTTCCTCATAAGTCAAAAACTTTGAGGCATAAATGAAAATGAAAATGCGGCTGAATACCAAAATTTTACACGGAGCGACTGCCATCAGATCTCCGCAACCTAGTTACTGGGCAATGCCGATACTCTAAGGTTAGACTGGTTGTCAAACCTTCGGGCTTCTGACTTCCCCACAACGACTGACAAAGGTATTCGTATGACACCCGGGACCGACAGTTTAACGTGCTGTCCGACGCACGGAAGGGGTCTCGATGTGTAACGAACGGTCACCCATCCACGGACTGACCTCGGCAAGCGCAGCTTAACATCGTAAATCGTATGACCCGCGCGGTTGGTAATTAGCCACGAGCCCCTCTCCACTTGACTTAGTAACCCCACTTTAAAATTTTAACCCCCCATTTCGGACCCGCATGCAATGGAAAAAAAATATCAATCATATCATGTGCGATATAGATGGATAAACATCATTTAAAATTATTCCAAATTTCAAGTCGGTAGCGTTAGTAGTTTCTGAAATAAGCAGCTGTGACAGACAGACAGACAGATGAAGTCACACCATAAGGGTTCCTTTTTAACCATTTTGGTATGGAACCCTAAAAATGTACAGAAATAAGCGACGTGTTTGCTTCCAGCAAGGATTCGATGCTTTCATGACCCATAACAGTCAATCAATTTAAGATGATGTGAAATTCTACTCGAAGTAATGATTTAAAAGATATTCGTGCCTTGGTGGCCACTTGTGTACCTAATGTTTGTTAGCATTGATAAGTGGCTGATGTGGAACCGTCTCTGGAACTGATGAATTTTATGAGGTTAAAAAAGTAGCATGGAGCTAGTTAGGGGAAATAAGGGATCGGGAAAATCAATAGCATGCTTATCGGCGACGTATGTAGTCACGTCACATCGGCCTGCGCACAGTACACGTGGGCTTAATTATTTTATTCGAGGGGAATACGTCATGCTCATTTACCTTTGGACTATCAGCCGAAGTTTATTAACAATTCAACGAAGGGACTACAACTAGGGGTGGACGGCGAGGTGTTGACGGTTGAACATTCATTTGTAACGTGATAAATTTATCATTGGGCACTTTTGTATGGACCAATTACCCACGGCGGACAAAAATGAAACATAGCTAGAATAATAATGAAAGCCTGCTCTAGATTATCACAGTATGGGTTGTAATATTGTGAGCGACGGGAATATTGACAAACAAAAAAGAGTATTGAAATATTTTTGTAAAACTTTTTGATCTGGCAAGATACATAAATAGTGTAAGGCTGTGTTTTCTTCGGTGAAACATAGATCGTCTACACAAGACAATTGTTTTGCATTTCTATTTCAATAAAGATCAAACGGAGTAGCAACAACAGCTAGTCTAAGAAACAAGCAAAAAGTTTATTCTAAATATGACATTTTGTGTTCTATTTTTTATTTCTACAATCCGCGACCGGTTTTCGTGAAAATATTCCAACGTACTTTTCGTCTTCTAGAGTTTAATATAATAATATTTTACACAATTATAAATGACTTTTTTCGGGTATTATGTAGATTCACAAAATAAAAATTAGATGAAGTCAAAACTAGTACTTTAAACAATAGTTTAACGTTATTTCGATTTTTGTCCAATTGACAATCAAAAATGGGTCAGATTGTGCCGAATGTCATTTAAATTGGTAACGTAAAACATTGGTTGTATGAATACACGCACTATGATAAGGATGGGGAGAAAATGAGCAAAGTTTCCAGTCATTTATAAAAGACTAGGACACCGGAGAAGTCACACAAAGCCGCGTGACTAAAGAGTCTACTTAAAAGTTGTGCTACGCACGTGATGCGTAGTCAACTCGGTGTGTACCTACTCGTCATAATTCATCTCTCTATTAAACATTTTCGTTTCTCTGTATTTTTTTGTAGTATTATTATTATTATTCTATTGCGATGGTAAAACACAAAGGAATTATGGATATAAATATATTGTAATACAACAGGAGTAAATGTACTACTTGTCATTCGGCAGGTAACATTACACAATAAAATAAATATCGATTCTTTTCCCTGATGTAAATACCAATCTCTATTGTGTGTATGTAGATATACAATAGCGAAATACGTGATTCTTTAGTTGATTGAATATAAATATGTTCTAAAACTTTAATTTATTTTGCGGTATTGAGGAAATAGTTTATTCATCAAATTGTGATTGTTTACTAAAGTGATTGCCAACACACTAAACAGCCGCGAGTGCCTTCTCGCCCTTGGCTTTTGTATCGTTTCCTGCGAGACTATCTTAATCTAATTTCATCCTGTGTCTGTAGTGATGGTATGATCAATCACTTCAGTACACATCATACATAGGTAATACTGATTTATTGTAATAGTGCAAGTGTAAAAACTGATTAAAACAGGAAATCAGAATCAGATTCAGAATTTTCATTTGTCAAACATAGATGGTACAATGTAAGGATCTTAAATAAATAATAGTGCGCTATGTTTTGCCATCAGCACATACAAATATATATATATAGGTATTAAATAATATGCCGTTAAAATTAAAATTATATGTAGGTATATCTTAATAATGAGGAGTAATCAGAAATTAAAATTACTAATTCGTCATTTAGGAATTTATCTATTGAGGAACAAACTTACTTTGGGGCGTCGCTGAAAACCAGCGCAATTGGACTCAGAATGTCACACTTCAGACAGATAACTTGTCTCTATTATCGTAATTTTGGCTATCACTGTCGTCTGATATCAAGTGCTTGTAATCGTATCGTCGACGCTATCATCATAAACGTCGTGATTGAGTTGGGGATTAGCCAGAGCATTTCATGTGTAGGTATCTGATAAACAATGATCGTAATGATTATTTAACCGCTGGAGATGAGTGATCGATTGAACATTAATATTTGGACCGCTCTAATTCTAGGTTCAGAATCGGTTCGATGCAGAACAAAAATGTGGTTTGTTTTGCATCTCTTACGGCTGTTGTGCTACACGCATCTTATCCTTATAAAAATGGTACCTACACGAAAACTGATCATAAATATTATTTTGTATGACATTTGTACATGAACGTCGACCTCTCATTCAAAACAATGGGAAATCAGTACACTCGAATGCATATCAAGGTTGTTTACAAATGCCTATAGGCTTTTTTTATTGTCTTCCATACACAACCTAAGTTTCAAGTATACTTTAAAAACGCAGATGAAATGATTTACGAATAAACTTATCAGATGTTTTTATTCAAATGTTTATCTAAATAAAAACTTGTTCCAATAATATCCACGTCTACCTATTTATTGCTTCTAGGTCAATTGTTATACCGCAAGTGACGTGGACGTCTGTATTTAGCTTTTCGACTCGAGTGAGAGATCCATACCTACCTGCATCTTCGTATCATGACGCAAATACCTATACGTGGATTATAGTTTCAATAGAATCAGGAAGTCACTTATAAGTAATTATACTTAGTGCTGCTAGTCTTACATACTAGCCTTGCATCGCAGACTTGCAAACTACCACATACGTGGGTATTATAATTACGTAATTAATTAATTCGCCCAACTCCGATTTTAATGTAGCCTAAAGTCAGATGAGGTCGCAAAGAACTAGTAACTGTAACTGCCAATGTTATATTCTTCAATAAATGACTGCGTCGTCATTGAGAATTTGAACGGAAATAAAAAAAAAACACAAGTATAGCAGCTGCTTCTCATCCCTCGCAGATGCAAATGGCCCTTGAGGGACACACTTCAATGCCTTTTTATAAATAAAAACATCATTAACGGAATTTCCGATGTACGAACAGAGCCTTTGATGTTGAGGCGTTTCCAAAATCGACATTGTCTATTATAAGCCAGGGAGCCATACATTTTGTCTAATGAAAATCACAATGTGTGTATATTTTGTGATACATCCGAATCGCAGAGAATAAGGTCACGTTATCAAGTAGGTACACCTTCTATTTATCACCGTAATAAATAGTAGGTATAGGCACAAAAAATAGAGAGTAAACTTGGTTTTACGACGACTGGCATGCGGAGCTCGCCGGCTGCCAGACAATAGTCGCCTTGATGCCGATACAAAGGCATACCAGCCGCTTATATGTCTCCACACTATTTGTTCATCTAAAACTATATTAGTCAGCAGTTCACAATACGTTTTCCCATTCGGAATTATCTGAAAAATGTAAGAGTACAAAAGACCGGCCGGAGAAATGAACAGTCAGCACTTAATTAAATTCCTTTTTTTATAAACAATCTTTAGATATTTATTTGTTTCTGCTTTAATGAAATATTGCATGACATATTACCCAGTAATTTTGAACTGTCCGATGAAATGTATAGTTGGAGAACAGATAGCCTCGAGGCGACCACCGAATAGATTGAAAGAGCGGAATAAAATTGTTTAGTTCTGCAAGGAGTTATGTGAATGCGCATAAGAAAGAACGGTTCCCAGTGTCTGTTATAGCAGTTATGCATTTTAATCAAACTTCCAACTTTTCAAAGCTATCTTTATCCTTACCCTTTCTTACGGGTGCGGCAGAATATTTATATATTTTTTATGGAAAGACTGCCGTCTGACATCGATATCGTCTGGATATCGATATCCTTAGGTTTGACTAACAGTCAGACTTTCAGGCTTCTTAATAGCGACGGTGTAACGTGATTTTCGAAGCTCAGATCTCGATGTGATACTCATTTACAGACTGACCGTGGCAATCACAGTTGACCCTCGCAGAGCGATAGATATACGTGGTTGTTATTTAGCCACGAGCCCTCCCTTCCAAGTTTTCAAAGCAAATACAAAACAAGATTAGCTCAATGAAAACAAAGTACATTAGTAAATGCTGTGTTGAAAGTATTACTTTAACAGAGCCGTTAATACGGCTTTCGCTAATGCAATCGATTACAGAACCGTGTGTCGACGCATTTAGAGGACCCTTTAGTAATTACTGAGCCCGCTTTAGAATTGCAGGAAGCTTCCTGCACTATGTAATTTACTTTGGTAAACTACGAGAACCCTCAATAGATAGATTGATAGATGTTTTAATAAATTATACTATCTACTGAAATCTCACCAAGCCTTTTCTTTGGTTTTGTTAATCGATGACATTTTTTGCTAGTGTTTTATCTGCCGCTTCCAAGAGAAGGGCAGAATTAATGGGTATTTTCAGTAACACGAGAAATTGTGTGGGTCAGTCAACTGTTGGGACAGCTTTCATTTGTAGGAAGTGTACAACTTTAAATTCAAATATAGGTCAATCTCTACCGTCAGGTAAATGTCAATTTACCTGTTGGAAATTCAACGTAGGTACCTACGAAACTGAAATCAAGTGCAAAATGAAGAGGATTCTATGTTACATATTATTGCGGTAGGTGGAGCACGAGGCAATTGCCTCAATTATTACAGCAGTTACGAAATTGGTAATTAGAAACTAAAAAGCCACCAGACCAGAGAAGCCCTTGTCGAATTGAATTTTAACGGACCGGGTGCCCACAGATAGTTTTGTTTATTTAAGTCCTATTATCTTTCTATAGTTTTTATACATCAAAATCTGTTTTGCCTCGTTTTTTCCTATGTTGGGGTCAGCTTCCAGTCCAACCAGATGTGGCTGAAAACCAGTATTTTACACGAAGCGACTGCCATCAGACCTCCGCAACCCAGTTATTGGGCAATACCGATATCCTAAGGTTAGACCGGTTGTCAGATTTTCGGGCTTCAGACTTCCCGTAACGACTGTCATAGGTATTCGTATGACATCCGGGTCCGTTTGTTTAACGTGCTCTCCGAGGCACGGAGGGGTCTCTATGTTTAATGAATGGTCACCCATCCACGGACTGACTACGGCAAGCGCAGCTTACCTTGCAAATCATATGATCCGCGCGGTTGTTAATTAGCCACGAGCCCCTCCTTTATACATCAAAATGTCTAGTCAAAATGTCTACCATAGTTTCCCCAACGGAGAGAGGAGTGTCTAAAATAGTTTAAAAATTATGAGCATCTGTCCATATTAATTTCGGTAAACCAAGTAAAAGGGTATCTGGTCGCTCGGGCAGGAGACCAAAATTATTATAAGAAACCATTAAACATACCTACACTTTTTGAGAAAATCTCAACTCTTATTCTTTATTAAATAACACGGTTTTCTAAAAATAAATATTTCTAATAAAATTTTAAGAATGTTTCACGATCAAAGGTTTGTATAATAAACCTGACTATATTTATGAAAGATGTTTAGACTATAATTTAAAAAAATAGGTTATTGTAATACTTATTAAATAAAGTAATTTGCTTCAAATAACACGATATTGAAGTAATTAACCCTTTGCTTAGTGTTCATGGATTATTTAGTTATCATTTTGAACTAGAATATTTTGCACAAGTTGTTTTTACATCAGAATATCAAGGAATAAATCCTCCTATATGCAAATAGCTCCTATT
Source organism: Amphipyra berbera (assembly GCA_910594945.2). Taxonomy (NCBI): domain Eukaryota; kingdom Metazoa; phylum Arthropoda; class Insecta; order Lepidoptera; family Noctuidae; genus Amphipyra; species Amphipyra berbera. The sequence goes on from OU343127.1 coordinate 9,207,228, forward strand.
GATAAAATATGATGAAAATGAGCTACTATACTGTATGGCTACTACAAATAAGTATCATGTGAAGTAATATCAAATTTATTTAGTGGACTATTTTTATTTTATTATAGCGGATATTTCTCAAAAGAAGCTTAGAGGACATTTACTTATAAAATAGACCTGGCCACTTATGTACATATGTGTTATTTAATGCTAATAATATATAAGTTGTTCCATTACGCCCCTATCGCTTCTAGCTTATTCTTATGACAACGTAGATACAAATTTTACCTGCGTAATAAAGCTTTCAAAACATTGTATTTTCCAAGTACCTACTTTAATACTTAATGTAGCACTTAATACTTTAAAGGTGACAGACAAAACGCAATTTTAATCCTGATTTAGGTTTTAGGATTTGGATATTTGTTTTGGACTATTGTGGAAATGAGAGTGAGCTAGCGTGGTTCTGTTTTAGGATTTGGATATTTGTTTTGGACTATTGTGGAAATGCGAGTGAGCTAGCGTGGTTCTGTTTTATTCATTTGCCCGTTCTGTCAGCTGCTGGTATTAGCATGCACCAGCGACTGACAGCATTTGGCATTAGCTGTTTAGAATAGCGAGCTTTACTCTGATTACTCTACGATCTAATATTTAGCTAGTGCTTTGTACTGGCGACCTCAAACACTCGCTACGGGATCCCTGAATAAAGTCATTCTTTTCAAGAATGTATAAATGGTTTCTACGATAGTTGGATTCTGAGTATTAAAACTTTCATCAGACACATTTATATTTATGATTGTTTACGGTTGACTCACGTGCATTTTCCAGGATTGTCCGACAATTTTGGACACAAACGGAGCCCTTAATCATGAGCTGAACACGCGGCGAGGTGAACGTGAGTAAACCGTAAACAATCATAAATAGTTGGACATTTTGAACTGAAAGCATTACAATTATGTGCTCTGTGAGATTTCTATTGATGTTATCCTTTTCTGTTTAAGCCAATAAATTCAGAAATTGATCGTAAATACGTTTGAAAAAGACATGGGAGTACGCACGCCTGAATTTGAATGACATTGTAATTCTTTTCGATGTACAGTAGGGGAACGAAAATGTTCTACACCTTAAGGTCTATTTTTGCTTGCACAGTGCTAGAAACAACCTATTTTACCGACTACGTATTGCCAACATTATAGAAATGAAAATACAAGTATTTTTTGATAGGATATTAAAAATTATAATGGTGACAAAATGACAACCACTAGTAATGTCAATTTATTTAATCAACGAATTGATGGATGTAATGGTATTTTATTTACAACAAAACTCCTTAAATGAAATCAAAGACATTAATTATATGGCACTATTACTTCATATGGAGGAAATTCTTTATTTGAGTGTATGTATATATTATATTTATATATACATATATATATTTAAAATGTGTATATATATTATATTTATTTTATTTACTTACTTATTTATTAACTTATATTATTATTATAATATACTTAGTGATTTAGTTGATTATCGATTTTTAATAGATTATACGTTTGTATGCTGCAAACTGCCCTATATATTTTTCTTGACAATTCTTTCCATCCAAAGGTTGTCTGGAAGAAATTGCTTTAAGCGATAAGACCGCCATTTGTACTGTTCTTAATAATGTGTACTCCTTCTGTTTTATTTCTTTTAGTGTACAATAAAGTATATCTATCTATCTATCTAAAAAGGCAATTTTGATCTTTGTTACCAAATAATTAAACATAACTTTCCATGCATTAGTCTGTTCCGTTCAACAGTTTGAAAACGTAACATGTGCCCGCGATGTGGGAAAGAAATAAATTTGAAAACTGACGAACCTATTTATTCCCCTACTGTACTACAAAGTACTAAGCCATTATTACAGTTTCAAGCACATATCCTTTTTATTAGTTTCCTCTTTAAGTTTCCTTTTACATGCATGTATACGGCCCCATTACATTTTAACTTTAAACTTTCGTGTTGCATGAAAATACAATGACGAATATATTTGACTACAGGTTTGGTGCAGTGGCCGAGCGATTGGCTTCTGCGCTACAGGTCGTGGGTTCGATTCCCGCGCGGATCAAATATTTGTATGGCGTACAAATAGTTGTACCGCGTCTGGACGTTTGTGCATGTGAATATTTGTGTCTGTAAACGCACCCAAGATACAGGAGAAACGTGTGGGGCAACGTATTTATAAAAAAAAAACTAATCGACGAGCAGTACAACAGTCGAAACGTCAGGCGAATAAGAGTAAATCCGCGTTAATTCCCGTTTAAGCAATAGCAATTAAATAAATTTTGTTACAAATTCAAATGGTATAGGTAACAATATATTTTAAGAAGAACCCAACTAATTTATAGTTATATTATTTTTAGAAATTCAGGATAATACATTTATTTAAAAAGTGAAACGAGGTATGTATCATAAATGAGTTGTCATTCAGGAACGGTTTGTTCAATTGATACACGGTTCACGTGTACTGTTTCATCGTTACAATGGAGCGCTCGTACAATATTAATAACCAACCTAAATTTTGCATCATCAACTCAAACAATCAACAAAGAGATACAGATACGGATATTAAAGGTTCCGGCACAATTTGTATTTATTTACTCCCAGAACGCAATCGTTATAATGATTCTGTAAATAACTGTACGATATAAAATATATTTATTAACATCTGTCATATTATTTCAGTATTTTCTTTTTTGCACGCGTATTTTTTACCATTCATTGCATCCTACTGTTTTCCTTATCCCTCTCTTACAATTAATTTGTGTTATAAACACAAAAATAAGCAGTTTTTTTTAAATATTAGGCTGTTAACCCTGTGGTCTTTCACCTGCGCGCGCATAGCTAACTCGGCCACGGGCACCGCTGATTAATTATATATGTTTGTAAAGAATTCCACGCGTCATTTTTCACAAATTCTTTTGTATTAAAGACTTAGTCTGTTATTTTCCTCGCAAGGTGTTGAAAAATGTCGTATGAAACGCGTGTGCATTGATCATTACAATACCGCCTCGACCGTAATGACCACCTTATCACACTTATATCATAATGTACTATTTGTATCAGACACCATTATTTTTGTACCCGTATTTGCATACAAAATATATCATATAAACTTATTTATTGGGAAAAGTTTACATTCATAATATTAAGGTTCGTCGGTGCAAATCGTAATATTATTATTTTATATAATGTGTGTCATTAGATGATAAATTAATCACATTGACCGATTATCTATACTATCTATACTAATATTATAAAGAGGAAAGATTAGTATTTTTGTATGTAATGAATAAACTTAAAAACTACTGGACCGATTTCAAAAATTATTTTGCCGTTAGAAAGGTACATTATCACTGAGTAACATAGGCTACGGGCGGAGTCGTGAGGACACAGCTAACTAGTTATTAAAAAAATTCACGGATACAAGAGAGTAATTGAACAGTTGTAGCGTTTGCCACCACTAGGCCAACGAGGGAAGAACAACGAGGTAGTTATACAAATATAGGCGTAATAACGTTTTTACATTATTATGATACTTGCAGATAGGCTAACTTTGTGGCTATCACTAGTCAGTACTGTAACATCTATAAATGAATGCCGCTCAATCACAAAATAATTTATATTTATTATCTACACAAAAGAAAACATGTTGGTTAAACATTGATTTTATCAGGCTGCCGATAATTGGGTATTTTCCGTTCGTAATAGCCTGAGAATGTTGTAATCGTTTAAAGTCATACTTCGCGACAGTAAATAGGTACATAACATAATTAGCCCATTACTGTACAACTGCTGAGCATGGGCCTCTTCTCAGAATGAGAAGGGTTTAGGCCTTAGTCTTCACCACACTGGCCTGTTGCGGGTTGGCAGACTACACACATCATTGAGAAGTTTATGGAGCCCCCTCAGGTGTGCAGGTTTCCTCACGATGTTTAGCCTTCCCCGTTAACGCAAGTGATAATCACATTCTGATCCGCACATGAATTCGAAAAGTAAGAGGTGATCGCGACAGTAACTGAAAAGTCTGTTGAAGAGAACGCCTCCATTACCTACTCTTACTTATTCACGGTTATACATAATTAAAAGGGAGACTCGAGCGAGTTTCTATAGATTTTTGTTTTCATTTGTTTTGAGATCTGGATTAACTGTTACATTTACGCGAAAAAAATTGCTTATTTGAAAGCTTGGGTCAGGTTTAAAGACTGCCATATTGTTCCTGGTGGATTAAAAATACTGAGTGCGACTTCGTATTGCTGTGCTAATTCTACCGAGGAATTTTTGTAACAATGGGAGGTACAGATTAAAATTAAACTATATCTGATAAAAAGTGGAACCCTACAAAGATATTAGCACTTACCTGCAGGTACCTAAGTCTTTATATTGATATTAAATTGTGTATACGTAGGTACCTTCAGGAACCAGTTTAAAAAAAAAAACACTAAAGAGAAAATATAATTCCTAGTTTACTTTAAACTTAAAAGAATAACAAAGCTTTATATTTTTCTGTGACTACCTGCCAAGTTATGCAAGAAGTAAAGGCAGAGTCTGTGCTACGTTTCTATTAAATTAATTAATTACACAAAGAGAATTCAAACGCTTCATGACTGAGGCTCTCCTGCAAAAAAATCAGACGACGCTACCGTGTGGCAAATGTTGAATATTTATTTTTGTACTCCATATTTCACTTTAAAAATTGTGTTGGGAATGTAAATGTGAAATCTTGGAAAATTCGTGATAAGCTGTAGGAAATAAGAATCATTCGCCTTTTAAAATTCACGATTTTCATGTCGCTTACTTCTGAAAAGACTTTGTTGGGTTGCTTTTTAATGTTCTTTTCTCATAATCCTGATTTTGATAACTGGTGCTTTTATCAAACTTAGGGATGTATATACATATTATTTATTACATCTTTAACTAAAAAGATTATAGCAATTTTCATGACAATGTTTGCCTATTAGATAAACATTGTCTATTTATTTGTATTTATGTCTTTTTGAGTTTCTTCGAATCTTAATATTTCAGTATGTATGCCTACATAACATATTATAATTATTCTTATATTGTTCTGTAGGATTATAAGATATAACTGCTCATACAATAGTTATATTTAAGGTTAGGTACCTATGTACTCAATGGTTAATTAAAATATGATAATGATATGTTATGATAATATGGTCCCTGTGTGTTTGCTATGTGATCCTTGTCTGAGAATTAATGGACATCCCTCTCTTTCCTTGAGTGTAGAGGCAACTAAGGAATTCTATTAACGAACCCCTGAGTGAGTAAGGATATCATTGTCCATTCGATAATATAATATGGCAAAGAAAGTCTGGGCCACTAGACAGGGGCCGAAAAACAAAAGTAAATCTACCTTAGGCTACGGACCGGTGGATTTTGATTGATTTTGATTTTCAGTATCTACTCACGTGTATTCGGTCGGGAAAATGCTAGTAGGTACAATATAATCGTATGTAGTGATGTGGTTGTACTAGGAATAGGAAAGCCCGTTTTAATTATGTTATTAGGAAAAATGCGGTTATAATTCAATTTTATACCGGAAATCTTAAAGAATTTAATTCCGACCCTTTTTTGTAATCCCGGGGATTCGGTAATCTTTCTACGCATTCCCGGGACTGATCCCGGGATTCAAACTCACTTACAAGGATTCACATGGAAAAGTCATTTGATAAATCTATATTTCTTTTATTTTTCTGTAATCAGCAAAATAATGTTATCATAGAGATCGGACAATATTATCATCTTCCATGTTAGTTGTAAAGAAGAATAGGCAGATTTCATATAGTAAAACTCACCTTTAGTAGAAATAGAACATAATTATTATCTGTAATTGTCGCTTTTAATGACCTTGTAGATACTACATGGTAAGAATTTTTGTTCTGGACTATTCCTGGGAACCTTCTAGTTACGGAGATATTGGAGGTCAAAGTTCCAACTTATTCACAATTAAAAAAAAAAACTAGTTTTAAAGGTTGCAAATGTACTTGAAATACCTCCATTACCCGTTTACTACTCATTGCATCTATCAGCACAGTGTTTTGAGTGCGTTACAATTAGCTTTACAGTAAAACTAAATTTTACACCCAAAAAAAAGTCGTTTCCCAGCGACAATTTTTGCGTAGGGTTACTTAGGTTGATGTACTGAATGCATGGTTGACGGCTTGGTGAAGGGTCTTTTTACACCTTGTATACCCCATTAAAATAAGTCAGTCTAAACGACAAAAAGTGTATACTAGTGTTTCAATATTTACAATTACTTCTAAAAACCGGAATAGCAGAGCATCAGCTTCTGGTCAAGAGGTTCGACTCTCGGACCGGCAAAATTATTTTGATGAATTTCGCATAATTATACATATTTGTTTTCGAGTTGGAATCTTTGTGTGCAAGCAATAAGCCACTAGGCCATTTCAGATCAAATACCCAGCTGTCGCAAATGTGAACTTTACTTGCATGCTTATACTTATGTATAGTCTGGCCTAACCAATTTGAAAAAAAGGTAAACAATCCCTTAGTCATTTATTTAAAAACTGTACTTAGTTAAAAATTGTCACGTATTTTAACTAAAACCTACAAACGTAGAATACAAGGGAAAATAAATTTGATTCGATTTAAACGATACCTTAATTTTTAATATTTAGATAAAAACCCTCAAGAATATTGTTTAACTTATTTTCAAATTGGTTCAGGTCAGGATTTAACCTGGTACAGACCGATCATGCTCAGATGATTTACGACTAGCAGGATAGCCATGGAATTAGCCATGTAAATAGCTCAACCTTTTGTCAGGCAGCAGCGCCAGCAACGCGTATATAGTAGTTCTGCGACCATCTAGCCGACTATAGCTATTACTTCCAATTTTGGTAAAGCAATGGCTTTGGATAAGTAGTCTCTACATTATTTATAATAGCACATCTCTAAATCTCTAAGGTTTATAAATTTTTAATCCCGCGACTAACCGGACCAGATATTGTTTGTAATCCCGGGATCCTGAATTCCGGGATCTTATTCTCTACTAAGAGACATGACGATAGATAAAGATAAAATTTCCTTTCTTATTAGGAATAATAACAGCGGTTACTAATATACTTAAGCCTGGGGTATTAATTAGAAGTACCTACTTATGGTAAATTATGATCTGATATAGAGTAGGTAGATTGTACTATGTGGTGACTTTACCGTACTTAATTATTAGGTACGTGTCATGCATAAAAAAATGTGTTGAATTAATTGTATGATAGCACGCGAGTTACATCTACATGTTTACTTTAAAGAAGCGAAACATACAATGAACAGCCATAATTATGTAAAAAAATTGAAGTTGATGGTTATCATGAAATTAATTTCTTTATAAATATTAAAGACAAAATTAGGAAAAAAGAATGCTTTTTATAAAATTGCTTCCCCCGGCACTTTAGTAAAATTCAGATCGGTGACACGACGTTTTACATATAGGTACACGTCAATGTATATATCTGTTATGTATGTAAGTAATGGAACTAGGTTAAATTGCATTCCATTGCGTTGTACATTTTGTATTATCGATTTCCTTAAGATATTGGAGAGCTTTATGGTATTTTTTTGCTACTTCTGTGGACATAAAAGCTTAGAAAATGGCTGAACGGTGGTAGAGCATCGCTGGGGGCTGAAGCTACCACTCTTATCTTCCCTCTGTTCACTCCACATAACGCCCCAGGGCGACACACTCCTTCGAAAAGCACCAAATACCTATACCATTTTCGTAAGTAGGTACTACGTTTTATTTTTATATTGTAACGCAATTATGTACCAAAAAAATTTTGGGTGTTGTATCCTGCTTTTTATGTTATTATACGGTAATAAAAATGGAGGTTAAGTTTACCTAGAATTATTTTATGTATGTTTAACATTGTTCTGGGATCTAGTTGAAGTCGAAGCCATAATTACATACTTTTTATGATTTGTATTTTTAGAGCAGCATGCATATAGGTACTAGGTACCGGTCGTATTGTGGTTACATAGCGGTTAACTGAAAAACGGAACATATTAATGGGATATCAGACCGATTTAAGCTAAAGAATAAAATACAATGTAGGGAAAGTGGATAAGAAGGCTTGCACTGAAGTTATAGTAATAAATAAAACTGAACGACTTAGTACTGAAGTACTTTAGCTGAACGGAAATTGAAATAAGTAAGTCGCTAAATAATTTATTTACTTAACTCGCTTACAATATAAATATGTAATTGATTCCCATGATTCAGCCCTCCTTGATTACCTACAGATTACGTTTTATGTTTATCATAATTTTCTACAAACAAATTCTTTTCGTTGTCTATTAAATATCTCAATAAACATGGGTGATAAACATGTAACAAATTCTTATTTTACCGTTTTTTTACACTTACCGTGTCTTTTTTGCCAACTCTAGCGAAAGCTAGTACGTCACTCGGGATTTGCTCCGCCGGTCTCAAATTTATCCTCCACCTTCTAATATTACGCTCCTTATTTACCTCCGTCAAAAAGGAGGTGAATACGTAAAAACGTGTTTTTTTACCTCCTTCGCGTAAGGAGTAATTAATAATGAAACGAGGGGCGACGATAATTTTCCCCGTTTGACTCGAAAATATTTTTTATATTAGCTCGCTGTAACGTTTACAACATTTATCCTTAATAATGGAGGTACACGGTAATGAATAAATTCTGTCTTATAAGAATTTAACCGTCAAATTGCCTAGTGGTTAATGACGTGACGTGAGGTACTTATATGATTGATTCATGGGTCGCGTAAAGTGTCATTAGGGTTTTCTGTCAAAAAATAGTCAGTAGCACCCTAGTATTGGGCTCAATTCTTAGTATACGGAAATTATTAGATACCGAAATCGCAACAGTGCTTGTAAAAAATTACTCCCTTTCAAGGAATGAAAGTATGTTCTTCTATATTTTCAAATAGGGTAAAGGCTCCAGTAGTCAGCCCTGCACCAGTGCTCGGCCTTTTATTCGGTTTGTGGGCCAGGAATAGCGTTATAATTTAAATTTGCCAATAATATTAGGCATAATAAATTATCTAACTTTCAATTGATCTATTTATGAGATACATTTGTGTGTAAGAGGTCCAGACGAGGAGAAATTTGAGTTGTTATTGGCGCTGTCAACCGATGTGACTGCGCGTGTGATGATCGCCATCTTTTTCTTAGCGAACAGTGCTTTCAAAATAGGCGAGATTTTCAAGGAATTTTCATTGTATTGCTCATAATTTTAATGTTATAAGTGTGATGTTTAGTTTTAGAATAATAATTATTGAAAAGAAATGTTTTTTTGTTAATTTAAAGCCGGTTACAAGATGGCCGATTACTGGGTTTTCATTTTTCACGTGTATGCCAGAGCTCAGCCATCCCCGGCTGATTATTGGTTTTGATGGTTATTATTATTTTTAAGCGATATTGGTATCATTTGTAAGGCCTACTCAAGCACTTTAAATGTTTTTAGACAAGTGTCGTTGAATTTCGACGTAAAACCAGTAGTCGGCCGCCCCGTTAGAGAATGTGCTATGGTGGCTGAGGATAGGTTTCGATAGATCCAGTACTCAGCCATATGTCTTTCAAATATTGTTTAATTTTTTTTTGTTAAATAACCCATTACTATCATAATTATCAATAAGTTATTTGATATAAGTTATATATTTTTTTAGATTTTAATCATGTCAGTTTCGAGGCCCATCCTTCAATATCCAGAAGAAAAACTAGTGCAAGCTATAGATGCCATAAGAAATGGGATGAAAATTACAGGCTAGCCGAGTTTATGGTGTTCCTCGTGGAACTTTGCAAGACTGACTTCATTTACGTCTACCAGAAGGTTCTCGTAAAATGGGACCTGATTCAGTGTTATCAAAACCCGAAGAAACTGAAATTGTTAACTGGAGTATCGCTTTTGCAAAGTGTAGATTTCAACTTAAGCCTGATAATGTCTTAAATACGGTTCAAAATATAATAATTGAAGATGGCAGGAGTAACCCGTTCGTAAACGGAAGATAAGGAAAAAAATGGTTACAGTCTTTTTTCAGAAGAAGTCTCAATCTCTCCTTGAGGACTCTTGAAGGTGTGTTTAAAGGAAGAGCAGTCATAACTGAAGAAATCAGAAAATCGTTTACCTTCATGATAAAGATGAAGTTTTTTAAACAACTAATAACGATTTTTTTTAATAGGAGTATAGTTTAACTGTTTTGTTTGCTTTCATATGTCCTGCGAAAACTTCATCTATATCTGATGACCATCTGTCAACTATACCTAAGTGAAGTTGTACTTCAGCTACAATATTTTTTGTATTTTTGACAGATTTTTTATTTCGTACATATGTAAAATGTGATCTCAAAATATACAATATGTAACATAATTAACGCACATTCTGAAATTAGTTTGTTCGGAATCATTTACTGAATCGATTTCTATCATTTTTAATATAGGTATTTTTTTTATCTCAAAAATAATTAAAACTACGGAGATTTGTCGCATTACCCCTGTACAGTCAATATTTACAAACTGAAATGGACTGTAAATTAAGGCAAAAAGACTTTTAAAAGTGCATTTTTATTTGTATTAATACAAATTCCGTCATTCAACACAAAATAAAGAAAAATAAACCTTATTTCAAGAACATTAATTTAGTAAATAACAATGCATATACATGTTAAACTAAAATGTCAGTGTATGTATTACGATTATAACATAATATTCTTATTGGGGTGTTTGAGGGTGTGCGTTAATTACGTTACATGTTGTATAAGTGTAGCCTGGGCTGACAACTGGTGACGAGAAGGCCGATTTGTGGATTTTGGCGGCTGAGCATTGGAGAAAAGTGTCATATTTAAGTTAATGTTGATTTTTTTATTCAAAACATATTATTTCTAGTATTATTTTTGTTTTGTTGCAAAGTTTAATAAATTATTGAATCACTAATTCCATTACTTTTTTTTAAACAATTTTGTATTTCATTATATACGAAACAGAATCTAGTAATTCTGTTAAAAGGCTGACTACTGGGGCCTTTACCCTACCTATGTATTGCAGAATAAAGAAAAATGCGCATGTAATCATATTTCTTCACACAGTTGACACTCGTGACTTTCAAGTTTATAAGCCAATGGAATAAGATTTTCACTTACACTTTACGCGACTGTACAAATACCTGGCGGATTGTAGGATAAAACTTTTTATTTGTTGGATAATAATAATACGATAAGAGTATAGACGGTTGCCAGATCGGAAAACCGAAATATCTATAACAGACAACATTTCGAAATGTCGGGATTTCGGATTTGTGTCTGGCCAAATATAAATATTCAGTTAACAGTGGGTGGCGATTTTTTTAGGTATTTTGCGAAAATGATATTGACGACTAAATCTTCTATCTATAATAATAATAATATAATAATTACCGGAAATCTATTGTGAAGGACGGCACGGTTGACATCTGTCGGGCATGCCACTGTCCCGGTGAATCCATTCGAAATATTATTTCTGGTTGTTCTCGTCTTGCTAACGGCGAGTACATGCACAGACACAACCTAGTGACTAGGATTATCCACCAGCAACTTGCTCTGAAATACAACCTTGTGGACTCAGAAGTACCATACTACCAGTATGTGCCCGACTCAGTTCTCGAGAATGGTCATGTCACATTGTACTGGGATCGATCTCTGTCGGTGACGGTGACGCTCTGATCGATCTATCGCCACTATGTCAGCATAGTGGCGATAGATCGATCAGAGCGTCTCACAATGATTGCTGATATCACTGTCCCATATGACGAGAACCTTGTGAAAGCCGAGAAAGATAAAGAAATTAAGTACCAAGACTTGGAACACGAGGTTGTCGACATGTGGGAGGTTGAGTCAGCAGTCCTTGTGCTTGTGTGTTAGGCTCTCGTTGGGCAGCTGGGTTAAGGGCCTGATACAGAAAGCGGTTCTTCTGGACACAAATAGTTGTTCCGGGTCTGGGTGTTTGTGCATGTGAAGGTTTGTGTTTGTAAACGCACCCACGATACAGGAGAAATCCTAGTGCGGGGCAACGTTTTTTTATAAAAACAAGAAAATAAAGAAGAAAGAAGATGCTGGTGGGCTACTATTTTTAATATTTTTAAATGCTTTTTTATTTTTTTTATAGAAATATTTAAAAATATAATGAATATGTATATAAAGTGAATAAAGGAAATATAACAATTAATCAATATATTTCGATACAGTGAATGTTTGATGCCATAAAAGGTCGATGTATTTACTAAACATTCGATAAAATAAATGGTTGATTATTTGGACATTCGATGAATAGTTGTCGATCATTTGATATTCGATGATTTTGAATTCGTTATGGCGTAGGACACCTAGTTGGACCACCTTCATACATTTTTGCCCATTGTCCTTTTATAGGCATTTTAGTAGATATGTTTAAGTATCTCATTTTGCCATTGACAAATATAGTTATAAAACAGCTACAGCCGACAACTAAGCTTCTGAACCCCGAAGGTAACGTTAAATTCAATTTGCATAATAAAACATAAGCCGCGGCTGTGCGTCTTCTACTTATTTTTATTTTTGAAACGGTATAAATATTTATTACACTTATTTCTCGTCTTGCCCAGGTCAATAGTTGCTGATAGACAAAAAAATACAATGGAATAATTCCTACATCCGACTGTATCTGTTCTCAGCTATTATATTTATGTACATAAGACTGACTTCTTATTGTATTTATAATTAACGTGTATTGCTACATATTTATGAAGCTCTACCTAATTTAATAGTGAGAAGGAGACGTATTTTGGAGGTCGAGAGGCATTAAGTTACCAAGCGGTGTTACATATGCACGCCTATGCATAATTACATACATAAATAACATCTCGGCTTGATCCCAGGAGAAGTAAGCTAAGTAACAATTAGTGCCGACGCCGAGGTACAAGGCACTTTGTGAAACCTTTAGTAAGGGAAGTTAGAAAAGCTGATATCATATTGTATTATGATAGTTCACTGAACCGCTGATAGCTTTGAGCCACATTTGGATAGACTGGACGCCAACTCTAACACAGCACTTAATATAAAATTTGACAGCTGATTAGTTAATTTTTGTGTTAATCTGCCTGTTAGAAACCGAGGGTAAGTGTCATATAATGTAATTAATTATTTTATTTTTGTGCTGATCGAAAAAGAGGTTTCGATCTGGGTTAATTAAGCCACTATCATTACCTACTTTTATGTAACAAATGTCTTTAAATCCAATCGTTAGTACTAGACGTGAATAGAATCTAGTGGTTAAACCGGAGCTATTCGCACACCTTAAACGAGAAAATGTGATTATGGAAATACAAAAAGAATTGCAATGCTTGTTACGCCTTAAGGGCTGGGTAGACGTGTACGCTGCGCTGTCTATGTCGGTATTAAGGCTTATATCGTAGAATGAGGGCTTATTACCATACCATAATGGCCTATAGTGCTTAAATTTAATTCTGGGCCCTAACAATACTTTGCTTTTGTCAAGACCTTACGCGTTTTAAGGTGAAACGAAACTAAAAAAACTGAATTGTAGGAACCGAAATAAAATAATCATATTTATGAAACGTGCAAACTAAATGAAGATGTACGTTTCTGTTGTGTATTTATTTCTTTTACAAAAGCGATACATTACGGAACTTCCATAACTTCCTGGCGCAGTTCAATAGTACTTAAACATCTGTAGTTACCGTTGTTGAGATACTTCTTACTTGTTGCAGAATGTCTTTATACGACTTGTGTCACAAAAATATAATTTTAGTGACTTGTGACAGTGGTGTCGATTCTGTTACACATTTTGACACAACTAAACTAGACTAAACGCAACTGCCACTTTCTTTTTCTATTGAAACAGAAAGAGACATACACCCCTAGTTTAGTCCTGTCAAAGTGCACTACAGTATCGACGCCATTATTACTATTAAATACTTAAGTAGTCATAATGCAACGTACCTATCTACCTATGTTCTGCCTAGCCTTTTCCCAACTATGTTGTGGTCGCGTTCCAGTGTAACCAGATACGGCTCAATTTCAGAACTTTAAGCAGAACAACTGCCTCTTTTGCAAGCTTATTACGGAAGGATATCGATACTAGGGTGAGGTATGTGATTAGACCCCAATAGTCAGGCTTCTGACTGTTTACGCGTAATTGTTTTTCGTCGTTACTACTACTGTGTTAAACCCGCGGCTATACTCACGTAGAATACGAAAAAGACATCATTTCGCAAAACCAACTGATCTTGAACTTATACAGAAACCCTTACTATAGAGAGATCAAGTAGTATATATAGTTCTACGATCGAGATACCTATTAGCTACACAACAATGAAAGTTCACTCAGGTTAAATACTAAAGAAGCATTAAAATCGCATAAATCGATTATGAGCAAAATTTTGGCAAAATTATATATTATAAATTGTTCTAGGTATAATCTCTAACACCCCACAGATTTGGTCATTAACTTCCACGGGGTATTAATAACGCATTATTATTATTTGGGGTATGTTTCATTATGATCGATGCTGGGATTCCAGTCTTCGCGTTTTGAGCTATAACCCTTTATTATAAAAAAAGTTTCTACACAAATTCTTTCGAACTACAACTATGTATTTCAAAACATATTTTTGAAAATTGTTTAAAGCACGCTTTATCCGATTATACTAGTAGCCCTGCAGCGCGGCGCGTAACATTGTCGAGGAAAAGCTAGGTGGACGATATTTCAGTATTTCACTGGGACCACGATTTCTGCTTTCAAATATTTTTCCGTGTCGCCTCCAGCTGCTATCACAAGGGATAAGAACATAAGCGCCACACATTTTTCAAGTTGACAAACGTACGTCGAAGCGCCTGATGTAAGGTCCTTGGCATTATACACGCCGTAGCTAACGATGTATGCAGTATATTTTAGGCGCGCGCTACCAACACGTTGCAGCTGATGTAAAATATTCTAATGAGCTATTTAGTGTTTGCGGCTTTTATCCTTTAGCTACAACTAAAAATAAT
The DNA here is from genome assembly GCA_910594945.2 of Amphipyra berbera. Taxonomy (NCBI): domain Eukaryota; kingdom Metazoa; phylum Arthropoda; class Insecta; order Lepidoptera; family Noctuidae; genus Amphipyra; species Amphipyra berbera. Next base: position 9,222,285 of record OU343127.1, read on the forward strand.
AGTTTTAGCAAATCCGTATTTATTTTAGTGGAAATTATATTACCAAAAAATACGTTTGTTCATGAAAATGATTTAAACCTTTTGTGACTTGGTATTAATTTTATAAGCTTTGTCAATAGTAAAGAGGTAAAGTAATTGAGGAGATTAGCTTATGACTAGAGTACACGAGTATATTTTGTGTGATTTGGTTGGTATACAGTGAAAGGCCTTAAGCGGATTTGCAAATTTTCGTAGCTTGTAGGTACCAATGTGGAACACATTGGTACCTACAAGCTACGAAAATTTGTTCATCGGTATAGGTGCAATATAGCTAAGCCTAAGCTTCTGCCGTAATCCTATTCACAGCTACTTTACTTGTAGGGTACGAAGCGTTTAAATAATCTCCGTAATTTGTAAGGCTCAATGCGGAGTCACTATGTAACATATAATTGCTGGCACTTCTTAATTGTAAGTATTGGTTATCGTTTGCCACAAGTCAGAGTAGTGATTTCTGAACGAGTATGATATATGAATTACTTTTAGATAGATATACGTGACGTGATGACATTTCAATCATGTAACCATGCAATTAATCGTGTTGTGTAGGTCGTTTTAACGAGTAGATGCGAACATTGTTTAGTGGTTTTATCCATTAACGTTCTGTTGCCATTTTAACGAGGTGCATACTTTATTTTAAATAAGTTTTAGTTTATAAGTATATTAATTCCTTTTGTATTATAACTTTCGTGAGACACATTCATATTTATGATTAGTTACGGTTTACTCACGTGCATTTTCGGGATTGCCCGACTAGTTTCGGACTCAAACGGAGTCATTGATCACGAGCTCAATCATGATCAGCTCATGATTAAGGGCTCCGTTTGGGTCCGAAACTAGTCGGGCAATCCCGAAAATGCACGTGAGTAAAGCGTAACTAATCATATATATTAATTCCGTTTTTTATTTCGAGCGGCCTACAATTATAATTAGTACCGAACACAGATATTGAGCTAAACAGATACCGCATGCGTTTATTAAATTGTATAAAAACAAACGTGTCATATTTTTTATTTCAACTAACTACCTAAGCACGTAACGAGTGTCGCGCTTTGTCGCAGTGTAAGAAAAGTCGCGCACACGCACCTAATTATTCGCGCTAGTAAAAACGGTCGGGAGAGAATTGACTTAGCAGCGTAGCAAGTAGGAGGACTAGTGTCCTATCCTACCGGATGGTACGCAAAGTAGGTCAACTTGTGGTATCTATTTAAATCTATATTTGTGGTACGGAAGTAGAACTTGAAACTGAAGCCAACACAACTATATTGTGTTCAATGTCGGTACAATGGATGAATGAATAATACATGAACATGACGTAATGGGATACTGATAGGCTATCATACCAATTATCATTGATCAGTTAGTTTATCTACAGCTATTTCGTAAAAACATTGCAGCTCTGATTCTTTATTAAACCTGACTCTCTTCTATTGTTTTTGATTTCATAACTTAGTTAATGAAAAGATTGAGTAAATATTAATAATGTAAATTATATTCAACTAGCTGTGTCCCCACGACTCCGCCCGTAGCCTATGTTACTCAGTGATAATGTAGCTTACTAACGGCAAAATAATTTTTGAAATCGGGCCATTAGTTTTTAAGTTTATTCGTTACATATAAAAATACAAACATACAAAAATACAAATCTTTCCTCTTTATAATATTAGTATAGATGTAGTCACAAATTTTATACCTACCTACATTGAGAAAAAAAATTTAGAATTCGCCAGATTTGTGATTTAGATTTTCGTTGTTCCTGTGTGGAGTTAAAACAAAAATGTATAAAAATTCCCCGTTTTAATTTAAGCTAAGTCTAGGTAGCATTAATTTTAGATTGTCATTATATTCAAATTCCTATTAAATTTAAACAGTAAACGTGGTGACGAGTTTCTAATGCGATTCAAATTGAAAGACGTGGCGCATTCCGTATTGAGAACAATCAGATTGAATGCCATTCGATAGGCATCACTCTGGCTTTTGAATTGAGTTAGTGTGTGGATTAATATAATTGTACGTATCCATACTATGTAGGTTTCCAAATATCTATCTACTCTATTTGAAACTTCGCATTAAAGTAGGCTTGTCTCTCTCTCTCTATAATTACGTCACGGCTAAACTACCAACCAGATTTCGATGATTTTTGCCAGAGAATTCACTTGGTCTCCTGAAGAGCATAGGGTACTTTTCATACTGGAATATTACAAACCATACACGCGGGTAGATCCGTGGTATCAACTAGTAGGTATATTTTGTGTCATCTACTAAGGGAATCTAATTGTATGTCGTGTCGTTGTATAAAACCACCACGGGGAGATACAATGGTGCTTTAGAAATTACATGACGTTATCTCATCGCGCACCAATGCCGTTGATACCGGTCTCCTGTCCACTGATGTAGGGATGGGGCAATTTATAAATTAACATTCAGCTTATCAATTAAGGGGAGCTCCCCTGAATCCCGTGAATAGTAAGCTTACTATTCACGTGCGAAACACCCTAGCTAATGTGGAAGCAGAAGGTATTAATTAACTGTCTGTCATCCCGTGCGATCGTCATAGTTATAACTGTACTAATAATAGACAGATTGGTTGCAATCTGGAACCTATCGCTTCATCAAGCAAAGCGATTTTAATCGATTAAATCCATCACTTTTAATATTTGTTTATTTATCACAATTACACATATCATTACAAGATATAGGTACCCAATGCGTCAGTGTGGTCCTTTAAATCCAAAACATATAATAAAATTTTTGTGAATTCATTCAGAGAGCAAGACTATAAAACAATCCTCTCAGCAACGTCATTCAGCGTATGGAAGGCGCGCGTGGTGGGCGCTTTTCCGAACAAGCTATAACGTCCGCGCGGTACTGCGATTAACCGCAACCGTAATATGTTACGATATGTAGTACTTTCAGTATTTCTACTTAACCTGTCAAGGGGAAAGTAACCTTGCAATGGTACTTCAGCTGCAGGTGTTGCTACTTTATATTTAGTACCTATTTGACGCAACAATCATCTCATTGGTGGTCTAGTGGTCACGACAACGCGTTTAAAGATTATGTGTTGGGTTCTTTGATCTCCAGAAGCGTATTTTCAGTGTCAGCCCAACTTTGACGTTGTATCCTGACAAAATATATCAGTTACACGGGACCTTAAAACGTCGGTACTGTGTGTTTAACAGTACACCTCTCTGCCTAACCCACCTTGTTTGTTGCAATCTAGGTTGCTATATCGGCTGAGATTAGTTATAATGCCATAATTAAATTTCTTGTTGCCCGAACGTCTGACAACAGGTCAACTGGGTTGCGGAGGTCTGATGGCAGTCCCTCCGTGTAAAATACTGGTATTCAGCCGCATCTGATTGGACTGGAAGCTGACCCCAACATAGTTGGGAAGACTGTTGGTAGAACAATTAAATTTCTTGTTGTGTCGTTAAACTAGAATAGAAGAATATTACCATTCGTTCATTACGTTAAGGCCGTGCCGCATGCCGAAGACAGAGTTTATCATAATCTTATTCTTGTAATACAATTTAGTGAAGTCATGTACAAAGGCGAGCTTAACTCAAAAATATTATTCCAATTTCTATAAGCCTTCGCCTCGCCGTGCTTTAGAGAGGGCAATTCTACTTATGTCGGGATACCTTTTGATTCTTTATATATGGTTTCACTTTATCGGTGGTTTGTGCAGTTTCTACCGGCTATTTTATTTTGATTCAGTACATTTATACAAATTACCTACTTGCATGAGTAGTTAAAACGATAGTCGTGAGTGATCCGAGTGTGCCAACGGTATTGGATAGGTATCGATAGCCGCCCGAATTCTATAATTAAAGGAAACTATTACATTGGAAATTTTATTCCTATAATAGTCAGGTCATAGTTTTTATTCATATTTTATCACAGCAATGGCAAAAATGAGTTTTCATTTCTATAATCCTTTTTATAACATTGTATGTGGTGTATAGAGGTGGTGAGTGCACATTGCGGCGGGGTGCGGGTGAGGGCGGCGGGGCGGGCCCGCGACATGAGGAGCGCGCGCGCAGCCCGCCCCGGCCGCCATGCAGCGCCTGCGCACCACCTTCAAAAGATCACGTACGCCCACGCCCGCCGACATGAAGACGCAAAGTAGCCTCGAGGTACCCAAGCAGGTAAGGATTAGTGAAAAACTATGGAGGTATTTTTAGTATTTAGATTAAAATTGTTGTGGATCAGGGAGACTCCCTGATCAACTATAAGTAGTGACGAAAACATGATGCAGTATCTACGTCAATGCAAGTTGTAAGAATAGATTAACAAATGTTTAACCTATTGTGATGCTGATGGCAAAGAGACTCTGCTTAATAATAGCCCCTGGTTTTAGCTCAGGATACCCTACGTTGTCTCATTACCACTTAGGGCATTTAAATATCATGACTACAGGCCCGATGCGCCATGAAATAGCCGTTTAAAGAAACCTTGGACCCCGTGTGTTAAAAGTTATGTTTGTAAAAAGTGGCATTGAGTGGTTATGAATACATATATTATATATGTACACTGTCTTCATGTTGTTAAGTAGATGAATGTTGGCAGGTCCGGTCAGCGTCGTTCGATGAGATCCAACTGGAGGCAGTGCGCGGCTCGGGTGCAAGTGTGCTGCTGTCGGTACCGCAGCCAGGCGCCCGCAGCCGCTCCTTTGACTCGGCCGGATCTGATGACTCTGGCACTTATCTTGAGGTGAGTTACTAACATGTTTATTTGCCTTATGGCATTAAAATATCTGAATAAAAAGAATGAGGTGGATGGAAAACAAATAGGCACTGTTATTTCAAACCCTATGTTGGAAAATTCAATTTAAAAGTGTACAGGTGACTTTAATTCGACGTATTTCCTTTTAAAACGTGAAAGGGATATGCAACAAATTAGCAACCATTATTTACCTTAACCGAAAGCTTTCGAGAAATTGCAATTTTTATATTTTTCTGAAAAATACCCAGAAATACAAACATTATTTTAAAAGTAATGCAATTTCTAGAAATCCCTTGACGTTCGGCTAGGGTACATAGGGTGCTTATTTGTTGCACAAGTACAGGATAATCGAATTACAAGTCATCACTGTATGTCCAAATAAAAAAAAAAATCAAACTGTGGATTTTTATCTGTTTCAAAATATTCTATTGCTGCCTTAATGTAATATCATTTTCTAAATTATCTGAGCAGTCAAACGCAAAGGCTCATCAATGTCTTCCGTATTAATTTTAATGAAGGGTCTCCTCTCTCTTGCTTCATAAAGACTACAAATTACGTCAACATCCGCTTTGACGACGGTTGCTGAACGAGAATGAACTGACTTTAATGACTACTTAACTTGCATCAAGCAATCTTTTGAGTTAAATAAGAATAAACAAAGTTCCTCCTCCATAATTGTCGGCGCCAAAGACTAGGGCTTAACTTAGTTTACCGTGCGTTTTCTTGTTAATTTATCTGTCGCAGTTTGTACAACAGAAGTTACACCATGAGTCAGTTAATGGATTTTGTTGAAGTTTGAAAAGGTTTCATTAAAAACTCGATCCACTTACTTACTAAGCAAAAGGTATATACTACACTCATGATAAACCTCTGTGTCTTTTCTTTTCTGTGGTTCCAACAAGCAAACTCAGAATGAACAAGCTTGCTAAGATAAACTAAACTGTAAAACGGAATCATTTGAATCTTATTTTCCTAGGAGTTATACAGTCATACATACATATACATACATAAACTCACTCCTTTTTCCCATGGGGGTAGGCAGAAACTATAGAACGCCACATGCTACGACTCTTACATACCCCTTTCGCTTCATCCACATTCATACATCTTGTCATACACGCACGCCGGTTGAGTGTACTACGCACCTGACCTTTGTGAAGAACATCACCAATAACATCGATGTATGTCCTTCTAGGACGTCCTCTACCGGCGTTCCCATTAACATCCGCCTTATAAATTCCTTTTGTTAATCGCCGTTAACTCATTCTCTCAACATGGCCAAACCACTTAAGCATACTCCTTTCAATTTTTGTCACTACATCATCTTTTAAACCGCAACTTTGTCTAATCTCTTCATTTCTCAAATACATACAGTCACTTCAGTTTTTATACAGTCACTTCGTAAAATAAACAGAAACAGAAAATCATGGAAGTAGGGTTTGATTGTGCACTTACTAAAAAAAAGCATCACAAATTCTTTAAAGAGGTGCCCCTAATAGGACTGGGGAGCGGTGAGTTAGAGAAGAAACGGATTTTGTTTGACAATAACTTAGTTTAATAAATGGAAAGGCCTTGAGGTGTAATGTAGATTGTGTATAGCGAGATGTACTTATCTTACCTACCCTTTCTCAAAGAAAATGAGAATTTCTAAGAAAAGAATATTATTCTTTGAAATAATTTTGTGTTACACATAATGCAGTAGAATTAAAATAGATAACGACTAACGCGAAACAATAGCTTATTATTTGTTTGATACAGGGAGAATATCAAATTAATGTAGATAATAATTAATACATCATTGCTTGAAGAAAAGTTATTCGTCTTAAAGTCATGTCTCAACAGCCCGTAACTTCCCAATGGCCACAACAATGGCAAACGGCCAAGGGGAAATTGCCATAAGCACTACACTTGGCAGACGGATTTGTGATCACAGTATGTTGTTATTACCAGACAGGAGACCGCACTGCTGCCCCATCTTTTTCAGAGAAGCCCTTGGTCGCCTTTAACGACCTCCGCGAGTGGGTAAGGGGTTGCCGAAAACCACACGGATTTCAAATGCAGTCTCAAAGAATATAAAATATTGTAATCTTTGTGCTCATTATTTTATTTCTTGTGCACGTAAACCTGAAAATGTTTGTTCAAATGGCCTGGCCCACTTGAAAATCAGGGCTGCATAACGCACAGCAAATGTGCGTGAACAAATGCACATGCTTGAATTTATTTTAATTAAATTTTTATTTGTATTATTTTTGATTTTGATAGATGTATACATCTTTTGAGTGCAAAATAAATGATATTCTCTGTAACTTTAACCTGAAATCTGAAGTTCCTTCTACTTTGTGGCAGGTTCCGCGTCTGTGGTCCCGACGTCGGTCTGGGAAGGGCACGCCGCCACCATGCGTGCACTGTCGACACATGGAGACGTGGCTCGCTCGGCAGAGCGAGGAGCGGGTCACACCCGAACGCGTTTTCGCTTCTTCATCGGCAGAGGACGACGACGAAGAGGACGAGAGCGAGGTGGAGGTGCCTCAAGTGTTGCTCGCACCTCCACCACCACCACTACGAACATTCCTGCCGCCTCCAGTGCATTCACCGCCACCGACACCGGGGGCACCGTCCTTCGAATTACAACCGCCTGTAGATGAACCTCCCATACTGCCACAACGAAGGCGTTCCATATCAAGACAAGAAGCGTTTTTCGTGGAACCGACGGGCAGTTCGCTCGAAAATGTTCGTGCATCTGAAGAAGAAGCAGCCTACGCAGCGAAAGACTCCCTAGTCCATGACATCTACCTGGCAGTACCTGAACTGAAACGTGACCGCGCTGCTTCTGTCGATTCCTGCTTCTCCAAAGTTTCTGGTGGTAGAGCTGAGGAGTTGAATGGTACCGGGAACTCTCTTACTGTTCCTGGAAGTGGACTTAGGTCGAGATCGGTAGATATAGTGTTGCCTACGGCAGAGCAATCAAGATATAAGGCGTTAGCGTTAACATCGGCTCAATTAACAACAACTTCAAATAAGCAGAAAGAACAAGAACCTGTGCCTCAATCAGTTTCATCCGCGGAGTGCAGGTTAGTTTGCTTATTAATAAAAGATGTATTAAATATGATTTTAATATTTAGTTTATTTCTTTTATTTTTATTTACCTTGTTCTGTCTTCTAACTAATATTAATTAAAGGGGTGCAAAATATCTAAATTCTAAACCGACTCTTGTTGCATTTCTGTTTTATGTAGGTAGGTATTTGTATTAAGCCTGAATTATACGGACATTAGATAAGTGGCGAGTTATTAACTTGTGATTATTGAACTTAGTTGAGCAAGTACTGAACTTAACCGCCAATATATATCCAAATGAGTTTTCTACTTAATAGGCTACTTAACTAATGCGTGTGGAAATCGAGGTTTGAACATTTCATCAGCACACATGCAAAAGTTTTAATAAGATTAATGTTTCTTTCAAATTTACGCGAAGGCAGCTTAATTAAGCAATAAATTGTTATACTATATCTCGTAAAAAAAAGATATAAAAGGGGTGTTGATTAAGGCTTGGTTCGAGTAGGTATATAGTATCGCGTAAGTTACGGCTGATTTATCACTCGTACTACAGCTACAGCCTACAATGGACCAGTTGGTTCGTTCTGTGTCGGTCCCTAACGGTTCTATTGTCAATTATTTTTTTAATCTGTTACACCTGATTCCTTATAATTGACTAAATGCAGTAAATCAATCAGCATCGAATTGATATAGGTACGCTACATAATTTCGAGAGATAAGTTTACAAAAATTGTGTATTATCTATAATAAGATTAAAGAAGTCACATAAAATAAAATTATCGATGATCTAGGAATATATGAAACAGATTTTAATAAAAATAATACATAAACATTGTTCAGTGCGGCGCATTCGGCCGCTCGTTGTACAGATAATCTGGCGGCTGATTTTGTTTATCTACCGACAAATTGATTATTACGATCCACTGAACCGAAAGCTCTAATAATTTATTTGCGATTTTGTTTTCATATCGCTACTTTTATTTTTGGACCATTCTGTCCATAGATCTTTACGTGGTGAAATTGAATTCGACGTATTCCTTTTAAGGCGTGATTATGTGTGTACTATATGCAATAAATTAAAACACACCATGTACCGTAGCCGGAACTCTGTACATTTCGAGAAATTGCAAATTTGAATAAGTTTAAGAAATCTCATAGACATACACTTAAATTTCTTTCTTCTTATTTGTTACGTCTGAACTTGAGTTATTTATTCAATTGCTTTACTTTGTGGGTATTTAAAAAGGTGTAAAACAACAGATTTTTTTAAAATGCATCTAAACCCGCTTACAAAGTGCGTTCAAGGATAACAATCGCGTCTGATACATGTATAATCTGTGCCACTAAGTGAACGCACTCCGCCAACCGCAGTGAAAATAGTTCACGACGTTCCACAAATTCCTCGGTTGAATAATGCTGAACAGCAAACCTCTGCTTATGATTATAGTATGTACCACGAATACCTAAGCAGCCACGGGATTATGGGACCACTATGAGAACAATATTTTTCCAAGTCGTTCTCACATTTATTTTTCCAGATAGTGGTACTTTGGTGCTTGACAGCGGTCTGAAGCGGCGATATTATAGCAAATTGTACCTGTACATTTTCAAGGACTTTGTACCTAATAATAGCAAATAAATTTGAGTGAGTTTGTATAGTTACTTGTAAGATAACATATTTACGCTACCTATGTCATAGCTAATGTGTTTGATCGTTATAACGAACAATAAAGCGGTATGTGATAATATTTCAAAGGAAATTAGTTTATTGTTTAATTAGAACGTAGGTATTTTGATACAACTACGATTCTATGATTAAAGATATGCTACTTGAAAATTATGGTATGTAATTGGGTAACTAACTCTCTTTGCTTGACACAGCTTTAGTAAAAGTTTAACAAAGAGACACAGCGATCTATGTAAATATTACCTACGGTTAAATTTTGGGTTTACCAGAACGAGTGAGTCTTTGCATATGAGAATTTATTTCCATATTAATCTCATTACGTTTGGAAAATTTAATTTTTCAGTTTTAAACAATGCGATATTTACTTTTAACGTGTAAATGAGAATATTTCGGGTTTTTTATTACGTTAAAACAGTTATTAACATTATCATATTTAAGGGGTACGGAGGTAAATTGAAACGTTAAAAATTCTGCGATTTTTTTGTAGTTGCGTACAAACCAGACCACGCTCCAATTTCTCTGCTTCTAGGTATGGTCCGTAACAGAGTAAATTAATATTAGGTAACAGACTTCTGGCTATGACATAGTAGCTGGAAACCTGAAGCTAGGCTAGTAGAAGCCCAAAGTTAAATGAAAGGTCAGTGAAAACGTCACTAATTTCCATATCTCTTACGAAGTTTTTATCACCAAGTCTTTGTAAACTTTATAAGTTATTTCGAAATATATTCTACCTCTCAGTTATCTTTTGCTTGCGATTAACATAGTTATCTATTTCTTTGTTTCATGTTTGATTGGCACGTAGGTATTATTATGACTCTCACACAAAGTAGGTACACAGCTCATCAGTGCTCTAATCATTATAATTAGAAATCATGTTGAATTTCAAATCATCACCTATCTATACTAATATTATAAAGAGGTAAAATTTGTATTTTTGTATGTAACGAATAAACTTAAAAACTACTAGATCGATTTCATAAATTATTTTGCCGTTAGAAAGCTACATTATCACTGCGTAACTTAGGCTATATTTATTACTGGAATAAAACTTCTTACGCGGGCGGAGCCGTGAGGACACAGCTAGTTATTAATAAAAATAGACGTTTAACATATATTTATTATACCAACGTGTGTATTTATTATGCATCTCCCTAGTCTACCATGAACGACGATCTTATAACGATATTATTTGCATAAATACTTCGCTTGGTAAGCAGATTGCTAACCGCTGTCATATTATTAGTATTTCTGTTACATAAATGGATGTTGCCATTTATACTTCGAATATAAATCCCGATGGTGTAATTCCTTCGTAGCTAGGTATATAGCAAAGATAAAAATAATAACCTATAACGATTTACTAGCTGTTTGAAGGCGCATTTAACACACCTATATCATGTGAGCAAACTGCCAAACAGTGAAAAGGAAACACGTTGGAGAAATAGAATATTGTTTGACTATAAACGAACCCTTTTCCAGATATTTGGTCATATTTTGTTCCACTATTATTATCATCACTTTACCTTTAGTTACCCTTTCGTTTGTTATCCTTTCTGTGTGTAATTTTCCAAGTAATAAATACTGCTGAAATAACAGAAATAGACGATTTTATAATTTCCGTTTAATCGTTAAGTGAAGACAAGTATGGCAGCAATTAGTGATTCGATTATATAGCCCCAGGATGAACAGTAGGTACATGCATTAGCATGCACGTCATTAATGGATTATTTATTTATTTATTAGGGATGAACAAACAGTTACACACTTTATATTAGTTAAAAAATAATCATTACAAAAAATAACGTAAATGTGCAACTCACACCGTTATCCATAGTATATATACTACAAATAATTTTAATCCTACGAACTACTCCGCAAATGATGGGAACAAATTACTGTATCCAAGTACACATAGTAAAGTAAAGTTACATGATAATTATGCTAAGTTTGAGTCCTTAATTTTTTGAATCAAGGCGTTGCGAAACTTATTGGCTGACACAGAAAACAAGTCAAGTGTTGTAAAAAGTTATTGAAGTTGTTACTCATACGACGAAGAGGTGCGCGGACTCCTGCGTTGGTTCGACAGGAAGATACAGCAAAAAGTGGGCGTGCGCGCACCTCCCGTCTCATAACAGTTCTTGGAACAACATAACACAGTTTATTAGTTATATAAATGATTTGGATTAGTTATTTATTATTATGAAAGATGATTCAAGTCTTATTTCAAAGAGTCATTGTGGAAAAAGCATTGGTATACCTAGTTTAATCATTCCTGAAAGTTTGACTTACCACTCAGCACGGTATATAGGTACGTAACTAAGTACTTAGTAGTGGTGAAATAATCTCCTGGCACGTGCCTGACTTCGCAGGATACGACTACGAGTATAATTACAAACTAGTGAATAGAGAAACGTGTATTTTCAACGTCATAACTTTTAGTTAGTATTACGGACTATTTAGTGAATTAAAAATGTAGCTAGGTACTTAAGCATTAAGTGTATTTTCACGTATGTGGTAAAATGGTATGGTACCTATTAGGAACAGATCACTAGAGCCAACACTCAATTTTAGAAATCAGACCATCGTTTATGTCCTAAGATAATATGAAAGATTTTTCACGTCAAAAATTTCGTCGAGGCCAAATCAGAGATCTCAATAATAATATTAATAATTTAGTGTAATGTTCGCTCAATGTTGTAATTAATAGACTCTTAATCACAAAATGAGTAAAAGCTTAAAAGGTATGTTAATTTGTCCGAATTGAAATTTAATGAAGTTTTCTCGTTCAGACTCTTATTTCATTAAAGAAATTCTTGACAATTTCTAAAAGCCATTAAAATTCTTAAGGTTTCTAGCAAATAATTTGTGTTTGTCCTTTCGTATAATTGCATTTTTTTTGTTCCGTTGAAGTTTTGTGCTTGTTCTCTGAAGCTTTTTAAAGTATTACGAAGCCAAGTTGGACAGACAAAGTACCTACATAATTTTCAGGAAAACTGCTCAACGAGAAAATTATGATGCTCACAATGAATTACATTTAGAACGTGGCGGTCCCATATAATTAATTGCATTCTACGGCTTGGTGGAATCTATCTTAAGATATGGCATTATCTTTTGGGGTAACTCAACAGACAAGGAATTAATATTTAAAACTCAAAAGAGATGCATTAGGTCCATGTTCAAATTTGAAACTACACAGAGCTGCAAGCCTTATTTTTAAAAATATAAAATTTAGACAATACCATCCCTTTACATTTTAGAAAATGCAATGTTCTTACGGTCCAACCCTCACCTTTATTCTCGCATGGTAGATCTATTTCCTCGTAAGTATTACGTAAGCAGAATTTTAGTAATTTTTGACCCACCCTTACCCCTTGTCAGCAAAAGTAAGCAATGCTTTTACCCCCCCCCCCCCTCCTATGCTTACGTAAACATTGGTATATATTTTTTAAAATGATCAGGTTTCTTTGTTGTTATTCATGAGCAGCAGTTTTTAAGTCTAGAAAAATAAGTAAATAAATAAAAATTGCTGACGTAATCATCATCTAGACACCCCCGTCCCCCATGTCATCAAAAATAAGCTAAGCAAAGACCCCCTCACACCCCTTTCGTGCTTACGTAATACTTGAATGGCCCAATAGGCGTGACAATACTAAGGTTTGTTTACATCAATATAGGACGGCACTTAAGCGGAAAAGTGTCTTTTGCATGGCTCCAAAAATTTATAATAGTATTCAATTCCCCCAAAGATAGAGCTATTTAAATATCAGAGTTTCCTATTTCGACCTGTACATATTACAACACTCATAACTTAAGACCTACGTTTCACAGCGGCGTAAATTTAAACACAAAAACTAAAACAAAGACGAAATAAAGAAATATCAAACGAGCATACATAAGTTTGAATCTTCTTCCTGCCCTTATCCCTCACTAGGTGGGGTCGGCACAACATGTACCTATTTCATAAATACATGTTGTTAGAGGTTTTGGTTTTGTTTTATGACCGGCTGCCTGCCTGACGTCAACCCTCCTTGGGAGTATTCGTTGCGCTGTCGCGCGGGTGACCCAATCTGCTTGCTGATATTATGCACTGGGTCCAAAGCTGATATGCTTGTCAATCTTATTGCCGACAACTAAGCAGACTATGTTCTTCTTGGTGGAGTTTACTTGAAGTTCCTCTACACTCATTCAGTTTTGCTAGGGACTTTGGTTCTGACACGTTGTAAACTAATATAGCACCGTGAGCTTCTCTGTAAAAACTTGATGTCAATGTTCTGTATCACTCCTGTCCCGCTGTATCCCAAATAGCTTGACTTTAACACCGTTCACGTCCATGACATTACATTTATAGTCAACTCCGATTGTAGCTGGGAATGATGAATTGCAGTCTCCCGTTGTGAATGCTAGGATTGGATTTATTTACATAAGTTTGAATATTAAGTATTTTTTGTAATGAGACATAAAAGCGATATTTTATACATAATCTAACATATTATTTTCACTTTTACTAAAATAAAACAAAAACTACATAATGTTATATGCGTCTTTTATGAGTTACTTTTTTGGTGTTTGAGTACAACAACTCAAACACCAAAAAAGTAACACACCTGTAAAAGAATCACACTTCTATGCGACTTAGATCTAAAGTTGTTAAAATATTTGAACCAAATACTGCTATTTCCCTATCCTTGAGGTTATTATAAGTGGGTATCCAACACCCGCGTCGGGTGCTTTTGTCGATAAAATTGAGTAAAAATAGCGCCCTTAAAGTACTGTTACTACATACCCGGGCACATTGCATATCAACCTCTGAAACCCCTATCGATATCATTATCGATAAATGTTAAACATCTCTTCAAAGTAAAAATGAATAGCACGCTATCTACCGTTCGAAAGATTGAAACGTCTTCTAATACGTACTTTTGCTATTAAGCACTAGATGGCTGTGCTGTAGAATGGGTACAAAATTTTTCTATGAAAATGTCTCCAATAGTCTACAGCTACATATATTTAATCTCTGTTTTCTTCATTCATTTTATTATATGTCATATAATTGTACCTAATTTCAATAATACCACGCGTAACTCAATTATTTTTCTTCTATTCAGCGATCATTACCGATTTTTCAACTGTTCAATGATCATATAAGGATGCCCTTGGCATTGCCAAAATTACCTCTAGAGAGAACTACTAAAATTGTAAAATTAGAAATGTATTTTTATTACATATACACACAATTTCCTTATTCGAATTTTACGCAGAAACGCGAGCAGTTTTACCATTTGATCTGGGTACATATATACTTATGTATAAACGTTATATAGGTACTTAATAAAAGAGTTAATTTTACGTCATGACTACTTCGCCGCTGGCTACGTCACAGCGCCCTTTTTCCCGTTTACCTTACTAGAAAGAATTATAGCCGTTAAAAATGAGATTTTCGAAAAGTGGACGTTGAAGTTATATTATTATATGCAGGCTGAAAACATGGCTTATAAAAAAGATACTGTGGTTGTATTCTTTTATGTTTTGTTTACGGGCTACAAAAAATCAGCCCATGCCAGTTTCGTTATGGTTATGACCGTTCCCGAATTTATCTACTTGTTGATGATGCATTAGCAAAAAAGATGTTGTTATAAAATGTCCAAAAATCTTAAAATTATATTATACCATAATCATAAAATACGGGATGTTAATAAAAATATGACAATTATATGTAGTAGATAGATGAAAGGAACTACGCTAGTACCTATGCATTTTTTCTCATAAATAGCAACTTTTCGTTAAATAACCCCCAGATCGGGCAAAGTGGTATTGGGTTTTTCCATGTGGAAGCCCTCAGTAGATGTCTAGAGTTTAGATTTGTGCCCGGTTGATAGCAATAGGCTCGCCCCTATTACCTGGGACTTAAACATAACGGCGAAATGAGGGTTTTACTATAGATACACCTCTGCCCAACTCTTCGGGGAATACAGGCGTGATGTTATGTTATGTTAATTGATATATTATTTTTAGTAACTATTTATTGAATAAATCCATTAAAACCACATTTAATAGTTAAAAGAATTTCAGTGAACAAAGAACAAATTTTATTATTGTCTGCGTTAGATCAATGTACTTCAGTCTATTGAACACTACAACATGTCCAACATTAAAACATCTTTATTTAGTAGGTTGCAAGTGAAGTTGCAATCTAAGTTTGTTACTTCCTTATTTGCAGTGATAGCCTAATGGTGTGACCGTCGGACTGCCAAATCATAGGTCTCGAGTTCGAACCCAAGGCACGCACCTGTGACTTTTCAGATTCATGTGCGTATTGTATAATTATCACTTGCTTAAAAACGGTGAAGGAAAACATCGTGAGAAAACCCGATGCTTGAGAGATATTTCTCGACGGCATGTGAAGCCAAGTCAGAGGCCCATGGGCGGCATAAACTCTGACACCATTAGTCACTAACCACACGAAAACAACAAATTTCCTTACTTGCTACAAATCGTTGCTTAGGATACCTAAGTATAGAGAGATAAATCATTTCCTGATAGGTAAACAATATTAGACTGACTTCAAATCAATTGGCAAAACTGCGCATGACGTAGTCATTATGCGCAGTTTTGCCAATTGATTTGAAGTCCTACCTACCTAGTGGTACCTATCGATAACAGATCTCGATTTGAATATAATTATGTAATTTAGTTTAAAAAAAAAACAATACCAACTATACTACCAAATCTGGTGGTATTTTACAAACAATCAATTCTAGCGACTATATTTATTTTTAATTTTGGAATGTGTTTTATGAATTACACTCAGAGTCAGAAGCTTATGAAGTTTCGCCAGTTGATTTGAAGTTACCTAATATTGTTGGATGCCTAGTAATACCCGACTACCTACTACTAGGTAATACTAATACTTAACGTTAACTAAGTCTCTTTGGAAGATATTATTATCTTGTAATGATATGCCTTCTCCAAAAGTTATAAACTTTCGGGTAAGTCAAAACTTCTAGCCGCAATTAGTGTCCTCTGAAAACTGCTCAAGACTAACAGCTAAGCCACGTAATTTATGATCTAGGTGGTCGTATTTTCTCTTTTAAGTTACAGCGCTATAATTTAAGATGAGCTGAAAAGATAAACCATAGTCTTTTCTGTTTCTTGTTGAAAATTAACCAAGAATAAAAATAAAAGATAAATTTTAAAATGAAGAAGATATATAAAATAATAATAAAAATAAATTCTTTATTTCACCACAAGCCATTACATTATGATCAGAGATCGGATAATCGGATGCATATTTACCTAAAGTTAATTTTTCGCTACGAAAGTATGGAAAAGGCTTCTTAAAATAATTTATTAGAAAAAAACCTCGATATCACGGGATTGCATAACTAATCGAATGCATATAATTAATTGAAGTTAACTTTTAACCCCTAATGCGAATATGTGTGTATGTAGGATGTAAGAAAGTAAGGGGTGCACGTCTGTGTTAGTTAAAAAAAGGTACAACTTTAAGTATGTAAATAAAGAAATATACATCGAATTCTAGATAAAATATGATTCTATCCTACAGAACACTAAATTTGACGACCCCGGAATCGCGGGATTTTTTCGATACAAAAGTGCATTCCATATTAGCCAACACCTGAACTTTAGGTAAATATGCATCCGATTATCCGATCTCTGATTATGATAGTCAAATATGAAGGAATGATAAGAGAGTACTTATAATCAACCTATAATAAAGTACATCATATTATATCGTTGACAGATACCTAATAAATTATTCAACTTGAAGTATTTTTGGAAACTTTAAACAATAAAAAAAATGTTCTACTTTCATTAAGTAGAAGGTTATATACATATTTTATCATAAACTTAAATTAACTGAAGGTAGGTGTTTGCAAAGTGTTTCCAAATAGGCTGTTACAATTTGTTAATAAACAACAGAACGGCAGGACCTCGTGCGTTAAAGGTTCTTAAATATTTGCATGTCTTAATTAACGTGTAATAGACTACAGAGATTTATACGAGTCCCAATGAAATTAATTAATATTGTTGAGAGCTTAATTACGCATATGTGAGAACTCTCTTTGAATATGGATATGTGGGTTACTCTTTTACTTATTAATGAGGTAACTAGCTGCTTTTATTTCGGGTCTTCAAGAATTCGCTTTTGATGGATGTACCACATATCATTGATGAAAACACTTCGACAGGATAATAAAATTGCAATGGAGTTATTAAATAAATAGTTGCAAGTTTATTAATACAGTTGAGGTAGTTTATTCTGAATTCTATACAAATATTGATTAGATACTACAAAAGCCTACATTTACATGAACTATAAACAATTTAAATATTCAAACTACGTTTGGTAGTAGGTACACGGTACTTAGGTACACGTACCTACTCACTTACAGTCTGAACTAAACCAATTTGATAAAAGCTGTTTACCTTTTTAACCGACTCCAAAAACGGAGGAGGTTCTCAATTCGCCTGTCTAAGATTTTTTTTCTTATAATAAGTTATAAAAAAATATTGGTATTTAAAAATAGTCACGTGTTTTAACAAAAAAACTTAGAATACAACTATCGGTTTAAACAACACCTTAATTTTTAAAAGTAAATTCCGATAAAGAATCTTAAGAAGATTTTTCTTCTTATCAGCAGCGATAACCTTGTGGTGTGACCGTCGGACTGCCATGTCATAGGTCTTAAGTTCGAACCCAAGGCACTCACCTCTGACTTTTCGGATTCATGTTCGTATTGTATAATTATCACTTGCTTAAAAACGGTGAAGGAAAACATCGTGAGACAAATGTCTGAGAGATATTTCTCGGCGGCATGTAAAGCCAAGTCAGAGGTTCATGGGCGGCATAAACTCTGACACCAGGTTAGTCACTAACCACACGATAAGAAGAAGACCTTATCAAAATGATTTGGGTCAGACTACATTGTTTTCACCGCAGCATCGAATATTTCCTATGTGACCTAATGACTAGCGACACGGCGTCTATTAGTTGGCTTTGATTGTAAATAGGATAATAGCTTATAACAACGCAACGGTAGATACAAGGTTAGTCGGAAAGGGGGTACTAAGCCGAAGGGGTGTTAGAGTACCTATAATAATGGATAACTTTTGTTCACCATTAACTGTAAGATACCCGTGTTAAGTTATTTATAAACTAAAAAAAACAATACATGTAACGTTTACATTATTCATAATACGAGTACCTATATTATTATGTTAGCTGAAAATACATACAATACACGTTACGGTACTCGGCAGCCAGTCTTTATTGTAGTGTCGATAAAATAGGTCATACGTATTACCTGTGTTTATACTCATTTAGCCGTATGCTAGGATAAGTATTTCTATTGGTTGACAATAAAAGCATTGATGAACTTGTTTATTTAATTTAAAAAAACAACATTGGTAACCCTGTAAGATTAGTTTAAAAACACAAACTGAAACACTCGTTAATTATTTAACATTAACATTTAGTATTACTGTGTTATTTTTCCGCTATCCAAAAAGAAATGAAAATCGCTATGATAAACAAAACATAAATTATAATGCCAAATTGATATTGATAAAGGACTTTTCAGATGTTTGACGTTCTATTCGACCCACGTCATACACGTAGACATGACAAACAAAACGCATGGATCGTTGCCACTTGCCGCTTTAATAATATAAGCCACATCTTTCAGGATTTCATTTATTTTTCTTGTTAAAAATGTAATACTTGGCGGATGTTAAACGATTACACGTTCCAAAATGTATGTAGTAAATATCAACTAATGAACCCACGGAATTAGTTTTTTGTTAGTTCGCCATGTTTGATTGGAAATTATATCCCTTCCCCGCAGGAACTTTCATTAAAGGAATAAATCATTAAAAGCAGAACGACGAAACTGAATTAGTTGATGAAACATCATTAATTAAATGCAATCATTAATACCGCACAGATTATATTGTTGATTGAATTTAATTCAGTATTGGCTGACTGGCTGGGAAAAAACGACTCTTGCGGTATTTTTGTGTGCCTGATTAAAGCCAAGACGAAATAGACACTGGCTTATTGTTATAGTTTCCAAGGGAATGGAAGAGAAAACATTACTTTTAAAATTATTTCTCCAGTATTCTGGCCGTTCATACACAATTAAAAATGTAATGTTATGTCGGATATTCGATTTTCATTTTGTGAGAGTGCAATCATGTTTACACGTGTATTCGTTGGGTTTGCTTCAATAGTGGAAATATCACGGTACGAAAATCAAAGGTTGCAACAGACAATTTTGTCTGATAATAAACAAGTATGAAATAGTAGATCATTGCAGACAGCAATTTATTTTCCCATACAAGAGGGAAAAATTAATACCTATCTATACTAATATTATAAAGAGAAAAGATTTGTATTTTTGTATGTAAAAAAAAATTCTTTTGCCGTTAGAAAGCTGCATTATCACTGAGTAACATAGGCTACGGGCGGAGCCTTGAGGACACAGCTAGTATTTTAAAAGACAAGTGTTGAACTTTTATTTCTTTCACGTTAAAGAAAGACCAGGAATATTGTTATTGAATAATTTACATGTTCAGGTGTAGCCGTATGCGACGGCGCAGCGAGTATTCCCAAGGAGGGTTGATGTCAGGCAGGCGGCCGGTCATAAAACAATAAGCCAAAACCTATAACAACATGGATTTCATAAATACATGTTGTGCCGACCCCACCTAGTGTGGGATAAGGGCAAGAAGAAGAAGAAGGTGTAGCCGTATTAATTATAGTTCGGGTACACCTGCACATGTAAATTAAGCAAGTGCAAGTACTACTAGGTAGGAAATAATTTTTATATTTATTTATGCTTGTTCTTAATCATCATTATTATACTGAAAAGTCATTTATTTGACTTTGACCGAAATATTTTTGTTTTTGAAAAACATAAGACATTTGACATATTTACTTAATAAAGTAATAGAAGCTATAATATTCGCGTATTTAATTATTTTTTCTGCAGAAATTCAATAAAACCCACAGTGATTTTAACTGAAATTCAATCGTCAGATTCTTAAGGCTTCTGTTACCGGCGCGGTGCGGCGGGCGCCCGGCGGTACTAATTAAAACTTGTCTGTTGCTGTTTTCAGTAAGACGTCGGACGGCATCTCTTGTTAAATTTATGGCATTTATAAATTAGCCTCCTCGTGTGAACTGCTGCATGTTTGCCAACATTTACGCTTACCTACATTCTGCGCAGCGCCAACGTCCTTGCCGTGCCAGGTTCTATTGTATATTCATCCATTGTTCTGTAAATTGCGAAACATTTTAAGCCCTACTTTTAGACAAATGAAGCGACTTTTATCACCGCTACATGAAGAAATAATTATAGAAAGCTTCAACAAGGTGTTAAGCGTCGTCTAGAATAATTAATAGCTATCGACTAACCATTTGAACAGAGGTACATCTAGTTTTCTAAAGCAGTGTTCTCACAACACCGAGGTAAAGCCCATATTGAATTCAAACCATTGAGCCGTCTCAATGCTGACACAATGACATTGAATACTTCTTGAGTAGGTGTTCAACACTGAATTAAATAAATAGGTTTTGAAGTGGTTATTTTGCAATAAGTAGGTAAGGTACAGGCATTTAACTGCTTAGGTATTCATATTTTAAGGGTGACTTTAAGCGAAAAACTTAAGCAACTTATATATTTGTGAGAAAAGCTTTTTAACCTTTAACGTACAAGCAAGCCTATAGTTACTGATAGGCTTACCGTGTAGCCTGTAGCCCCCTAATTTAGGCCTAACGCGAATATTGTTACGTTTGGTTACATTAGAAAATTTTTAACGAATTTTGTCGTCAATGTGAGTGAATTTTGGTCGGAAATACTCGTTCCGCACATACTATTTAATTAAATTGAAAACTTTATCATGTATGATATAAATTGTGTATGTCGCAAAAAAATAAACCAAAATGCTATAGGACAGTTATATTTTCGATACAAAATTCGCTTACATTAACGATACGTTTACGATACTATACGTCAAATCTTAGTGCTAGGCCTATAGGTGTTGACCAAGGAGGTTACATGTTACATTAATTCCATGGTGTTGACCGATTCGGTTTTTATCTCGTTTTGTCTATGATTCTCGGGTTATTGGATATATTCATGTGAAAGAATAAAATTTTAAAAAATACACGAAACCCAACTGCGGTAAAAGCTTACTAAAAAGATGGCAACGACACGAAATAGAAAGATAACGTACAGTCGGAGGCATCAGATATTTCTGTTCAACATGTATACCTCCGACTGCATGTTATCTCGTTCTATTTCATCTTGTTGCCATCTTTTTAGTAAGCTTTTAAAGCGATTAGTATTTTTTTTTGTGTTAAATATAATATATCCATATTTGAAATCGTCTCAACGAGACCTTTCTTTGGATACCAATATCCATATATTTAAAAGAAAAAAAAATAACTCGTAAGACATTACGGCGAGTAAAAGCTGCCTTTTTGTATTTCTAGACACTCAAGACGAATCTAAGGACACCTCATTTATCAAATCCATCCAAACATACGCGCGTAAAACATTGGTACCCTGCCTTTGCAGTCGCACTGACGGATAAAAATAATCGTTTATTATGAAAAACACGTAGTGTAACAATTTATTATACTTAATATTAGAACGTATTTATTGAATTTGTAACACAATGTTGCGATTGCAAGTATTCGTAGTACAAAGTGTTGCCCGTTGCGCCCCGGCGCGGCGCAATGCGGGGCACACGAAATTAATATACTCTACTCTTTATTTTGTACCTTACTTAGTAATAAGCCCAGGGTGCAGAAATTTATACCGGTATTTAGGTATAGTTAATTTAATGATTATTAACTTTGGTATGTTTTAATGAGCAGTAAGCTACTGCATTGCAAGGTTCATTTACAGTTAGTTTTCTATGTAAAAACTGAATACATGCAACACATTTGCAATTCGGAGGAATTTTGATGCCCTCTTTTAGTTTATAGTTTTATAAGTATTTTACTTTAGCATAATCAGCATAATACCGTTCCACTGCTGCGCACGGGCATTTTCTTAGAATGAGAAGATTTTAGGCCTTAGTCCACCACGCTGACATGGTGCGGGTTGTTTATTATTATGATATTAATATTTTTCTTTATTTTTATATAATTATGAACCTAAATATTATTTAATAAAATTAATGATTCAGTTTATTCATATTGTTAAGTAAATATTGCGCAGTCGCGTCATCATATTCAAACCAATCAGTATTTAGGACACAGCAAACAATGTCAAGAATGTAGTAATTTCTTCCGTGTTTATCTCGTGAACATTTTTATTGTACCCACTTAAAATAGACGTGTGTCCCGAAGTGGTCGGTCACGCGCATATTTGTGGTCTATATATAGCTCTATCAGTTGGCAAATGTCCTGCCTATCCCCGCGGCGCCTGCGCACTCGACGCTAAATGTCGCGTGCTCTTGCGCCGCCCGCCGCGCGCCGCTCGCTCTGTTATTTATTTTTGGCCACCGACATAGAGATTAACGCGTAAATCTAACTATTATTGATCGCTGATATTAAATCTGTTAACATTAGCGCTCCTACATCTACAATAGTGATACATTTTGAGAGACCGTTGCCTACGTAGTTTTACGTCAGTGCTACGTCAGTTTGCCTTTCATATTATATGGAACTAGACAGACGTATGCAATCACATGCCTGGCCTTCAAGTGCCACTCATCTTTGTAACCTCATTATGTTTGACAAAGGCTTGTGTGGCCAAAGGCGCATGTGACTTTGCGAAACATTATAGTTTGTACCTACATACATTAACTTTATCAATGCATTTTCAAGACGGATACACAATAACTATTTTAATGATCATAAACGACAAATATGACAATAAACTCGATGAAAGACATAATTTCACTCAAACGCTCTCTCTAGATAAAATGCTTGCGACACTGTTTAAGGATTACCTATTTTCTTCGATTTCTATATCAATCTTATTATAAAAAATAATATCATATTAAAAGTTATCACAACATTTTTGAAAAATTAGATTGCTCGCAGACTAAATATTTTTCCGAATCAAGAATACCTATTAATACTCACATAAATAAGAAATTATTAGATTTTCATATACATACATATGCACACGCCTGTAATTCCCGAAGGGTTAAGCAGAGGTATTCTCCTATTACAGGAGTCTGTACACCCACGTTTTGACTCTGGTATTAAGCCCCATATGGCGAGCCAATTGCCATTTTTCGGCCATAATTATGGTGCCAGGTTCATCGCCTCTTATGACTCGCTCGTCCGACGACGCGAGGGAGCGGAATTGTATTCGTAATTCTGTCCTCCCACGGGCTAGACTAGATTCTCAGTTCACGAAAATCGCCGAACATTTGCTTGCAATACTGCTACTAAGAGAATTTTATATTATTCAGATGCATGCCCAACATCTAATATTTATTTTAACATCTCTAACTTCAAGACTGGGAATTCCAAGTGCACGAATGTTTGTGCCTTTGTCAATGTTGTTTGCAGTGTTAAATAAAAATGGAGATTTTATCATGGAGAAATGCACTCGCATACTGTACTACCACGGGGAGATAGTGCAGTTATGTGGGACTCAAACCCACTAAAACTCCACGGTGTCCTCCTCTGCCACATATGGCGGGAACACGGGCACGCGTAAGCACTCATCCGCGAACCCGCCGCGGCTGTTCGTCACCGGACCCTCCTCTAGGGAGTACCCCCCATCACCGGCGCACCAGAACACATGGTACGCCGTGACCACCCCGGGGACCAAACGAGCACACGGGCGTCAGACGACCCCGTGTCTGGGCGCCCTTGGTCCCCCTGCGACGGGTCAGGTTAGTGGCCCCGCCGCCTACCACTTTTCGGCTGCAGAGGATAGGGACAGCGGCTAACGACATACCGACACTCCTCTCCCCCTGCGGCCCCACCGCGTCCGCCATCTGACGGTGGCGACCCCGTCAAGGCCGCGGAAGGTAGGGAGAGCGGCGCACCGCAATACCGGCACTCCTCTCCCGCCGCGGCCTCCACCCTTCAGCCGCGATGCCTCCCATACGACATCGCGGCCCGCCTCAGTTGCGGTGTCGCCCAGGCGACATCGCAACCTACTTGGCCGCTACATCGAGGGCTTCCAGGCCCAAGCCCCGACGAGCAGCCCCTCCACGGGTTCCTCTTCGCTTCACCGTGGGGGTCTATGCCACGGCTACTGAGCCCCCCCGCAACGACAATGCGGGAACCCACCGGGGGGGGGGAGGTTGTTAGCACCTGGCCTCCGAATACCAGTCTAACGTGTTCTCCGTTTTATTGTACCTACAAGTAGTGCCACAGATGTTTTTTGAAATTCTTCTTTTATTCATATCATCACGTGCTGCTGCAGCTGAGGTAATGTGTTTCTCTTCGTGAATAGGTTCCGTTTTGTTACAACTCCTGTAATGTTTTACAAAATTTATATTATAATGGCTGCCGCTTTTGGGTTTAATTCGCTAAAATTTTCGATTAATTATTTCAAAAGCCGCGGAATGCGTTCTTGCTTCGTTAACGCCGAGAAAAGTTTAGCTCGGAATTTTTACTAACCCCTTTCCTAAAATTATTCATTTCACGAACTTTTTCGATTACCTCGAATATTTTGTACAGGTATGTTGTTATAGCGATAGGCACACATTTCCTCGACGTATCTTTCACATCAGAATAATGTGATGAAATAAAATGTTCTTAAGTGCTATTACCTGTTAATGACGGTCCACGTTATCACGAAAATGAAGTTGAAGAAATAGGCTAACAGTCTGTAATATCGTTCTATTTGCACTTTGTAGGTGCAGGGCAGGCCATCTAATTAACCTGCCGCCCACTATCCTATTTAACATAGTTAGGAAAAGGCTAGGCAACACAGAACGCAGAAATAGTAGATTATACAACAAGTGAAAAAAAAGGGAATTTAATTCGAGGGACTAAGTTGGATCCCAAGAGCAGCGAAGGATTCTAGAGTAGAATCCCGAGCGTAGCGAGGTATTCTAGATTAGAATCCTGAGCGGAGCGAGGGATACAAGGACCGAGATGATTTTTTTTTCACGACATGTGCACTCTAATTTTTACCATTGACTGCGAGAAAATAAATAGTAGTATAGTATTTATCACATTTTATTTTATAATCGGCAACAAATAACAGTGGCAACAAATTATCTACTATAATTGCTGCTTTATTTCGAAATGATTCCGTAGTCCGTGTCTCATTTTCGTCACAGGAAGAACTCATTTCTTTATAATTTATGTTATTTGATTTGACTTAAAACAACCACGATAACAGTTAGAAAAGAATCTAAATTGGCGGGTTTTTTAAAAAAAATAATTTATAGCTCTATGGAATAGCTCCATTTAGCTAGCCAGTACGTACTTTCAGCACGTTTTGTTTATTTTTGTACATATTTTTTTTTTTTTTTTGTTTTAATAAAACATTGCCCCACACTAGGATTTCTCCTGTATCGTGGGTGCGTTTACAGACACAAATCTTCACATGCACAAACGCCCAGACCCGGAACAACTATCTGTAGGCCATACAAATATTTGTTCCGTGCGGGAATCGAACCCACGACCCGCAGCGCAGAAGCCAATCGCTTAGCCACTGCACCAAACGTGTCGTCAAAAATTCGTATATTCGTGCTTGTTCCAAATTCAAAATGTTTTTATTCACTCAGTGACTAATTTTATTCACTGTTGTCGATGAATAAAATGCCCTTTTTCGAGTGGCAATGGTAAAAAAGCATGTTTGGGCTCATAAGAATGGTCTCAATGAGTAGATGTTAGATAGATGATGATGATGTCTACTAGTAATTTATAAAGTTCAAATAAAAATTAAAGAATTTAATAACCGCCGTCACAATAAAGAACCTCTAAAAAGTAAAAAATAAAATGTGTTTGTTGGCCATTTAACTTTATTATAAGTATAAATATACAATAAAATATTTAGTGTTAATTCCGCGAAAAAACAGTTGATCAAGCCTGAATGCAGTATGCAGCACCGCCCTTCCGCCCGCAAATATATGCAAATGCAGAAGGTGCGATTAATAACATGCTACACACAAGCAAAACAAACCGATACGACACGTGTTTCGCCCCTCCACGGGGCATCCTCAGGTGATGTTGACTCGTCGACCGCTTGGACGCGAATGGCACGATTGCGTAGCGCGCTCCCCTTTATACATCGCCTCGACCTGTTGTTTGTGTCGAACTACCCACACAAATACGTAATAATGGGGATGAAACTAAATTAGTTTGGTTATTCAACAGTGTATATCTATCTGTATTACGTTTTAATATTTCCAACTGTTCCAACACACACAACCGGAAACTTTTATCACATACATGCAAAATACTATAACTATTATTGTCGCTTAAGGAATGGCTGGTGTCAAGTAAATGTTTGGCAAAATGATTTGGCAAAATGAGTTGATTATTATAAGTACCTAGTAATATTTTGATCCAAATGTCGTCGCGTCGGGGGACCGCTAAGTAAATAAATTAAAAAACCAAAATACAAAAAAGAAGCTTGGTACCTGATAATTTGGCCAACAAACACATTTAATTTTTTACTTTTTAGAGATTATTTTTTGGGTCGAGGGTTTTTTTTAATTAACACTAAAATAACATGCATGTGTAGCTCTAGCCTTCGAAAATGTGAAGAATGATGACCCATTGATGATAAATATCATTTAAAACAACATTCACGTAAATTAATATAGGTATAACATTACTAACATGAGTATGTAATATATATATATGTAATCTAATATCTTTAGTGGTGGTTAAAGGTACGATATAGGGATTCGTTTGTTATGGTATACCTATGTCTAAATATTGATATCTCTAATATTACCAAATCGAACCTTCAAGACTTTGAAAGCCTTAGTTATGCTTCTTTGTAGGTTTTAAAATGGGATCCATCGCTTTCTATAGTTTTTTGTAGAAAATATTGGGTAATTTATTTTGTAGAGTTTTTGAAATCACATAATAACAAATTAAAAACCGATAATCACTATCGCAATTCTGTTAGCAATGTCCTGGGGGCTAAAATTACGTCACATTTGACTTCACATCTAGTCGGAACTGCAAACTATGCAACTGCCAAATGCAGCTTGAAGGCAATTAAGATGCAGCCAGTGCAAACTGCGTAACAACTGCGGACTGGAAGTGCAGCCTACTTACAGTTATGTTTACGAATACGAAACGAAATATTATTCACCCAATATGACGATATAAGCCCCCAGACCACCCAAATCTAAATATTTGATTTCTTTTGTCTTGACATTCATGATCCGGCAAAATAACACATAAAATCACGCCTGTATTCCCCGAATGGCTGTGCAGAGGTGTATAGTAACACCCTCATTTCGCTGTTGTGTTTAAGTCCCATGTAATAGGGGGCGAGCCCATTGACATCAACCGGGCACAAATCCAAACTCCGGGCTGCTATTGAGGAATTCCACACGGAAAAACCCGAACTCAGGCAAAATATATTGATTGGTAAAAAAAGCATATGTAATACAAAACGTTTCACCTCTAAATAGGTCGTGTTTCGACGCCTGAGGACGACTTGCTTGGTCCTAATGAGGCTGCCTAGCTAGTTTAACCACTCACTCAGAATCAGGTAATTTTTGTTGAAGCTGGTGTTTCGTTGTAGTTGTACGTCCAATCTTGTTTAGTCTCTGTTTTATACACCCAGAATAAAGTGCGCTTTTATAGCTTTTCACTTTTACGACACATTCCAAAGACTGTATTTAATTTAATTTAATTTACGCTATTTAGTTAACAGATGACTGTGATAAGAGTCAACTGTCGTTAAGTTGAAGTACCGGAATTATTAGGTTAAAAAGCCGCAAAGTTTTTTAATAACCTCACTTTTCTCGCTCGTTTATGTTGAGGTATAGTAGCTTTTTTTAATTTGAATATTTATATTGTGTTATTTGAATAAGATGCGTGTAATTCTTATGGATCATCTGTTGTTAGATTTGTTTAATGTGTGTTTCGAATAATAATCGTCGACATAGAATTATTATGATTTTATTGATGTCATTGTATGTAGCCATGTACATAGCTCAACTTTCGTCATGGTGACAAACTGGCGAGTGTAGGTCTGGTGATGGTGCAGGCGTGGCTCTGAAAGCATTTCTATTTCGGCGCGAATGTCGTGAGTGTCGCGACTGACGGCGCGCTCGAGACGCGGTGGCACGCGGGCCGGCGCCCGCGCATACTCACACACTCCTTAGTTTACGTGTATGTTTCCCGTACGGAACACGTTTAACCTCGTCAACAGACTGCGAACGACCGATGTTTTGCCTTCCTGTTGGCCGTGACAATAATTGTGTGGTGAAAAATGCGAACGATCACGTGTTACAATCTGTGAATATGTGAAGTGACGAGGACGCAGGGAGCGGTGATTAACTGTTCCGTTTTTTGTTGTAAGACTACTTAATAACCAGTTCTGTCAAATTTTAATAAGACGAATTTATAGCAGTTCTGTGTCTCTCTGAAGCATTTCTGATCACAAATCATTTCAATATAACCTACTTAGTGATTCCAATCAAAATTAGTAAAAATAACAGAGCCGCAACTGCCTATTTTGTTATTATAATTTTGATTAGAAAACTTAACATCGTGAAGGCCAGAAACCTCGTCACCATATGACTCATAGCTATTATGATTGTGATTATAGTATACGGTCCATAAAGTGTCGCGCTTTAATTATTTAATTAGTGAGTTTAATAGAAAAAGTTTTAAACTTAATAATTTGAGTCCATTTAAAATGCCTCGAGTTCACGTAACTCTGTCATTAGTCGCATTAGTATTAACAAGCTCATCTATGACATGATGAGAGATTTAGATAAATGACTGTGAATAAAAGGCATCCCTTGTTTGTTTAGCGATAGGTAGAGTAAAAGATTACTATACCACACCCGCATTTATGCGTGATCGCCGTTAATGTATGCGGTGCAGATACTGCTGTTTGTTCAGTGATAATGATGCCGCGAGGACCCTGCGCGCGCACGCCGCTCGCTCTGCTCCCATTCTTTGCATAATCTGAACCACGTGCTTATCTACCTGTTTGAGGTAGCGGAGTTCGTAAAAACCAGTGACGTGATTATCTCTCTACTGTAGCATGTAGAGCAACTTATCTGTGAATTTGATGGTGAACAGTGTTCGTACTCGGTGTGTGCGGTGGAGAGTGTGTGTGTGTCGGTGCGCCGATATGTTGTTGCATGGTAGCAGGACAGTGAGAGGGGCTGTACAACGGAGACTCTCAGGTCCCTGCGGAGTTCCATGCTGTCCTGGGGCAGGGGCGGGAGCTCCGCGGGCAGCTCGAAGCATAAGCCCGCGCTCGCCTGCCACACGCTTCAAGCGTATTCTAGTGGTGAGGAAGCCGGCAGCGACAGCGAAGCTCAAGGCGCGCTGCTCACGGGCGCCTCCGCCCTGGCTCGAAGACGATACGCCATAAGATTTAAAAGAAAATCTAAAATTGTCTACAGAGTTATCAGGTCTGTAAGAGTTTATGAATATCCTTTTACGAGTTTATTATTCGTGGTTCAAAGACAAGGTAGTAATGATAGTGTTAAATTCTATTTTTTTAGTGGTTGCCTTTACAGGAGCTTTATCGATTTACTCTAGTTCTATCGGTGACTGTATTTTATTTTACAACATAACATCACGCCTGTATTCCCCGAAGGGTTGGGAACAGAGGTGTATCCTCATTTCGCCGTTATGTTTTAGGTCCCATGTAATAGGGGGCAAGCCTATTGCCATCAACCGGGCACAAATCCAAACTCCGGGCTGCTACTGAGAAATTCCATACAGAAAAACCCAATAACATTTTGCCCGACCTGGGGATCGAACCCAGGACCTTATGATCAGCAGTCGCGCTTGGCACCACGAGACCAACGAGGCAGTTTATTATTGTATTTTATTTTTCTGTTTAACCTGTATTATAAGATAACAGTTCACAAGTTTTCTTCAAACACCCAATAGCTGTTATCTAATTCATAGCAAGACCCTGTCTACGTAGGCAACACTGTATCGACTGCATGTAAAAACGTCTTCTATTGGCAACATTCAAGTAATTATGTTACCGATAACAATCTGTTTAGAACGTAGCGCTCACGCTGACCAGAAACTCGTCCCGCTCATACAGTCTTTATTGTTAGAAGATTGAGGTCAATCAATGAATAGCCTACTTAACCCCTAACGTCTAGTACCTACCTGTCCAAATAAGAGTCTATTCACTCTTTACATTTCAACAATAGCTTGAGCGGATTGTCGCTTTCGCAATTTTCAGATGTTTTTTACAATAAAATCAAATTTGACCCGTACCTACTTAACACATGCTTATTATATAATTGTCACTGTCTGAGTAATTATGAATAATCGTGCATCTTACGGCTTGCGATGTAAATGTGCGATCTGAACAAAGAGCGACATCCGGCAAAAAGCCAATTAGCATTCTAGACACGTGTGCCGGGCCAAACCACAGGCCGCGTCCCGGGCAACAGGTACGAAACGAGCGCGACGCGAACCTCACTAAACTATATTTACGTTTTAAATGGATTACTTTAATGTAAAATAATTTAATTTGGCGTTTAATAAAGTTTACACAAACCTCTTCGTTTGTAAAAATTAATTACAGTGGAATCTGTTTATTACGACTTCGCTTAAAGCGACGATCCGCTTATAGCGGCTAGCGAACATCATTTAGTTTGGTTTCCATTGAAATTGTTCAGAGAAAAGGTCGTTTATAACGACCAAACGACTCCGGATATAGCGACGAAACCGCTTTTAGCGACGTAATTTCAAGGTAAAACAAAAAAATCTTCCGGTTACAACGACGCGTCCTTTATTTTGTTAGTAAATTATCTAACTTACATATAAATCGATGTTATAAATGACGATTCTCATTCAACTTGTAGAGATATAATAGAAAATATTTTTATATTTTCTAAATTGTTACACACGATATTTCAACATAGCAAAATATGTAGGGATGCATATAACAACGGTCGCTTAGTACGACTAAATATCGCATGTCCCTTCGTCGTCGTTATAAGAAGACTCCACTGTATTTACGTATTACGTCACCAGTATGTTAAGGGTAACATAGCTAGTGATTACCGTATATATATATTATGAAATAATCTTAGTTTTCCTTTGAAGGTACAGAAGCATATACATGAAAGGATTGTTACTCTCCAACAACCTCTCAAACTTGTATGGTTAGGGCAGTAGCCGGTCAATGCGAGAACTTTAGCAGGTTGAATTCTTTATTACACACGAAATGGGAATGGACTGGTCAATTTACCGAATCAATTAGTTTACCTTCCGCAGGGCATTCGAGTTTAATCTATCGGCCTGTTATCTATTAACTGATTCCATAATGAGAAGATAAATTATCAAAGGCTCCTCCGCAAATTACCTAAATTGTTAACAGAGCCGTTACTGCCATTGATTGATCGGTAAGTACATGGTTTGATCATGTTTTAATGAAAATCCCACGCGGGTTTCCATTACACGCGCACATTACCTATCGGTAACATTGTACATCAAGAAAATTGCTACAGTGCGGCATCATTATACCTATCAAATATTTCATTAGTCGAGTGAGAGTGAACTGAGCTTCAATCAAAGCGAATCACGTCGGCAGCGGAACGTCCTCTATCGTGATGGAAAATTAAATTGTACTACCAATCGAGTGCGCTCGTTGTACGCTATTGAGCTGTAGGAGCCACTCGAATGCCGAAATATCGAGGGACTCCCACTCGATGTCATCTGTGCATAATTATGAATACCTGCTCGCTCCAATACCACCCCTGCTTTACTTCATTTAAATTAATATTCACGTTTACGCACTTGCGCACGTCTGCCAGTAACTTTAGAATTTTTCGCTATAGTCAGTAACGATTCCTAGCAAATACTACTAGGTACATATTTTATAGTTCACATTTTAATAAGTGCGTTTGCTGAAGAACACCTTTTTATAGGTTGTAATCTCAGGTCCCACTTGAACGAACCTAGGAGGTCGTTTAACCAGATTTGGCAGAGCGTAACGCTTTTATAGGCTATAACACTTTTATTAGGTTTAAGTTAGAGACATCGTAGCTATAGGTACACCTTTTGTGGGACGTAAACTTTAGATTCTATAACTTCATATTCTACAGCATATTATTTAGACACTTGAAAATTCTTCAATTAAAACTTGGCACTCTGAATGAATGGAGCGTCATAAATTAAAGGAGAAATGCCATTACTTATTTCATTAACAAATTGGCACATATACATAAGAATAATATAGAGTTATATTAAATTACTATCGGTAGCAACAGATGGTGGTAGTGTGCGGCTTTTGGGAAACCGGGGAACGCCGCACGGCGCGCGTTGGCTTGTGGTTTCCGGCTGAGGCAGTGTCGCGCGGCGTGCGTCACCACTAACGACTCCATTGTGTGAACGTATAAAATACGCTGGCGTATGCCGGCTCTTTTACTCGTACGTGCTTTATTCAATTGCCACCAGCCTCTCACTTCTTTTTGCGAAAGTTATGAGTTCGAGCTTCAGCAATTAAGCTTTTGAGAACAATTTAAAGGCATCCACCAACGATTAGTGCTTGTGGGTTGTGGAAGTAAAAATAAACTCCAGGGTCGCCAGGCATTTAAAAGTTTAGTCACTTGTTAAAACGTCACACTCAAACTCTAACGTCAAACCTTGCACAGAAAGGTGTACAAACCCTATTCAGTCTTAACAACTGTTAAGACTGAATTGTGTTTGAGACAAGACAGATGTTATTTTACAAAATCAGAGAACAACGGTATTTAACTAAATTAATAAACGGCTGTGTGGTGTATAATCATATCAAAACAACAACCTGAAAAGGTATACAGCTCCTCTACAAATGCGACGTGCATATTGTGATCATAATAGTTTCCGCAAGAACATAAAAAGTAGAGTCTAACACGTGTGTAACATATTTTCCTAGGAAAAACTGGAAAATTGCACCTTGCACGGTCCAAGTCTTTTGCAAAATATGCAAATAATTTTACCAGGAAAAAAGAGAAAATGTTCCTACTGAAACTGTTAGTATATTGGGCTAAAACTGTCCCTGTTCCATTTATCTGACTTTGAAATATTACAGTTTGATAGTTCTATAGATCAAATTAAACAATACATTCCATCCAGCGTTGCTAATAAGTCTAATTAACGGGTCAAATGGTGCAAATACAAACTTACCAGTCTTTCAAGTTTGTTTTACTATTTAATACCTATGTTTCAAAAAATTACGTAAGGAAACGGTTTAACAAACGTGCTTATTTCAAAATGGCCCGACTCTGCCTTTCGGACTCGATCGGAGCCTTTTTATTCATGAGCTACTCACGCGGCGATGTCGCAAGTCAAAATAAGCACGTGAGCTTACATCCTTAAGCATGAATATAACTCATAAAAGTTATTTAATATATTCCTCAAAATGGTTACCATTAATTTTTGAACTAACCTTCTTCTTCCTCCTAGCCTTTCCCCAACTATGTTGGGGTCAGCTTCTAATCTAACTAGACGCGGCTGAATACAAATATATTAGACGGAGCGACTGCCATCAGACCAGAATTTTGCACTTAAGTACCAATTTTCAGAAATTAGTATCAATTTATGAAAACGTTAAAAACATTTAAAGTCCTCTCCTATAAAGTAGTGTGTGTACACTTGTATTAGTATACGTAGGACCCGACGTAATGGCGTTTACATTGTCCCACCGTTCATGATCAAATTCGCTTGTGCATTTAATACACTTACGTGAGGACGGTAAGTGTATTAAAAGCATAAAATACCTTACGTGGCATATGATGCCTTGAACAAGGATCATTTATATTATACTTAAAGCACCTTCCTTATAGCTTTTGAATTAACAACGTATTTTTAGATTCCTATTCATATATTTTGTTTTCTCCAGAAAGGCTCCCCATATTAAAAGGCATAGGCTAATAGGCTTCATATCAAAACTTACTATCCTGAAAACGGTTTTGACCGATAACATAAACAAAGGAATGCCCGTTAAAATATGTCCTAAATAAGTCTATTATTAGAAACCACAGAATTATTATTTAGATGTCTGTGTTAGAAACTAATATAATGAGATCCATTATTTACAAAATAATAATTATTTATGGTTATGTGGTGCCGCATCGTTTTATAGGCTCACAGATGTTTATTCAGATGCCATAACGGTCGTAGTAAGGGTTTAAAAAGCGTCAGCAACTTGCCTCACGTTTAGTTTTATAGCACTTTGAGTTTAGCACACAAGACATTAACTTATTATCCACGTTAAGAATGATTTTTAAGTATATTGCTGGGCTAGCCTAATTGTACGTGCATTTGTATAATATGAGGAATATGGATAAGTGTGTCATATTTATTTTGATACTCGTTATCTGCGATACATTTTAATACAGTTCAGTCTAAACAACACTTCCAATTATGAAACAGCATTAATTAGTTCCAAACGCATTTTATTCAGGAACATTACTCTTGCTTATTAATCAAAGTAACGATGCCGTCATTTGAGCAGTGCTCAGCAAACGAACCATTTCGTTCGACCAGCTGCGCCTGCTCAATAAACACCTCCCTCTACCTCATAAAATACACTTAAAACTCTAATTAATCCGAGTAAATTAATTAATTAAGACACGGAGCTGTACCTTTACCTTTGATTTGGAATATGTATTTATTTTTTTTGATTTAATTTGATTCAATTTAATTTAATTTAACTTGTTTTTAATTGTTGTCGTTTTGTGTGCTATGGGTTATTAATTATTACCTGAAATAAATGAATTTTATTTTTATTTATTTATTTATTTACATTTTTTATCTGAAAAATAATTTCTTTGTCATCTTAAATAAATTTTAGGAATTTGCTCAAGAGTTTATTTTTAGTTCTACAAATATTTAAACTTTCTCAAAATTTTGAGTTGAAGTTAAATTTGCTTCAAAAGTTTGTATAAAATAAACCTCCATTCAAAGCCTATTTCTTAAGCTTAATTTTGTCCCTTTTGGTTACTTACCTTCAGATTTTATAATCAAATACAGAGTTTTTTTATTTAATATTTGTTATACTAATACGTAGGTCGTTGAGTTTTTTTTCTGATTAAAAAACTAATTTCAGAGTTTTTATTATCTACAAAAAGTAAAATATGGCTAATGAAATACAGTATTGGAGGTAAGGTTGAGATACACGTTAATTCAAACCTGCTATGGCTCCCTCAAAAAGTCATTATAGACATTACCTACATTGTTACACTCGCATAGTTTTCATACCGCAATGTCTGGACAATAAAAGAGGGCTTGTCCTCTGAGTTTGTTTTGGCTTTTCTTCTGAGAGATAGTCAGACAAGAAATGCCGCCGTCATCTTGTCTTAAAATACATAAAAATTACTTGCAACAGTGTCCGCAACAGATTTATTTACAGAAATAAAAACCATTTATCATTTGAACAATTTATCGACTATTGTGAATGTTTTTGTGTAGCAGAATGTTACGCAGAAAGTAATCGATAAGATGCTACATAATAGATATCTATGAAGAGGTAAAGACATGGAATAATGTGAATTATATAGTATCCTATCTGTATTGTATGGGCTATATTTTTATTGTTATTGAGCAAGGTGTACCTACAGTACGACATAAGTTAATATGCGCATCGGCACTCGTTGTGTTTTTGAATTTGTACGAATTATGCAACCAATTATGTGACCCATCCGGCCTATTCAGCCAGTTACAAGATTCAAAGGTTTTTTGGAAGTTCATAGAGTAAGCACCCACCGACAATATTACATTTATTAATGTAAGTATATTTAATACTTATCTAATCGAAATAAAGTATACATTTCAATGCTCAGAGAGCGGCCGGAGGGAATCGCCGCGATGCTCTTCGATATTCAGAGGTCGTTCTCCGAGCATTAAAATATAAACCTTATTCCCATTAGATAAGAATTAAAAATACATTGATACATTTTAAATCCTCCGCCACACTATCCTTGTGTGCGCTGGCTCTTGGTGTTGTTATTTCTTTGTTTAGTTACAAGTTTCTAGAAATACAAACTACAAACCTTTATTTGATGTACTCTATCAGATTCACTGAATTTTACCTCTGATTAAGTTATGAGCTGGAATAATTCCAATGAAGTTGGAGAAAGCTTATTTCTTTCATTTAGTGATCAATCACTAAGATTTTATTGTGTATGAATTCGGCACAAAATAAGAGTAGCTAAAATTGTTATAAATGTATTTTAGTAAATTTTATATTTCTAGCTTTCGCTTTCACATTTGCAGTAGGAACATTTTAAGTTTTTTAAAGTTATACCTTATTTTTAAGGGTTTAAGGTATAAAAGAAGCTTTTAAAAAACATAATTATGCCTAACCTAATTTCGTCATAAACAAATTGTTCTCTGTACTTTTTTAAGATATCAAAACTAAAATAAAAATGAAAACTCTTTAGACATTACTTCAATTCACCGACGAAGTTTCTTGAGATAAAATGTTTCATTTATATTTCTGTGAACTACAGTTGTAAAACTCGGTATTCTTTACAGTATATTTTTAAGTTAGCTAATTCATATTTTTACCACCTTACCGAAAAGTTTCAACTACTTAGCCAATTATTTTTATTTGTTTATTAAATTCAAATATAGGTATGTATGTTTTGTCTTGTGTACTTATTAATGTTTTTATCTCACATATTATGTAAATATTGTTAATTTAATTGTAAAGCTTAGGATTTCTCTATTACAAAGGCTTTGATAATTAAAAATGCCCTGGTATGAAATAACTTTTGAAAGGTTTGATATTGTGAGGCAACCTCCAAAATTTGGCTAAAATAAAAGTTGAATCACCGTAATGCTTCATGCGAAAACATATTTCCAGTACCCATCTAGGTGTGGAAGTACTGAAACATTACTACTTAGGTTAATTTAATAAACGCCTTACTAATAATCGCTGTGTAAACGCTGTTTAACGTCAGTGTAACCCTAAGGTGTAACCATACATTTTTTGATATAATATGCTTATAACTTTATACAAAGATTATTGGTAAGGGGCTTAGTGTTTTACTAAATGTTATTAAGCCTTATTAATGCTGAATTTATAGAAAACTAAGAAAAACTGAGAATATGAGATGACTGTAGGGTAACGGAGTGTTAGTTTGTATATTGCATGACCTGATTAATTCCAAATGTATAAATACCTAATCTTTAAATCAATTTTAGGAGTTTTTCGAAAATCATCCCATATGGGAGTGAAAAGTGGTGGTAAATTTATTATGAAAAATCTTGTAAAACACGTAATTTATGAAATATTATTTATACCAAGTTTCGAGTTAATCGGGCTGCCCAATAGGATTCTCCAGCACAAACTTTAACACCCCATTGGGGTTTTTTAGGAGTAGTTTAAGAAATTCTATAAATAAGTGTTATACATATATCTGATTTAAAGAGCACTAGTGTTACGTTTTAAGATAAAAAACATATTACAAGCCCAGGTAATAAGATTTTTCATATAATCTTTTATACGCGACTGTACAAATACCTAGGGGACTCTAGGTTATTTTTTTTTGTTTCATGGATAATAAGTATGATAAGACATATCAAATCACACTAATTTCATGTGTATTGGAGGGTAGGACCACCTTCATAGATTTTTGCCCATTGTCCTTCATGAACTTGTTTTATATCGATATCATTTACAAATCGAAGTTAATCCAATATATTTTTTGTTGCACAAGGAAGTACGTACATTACGATTACGCAAGATTGACTCGACTCAGTTGTCTTTTAAAACTAGAAATAAAATTTTAGAGGTCGCCTAGTTAATCTTGTACAATATAGTAGGTAGGTAATATAATAGGTAGGTACTTTGGTGGTGATTAAACAAAGACACCTATTTATCTGAAATAACTAAGTTCTACTCTGCTTTTCCTTGTAAACCAACTACAGTAAAAAAAAACTAAACCACAAAGAAACGTTATTGAATGATTATAATACTCCACAAAGATTTTCAAACAGTATAATATAGAACTACACTGGCCTGCAAAAATAAGTATCACACTTTTAAAATTACAATAACTTTTTAAGTACACAAGATATATTTTCGAAACAAAACGGACTCAAAAATAGTTTAACTTTGTTACTATAGTTTCAAAGAAAGCTGATAAAAATTGCTATAAAATGTTTTTTATTTTAAATCTCTAACTTCTATAGTTTAGAAAAAATTGAAATTTTAAAAGTGTGATACTTATTTTTGCAGGCCAGTGTAGTTGTGCCCGCGACTCCGCTCGCGTGTTTTTTACACACATCATTTTGCTTTTTCTCTTGAGTGTAGGCAGAAACTGCAGAGTGCCGCCTGCGACGGTCCTTACAGTCTTTTTTCCACATTCATCATCGTCATATCCGCCGTTAACGACCACTCGTGAACATGGGCCTCCCAATACAATGAACGTTCAGAGGATGGGCGATCATCTATCGAACTGCCAAGCGATTGCCAACTATCACCTATCGGTCATCGCCAAATACTACCTCAGTTCACTCTTAACCCCACCCATCACCAATTACCACCACCTATCACCAGATACTTTTCTTAAATCATCTATCGGCTATCGCCGATAACCTATCACTTATTTACACGTGGAATGCGAAAAACATCATCATTTCTAAAACTAATCAATAATTTGCTTTGTATGGGACTGAACACGAGAGGTCAAGCTGTACCTCAAGACCTCCTCAACTAAAGGTGATAAAACGTACCTCTGTTTTTAATTTGGGCTATTAGCTACACGACAGTAAAAGTTAAATTGATAGCTGTCCAACCGTTCTGACGTGATGCAGTGACAAACAAAACAAACAGACAAACATTTATTCTACAAAAAATATATTTCTGTTCTGTTGCCTCTGCTGCTAATTTCTAGTGTCCTTGGCCATAGATATACCAATGTGCAGACATTTTGCTTTTTAAGTAGAGACTAATTAAATAACCAAAACCGCTGATTTATAATGACCATTGAAATACACCCGAGGAAAATAAAATAAAATAGTATGGTAACAGATAATTAATTTAATATAAATCATGGCTTTATTATAATCAGCTTTAAACTTCTACTTGATAAACAAGTTTTCAAACTAGTTAATTAAATATAAATAAAAACCTCCAAAAAACCAGTTTAGTTTTAATTGTGACACAATAGATTCCTATTATGCTAGGTAGAATCATAAAGTTACAATATTTTAGACTAACTTTTTTCTTGAAACACTTTTTAATGTCATCTCAAGCTCGAGAGCTTTCGAGCCAAAAGTTCGACGGTAGTTCACATAAAAAATGACACGTAGGTACACAAGCTTTCAGATGTGATGAAAGAGCGGCGCGGAATGAAATTGCAATCTTCAGCCGACATGTCAGTGAGTAGACAGATCTGCAAGTCAATGAGATGCGACACTCCGGTTTAATATTTGATGCCTGATTCTGGGTGAGTAGCGAACGCACGACTTAAGTGAAATTGTCATAAAACATTCCGTGTTCATTTATGAACCAGCTTTAGATAGGCCGCGTCGTTTAAATTTTTGTATTAGGTTTCCAAGTAAAACTATGACAAACAATTGAGTGATCTTGCAATTTTGTAAAGGTGCCTAAAATAGGTTTTAGTTACATATTATTATTAAAATCACAACCATTAGGTACATGGGTGAATATTCGAAATTTTTTAACATTATTTTAACAAATCATTCTTCTCCCGGGTTGTTAACGTTATAGTATTGTCAGATTGTTTTTATTCTTGTCTTATTGCTTGACGGCAGCGGTATAGTTTCAGTTTTCATTATCATGATTATAGTATTATACATCTGCATTCTTAACTTTGGGATGATGCTAATGACGTTCTCAAATTTTCTTAATATTTTTCGAATATCCACCCACATAGATGACCATTAAGTGTTGTAAATAATAAAATACTTAATTAGTTAGCAGTTTTACCAACTCGTTTCGTAAAATACTTCATAATAAACTACACATATACATAGTTCCGAAAATATAATGAATACAGTCATACACCTAACAAAGTATTATCAACATTTCAGTTAAAGTACTTGCAATATAGATATCATCATACTTGAAATATTTCAATGAGCTTGTACTTAAAATTCCTGCAAATTAGTTCAATAGAAAAACAGTAACTGTCGTTCAGGTGACACTGATATAACGTTTAAATAAATGGAACGTTTAAATGGTAGGTACCTATAGTGGGACACTGTATAGTCGTAGGTGTGCGCGCGCGCCGAGATCGCACATGTATTAGTCAGTCAGATCACCGGCAGTACTCGTAAATATGACGTGATGACTACTTTAACTATCGCGAGAAGGATCTTCGAAGCACGTAGCGAAACAATGCAGCAGTGAGCGCAGCACGTTCAGTGAAGTGCATCGTGCAAGGGACGTGGAGAGCGAAGCGCTCAGCTGTCGCAGGCGCGGAGTCCGCGGGGCCCGCTGATGCCGCACGGGCAGGCCTACAGTCTCCGTGGTCGCGCTAATCGCTTAGTCACGGCGCATGCCGCTTCACTCGCGCACTACAACATCTGTGATAAAATTGTACTTTACCTCCACTCTTGTGATAAATATGTGATGTTATATGAACAACCATGGGTTTTTTAGATGGTGTTTCGTTCTCTGTGTTTAAAAAGTGTCCTAACCTTAAACTGAAAAGAAGATGCAAAGGACGAAGGTAAAATAAAAATCTTCTACCTACAGCATCACCTAATTACCTGTTAGGATAGTTTAGGTAGGTATGAGATGTTTCTAATGCACTAAGAAAATTATTGTTTGTTATTCAATACAAATATTTAATTCGAACCTTACTTACTGCTTACTTTACATCGTCTTTTATATTTATATACAATTAAACAACAGTGTGTTACATTATTACACCATTTTAAACATTTCTGTTTACTGTCTACACTTAAAAATGTTTTAGTTTATGTGAGTATTGTTAATTTATAACTTGCATTGCAGATAACTGTTATTTAAATCATTACTTACTCTAACATATAACGTCTTAATTTCATTCATCTCAATAAGTATTAGTATAAATACGGCAGTGAGATGCAACCGGCCTTTTGTTATCTACGATAAGATGCCGCGAGGCAGGTAATCGTAACAGATCGGAACATACGACGTCACTCTTAGTTAAGATAACTGTTTTCTGCAAATCTAGTACAATGTCTTCTCGTACCTATGTTATTATAACACACAGATCGCGTTCTTGTTCAGTGTACATTGCGTTTTGCGTTATAAAATGTATTGGATCTGGCCTTGAGCCACGGTAGTGGGTGTAAATTCTGAACAATTAAAACAAAGTTCTACAAAATCGCCGCTATTGAACACAATGTTATTTTTATTATTCCATAGGCTCATGATCAATCGGACCAAACTAAAACATTTTAGGCCATTAAACACGAATTTGATTCCTAATGTAGTTTTAATGATACTGCTATCAGCTTGGGTGTTTTTAGAAATATTTCTGTTTTTATAAACTGTGCCGGAAATTATTTCAATTGCAGTCAGTCAGATTGTCATCAATAATAGTCAGGTGACACTATTGAGAGAAAAACTGAACATTGTAACAGATTTCTGCTTCATCAAGCATGTCACCCTTGAACGATATCTTACAGTAACGTGAGACAGTCAATTAGCTATTCATTTACCTCTTTTGCAACATTTCAGTTATGAAATGTTTGACATTGTAACACAATATGTAGTCATACAATATCGAGTTCCTTTATTATGTAAATGACAATTTTACTTTTACCGATTTGCAAACTTCAACTGAACGTTTTAAACTTATTTACCAAAAATAACGTAGAGTATATATTATTAAGTTAATGAGCGTTATCAAGAACTATGACGTGATTAAAATAGTAATGTAAGTAGGTCCTTATATATTATTCATTTTTATTACTTTTACCTTAAACAAACTTTCCTTATCACTGTCATCATAAAGTAGATACCGTGTTATCGTAGTAGGTACTAAATAAACTTCATTTATTTTACCCCTGTGAGAGCAAGTTGCCGCGGCACATATAAAGTTACATTTTGATCCCACAACTATGTTTTATTCATTTACCTATACGACAAACCGTTGTACTGCGGAATCACGGCAGCGTGCCGTGACGTTGAAACGGATGGGTGACTTTGAATGAGGGACTCCAATGTTAACTTTAAACACCACCCCGTAGGGCACATAATCCTTCAGACATCATAAAATAATTAATATGAACACAAAAAAGTTCGTTACAAGGGCTAAGCTAAATTGTTTGCAGAGTGCGGTGTCGGGTCGGAACTTTTTTTAAAATATTTGCAGTGAATGATTCGTGAATTATTGATCTCCAATTAATTTATCGTTACGTGCACAAAAAATGTAGGAAGTAGTTACGATATGAACACAGATATCAGGGTTAATTGTTTAAAATAAATCAATGCAATCGCGAACTACCTTTTTCTTTTTACTGACGGGCGGAAATAAGTCCTATATTATTGTGTTCACTTCTTCTGCCTGGCATTATAAGTGCGGGTCTTCTCAGTGGCCGTTTTACTGCACGAGCTCTTCCACTTTGCCCGGTCTTCAACATCCTCAATGGTTCAATTCTCACATACCATTGTATAATTGCTTATATTCATATAAATTCCTTACCTTTAAGTGGTAAAACCCCAATAGACGTGTTATAAGAATTGCTACAGTACAGTATCATACATACATAAACTCACGCCTTTTTCCCATGGGGGTAGGCAGAAACTATAGAACGCCACATGCTACGACTCTTACATACCCCTTTCGCTTCATCCACATTCATACATCTTGTCATACACGCACGCCGGTTGAGAGTACTACGCACCTGACCTTTGTGAAGAACATCACCAATAACATCGATGTATGTCCTTCTAGGACGTCCTCTACCGGCGTTTCCATTAACATCCGCCTTATAAATTCCTTTTGTTAATCGCCGTTAACTCATTCTCTCAACATGGCCAAACCACCTAAGCATACTCCTTTCAATTTTTGTCACTACATCATCTTTTAAACCGCAACTTTGTCTAATCTCTTCATTTCTCAATCTATCATTCAAAGTTACACCGCACATACTTCGCAAGGAACGCATTTCCACGGCATTTATTCTACTTTCATGCCTCTTCTGCCACGACCAACATTCACTTCCATACATAAGCGTAGGTACCAACACACCATTATGGACAGCCAGTCGTGCCTTTTTGGACATCGACCGGCTAGCCACAACCGCATGCAAAGCACCATTTACT
Organism: Amphipyra berbera; assembly: GCA_910594945.2. Classification (NCBI taxonomy): domain Eukaryota; kingdom Metazoa; phylum Arthropoda; class Insecta; order Lepidoptera; family Noctuidae; genus Amphipyra; species Amphipyra berbera. The sequence continues at coordinate 9,266,203 of OU343127.1, forward strand.
TTATTTCCCGCATTTGCTCTCCTTTCCACATCTTCGTCAATCTTACCATCTCTTGTAAACATGCTTCCCAAATAAACAAACTCATTCACCTGTTCAATACTTTCATCTCCTATCTTTACTTTACACTCAGATACGTCTGCATCTCTTTCAAAAACCATTACTTTCGTCTTGCTTACATTAATTTTCATCCCTTTCATATTATATGCTCCATTCATCATAGTTACCATGTCTTGCAACTCTTCCGCCGACGATGCAAGCAAAACTTGATCATCTGCGTAGAGAAGACATTTGACAGGCAACTCATTCATTTTCAATCCACACTCACTCCCTTTTAAATCTGTCAAACAACTATCCATGTATAGGTTGAACAGCCATGGAGACGCTACACAACCCTGTCTAACACCTCTGGAGATGCCAAACCAGTCTGTGAACGCCCCATTTATCCTAATACAAGCACTGGAATCCCTGTACAGCGATTTCAGTGCCCGTATCAAGCGCCAGTCCACCCCGTACAAAGATAGTGTCGACCACAATTCTTCCCTCCACACACTATCATAGGCCTTCTCCAAATCAATGAAAGCGCAGTACACTTTCTTGTGCTTTGCCAGATGTTTTTCGGCTATGCACCTCAAGGAGAAGATCTGATCCATACAGCCCATCCCCTCTCTGAACCCTGCCTGAACATCCCATACTTTCTCATCTGTTATTCTTATCACTCTGTTAATTAAAACTTTCGCATATAGTTTGCCGACCACACTCAAAAGACTAATGCCGCGGTAGTTTTTACACTCCTGCTGTGAACCTTTTCCCTTATATAGTGGTACGATTACAGCTTTGCACCAGTCGCCCGGCACTTGGCCGAATCTCCAACACATATTAAAGATCCGGTACAGCAGGCTTGCTACCACCCCGTCACCGCCCTTAAGCATTTCGACAGACACTCTGTCACATCCAGCAGCTTTTCCAACTTTCATACATTTCAGCGCTTTCACGATTTCATCCATTTCAATCAGATTTTCCTCATCTTCATCCAAGTCAATGTCTGACTCACTCGCTTCCGCCCAGTTACCCACTCTTTGCACACTATCCTGCCAACTAAATAAACTTTCAAAATATACCTTCCAGCGTTCCAACACCTTGCATTCTTCACTTAACAAGCATCCATCTCCTCCTCTAACTATATTCATATTTGATGTCCCCGAAACTCCACGAGCCAATCTTACTTGTTGCCAGAACAGCTTAACATTGACCCTGAAGTTGTCGGAGAACTTCCTATTATACTTATCTTCCATTTCATTCTTCTTCATCTTTACTATCTCTTTTACTTCCGCCTTTATTTCGGTGTATCTTTTCTTCACTCTTTCCAAATCGTCAGTCATACTCGTTGCCTGATTCATTCTTATTCTAGCTTTAAAGGCTAATAAATTAAGCCAAGCTTCTTTCTTCTTCCGTACGACCTCTTTAACTTCATCATCTATCCAACAATCATTCGTTCTCCTGTTATTTTTCCTCTTCGCCACACCGCATACTTTTGTGGCCACTTGCACCATGCTGTTTTTTACAACATTCCATGCTTCTTATCATATCACCATTATAATATCACAAGTTGACGTTTACAAGGAAAAACCCAATATAAGTGTGCTTCTTCTTCTCTCGTGTCGGCACGAACTATACGAGAATAGCTCGTGCCGCCCGTGGTGAAAAGATTAGCGAGTCAGCAAGGTTGGCAGCGGGGCTGACTGCCTAGGGCAGGGATGGCGAACCAACGGCACGCGTGCCTTTAATGGCACGCGACACAATATTTTGTGCACGTCACTGATTAATTCATTATGCACTACGAAAAAAAGTGTGAAGTAGGTATTATATGACGAGCGAATGCGAGTGATCCCTAATTCATAATTATTTGATGGCACGTCTATGACCTCATTAAACATTTCTTTAGAAAAATGGCACGTTGATACGTAAAAGTTCGCCATCCCTGGCCTAGAGTGCGCCGGACGTACTTAAGTAACGTCACTAGTAGAAGCTCTTTTCATGCATCCCTATTGTTCCCTATCCTTATTATTGTTATAACGAATTAAAACAGTCTATATTAGAGTAAATATTATCTAAACCCAAAGTCAGCTGGTAACTGACCATGGATGATCCCATATGTAAATATGCGGTCATACGATTAATCTGTCAGTGGTAATTTTATATCTTAAAATATTAACACTACTCACAATGACTGCATTATTATAAAGTTTGTAAGCTCTTTTAAACTGCGTGCGTCACACAGATGACATCAGAATGTAGGTAGAGTAATTCTGGAAAGGAAATAAATCTACGTGATCCACATCACAAAGCTGAGCACGTAAACGTTCAATCATCATTACTTAAATATAAAAAAAACAAATTATAAAGCAAATCTTTGATACAAGAACAGACAAATAGTTTGAATTTTTCAGTATGTTAAACAATAGTTGTTGATATTTAAGAACATTTTATGTGTCGGTAATGTAATTAGGATTACAGTTAACTTTTTTTTAAAGTGAAAGGGACTTATTGTCACTGTTTGTCACAAGTCAATGTCGAACATCGAGCAATGAAGGATGTGTCATGCTCCATTTAAGTAACTCTATAATATACGACTATTTGGAAAGTTGACATTTCGAAACGACTTTATGTGCTCCTTATAAGGATTTTTACTTTAAAACATTTAATGGGTCAAGTCATACAAGGTAGATGATGAATGACGCATAAAAAGTTACGAATATAATTATGATGTTATTTCATTACTAAGGTAAATTGCAATCCAAAGTCAAAATGAAATTACAAATAAATCATCTAAACACTTAAATTTTGGAATATCTGACCCAATTTTGTTTGTTCCATTTATCTGTGTTATGTCTCCCTAATGGGATTGAAGGTCATATACCTCGAATTAGTGGAATAATCGAATAATCTGACATATCCAATATTATGTGGGTCCTTTGTCTGGAGCGATTACCGACCGATATTGAGGTCCACTTGCGTGAGGGATCTCAATAGTCCAAACTCCAATCCCATAGAATAACAGCAGTACAAAAATGTAGATTTACAAAAGATTTCCTGTAATTTACGTCTAACTCAATTGTTTATTTTATTTATTTACTGATGTACACAATTACACAGTGCTTATTTATTGAAGAGAAACGTCCTAGTAAAGTGTCTTCTCACAATTTCCCCATAGTTCGTACCTTTGAGGAAAATGCTCATAAAATATGTAGTGTTTTTATATTACTCTAGGAACTCTACTGGTTAGCTTCGTAGAACAAGATAAATTGACATCAGATGTATCAATATTGAGATCATTAACAAACAAAGTGCTTGTCATGTTTATTATTTGTTTACCAAAACAATTGACGGAAATGCAATACTCATCATGTCCCGAATTTATGAATGAGTAATAAATATTGATGCAATGTGGTTCTTGTTCAAAGCAACAAGTGATAAAATCTGACTACAGTTATGTAATCCATCACTTTTCTTATCGTATTGTAATATAGGTTTTTGTAACTGCCTTATCGTCACACTAATTTTACGCATAGAATTACGATCGATATAAACATCATAATATATTGAATAAAAATAGCGTATAAGTCTGAAGCTAGTAGACTACGTTTGTTATGCACGGGTCGTGACGGATTACTCCGTTGCGTGTCGCGTCCCTTATGCACTATCAAATGTCCCAAATACCCCAGTTGGCACAGTTTACACGGTATAATAAACTACTGATACTCTATGTTTACTCTTATTGTCGAAACAGCATGACGACCCACATTGCACAGCGCGGAGTGCCCGCTAAAGATTTGTATGCTTTACTGACACAGATGTTCAGAGTCTGGTTGTTTGTGCATGTGGTATCTGTTGGAACTTTACTTTGGGTGCAAAGACTACCTAAGTGCCGAGAGTGTCCTAATGTAAGTCTATATAGGGATGTAAAGGGACTAAATAATGTTTAAATCTAAAAACAAACTTAAAGTAAAACCTTATAAGTATTAATTCCCTGTAATCCCGATGAGGTAGGCAGTTAGGCACATAGGCAGGTGTCCTGGCGAATCTCCATTAATTCAGATAAACAATCCTATGAGTTGAGGGTGAATTTATTCCATCAATTGCTAACAAGCCAACCTTTGGCTATCACTAAGAATTTCTTAATAGGAAAACCTAATAACACGTGGACATCGAACCGGATATCACGGTAGATCAAGTATGCGACCACAAGACCAACGACGCGGAGAACAATAATGATCGTTCCATTTAAAGACCTAACTGGTCAAAACAAAAATGGAACCAGGCATTACTTTGCGGATATCTATGACATACAAATATACAATTACAATAATTAATTCCGCTACATTGTAATTGTATATTTTTACCTCCCTAGTGTATAATTTAATTAAATCGCCGCTGTACCTATACTTAAGTAAAGCCTTAGCCTTGTCGCAGTAGATGCAAGCCGGTTGAGTCAAGATGCCTCTGCGCAGAACCGGTTCCCCCACACGCTGTAGTTATTAGCACATAGTCCTCTGTAATGCCATTGACAGCCAACTGTTATACAACGTGCAGGCTGTTAATTTGTAACTCATGTTATTTTGTATGTTGAACTTCACTTTACATGTATATGTTTGTATTACGTTTAGCTAATACTGCTTAAAATACTTACGAGCTGAAATAATAAGTACAGAAATAAGTTGTTACGTCATACGTCCCGATGGGATAGGCAGAGCTGTACTGTTGCACACACATATTTTGCCGAAGACGATATTCGATCAGGGGCGAGCTTATTGCCATTTATCGGGCTATCGGGAGAAATTTTATTACTAACGGGTAAACTAAATAATATTACCTAACCTGGGAAAAGAACCCAGGTCCTTATGCTTGCCAAAAACACTTGCTACCACTGGACCAATGAGGTAGTTTAATAATGTTGAATAGGTTCGTTTTAGTAAATATAAAATATTTGATAATATACCGCGTAAAATATAAAACATTAGTATAGGTCTGCCTCGTTGGTTTAGTGGTGGCAAAGGCGACTGCTGATCGTGAGGTCCTGGGTTCGATCCCCAGGTCGGGCAAAGACTTATTGGGTTTTTCCGTGTGAAATTCCACAGCAGCAGGCCGGAGTTTGGATTTGTGCCCGGTTGATGGCAATAGGCTCGCCGCCTATTACATGGGACTTAAATATTACGGCGAAATGAGAGTGTTACTATACACCTCTTCCCTACCCTTCGGGGAATACAGGCGTGATGTTATGATGTATAGGTATTACTGAACAATCAAACTTAGTTTCATATTATTTAGACGATGATGTATTTGATGCGAAAGTTTACATAATAAATAAAAGGTGTTGCTATATCGTACTCACAGTAAGCTGCGGTTTTAGGCAAATGAGGAATCATTTTGGAATTAATGAGGGTTGACTGAAAGGCAAACGGCATTGCCGACGCTTTCGCAATGATAAACTTTGCGGTTTGTGAATATTTTAAAGGAGATACAACCCAATTTCCAAATATTCAAATTCCTGTTTTTTTTTATTTACTGATTTCAAATTAAACTTGCTTCTGCAAACAAGTCTTGGAAACAGAAACAATTATATTACTTTGGCACCAAGTAGCTATCACACTAATGTAGACATTGTCTATACTAATATTATAGAGAGGAAAGATTTGTATTTTTGGATTTTTGCATTTTTTTATGTAACGAATAAACTGAAAAACTAGTGGTCCGATTTCAAAAATTCTTTAGCCATTAGAAAGCTACATTATCACTGAGTAACATAGGCTACGGGCGGAGCCGTGAGGACACAGCTAGTAATTAATATCTTACTATGTATCTAACTGATTGCAGTATAATGATGAGATAATTGATTTTTACAACCTGTTGCCAATGACAGCTTACTTTGTGCTAAAGTAAAAATATTCCTCTTACGAAGACCCTGTCTTTCGTGTCAGCACGAGCGTGACGAGAATAAATCCAGCCAGTCTCTCTAGTCGATTACTACGATAATGCCCTATGTCAGCAAAGTTGGTAGCGGTGCAAACCCCGCCCAGGGTGCGCCGCGCCGCGCATCTAAACATTGCAAATAATTTATTATCTTCCGTCCCGACTCTGTTAATTTTATCCCTTCTAAACAAAGAATTATCGCTACAACGGCGAAATTTTCATCAAGATGTCGTTTCAAAAGAGTGTATTAATTGGCTCGGATTAAAGTGTTATTTTTGCTATAACAAAGAAGCCATTGTTTCGAATATTATTATTGTTGACGATCGAGGTCGTCGATATAATTGCATGCAATGTGGACAAAATAAATAGCCGTAGATATATAGCCGTACATGATTAGCTGTATGCTTGGCGACCGCTTTAATTGCCCCGAGGTAGTTTGGTTTATTCATACACGTCTCGTTAGTGCGATGACTTGTAAGCACAAACTGCAGTTTTATATGTCGTCAAAACAGTATGTTTTGTAGTCAAGCATGGAAAATCCGTCCAGGGAAATATATGCACAAAGGTAAGACTGAAATTATCTTACCCTTTATTCAATATAATATACATATAAATTACATTTTTAAATATATATTATCCTCAAAAAATTTACCTACATAGGTATTGAATATGAAACAAATTGTATTAGTGCCTGTGGAATGAAACTGACAGATGTATTCTTAGGCTTGCCGCATTTTGGCATGATATCCTAGCAATTGAACACGTGTGTAGAGTTCGACCCCAGCCCGCACTTCGAATTCACGAGAGTATCAATTTGATTATCACTGGATCCTGTATTAAGTACCTTCGCTATGTAACTGAATTAAAGGCCATCCAACAGGAAGAATTATTCATGAAGAAATTCCGAGTTAATTTAATCCGAATCATAAATAAATTGTTATCATTGATCCCATGAATGTGTTTACGGTTAAACAGTACCTGTATATTCTACATCATGGTATGTGTAAATTCAAAAACAAAATAAGGGCCACTGTAAATCAAAATACATTTATTTCTAAATATGCCATGGAGGAGGGTTCACAATCAATTTACCAGTTACGACATAGATACATGCTACACACGGACGGCTGTGTCGATCTTAGGGTCTGTCGCGGTGGAGTTGAGAGACTCACAGCGGCAGCACCGCCAGCTATTCCTGCTCGGCACCAGATGCTCACTGCTCACGCACTCCAGGTGGAACTGTGACGCACACAGACTGCACTTTATGGAGGCGCAGCCCTCCATTGTACGGTTGCAGAAAGCACAGTCCATCTTTCCTAATTTTACTGTGAACAAAAAGTCAGTTCTTATCTGGAATTCTGTTGTTCTTATTTAAAAGAATTGCATACACTCACAATATTGTTTTCACTATAAAAACTACAGTATTATGTTTTTTATACGTTGTTGGAAACTATTTTTAATTTTTTATGCGGTTTTAAGTAATGAGTGTATTTGATGTGACTGCAAAATTCAACTGAAAAAACAATCGGTGACAGTATTCTTTTATTTTATTTTTTATTCTTTATTCAAAATAGAATAGCGGAAGAGTTCGGATAGAATAAATCTGGTCAAGAACGAACGAAATCTGACTGATGAAGGCTAGAGCATTTTGTAAAGCCAGACATACAACTATTATCGCAATTTTGTTTCATACATCGTTTCATGGACGCAAACCATTCCGGAATACCTATATTGTACTACTTATATATTTTAAATAATATTTCATGATGCATTGTAGCTAGGTACCTTCCAAAAAACAATGAAGCTTTTTGGCTGTTGCTTTGTATAAAATTCTGTCGGCAGAACAATCGCTAGGTAATATTCGGCCTGAAGGATGTGTAGTGTGTACAATGTGGTAAAAGCATTGAATACTGATTTTACTACTACCGATATTTAGTACTCGAACTATATAGTATAGGAACTATCTTACGATAAATCTATTGATACTTATTCTAAATAAGATCAGGACCGAATCAACTAAAAATTAATTTGATTCGACAATTAGGGTAACTAAATGCATTTTCGATAATACTAGCTGTGTCCTCACGGCTCCGCCCGCGTAAGTTTTGTTCCAGTAATAAATATAGCCTTTGTTACTGAGTGATAATGTAGCTTTCTAACGGCAAAGCGTTTTTGAAATTTGTGTAGTAGTTTTTAAGTTTATTCGTTACATACAAAAATACAAATCTTTCCCCTTTATAATAATAGTATAGATTACGTCAGGTATTTAGCCTACAACAGTTAGGCAGAGGTGTACCATCAGACACTTCAGTTTGCCGTTGAAGGCAGTACGCTACACAATAACAAACCCGGATAATATTATCTACCAGGGAATTTTCTAACAGAAAAATCCAATTACACCATAAAAAGTAAACCTCAATCAGATCTCTTCACCTTGACCGATTTTTTCTCTTCTACTGCGACCAATTCAAGAAGCTTTTTCAGAGGTTGCGTTCTAACAAAGGCATGATTCCTTATTGGATTATGTTCAAAATCAGTCCTGCACCCACCTTGTTTAATAGCTTGTTTAGAGTCAAAACAAACAACCTGTAGATTGCTTCATCTCTTCATCGTATAAGAAGATATTGGAGTGCGCCGAAAAGATAATGATTCTCAAAAAACTACTTCATGAATCATCTATGCAACACCTCAATATTCCATTGTAATATTTAAATATTAATACAATTTGAGCTAGCGCCAGGTACTCAAATACGTCGCAGATATTTTTGTACATGAGTAAATGCTTTAAGAGCTGTACCTACGTCAGTAACACGAAGAAAACACAATCCCATCAAAAACATAAATGTGAAAATGGGAACCAAGTTCAATAATAAGAATATGCGTGGTCGTCGACTTCGCAGATAAAAGAATTGAGATCTAAATGGGTGCCAAGTTCTGTAGATAATCCTGAAATTTATTTACACAAAGCAGATAACTTAGGATAAATTGTAGCTCAAGTTTGACTTAACTAGTTTATACCAGCAAACCAAATTTTTAGAAGAGTAAGATAATTATTTTGACCTTATAATATAATAACAGTAACTTGCGTATAACATAAAGAAGATAAGTTGATTAGCTAAATATAAGATAACTTGTATGTGAAAACTAGCCATGTCAAATCTTGAGCTTCAATTTATCCTAAGTTATCTGCTTTGTGTAAATAAATTTCAGGATTATCTACAAACCTTGGCACCCATTTAGATCTCAATTCTTTTGTCGGTGAAGTCGACAACCACGCATATTCTTATTATTGAACTTGGCTCCCATTTTCACATTTATGTTTTTGATGGGATATCATTACTTTTTGTAAAGAAATTATTATTATTCATCATTCAAAAGTAATCTGTAAAACGTTTTTGTGCTATTTTCTACATTTTCTTGAAAGTTAGAAATACAAAGTCTCCCCTTTTTTATCATTTGCCTGTTAGATATATTTTTATTTCCCATTTGAATCAAATAATCTGGTATACAAAACGATAAAAGCGACCTTTCATCATGGAATTATGGAACCTATTCTCCTGCGAAAGAAAAAGATTGTTGCTATTATAATTTCGAAAGGCGCTAGGTAATAAAAATCGATTGCTTGAAAAATATTTCAAAACGTAACAATTCACTGTTTTCTGACTTTTTCCTTTATGTATACAAAGGAAAAAGTCAGAAAACACAACACAATTACCCAGCTGGACACCAAATTTCAACTTTCTAGGTCATCTGAAAGTGGGTTAGGTTTTTGTCAGTCAGTCAGTGTTAAACATTTTTAGACGTTAATACCTCAATAACCATTTGAGCTGTATTTGTGAAATTTAGGGTTCTTGTTGACCTAAGGGATTTTAATAAATAAACCAAATTTCATGTGTTTATGTTAAAAATAGATTTTGAGTTATTAAGGGGTCAAAAGTGGCTTCAAATGGTTCGCGTAATATAACACACGGCTGCTGCGTCGCCAATTCCTTTTTCCTTTGAACTTGGCTTGACACGCTACCGCGTGTCTAGATAAATAAATAATAAAATGAAGATTAGTTCTCTCATTACACTAAATAACAAGAGTTAAAATTACTTACATCTCAATTTCTTAAAAAAATATAGGGTTATTAAATCTGTCTCGACTAATTAATATAATTGACATTTAAGTCAATTTGATCTTTAAAAATCTAGTATGAGTTGTGGAGCTAGAATCGGTAACACCGGCCAAGTTGATTCAATTGGTGTTCTACACAATACTGCCGTCGTCTAGTCTACTAACAAATGTGAGTACGTAATTGCTTATCTGGCAACGTTTATATGTGCCCACATTTGCTACATGAACATACGTGGTCAATATTAGCTGCAGCGTTCATTTGCCAGAATAATCGTGTAAGCCGAGGCACTCTGGCGCTCACGAATGATTACAGTACTGTTATGCAGCTATAGAAGCGAAGCCTTCGTCCCTTCCTGTGGGCTTTAAGATTATGACTACCCATTAATCTAAGACACCTTTATTATTTCTTAGCAGCTTAGTATGTATAAATTGCTAGCTTTTGCCCGTGACGTAGTCCGCGTGGGTTTTGGATATAAGCTTTGTTTTAAGTTTTAGGGGTAGTTTTGAAGTATCTTTAAATACGTACGTTATTTTTTGATTCGAAGAGTGTTTATAGGTATGAAATTTCAAATAAGGTGTTTCAAATTTTAGCGTACTGTCATCAATATCCTTTTTAGGTACTGTTTACAGAGTGAGTTCTGAGGTTATAAATTCACAAATAATGAAGGTAAATCAATCTTTCAAATTCAATAAGTTACTCATTAGCACACAATCATCATGTCAGTAATATCGCCTACCTCGACTCCTTAACCTCAACTCATCCTATCGCATTCCACTGTTGAACCTATAGGCCTCTCCCTACTATGCATCGTCATTAATTATGAATTAAACAAACTGCTTCGTTTATTCTGTTTACATTTATTTAGAATACTAAAATAATATATTTCAAGAGCAACAGCTAAACGTTTTGTATTATAATGGAAAACAGACAAGGGATAGGACCGGGACGGCCCTGTCAATGAATTCTGAAGGCGTATTATTGTAAATTTTGTCGTAAACCAACACTCTCTATTTCTATCACAGGTATTACTATACAACGCCTATAATAAGTTAAAAACTTTCATGAAGAGCACTAGAGCAGTTCTGTCGTGTACCGTTGTTAACGTTTTGGCTCTCTGCCAAAATGTACTGAAATTTATTTGGCGCAAAAAGAATTATTTAGCTATGCAAATTTAATATGATTTTCTCTCCAAAATATAGCACTTACTGTTTTGGCTATCATGACTTCCCGGCGCGAAGTTGAAAAAATAATAATATAATAATACCAGCCGTATAATTGGGTACTTGACTACTAATAAAAATGTACAATAATTTAGTATCATTTTAAAGAAGTATAGAAAGAACACTACACGCTTTCGAAGTATGTGAAGGAGGCATTTTCTGTCCTTGTTGCGCGAAACAGATATTGTACGGAGTGATGTCAAGTTAAACATAACTAATTTAAACATAACTGGCGAAACGCGGGTGTGCTGAAAACACCTCTGCCGAACAGGGAATACAAGGCGTGATGTTATGTTATGATGTCAAGTTACTATGAAGTTTTTAAGATATGACGTCATAGTGGTAGTAGTGTTGCCTCTATATAATCAACAATTTTAAATCGTTTATAACTTGGGCATTTTATTAAATATTTCATAGTATTTTCACTGTTGCATATAATTTTTCAAAAAGTGTTAAAATTTCTAATTAAAACAAAATATAATATTCAAATACCCTATTGTCCCACTGCAGGGCACATGCCTTTTCTCATACAGAGACGGAACGAGCATTGATCACCACACTTGCTCACTCCAGGCTGGCGATTTCAGACCTTTATTTAAGTTTCCTTACTATATTTTTCCTTCAGTACCTAGTATCTTCGATTAACTTAGAAAGTACACATAACCTTGAAAACGCTACATTGGTACCTACATGCTAGGATTCGAATCCGCAACCTGAGGCATAGTTCCCATGGCATTTGATAAACTGCCTTTTTGATAATCACGTTATTTACGAATATTTCCCACAGCTTGTTTATACTTGAATTTATATAGGTATACACAGAAAGTACAAACAAAACGTATTATAGGTACCTACTCCTTAGAGTTGTTGACGAAGATTCCTATTATTTTAGTCCTAACATAAAATAAAATTATTTTATGGCGCCAGATCAATGTAGGTACCTAATATCTTGAAGATATTTCAATTGTTTGTAGTTTTATGATATATGTTTTATTGTGCACAAGTAGGTATGGGTTTCAGATTCTTTTGTTGTTTGTTCTTTGATATTAGTTTTATTAATAGTATCATTAGTTTTTTCTTTTTAAAAATAACTGTTAAAACCCTAAACTTTATTGGTCTACGTTGAAGTTTGGCAATCAGATGTGCCGCATTTTTCTCAATTGAAAGCTCATAGCTCAGTGAATAGACGAAGACGCAGGCCGACCACCATCATTTGTTGCCTGTTCACAGACGTGCCTGTTATGCTATTATCCTTCTGTATGGTCCGATGTCAAAATGATATAATTATGTCTATAGGAGGAACCTATGTTCAATAGAAGTCAGGTTTCACGTAACATGTTGTGCGTCTGTTGCAGACGGACCGGCGATAGCGGCGGCGCGCGGGTGCTGCGCTCGACGCCGGATTGGAGCGACACCGCCATCAGCGGCGAACATCTGTGGTCGCCCACCTCCGTGTCTGGCGACTGCTGCTACGTCGGCGACGCTGAGTGCCAGGTAATTAATACTTTTAACTAGTACAACACTATCAAATAGACAAACAACTCCGGCAAAGAGTACGCAACCCTTAACATGAGAGACTTAAAAGGAGACCATCTTATAGTCACCTCGGACAAAAGGATGTTTCAGCAACAATTCTGCTATTAGTACTAATAATAACAATAATAATAATAATAAAGGTGGGTATACAGAACCTGGGAGCGACCTGATCACGATGTGAGTGACACGCATCCACCGGATAATGATGTCATGAATACATTCTGGCGCAATATCTGGTCGATGCCTGTCACTCACACTGAAGGTGACTGGATGCAGGAGGTCCAGCGAGCGTGTGAACCGATTGAGGAAATGGGGGACATTACTATTGTCCCCCAAGACGTAACCAGTGCAGTCCGTCCAATGGCGAATTGGAAATCCCCTGGCCCAGACGGACTGCACAACTTCTGGATAAAATGGTTACGCAGTTCACATGCTCGTTTGGCCTCACAATTCCAGTCGTCTTTGGAATCTGGGTCGCTTCCAGAGTTCCTTACAACAGGAGTTACCCACCTGCTCCATAAATCAGGTAGTACTGCGGAACCCAAGAATTATAGACCGATTACATGTTTGCCGACGGTCTATAAACTTCTTACGTCTATTTTGAGAGCCAAAATTAATTCTCATATTATAAATAATTCTATAATGTCCGTCTCTCAAAATGGATGTAAGAATGGGTCCCGCGGTACTAAGGAGCTACTCCTCATAGATATGGCCATTAGCCAACAAGTTCGCCGATCTCGAAAGGATTTGTCGACATGTTGGATAGATTATAAGAAGGCCTACGACTCGGTGCCACATACATGGCTCATGAGGGTGCTAGAGTTGTATAAAGTGAATACAACTCTATGCGCCTTCCTGACGTCATGTATGGGGCAATGGAGGACAGTCCTTCACTATCCAGGATGTCGGCAAATTCAAGGGAGAGGAGAACCAATAAGGATTGAGCGAGGTATATTCCAGGGCGATAGTCTGAGCCCACTGTGGTTTTGTCTAGCCTTGAACCCTCTGAGCACATTGTTGGAGGGTTCAGGGTTAGGCTACCGGTTGAGAAGAGGTGGTCAGGTAATATCCCACCTCCTTTACATGGACGATTTGAAACTCTTTGCCCCCAACAATTTGCAACTGATGAAGTTACTGAAAGTAACTGAAACTTTCAGTAATTCCATCAGGATGGAATTTGGTGTGGACAAATGTGCAGTCATGCATGTAAAGCGAGGAGGGATTATGGAATCCGTGGGAACACAACTCTCGGATTCCATACACCTCAGATCCCTCTCCTCAACCGAAACCTACAAATACTTGGGCATGTCGGAGGCGTTAGGCATCAATGAGACCGACATGAAGCAATCGTTACGGGAGCGCTTCTATGGCCGTCTGAAAAAAGTACTTAAAAGTCTTTTATCAGGCGGAAATAAGGTGCGCGCCTTTAACGGTTGGGTCATGCCGGTCTTGATGTACTCCTTCGGCATACTCAAGTGGACTCAGACCGAACTTGACGCCCTGGATAGGAGGGTCCGTACGCTGCTGACTGCATACCGAATGCATCACCCACGTTCATCGGTGATGAGGCTGTACATTCCGAGGAAGTGTGGGGGTCGAGGCTTTCTAAATGCTAAGACCCTCCACAACCGCGAGGTGTGCAGCCTCAGGGAGTACTTCCTCCAAGCCGACGTGGGGATGCATCGTGATGTAGTCGCAGTGGACAAAGGATTCACCCCGCTCTCCTTGGCTAAAGAGAACTGGCGCAAGCCTGTAGTACTGGATACTAATGGTCGCAGGGAGGTATGGCAGAGCAAGGAGCTTCACGGACGCTTTTACCGGGCCCTTCATGGGCCCGATGTAGATTTCCTAGCGTCCGTAGCCTGGCTGCGTTTCGGTGACCTATTTGGGGAAACCGAAGGTTTTGTCTGTGCGATTATGGACGAAGTTATCTTGACGAACAACTACCGAAAATATATTGTGAAGGACGGCACGGTTGACATCTGTCGGGCATGCCACTGTCCCGGCGAATCCATTCGACATATTATTTCTGGTTGTTCTCGTCTTGCTAACGGCGAGTATTTGCACAGACACAACCTAGTGGCTAGGATTATCCACCAGCAACTTGCTCTGAAATACAACCTTGTGGACGCAGAAGTACCATACTACAAGTATGTGCCCGACCCAGTTCTCGAGAATGGTCATATCACATTGTACTGGGACCGATCTATCATCACCGATAGGACTATTGTTGCCAATAAGCCTGACATAGTGGTGATAGATCGATCAGAGTGTCTCGCAATGATTGTTGATATCACTGTCCCACATGACGAGAACCTTGTGAAAGCCGAGAAAGATAAAGAAATTAAGTATCAAGACTTGGCACACGAGGTTGTCGACATGTGGGAGGTTGACTCTGCAGTCATTGTGCCGATAGTCGTGACGGCCAATGGCTTAATAGCCAAGAGCCTCGACCAACATCTGACGAGGCTCGCGTTGGGCAGCTGGATCAAGGGCCTGATGCAGAAAGCGGTACTTCTGGACACGGCACGTATTGTCAGGAAGTTCCTCTCTCTGAGGCCCTGACCACCGGTAGCTTGGACCCTGTTCCCGATGCCGGTGGGCTACTATTTTTTTATATTTTTAAATGTTTTTTTATATTTTTTATAGAAATATTTAAAAATGTAAATCATATGTGTATATAAATAAATAAACGGAATAATAATAATAATAACACTAATAATAACCAAACCTTAGACCACGCATACCCCGTTTGCCCATGAATAAAAAAAATAGGGCGCTAATGTGTGCTCTGGATTCGCTGTTATCAAGTTATTTTGATAACAGCGAAGGCCTCGAAGATACTCATTCAATCCTGTACTGTGCGGCTGTTGCGGCATGTCGTGTAGCTCACGCCAAGTTTGATAATAATGACAGAGATACACGACCAAAACCCGCCGTACCAGCCTGGCAGTGCAGGGTTGAGCGTCGTATTAACGAGGCTAGAGCACTCATTGGCAAACTAATCTGTTTCAGGGAGGGCAATACTCGCCCTAGAGTGATGCGCTTTGTGAGGCGGGCGTTCTCGGGGACTGATATCAATCCTCGAGATTACATGTCCCGTATCACAGAGCGCATCGACTTCCTGAAGCAGAAGGTTTATGCATGGGCAAACCGTATTCGGAGGTACAAGCGGCGAGTGGAGCGATATACCCAGAATCGCATGTTTCATAGCGATGAAAGGCGGGTATACAGAACCTGGGAGCGGCCTGATCACGATGTGAGTGACACGCATCTACCGGATAGTGACGTCATGAATACATTCTGGCGCAATATCTGGTCGATGCCTGTTACTCACACTGAAGGTGACTGGATGCAGGAGGTCCAGCGAGCATGTGAACCGATTGAGGAAATGGGGGACGTAACTATTGTCCCCCAAGACGTAACCAGTGCAGTCCGTCCAATGTCAAATTGGAAATCCCCAGGACCAGACGGACTGCACAACTTTTGGTTAAAATGGTTACGTAGTTCACATGCTCGTTTGGCTTCACAATTCCAGTCGTCTTTGGAATCTGGGTCGCTTCCACAGTTCCTTACGACAGGAGTTACCCACCTGCTCCATAAATCAGGTAGTACTGCGGAACCCAAAAATTATAGACCGATCACATGTTTACCGACGGTCTATAAGCTTCTTACGTCCATATTGAGATCCAAAATTAGTACACATATTACAAATAATTTTATAATGTCCACCTCTCAAAATGGATGTAAGAATGGGTCCCGCGGTACTAAGGAGCTACTCCTCATTGATATGACCATTAGCCAACAAGTTCGCCGATCCCGAAAGGATCTGTCGACATGTTGGATAGACTATAAGAAGGCCTATGACTCGGTACCACATACATGGCTCATGAGGGTGCTGGAGTTGTATAAAGTAAATACAACTCTATGCGCTTTCCTGACGTCATGTATGGGACAATGGAGGACAGTCCTTCACTATCCAGGATGTCGGCAAATTCAAGGGAGAGGTGAACCAATAAGGATTAAGCGAGGCATATTCCAGGGCGATAGTCTGAGCCCGTTGTGGTTTTGTTTAGCCTTGAACCCTCTGAGCACATTGTTGGAGGGTTCAGGGTTAGGCTATCGGTTGAGAAGAGGTGGTCAGGTAATATCCCACCTGCTTTACATGGATGATTTGAAACTCTTTGCCCCCAACAATTTGCAACTGGTGAAGTTACTGAAAGTAACTGAAACTTTCAGTAATTCTATCAGGATGGAATTTGGTGTGGACAAATGTGCAGTCATGCATGTTAAGCGAAGAGGGATTATGGAATCCGTGGGTACACAACTCTCGGATTCCATACACCTCAGATCCCTCTCCTCAACCGAAACCTACAAATACTTGGGCATGTCGGAGGCGTTAGGCATCAATGTGGCCGACATGAAGCAATCGTTACGGGAGCGCTTCTATGGCCG
Source organism: Amphipyra berbera (assembly GCA_910594945.2). NCBI lineage: Eukaryota > Metazoa > Arthropoda > Insecta > Lepidoptera > Noctuidae > Amphipyra > Amphipyra berbera. Next base: position 9,283,499 of record OU343127.1, read on the forward strand.
CCTGAAAAAAGTTCTTAAAAGTCTTTTGTCAGGCGGAAATAAGGTGCGCGCCTTTAACGGTTGGGTCATGCCGGTCTTGATGTACTCCTTCGGCATACTCAAGTGGACTCAGACTGAACTTGACGCCCTGGATAGGAGGGTCCGTACGCTGCTGACTGCATATCGAATGCATCACCCACGTTCATCGGTGATGAGGCTGTACATTCCGCGGAAGTGTGGTGGTCGAGGCTTTTTAAATGCTAAGACCCTCCACAACCGCGAGGTGTGCAACCTCAGGGAGTACTTCCTCCAAGCCGACGTGGGGATGCATCGAGATGTAGTCGCAGTGGATAAAGGATTCACCCCGCTCTCCTTGGCTAAAGAGAACTGGCGCAAGCCTGTAGTACTTGATACTACTGGCCGCAGGGATGTATGGCAAAGCAAGGAGCTTCACGGACGCTTTTACCGGGCCCTTCATGGGCCCGATGTAGATTTCCTAGCGTCCGTAGCCTGGCTACGTTTCGGTGATCTCTTTGGGGAAACCGAAGGCTTTGTCTGTGCAATTATGGACGAAGTTATAATGACGAACAACTACCGGAAATATATTGTAAAGGACGGCACGGTTGACATCTGTCGGGCATGCCACTGTCCCGGTGAATCCATTCGACATATTATTTCTGGTTGTTCTCGTCTTGCTAACGGCGAGTATTTACACAGACACAACCTAGTGGCTAGGATTATCCACCAGCAACTTGCTCTGAAATACAACCTTGTGGACGCGGAAGTACCATACTACAAGTATGTGCCCGACCCAGTTCTCGAGAATGGTCATATCACATTATACTGGGATCGATCTATCATCACCGACAGGACTATTATTGCCAATAAGCCTGACATAGTGGTGATAGATCGATCAGAGCGTCTCACAATGATTGTTGATATCACTGTCCCGCATGACGAGAACCTTGTGAAAGCCGAGAAAGATAAAGAAATCAAGTATCAAGACTTGGCACACGAGGTTGTCGACATGTGGGAGGTTGACTCAGCAGTCATTGTGCCGATAGTCGTTACGGCCAATGGCTTAATAGCCAAGAGCCTCGACCAACATCTTATGAGACTCTCGTTGGGCAGCTGGGTCAAGGGCCTGATACAGAAAGCGGTACTTCTGGACACGGCGCGCATTGTCAGGAAGTTCCTCTCTCTGAGGCCCTAACCACCGGTAGCTTGGACCCTGTTCCCGATGCCGGTGGGCTACTATTTTCTATATTTTTAAATGTTTTTGTATAGCTTTTATTGAAATATTTAAAAATGTATTATAATATGTATATAAGATGAATAAACGAACAATAATAACTATAACAATAACAATGGGCAACTGGGTCAAGGGCCTGATACAGAAAGCGATACTTCTGGACACGGCACGTATTGTACTTCCTAAAATTTCCAACCCCAGTTCAGCTCATCACTTCAGGCCGATTTCCATTCTCCCGTTCCAGTCCAAGGTCCTAGAAGCAGTAGTCCACAAACAAATTTCCTCCTACATTTTCAAAAATAGCCTCCTGTCTCGATATCAATCCGGTTTTCGGCCTGGACACAGTACATCCACTGCATTGCTTAAAGTCACTGAAGACATAAGATCCGGCATGGAGGATTCGAAGTTAACGGTGCTAGTCTTGATTGATTTTTCTAATGCTTTTAACACCGTTGACCACGACATTCTCCTAGCCATCTTATCACAAATAGGGGTCTCGTCGTCTTCACGTAATTGGTTTTCATCATATCTTCGTGGTCGCCAACAGGCTGTACGCGTTGATCAGAAACTCTCTGATTGGTGTAACTTGGTAACTGGCGTGCCACAAGGCGGTATACTCTCTCCTCTCTTATTTTCTTTATTTATAAATTCTATCACTAACGTTCTCAAATGCTCTTACCATCTGTATGCTGATGATCTGCAATTATACGCTCAATCTGGCATTGCTGATTTAAATGCTTGCATTTCAAATCTCAATGCTGACCTATTTGCCATCGCAGACTGGTCTTGCAAGTTCGGTGTTGCTGTTAATGTCAGCAAATGTCAGGCTATCCTTATAGGCAGTTCGTTTTACCTGAAAACCGTCAATATCAGCAACCTTATGCCGATTGTATTTAATAACACCATTATCTCACTGTCGCCACACGTAAAGGATTTGGGCTTGCATATTGATAATAGCCTAAGTTGGAACAAGCAGATGAATCATGTAAGTCAGAGTGTCTCATTCATGTTGCGATCTCTCTATAGATTCAAACATTTCCTCCCATCTAGCACTAAATCACTCCTGGTCCAGTCCCTTGTGCTTCCTGTGATTGATTATGCGGATGTCTGTTGCTCTGATCTGTCCCAGGACCTTCTAAACAAACTGGATCGGCTTCTCAACAATTGTATTCGCTTCATTTTTGGGTTGCGAAAATACGACCACATTTCTTTTTATCGTTCTAAGCTTAAATGGCTTCCTATCCGCCAGAGAAGATCCGTCAGGTCTCTCTGTTCACTCTTCACCATTATTAACGATCCTAGTGCTCCAGATTATCTAAAAACATATTTTCAACTTTTGGGTGGCTCTCACAGTCGTAGCCTTCGTGCCTCTGAAAATCTAATTCTACTCATTCCTTCTCACCGCACAGGTTTCATGACCAATTCGTTCGCTGTCTCAGCAATCAAACTCTGGAACGCGCTACCCCTTGATATGAAAAAAGCTCCGAGTAAATTCATTTTCAAACGTAAAGTTCGGGAATATTACCTAAAATCGCTGCAACCTTAGTCTGAATGAACTGTCCATCATAGTTATAAATATTTATGTGTATGTATGTATGTATAGATATATAGGTTTAATATGTATTTTTATTGTATATAGATATATATAAAGTATATATTTTGTTAGTACTTATGTATTATTTTGTTTTTAATAATTTTTATTTACCTTTTCAATATTTGTTTTAAATTCTTTTTTTGTACCTTTTTCGAAGTGCTTAATTTTTGACCCAAAGGTTGACTGGTAGAGAATGCCATTGGCATTAAGTCCGCCTTATGTACCACCAATTGTACATGAAGTTTAAATAAATAAATATTGTCAGGATGACTGTTCCCGATGCCGGTGGGCTACATTTTTTTTTATACTTTGTTTTTATTTAAATAGAAATATAAAAGAGAAATATTTAAAAATGTAATGAATCTAATATCTTTAAATAAACAAGCAATTCTTGTATATATATGTTACAGTCATAGTGATTAAATAGCTATTATACATAATGACTGGTCATTATATATCATAACTAAATTGTCTAGACAATGTGATAAATTATTCACTTTATCCGGATATTATTTATAATAGCGGGTCGAAGTTAGTCAAAGTAATAAATACGGTTTTATTTTGTGTTATGGTTAGTGAGCTTTCAATTTACTTTTTTAATTAATGTTAAATTATTATCTATGATAATGTTAATTATAATATTATACGATACAGTTTTTTTTATTCACAAGTAAACTTAAAAATAAACCTAATATACCATGCGTACTTGCTTTGCAAAAGAGGAAATCTGGCGTTCGGCAGCCGCTGCCACTGCCGCGTTGTGTGGTCGCAGTTCCAACCTAACCTAAACTTTTTTTTTTCTTTGGAAAATCCTCATGGATGTCCCTCGCCCGGGGAAGGCGAGGGGGTCTGCCGGACTCTTACCAGCTAAAAACCAACGGTGTTCCTTCTCCTGACCTTTCGGCCGGGGTCGCAGGATTCGCAAGAGCATGCACCACAATCTCGGCAGGTCCCGGTCCGGCAACCCATGGTGGACCTCTCCTCTGTGGGGTCTTGCCCCACATCCTCCTGAGAAGGGCGCACGGAACACAGCGCGCCGCCTTCTCGGGCCTGTTACTGGTCGGGCGACAGGTCCCCTAACCCGCCGCCCGCAGGCCACACACTAGGGTGACTGGAGGTCGTCGCGTACGCGCGCCCTCCGGCACCCAGTGCGTCTGGCGCGGGAAGGGAGAGAAGGGAGAAGATCAGACCGCTCCCTCTCCCTCTCCGCTTCCTCTTTGGTTGTTATCATCTCCTCGCAAAAGGAGACGATGGCTTCCCACGCTCCCGACCATGAACAGAACCACGGCTGGAAGCGAGAGGTCACTGCCGACCGCCGCGACTAGTTCGCGGCGCTGCGACCCCAAAAGCTGAACCTAACCTAACCTAGCCGTTTCGAATTTGACAAACTGTTTATTGTCTAAAGATCCGAATTCGTCGTTCTATCCGTCGATAGAAAAAATATAATTATTACTATTTAAAATAACAGCTTATTATTGCTGCACATATGCTTAAGGCAAATTGAAATAAAACTTTATAATCTTCACCTATACTTATTTTATTACTTTATCCAAGTCTTCCAAGATATTTTATAAAATAGCTAGTTAATGTGATTAATTCTGTGTCATTTATCACTTTGCCTAAATTGAGTAGATATTATATATGTATAATGGCTGGACAGTATGTATAATATCCGGATTTATTACTTTCGCTGTGACATATACAAGAATAGTCAGAAAGAGGGTCATAAGCCGAAAGGGTGTTAAAGTACCCATAATAAGGGATAACTTTTGTTCTAAAACTTTCCCAAAACTCTATAGTTTAAGAGAAATAGCTTTTCAAAGATTTCGTAAAAAATATGCTAAAATATATCTGTCCATAGCTATGATCAGCTGTTTTTACAATTTAGGTCATATTTGGGGTAACGGATTAGAAAATTAATTTTCTGAATTCATAACTATAGCAGGTATGTTTTTTTTTTTGAAAAAACATAAATAAAAATCTATTTGCATGCAAATAAAAATTATCGAATTTTGAAATTTTAACACTTGCTTTAAAATAGTCATCAGTGATACTTTAGGTGGCCCGCGGCTTAGTTCCCCCTTTCCGATTAACCTTGTATATCTATAATCTGAATCTCGGTAACGTCTCCCAACGATTTTCATGAAATTTAGTATGCAGGGGGTAAATCGATCTTGCTAGGTTTCATTTTTAGAAAACTTCGATCTACCAACAAAAAAAGTCGGGCAAAGCTCGGTCATCCAGGTACTATGTATATAAGCGAACGTACCTACCCAAACTACGTGACCCATTTTTTACAATTTTTTACCCCCTCCCCCCCTCGGTGACCACCCGTAGTATATGCCAATACCCCATCCCCTACCCCTCTTTCACGTAGTAATACATAAATATGGTTTTAAATCATTTTTTGCAAATAGAAAGTTAATATATCCCTAGAGGATATTGACTACGTGACGAAAACCGAAGACCCCCCCCCCCCCCCCGCTCCTGAGATCAAGCGTGGTATTTTGAAGACTCCCCTCCCCCCCCAGAACGGGTCACGTAGTATGGGTACGTTCCCTAAACTGAATAAAGGATAATAATAATACACTGCGATCTTCAACCTGTTTTCTGTTGTGTTTTTGTACCAACCGTGTGTTTTGTAATAACCTTTTTGCTGTTGTGGTTTTGTTTATTGTGGCGGTCGATTGGAAGTCCCACAGAAAATAGTATCATAAAATAACTTGTCTGTAATAAATATTATTGGAATAATGATATCAATTTTCAACAATTTTTACTGTAAGTATAGATGAATTCATGGAAACTCGAATGTGTATGTAGCCGTGGAAAATATTTGCTCTTAATTAATATATATTTTCTAAATAGACTCTCAGGACTTTATAATTGGAAACCTTAGATATATTTATTCAAATAACAATCCCGATGGAAGAGCTTGTGTATAATTAATTGCATTTCTAAAGGCATAATATGTATGAAGAAATCCATGACAAATAAATTCAAAAGAGAAGAAATATTGTTGTAACTCCGCCTTCCTTCAGCATTCTTTTCTCATTATTTCACTGAGGTTCTACAGTGACGTCATAAAAACCACTACATTTAAGTAAATAAGCTGGTGCTGCTTTTTATATGCCAAATTGTAGCTTACAATGATTTATGTCTGAATTACCTTGAATATAAAACGTAGGTTTCCGGTTATTCGTGATACCGTCTACAGTATGATTTGCGGTACGCAGGCAAAAATAATACGTAGTTATGCATACATTTAATGAAAGAGAATAATTTATGTCTATATAAAAAAAACTACGTTTATAAAAACCGACTTCAAAAACTTCAAAGACTTAACAGTTTCAGAAGTCGGTGCCTTCAATTTGATTCAGCGTGGATTATCACCGACTTCTGAAACTGTTGATTTTATATTATGGTAAAGGTATTAGGTTTGCATAAGAGGTGTATTAAATTAAATCTTTATTAAGTTATTTTATACTTTTTAGTTTTTGAAGTCGGTTTTTTTAAACGTAGTTATTTTATTTAATAGTGTCTAATAGATTTTTCTGTAAACTACAGTAGGATTTTTCTAGATTACATCAGGTAGAATAATTACAACGTCCACGTAAACAAAAATGTTCATAAAATGAAAACTACTGGGCCAAACAATGTAAAAAATTTATGGGACCAAATGGCTACTATTCCGCATCAAACAATTTTTTATTAAATATAAGCTTCTTACACTCCCATCTATTTACATATATGAAATAAGCATATTCGTTTTTAAAAATATTAACAATTTTACGAAAGTTAAAGATACCCACAATATAAACACAAGGCATAAAAATAGGCTATATTTACCACCATCTAGGATTAAAATGCTCAACCAAAGTCCCTACTACATGGCAGTAAAAATATTTAATAAATTACCAAATGATCTACAGAACGAAACAAAAGAAATAGTATTTATTAGAAAATTAAAAACATATTTAATAGAAAAATGCTTCTACTCAATCAACGAATATATTGAAAATAAATAAAATTAAAAACACCCAATATAAGCAAAAATAACATAAACCTAAATAAATAAAACATACAATTAATAATACACCTATACCTACTCGATAACATATCACTCGATATAGGTACTATGTTGTTTTGGTTCTAGTATCCTTAATTAAAAATATTGTGTATAAGAATAACAATAGTCAAGAATTAGGCACTATGTACCAAGTAGACACATAAGTAAATTTATAAATATACTTTTATGTAATTAGAGCCCTCAAATATTGCAACACCTGGAAAAGGTTGCTAAGCTGTACCCACTCTATATAATAAGATCTGTATTATTTTACCTTAGTGTGCAAATAAATATTTTGAGTTTGAGTTTGAAACAAAAGAAGAATCACGTAAATCGGATCATAAATCTCAGCGTAATCCAACCAATCGAATAGAGAACCTCCTCCTTTTTGAAGTCGGTTAAAAATAGATAAGTACTGCATATTATGGCAGTGGCTGTATGTTTGCCACCAACTTTTTTTGTTAATGCATTTTTTTTACATTTATTTTAATAAAATATAAAAATTTCAATTTAAAAAAATTGAGATTTTAATTTATTAGGTATTTAAAAAAATTACCAAATTGTTTGTTATTTACTTTTCCTAAAATCTTCTGCCTTATAAAGGGTTAACGTTTCCTGTTTATTATATTAGGTATTACAAGATATTCTTCTAGAAAATATTTAAATTAATAAATCAGATTGACCAAAAAATAAAACAAATACTTACCTATAATATTGCAATTTTAGAAGAGCAAAGCTTTTATTTAGCTTCCTTTGTTCTCTGTCTAAATGAACCTAACCTATACTATAAATCTAGTAAGTAAATATTGAGCCAGTTCCTGTTATCCATCTGTTATTCGAACAGGCTGTACGTAGACGTACACACTAATACCACAGTCTACCCATATTAATTACTCCTTACAGTCGGTCAACGTAGAACATTGTCACAGAGCAATCGTGGTGGTGGTTGCGGGGGAAAATAGGCGGAGCTTAAGTCACGAGCTGCCATGCTGCAGCTCGGGACATTAAATCCCGAGCTTTCGCTGTCTGATTTCAAATACAAGTGAAATAGTTCATAGGAGCGGAATACTACTACAATCACGTTTTATTAAATTAAGGTAATGTGAGGTCGGTTCAGAAAACCAACATGGCGGCCATGTGAATTTGCAAGATATTCTTCATGGGTATATCCAAGGTTTTCGGATGAGCTAATGTCAAAATTAAGATCCATCGATTTTGAAACCCAAGATGGCGGCTACGAAAATTAGCCATTAGTCGTCATGAGTGTCAAATCCAAGGTTTCTTGGGATGCTGATGCCGAAAATGAGTTTAGAATCAAAATCCAAGATGGTGTCTATGAAAAATTCAAATTAGTCCATCTCCATGGTTTTTGGGGGTGTTAGGGGTGTTGATGCCGAATATGAGGTCATAATCCACATCCAAGATGGTTGTATAAAAATTAGCAAATTAGCTATCATGGGTGGCCTTATCCATGGTTTTCAGGAGCGCTTATGACGAAAATAATATCAATTCATCAATTCGACAAAATCTGTAGGTACTTTAAATATTGTTAGAAACATTTCAGGATAAGATAGCTCAACTGCTGTTACATACCTTTGCATGTTGTCAACCGTCAAAATTACGCATTGCCGGTTATGTAGCATTTTCTGTAAAAACGTTCTATGCAACGTTAATTAATTTGGACGTTTGTTTGATAAAGTTTGTGTAATTTGTTTTATTTGACAACCCTTTGACAAGTGTTACTAATTTAATTTAAAAGTTTTTAGGCTAAAGAGGAAATATTATTGTACTTTCATCAAAATCTTGTAGTTTTGTTGAAAATTGTTCACACGCAAACATAGAGGGCGCGGCGCGCGGGAAGAAGAAATGGTTGGCAACATATAAACAAACTAGCTGTGTCCTCACGGCTCCGCCCGTAGCCTATGTTACTCAGTGATAATGTAGCTTTCTAACGCCAAAAGAATTTTTGAAATCGGTCCAGTAGTTTTTAAGTTTATTCGTTACATACAAAAATACAAATCTTTCCTCTTTAAAATATTAGTATAGAAGTATAGATTAACTTATAAAAAAGAAGATGACGTTTTATTATATTGCTTTTTGATCCTTTATTTCTTTATCTTAGTTCTCCTGAACAAAATACCCACCAAATTATTATTTTTGTCTTTTTCGATTAAATGCTAACAAGTAAATAATACATATATTTAGTATGATATTATTAATATTCCAATCCAAATTACTTTGTACTTTTTAGTACATACATTTTATATTTCTTTTATTTATGTAGGTACTAATAAGTCATAGATAAAAGACATTTATAAGAATAATTTGGATTAAGGACAATGTTGCAAGATTATGTCGCCATTCTTTAATTTTCCAATCTTGCAAGTCTCAGCACCATAAAGTTAATCTAGCGAATGTTGTAGGGGAAAATGTTACTGAGACTGTAATATATAGGTAGTTGCTCTAATTTTTTACTTTTTATTTTCGCTTTGGGAACATGAAAATTTTATACCTGTATCATAAATAAAATTAATCATGACATAACGTTACTTAACGATGCGTATATTCTTTACTGCCGTAGGTACATGTTGGAAGCTTAATTTTATACAGGGTGGCTTAGAAAGCCACTTTTGAAACCACGCTAATTTCTAAGCGTTAAATGGGAGGGGTGCGGGGCGGGTATCGGTGCATAGCGCTGCCATTGCAATTTAACTTAGTAACCATGATAGTGTTGCCGAACAATCGATAGTTTAGATAGTTTAAGTTTAAAATCCGCTACTCCACCGATAGGACTATCGATAGTATCGACACTATCGATAGTATCGATACTATCGAAGCTCCTAAAGATAATACTATCAATCGTATCGATACTATCAATAACATTGTTTTTTGAAAGCTTCAATATTGAAGCATGTCAATAGTATTGACGTGAACCATGCTATCGAGGTATCGATACTATCGATACTATCGATAGTCCTAGTATCGATATTATACAGAATCGATAGTGGCTTGTATTTCGATAGTATCGATAGTATTGCTTTTCAGAACTTTGATACTAGACGATATAGTACTTTGATACTAGTACGAGAACAGCGCGCGTTCTACGTCCGTGCCTATTACGAGCACTTGCGATCTTATGTGACAGTTTGACGCCTTTTCCGTGTTCAAATCAAATTACGGCGTATCAGTGAGTGTCCGAATACTAATTTAATTAAGCAGTGGGTTAAGAGATTTGAAAGAACAGGATCGATACAAAAAACGCGGCCTCAAGTTCGCAAAACAGTGAGACGCACCGACGAAATCATTCAGCAAGTTCGGAATCTCGTAAATTCAAAGCGTAACATGGCTATGCTGACTGATTTTCTTGCTCCAAAGTTGAGATAATCGCGAGATTACAATCGAAACACATGGTTTCAGCAGGATGGAGCCACGTGCCATATTTGGAATGGGAGCATGCGCGTGATAAGGAATATTTTTCCTCAGAAACTGATTTCACGGAGGGGTGACATATCCTGGCCTTCGAGGAGTTCCAATTTAAGTCCAGCAGACTTGTAGGGGAACGAGATATTGTGTTCCGCCTACGAAAAGGGAGGATCCTCCTATCAGGCGGAGTCTTGTGCCTGGCGGGCCACTGCCCAACGGATGATGTTGGGAAGTTGTATATATACTAACTCCGTGTCAAATCTTGATACCGCGATGCAGGATAGTTCGCATGTGGCGTGATAGATGCCGCCACAGACTTTTATTGTTATGGGGACTCATTAAAAGTACGGTATACGCTAATAATCCGACTACATAGCGGCAATTGAAGCTGAATATTCCGCAAGAAATGGAAGCCATTTCAAAAGAAAGACTTATTAAAGTTTTTTATAAATTTACTGCCCGTTTGGAAGTGTCGTAACCGCCAAGGACGTCATCTTGATGATTTAATTTTCATAAACTAAAATAACATTTAATAAACTTTATCTATACTTCTATACTAATATTATAAAGAGGGAAGATTTGTATTTTTGTATGTAACGAATAAACTTAAAAACTACTGGACCGATTTCAAAAACTCTTTTGCCGTTTGAAAGCTACATTATCACTGAGTAACATAGGCTACGGGCGGAGCCGTGAGGACACAGCTAGTATTGTATAAAATTAAACGCTTTTAAATATAATAGTTTTGTTTTCTTTCTATTTTCAAATATGAATTTCTTTCTGGGCCACCCTATATTACTGGATAAGCTTTCAATCAATCAATATCTTTATTATGGATCATAGGTAGGTACATAATACAGGTCTTAAATAATTACATTGAGCTCAGCTATGTCCCGCCCATAGGGCATACAATAGTCACTTACATGAAAGTTAAATGAAATACATTAAAAATACATTATTAAATTAAAGTTACAAATTATTTAAAATTTCATACAGAATTTATAGGGAAAAAATAAACACAAGTAGGTACACATTAGTGGCCCACTGAACGCATCATGACTGAGGGAGACTGTATTGGTGCAGTGATCTGTCTGATAGGAAGTCTTTTATAGAGTAGTAGCATTTGTTTACTAACAGTTTATGAAGATTCTTCTTAAATTTTGTTATTTCTGGAATTATTCTATTGCTTTGACAACATTATTAGCAAAAATGATACCTTAATTATTGTTCTCAACGATACTGTAACAAAATATTCTTTAAAATTAAAGTTTGGACTGAAAGCGTTAGCAAATACTTTAATCTACATTGTAAAGTAAAAAGCATTTTTCTTTGAATGACATTCTTATATTGAATGAATAACAAGCACACAATGAACCGAGTAAATTGCTCGACAAGCTAAGTGAAGTAAATAACCTGGTGGTTTAATGAATTTTCACGTACAAAATATTCCGTCAAAACAGATTTTCATTTTTGTTATATTCTATAACAGAGTTTTTGACCAGTAAAAAGGTATCTTTTTTCTTTTATTCTTCCATTATTTATTTTGTTCTTTTCTTAAGAAAAAACTTCTTTGTACCTCTGTGTAATCAAGACATCAATATGAAAAATCTATTGAAGTTTAGGTAGGTACATCAAGATACGGAGTATCTCGGCTCGCGTCTTGGTTAAACAACAGTGGAAGAAATGTAATTTCCCCAACAACCATTAGCAAGTTTCCTGCCTATTATGTCGCAGGTCGGTTGTAGTCGTATATAAGATTAATGACTCGATGCCTCCGTTTTGTTGTGGCGATGACCTGTCACAGAGGGTGCAACAAAAGGGTGTCTCATGAAGGCAATCAATAGCTAATTGTAACACTCGCTACTTTCACTGTGACTACGTCAATACTTTAGTAGTAAGTACCTACTTGTACTTCGTTCAGTAACTTCTTCAAACTTTAGTAAATGTTGTCGTTTTTATCCTTGGCATCTTGTTCTATGTACATAGTTACGGCACCCTAATCAAAGTTTATTCTTTGTCTCCACTCGTATCTATTTATATGAACCCGTACTCCGAATTTAGAACATTTCGCTGGGTGTTATTGATTAAATATTTTCGTCCGTAGTCGTTCGATTCAAAACAACAAAACAATGTTGCTAACTCCGTTAGTTTTATATCCGTTAGGTTAGTTTCCATGCCAACATTTATCATGGTAAAAATGTAGGTAGGTACAGTATTTGAAAAAGAAAGCAAAAGCTTGCACCTCGAAAACCAACCAATTAATGGGAACCGTGTGTGGCAGCTTTTCTATTATTTTAGTAACAATTTTTTTCGGTTTGAATACCAATTTTTTTTCAAGCCATATTAACACTATCGATATAAAATATAATAAAAAATCATTCTTGTTATGCCCTAGACGTTTTTGATGATTGTATTTAGTATTAGTGAACTTAAAAAAATTGCGCTGCGGGACTAGGTCGCCGAGGCGTTTGTTCGGCAAACGTGCTCGGGATACTAGAAAGAAACTTGCAGTGAAGTTGCGTGTTTTGGCTGCTGTACCAATCAGAACATTTTTATGCTGTAGAAGTAGAAATAGAGTGAAAATTAGGATATCCTTATGCTTATGCTACATATTTAAATCGCGATATTTTATAAGCCTAACTTATTATCAGATTAAAATCTGATACCTACACGGATGTCACTTTATACACGGTTACTTCAAATAAAATGTCGAATCTTCACTGGTTTACTAGGTAGGTACCATAATAGAACACATTCAATTAAAAAATACCTCATCTTATTAAAGGTACCTATATCTACCACGCGCTCTTCTATGTATACCTACTGCATTAATTAGGTATCTTGTTTATTTAATAATTAGCTAGTTAGTTTTTTAATTCAATATCTCTTATTAATGATACCGAATATAATCCTGTGAATTTTTGTTAGTTTATTTGTAGTAACCCAGTATTCTATTCAAGAGGATTTTGTACTGACACAAAAATATTTCCTTTCCTCAGAAACACGGTTCACGTATGAAATGTTCGGCGTGCAAGATCGTTGCGCACACAGCATGCATCGACATCCTGATGGACCGCGTGCAGTTCACGTGCAAGCCGACGTTCCGCGACGTGGGCGTGCGGCAGTACCGCGAGCAGACCATCACGCACCACCACTGGGTGCACCGCCGCTCCGAGAAGGGCAAGTGCAAGGCCTGCGGTAAGGTGAGGGCCGCAATGTATTATGTCGCTTACGTCATCGGTCAATGTTGAGCTGTCGTATGAAAACGGCTGTTTATTTAAAACGTAGATCCATTAGTAGTTTTGATAAAGTAGTTTAATTTGCGTGTAATCGATTATTTTTATACGTATAGGTATTATTCAAAATAGTGCGCATTTAAAATACCACGAATAGACTGAACGTTGTATCTTCAATAACTAAATGTTGTACCTACATTTAACTCTCAAAGGTTCCTATTGGTTTATAAAATCCTACGAGAATGTAAGAAACGAATAATGTTATTACTTGTAGGACAAAGTACAAAGTATTCTTCAAAGATATTTCAACTTTATCTTGGCTACGAACGCTGTAATAACTTTACATGGAAGTATAGTAAATGTTATTATTCTATTCTTATAACCATTTCATGTTGCATATTAAATACAAACAATGGAACGGTGGCGGTTAATGGTCAAGAGAGGTTGATATATTATATAGAGTTTATTTTTAAACTAACTAAAACGATAAAGAAGAAACAAGCAACTCATCCTTTAATTTCTTCTGATAGACCGGGGTTTTTTACTTATACACTGTGTCCGGGTATGTAGTAATAAAACTTTAAGGGCGGTATATACACTCAATTTTATCGACAAAAACACCCCACTCATGGGGTCGATTTCCCACCCCCCGATAGAGCAATTTTAGTATTTGACTTACCTATATCGACCTCTACATAATCAAACACCCACAATGTAAGACCTAGGCCTCATAGAGGCGCAAATTTAATGTTTTACACAACCTAAAAAAGTATCAAAGTTCATACATAAGTTATTTTCGTAATAAAACATGAAATTCAAATTTGAACCATAATTTCACACATATTTTTTACTTTTTCTAAAATACTACAAGAACTGCAAAGGGTAACACGTGTCTTTTATGTTTGTTTTTATTAGTCTTTGAGTTGTTCTAAAACACAAAATAAAAAGCACGCCTCTGTGAGACTTAAGTCTTAAGCTGTGAGTGTTTGAATACGTAAAGGTCGAAATATCTGAGTGAATATAATAACAATAATAATATTTATTTTTCTCATCATCACATCACAGAGTAACAGTAAATAAATACATTTTAAATAGAGACTGGTGTCTGTGATAGGTAACCTGTGTTACAGATCACCAGGCTGCCCTCTGACGAGACGAATTACATTACTATATTGACGTTTCGTAGTTTATTCATTGAATACAAATATTAGACAAAGAAAAAAAAGAGATTAACAATTATTAATTGTGAATTTTAATATATTAAGAATGTTTAACATAAAATACTAAGTGAAATACTATAAATTATTTTTCTATCTTTGGGGGGAAGGGGGGGGGGTAATTATAAGTAGGTAATCGAACTCACATGTACTTTTGTCGATAAAATTGAAAGCTTGCTTGTGTTAAAAGGATACTTTTAAATAATAACATTCCCCCGTTTTCATCATAAAATGAACACTCAATCACCAAATTAATAAAATTGAGGAGGTTCTTCATAATTTATTAATGTTTTCAATGTATTCAATGAAGCTCTAACGCTCTGCCTTCGTAATAACCAACCCCAGTCGTTTCTGTATTTTATTTTTTTCAATTATAGTATACAGGGTGTAAACGAAATCATGTAATTCCTTCAAACCTCGTGATGTACTACTGACATAGATTAACCCTGACCGGGATACTTTTGGATTAAATAAAAAATCAATTACAAAAAGTTAACATGTGTTCTTAAAGTGAGGCAGTTTAGTGCCCCGAGCGAATTGCGTGGCTATCGCTCGCCGCGGGGTCATTTAACTAGGGGCGCTAAAATGCCTCACTTTAAGAACACATGTTAACTTTTTGTGATTTTTTTCATATTGAATCCAAAAGTATCCCGTGCAGGGTTAATCTATGTCAGCAGTAGGTACATCACGAGGTTTCAAGGAATTACTTGATTTCGTTTACACCGTGTATATACGAAGTTATATCTAAGAACAAAAACATTCAGCTGTTTTCATAATGATAGTGGCATATGGGTCAATTTGGTATTTGTAATTAACCTGTGTGATGTTTTTTATCTAATCTTTTGATTAATTTATTATTTAGTACCAATTTTTATTAGATAATCATTAATTTCATAATAGCTATTATTGTAGTAGACTCGTCTCTATTAATATTTCTTACTTATCAAAAACTATAAAATATTATTTTCCTTTTCACTTTTAGGCACCTATCAAATATTTTTCCACCTTTAACCATATATGGAGAGTTTAAAAAAAATATAAAAAAAATAAATAAAACCGACTTCAAAACCACAAATAGGCACTCAAAAGCGAAAAATAAATTAATATAATTATTATAAGCGCTACCCACTCATCTATTTGAAGTCGGTGCTAGCCAAGTCTAATAGGTACTCTAATAGGTACCTACTACAAGTTTTAATTAAAATCACAATTAAATGCATGTACAAAAAAAAACATGTCTGTCCTATTCACTGTTGAGAGTTCCCTCGCCGGAAGCCAACCCTGGGTGCGACAGCCATGTCATGGTGGAGTTTAGAACAGGCTATATTATAGTTAAATCCATTTACAAAATTTCGTGTCTTTGCTGTTCGCCGTTGAGGAGTTCCACTATCCACCTCCTGACTCCATTACCAGATCATGACTTGATGATAATGGGACCACCTCGGGAGTATACCCTTTCGATTTTTTTTTTTTTTAAATCGGTTCACAATTGGCGAAAATATCGATGAACATACATAAATAATTCATACAGACGAACATAGAACGGCTTTTTGGAAGTAGGTTAAAAATAAATAAAGGAATAGATATAGTATTCCTACAATTTTTAAAGTTATTAATATCTTTATGATTATGAATGAGTTTTGAAATAATGTTATTCCTGACGAAATATTATAATTATGCTTTAATTATTAGCTTTTTCTGACATAATATATTTCTAGCATAAATCAGTTTTATAATTTCTAAGAATTGTTTAAGAACACTTTAAAATGTTGCAACACTCTTAGGTATAGTAATAATTCATATCGTTAGAAGTCGAATTACAATTAAATGGAATCTGTCATTAACTGAACAACATTTCCAGATAATTGAGTAAGAATGAGTTCGTTCACGATAAAATAGGATTGTTATTCAAATACAATTTCTGGAAGTACACTAATTATCT
This sequence comes from Amphipyra berbera, assembly GCA_910594945.2. Lineage (NCBI taxonomy): Eukaryota > Metazoa > Arthropoda > Insecta > Lepidoptera > Noctuidae > Amphipyra > Amphipyra berbera. Next base: position 9,300,208 of record OU343127.1, read on the forward strand.
TTCCCGATTTCACAGTAATAGACTTTTACCAGATATTTATTACCAACACATAGACTGTTAATTGTAGGGTTTTGTAGCCAAATGGTAAAAAAAGAAGTCCGGGTTATACCGTACAATTTTTTCACTTGGAAGATATGATAATGGGATATTAAAACAGTGCTGCCAATAAAAAAATCTCGATTCCCCGCGTCAGTGTTGTCAATTCCCCGCTTCTTTTTGATAAATTCCCAAGCGATATGCAAATTTGCCGCTTCTTTTTCAAGCGATAACTGGACGACCTTTTTTTAGACGCTCCCCTCGCTCTTTTCTTTCCATTTCCCCTGTCTCTTGTGTGCATTATTTGCAAAAAATTATGACCTTGGTAGACTTTTTTTTTAACGTTCCCCTCACTCTTTCGATTACTCCTGTATCTTGACTGCATTTACAAACACAAAACCGAAAAAAATTAAATTGGTCTCAATTCCCCGAAATTCCCCGAAATTCCCCGATTTCTCTCATTCCCCGCGCTTTCCCCGTACGGACCCCCAATTCCCCGCAAATCTGGGATTTTCCCCGCAATTGGCAGCGCTGTATTAAAATGACATTAATTTGTAGTGAAGACAATGTTTATACATATTATTATTCCTTTTGATAGTCTACAGCGTTTGTGATAGATACTTGTTCACTGCGTCTATTTGTTCTCCTGATAGCAACAAAAACATTTTATTTATGATTGTTTTTCATGAAGTCCGTAAATGAAGAATCTATACTGATTTGAGCGTGTAGTAACAGCTATTAGATAATTATGTTCTCTCAGAGTTTAGTCGTGTTTACAGCTGTTTCACGAAAGTCTTTGAAAATACCTGTTGAAATGTTTTGAACATTGGAGAACATTACGTGCGATGAATAATTTACATTCAATCAGATTAAGACAAATTCTGCATGACTGGTTCTCAAACGTTGGAAAAACGTTCTACTCTGGATTCTTTTGCAGAACTGTTGTTTTTCTCTCTATATTTTTCATTTACCTAGTCACAAAATTATGGAGATATTATGTAAAATAACGTTTTTTTCAGATTTGCTATCAACTTTAATAAGTGTTGTACAAGTATAATTAAACGATTATATATCTATGGAAGTAGGTAAACATCAACTATATTCTGGATACAAATAGTCATATAATTTTAGTCAACCTAATCATAGGTTTCTGTAACCTAAACTTACTTTTATTATTATGTAATATATTGTAAAATACCCTTTTACGGTAATGAAAACGCAAAGTCAAAGTCACTTTTTCTTTCTTTTCTTTTCGGAAACAAAATGCTACATTTTGCATAATTTATAATTGAAAGGGTTTAGAATGTCTGTTGATCGATGTTTATAGTTCGTGGCAGTAATAGTAAGTAATCATGTACTCTATCTGCCAAAGGATTCATTAATATGTATAGTGAACGCCGCGAGTGGTCGAGATGTTGTCGTGCAATCACAATTCTGGAAGTTAGCCGGCCAGACAAAGCTATTACATTAAAAGTCCTTTGCTCGGGCCACTTAATTGAGTCTTTAATTATTTAAGAATCGAGAAGTACCATTGTGTTCATCAAGTAGCAGTTTAATGGGTAAAGTTTTCTAACGGTGTACGTATCTAATTCTAGGACCATTAACGTTCTAATCACACAGTCAAACGTAGGAAGGTAATAACAAACAAATGGAAGTTGTTCAAAGTCGTAAGACCCTATATATTACTTGATTATCATCACGAATGAATCCTTGTTAAGCACACGCCCACATTTAACATCATAAATAGATCTTAGTGAAGATTAATAGTTAGTTTTTATTATGTAGGTATCTTATAAACCATGCGGAATGCAGCTTTATGTGGTAGTGAACACAATACTAGCTGCAGCGAACCTAGTGTTGTGTCAGTCGCGGATAGCAAACGCCCGCCGTCGACACTATCCGCTCGCGACTCGCGCTTGCATTTTTTATGTGTGTGACATGCTTCATAGTAATCCCTTCAATACAATTCGCGCGGGCCCGCCAACGATACGCGCCGTTCGCTCCCCGCGTTTGGTGTGGCAAACGCTTTAGTGCTGTATCCACACAGACTAGATGAATACGAGTGTGCTACGAAAAAAAGTCGGTGACGGTACTACGAAAATAAAAAGGTCACACTGATGCCAATCTTTCTTTTTTGTACCATGCTGTAGCTAGAGTTGCCCGACGTGCGGCTTTAACTGGACATGTTTTGAATTTTGGATCAGTGTCCAGCTAAAAAATAGGGAGACATTTTCTGGATATATGAGGTCAAGAAAGTTTTGATAGCAAATTATTATGTACACACTTACTCAATTTATAGCCGAGACTACGACGAATTCCTTCAATCCAGTTAACAAACATCAAACAAATCAGCATGTAATCTACTTCAGCTACCTCCTTTATGTGGCGTATTCTATGCTACGGTTGCCGGTTCTACTCTCAAGAGAATTCAGGACGATACTGTAATCCTGATGCAACTTGGTGGAGTTGGGCTAAACTTGGGAAAATCAGAATACCAAATAAGTTGCATTTAAAGCTTACCAAGCCCATCACTAGTATGTTTAGTTGCATTATATTATTATAGTATAGTCGCAGTTCACGTTTGCAACTCGACTCTATTATTCCTTGGCGTGCGTCGGCGGACAATGACGTAAATGTTCCACACAGGCGTGCCATTGAAATTTCTATCCTTTAGATGGAACCATTACCTCTAGGCGAGCAACAATGTCAATGAGATTGCATTGAATCGGTCGGGTATTGGGGTACTCTGTGTAGCAATTAACGAAAGATTTGTTAAAAAAGCCTTCACATTTGACGATACTCAAGTAGGTACATCCGGCGCACCCTAGGCAGTCAGCCTCGCTACCAACCTTACCGACACGAGAGAAAAACAAGAACGAACAATACTTAATTTAACCAACAAACTTAATTAAATTTTTAATCAAATATTCTAATAGGTAAATTAGGTACATATTTCAATGAACATCTCTCTTTTCGTTTGAGGGAATCCTATTTTATGCCCCAGTTACCTAGTTATTTTAAATGAGTGCTACAACTAAATATTTGATGACTAATCATAGTAGCTTTTGTTACCATATGTTTAATGAAGTGTGTGTGACTGCGGTGCTTACGGCTGGCGGCTCTCACCCGACGCGCCACGCAATTCTGTCAACTCAAATAATTTGCATCTACATACATACATACGTACCGCGAGTATATCCAACATCGCATGCGACACGTCACGACACACGAGTGCCGTGCCAGCCGTCGCTCAACGCGAAATTAAAACTTCATTTTTAATGACGTGTTACCATATTGCTCGCATAGTAACTTACTACATAAATAGCCGGCATCGGCCTGCACCCTGCACGATTTTGAACGATAAAATAGTGTTTTTGGGTTACCTACGCTTTATACTTGTATTATCATGACTATTCTTTGGTGACTATTAATGTTAATATCCGTGCTTTGTGTGCCCATTATTGTAGTATGCTTTTAGTAGGTAATTTTATTGTTATTTAGTTTCATTTATTATTCACAAACGTTAATGAAAGGAATACCTAGTTCAATCCAACAAATGCTAATTTACCTATGTAGTCGTTTGTACACCATTATTAATCACTATAGAATTGGTATCATGAATCATTTCTTTCAACATTAAGTTACGTGGCGAATAAAATACTATTAATTATTATGTTGCTTATTGTGGCTTATTTTTTGTGTCGATCACTTTATAATTCATTTGCATGAGTGTTGCATGGTTGTTTTGTTGTCACAGTCATTCCGGCGCAGCTGCTGTCGGTGGTGCATACCAACTCAGGACACTGTAGACAAGGCTATAGGAGTAGACAATGGTGAAATTGTGAATGTGCGTATCCAGATGTGTTGCCAGGTGGAGGCCAGGTGCTCAGTACAGGGCGGAACAATGTAATTTAACCTGCATTCCTGAAATTGGTGATACTAAATAGTTTGTTAAAGAAACTTAACATTATTATTTAGAAAAAGTACACAATTCGACTTTCAGACAATATTATAATATATAATTCATCTAATCGATTTGTTGAACTGATTTTACTGTTAAAAAAACTTTTTTTGTATGTATTTAAGTAATTTTATTTCTCTACATCAAACAATAATTAATTACGCATAGCAAATTAATTTCAGGAATGTTGGTAGGTAATTAAAATCCAACCTGTATGTACATTCATTGTTGCTTGCTTTTCACTGAGAAATCATTGTAGCTAACCGGTGTATAATTTTGAAATTTTGAAACACTTCGTGGCTCTTATTTTTGTTTTTTTCGACAGTCGCTGCAGGCTAAATTGTCATTTAGCTCGAAGGAAATCGTTGCCTTAACTTGTTCGTGGTGTAAAGACGCATACCACAACAAAGAAAGTTGTTTCAATCTTCAGCGGATAGGAGAGGAATGCTCATTAGGTACAGTATTAACGACCCAAAACTTTTGTCATTATATTGCTTTGCTGTCGGAGAATTCAAATTTCATCCAATAATTTACTGTCTTCCATAGGGTCGCAATATAACATAATAGTACCGCCATCTTGGATCGTAAAATTACCAAGAAGAGGTAGCTTTAAGTCATCACTAAGGAAATCACCCAAGAAAAAAAGTGCTTCTAAGAAAAAAGGAAAAGATTCGAAGAATGAACAGAAAACGTTTGTGATAAAGCCTATTCCCACAGCGAGTGTGAAGCCAGTGCTAGTTTTTATAAATCCGAAAAGCGGCGGCAACCAGGGCGCCAAACTACTGCAGAAGTTCCAGTGGCTACTCAATCCACGACAAGTTTTCGATCTTACACAAGGAGGACCTGGACCTGGGTAAATATTTATAATACACTAGGTGTCACTAAATACGTGATCTTGGAAGTACAGTATTTTAAATATTAAAAACAGCAAATTTCACTTAAAGGAGACTTCGTTTTATTACTTATGAGTAAGAAATACATACGGTCAATAATAAGGATCAAATCTCTCCAAGAAACACAGTGTCTTAAGTTAAAGGAAGTATATGAAATAACAACTAACAACGTATAGTGTTTTTTGATTAAAATTTGCTGACTTGGAGATTTGATCCTAATTAGGTATGGACTCTATTGATTGGTGTAATAAAAATACATGTTGATATTTTTTCGCGAGTGCTGGTTCGATTCCCAGCTCAAGCGAGAGACTTTAAAAACATTTTAATGTAGTATTTGTAACTTTAAAAATAAAATGGAGTCTCTTTTATGTCTTTTATTTAAAGCACTTTTCCTCCATAACAACGTGTTATGGGACACTCAGAATATTTTACTTACAAACCACAACTTTTTTTCATAATTATGCGGCAGGCAATGCAGGCATCGTTCTTGTGAATGTTCATTCAGTATGAATAGAGATTAAAACGAAAAATAAAGTTTTTTTATAATAATATAGGATTACCTACCTACTTCAGTGACATTAACTGGAGAATCTTTCTAGGGTTACTACGTAAAAAACTCGATGCACTAACACGATACCTATCTAATACAGTACCGAAGAGCGCACACGTAGCTGGTGTCTTGATATCTAATTAACAAAAATGTGGGTTTTTTTAAATTGAATATATGTACCTGTTACCTACATGCTGTTTTGATACCTAGTAAGAGCGAGTTCACATACACGACAGTATTCCGAATCCAGTAAAAAATACTGGATCCGTTATTTTTATCGTATCCTGCCTGCCAGATGCAACGCAGCTGCCATTTGTTTAACTTATCCATCGGTGCAGATGTGTACAACAGATCCAGTACCGACGGATCCGTTAAAATGGATCCGCTATGTGAACGAGCTCTTAGCCTGACAAATTTCGCCAGTTAATTTGATTGAAGTAACTCTTTATATAATAGTAGTATTACGATGCCACTGTACTCGATTTTTCTTTTCAATAAGAAACCAGAGTCATCAGAATGGGATTCTCTGTGCGATATGGGGGAACAAACTACCTCCGCCCGGCCGGCGCGGCGACCCGACAATGCCAATAATCGGTTTGACCTATTAAAATTACGACCGGGGCTCGTTGCATCAATCGCCTTGTTTTCTTAACAGAGCGCTCTCAAGGATTATCAGGCTAATGGGAATTGCCTCCGCGTAATCGCTGTCAGTAAACCTTATTGCAATCTGTTAACTCTCTTTATGTGAAAGGCGTGAAGATTTGAGGTAGAAACACACTAATCGGTCTATAATATAACTATCTAACATCATTTCAATGGAAAATAAAAATAACTTTGTAAAAACTGTTTTCATAAAAACTGAAAAGCATCAAATAATGGTCATTATAATATAATTTACATTTTCACATTTTATTTTTAATTGGGTTTTAATTCTACGTTAGTGTGGCTTAGAACCGACTAGAGAAAATGTTAATTTTATTAAAAATACTAGCTGCCCGGACAGACTTCGTTCTGTCAAAAGTTATTGGGCTGTAGTGGGAAAAAAAAGTGTTGGTTTTACTATTTTCCACGCAGTTTTTATGTTTTTTTTCTCCATAAGAACCTTCCTTGTGCCTTAAGGAATATATAAAAAAAAGTAGCCGAATTGGTCGAGCCGTTCTCAAGTTTTGCGTTTAGCAACACATTTGGCGTTTCATTTTTATTTATATAGATAATCATTATTTTATGCTCTTCAGTTTTCTTGATGTCGCTAATTATTTTTTTTTTCTTACTTTGGAACCCGTGTCATTGATATTTTTGTTAGTTTTAGGTTTTGCTAACAAGGAAGAGAAAGCAGTAATGCGATAAGTTCCTTACCAAATAATAGACTCGTCTATTACTTGTTTCATTACCACCTTAATAGTAGAGTGTGAAATAATATTTTAAACAACAAATATGTATTAATAGATATAGAAATTATACATAAAGAGAATATAATAATTCTTATTCTACCCATTTTAGTTCATCTGTGACTTACGTGGCGTAACTGCAACTAGTTCAAATAAGTCAATTTAGAAATCTAAGTTCGTAGGTAGTTCTTCTATCGATACAATTAACGGTGTATTAATTGAAGACATTTTAAGTATCTATTATCATAATTACCAGGTAGTAGAAATAAACAGAAACTTCAGACACCCAAAATATCATGTTAAAAGCACAATAGAATACCAAAAGCTAATTTTGATTAATCTAAACATATTAAGAAAATACACATAATAAATCTGCTGAAATCTTTTCATCAGTCGATTCTAAATAAACTACTTTTTGGTTTCTGGTTATGTAATACCTGGTAATAGTAGACACATTAATGGGTTTGTCATCTGCTAAATTCTATCGCAGTCTAAATCAGAGACATGTTCCAAAAAGTCCTTAGTCACCACGCCAGAAAAGCGTGTAGGTGACCCACATGTCATAGAAAAGTTTAATTTCAGTCTGGAGCTGTTCCGCAAGGTACCGAACATGCGCGTGCTGGCATGTGGCGGCGACGGCACAGTAGGCTGGGTGTTAAGCGTGCTCGACCGCATGGGTACGCGGCCTGCCGTTGGCGTGCTGCCGCTCGGCACCGGCAACGATCTCGCGCGGGCGCTCGGTTGGGGCGGCGTAAGTACTCCATAAATCAATACCACGCGCCATCTTTTGTTCGATTCACACCTGGCGAAGCACATCGGGGTGGATGGTAGCGCAATTTACAATGCAATAAAGATAATTGACAGGTATCTATAATAATTTAAGTTCATATTTGCGTGCTTTGGCGGAGGCGGCGACTATCGAGCGCAGGCGGCCCCGGCTGGCCACTCGTTTGCCGCTAGACCACATACAAATATGAAATTTTAATTAATTATAGATACTGGCAATTCTCTTTATTGCTTGTTTTCCGCTAGAGCACATGCAAATATGAACGGTTGTTAATATAGATAAAAATCAATTCTCTTAATTGAATTATAAATTGCGCTTCCGCTCGCTCCGATGCGCGCCGCTGCGCTGCGCACATATGCGCTTCGTCAGGTATGAATCATAATTTTGACGTCTGTTGACGACGAAACATATATCTATAGATCAACCAACTCTTCTGTGAAATGACAGATTGACAAAACTTATGACATTAGCAGTTTCATTCAATTGCCAGTATGACAAAAAAACCATGCATTTTTAATATAATTAACATGTATTTTGTGCTTATATAATACAATAATGCATGAAGGTGATATTAACTCAACAATTGTGACAAAGTTTGGCTCCAATGCGTACTCAACAGATTGTCTTAAAATGTTCCGTATCTGGCAACAAACCAGATAGTTTAGTAACAAGTTGTTAAAACTGTTACGCGCGTGGGTTTTTTATAGTTCACCTTAAAATACAAGGTTAGTCGGAAAGGGGTTATTATAATAAGTGATAACTTTTGTTCTACAACTTTCCCCAAAACTCGATTGTTTAAGAGAAATAGCTTATCAAAGGTTTCGTAAAAAATATGCTAAAATCTATCTGTCTGTAGCTATGATCAGCTGTGTTTACTATTTAGGTCATATTTGGGGTCACGGATTAGAAACTTAATTTTCTGAATTCATAACTAAAGCAGGTATGATTTTTGTTTTTGAAAAACTAAAATAAAAATCTTTTTGCATGCAAATACAAATTATTGAATTTTGAAATTTTAACACTTGCTTTAAAATACTTAGTCATCAGTGATTTTTTAAGTGGCCTGCGGCTTAGTACCCCTTTCCGACTGACCTTGTATAACGCATCAATAAATTATTTTCAACTGGTATCATTTAGGCGACAGTGGCGTCTCCATTCATTTTACATGCAGATATTATGTCAGTGAGGCTTTAACACATTTATTTCCCTATAATATCAGGCCATATTTCGGCATTGTTTTTTTGTAAATAGGTACTTAATCTAAACACCACTGTCTATATAACATTGAATTTAATCTAAAAAATTTGAAACCATAATAAGCTTTCGACATAGGTACATTCATCAGGATACAAAAAATTAGGGTGACAATAAAGCAGGAACCACCTAATGTGTGTAGAGACAAGTCGGGCATAATTATAACGTAATCGTTGTCCATTCCATACCTCGGAGACGGGACTGCCGTGTGTTAAATAAATGCGTTCGCGCCCCGTGGGAACCGTACAAATGCTTACCTGGGTATGACGTACGGTATTTAGTAAATATATAAATAGCAGACACAACTCACCTTTATTTGTTCGGCAGTTCCACCATACTAAAACAGTGGATTTATAATTTAATTCGTAACAGTAGAGCTAGTCAAACAATTTAAGTTTAACATACTTTGTCATTCATGAATAAATTAGAGTTCCAAGGAATTTAGTTATTCACATTTGTTATTTTTTGATCCCAAGGTACCTGAAATTAGCTCAAGTAGCTACTTGCAAGTTGCAAGGGAACCGCGGAGTTTCTCAAAACTATAACTGATGTCAAGAGAGTTTAGGTCGTGTTTACTTTACCTTAAAATAGCATTCTTCAAATAATGTAGCGTAATGTTGGCATCTATTACTGCTACTTACATGAAGTAACAGTAATATGACGTAATATTATAACGAAGATGTAATGTTTTACGGGCGCGGGAAATTCTGCACGAATATAATTTAATATAGAATACACAAATACACATTTTATTTTCCAGTGATATTCTATTCAAAAAAACACATTTACCTATGCTCAAGCAAAATGAAAAAGTTAAAATACACTTATTTTCCGGAGGCTGAAATTAGGGCCCGCCAACTAGTTATTCAGAATTTATTACATAAACATTTGTATGAGTAGGGAAAACCAAAAGAAAAAGGTATACCTATGAATATGCAAATGCTATTATTACTCGTTGTCGCTTGATGTACGACAATATGTTTTAACGAGCCCATAAACAAACTTTATTACTTTGTTCATGAAAATTTTAGTATTCTTCAAAACGACAAACAAACTCCGGTTCGGCTCCGGATTTGTGTAATATTTTTCATTGTTACGCTTTATAAATGTTCCGGCGTTTTCACCCTCGTTGTATTTATTTACCGATAATTATATATCAAAGAACCGCGTAATTTCCCTTAAGACTACAAATTTACACGTTTACGTATAAACATATTGGATCCAATATTTTAAAATTAACAATAATAATTATAAGGATTTCAAATACCTGCATCTTTCTACTGAAGAATAATATCGTTACGATATTAAAAAACAAGCCATGGGGCCTACTCCTAAAAACAAACGTTGAAGATTCGGATCAAAACGACACAATGATGAACATCGAACTTATAAATATGTGATCAAAGTATTGTCAAACAAAAAACTACTAGATGTCAATTAATATTTGGTAATTGGTAGTATGGTGAACGAAAGTCAAAATGTCAAATCACGTAAATCGATTCGATCGTCGGAATCGAAACACTTTCGTGGTTGGAAAACGTGCGATCAGTCAGCCGAAACTTCGTAGTTTGATTTTCGGAGTAGGCCCCCTTGTCTAGTGAATTTTGACGTTGTGAATTTTGAAGTCTATGACGAATCGACAAAATAACAGCTTTCATAAATACTTTAGTAAATTTAAAACTAAAACTTTATTTCAAAAGTTGCCTGCTTGTTGTAAATAAACTAGGTAATTAGAAGCAAAATAGGTGGCGTTAGGAACAAACAAGATTGTACTTAGCTAAATCTTCTTATACAGGGTCGAGGTAAGAAGTCTTACGGTTAGCTCACTGAGGCAACAAGGCTAACGCATCAGCTTTATTCCGCAAACAAACAACAATTATGGTCTAACTACGTTATAAAGAGCTTGAACTACAGGCTACATTGTTAAACATTATTACCTTGAATAACATTGATTATCGTCGCGGGGCTTAACGTTATTATACCTAGCCAATGTTAACACGTTGGACCAGATTTACCTAATATTATGCCATCATTATCATTTAGGTAGTAGGAGATTAAGGTCAAGTTAATGCGATCAAAATGCCTAGTTGTCGGAAATAAGGACTTAATATTACGGCACAAGATGGGACTAGGTACAAATAATAGAAGCATCAACGAAATGAAATGAATGTTTCGAAGTGATTATTAAATCAAATATTTGCTCTTTACCTAGGTTAATATAATAAGTTACACCAGAGACGCTCGTTAACTTACTTTCTGACGTAAAATGAAACATACTTTAAGTATCAACGAGAAAATATCTTCCATATTTTATCTTGATATTAAAGAAGAGGATGAATACACACAAGATAAATAAAACGAAATTTCAGTCGTTTACAGCTTTTAAAACAAATGTATTTTAGTACGCAACCCTCGGTGCGCGAGTCTGACTAGCACTTCATTGGTAATTTTTTTTTGAAAATGTGGGTTATTTCTGTTGCTGCCTTTTACTAAATTAAAACACACAAGAAAAATCAAACGATGGTTCAGACATTTAGATAAAGCATTTTTTATTTATATTATTGAACGGAATCCTCGGTGCGTGAGTTTGACTAGCACTTCACCGATTTTTTCTTTTAAAAATGTTAGTTAATTCTGTTGCTGCTTTTTAATAAATTAAATCGACTGTACGTTTTTCTCAGCAAGTTTTGACCTTTTAGGTACCACGATGCACCCTATGAAAAATAACTTAGGTACTACCACTGGGCCACACTTAATAGTTTTACAAGTTATATATATTTCTAAAATAAATCACGATTCTTATCCTCAAATCGCTCTCACAAGCCAGATAAAAATAATATTTCAAAAATAAGGATATAATATTGGGTTGGCAACTCAGTGTGATTTTATCAACTTAAACCCCGCGCAGTTACGTCAAGCGCAGTCCTCTTTTTCAATGTAATGAAGTAAAAACACCGAATACACCAGTTGCGTAAGTTCCCACGCAAGTTGTGAGATTCAGTGGAGCAAAATAGGTTACACAGAGTTAAGTTTAGCATTGCTTTTTCACCCTCAACCTTTATTTTAATGCAATAGAAGTTGGTTCGGGAGTGTTTGAAGTCAAAAAGTAGGAAATGTATATTAAAAAATGATAAAACTCCTTTAAGCAAACTATGTTAACGTTCATTTCCCTAACACAGGGTTACGAGGACGAGCCGATATCAAAGATCTTAGCGAACATCGGCGAGAGTGACACCGTGTTACTGGACAGATGGGAGCTCAGCGTGCAGCCTAACACGGCAGCTGCGGGTGAAGACACCAGCAACGCCAAGCCAGAACTACCGCTCAATGTCGTCAACAATTACTTCTCGTTTGGTGTTGATGCTCACATAGCCTTAGAGTTCCATGAAGCTAGAGGTGAGTGTCTATACTCTATGGTCGTTTCATTTTCCTGTTACGTAAATGTACGCGTATTCCTGACTGTAGACTGAGAAGATGTTTTTGTTACCCTTTTTTGGGTATTTTGTTGTCTATGTAGTTTATATTTGCACGTTTTTATATTATTATGTTATTTATCATCATTATCATCCCCTGCCCTTATCCTGATTTATTTGTTTACTGACCAGTTGTCATTCTAGATGCCGTGCCGTTGTTTTAAACGGCACTAATATCGAAGGAAGGAAGGCGTTATCCATGTTTTTATTTATTATATGCATAACATTAATCTACTCATTTTAAATAGGTAATGCTAGCTTTATCTGGCTATTGGCCACAAACTCAAACGCTACTCAATTTTAAATTGCTGTTAATTTCATGCTGTCACTTTCATTTCGCCTTAGAGTGACAGTAACAGCAAGAGACTTAACGGCAACTTAAAATTAACTAGCGTTTGTGTATTTCGCCATATGTCTGGATAAAGCTACAATGATAAAAAACCAGAAAAAAATAGTTCAACAACGGTATTTAATTTGTTTTAAGACTTTATCCAGATTATCTGGATAAAGTTAGCTTTATCTATTGACCGAGTATTTACCGTAACATATTTATTTCAAATTACATATACATATATACATGTTGGTAAGCTGTCCCGAGCTGGTTTCCTGTTATTAATTAAACTTTGCGAGAACTCATATTGTTCCATTTGAATATTGCAATGGTTTGAGAAGTATTAACCAACATCCACAGACATTCTCTCAGGCTGCGTTGTAACCGATTATAAAATTATATTATTATTGGATTTTTGTGGAAACTACACCGTACAGCTTCATGACATCATTCATGTAAACCTATTGACATTTTTCACGTGTTTACACAGAGTGATTTTATTTAACGTATTGTGAATCAAAATGGTTTCATCGGTTATGTGCACAGTACAACGACATGAGGACAAAAAAACAGTATTTTTTCTGTTCCTTGTTATACAAATAGTTGCCACATACAAAATATGTGTACTTTGTTTAATAAAGAGGCGCACCCAGAAAAGTTCAACTCTCGAATAAGAAACAAGCTGTTCTATGGAACCGCCGGAGGGAAGGATCTCATGCAGCGCAAGTGGAAGGGACTCGCCGATTTCGTGACCATGGAGTGCGACGGCAAGGACCTCACGCCCGTGCTCCGTGAGCACAAAGTTCACGCCATTGTCTTCTTAAACATTCCAAGGTCAGACTGAGTCTCATTTATTTAAGTGGAGCTTGGTAGATATTTGTATTTACTCCAGGTGTCGCCAAATGTCTACCGACTAAATAATACATAAAAGAAACCCTGTGTCATTTGCGAAATTGAAACCGTAAAAGATACAAAAAAGATAAATAAACAATGAAGGGGACGCGTTGGACCCACGAGTCAATAACACTAAAACTAACTTTTCAATTTATAATATTTGTGTGCTTAGAAACTGTGAATGCTTTTAAGTCTAGTCAAAATACATTAAGTATATTTTAAGATATTTACATATCTGTATTGTTTACAGTTACGGGGGTGGGACACACCCTTGGAATAAGTCAGGGGGAGCCTTTGAACCCTCAACTGAAGACGGCTTAATAGAAGTTGTCGGATTAACTACTTATCAATTGGTAAGTCGGTGATAGATCGATCGTTGAATTGCGTGGATTTGCGCAGGTACCTACTATTTTTTTTCCATCTTAGGGTTCTCCTAGCTTGTTATCAGGATAAATTATGCTTCAATAAATCAATCGTGCCTAATCCTCACTACACGTACTTTGGATGAATCCGATATATCGGAAATTCATGATATGATATTATCCCATCAAAAACATAAATGTGAAAATGGGAGCCAAGTTCAATAATAAGAATATGCGTGGTTTTCGACTTTGCCGACAAAAGAATTGAGATCTAAATGGGTGCCAAGTTCTGTAGATAATCCTGAAATTTATTTACACAAAGCAGATAACTTAGGATAAATCGAAGCTCAAGATTTGAGTTGGCTAGTTTTCACATACAAGTTATGTTATATTTGGCTAATCAACGTATCTTCTTTATGTTATAACATACAATAGCGTATACGCAAGTTACTGTTTTTATATTTTAAGGTCAACATAATTATCTTACTCTTCTAAAAAATCGATTTGCTGGTAAAAACTAGCCAAGTCAAACTTGAGCTTCAATTTATCCTAAGTTATCTGCTTTGTGTAAATAAATTTCAGGATTATCTACAAACCTTGGCACCCATTTAGATCTCATTTCTTTTGTCGGTGAAGTCGACAACCACGCATATTCTTATTATTGAACTTGGCTCCCATTTTCACATTTATGTTTTTGATGGGATATCATTACTTTTTGTAAAGAAATTATTATTATTCATCATTCAAAAGTAATCTGTAAAACGTTTATGCTGTATAGTTTTCTTTTTTGTGCTATTTTCTACATTTTCTTGAACGTTAGAAATACAAAGTCCCCCCTTTATTTTTTTATCATTAGCCTGTTGATTATATTTGTATTTCCCACTTGAATCAAATAATCTGGTATACAAAACGATAAAAGCGACCTTTATCGTGGAATTATGGAACCCATTCTCCTACGAAAGAAAAAGATTGTTGCTATTATAATTTCGCAAGGCGGTAGGTAATAAAAATCGATTTTTGAAAAATATTTCAAATCGTAACAATTCACTGTTTTCGGACTTTTTCCTTTGTATACACACAATTACCCAGCTGGACACCAAATTTCAACTTTCTAGGTCATCTGGAAGTGGGTTAGGTTTTTGATCTATATGTCAGTCAGTGTTAAAAATGCCGATTTTTAATTCATTTTTTTTGAATACATTTTGAGTTATTGAGGGCTCAAAATTGGCTTCAAATGGTTCGTGTAATATAACACACGGCTGCTGCGTCGCCAGTTCCTTTTTCTTTGAACTTGGCTTGACACGCTGCCGCGTGTCTAGATTAGTCTAAAGGACCCTCTACCTACTGCCCGTCCAGTTCATATAATCCTATTTATCGTATATTGCGGCACCCACGTGAAGCATTAGCTTATATTTTACACGGAGCCAAAACTACTAAGAGTTTCTTTCCTCGTTATTCAAATATTTGTTTTGTCGTCATCGTTTCTAGAACCCGGTTGCAATTGTTGATAACGAATCATTGATTCTATGAACACTTTAGTTGATTAGTTTATTACAATTGAAGCTTGCATATTAGATAATGGATCAGCCAAAACCCAGATGTTTAGATAGAGTGTCTACAAATGTGACGCGTGCCTTTGTACTTCCATCCCTTTTTTATTTACTTGACTTTCGGGGCTATCGATCTCCGCATTCGAATAGAATTCCTGAGAATTAAGTTCAATATCTCTCAACAGCTATACCTTTTTTTTTATTCTTTACGTCAAATTTACCCTAGGATTCTTTTAAAATATTGGAAATTCAGTAATAATATCAAGTTATGAAAACAATGGACATAATATCGTAGGAAATTGCGCATACGAAAATAACAATCTCCAAAGTAGCCAGTAAATTGATCTTTCTAGAAATGAATTTAGGCATTCTCCACACGTGGGTAACAATAATTTGACCCGAATGACGCAGTGGCAGATCTCTTGGCTTTCTGCGCTGTAGGTAACAGATCGCAAGTTTGACAAATATTTGTATGACCTACAGCTATTTTTCCGTGTCAATGTGTACGTACGTACGATATGTGCCATAAGAACATAAATCCTGTTGTGGGGCTACGAGTGTAACGTTGTTTTTCCACAGCTCACGATACGACATGACATGACTAAATGGGGCGACGACTCCTCCGATTTTGTCGCGTCATGTCATGAACCGTAAAAAAGCTGCCCAAAGTGTACCTTTTTTTAATTTATCGCTATGTTGTTACTTAATGTAACTTTGCTGCATTATTGCAGGCTACTTAATTCTGAGCCAATTTAATTTTATATAAGTTATTATGGAAGTTCGTTACTAATCAACTTCCCAAAAGACTTGTCGAGTTCCACCCACCTGAATAGGTATTTAAAAAGGTGCAGCACGTTGATAATATGTTGTTGTGTAGCCGCTGCTGCAAGCGGGCGGGCACGGCACCTGCATCACTCAGTGCAAGACGGCTAAGATCGTGACGACGAAGGTGATCCCCATGCAGGTGGACGGCGAGGCGTGCCGGCTCGCGCCCTCTGTCATCACTCTATCTCGGCTCAACCAGGCCACCATGCTCGCCAAGAAGAAGCCTGGCAGAACTATAGCACCGTAAGCATTAAAAAGCCTTCCCATTGAGCGTCATAATTAACAACTTTTTAGGATTAGAATACCTGGTATAAGTTAGCTCCAATCCGTCAGCCCAGCCTTTTTTTAAATATGTAAAGGTTGGAATCCACTTCCAGTCTAACCAGATCTGACAAATTTCTATATTTCACAAGGAACGATTCGCGTTTGACCTCTGAAAACAGATACCCCATATGCTAAGATTAGACAGCTTGTCTACCTTTTGAAATTCCGACAGTGCTCCGTCTGCTAGTGTATTTATTATTTTTGGTTGTACTTAACCATGCATTGTTTTGGTTACGTTATTGATTGCGAACATCAGACTGAATTAATAATAGAACTTTCCCACGAGAATTTGAATTTTGTGTGTATATTATAAACTGTTATGTTTTGAAGCTTAGGTACTTTATTAGTTAGTTCAAATGCTTCAAGTTAAAGATGTTGTTTCTACTATTGCATTTATAAATATTTAATTAAGTACGTCCTAATGCGTAATTTTTTGTTATAGTCAAACTACATTGGACAAACTTACCCTCAGTGTGAATCTCATAACGATGGCTGATTACGAGAGACATCATTACGACAAGGAATTGCTCGCAAAGACAGGTAACAAACATGATTGTGCAGTTCATTGAATGTTAATTTATTCAATTAACATCTGACTTCGTAGCTTTAACGAAGTCAACTTTGAAAATTACGTTATTCAATCACAAGCCACGAGATTCTGCTATAAAATTTAGATGAAAACTTTTAGCACCTAGATTTCGGGGCTGATCAGAAAAGTTTTACCGGTGCTGTTAATAAAGATAAATCAATATTCAGGCTTGATTTCACAGGAACCAGTGCAGCTCCACGGAGTTTTAAGTTCAATTGTTTATTTACCGACGATAGTTGGCGCGGAGTTAAATTCGATATCTGTTGTTTTCCTCAACAAGAAGTAATCAACGCCGAACATCGCCAGTGAAATAATTGTAACACAACATTTTAGTTTGATAAAAGAATATCGTAGTGTTTTATTCTTTAAAGGATTCCGTCACAGAGTGAGAAAAATGGAACCCTTATAAAAATAGTTTCAAAAACCATTATTGCAACTTAAAATGTATGTAACTTGCTTAATATGAATATGTA
The DNA here is from genome assembly GCA_910594945.2 of Amphipyra berbera. Taxonomy (NCBI): domain Eukaryota; kingdom Metazoa; phylum Arthropoda; class Insecta; order Lepidoptera; family Noctuidae; genus Amphipyra; species Amphipyra berbera. The sequence goes on from OU343127.1 coordinate 9,317,898, forward strand.
AGACAGTCATATTTTTCAGTTACAATCTTTATTTATTGTTTTTACTACCTACTTAACTCCTTACTTACCTTACTTTTTATTTTTTTCCTATTCGACTCTTGTAGATGGTCTTGCGGACCTTTTCTACGTAACCGGGCTATTATAGGCGAGACCAGAAGGGTCTCCGAACCAATTTCTACTCTAACTACCTAGCTAACTACTGTAACATCATGGCTGACTATTATAGCAGCAACACCTCTAAGGGTGTCCCCAAGGGGGGGTAAACTTACCTTATTTAACCCCTGATGAGCCCTTATACCTACAATGGGCTTATTAACGAATCCTTCAAATGGTAAAATCTTTTCGCCATTCATCTTTAACCACCGGTAATCTAATGATCATCGTACCGGGCTGATCAATTACCACTTAACTAGATAACGGGTGTTATCATACTCACCCGATCGACTTGTCATCGATTGAAAGAAAAATGAGATCAGTCACACGTCGAACAACAGTTCTTAGTACACCAAATAGATCTGCCTATTTACTCGATTTTTATCGATCCGTTTAACGGCTCTCTCGTAGCCCCTACCCGACACTGGCGCCGCCACCGCGCCGCCCCTCTTCCAACCGATTAATTATCGATCGATTGTTTTATCGACCCGTATGCGTCGATCAACCTAAACTAAGTACTACACCAATCGATCCAGTAGCTGAAAAAAAACTACGTTTACAAAAACCGACTTCAAAAACTAAAAAGTATAATAGTTATTTTCACTTCAGTAGCTCAAACATGTAGGTTTTGCTGCCTGAAATCAGTGAGCAAAATACGATTTTGCTCACTGAGTGAGACCAAGTAACTTTTTAATTTTTTTTTAGAAAGCCGTGAATATCTTATTCAGCCTTGGGTTAATCATACAATTCGAAACATTCACACTCTATCTCTTTCCCGCCATTAGAAAGAGAGAGAGACAAAGACCAGCCCTTTCGAAGTTCCGATTTTGAATTCGACCTCAAAGAGAAACACGTTCGGAATTTCGTACTAACTAAAGAAATTTTGCAAAAAGATAATTATGTCATTTAATGTAATTTATTGAATTCTTAACTTATTGTTGTATTTAAACGAAAATAAGTATTTACTGCAAATAAAACTGATATTTAACCTGTAAATATTTATTTCTAGTTTCAATAATGATACGTAATATATTTTGAATAATAAAATATCATGGTTGCTATTTCCGAACACGCCTTAATTTAAATAAAAGAGCGGGAATAAAATTTCATGGCTGGCGTAAAGAGTTGAATAAGTTAAAAAATATTAAAATAATCGTAAAATATAAGTGAAACTAGCGATGAGAATAGTATTTTAACACCGGAAGAGTTAAAACAACAAGTTATTAATGCAGAATTAAGTTTCCTACCTGAGAAGTCTCGCGAGAAATATCTGAAAGCATACCATGTCTTCAATGAATGGAGACTTATAAAGGGCGCAAGCAGTTTTTCGGAGACGGTGTTGCTATCTTATTTTTAAATTTATCACAGACGAGGCGATCGTCTACAACGTGGAGTATTTACTCAATGTTGAAAGCTACTTTAAAAACAAAACAGAACGTGCATATTGAAACATACGCAAAACTATTAAAATTTCGAAAAAATTGAAAATATTATATGGTTTTCTCGTAGTTAATATTAATTTTACTGTTTTTTGTAAACTTTATATCCCGAAGCAGGTTATTAGGGTACACTCAGGGTTATTTATTACTAATAAAGGTCCTTTGTTATTGTTAATTTAAATATTTTGTATTGAATTAAACCCATCTTAAATATATTTTCCTGACTATTTTGGGGACAGGTAAAATTCATATAATATTATACTAAACGTTAGAAAAAAACAATACTAGCCATGAAATAAATATTTATGAAACGAAATAGAGCTACAATCTTCTTTTATTCAGAAATTGAAGACGCGTCTCGAAACCATTTGAGTTAAAACGTATCTAAGTATTGACCACGTTTGCTCGTACACATACAAATGTTATTTATTTGACGGCGTCTGCTTAGATGTGTGTCACTTTTGTATTGACACATTTGAAAGTTGTACTAACACCAACATATCGTAAACTGGAAAGTACTCTTTTGCGAGCTTTAGTCCTTTGATCTCATGAACTGAACGCTAGAAACACAATAAATAAACAAGCGCTGAAAGCGGCTAATGTACGTATAATGAAGTTCTTTTGATAGTCAAAGTTTTAATGTAAAACCTCGACGTGGCCTATTTAAAGGATGAGTTTTTTAAACTAGGTTGTGAATAATTAATTAATTAATCTTTAAGCCTAGACAGGACACACTCTATTAAATTACTGTAGTGATCTATCTATTTTAATGAATAAAAAACCATGCGTCACTACTTATGTTTTGTTCAATGTTTGTCAAACTGTGAACCAACATGAACTTTAAAAGTCAAATGACACGTTATAATTTTATTATTTTATCCTTACTATTCTAAATGTGAAAGTAACGAGTCTGTCTGATCACGACTAAACTACTGAACCGATTTTGATGAAACTTAGTTCAGAGGTAGTCTGAAACCCGGAGAAGGACATAGACTTCTACGCGATAAACGACATACCTAACGCGGGCGAAGCCGCGGGCTACCTCAACCAAAAATAATTTTTGGTCGCGGTTGAAATGCCAATAAATCTGATGGCCGATAAATTAATTTGTCCGGGTAAGTGATGAATGGACGTAGGGAATATGAATTTCGAAGAGAATTAATGTGGCAGATATTTTGTAAAATTAAATCCATAACACATTGAGGCTGAATGATATGAATGGTAGTCTTATTTATACTTTCTGGTAATATTTATTTGTTTTGTTTCAGCGGAACATGTAGGGACTTTAGATGTGAACCCTGCAGCCGACTTGGAGCAAATGCGCGGCCTCATTCAGAACATGATCAAAGAATCTCAAGCATACTCCAACCTTACTGACTGGTGGTTCGTCGACTGTGAGTTTTTCAACCATTACTTCTTTTGAAACTAGGTAGCTAGGTACTTACTTTCACTTTTCTGTACCTGACATATCACAGAGAGCAAGCTAACTATTTTTATACCAGACCTTGACTTTCCTTATTAGAGTGATAACAAACTTCAACCGCACAGTTTAATGAGGCTGTTGTTTTTGTATTTTACTTGCATATGTTAAACTGTCAGATGATGTGAAGGTAAGTATCTAATGGGAAACAGACCGAATGTTTGCATTCAACATCTTCAAACTTGAAAAAGGAGCTCTGAAGAATAAGGAAGGCAAATATCTTCTCGTGTCCCCATTGTTTCAAAAATATGTCAAGTATCTTATGCTTATTTCTTTAACGCTGTTTCATGTACCTACAACATTTCCGTTACCTATTCACCGTCTAAATACCGAATTATCCTTTTTCATACAAGCGTGAAGGGTATATTTACTAGTTGTGCGATTAAATGAAATAAGTTCGGGCTTTATAGCTTTTTGTAATCACTTGGTGAAATATTTTATGCGAATATACCTATATTTAGCTCTTCGGTACGAGATTGAATAAGTCCCTTTTACCTGATTGTACAGCTTTTTGGCAATTTGATAAATAAATCTATGAACATCTAAATTCATATGAGTTTATATTTCATCAAAGATGTTTAAATCCTATTAACATTTAAAAAACTCAAGCTGTTTAAATATTCTAATATCGTGAAAATAGCTCACTTAAACACGATACTTAACAACATTTAAGTATAAATAGGCCTACTACACAATGACCTCAAATAGGTGACTAAAAAATCCAACCGTTACCAGCTGTGACAGCGGAGCGGTTCTTCCGGATTGACAAGGCCCAGGAGAACTTGCACTATCCAGCGGACATCGGACACGACAACATGTACATCTTGGACGCGGCGCCGCACACGCCCGACACGGAGTCCACGGCGCACCCCGACACCACCGCCACCGGCTCCTTCGAGCGCACGGCGGCGTCCGTGTCGCTGGACACCACAACCGGCCTGTCCGTGTCGCTGGACATCTCGCAGAGCGTCGACACGCCCAGCGCTGCCGTCTCGCTCGACGTGCCCGAGTCCCATCCCTGGTGAGTAGAATTGCCTTACCCTGGCTTCAAAGCTGGCCCTAACCACTAAGCCGAAACTGCGTTCGAGTCAATCGAGTGTGGAGCGATTGTTAGGATTAGGATACTTATGGTTTCAATATGTACGAAACGACGTCGTTAGTGCCAATATGATATCAAGTTGATATCAAGTTGTATCTGATCGCGTTAGTAAGTATGTGGACGTCCTAATAGCTAAGAATACGTAGATATCAAAATAAAATATTTATTTAGTATTTCAGTTATAGGTAGAATTTTATCATCATTTCGATAATTCTCTTTGGATTTGTTGCTACTTTTGAAAAGAGCTTTAAATATCTCTAAAAGTAAGTAGGTATTAACTAAAGTACTTAATATGATTAATATATTATTCAGAAAATATATTGCATTCTGTAATCTAATGGAGACTGTGGCGAGTGGCTCATGTGTGGGTAAAATAAAATGTTCGCCAAGGGAAGATAAAAGGACTTTTTGATCTCAACTGGATAAGTGAAATTTCACTTATCCAGTTGAGATCAAAAAGTCCTTTCAGTTTCCAGTCTCCATTAGAAACAAGTCCACAGTCACAAATGGCCATCCACAACCTGAAGATTAATTTTTCATACGCAGCGACTCGCCGCACACGTGTGGCCGGTGGCGGCCACTCGAAATGTATGGAAGCAGCACGTCACCGGCCACTTGTAGCTGTGGCGAGTGGCCTGTGTGCGGATGGCCTTACGTGTTACTACTCAAAACATATTTGCATTTCAAATAATTAGAAGATTGTCGAAATTAAGTCAACACGAAGCCTAGATGGCGATAAAAGTAGGAACCTTGTCAGCGGTAGATAGCAAGTGTTCACAAATGTGAATGACTCGTTGGATTGTTCCATTTTGTCTATTTTCTCGTAACGGCAAACGAAGCTCCGGCAGCTGGAGCACTATTGCAATTAAACCGCTCCTGTGTGAAACTGAACACTTCAAAACAAAGCTAAAAAGCACACCTAGTTTAATATAAAATTGTAATAATATATAAACCGAACAATTTAATAGGACTTATTTGTAGACCGTATTTTACTTAGCATTGGTTTCATTTTGAATGTTAAGTGCTGTTAAAAATATATTACCTTTATCACAGTAACATCGGGTGTGGCCTTCAGTAAAACTGATAAACTTGAATTTCTACCTCTTGAAAAATTCTGTGTAACCGGGAAGGGAGCACGAAGCTACTTAAATAAATATCCGATTTCGAATAAATCTGGTTAATTTTACGCGTGGCTTACAGTCTGATCCAGCTTTTTGGTTGGCTTCCTTTTGGAAAATAAGGAAGTTGGAAAAAGTGTTCCTTTCTATGTCTCAGCAATTTAGCATCCTATGTGATCACATCTGACTCATTTTGCAGTAAATTTTAAAAATAGCTTATTTTCCTCTATTTATGCCGCTTGTTCTGGTTTGTTATTATAATTTTCATAATTGAAAAACTTTTTCGAAATTTACACATTTTCGAATAACGTAAAAAGTATTCCTTAAAATCTGAACTATCATGTACATGCTTAGGTAGTTACAAGATGATTGATACTTAACGACGAGCTTTTTGGTGTTCATTGTTGTCTATCTGCTAGTATTGATCGAAGCTGTTTTTGCTTCCGAAACAGCGAATCAGGGCTCGGCAGTCCAGCACGGTCGTCGGAAGAGCTGCTATCCCCTCAAACACCACCTCCTTGTGCGGTACCAACCGCTCCGTCAACGCCGGTGTCGATCAGACCGCCGTCACCAACGCCACCAGTGCTGCCGCCGGTGCCAGATCCGCTGACCCTGGGCACGGCGCCGCCCGAGCCGCTGTCACCGCCGCTGTGCACCAGTCCGCTCACCAAAGACCACCAACCCACCACCGATTCAATAGCGCGGTTCAAAACGTGAGTACGTTCACTTTTATCATCTAACCATTTCGTTGTGTGTGCGCCTAGATTTTAGATGCGATGTATACTTTTGAGCGCTTCTATAACGCCGTACTGAATGGAGCCGGTAGATGCGCACTTCCAGGTGGATCCGGGGATGACCTTTAATGACTCAAGACTTTTACTAAAACGCATTAAGATGTTTTGCGGTTCTACGGCGACCCTCTTTGTTACCTTTAGCTGTAGTCACAGTTTGACATTAGTACTAAAAGCACTGTGTTATTTGTAATTTATAAAGTGTTATCTACCTGTTTGAAAACAAGGTAACTGAAACGAAATATATTACCAACGAGTGCGTTTTAAAAATAGAAATTGCTCAATTTACTTGGACAGTTGTCTGGTACCTATTGCGACCGCTATAGATATGTCACTGTGTGATCACTTTGCTGTTAGGTGTATCGCACAAGTATGCGTATTGAAGCACGATGTACACTGGTTTGAACTGAAATCTGCACTCTATCTCTTCTTTCTTCTATTGCATGCAGCATTCATGAAAAATTGTTTGGACTTGAACAAGAAGTGTTTGGCTATAGGTGAGACTTTTAATGGATGGTATTAGCTATATACAGGTTGGTCCAAATAGTGACGTCCAAAAGGAAAAACTGAATTCCTCATACCCAGGGGTATGCGAAAATACCCCATGTATGTTCCACGATTTTTTGTAGATTTCTAGTTATTTCATTTATGTATTTTTTTAGACTTTTCTGCCGATTAGGCTTCAGAAATTCATATCTTTTTTGTAGTGGGTATTTTTCTGTTTTTTTTTTCGTGACATGATCATCTTAAATGTTACTTTCATACATAAAATTATAAACTTCCTAACATTCCTGCTAGTTACTCAAAAAAGTATCGATACTGAGGATTTTAATTTTTAGTGGGATATTTAAAAAAATAACTCGAAAACTACAAAAAATCGCGGAACATACATGGGATATTTTCGAATACCCCTGGGTATGAGGAATTTAGATTTTTCTTTTGTACGTCACTATTTGGACCACCCTGTATATGGTTTCTAGTTTTAGAATCATTAAATCGACGGCTTCATAAGTTAACTTCTAACCTATTTTGATATAGGTACCCTTTCCTCTACAATTGTAATCTATTCAATTTTACTGGAAGTTCCATGGGGAAATTTATTTAAATTTAGCGCGACAGGCTCAGTAATAACATTTAACAACACCCTTTAAGAACGCCGTGTATGTCAGCTTATTTCCAATAATGCTTTTATGGTTTTTATCTAGACTTACAAGAGTTAAGAAGAATATTTATGAAGCAGTTGGTATTTTATAGCAGCTGTAAAACCGAAATTTACCCAAGTAATTTAGAATTGTACTTTTAATAGCTCCTAGCCATTACTAATATATAAACCACACAAAACTAACTTTAGTAACTCGATTAAGTACATAACATGCTAATGATCACAGACATGAACAAGAAAAGTTTACGAGACGTAACTCATTCCCGCAGGTTTGAACGAGAGATTTAAGCCACAAGATTAACAAGACTTCTCATTTTATTTATCTTGTAAAACTTTTTCAGTTTTTGCAACAAAGGACAAAGTAAAACTTCGTCATTGTTTCAGAAATTTATTGGAAAAAACATCTGACGCTCTGCTCAAAGCGGCCAAAGTCGGCGATCTGAAAATGGTGAGAGAAATTATTCATAGTAATTATATTTACTCAAAAATGCTTGTAATGTGGTCATTATTTTGACAACCTTCTGTGAGCAAAGTCGACGTTTCCGCGCTACTTTAAAAGACGCCAGCAAAGTTGTATGGAATTTCATTGCTAGTGAGTTTTAGCCACCAGCAATTTCCTTTGAAAATCCATTATTGTCGAGTTTTGTTTCAAAAATAGTCTAGTGCAAAAAGGTTTTATTCAGAATTTGGCTGTATAGGTACAGGCAGTACAATCATTAAAGACTAATTTAAAAATAAAACTAAAGCCCGGGGAAGACACAAATCGTTACTTTAAATAAATTCTTAGGTACTATACTAAGCTGGTTTTATTTAAATTACTCGCATTGTTTGAGTAAAGCACTATACAAGCCTTGGTCCGCAATGACTGTGCTGCTGGCCACGCTATGATGGCCTCGAGCTTAGTTTAGCTACGTTCTCGGTCTTCAAGCTTGGTCATCATTGCAGCCCTTGCTGTCCACGCTATAAAGGCCTTGACCTTCGGTCTCGGCCTTTATTCCAGCTTGTCCATCAAGAGCTCCAATGCTGACCACGCTGTGATGTCCTGGAGCTGCGCTACACTGCGCTTTCGGCCATCATCAGTGCTGCCAGCAACGCAGTTATTACAGACCGCGGCAGTAATGTACTAGTAATCTATAACAAATGAAATTCATTACATCCGATTAAAATACCTTTTTAACCAAATTAAAATCGTAAACCTACTTACAATGGCAAAACTCTCAAGTTGTAAATGAAAATTGGGTTTTAAATTACTACGTCAAAAATGGTACTAATAATCCTGGCGATGAAAACGCTATACGTTTGCACCGTGACCCGTGACGCACCAGTAAAGTAATGAAAGCATCACTCCGAATCCCTCTCGTCCAACGTCAGTAAATTTTTAAACAGCCAATAAAGAATAGCAAATCGAGCGGCTAGTTTGTCTTGCGAGCGGCAGCAATAAAGTTTACGACCGTCCTTAAAGATGAAGGACTTGCACGCGGCTGGCTACTCGCTGTTGTCGATCGACGCAAGCGGGCAGACCGCGCTGCACGTGGCCGCGCGCTACGGGAACAAGGAGATCGTGAAGTACTTGATCGCGAGCGCGCCCACCGCTATCCTGAACATGCGCGACAATGAGCGCGGCCAGACGGCGCTGCACAAGGCGGCCGCGCACAAGCGCCGCGCCATCTGCTGCATGCTGGTGGCGGGCGGCGCCTCGCTCACGCGCCACGACCACGCCGGCCTCACGCCCCGGCACCTCGCGCTCCGGGCGGAGGACCACGACCTCGCCGCCTACTTGGAAAGTCAGTATTCTGTTGCTCACCTTTACTATGCTTGTTCGCTGCGTTACACTATCCTAATCCCAGAAAATATGATAGTAAGAATTTTAATAATATAGGTCGTTATGTAGATTTATCAGCTCCTAACTCCGCCGATATAAAAGATTTTTTCAACTTTACAGGGGAGAAAAAAGCCACTTAATGTTGGCATTCTATTAAGGAACCAACTCAATTTCAATTGATATTTCTCGCAAATTAATAAATGTTTTTTTCAGGTCAGGAACATTTCCAATTAGTCTCTGAAGATTTAGAAACTGCCGTTTAAAAACGGACAAATTGATCGCGGCGTCGGCATGGCAGGAAACTATCGGGGAAGCCCGCCCTACCAAACTATAGTGATAGTGATAGTAAGACTAACGAATATTGTTAAAACACCGAAGTGATATTGAAGATCTGGTGTAGGATTATGAACGTTTCATTATTAAAATAATTATATTAGAAGAGTTATATCATTAATTATAATTATATTTTCGTCAAAAATTAATAATATATTACTTATTCGATTAATTTATTGAATTTAGTCACTGTAAATGTTACAGTTAAAAAATCAACGCTTACCCTACTACAATACAGCATTATAAATCATTCACAATATTATGATTTAGAGCTCATAAAATTTACTCGATTTAGGTAATCCAAGTTTGTTCTATAATTATCTTTACTGTAACATTTATAGTTTAAGTAAATTATGAATTTAAAATAAACACTTATAAGATGAATCTTCTCGCTCTTTGTTTCCAATTTTTCTCTTTTCTAAAATAAGGTGTGAGTGTTTTCATGAACTATGAAACTGCTCTGAAGTAAAAAGTGTGTGCCTTTCCCGTGTGTTGTATGAACAAGAAGACAATGGAATGTATCCCGCACTCAAATATGAATACAGAAATGGAAACTGAAACGTGAAACGGTATACTGAAAATGATAGCTTTCACAAATTTTTAATGCCACGGTTAACTAAAGAAATCTCATGCTGCATTTTCTATTCGGCCTAGAAATTAGCTTCAAAAAATATTTCATCTTTTAAAAACAACCTATAAAACCTTCCGTGTTTCACGTTTAAATATTAGAACGTAAAGATTCCGTGTAAAATCTTTCTGATATCTAAGCATATTAGGCGTGTGAGCCAAACATAAGAAGTTAATACCGAGGGATACATTCTCGATGTCGACCTTTTGTGTTCTGTCCAAAGAACCTTTCTAAGTACTCGTATATTTTAGAATAAATTTTACATCGCTTTACAGACGATTTGCCTTTCCAGATTTCCTTCTAAATTACTTCAATTATGAATCCATGGGACCTTAACTTATTCTTACTCTACGGAATGATAAGTCTTTGTGATAATGTGAATATTTCCTATGCGTTTAATTCATCTTATGAATACCTCTGAGGACCCCAATGAGTACAGTTGTGATAGTACGTTTGTATACAACACAATGATTGTATATATTTTGTGTTGCCAGTCATTTGTTTTACGTATTTTACATCAATGTGACTTAGTTATTTTGATAAAACTATACTGTTTACTCGATGATTAGGCCTAAATACTTAAATATTGTTATATATTATATTGTTTTTTGATGCAATATTTCTTGTATAAGTATTCTAATATTCTTATATAGTCTTCGGCAATAATATTTTAACGTCTAAGGCTAAATTTTATACTACTGAGTTGTACAATACTGATATAATCGGTGTTGTATTTATTATGATCTCAGTATTTGTATGTATCCGTATTACGGTGTAATGTTTATTTCTGTATGTCATAATAATGAACGGTTAATGTTTATATTGTAATATACTTTTACTTGTTTGTTATCTCATAATACGTTAATATAAAAGTTAAGTGCACTCACTTGTGGAATGTTTAGCAAGATCGTGTCATCGAGTGTCGTCGTTATTTATTATCTCGTCTATCTCCTGAATAATTTGTGCGTTTGTACGAGTTTGGATCGCTAAGTGTTGTTTATGTCTATTACGCCAATACCTCTATTAGTAGATGTACCAAATAGTTTAGTGTTTATCGAATTTACTCGTACTACTCGCTGACAAGCGAACAATGAAAGACAAAGCTGTGAGAATTTTGGTCGTAATGTAAAAATGTAAGTTCATTTATATCGTAAGTGAAACGATATGCAACATTATAAATAACACTGTTTTGTGAGTTTCTTAATTTGTGATTGTAGATAGACGTTTTTGATATTGAAAATAATATTGTGTAGAGTATTAACTCGTTGTGTTGAAGAGTTGACTTTCACATTCGGGCTTAAATTACAATTACGTTGCGAATCACAATCTCAACTGTATCTGGATCGTTCTCAAAAAAGTGGCACCGATCGATTTAATTTCTCGTTTTAACGGGTACCCTAGTCAAACTATGTATTGAAATCGTTTCAAAAATATTTTTAGGGCAGCTGTGCAACATGGGTGTTTTTTTTCATCTTGTAGGGTATCGTTGAATATGTATTTTAAAAATACTGAGGGTTGTTCTACACACTTTTTCGATACAGAGATCCGTTTATGAAATTTTAAGCTTTAAAGTGGTCATTTTTGTTAGTATGTTCCCGCCACCCCCTTAAGCTATTTCTGAATATCTAAAAAGTATATTACGAAATTAAAAGAATAACACGGCTAGGCAAGCTCTACTAGTTCATGAGTAGTAGACGACGATGTAACATGTAGTTGAGTCTGTAAAAAGTTCATAAAAACGCTATACAACATAACTTGAATCAACTGCAAAAATAACTTCGTATCTATTTTAAAATGTGTATTTATCTTTTAACCCGAATTGTTTACAATACATTAGGCGTGACTAAAACATTTTATACCCGTAGGTACTGACTACGGAAACCTACACTGTTCAGTTCGTGGTCCGACAAGCAACCTGGCCGGGTTTTTTTTATAATGAGTTTTCTTTAGAGAAACCTATTAACCGTATCTCTCTGAATCGTATCGTATTGAAAGGGAAGGGAATTGTCCCATAAGTAGGCAAAATATATATTTGGCCAATAGTGGGCAAATCAAGATGAGATTCAAGACTATTATGTTCGGTGTAAAGTCTTATAAACGAATTTACTGCATTTTATAAGAGTGCAATCGCCCTTTAGCAGTAGTGGTCGTAGTGGTGGTAGCTCATCAAGCAGTTACCAAATTACATATGTCCAACCACAAGTAGAAATATCAAACCCAGGGTATAAAATGGACGTGTTATAAACTCCCGATTTCAGCTAATTCATGTAAATTTTGAATAAACCAGAGTTACGGTTCAACCCTTAGGTATTGTTTTTTCGACGGTGAGTCATAGGTACTGGCGGATCATTTTACGCTGAACCATGATACTAAGTACGTAATAGTGTTTGTGTGATGTGCGATAGTGTGTAACCACAGGTTATAAGAGAACATCACACTGGACAAAGTTTGAACATAAAAATAAGTCATATTTATTCTTAATGTATAGTTTATAAAATGATATTTATTGATATAAAAATTTCTATTTTTATTCTGTCTATGTCGATAACGCAATTTTTTTTTCATTTATGTTACCTTAAAGTATGACATGTCGTGTTTTGACACGACAGGTTACTGAGAAACGGGTAGGTATTATAAATTTGTTTTGTCGCGAATGTATTACTGATACTGGCATAATTTTTGTTAGCATCTGCGTAAAAATCTTTTAAAATATAATATTAATATTAGTTACACTTACAAAAACATACTTTTTCGCCAAAACCTGTTCGACAGGTAATGATGCCACTTTTTTGAGAAACATCCATCTAACGTCGTAAGTACTCTCCCCCAGGAGCCGTTTGACGCTCTCACAACAAATTCGATAACATTTAATTGATGTTACATTGGGTAGATAATAAATTATAATCTACGCGTGTGGCGTCGTAATATAAATATATAATATTTAAAAGTGAGATATTATACTATTAGATTTGCGGGCGCCTACATTTGCGGGCACCAGTTTAATCTTTAAATCGATAGTGATACTTTTCCTATGAGATACATATTATTATACTTAGTCTTGTACATACTGTAATGGAGGCCTTCATTCAAGTAGTATATCGTGTGACTCTTTACACGATTAGTAATTATATCTCATGACCAAGTTCTGTCTAAGAAGGAAAAATGGATATCACTAGGTTAAACATTTTAGCTCTTACGCAGGAGCTGCTTTTGGAACGAATATTTACTAGATTTATGAGGGACACCTACTATTATAATACCTACTTATGTGTTGCATATTTTTTCATGAGAAACCTTTAAATGCCTTCTATGTATCTTCTATGTATAGGATATTATATTGCCCAACGATATCATTTGTGCTGGGGATACATAAGTATGCATCTACAATCACAAGATCAACATTCAAAATATAACTGCCGCTTCTGGATTATTACAACAATACGTATAAAAAAGTTATTTTATCAACGTAACTTACATCAGCAATTTATAACATAAGCAGTTCATTTGATCAACAGCTTAAAATATCGACGCATATTCATTTAAACAGATCAATGTGTCTTGTAACAAAAAGCACGCGAATAAAAAAAAAACCTTTTCCGAGGTAGCGCATGACTTGATTATGTTATTGGAAAATTTTTGTCTTATGAAAACATCAGGAACCAACATTATTTAAGTGGAAGATGGAAGTGATGGAACTGCATTAAAAAACACACAGCATTGAAATAATTGTAGCTAGTCCTTGGAATATCGCAGGTGTTCTTAGCTTTTTAGTTTTTATTTTCATATAAATGAACAATGTTTTTTTTCCATCATTCGTTTGGATTTTTTGTTAAGCCCCGTTGATATTAATAGGTATACCTACCAGCCGCTACAAATATCAGTTTCTAGTAAACTGTTTATGTTATAACTCTCCGATGTAGCAAAGCGTTGTTGATCTTATGAACTGTTAATTTTGTTACGTATTGTTATAGGAAGCCGATGATTAATTTAGCAATCGATCAAGTGGTGTTAATATTTTGAATGTTGATCTTGTGATTGTTGACCTAACCTATGTTTCCCTTGGTTGTTACGACTTGCCTGTAGGCGTAGGCGTCGTCGTTTCCTCAATCAGGTGCCTACAATCACGTTAGCAAACTATTAATTAATTATACATAGGAGTATAAAATTCCAATACCTTTACTACGTTAATTCCTAGAAAGAAGCCTTTCGTCGTGATTCTTTGACAGGTTGTGTTGATACGAGTATACTGAGTATCTGTTATAGATCTTTGTTATTATAGCCAATATAATATTGTAAATGATAAATTATAATACTATTAGTCAATTTGTTCAAGTATTTAATGAATACTGATGGTTTTTATGTTAAAAACTATTTCCCTAATCACACGCAGCATTCCATTCAAACACTAGATGCCTTTAAAAATATTTTACGTTTTTCTTCGTCTTTCAGTGTCATGGTACACTTGAGGAATATGTTTTGTTATCCTCTTCTGGAAAAAATGTTTACAAATTGTGCTCAAGCCATTAGATATTTTAAATTATGTAAAGTATGATGGCCCGATTTTTAGAGTTCCAATCCGAATAAATAAAAAGCAATTTATTCTAGTTATTACATACTCTTTGCTAAATCAATAAAAAATCAACAAGCTTTTTTACTAAAATGTTAATCAAAGACATTGTTAAGTATTATTTTCCTTCTGACCCCCGCTTTTTGCCAAATACCATTTTTTTCTGATCAACCTCCTTCACTCAATCCTTAACATCGTCTGCGATCAGATTGTTGTCTATCATGTCAACTTTTAAATCATCTAACCAGCAATTCTTGTTGGCACCCCTAGTCCAAGCTGTACATTTCCAATGTAAGTAGGTACTATCATCGATAAGAACCACTTTGGTCGTCAAGCATCATTAAATGCCTGTTAGAAGACGAGAGTGAAGGTTCCAGAAATTCTAAATACGGTACCTTCGCATAATGTCTTAACTATAGTTTGATTTGTTGCTAGCTTTACTACCATATTGACGAAACGGAACTCTCGCTAGTGATCTAACTCGCATTTCCGAACTTTTTTGAGCATAATATGTAAATAGAATAGGCCGTTAAGATCCAACGCAGCGCTGTGTGAATAATTTATTGTAAATGCTGATAGTCAATGTTTTGGCGTTGGTGTATGACGTTGGTGTATGACGTTGGTGTATGACGTTTTTGATAGTGACCCTCTTAGATTATTTTAAATCCTGCCCTTACCTAAAACAAACAAAGTAATACAAGTATAACAATTTCAACAGCATACCACCGAGCACACGTGTGGTCTATTCAAATGTTCCTTTAACGTGTGTACTTATTAAGGTAAAATGTATTTTAATCTAATGAACTTTATGGTATATAATGTAAAAGACACAATCTTGTATAAATTGGCAGCTGCAACACATGACGGAAACGTGTATAGTGGCACTAGATCAATGTGTATTGTATGTACTCACTATGAGGTTAATTAAATGATTAATTGCTAATGGCGTTTGCTCCTAACTCAGCTCCTACGTTTGCCAAGTTCCCTCAAATATATATTTCGTATACCTACGAAGTTATAAATCTAATTGTCATGAAATAAAAGTTAATGCTATAAGTAATATTAACACCGTAGCTGACACGTATTTTAGACGAAAATATAGATTATTATATTTGTGCGCAATAAATATTCCCTACGAATATAAGTATTCGTGTTAAAGTAGCTGTAGCCTAACTTGGCTATTGTTGATAAGGATAATAAGTTTGAAAAAGTTTAGTTATAAATCGGAACAGGGTAGAGATCGGTATCTGTTTAGAGTTACAAATAAATAGCTTTATAGATGTTAAATCTATCTTCAAAGAGGAAAATATGCAGTGACGCGGCTAGTTTGGATTAGAAGCTCCGTCGCACGATGTAAAGGAGCGAGCAACACAGCACTAGACATTTGTACAGATAAGCTGCAATATCTCTTGACTGCCACCCCCACCGCCGCCGGCTCTCTTGCAACCTCCACGGGGAGATTAAATGTCCCTGAACGTGGATCACTATATTCACGTCATAGGTATAAACTTAATACGCGATAATTCAATACCGTGACACGTAAAAAATACGTATTAACTGATACTTAGTTGCGGGTAGTTTGGTCAATATTTATTAAGCGTACTGGTCTATCAAACAATAAACTTCCTTTTCTTAACCTAAGAACTTTTCTTTATAAACATACTAAAAGCGTCTACCTCATAGTAATTACATATATACACGAAAGTGCAATAAATAATAAATTATTATAAATCCATATACTCGTATATGATTAACTTAAATTTAGCGTTTTTTCAAAATCGTTTACCAAGAAAAAGCATAATTATCTATTTAAGTAGGTACTTTTATGAAATGTGTGTAACAGCACTATCTATTTAATTATTCTGTAGTACCAAACTGGATATTATTATGTAAACTATTGAAAATTAAATGGTAACAAGTAAAATTAGAGTTTTGAGAGCACTCATTTCAATTTAAGTACATGATACTTATTTTTGCACTCAATAAAGTCACTATTTTAAATAAAATTATTAAAATCAAGTACACTGAAAGAACAATAAATAAATTACGACCTAATTTGAGTTTCATTTCACCTTTTTAGATTTCAGAAACCTATTTCGCTAAGACTAGCTGTGAATAACCCAGTAAATATAAAAATAGGGATGTCGAATTAGCTTAGTATTTTTATGTTAGTACCTAGTAAATTACGTAAAGATACAATAAACATTTTAATTAAATAGGAGCAGTATACAGATTTTATCACAATTCATTACGTTTAGGCAGTCGAGTTGTATACTCCCGATATCTTGTCCATCCATTTGTAATGTTATAATTATTAAGTTTAGAAGAAAGGAGAAGCGGAGATCGACAAGACAACCCTATAATTACCAAGTATTATAAGTAAGAATACTAGCTGTTGCCCACAGTTTCACTCGCGATCTAGGGAAACTACGTCATGTACCAGGATAAATAAAAAGTATCTTATGTTGTAATCCAGGACATGGTATATCTGTACCTATGCCAAATTTCATCCAAATTCCTTTAAACGTTTATACTTGACTAGCTGTGTTCTCACGGCTCCGTCCACGTAAGAAGTATTATGCCAGTAATATATATAGCCCATATTACTCAGTGATAAAGTAGCTTTCTAACAACAAAAATTTTTTTGAAATCGGTCTAGTAGTTTTTAACTTTATTCGTTACATACAAAAATACAATTCTTTCCTCTTTATAATATTAGTATAGATTGAGTAACAAACATCTACTAAACTTTCACATTTATAATATTAGTGAATAACCTTTATTCTGAAAAGGTAAGTACAGCCAAGACTTCAAAAGAACCCTGCATAAATAAAACGAAGTAAATGTAGATATAATAATTATAATTCCTTGCTTACACAGGCGATCTGGTGAGAGTATTTAATTGCAATAATTAACGTGTTTTTATCGTTAACATACTGCATGTTGTGTATAATAATAATATGGTGATTGCGGAACACATTATAATACTCTTGGAAGATTTGATCATTTGCTGATTAAAACATTGTTTCAAACTTAATTAAAGAGACCGCTATCACTAAATTAAAGAATCACAAATAGAATAGACGTCTGATGTACTATAGCAGAACGGGTACGTGCTACGACAGCGTAGCAGCCTCACTAGCGCGTAGCGAGTATTATTGCGTCAGCTACGTCGTAGTAACACTGGCAACAATGCAACAATACAATCCACCCGCATAAAAGAGTCCTCACCTGCAATGTTAACCTTCAACTATCGACTATAATTTATTTATTAATAACTAGCTGTGAAGTTTATTCCAGTAATAAATATAGCCTATGTTACTCAGTGATAATGTAGCTTTCTAACGACAAAAGAATTTTTGAAATCGGTCCAGTACTTTTTAAGTTTATTCGTTACATACAAAAATACAAATCTTTCCTCTTTATAATATTAGTATAGATTATATCTTTTATAGTTCAAGAAATACTATAAATTTATTGTAGAACAGTGGGACAAGTGCCTTTAGTCTGCCCGCTTACAAATATACACTCTGTACGTCTGTATAACATCAGTGATAGCCTAATGGTGTGACCGTCGGACTGCCAAGTCATAGGTCTCGAGTTCGAACCCAAGGCACGCGCCTCTGACTTTTCGGATTCATATGCGTATTGTATAATTATCACTTGCTTAAAAACGGTGAAGGAAAGCATCGTGAGGAAACCGGCATGCCTGAGAGATATTTCTCGACGGCATGTGAAGCCAAGTCAGAGGCCCATGGGTGGCTTAAACTCTGACACCAGGTTAGTCACTAACCACACGAAAAAGAAAAGAAAGACGTCTGTATTTTTCAGTATGTAAATGCATTCAACGTAAGGTAATATTGAGACCCTTTGGGGCAAAGCTTAAAGCCTTTTTCTTTCCTACTTTACATTTCAGTAACTATTCAGAGATAATAAAAACCTTTTTTTATTGGACCTGCGCTTTTCATCGTACTTACATACACTTAACGGTTTATTTATAATTCAAATGAATAAATTTCTCGATTCTAACTCTAAGCTAACGAAGTTATATCACTAACTTTATGGGATTTAAGCAAATTGCCTTGCTAACCTAGAGCCTATTAGGCCTTTAAAATAGTAGAGTAATATATTATGTATGGTACATGCTTTGTTGTTTCTTAGTTCATTAATTTCATATGTTACGCCGAGCTTAGCTCAATGTTAATTGGCATTATGTGTGCCTCATAGAACACAGCGCGGCGACTTTGTAACCTATACAAGGTTAGTCGGAAAGGGGGTACTAAGCCTTAAGGGTGTTAAAGTACCTATAATAAGGGATAACTTTTGTTCTACAACTTTTCTCAAAACTCGATAGTTTAAGAGAAATAGCTTTTCAAAGATTTCGTAAATATTATGCTAAAATCTATCTGTCCATAGCTATGATCGTTTTTACTATTTAGGTCATATTTGGGGTCAAGGATTAGAAACTTAATTTTCTGAATTCATAACTAAAGCAGATATGTTTTTTTTTTAACTAAAATAAAAATCTTTGTGCATGCAAATAAAAATTCTCGAATTTTGAAATTTTACACTTGCTTTAAAATAGTCATCAGTGATACTTTAAGTGGCCCGCGGCTTAGTACCCCCTTTCCGACTAACCTTGTATACCTATTCCCATATATAAATATAATGTTACATGAAAATATGACAACAAAGATCAACATTTCAGTAACGGTATATCATCACAGATGTTTTGCCTATAAGAAACTTGTTTATAGCTGGCTTTGATGATATCCGAAGTCTCGCTTTTACGAAATATCATTTTTTGCAAGCGTTTCCTTTATATTGTTCGATATAGTTTTCTTAAACCCTCTTTACTCTTTTGTGTCAACAATATCACGCACAATATTCGACTTTATTACGTTTTTATTTCCCCAGGTTTATGGACTGGTTATTAGATAAGGTTACGAATATCTGTGAACGTCGAATAAAACGCACGTGTAGTACGTCACCGTCGTGGGTTTATCTAGCTGTATAACAGTAACTACCATCATATTTAATCTTGCCTGCTCAACTCGTAAAAATAACAGCTTGTCCGTGCAAAAACATTTTATTGCAATTTCTTTCCTTGTCTCCTTATATGTATATTGTGTATATTACACATGTTAATATGAAGAATTTGATAACGTTTTTGGTGAGTGTTTTTTTTAATACTTCGTAGATACTGTCAGCAACTACAGCATTTATCACACAAAATATATATGTGTATCAGTAAAATAAAACAGAAGACAATGTCTAAGTATGAAAGCATTTTCGTGCAATTCGCATTTTACTCGTAGAAAATGGCCAATTTATATATCACCCTTTCGCATCTAACTGCATGCGTACAAAAGTAGCTTATACTTCCAAACGTTGATGCCTGCTTTCTAATGTGAAAGCATGCTTACATAACTAATTAGACCGAAAAAATCGCTTACACGTCAATGGAGATGCTCAAGCACGCTTAAGCATGCATACGCAGCTGAAAGCACATGATCGTAATTTAACGCATATATCTAAAACCATTTAGCTTTTTGCGAATTGATGCTGATTGATGTGATTAGGCGCTAACTCATACAAAATGATAGGTCAATGACGTAGAACATAACTCGTCATTCAAAATTAATATAGTTAATAAGTATAGCACTAGGATGATGACCTCGGGTAAATTCGTTGTTCCCAAAGTCACAAACATGTATGGTGATAGAACACTTTCTTTTTTTTTTTTTTAGCGTGAAATCCTCATGGACTATCCCCCGTCCGGGGAAGACGGGGGGGTGTGCCAGACTCTTACTGGCTAAAACCACCACGGTGTCCCTCCTTCTGACCTAAGGCCGGGGTCACGGGATTCGCTGTTGCATGCACCGCGACCCCGACAGGTCTCGGTCCACCAGGTGGACCTCTCCTGTGGTGGGGCAGTTGCTCCCCCGCCCCACATCCTTCCGAAAGGCGCGCGCAGGACACGACGCGCCATCCTCCCTGGGCCCGTTTCTGGTCGGGCGACGGGTTCCCCAACCCGCCGCCCGCAGGCCACTCGCTAGGGTGGCCGGAGATCGTCACGCGCCCTCCGGCGCCCGGTGCGTCTAGCGCGAGAAGGGAGAGAAGAAGCGGCCTCCCTCTCCCTCTCCGCTACCTCCTTGGTCGCCATCACCCCCTCGCAAAAGGAGGCGATGGCTTCCCACGCAGTCTCGCTCCCGACCACGGACAGAACCACGGCCGGAAGCGAGAGGTCACCGCCGATCGCCGCGACTAGCTCGCGGCGCTGCGACCCCCATGCTGGACACGCCTGCAAAGTGTGCAGCGCCGTGTCCTCGGGGCAGTCGCAGTGGTGACAACCGGGCGTCTGCTCCCGGTCTATACGACACAGGTACTTCCCGAAACAGCCGTGTCCCGAGAGTACCTGCGTCAGCCGGAAGGTGAGGGCGCCGTGACGCCTCTCCAGCCACTCCTCCATGGTGATAGAACACTGAGGAAACGTATTCCATATATACTCAACAGTTTGCCCGAGGTAATCAGACGTGAATCTAATAAAAATAAGTTGAAAAAAAAATGTTAAAAAAATATCTTCTAAATACCTTACCTTAATCTAAATGTGATAATATATATAATATGATACAAGATTACTTGATTCCACAGTCAAACTGTTTATACAGTTTTGTGGGACACTTTATTAGATCTTAAGACCTACCATGTACCTCTTAAAAAATATAATAAATAAATAATAAATAATTCGAATTTTTCATAGGAAGAAACTAGGAAAAATTAAATTAAAAAAACACCTTATGTTCAGAATTTTTCACAGATTTCAGTACAATTAAATGTTAATGAAATCTAAACTTTTGTTGCCGACTGTACCTATTTTTAGCATTCTTAGATGTAGGTACTTTCTTCTCCTCCATAAAACACCTAATGAGGTAGGTGATTATTTAGGGCAATGTTTATTACGCCCTGAAATTATAAATGATGACTAGAATATTAGGCAATTTAATGGCATTTCATTTATGACACAACTTATCGCATCCTCCAGAGTTACAATGCGTTTTATTTGAACAATTTCGACCATAACATTGTTTAAGTAGTGACCGTTGACTATCATAAAACCTATTGGTTAGGCGACTAGCTCCGACGTCCATGAAAACCTTCCCCACTTAGATCCGCAACCTTTCTGAGACGACACCTTTTCAGACTTATTTAAAATATGCATGACTCTGAACCCCTACAGTACTTACTCGTAGATCTAAGATGTGCTGTTTGAAAAATAATTTAGAATTTCTATTTCGAAATGGTTCTATTTGTCAATAACATCTTACAATCTTCATCTGCGACATCCGTAATTAAAGTTCAATAGTATTAATTTTTTTATTTATTTAAGCACGCTTTTTGTTTATTTATATATTTGGAACTGGTTTACAACAGTTACGTCACAATGAGATCAGTTGAAAACCAGCGTCAGGCACTAGTAGTTTGACATTTATGCTGAACTGAACCTATTTGGCGCAGCCGCTAGACACACAGATACTTTATTTTTTGTTTAGTTTTTCTTTTGTTTTGTCTCTTATGAATTTTTTGTCTGTGTGTCTGACTGATTTCGTGCTAAATAAAGGATATCTGACAAAATAGACCAAAAAGTAAAGTAGCCGGCCAAAGAAAATTATGCATATATTATGATAGTACATGAATACTTAAACATTTTTTAATATGACTCCATTCCTCTAGGTCTGATATCTGAGTCACTACATAAGGTTAGGTTAGGTTTGGCTCCCCCTCTCCTCTCTCTCCTCCCCTGTGAGGCGGCTTGCGTACTGGCCGGATCTCCGTCTTGGGACCTCGAGGCGCGAGTACTCGCGTCACTTTATCGGTGGCGCGAGGAAGCGCGGGCTCGTGGTGAACGGCCGATGCGGCGACACTTGGAGTTGCGTCGGTCGCAGCTGCGCGAGGCCCTGGTGGCGGAGTGGCGGGACAGGCTTTCACGCCCTACTGCCGGCCTCACCATCGTTGGGGCGATCTGACCGGTGCTTGAGCGCTGGTTCGAGAGGAGGCATGGCTCCCTGTCGTTTCGGACGACGCAGGTGCTCTCGGGGCATGGCTGCTTCGGGAAGAAGTAGAAGTAGTGAGATGTCCGACGCGCGCCCCTCTTAGACGTCGTGGGGGGAGTCAAACACCTCAGTCCCCCCGCTACCTTGAGAAGGCCTGCAGAGGCGGGCCGGCACCAGCCGAGGGTTACGGAAGTATTGTAGATTCCCGCGACGCCCGGCGCAAGTGTGAGATGGAACACCGTGGTGGTTTTAGCCGGTAAGAGTGCGGCACCCCCCCCCCCCCGTCTTCCCTAGACGGGGGATAGTCCATGAGGATATCCCCAGGCAAAAAAAAAGGTTTGACTCCCCCCCCCTGCCGGGTTTGCGGTGCATGCTTTTGCGAATCCCGCAAGTCCGGCCGAACGGTCAGGAGGAGGAACACCGTTAGTTTTTAGCCGGTAAGAGTCCGGCAGAACCCCTCGCTTTCCCCTAGCGAGGGACATCCATGAAGATTTTCCAACCGTAAAAAAAAAGGTTAGGTAAGACTTGTGACTATTTGCCAATGGGTTGTTGAAGTCGTCAACAGGCGCTTCAAACGAGATTTTCGCCTGTTGAGGAATGTTATTTATGAAAATGCGTTATGTATACGCTATATATATAGAGTATTCGTATATACATAGTATACCTATATTTTATTTACAAACATTAAGATACTATGTAAGTACTGTTACTTAATATCTTAACGCTTAAATTCTATAATTTTCTTCACTAAGATCGAACATTTTAACCTTATGTAGTGACTCAGATATCAGACCTAGAGGAATGACGTAATAATAAAAAATGTTTAGGTAGTCGTGTACTATCATAAAATGTATATACTTTTCTTTGGCCGGCTACTTTGGATTTTGGTCCAAAAATGTATGAAGCATGTCAGGTCTCCTTTCTTTCTTTCTTGTATTTACGTAAATGTATAATTTACTTACATTTCTGGTAAAATATTGTTTCTATTAATTTTGTATTTAGGAATACACTACAGGCACTACAGGCTAGGAACAGTTGTTTTCGTTTGTATATATGTTTTTTTCGTTTAGAATTGATTTTCAAAATGGGGGCGCACCTCCTATACCGTGGTTTGTCGACATACTAAGGGGGGCGCAGGTCCGAGCTTTACAGTATACAAGGTTAGTCGGAAAGAAGGTTCTAAGCCGAAAGGGTGTTAAAGTACCCATAATAAAGGACAAGCTTTGCTCTACAACTTTCCCCAAAAGTCATTAGTTTAAGGGAAATAGCTGTTCAAAGATTTAAAAAGAAATACGCTTAATTCTATCTATCCTCAGCTATGATTAGCTGTGTATACATTTTAGGTCATATTTGGGGTCACGGATTAGAAGCTCCATTTTTTGAATTCGTAACTAAAGGAGGGATGAATAATTATTGAAAAAACTAAAATAAAAATTATTTCATGTGGTTTTTTTAACGAAATTTGAAATTTGGCACTTTCTTTAAATCAATCATCAGTGATACATTAAGTGGCTCGCGTTTTATGGATTTATCTGAAATAAATGATTATTATTTCGTTTATTCATTATCTATACATATGATTTAAATTTTTAAATATTTCTATAAAAAAAACATTTAAAAATATAAAAAATAGTAGCCCACCGGCATCGGGAACAGGGGCCAAGCTACCGGTGGTCAGGGCCTCAGGGAGAGGAACTTCCTGACAATACATGCCGTGTCCAGAAGTACCACTTGCTATATCAGACCCTTGACCCAGCTGCCCAACGAGAGCCTCATTAGATGTTGGTCAAGGCTCTTGGCTATTAAGCCATTGGCCATAACGACTATCGGCACAACAACTGCTAAGTCAACCTCCCACATGTCGACAACCTCGTGTGCCAAGTCTTGATATTTAATTTCTTTATCTTTCTCGGCTTTCACAAGGTTCTCGTCATGTGGGACAATGATATCAACAATCATTGCGAGACGCTCTGATCGATCTATCACCACTATGTCAGGCTTATTGGCAACAATAGTCCTGTCAGTGATGATAGATCGATCCTAGTAGGTACAATGTGATATGACCATTCTCGAGAACTGGGTCGGGCACATACCTACTTGTAGTATGGTACCTATTTCTACGTCGACAAGGTTTTATTTCAGAGCAAGTTGCTGGTGGATAATCCTAGCCACTAGGTTGTGTCTGTGCAAATACTCGCCATTAGCAAGACGAGAACAACCAGAAATAACATGTCGAATGGATTCACCGGGACAGTGGCATGCCCGACAGATGTCAACCGTGCCGTCCTTCACAATATATTTTCGGTAGTTGTTCGTCATCATAACTTCGTCCATAATTGCACAGACAAAACCTTCGGTTTCCCCAAAGAGATCACCGAAACGTAGCCAGCCTACGGACGCTAGGAAATCTACAGCGGGCCCGTGAAGGGCCCGATAAAAGCGTCCGTACATCCATTGATTATTATTATTTAGTACCCCCTTTCCGACTAACCTTGTATAGAAACATTTTTTTTTAATCGCACTGGACAGCGCTGTGACTAAACCGGTTGCGGAAGTGCTAAGCAATTAAATCTACATGCGATGTTACCTACCTAGCTTAATTATTCTAAATAATGAATGGTTCCCTCTTCTTTACTCAATGCTATCATAAAGCTGTAATTTTCTATAAATTACAATCTGAAATTTTGCAACAGCATGGTTATCAGAATAGTACAAACTTCTTTAGAATGTTGAAAGCTGCTTTATTATTACAGATCAATTCATCGTAATTTGTATAAATTAAGGGCCTCGGGGAGCTTCTGAGAACATTTGCCTGAATAGAACCGCAGAATTAAACTCCTCCAACTGTTTCCATCCAAATACAAAAACTTGTTTTTTTTTTATTGTAAACACAAATTCCATTTTTATTAATATAATATAATTATATGTATTTACAGAACACAGCAGTGAATGTGTCATATTTAAAATCATGATATTTACATTTCAATCATTTGACACTTATGCTAGAAGACCATTGGTCGTGAAAGCAGGCAGATGAGGTATAGTTCTCCTAAAGTCGTCGATAGTGCAGCAGAAGCTGTATCCAATGTCGACGCGGTCAGGCTGCCAATTGAGCCAGTTGAAGGCACTGTTGTTGCGGCAGCGGTCTGTGCAGAACTGGCGCGCGCGAGCCTCGGCCAGCGTGTAGTGAGGGTTGTTGATGCTCACGAACGCCGTACCAATGCGACGAGATGCGTCATACACCACCTGAGATTGAAAGATATAATTGTTTTAAGAATCTTGATACTTCATAGTACAAACGACGTCACTGTTGATTAGGCAAAAGGGCTTAAATGGAGTCCACTGAAATAGCGGTATTGAAAGTTCATGCATTCATAGTAAAATTAAACATGAATAGTAGAGATTACTTTGAAATGTTACACTAATGGAGACAGCTTTTGTATCATCTATTTTATATAATATCTTGACTGTTGTAACTAATATTGACGATGTACTTAACAAGTATCTGAAGGACTGCCTAACGATAAGTTAAATACCTTGTAGTAGTAGAGTGGCACTGGGAGTTGGTTACGTTCCCGCACTAGATAGATGTCGACGAAGCGGTTGTTCTGATCACGCAGCTGCGTCACGCCAAAGGTACCAGTGTAGATGACGGTGTTGTAGCCAGCCGCACCGATGCGAGCACGGAGATTCTGCATTTTTTAAATTAAAGGTAAAAACAATACCTAAACAACATTTAATAATTGGTATAAGCCACTCTATCTCAATCGACAAAAAGCTTACCTGCTCCAGCCAGTTCCAGTTACCAGCATTGAAGGGTTGCCACTGCGGAGCAGCGTTGATAAAGTAGAAGGTAGCACGCTGACCAGTAGCGAACACGTAGTCACTCTTAGCAGCAAGATGACCACGAGCCAAGAACTGCTGGTTCGTGACGTATCTGTCAGCTAATGCGTTTCCAACATACTGGGCAATGGTAGCCTTCTGCTGAACTTGAGTGTACATAGTATTGACTGCAACACCAGGGTAGAAGCTGCCAGCTACAAACACGAACAGTATATTTATAAGATATGATTTCTATCTAAAAGAATAAAATGGTAAGTGCACTCTTGCAATTGTTATTTACCTAACCAACTGGGTCTGTCTACGCCCGTTTGGTGAACAGCGTTTTCGGGAGTCTGATCATACCAGACGTACAAAACTTCCATACGTTGCTGGTCGAAGCATGACCAGTACAGCGGGTGGAACACATTGTTGACGATGAAGCCCACGCTAAAATTAATACAGTATTAGTTGACAAGGCCGTCAGAGCCTCGGGCAAAAGATATTTTAAATTACAATACTGAATACTGGATGTGGAAGGTGGATAACCGTTTTGTTGTGGCTTTTGTCAAACAGAATACATCGGTAAGGCAAGCTGTTTGGTTTCTTCATAATAACAAGTACTAACCGAATAACCATGTTGTTATTGAAACAACGGGTGGTAGTCCCTTGAGCCTCATGGTTCGAGTGTGCAGAACAAGTCAGCTGACCGAAGGCTCCGTTTCCGTTCAACCAACCGGCACCGGAGACGAGATTGTTGTTCACACATGTCGCTGTCTAGAGGGAAAATACAACTTTTGCAACTTAAACATATAAATTTAATATTGTAACCACATACAATTATTGTTTTCCAATAAAACCGACATTTCACAAATTCCCTATACCTATCACTTATTACCATAAAATTAAAAATACTATTTAAGTTTATGCTTATTACCTGTTTGTTTTTGTTTTTGTATCGACAGTAAAAAATGACATAATCAGCCGTATCAATGCATTACGGAAGCATATTTTGTACACTGATTAAAGCGACTTGTTGTCCATGCATTTCATAATTAACTATCAGAGTGTTAGGCTAAGTTCATATGACCGCGCGGAGACGCGCGGAACTTTCGACCGCGCGGTACAAGATCGAAGTAAACAGCTAGTATTGTCTACATCACCGCGCGATACTGCGCGCCGCGCTCTGACCCGCGCGCTAGTTCTTGAACCGCGAGAAGCCGCGCGCCACCGCGCGGTTCAAGTTCTACAAATCTGTACCGACCTGTTCAGTTGATCCGCGCGATTTGAGACGGATAGACACATAGATTCAGGAAAAAATGACCACCGAAGAAGACGACATAGTATCTATCGATTTGCTTATCGACGAGATTGAAAAAAGAGATGCTATCTGGAATATTAACTCCAAGGAATATTCGAATAAAATAATAAAAAGAAGATCTTCGGAAGAATTAGTTTTAATTTTTCTTCATGTAGTCTCAGGTCGGGATATAAAGTAATGAACAGGCTTGAAGAAAGTCTTTCACTTAAAATGGGATGCACCCAGTATCGTCTTTGTGTTCTGCGACGTCTCAACCTTCGGTATAAAATCCATAAGCAAATTGCCTCCTCCACGTCCATTCTTAGGCAATGTTGACGCCAGACTGCCGCGCGTACATGTGAATGCTCTTACCGCGCCACGACGCGCGGCTCCGCGCGGTCATATGAACTTAGCCTTATGTTCATAAACCGAATATATGGTTTTATTAATTTTTAACCACGACATTTTTTAAATGTCTTTGTCTAGAGAACTTACCGCGACGTCCCTATTTGCCGCGATATTCGGATGGCGGATGGTGCGTCCGGAGCCAGTGCACGCTACCACGACTTGTTCGCCAGTGTTGAGTCGGACTTGGCCGCTGTTGCCGTTGGCGCGAATGTACGTGTTTCCACGGAGGTACACCGGCTGGGGCTGTCCGAGGTCGCCATTTATTCTAATTGTGCAACCTGAATACAAGTTTTAGTTAGTTCTCTAATCATCCACGAAATGACGATCGGTGAAAGGAACATAAGCTCCGTACAATTGCTCTGCAAAACATTCGCGTTGACCAACTATATGGAGTTAGATAGTCTGTTGCAAGTATGCGATACACGACATTATTTAAATTGATTGGTATGGGCTTGAAATTGGTCGAATAATGAATAACAAAACCTTACCACTCCTGGGTCCGGCTTCAGCGTTAGATGAATTGACGCCTCTGGATTGTTCAAGCTCCAGCCAGGCATCGAGGTAGTCTTCAAAGTCATCTTCGCCGAGAACCAGAGCCAGTTGTCCCGGTTCCGGTATTTCAGTCGGCAACGCTGCTGCCGCAGCCAGAAGAGCTGCAAGTACTAACACTGAACGCATCTTGGAGTATGACACACCCTGCACTACTGTTTTTTAAGACTGATTTCTACATTTTTATAGCTTCATCCATATTGTCAATTTTATCAAGGAAGACTTAACTGATTAAATCCCATTATCATTTTCGCCAATTATTATAAATGTTTTTCCTTGCATGAAAGTTCCGTAGACCTCCATAAGTAACTATTAATAGCTTGAGTTAACATGCTTTAGTATAATCTCTATAACATTGTGGAATCCCTGCAAATCTTGGGGTTCGATAGTATCAAGTAGCTCATTGCTTATTATCCCGCATAACACCAATTTGTCACTACTTATTTGTGCACAAATATGATAGTTTAATACAAGCTTGTTACGTACACGTTGACACAGAATCACCCTCATTATGTTTGACGATGTTAGAGCAGATTCTGAAGTAAAGTTCGCACAACCATGGTCGGTAAAGTTAGTGGTTGATTAGTAAGTAAATAAATTGTGCTGTGCTGTGCAGTGACATAAATATTTGCAACACATTGCCTCGCTAATTGTTTGATAAAAACCTTTTCCCTCATTCAACATTTCAATTTGCACGTGATGGTTAACTTTTCTTTTATTCCCTGATAAACGTTCTATTAAAAGTAATATTCAAAGCCCAGTATTTATTTGCGACGGAGCCACCAACCTAAAGTTTAAAGTAATATACCTGATACACTTACATAAAATTTATAAGTATTGCTAAGATATATGTTGCTTTGACTCTTCACTTGCCTCATTACCAAAATCGATAAATAATCAACACAAAAGCTGTTTCTTGAACTGGATCTAGAAAATAAAAAAGTACTTTATTCATAATGGATCTCTAAAAACGAAAATTTAATTGATAGAATTAAGTATTCATCAGGAGATAGCTACATTATATTATTATACGAATGTTAATTAGATAAGACAATAAAATATAATGTAGATATATGAGCCTTTTTGATTGATTACGTCACAATACCTACCAGATTTATATGATATACTTACTATCTTTTGCACGCAACTTCGTCCGCGTAAATCTCAGATTTAACCATGCAACCTTCAACCCTACACTTCATTCCTAAAGATTCACTCGCTTTGACGGCGCTTCACTTCACTCGCACACTCGGCAAGCACTCCGCTCGGTACATTTCAGCCTCATGTGCTCGTTCGACTTCTTCTTCTTCTTGCATGCACTGGCTCTGGAGATGGTTGAGGGTCCTAAACATTTTTGGTTTCGTCACCACCCATTTGGGAGTTTTAGTTTTTGAGAACATTCAACAGTATTTGGATTACCATAGATGGATGGTGATGATGGATCATCTCGAATACAACCATAGGTACCAATACTCACACCTTTGTAAATATAATCCTACATTCCTATCCTACATTTTTGATCGACATTTTGGTTGTAATTATTATTTTATGTTTGTTCTAATTAGTATTGATTGGCTTCATTTTTCTAATTAGCTCCAATGAATATAATATATGTTTGATAAGGTCTGGACTCGATCGCCAAATCGAGCAAAATCAGTGGATAGTAAGATTTGAACATAATAATAACAATACCAGCCTGTAATTATTGTCCTACTGCAGAGCAAAGGCTCCTACTGCATCATGTCAAAACAAAGATTGGATTGTGCCTACACAATAATGATGTTAGAGGCGAAACTTTCCTCCAACACTTCAGGTGGAAGGGAATTGGGATCCATGGAGTTACTATGTGGTACTCAATACCTGTGTCATTACCATTAAATTTGCTTACCTGCTACAGCAAGATTAAAAGTTATCAAGATATCAATTATTATTCACTAAATATGGGCCGGTGCGTGACCAACCTGTGCGAGATATCGCATTATCCATCACCATTATGACAGTATCGTAATAAATCGCATGTACCTTTTGCAAAGTTTGTGATTAATGGCATACCTACTTTGATGATAAGTATTTTAATCATTTTTATATTACGATGGTTAAGAAAGGAGATCTCAGCAGCAACGATGCATTCTATCTATAAAGTACCATATTCATCACATCAATAAAGAAAGGTAACAGATGCCATCAATACTTCCATACAATTTGAAGTAACAATGGAAAGCTTGCAAAATGTGCGACGATGCAATTGGCGCGTCAGGAGAACCGCTCTCCTTTGTCAGGAGCTTCTTTGAAGTACTGTTTCGAGCCCTTACCTTCGTAGAGACCGTTGAAGTCGGATATAATGTTGATTCTTTCAACACAATGGCAAGAGTAATGTACTGTCAAGAGGATTCGTTGTCCACTTCATCTTGTGGTATCGAACAAAAACACGATTGTCGCTACTCTAATCGTAATACCTCTAGGGGTACGGACACACGCTTTTGAACATTAAACCTGTCACACAATGTTTAAAATATTAAATAAAGTATTTATATACAACCAGGGGCTATTAAATGGCCGCCGCAAAACCGCACTGATGACAGTCGCTCTGCGGGAAGAACCGAATTTATAGCCAAATCTGATTGGGGTGGAGGCCGACGTATTACGAAAGCGGCATTATTTTCAATATATTTTTAAGTATGATTCTGAATATGGTTTAAGATTGTATTAAAATTGGAAACATTAATTAAATTGGTTTGTTCGTAATCGTAACAGAAAACACGAATTCGCAGTGACACAATAACAAGCTTCGATAAGAAAGATTATATGGTTTAGTTTAAAGTTACCAACTTTACACTAAACCACTACACAAAACAATATTATGATAAGTAGAAATGTTACTGATTTGAAATAGATTTTTGAAAAATAAAATCGGATTGATGACTATCATCAATTATTGAGGAATAATATCATGGGCAATTAAACGACGTAGCTAGTTGATAATTATTTTGACGTCATATAAATAACAAACATTTATAAAAGTATATTATCTTAATAACTATATAACTACATTACCGTTTCCAGTTAACAGTCCTATCTTATCAATCTAATTAGCAGAAAACCCAAAAGTCCATCAGATACCAATCTTATTACAAATACATACTCAAAATAAAAAAGAGAACCCTTCATTTATATAATTATTATGATAATGGACTATAATTACTTGATAAATAAGTATTTTTGTTAATATACATAAAAGATTTGGACGATGTAAACGTTAGTATAAAAACATAAGCAGCGAATCACCAGCGACGCGACACGCAGGTGACGAAAAAATCGTCCTGTTGCAGAATGTCCAACTCGCAAAATGTTTTGCTTTTTCTTATGTTAAAAGAAAATTGATCATTTTGGGAAGTGGACGTTCTGCGAATTCGACATTCTACGATTTAAACATTCTACGTTTTAAACATTCCGCGGATTGAACTTTCGGTGAATTGAACATTCTGCGACTGAACGGAAAAACTTCCGATCAGATGAGGTTTATAGGTCTCTTGCTACACATTTTATGTAACATTCCAATTTGTGTTTTGCATTATCAGCATCGATTCACATTATACTCATAGAAAACTCTATTTCTGTTAACCCCTCCTATTCCGCTAAATATGCGGTAGAGGTTTAGAATAGAAATAGAGCGATATTAATTATAATATATTTATCTACTATGCGACGTTGACGTCGTCGGAATCTACGTGCAAAACTGAAAATTATGTTATTTCCCTTTCTTCCTTCTGATTATCAAAATTATGTATAAAGATTTGGCATCGTAAAACGTCTTCATCAGGGGCTGCAGTGCTAATAGTTTATTTTACGAAAGTGAACCTCTGTACACTCTATAAATCCCTATTACGACGGGGCAATATAGTGGCCGTGCACTCTGCCACACATCTACGTCATACTATGTATGTAGGTACAGGTGCACGATGCGGTTTTGAGGTATATATTTTACGTATAGTGTTGACATGTTGCATTGCACGATAGCTGCAGCAACGTTAGTATTGTAACCTCCTGTAATGCAGCCCAGTATTGCCTCGGGTAACTGATTTCAAGATTTTCAGCTTCCGGTCTAAACGGTAGATACCTATTGACACGACTTTGACCTTCGAACTTTATAACGAGATAAATAAAAATAAATTCAAATAACAACTGGGACTCCTATAGGTACAAGGTAGGGAATCCATAGCAAAACAAAAAATAATTTAACCGCGACCACGTAAGACATAGGTACATACATAAACTCAATCCTTTGACAACGTAAGACATTTTTTTTTAATAATTAAGTCGATATTGTAATAATTTACACAGAAAAACTCCGTAATTTTTTTTAGTAATATAAATCCCATCAAAAACATAAATGTGAAAATGGGAGCCAAGTTCAATAATAAGAATAAGCGTGGTTGTCGTCTTCGCCGACAAAAGAATTGAGATCTAAATGGGTGCCAAGTTCGGTAGATAATCCTGAAATTTATTTACACAAAGCAAATAACTTAAGATAAATTGAAGCTCAAGTTTGACTTGGCTAGTTTTTACCAGCAAACCGATTTTTTAGAAGAGTAAGATAATTATGTTGACCTTACAATATAAAAACAGTAACTTGCGTATACGCTATTGTATGTTATAACATAAAGAAGATAAGTTGATTAGCCAAATATAAGATAACTTGTATGTGAAAACTAGCCAAGCCAAATCTTGAGCTTCAATTTATCCTAAGTTATCTGCTTTGTGTAAATAAATTTCAGGATTATGTACAAAACTTGGCACCCATTTAGATCTCAATTCTTTTGTCGGCGAAGTCGACAACCACGCATATTCTTATTATTGAACTTGGCTCACATTTTCACATTTATGTTTTTGATGGGATATCATTACTTTTTGTAAAGAAATTATTATTATTCATCATTCAAAAGTAATCTGTAAAACGTTTATGCTGTATATTTTTCTTTTTTGTGCTATTTTCTACATTTTCTTGAACGTTAGAAATACTAAGTCCCCCCTTTATTTTTTTTATCATTTGCCTGTTAAGTATAATTTTATTTCCCACTTGAATCAAATAATCTGGTATACAAAACGATAAAAGCGACCTTTCATCGTGGAATTATGGAACCCATTCTCCTACGAAAGAAAAAGATTGTTGCTATTATAATTTCGCAAGGCGGTAGGTAATAAAAATCGATTTTTGAAAAATATTTCAAATCGTAACAATTCACAGCTGGACACCAAAGGAGATGTTTCATTTTCGGCCATAAGATGTACATTTATCGAAAAAGGGGAAAAAAATCCAAGAATTGAGGAAAAATATTCTTTCGTGAATTTAAACCTGATTTGATGTGCACAAAATATAATAAGTTTTCAATTATTGCCATATTCTATTCAACATGGCGTCCTATAGTTTGCATAGCCTGCTTTCGTTCTGAAATCATGTCAAATCAAAACATAATTCACGTAGACGTTAAATATGAAAGGTATGTGTTCTTGTACAATTAATAATTATTATTATTCTCTTAGCCATCTTTTTCGACTAATTCTAAGCTAGTGTGACGATTTCATCGTTAGAAAATTATTTATTCTTCTTTTTTGACGTGTACTTCTGAACGAAAAATTCAAAATGTCAGGTCACAGTCAGTCAGTAATTAACAAATATCAATTTCTAGGTTAGGTAAACGTCATCTTTACAACCTCTCACGGCTGTCATAACTCTCACGACAAACGTCAAACATTTTTAACTTTTATTTTGTGCATAAAAAACATTTAATATTATGAAAAAAATGTTACTGTAAGCTATTCAAGGTTTAGTTTCCCAGCTTTTGTAAAAGGTACACCTTATGGCCGGAGTCCCATACAAAAATGAAACATCTCCTTTCAACTTTCTAGGTCATCTGGAAGTGGGTTAGGTTTTTGATTCATATGTCAGTCAGTGTTAAAAATGCCGATTTTTAGACGTTAATATCTCAATAACCGTTTGAGCTGTATTTATGAAATTTGGGATTATAGTTAATCTCAGAGGTTTTAATGATTAAGCCAAATTTCATGTGTTTATGTTGAATACATTTTGAGTTAATGAGGGCTCAAAAGTGGCTTCAAATGGTTCGTGTAACACACACGGCTGCTGCGTCGCCAGTTCCTTTTTCTTTGAACTTGGCTTGACACGCTGCCGCGTGTCTAGATGTACGGAGGTTTTGACACAATGTTTTCTTTGCCGGTTGTCTTAATTTGGCTGAATAGACACTGGCAACATCCCAGCAGTAGGTACCTACACTGCTGACATCACACTTAATGCAACCACAAATCATAAATCCTCTTGTCAAGCTGCCGCCATTAGGTTTTCTTCAAAGATAAGTCGTGGACCCGTTCGCCCTGCATGATATGCACGCGAAAACAAAACATCGATTATCCGTGTACATAGCTGTATTCATGATAACATTTACAAAAGATTATGATTTAATAACATAATTAATTAGGTACTTGATAACAATCTGTCATACCTTAGATCGTTTTCTAGGTAGCGCAAAATGGGTGTGTTAGTTATAAAATTAGATATAAATAGCAGAAACCATTTTTTTCTATAAGTATGGAGATTGTTCTGCTTTTTTTTTATTGTTGGAAATTCCTCATGGATGCCCCTCGTCCGGGGAAGGCGAGGCGGTCTGCCGGGCTTTTACCGGCTAAAAACCCACGGTGTTCCTCCTCGTGACCGTTCGGCTGGGGTCGCGGGATTCGCAAAAGCATGCACCGCAACCCCGGCAAGATTGTTCTGCCTAACCTTTTTCGAAACTATTAAAATCGGCTTTCAGGCTGTTGAAATCAAGAGGCTATTTTGGTTAGAACACGTTTATTTATACACAAAAGCAATAATAACATACACCGACTTTCTGAGTTGAAGGAACAGATTTTGAGTGACAGATTCTTATTTTGAATATTAAAATACTGTCACACTTTCTATGTTGGTATTCCACCTCCATCACGCACCCTTAATCTGTAGTATCATGCATGCGCAAGATTATATTATATACTCTCTCATTACAAGTACCTACCTAACATATTACCTACATGTGCACGCACCCTTACACTACTCAGTGTGCACACACTCTAAGTACACAGTATATTCAGCAGGAGCTATCGTTCACTGATATACAATTTTTTACACAGCTCAATAACAAAAATACTAAACATAAACAAAATAAAATTATCTATTACAAATCATAACTCAAAATAAAATCACATCAAAAACAATATTAGTTAACACATTACATCATACATTGCTCGCCCCCTTAATAGATAATTTTTCTAAAAATTGCTTTAGTTTTGGGCCTGGTAAGGATTTTGTTAACATATCTGCCACCATATCTTGTGAAGGCATATATTTTACCTCAACCGCCTCATTCACTATAGCTTCGCGAACGTAATGAAACCTAATATCGATGTGTTTAGTCCTGTTATGGTTCATTTTATTTTTCGCTATTTTATGTGCTGATTGGTTGTCATTGTAAATGACTACCGGTTTGACACTAGTCCCCTTTGTTAAACTTATTAACAAATTTCTTAAATAAATAGCTTCTTTCGATGCTTGACTGAGGCCTATATATTCTACCTCTGTGGAGGATAGCGCCACACACCCTTGCTTTCGACTTTCCCAGGATACTATATTATCTCCTAGTCTAAAAATTAAACCTGTACAGGATTTCCTATCATATGACCCACCCCAATCCGCGTCTACGTAGCCATTTAATTCTAAGTTACCAGTCTTCTTAAACGTTAGTCCAAAGTTCGACGTCCCCTTTAAATATCTAAGCACCCGTTTAGCACATTTAAAATGTAATTCATCGTAACATGAATTAAATTGTGACAAAACACTAACAGCGTGCGCGATATCGGGCCTAGTACTTTGAGCTAAATAATTAAGACAACCTATGATAATTTGATATGGCAACTTACAACCGGAATCTGAAGCTTTCTCTAATCTGAGACCTACTTCCATCGGGGTTATGACTGGTTTACAATCAGTCATTTCAAAATCCTTCAAAACATTAAGAACGTACTGTTCTTGATCAAGATAAATAGCATTTTTATCTCTCCTAAGTCTCATGCCTAACACGTGTCTAGCAGGACCTAAATCCTCTTGATTTCAACAGGGCCCATAACCTGTTGAAATCAAGAGGCTATTTTGGTTAGAACACGTTTATTTATTCACAAAAGCAATAATAACATAAACAAAATAAAATTATCTATTACAAATCATAACTCAAAATAAAATCACATCAAAAACAATATTAGTTAACACATTACATCATACATTGCTCGCCCCCTTAATAGATAATTTTTCTAAAAATTGCTTTAGTTTTGGGCCTGGTAAGGATTTTGTTAACATATCTGCCACCATATCTTGTGAAGGCATACATTTTACCTCAACCGCCTCATTCACTATAGCTTCGCGAACGTAATGAAACCTCATATGATAGGAAATCCTGTACAGGTTTAATTTTTAGACTAGGAGATAATAT
This sequence comes from Amphipyra berbera, assembly GCA_910594945.2. NCBI lineage: Eukaryota > Metazoa > Arthropoda > Insecta > Lepidoptera > Noctuidae > Amphipyra > Amphipyra berbera. Next base: position 9,355,154 of record OU343127.1, read on the forward strand.
AGTATCTTGGGAAAGTCGAAAGCAAGGGTGTGTGGCGCTATCCTCCACAGAGGCAGAATATATAGGCCTCAGTCAAGCATCGAAAGAAGCTATTTATTTAAGAAATTTGTTAATAAGTTTAACAAAGGGGACTAGTGTCAAACCGGTAGTCATTTACAATGACAACCAATCAGCACATAAAATAGCGAAAAATAAAATGAACCATAACAGGACTAAACACATCGATATTATTATGTGATTATTGCTTCTAGACCTTTTTTTTTTGGAGCCTTGAGCTGGGCCCATAACCTGTTGAAATCAAGAGGCTATTTTGGTTAGAACACGTTTATTTATACACAAAAGCAATAATCACATACACCGACTTTCTGAGTTGAAGGAACAGATTTTGAGTGACAGATTCTTATTTTGAATATTAAAATACTGTCACACTTTCTATGTTGGTATTCCACCTCCATCACAGGCTAACCAAATGCGGCTGAATACCAATATTTTACATGGAGCAACTGCCATCGGACCTCGGCAACTGGACAATGCCAATATCCTAAGGTTAGACCGGTCGTCAGACTTTTGGGCTTCTTACCAGTAACGACTTTCATAGGTATTCCTACGACACCCGGGACCGGTGGTTTAACGTGCTCTCTGAGGCACGGAGGTATCTCGATGTGTAACAAATAGTCACCCATCCACGGACTGACCGCGGCAAACTCAGCTTAACCTTGCAGATCACAGGTTAATAAATCATGAGCCTCTCCGTGTAAGTATGTAGACTAGACTATGAACCACATAATTAACAAGGCGTAAGTTAAATAACAACAAAGTTAATTAGGTGTCCAGAACCTTTATCTATACTAATATTATAAAGAGGAAAGATTTGTAATTTTGTATGTAACGAATAAACTTAAAAACTACTGGACCCATTTCAAAAATTATTTTGCCGTTAGTAAGCTACATTATCACTGAGTAATATAGGCTATATTTATTACTGGAATAAAACTTCTTACGCGGGCGGAGCCGTGAGGACACAGCTAGTACGTTATAAACAGAGCCTACGCCGCCGCCGTAGCAAAAACAAGGAAATTTGGTAAACTAGTTGCGAAAGCATAATGACGTCCCGTCATGGACGTACCGCGTACTTACACGCACACGATTACGTACGAACGTACGGGCGTACGATTACGGTTTAGTGTCGTAACAGTTCTAAATAAGCAACACGCCCACGCTCACGAATCGTGGCGCGTAATTCGCGTGTTCCGCATTTCGGGATTTAGATAAAGCTTTAAATTTTCGCTAATTAATGGTAAAGTCTAAACAGATTAAAATCAATACTGGTCTCAACAAAGCCATTAAATTTAATTTAATCTATCTCTTTATAGTGACAAGCAACAATTTAACACACATACATCATAATATTGCTTATCTTTAAATCAAACAACTTATGTATTCAGCAGTTGTTGGGTGTATAATTTAAAAAACAGAATTTTTTACTTTATACATCTTATTGAGGCTGACTGTACGCATAATTCTTCTCTTCGTACGGACGGTACTTAAGTACGTCCGGCGTACCCTGGGCCAGTCAGCCACGCTACCAACCTTGCTGACTGGCTAATCTTCTCACCCAGGCATGAACTACTCTCGTTTAGCTCTTGCTGTCACGAGAGAAAAAGAGAGAACAAGGTTAAAGTTTATTTTCTTATATTTTTAAAAAACTAAATGAAAACTTATAAACTCGAACTTATTATTCTGTATTCCGTTACAATGGATTACCATGTAATACAATAAATCCAAAGGTGCATATATTCTACATCTGACCCTAATGCTATACACATCGCAATAAGTGATCAATGCTTTTACCTAATTCCGATCTTATTATTATGTCACGGAACTGAACTTTTGGTTCGCCTGACGGTTTCATTACGCAAAAGAAGTGGATTTTATTTGGCTTGATTTTATTTTATTACTGTTTTCGTTTATAACTTGCTAGTATTACAAACAAAAGTAACACCAAGCCAACTCGATTAAAAATTCAATATATCTCTCCAAAACCGCCAATATTCTAGCTAAAGTTGATTAGTTTAGATTGATTTCGAAACTAGAATGAACTGCCAACAATACATCGTGTGCAAATGCACCTTTTGAAAAGCATTGTAACAATGATTTCATCAGTCTGGGAATAGTAAAGGAGTGAACGTGCTTGGCGAACAAAACACTATACATTTTACTAATAAACATTGAATAAAGTGATGTCATGTATAATGGCAGCATAACTATACATTTGTTTATGTACACGCTTAGAACTTTATTTTGCGTTAATTAGTAAGGGGGAAGAGTACGTAACTCCTTCGTGTAAACTTTATGATGTTATTGTGTGCTCGAGTCTTTATCGTAGAAAAAATTGCTGTATAAGTACGTACCTACACTTCATTCCAAAAAACGTAATAACATTTCCGACTGAAAAGGTTGGATTTTTTCACAAATAGGAACACGACATGTAATTGGTGGGTCAGTATTGTCCTGATAAATGATATAAATAATACTTATTATACAACATTAATGACTTAATACATTTTCTGGCCTTATGATGTATCCTGCAATAAAGATTTTCAGAAAAGGTTTGTGTGTCACGAAAACCTTCTCTACACTGAAAGTAATATAGCCATTCTTCGTACATCAAATAAACATTGAATTGATTAATAAAACTCTCTAGTTTCCAGTTTCTATAATATTAAATAAAAAGCTATATAGGTACGCTTTCGTGCAAAGAGATGGCTTTCCTATCTGTGCATACCAATTCACTAATCGGATCGTTTCCGGTCAGTGCATGTTTTACCCCCTCACTCCCAGTTTTTCCAACTCCACCTCACACCCCTACCTGCATATAGTGAACTGCGCAATATTTTAACATCGGGTGCAATAACTGATCAAAGACCGATAATTTTATATTTCACTGGTTTTAATCAACGTAATTGTTGGTTACGTTATTAGTGAATTGGACACTAATGAATTTTGATTCAGGTTTTGCCCTTTCATTTCTGATATAATTATTATGGTTATTAATAACATAATACTTTAGTATTTTTTGTACCTACTATGTTAGGGTCGGCTTCCAGTTTAAACAGATTTTTGCCATCTGACCTGCAACCCAATAAATGAAGCATGGTCGACATCCAAGGTTAGACGATTTGCTCTACTGAGTGCACATACCTTCTTTTGTATTCCGATATTTATAGGTAGACGGATCCTACTCTCCAAGGAACGGAAGGTTCTTACACTGGTAAAGAACGATTTCTTATCCACGTTACGACAGTTGCGGATATCGAAATGAGTCATTCAGCTAAATAGCTAATTTAATGTTAGCAAAGAACTCCACAAAAATATAAAAATATTGTTTGTTGAAGGCTCTTCCTATTTTTTGCTGCTGAAGCTTCGATTCCTATTCCCCCGTTTCTAACAAAATATTGACACCACTTGAAAAACTTGAGGAAGAATTGACTACGGTAATAAAAAATCTATAATGGCTTACTTTGGTTTGTTTGCATACAGGCACTAATATACCAAGTTGGGATACGACTTCATTTAAAACTTCTACCAAAAGTTTGATGTTCAAGAAAAATGTACTGCGAGCGCGAGCGGTGTGTTCTATAATATGAAAATGTCACATAAGAATTAAGCGGTATAATTTTACTTTTGAAATTTAAAAGAAGTACATAAAGGACTTTTATAAATTGACTCTGTTAAATTGAGCTAGTTTATAAAATTCTCCACGAGTACCGTTTGATTGTACAAAATTGACTGAAAGTGCATTCAAATAAAGTGAATACTGATAGAATAAAGAGATAGAAAGCTCCAGCCGGGGCTGGGCCGGTAATATTGTCACAAATTGTCTGCACTCTGCTCTATCAAATAAGATAATCGACTTTAAAATTCAAAGAAAAACAACTAAGTAGGTTAAGTTCGAATGTTTGTTTAAAACTAGTACAGGTATTTGATGATGTAATAATTAATGACTTTGATATTTGACATAAATGAGTAAACTGAATAGGTAAACTATTTTAAGTTATATTAATAGCGGTGCTTATCTCTCGTTATCACAAAGTTGTATAATAAAGGAAATCGGGCACCGTCATCATCGCTAGTTTACATGGGACGCGGGACGGGGGTACTTTTGAATTGAATCATTAAACTTAAGCTAGGGGCCGATTCTCAACTATTATGAATAGATAAAATTTAACCCCCGGTAAGTTTAATTGGCAACCCACCGCAATTAAACTAATTTAGATTAGCCGATAAAACACTTTAACTATTTGGCAAGACTATATAGGTTTTATGTTTCCTAGTTGTTTTCTTAGTTTTACGTTCTTAAAATCATACAGGTGTTGGTGTCTTCTCTTCGGGAACTTGAACGAATAACAACACTGCTTCCTTTTGTGTCAGGTAACACTAAATAGGTACTGGGTTATACATCGGGCTACCATCGGTGATTGAAGAAAAAAATGTCTGAGCACTACTAAAATCTAGTGGAAATATTTAGTTTAGGGCATGATACTGAAAGTTACTATAAATACATCTAAAAACTTGTATAAGAACGTATGTATATGATGTAGTAATTTGAGAAAGGTCATTGAATTAGTAATCTTTCAGGGCAAGGGTCGAGCGCCGGGACGGGACCCGAGACCGACTCTATTAACCGGGAGCCATACACCGTTCTACGCTTCCATGGAATAAGGGAGAATTAGCTCGGTTTGTTCACCCTTGGTGGGCTTATTACTAAAACTACAGAAAACATTAAGGTCTATGTGGATAGACCGTAATATGTATTTCCTTTAGGTTTATAGAACACGAACTCTCCGTAAGCAGAAAATATGTATATGGGATCCTAAAAACGTACTAACAAAAGACGTAATAATAAAAGACATGATGTCGACTCTACCATAGGGCTGTGTCATCACCTGTTAGCCCAGGTGTATACGGAGGCACCGGCCGCGCAGGCGACACAGTTTAGTCACAATTTTACAATCCATACAGTTAGGCAACGCCTACATGGGCGGTGACATCGCCCAACATCAAAAGCGTTGCTTACTCATGTAAGAAAACTTGTAGCATAAACCAAGCGGTTCACCAGCACGTCGTCAGTAAAATTTTTGAAATCAAAACCATCTAGTGTATCATCCATGAACTTGTTTCGATTTAATTTTACGGGATTAACTCCATCCCGCTGACCAGCGAAGGGTTGTATACAATGTGGCGAACGAATCTATTACTTTAGTCATTATACGCGACTTATTCTATATTGAAGCCTTTAAACTTAATTGAATTGTTTTCATTGTTAATCGAAGGTTTAAAGGCGTATCATGACGTAATCATAATATTTTTTTATTGGTTATATGTTATATTAATTGTACACACGTGTTATTCTACATTAAAAGGTACCTAGTATTTGATGAATTTCCATGGTTTTTTAGTAAAGTAATACCAGGATTATGATGACAAGACACTGTTGAGTTTTTCTCCTAGGAAAAAGAAATGCGTAATGTAGGTTATAGATAATTATAGTAAACGTTATTGAATACCTAAGTAATGTTATATCATAGGATTTAAAATAATACTTTTGGATAACATTTCTCCAATCTTCTTAGATTAATATGTTGACGATAATATAATGTCATCAAGTGATTTAAACGGGATTACGATGATGGAAATAATTATTATCATATCTCATATTCAGCGTAATGTGGCTGGCAGAATAATGACTCACCTGAAAAAACAAAGCAATAGATAACTAGATAAATAGCTATAAAAAGTAAATAGGTACATTAACTAAATCTTGCTGGGGAGTTGGATGTCTTTAGTAATACTGAAGTTCACAAAGAACTAATCTTCTTTACATAGTATAAAACAAATTCGCTCCCGCTTTCTGTAGGGTTAGATCTTTTAAACTACGCAACGGATTTTAATGCAGTTTTCAGCAATAGAATAGTGATTCAAGAGGAAGGTTTATATGCCTCATATTAGTATCTACATTGCACCCGCGCGAAGCCGGGGTGGGTCGCTAGTTTTGAATAAATGAGTTTTTGAGTTTAAGTTTGAAATAATATATTTTGTACTTTCGTGGAGCACCCAGCTTGATGATTACGACCAGTATTCATATATTGCTGGACATAGGTTTAGTCTCGGAGTAGAACCAAGACTAAACCTATGTCCAGCAATGGACTGCGATAGGCTATTATTGACGAAACTTATAGCTGGATGACTTCCTTTATTTAGCTGGTTTGTCCGTTACCTACAGAATAATCCTACGCGCATGCTACGCGCTCAAGACGCGTAGCACCTTTTTGAGGTGGAGAGTAGTGGAAACAAACCGATCTCACGAATGCAATGCAATTAACTACTTGCGTGTAGTTACGTTGCATATTATGACAAGTATTTTTCTAAAACTTCTATCTACTTTCATAGAAAACATTGTAAGTTGTCCAGATGTCATATTGCATCGCACACGTTGCACACGTAAAATCGGCCTGTGTTTAACATTCAATCTTATAGTTTGTGTATTAAAAAATGTTGTAGTTTTCTAGTGGTATAAACGATCGAATAGTGTCATCAGTGTCTGTCCGTCGACTAGGTATGCTTGGTCTCCTAACTATGTTAGTACCTAACTGACGAGTTTATTTAAGAACTCTATAATGTCTATAGATATCTGCTTTACTGTGTCAACAATCACGTTTCTTTATTCTAACCTAGAGTAGGGTAGGTATACCCTACTCTACCTACCCTACCTACCCTACCTACCCTACCTACCCTACCTACCCTACCTACCCTACCTACCCTACATACCCTACCTGAGACTTCAAAATAAATTATAGTCTATATGTTGCCGAGGACTAATAGCTACATAACAAAAAAAGTTTCATCTAAGTCCTTCTAGTAGTTTTTGTGTTAAAGCCGGACAACAGACAGACAGACAAAAATTTCGAAATGAATTTTTTTGGCTTGTGTTACTTGTATGAAGGCCCCTAAGGGTATTTTTTTTAGTTTTTATTCAATGTACAGAATTTAACTCTTCTACAGTTTTATTATATGTATAGATTACTACCAAGACTACCAACGCAAACTAGATATCCATTTACCTATTATGGAGTCGATTAGCTACAAAACACTTTTGACATATTCAGGTATTTCAATAAATTTGTAAAGATAGGCACTTACTTAATCACAATAATCTATCAAATCATCCCTGATAACAAAGATACTTTTGATGAACCTATAAAACAAAATCAATATTGTCAATTTATCTTTCAAAGATAGACGTTCTTGATGTTTTGTATTTTATTTTCATTGGTGTGCAAGACTAAAATAATTAATGAAGATGACGAAAATGAACGATGAGAAGATGAATGTGGCCAGGTAAGCGCGCATAATGTGAATGACATATTTTTTATCAGGTTTTTCTAGAAATCAGCACTAGTTGTTCTATACGCTGTACTCAAACAATAAACAAGTACTAAACATTCTAAAATATATGTTTTTTCCGTGCACGTCTTTTCGTTATTTTCTTGTATAGAGCTTGCTTATTGCTTCGCAAGTTCGAGAAGTCCGACTCGAACTTGGCTGGTAATTTCAGACGCAGTGAGAGTTTTTGTTATGTGGTGATGGTTAAATTAGTTTAACGGTTCAATCCCATGTGTTATGTGATGATTAAATGGTTCAACAAAAGATTAAAACTGTTCATCTCTAGCACTGCATCTCTACATATTTCTTTTTTTTATATGCTTTCACTTTGTCACTTTCTGATCTTGTTCTGGAGCCTTGTACATCCTATTCTTACCATATACATACATTCTAGTTTAGGTACAGCAGCCTACATAGACCACTGCTTTTGGAAACAGATTCGTTTAATCACAAACGCTTCTTCATCGTTTAGGACGTGATAAATTTGCATTAAAAAAACTTCATGTCAAGAACTAATTTAAGCATTACCTACCTTTTTCAATTACTTCAACTATATAAAAAGTTTTGGACATTGTAAATCCGTTGAAAACCACTGGATTATAGTACGGTTAATATCATAGACCGATTTATCGTTCAAGCTTATGGTGAGGGCATTAAATGAAATTGCAAAGCCACTGCTGGTCCGCCACCCGCTGGTAATATTATACAAAGCAAAGTTTTGTTTGTTTGTTAAGGATTCACACAATCACGACTTATCCGATTAATTTCAAACTTTCACAATCGAATACAGCTTATAGTGTTCTGGATATAGAGTTAGGTACAACATCGATGGCTCTATAAAACAAACCTACAATATTACTATTATCATGTACTGTTTTGTTATCATCGAAAAGAGAGTCAATTTTATGCTGATGTAGCGGGTAGCGTCTACTCACTTGTATTTAACAACAACATGCTTCATATAAATTAGTTACCGGTAAACCGGGGTATTTTGAACCATGTGGTAACTTTGATAAAAAAATTGTTTCGTAATAAAACTCAAATTGAACGAACGCATTCTTCCTATTATTTTTTTTACAATTGGCAGCATTGAACGTCACTGTTAGCGTGTGATTAGTCGTAGTGGGTGGATCCTTGCCGGTTCGTGAAAAATTATTAAAAATATGTCAGTAATAGTTTTGTGTAATTATTATTTATTCCTTGGGGTTACTTTCGAATTCCTTGAAAAAAAGGGAGGTATCATAGTTTAACATTTTTTACCGACATTTTTTTTTTCAAAAAGTCAGTAGATAAATTATAATTTTATTCAAGAAGTAGTTATCATAAACAAAATCGATATTTGCATTTTTTTATTTTCGCTCTCATATTTCAAGAGAAAAATACATTTTAATTTTGAAATTGATCTAAGTAACCCCGGTTTACTAAAGTGGTGGCTAAAATAGGAGGTACTTATGAGGCTTCCATGGTCACGTAAGGTGCACAAAGCCTCGAGAAAAAAGTAGACAATAAAAACATAAGTATAATCATCCACAAACAGCCTATCGCGAGATCATGGCATACATGAGCCTCTTCTAAACAAAGAAGGTTTTGTCTGTGATCAAAACGCTGAACAAGCCGGTTGATGACCACAGGTGGTGCTGCTGCCCTTTATTTGCCTAAGATATTTAAACGAGCAATGATAAATTAGATGTCAACAGACGTTACCAACCCAAACACTGCTCGGGCAGTAGCGTTACCAATGTAACAGTACTCTGCCACAAAAAAGTTACTCGCCACAATAAGTAAAATAGGCATAATCCTTCCCTCTTGGAATATGTTTCCAGCTGTGGTCACCAATAATCCTACTTTAAGATACCTACAAAAAGTAAAAACATTCCACTAAAATGTCAGTTCCCATCAAATGCTTACAATACTTTACCTCCCTACGTAGCATACGTTCAGCTTTCAGTTAGATCCGTTCGTGCCAAGGTTAATCACTTACTTAATTTGCCTAACAGAGAAATTACAGAAATTATTATAAGATGAAGTGCTAAAAGGTTCAGCAACGTACAATCAAATGGAGTTTGTTAAATAAAGTTATGTTTTTAAATAGCATTTTTTAAATGTTTTTTAACATATTTACATGCTAGGAGTCTTATGATAGCGATCGATAATTATAATTTAAATTTCCTATCTTTTACCAAAGTTAGATAATATTTATCTGAGGCATTTTGACGTTTTAACAGATTTTCTTAACAAGAGCTGTAAAGACTTCAAAATCCCTCAGATAAAACTTATCTGACTTTGGTAAAATCGGTCCTAAGGTAGATAACATAAAATATCGGTTAGCGTACTAAGATTAACATCAAACAAACTTTAACGCCATTATCTTCATGTTATGGAGAAACTTCATTGATTGCACCATTTACTAAGACGAAGGGTCTCATTAAAGTTAGGTAATTATTTATCTTCAAAACTCTGTAGCGGCTGAAGTTGCCGGATATCAATTTCGTGTACGTGATAGGTGAGCTACTCTCGAAATCTCGACGACGCGACATTGTTTTGTTACCCGAAAGGTAATTTTAATACCTACATAGGTACCTACATACACAGTTGTGTTTGTAGAGAACTAATTTTTTAAACGTTGGACTTGTAGATTATACAAATAATAATGATACGACCATTTATTTTTTGATGGTACTATATGATATTTTAGCAAATAATGTAAAATAGATGCTATATGAAAATACTGATTTCACACCAAGCATTAGCTGAAACCACCTTTCGGAAATCAATGTTAAAACCCAGTCTTTTTTATGCAACTAGAGCAGATTAAAGGCTCTATTATGAGACATCAACACTAGGTACAAATTAATTACACATTCAACGATAATCTGCGATGACACATATCACGAGTTATAAAAATAATCTATTTGCTGCATTTAAAAGGATCTTTTGAATTTGTGACACATCTTCAGAATTTTCTAATTATGTAGTTCGTAATATGGTTTACTCGTGATGTCACCCGCAAAGCATAGGTAGGTATATCAAGATAACACGAGCCTGCCTCAGAGGGTTAACATTCATATTCTCGACGGGTGCGTCTCGAAAGTCTCAGGCTCAAGTTCTATAAATTTGAAACCCGCTGGTTCGAAACAAGTTGAATCAACGTTGCAAAAAGTACAGGATCGAATATTCGCTGTATTGTAAAACGTTGAACATTATTTTAGACATTATTTTTTTGGATGTGAAACATCTAATGCGGCGGTCCGGGTATGAGGGTGGCTGTTTCGTGGCGACGCCCTCCATGGTAAACATTCGTTACTCGTCTACTCTCTTCGGTTTGATCCGGCCAATCAAGTCAGTCATTCAACGTTTCACATCTGCCACGCGTCCTGCGACTGCTTTTTTTTGCTAGAACCATTGCTCCACGCTAGGATTTCTCGTGTATCGTGGGTGCGTTTAAAAACACAAATCTCACACACACAAAGGCCCGTCGAAAATATGAATTTCGACCCTTTAAGGCAGATTCAGATAACACTATTTCAAGCTGCAGGCTGCAGAGAATTATCGGTCCGAAAAACCCAATAACATTCTCTTTGACCTAGGACTCGAACAAAAGTTGGTTGTAAACAATAGTACCAAACAATCTTGGAGGAGCATTATAACTACGTCAGTAACATGTCCTAAAACGTAGGGTTTAAACAGCTTCAGGTCACCGAACCGAACTTTATTTTGGGCTACAATTGGGTAGCATTAGCCCTACTGTGTGATCGAAATCCTAAAGTCCCTAGTGATCCTAAACCGATTACAGGATATACGTATCAATGGGTTGATTGTATTGATGATGAACGAACAAATTGGAAAACACAAAGGGAGACAAAAGCAAATATTTTAAAATTATTGTTTACTTCGACCGCTCGATGCCGTGAATAGAAGAGTAAACACGTGTACCTAACTTTGTAATAATCAGCCGTATGAAATGCTGTTAAGTGCATAATAATAACACTAAGTACTTTGATTTATGCATGTAATAAGTATTATACCTGTAACTAAATATTTTTATCATAACCTTGACAAATTGTAACAGGTACCAAGTCTACTGTAGGTAATCGGTATTGTTGAATACTCGATAGTTATCATGTCACACTTATTTATCAATTCAAACAATCATCTATGGAGATATAGCAAGCCCCTTGACAGTTTGGATATTGCACTAACAAAACACTAAAAAAACGATTAAAATAAAAACATTTTAAATAGGTAATACGTTTTCTTACACAAAGAAACCGTCTGGATTTGGTATTTTGATAAACTTTATCTCGGAAAATACTTGAGAATTAAATTATATGATTACGAATCATTACAATTAATCAGATTAAGTATTATTCTGTGTTAATATTATTATGACGCTGTTATGAATCAAGATTTTCATGAGATTATTTCATGAAAATCGCCTGAATCAAAAAAAGCGTCATATCTCAGAGGCGTGTCGTATCTTATTAGATATGGTCCACTATAAATTGCCTAGATTTTCTAAATATCGTCGACATAGTCCTGTCTATCAGCGTATAGACATATAGTTGCATACTTGGTTTGCTAAGTTTAGTGTAAAGGGTTGCAGTGTAGCAACAAGTAAAATGGCGCGTTTGTTTATTGTGTTGGCAGCCATCGTGGCTGCAGTGGCTTCCATGCCCACGGAAATACCGGAGCCTGGTCAACTCGCCTTCGTCCTCAATGAAGATGACTTTGAAGACTACCTCGACACCTGGCTTGAACTCGAACAGGCTAAATATGGCAACGCATCCGCTTCAGCCTCCCCACGAAGTGGTAAGACAACTTTCTTTATTTATTTGTGTAATTTTGCCCATACAATCATTATTGAGCTCTATAGTGAATGCTAAATTTGTGTTCAGGTTGCACGATTAGAGTAAACGGCGACCTCGGACAGCCGCAGCCTGTGTATCTACACAGAAACAATTACCCTGTGCCGACCGGCAATAGCGGTCAAATCCACCTCAACACCGGTGAACAAGTCATCGTCGCTTGCACCGGTTCCGGACGCACCATCCAGCACCCCAGTGCAACTGCATCCGTAGCCACAGCTGTAAGTTTTTACCGTTCTCAAAAAACACAATTTCGTTATTTTACAACGAATTTCTATAAAATACCTAACGGTGGATTCCAACAAAATAATATTCCATCTGAGTTGCTTGAATTTAGGTATACACCTCTCATAATGTTCTTTTTTAAAAATAAATTGGGCGCGCCAACGAATTCTCGGATTTGTTTTCCCGTCCAAAACAAATTTCATGGAACTACATAATTACAATTTCAGACAGCAACGTGTGTGAATAACGCGCTGGTTTCCGGCGCGGGCTGGCTGAACGGTAATGGAGCTTTCGGTCAACTGACTTGCTCTGCACATTCGTACCACGACGCCGTATTCACCTCTGACAGATGCTTCAATAATAACCTTGTTATTAGGTTTGTACATTTTTTAAACAGATTAAAATTGTTGTTTTATAAATTACTAGCTGTGTCCTCACGGGCCGCCCATAGCCTATGTTACTCAGTGATAATGTAGCTTTCTAACGGCACAAGAATTTTTGAAATCCGTCCAGTAGTTTTTAAGTTTATTAGTTACATACAAAAATACTAATCTTTCCTTTTTATAATATTAGGATAGATAATACATACTTTTTTAGGAAACTCCAAATCATAATAATTAGTTTTAGGTACGGCCTCGATAGTGTGTTGAAAACTCTTTAGAGGGGCTTTTCCAGACGCGCATTTATTTATGAAAAACTTACATTACAGTATTATCATAAAATGGTCCTTGTATTTTACGATGCAGTAAAACAAATTTATCATTCAAGATTTGGATTTTTCAATCGTATTTTCATCTTCTTTCAGGATTGGTTTCATCGTTAACAACGTGTTCTATCCTCTGTACTGGTCTTGCTTCGACCAGAGTCGCCTCGAAGTACTTTACGTGTGGTATGAACAGAATACCCCCAATGCTGTGCACCAGACAGGTGTCGACAGGCCTAGCTGGTTGGGTAAGAATCATACAATTAATTTTAATTGTAATACATAAATCTACATAATGCTGGAATAATAAAATTACTATTTTGTCTGGCAATAACACAATTTCTTTTTTCTAGCTGGTTCTTTCTTCCCTGGTGTGGCTATTAACACACTGTACACCCAGGTCGCACAAAAAGCTATGATTGCCAATCTTGTAGGCAGTGCCCTGGCTGACAAATATGTCACAAACCTTCAATTCCTTGCACGTGGTCACCTTGCGGCTAAAACCGACTTCATCTATGCCACCGGTCAGAGAGCCTCCTTCTACTTCATCAATGCTGCTCCTCAGTGGCAGCCCTTCAACGCTGGCAACTGGAACTGGCTGGAGCAAGTAAGTAAACGATATAAATAAAAGTAAGTTAAACTTACGTAAAAATAAAACCTGTCTTATTAGTAATTGCAACCTCACTAATGACCTAGAAGTTAATAGATTCTTTAATTGAAAATCTTTCGAATGTCGTGAAATTCATTAACAAAATCCTTTCTGCTCACAGAACCTCCGTGCCCGCATTGGTGAAGCTGGTTACAACACACTCATCTACACTGGGACCTTCGGTGTGTCTCAGCTGCGCGACCAGAACAACCGCCTCGTCGACATCTACCTGCACCGGGATGCCAACAACAACCCTCAGCTCCCCGTGCCTCTCTACTATTACAAGGTAACGCTTATACCTCGAAGCCGCTCAATTAGGGCCGATTTCACCATTTGTATTCGAAACCAAGTTTAATAAAACTACGTTTTGCTTAATCGAGTTTATAGTTCGATTCTAATCTTGGCTTTCGTTAAACGGATTTCACCAGGTACAATTTGATTGCGTTCACGAAAACGAAGTTTAGTGACATAAAGCGTAAACATCGCCTTAAATATAAGGGCAGATGTCATGTTATACAGGTGTGGTCGGAGTGAAGCAATAGCTGCACTGACTCTGTGCACAATTCTATGCGCAGTAGAAGTGCTGAATCCACTTAAATCTGCAGCAGTCATTTGATAACACTCAGTTGCGTAGAAACGCAGAGCACATAACAATTGATTGATGGGAGATACACTGTGATTCATATTTGATGGAAACTCTAATTTATCCTCAATAGACTCCAGTACAGTCAGGACTGTTGACTTCGTGAGACGGAATCTTGTTACGAAGTCTTGGTCATCAAGAGTGTCGAAGTGTTCTTCTCTCTCACGTATCCATCTCGGGCGCCTTGAGCGACGAAGAATACACTCATCCTCATCGTTATCCTCAAAACCTAGTGACAATGCTCTTTCCATCTTTGAATTATCACACAACTATAAACACGAGTATTTGTTTTTAGGTTAGAAGCTCCAAACAAAAGAATAAAACGCGTTTTACAGAGCTAAACGCCAAAAATCGGCCGATCAGAATTTAAACTCAGTTATGCTCTAACTGCGTTTAGTGTACGTTGGTGAAATGCAATTTGGAGCTCTAAACTCCGTTAAACGCGTAAACCGAGTTTAGGTCGAACTAATCGCGTTTATTTTTAACGGTGAAATCGGCCCTTAGTTATCCACAATAAGTTTAGCGAATCTATTATCTAGCTACAGCTACATTAAAATTACTGAACTGATTTTCTCCTAATTTGCCCAAAACTTAATTCTATAAAAGTTAATTACATTATTTGATCAATATTATTTTGTATACAGGTTCGACAAACCAAATCTTAAATTTAAATGTTTTGATAGGCAATTATCGCTGGTAATTGATTGTTCTAATACTTTAATTATCTAATCTACCATTCTTTAGGTGGTATACGACGCGTCTCGTCGCATCGGCACGGCGTTCGTTAGCATCAACAATCCTTACTACACGGAATCTGAGGCGCGCGCTTTGACCTTCTGCACGGACCGCTGCCGCAACAACAACGCGTTCAGCTGGCTCAGATGGCAGCCTGACCGCATTGACATCGGATACAGTTTCTGCTGCACAGTGGATGACTTCAGGAGAACTATTCCGCATCTACCCGCTTTTACTGTCAACGGTCTTCTCGCCTAAGCACATTCACCATTTTCCGCCTATACCTACATATAGTAAAAAAGGCTGAAATATGTTTTATGTAAATATCTAGATATATTTTGATATTAAAAGAAACAACAGCAAATCAAAACGTGTTTTTATTATTATCTATACATATAAAATGCTTTGTGAATGATTTGTGATTCCTGAATGACTGACTGACGGATCAACGCACAGCCTAAGCCGCTGATCGTAGAGACCTGAAACTTCGAGAGTGTGTTCTTTGTATGACGTAGGCATCCGATAAGAAAGGATTTCCCGAAATTCTACCCCTAAGGGGGTGAAAAAGGGGGGCAAAGTTTGTATGGGACAACATGATTCCTTGGTCCAATATACTTCAAATTTTGCATAATCCTTTTTTAACAGATGGAAGACGTGTTTCGTATTTTATTGAAATTCATCTCCTAACGGGGTTAAAAAGGGGAAGAAAGTTATTTCTCATAGTTTTCTTTTAGTTTGTCTTATAAGTTTAATTTAGTGTGTATTGTTTTTCACATTTATAAATTTGTCTGTGTCCATTTTTAAAAATGGGAGCAGAATTGGCTAACATCAATTGGAAATTAATAAACCTTAAATTTTGGCAGCGGGTACCTTTTATAACGTAGGCATCCACTAAGGAAGGATTTTTCAAAATTTCTCCCCTAAGCGGATGAAAAAAAATCACAGAAGCGAAGCTGTGGGCAAAAGCTAGTCTGATATAAAAGCGGACGGAAACTGACTGACTGAACTATCAACGAACAGCCTTAACCGCTAGGGTTAGAAACATGAAATTTTGGCAGTATGTAACATTTATAACGTAGGCATCCGATAAGGAAGGATTTTTGGTCATTCCACCCCTAAAAGAGGGTGCAATGGGGTATTAAAATTACAATCTTCAATTGGCTACCTCAAACCGTTTCTAAGAATAAGGGTCTTGACAGACAGACACAGTGTTTAAAAAAAGTGTACATTTTTTGTTTACAAACTGCCATTTTACAACAATTCATGGAAGCGAAGCTGCGTCGTTTGAGTTAGTTTAACTTCAACTATAAAGAACTGATTAAAAGTAAATATTAACTAGCCTATTAATCAACGATAAATTTTATTTTAAAGATGAACAGTAGTCTATGTCAAACATTATTAAGCATTGTTATCACTGCTCGCTGAACCCACTCTAACTGAAGCATGAGTCATGACAGCCTTTGATCAGCTAGTAATACAGTTGGTACAGCAGCAGCGATTGACATAATGCTTGGTAAACATAAAAATCAATGATTCAGGCTTAGCGGCATTGCTTAATTGTTTCATGACGTATAGGATAATAGGATTGTTCCAACACTTCCAACTTTTGTGGACAGGGAATCGAGGTGCCCACGTAAATAAAACATTTAATTATTCAACACCTTTAGGCAATGCTTTACAAAAAATACATAATCATGTTTACTTTTAATAACTTTGTCCTAGTTAGCTTTAGAGATCATATCGTCGTATCCTACGAATAAAGACACAACTATAAAATGCCAACTTTTCAGGAGGAACGTTTTTTTGTTTTATTTCAACAATAAAAGTAATTTTCGAATTGTTTACATTTAAAACAATGCTTGACTGTTTTGGGGTTGTTATTAAATTGCTACTTTTGATTCAATATTTCTACTTAATTTGTCCCCTATGTCTTTATTCGCCGGTTTAAAATGTGTTCTATTAGACATTATTAGTGACATTATGGCTTTTTTCTTCGGAATATTCTCGGTCGTAAGAGCATTAAGGGCTTTTTATTGTTTTCATCTGAGAATAATTTAAAATACTGTGAAACATCAATATGTGTAAAAAGAAGAAACAGTGTATTGGAAGAAACGAACTTTAATATTCTCAACCTCTGAGAAAAACAAAAATCTTTTTTTATTTAAGTGGATCAAATTATAAATCCCATTCTCATTTTATTATTATTTCCTTTATTCATTTGCAATACATACTTAATTACATTTTAAAATATTTCAAAATACAAATAAAAATATAAAAAATAGTAGCACACTGGCATCGGAAACGGGGTCCAACCTACCGGTGGCCAGGACCTCAGAGAGAGAAACTTCCTAACAATGCGCGCCATGTCCAGAAGTACCGCTTTCTGTATCAGGCCCCTGACCCAGCCGCCCAACGAGAGCCTCATCAGTTGTTGGTTGTGGCCCTTGGCTATTAAGCCTTTGGCCGTAACGACTGCTGAGTCAACCTGCCACATGTCGACGACCTCGTGTGCCATGTCTTGATACTTAATTTCTTTATCCTTCTCGGCTTTCACAAGGTTCACGTCATGCGGAACAGTGATATCAACAATCATTGTAAGACGCTCTGATCGATCTATCGCCACTATGTCAGGCTTATTGGCAACAATAGTCCCGTTGGTTATGATAAATCGATCTCAGTACAATGTGACATGACCAATCTCGAGAACTGGGTCGGGCACATACTTGTAGTATGGTACCTACTTCTGCGTCCACAAGGTTGTATTTCAGAGCAAGTTGCTGGTGGATAATCCTAGCCACTAGGTTGTGTCTGTGCAAATACTCGCCATTAGCAAGACGAGAACAACCAGAAATAATATGTCGAATGGATTCACCGGGACAGTGGCATGCCCGACAGATGTTAACCGTGCCGTCCTTCACAATATATTTTCGGTAGTTGTTCGTCATCATAACTTCGTCCATAATTGCACAGACAAAACCTTCGGTTACCCCAATGAGATCACCGAAACGTAGCCAGGCTACGGACGGTAGGAAATCTACATCGGGCCCGTGAAGGGGCCGGTAGAAGCGTCCGTGAAGCTCTAAGAAATCACGAAGACATAATGTTAACAGTAATAATACATCGTGCCTCGAGGCAACGGGGGTAGTGAGGAAGGGTTCGTGGCTTATTAGTGACTGAGCGGATCATACGATTTGCGAGGTTAAGCACCGCTTGCCGTGGTCAGTCCGTGGAAAGATTACCTTTCGTTACACATAGAGTTCCCACCGTGATTCGGAGAGTACGTTAAACCGTCGGTTGCGGGTATCATAGGAATACCTATAACAGTCGTTACGGGTAGTCAGAAGCCCAAATGTCTGACAACTGGTCTAACTTTAGTATATCGGCATTGCCCAGTAATTGGGTTGCGGAGGTCTGATGTCAGTCGCTCCGTGTAAAATATTGGTATTCAGCCGCATCTGGTTAGACTGGAAGCTAACCCCAACAGTTAGGAAAAAGCTAGGCAGAACGAACACATAGTGCCCTGCGTTCTTTGATTGCAGAAAAAATAGACAATATAAAAAACCGGCCAAGTGCGAGTCGGACTCGCGCACGAAGGGTTCCGTACCATTATCTATAAAACGGCAAAAAAAATCACGTTTGTTGTATGGGAGCCCCCTTTAAATATTTGTTTTATTTTAATTGAATTACTTGTTTGTAAAGTGAATACATAACTAAATATTCTGTGAATATTTCAAGTGTCTACCTGTTGGCGTTATCAATATCGAGCAGAAACGAGCAAAAGAATCACGTTTGTTGTATGGGAGCCCCCTTAAATATTTATTTTATTCTGTTTTTTAGTGTTTGTTGTTATAGCGGCAACAGAAATACACCATCTGTGAAAATTAGTACACAGAATAAGGACACAAATGCGATTAGGGCTAGCAACTCTTCATAATAGTACCTACCATGAGCCAATTCCGTGGGATAAAGCCACTAAGGTAATAGCGACTTTTTTCTACGGGGTTAAGCAAAATTGCAATAAAAAGGATGAATCAATTTATCAACATTTAAACCAGCTAAAAAAGGTTATCTAAACCACTAAAACTCTATTTATGTCCTCTACTTTTCATTGCAATTGTTATTAACATTGTCTTCGTTGGTTCTTTGAAATTGTAATTAATTCACAATAGTTCGTATGCATGGCGAGAGTCCGCGGAAAAATGGCATAGAGGTGAGTACGCCCCGCGGATTTCCGTGCTCCCGGGAAGAAAATAGCCACTGTGACTTTAGTGGCTGTTTTCGTCGGGTGATTCGAGAGATTGCAATTGTGGCTTTTTTTTCAATGCTTATTTTCTAGTTGATAAAAGTAATTTTGCTGTGATTAATCGATTGTAGGTGATGTAAAATGGGCAGGAGATTTTAAAAATGTAATAAAAGAGAAAAAAAACCACTAGGTACGGCCACAGCGCCCTTATTCGTAGGATACGACGATATTTTATACCAAGATTACCAAGTTTCTCCTACACTTACAAGCTTCAATACCCTATTGCACACCCTTTTAGGAATACTTTCGAAAAACCGATAACCTACTCAACCTTTGAAGAGTAAATACAAGTTTATAAACCCAGGGAATACAATTTTTCATACTTATAAACTTTACCACCTCCTTTCATCTCCTTAGGGATTCGCCTTCGTAAAATCCACTCTTAAGGATTAAATCCCCTATGTAATAAATTAAATTGCGCAAGTTGTTCAAGCAAGTGTTTACTTACCTGTTTACACTGAAACCAAGTTTTGTTAAAACCTTCACAACCAAGCAAGTCGGTAAAACTTCCAGAAGTCGACTTGCTGAGGATGTGTCCACAGTGAAAGTCGGTGGCAGAAGTGAACTTGCGCAAAATTGCGCAAGTTAAATAACTTGCTAGTACATTTAGCGTTATAGGCTCGTACTCTAAAACGACGCTCAGTCATGAATCTCGATTTAAGAAGAATTTGAGTGAAGATTTGTATGAAATCTGTACTCAAATCTTATTTTCTTTTGGAATAGGTAGGTATGGGCTCTCCAAATTCAGAGTTTAATTGATTTAGGCTGTGCGAGAGTCGTACATTAGAATAGGACATATTATTATGCTTATTTGTATACAGGTACGGTCAGGTACCTAGGTATAGAGATTTTCATCTACGAGGTTCTCTGGAACCAGGATATTGGATCGTACCTATTTGACCTCCCAATCTAAGTGTAAATATTAGGTCCCCACCTATGAAATCAGCGTTTTGTATGGAGAATTTTAAAGAAGTTGCATTTTTCATACTAACATTTTCTTAATTTATTTAACAACTATGAACACTGATGTTTTAAAACTTTTATGCACTAATGTTTAAAAACTAAGATAACGTATGCCACTTAGATTATGCGACAAAAATCAGTTTTGGCTAAGTTAAAACAAAAATAGTGTTCATTTCTGCTAACAAAAAGAGGAGGCATTTTTAAGTTATTTTTTATGTTTAGAAAACTATAAATAATAAGGTTTTTTTACTATTGGTAGTTGTCTATGATGGTCATTATTCGATATAATATCAAGCAATTGATTCATATTTTAAATCATAGAAGTGACGAGGTTCTCTATTTGTGAGAAAAAAACGCCAATTTCAAAGTCAAGGACCTAATACATGATCATGTCAAAAAGAGACGGAGTGAAGTGAGCCCAATCTTTATTAAAATTAACGCAACTAAAGCTAGAAGAGAAACATAACTTGAACTTCTGAACTGTCATTTTCTGTGGTTCTATCTGTAATCACGCCTCATCCCTCCCTACCTCATCCTCATCCCCTCCCCTGTCACGTTGACATGACAGCTGCTTGATAAAGTTTAGGGTGTTCCAGTCTTTATTAAAGTGGTTTTTTAACATGCAAGCAACCATCTCGTTTACACTTACCATTCTATCAATATAAAATGCTATCGGTCATGCTACATATCATATTCAAGTAATGAAATTTTTGCTTTTGATGCGTGTAGTGGTTTAAGGAATTCAGTGAACCGAAAGAATCACTTTTGCTTCTAAAATCTTTATTTTTGGGAGATAAGCCGTTGTCTTAAATCAATTTATTTACTTAATAAGTGGGAAAACACCATTCGTTCAAATTTTAATAAATAAGTGAGAGCTTCATTTGCTATGGCTGAAGAACCAAAACCAGTTAACGAAGATGATTTAAAACAATTAAAAGAGAGGATGAATTTAATCGTTAGTGCAGATCCAGCACAATACCACAACGAATATTCTTTGCGAAGATACTTGAGGGCGTTCAAAACAGTGGACAGTGCATTTCAGGTAAGTACCGACTGCTAACTGTTAACATACTAGCTTTCAGAACTTAAAAGTTCCTCAACAACTTACAATAAAAACTATTCTGATTATAGCAGTATCATCGAAAAGGAGGACCAGATAAAGTGCTCCTCACGGCTAATAACAACCACACATTAAACATTAGAAAGCTACATAAACATACTACAATAGTTATTAAGGCTGCTCATTTAAAATTGCAATGAGAAAAAGTTATGGTGTCGCAAAGCCCTGCATTAATTATTCTTACGATTGGTTAGACTGGACAATGTGCTCCTCAAAAGCAATACTGACCACAAACATGTCATTAGGAAGCTATTTCCACATGCTACCTATAGTTATTAAAGCGGCTCAGTTTAAAATGCAATGAGAATAAAGTTATGGCAATGTTAAGCTTATTATGGTGTATTGGTTGTAATAGGAATGCAGCACTGCAACACCATTATTTATTTCTCACTGTAATTTGAAATGAGCTTCCATAATAACTATTGAAATACATTGAAATATCTTTCTAATGACATATATGTGGTTGTTATTAGTCTTGAGGACCAGCTCCCATACACTTGCTGATTTGCCTATCTTTATTTATTTATGAATTACCTAAATATATTTCAGGCTATAATAAAAACAAACAAATGGAGAGTGGAGTATGGTGTAGCAGAGTTGAGTAATAATAAAGAGATTATAGAAAAGTATTCCGACAAGGCAAGAGTACTGAGACACAGGGACATCACAGGCAGGCCTATAATATACATTCCAGCGAAGAACCATAGCTCCAGTGACAGAAATATTGATGACTTGACTAAATTCATAGTCTATTGCTTGGTAATGAGAATTAGTTTTGGTATTTTCCACTATACTTACCTAACCTGTTTGGGATTTGAATAGTTGATTGATTTTAATTCAATTAACCAGTTATCCCTAGCAAACGGTTTAAAGTTATGATTTATACACCTTAAAATCAAAACTTATACAAGCTTAAGTATTTTAATTTTATTACAATGAATGCTGTAAATAGTTTGATGACCTTTCATAATAGTAGTTCTAAATCATACATCATCGGACTATTGGCTATTCTGTCCTAGCAATGTCATACTTTTTGATAAATATGTTTGTGTCTGTCTAAATTACAAATTAACATATCTATCTATATTTACAGGAGGATGCCAGTAAGAAATGTTTTGAAGAAGTGGTGGATAACTTATGCATAGTTTTTGATTTGAATGGATTCACACTGTCTTGCATGGACTATCAAGTGTTGAAGAACTTAATCTGGTTGCTCAGTCGGCATTACCCTGAGAGACTTGGTGTTTGTCTTGTCACCAATGCACCAGCTTTTTTTTCTGGATGTTGGACTGTTATAAAAGGATGGTAAGATCTTTTACTAGTTCTTTATTAAAATGTTGGTGTGCTGCACAAATATACTATAACATAACTTTTATATTCGCCACTTATTGCTATGTACCAATCTCAATTTGAAACCCTGGACTGCTACCAAAACTGTGTTGTCAAGCCATAAATAGAGAATTAAATATAACTTTTCAGTGAATATTATTGCTACTGATAGAAATATTAGATTCCAAATTATGAAATTCAGTTATAAAGATCCTTTTACCTACACTATTTTTATGAATTGCTTCGATAAAATGAAAAAAATGAGTACCATTTTTTTTTTCTGAGAAGGCATTTCCTGCACTTATTTTCCTTTAGAAATAGCTTTTTCATTTTCTAATATTCATATGCTCTAGATTTTTTCTAAAATAGTAACATATTTTTCAGGCTTGATGAAAACACTGCCAGGAAGGTTGTATTCATGCACTCGGAGATGGACCTTTGTCAATATCTGATCCCAGATATACTTCCTGATGACATATGAACACAAAAACAACATGAAACCTACAGTTGAAACAGACAAATGCAAAGATTTACTGGTATGAATGTTGTGTCTAGCATTAAGATTATATCTTATAAATGTATTTATGTATATTTTATATTATGTCACCATTAGAAAAATTATCAGTTATATTCCACCAAGAAAAGTGATTGACCTCCTAGTATTTACTATTATTAGAAATATCGACACATTCCATATAAACAAAAACCAAATATTTGTCCCAGTATTGTATTTTTAATGATGAATACCTTTTTAATAATGTACCCAGGTACATATTTCACTTTATTTAATTCCTCCCCATACCATAAGTATTATTTCTTGTTTTGGGAGCTAGAAAAACTTACACCCGATATTGACTTTTAATTAAAAGGGTATAATTTAATATAAGTATATTGTGTCCGCATCTTAACAATTTTACAGGTCTGTTAAGATCTGTCTGCCCTATAGGGTGTGACCTCGACGACAGCGGGGCGTTGATGGAGCAGCGAAATAAAACCTAAATAATTTAGGTGCATGGGATCGGAACCAAAAGAATAACTACGGTGGTGGTTGAAGAGTGATGAGGTTTGTACAGGTGAAAAATGATCACTGATAAAAAAATCTTAATAATTAACACAATAAATGTCAATTATTTAGCTTTCAATCAATTAATTAACTCTGCCTATCGCAGTCCACTGCTAGACTGGCCTCTCTCAAATAGCCCATATTATTATCATAAAAACCTATAATTGACCACCGATTTTATTAAAACTTAAGAAATAATTGGTAATAATATCATAACGGCCATCGTATCAATCGTAGGTATTGGTTTTGACACGAAAGTAAAATTTATTACGCATACGGCAGTCATCGCCCCGCCACCACCGCCGCGCCGCCCCGCTGCCCGCTGTCGTACAGGCCACGGCTTTAGACATGCCTTATGACGTAAAGGGTGGCCCATCGGGAACTATGGATTCAATTTTGAAATTATTTTGATTTAATTTTGAAGAATTAGCCAGCCAAATGCGCGGCACCTCTTTAGAAAAGAATATACAAAATATATTTTTTCCTAAGATTATTATTTATTTTAATCCGGCATTCTCGATGGGCTCTGCTTTATCCCCTAATATGTGCGTGTGTATAAAAGCTATCGTATTTAACAATTAGTTTTTATGGAGTTGTGTTTAATATGATCATATAGAAAATTGAACATCGCTGAACAATTTTGCCGGACCTTAGTTATGTTTAAACATTTTATAATTTGTTAATTATGTATATTTGCATAACAAGCCTTACTAGTCCACCGTAAATACTTAATAGATACAATTGTACACATAGTTCTCGAGATTAATTTCTTAGAAATAATTAAGCCATACTTGTCATTAATTATACGCTTATTTTATTAGCATAGTTAGTAAAACTTTAACACCAAAAAGTCAATTATTCACTGTAAATGAGATTCGTTTTTTAATTGTTTTGCCTAATGTTGGAATATTTTTAACTTTAGATTTAATCAATTATACTGATTATAAATGTTTTGTTTGATCACAAACCAGTAACCAATCTTTTGGGGTCATTTTTATTTAGTCCATAATTATGAAATAGTTATTTAATACTACAATCATACCTACACGCTAACATAATTTTATTATAAATGGACATCAATAAATCAAAACCCTGAAAATGTTACAGGGTCTCTTGTTGTTAATGTTAAGAATTTATTAGGCCCTTATGATTTAACGGAATATAGATTTATAATAGTTACCTACTTATTTTAGTTTAATAAGGATGTGCCTACGACGATACTGCTTACTCTTCATAGGTATATCTATTCAAAACTATACTACTTATACTAAATATATATATAACTATGTAGTTACCTACTATTATTTTTTCTGGTCATCGGAATTAAGAAGTGTTATTATTTGTTCCGTTTGACGTCCGAAGTTTATTTATGAGAGTACCTACCTACATCGTTTTTTCCTACACTTTCTCGTTAGAAGATGCTACTTCCGTCTCGTGACTCTGCCTTAGCGCCACCCTTGGTCAAACCTGGAACTAACTTTAAAAGCACATCGTTGAGTCGTTTTTGAAACCGCGCGCATGTTCGTTAGATTTTCCATTTAGAAAACATAATATACCTTCATTTTATAAAAAAAATATATCTTTCGAGATCAAAGTAGAAAGTTACAGTTTTTATTTGCGTTACGTATAAATTGTGTGAGTTCGTTGTTAAAATGAACAACAGTGATAAAATTACCTAGCCAATGGCGAACAATCTCACGGACGTTTTTAGTGATTACAATTCCACTCGGTTAGAAAAAATTGGTAATGCACACTCGCCGTCGAGTGCGTCAAGATCATCAGCATCGAGTTCAAGTTCGAGCGAAGACGATGAACCGTCGCTGAAAAAACTGCGCTGGAGTCGATCACACGATTCGTTGCGAGAAATAGACCAAAGTTTTAAATTATCATCACAACAGATGGTGGGTTACGTTAATAATATTTTTCGTGCAAATTATGGTGCAGTGTATCCGAATGCTTCTTGTTCTCCCGCCGTGCCTGCGTCAGGATCAGTAAATAAACCTTTATTTTCGATGGTCCGTTTTTACGGCCGTCAGTCGAAATAAATTATATTGCCTAGCTAAATGTTTCCGTCAAGGAACACAAAGTTAGCTTCAATGCAAAGGTTCGACTCCTTAGATTGGATCTCTGTGCGGTACATTGAGGTGCAAAAGAAATACTCGGCTTTTCCGGCGTCAACTGAGCTGAAAATAAACGAGGAATTGAGACGTTTAGAGGATCCTTTTGCTCTACTTAGATGGGTTCAGATAGAACGTAACTTTGTTGCCTTGTCAAATGCCTTTTTAGCCTAAAATGAGTTTTATTTATTAACCCCGACAAAAAAGAGGGTGTTATAAGTTTAACGCGTGTATCTGTGTGTCTGTCTGTGGCATCGTAGATCCCAAACGAATGGACCGATACTTTAATGCGGTTTTTTCTGTTTCAAAGTTGATGTAATCGAGATGGTTCTTAGCTATAATTTATGAAGATCTGTTCAGGCGTTTGAACATCATCAGCTCATTTCCTACTAGGCAAAAGGGTCTTACCAACTTTTACAGGTCCGATTGATTTGAAATTTGGTGTACTGTTACTTCGATGGTATTTCCAAGACATGGCAACCTTGAGCTGGTGCTGCAGCATCAAGTAGTCTGCGGGATACCCAACCCCTCAAAAACGTATAACAGATGTAGCATGTTTGGGCTCATAAGAATGATCTCGATGAGTAGATGTTAGATCATGTCTACTAGAAAAGTTTGAAATTAAAAATTTTAATAACCCCGACTCAATAATAACCTCTAAAAAGTAAAAAATAAAATGTGTTTGTTGGCCCTTTAACTTTATTATAATTACCTAGTAATATTTTGATCCATGCGTCGTCGCGTCGGGGGACCGCTTAGTAAATAAAATACAACAAAATAGGGTTGGTATGATAATTTACTTAGCGCTATACTTTTGACTTTTTAGAGGTATTTTTTGTGTCGGGGCCGTCGGGGGTTATCACCACGAGGGAACCTCTCAAACCAGCTAGTAGGTACTGTAATCATAGGTGGATGGATAAGATTAATTCTTTCTGAACCCGGAATAGACGCTACGCCTGGTAGTTTTGAGTTAGCAGTTTCATCTCTTAACTGTTTAGAAAAGTACCCGAAAGTACTATATTGTAGCTAAGGCTAACTGGCGCCATGAAGATAATTTTAGAAAATATTATTACAGAGAGGTAGAAAATATAGCCCACTACTGTAGTGGTCTATACATTAGTATTGACTCTTCTTTGTAGCTTCAAATTAAAGATCTTCATCGTTGTGTTTGAAACTAATTTAATCATTTAAACTTATTCTTTTCTAAATTTAAAATGAAAGATTTCAGAAATTTGTGCTTATTTTATGAAAATTTATTATTCTTAGGCGTTTTTATAGCTAAACTCAGCTATGTTAATTTCTTAATAATTACAAAATTACTATTGTAAAAATTTTGTTTTCTCTTTATTATTATACAATATAATTATTGATCTCATTGTTGCCTTTCACTACGCAAGCCACCAGGAGATAACAAACAGGTCTCTCATACATGTGCTTCAGACGACAAACGGAACATATATAAAAAAAACCTTAAAATAAAATTTGTATTGTTTCCTATGACGTCCAAAGTCCAAAATATAATGTCATCCTGGTGTATACCTACTATTATCTAATACCTTTAAACGAGCAATTCTTGTATATATATATAATCTGAATCTCGGAAACGGCTCCAACGATTTTCATGAAATTTAGTATGCAGGGGGTTTCGGGGGCGATAAATCGATCTAGCTAGGTCTCATTTTTCGAAAACGTCGTTTTATCCGTGTTTTCAGGCAATGAAAACCTGCTACAATATCATTAGAATACGAAGGTAAATTTCAACGCCTTCTTCAAGGTTATAATAGCTCAGGTGGGAAATCGGACGCTCCCGAAACCAGAAGACCTCGGTTCGAGTCCGGATGATCATTTTTTTTCAAGTTCCTTATTTTTGTTCTTTTTCCCATTTTTTTTTCTTTCCAAAAAAACAATTTACCAAAAAAAAAAACCGAGCAAAGCTCGGTCATCCAGGTACTTATCATTATGAGCCGAACAACGGAATAAGACGGCGCGGCGGCTTGCTTTGTGCTGTTAAAGTTAGTTCCAGGTTTGACCATGGGTGGCGCTAAGGCCGAGTCACGAGACAGAAGTAGCATCTTCTAACTAGAAAGCGTAAGAAAAGACTATGTACCTACTCTCATAAATGGACTTCGAACGTCCTAGGAAACATAATATTTTTTTATATTATTAATATCAATAAATTCTAGTTTTAACTAGTTGCAACAAAGGCATTCAGTCATTCACTAGTTAAAACTAATAACGTGTTCTAACGGTAACATATGGACATGGACCATACTCCTCTGGTGGCATTAGCCGAACTCGCTCGGTTTGCAAGCCGAGCTGACTGACGCGTCGTTGGGTCGGTACGACTACCTGCAATGTCCCGTATGGATTAATTTGGAACGTCTTGGCTTTGGCTTGCAGGCACGGCTTAGCTTCGGAGCCGGTGTTATCACCAGGGTAGTGCCACGGGACCCAAACATAGGGGGCCCCCCAGCGAATAGATATACGACCCCTTGATCGATTGCCGCCCCAAAGCCTCTACCTACGGCCCTGCTTATCATGCGACGTGGATTGCATCAATCAACACGAGGCACGCCACTCGTAGCGAGGCATTCACGCCACCTGCCTTCCAAACCAATGTCTATAATTATCTAGTAGATAGGTACCTACGTCTCCAAACATTTCAAATTATCATATTAATAACAATGTTTATGATAACTCGTGGAATTCTAGATAATATTACAATTTAGTACCTACATTACAATCTGGTAATTTTACAATTTAGTACCTGCTGAAATGCCATTGTCTTTAAAATAATTGAAATTTTATGAAGTATCTTCGTTAATAGTGTACCTTTTACTTATTTGTTAAGTTCTATTTTGACTTGAGGCTGATTTAAACGAGAATAGTTTCTAGAAGCGAGTCTCGTGTTGTCTCCGTTTTCGTCGCCGAGAAGACTAAGTCAGAACGACCTTTGAGAAACTATCGTGTAACTCAGCCTTTATGTATCTAAAGTATCTATTATTATTAATAAATGAATGATCGTATACAATATTTTATTTAAAATATCAATGCCGATATTATAATAGACATTTTTTTTAAACCCGGGTTTGTGGAAAATCTTCAATCTTCGAACAAGCTGATTAGTTATGACTCTCGAAAACAGCTTATTGACGGCTCAGAATCGAAATGGGTCAATATCTCTTCAATAGGGTCTTTTCGCCCTTTTTGAAGAAAAATACGCCTCTGGAGTGGTCGCAGAAAAGAGGACGGAATTAAAGATCTCCCGAAGCTTCTTTAACACGAGAGGTCAACCTGCTTTTGGGAATTTAGTGAGAGCCGCCTTGTGTTCTTCTAAGCTGATTTCTGACGGGTCTTCTGTGAAGTTCGGATCCGTAGCGTAGTGCGTCCACTGTATTCGCAGCATTCGGAATGCTGACGCGACAATCGGATTTTTGATCGAATATGGGTGTTGCAAATCCAACTATAGTACGTTATGATACAAGTGTGCTATGTTGGTCATTATGGTCGAGGCAGTATTGTGCGCGCGAGCCGCAGGCGAGTACGATAAGTGAGCCGAGACTGTAATGATCAATGCACACGCGTAGATATCATACGACGTTTTTCAACACACATGGGACCGTCCATTAATCACGTGAGGCTTGAAAGGGGGGAGGGGGGTGTAGTAAGATATCACGTGTATTTATTTTTTCGTCAAACGCGCAATTTCTAAACCGAAAAGCGGCGTGTAGTGTGACCTTGACTCGCCGTTGCATAATCATGCATAAAATATAACATATTCATTCGTTCGTTGCCTGGCAACGGCGAGTCAAGGTCACACTACACGCCGTTGCCAGGCAACGAACGAATATGTTATATTTTATGCATGATTACAGCATTCCTTTAATATTATTTTTATGCCAGTCAGAAACAACCTGCAACCTTTCTGTCTAGACATTTTTGTCATGGTCCTTAATTTCAGAATAAAATTAGATTATCACCCATATTCTAAGACGTTCCTCCAAAACTTACTCGACTCGACTCCACCTCGACTCAGCTTTTCTCACTACCATCGGTAGTTATAGTTGACATAAACGTCTTCGACTCGAGATTTTTCGTCAGTCAAGGTAAGAAATCATCTGTCAAACTCAAGGTACCTCGGAACCTACCTTAAGGAAGGAAGTGTCAAAGTTCGTATGTAACAAAAATGAATTTTAAAGACTATCGAATATGCTTACGATAATCCTTAGGTACAACTATTTATCGCGGCGTTATTTGCGCGATGCAGATAAACAAAATTATGACGCAGTGACTCCACTCTACCTCGACTCATTTGAGGACCCCTTAGTCGAGGAACCTCAAAGTTCACTCGAAATTGCGACTAAGAATACAATTTTGAAGGTGTTTTCGATGCCGTCCTGAGTCGAGGAAGTTTTGGAGGAACGTCTTAGAATATGGGTGTATACTTTATACCAGTATTTAAAGATAATATTCTAAAAAAAATCAGATTCTTTGTGGGTACTAAAAAATACACGTAATTTTGAGTGGGGGGGGGGTTAGTCTTAAACCCTCAACACGTACCACCAAGGGGGAGGGCAGGGTTAAAAAATGCTCAAAAAACATCACGTGATTAATGGATGGCCCCTTGCGAGGAAAAAAACAGACTTGTATTGTTATTAACTTTTAGTTATTGAAACAATTAGTGAAAGTACAGTTTATTCTCAAAATAATACCGAACAGTTTTTGTTAGCATTTTTACAGTTTGTGTTACGGTATTGGTATATCAATATCATTATTGGTCTTAACTGTGCTTTTTAACATGGAATAGATACACCAAAGCGAGCTGGGCTTGTATTTATTTGCCAGTTCATTGAAGTAAGCCAAAAATACGTACTCAGAAAATGACGGCATATTTGCTGATTTTCATAGTATGAAAGTTTGGTAAACCGCTAGGTATTTCTCTCTAGATTTTGGTGGCAACAGGCTATCACATGCACTTCGTGCCTCGATTAGTATTTCCGGTAGCGTCTAATGTATGTATTGCTCTTCTTCCCTACTTAAAGTCGACATTTTTGATAATAATCAACCACACAGCGAAAACGTTAACAACAAAGAGATTAAAAAAGTATTGAATGTCTTTGGTTAACAAATATTTATAGAATATGGCGCGAGTTTCTTTTTCTTTTCGCGCCGCGCCAGCGATGCGCGCGCAGTTTGGAGCAAGGCAGTGCATCGTTGCAAGAACATCGTTTTACAGCCAAAATTAAAAATATAATACAGCGAATATTTTCGTATTTATAACATAACTTATTGTAAATTATGAATAATTCGATAAATTTAAATGTTTATTATCATATTTCAATTAACACAGTTTATTTACTCTTTTTTTAACAAAAATGTTTACTATTTTTAGGCATAAAAACTGTGATAAAAACGCTTAGCTAAGATTGAAAAAAAAAGTAAAGTAAAATTTGTAGACATCATTAATCTGTGGTACATTTTACCGGACTAGTCCGCATTATGCTACATTAAGAAACTAAAAGCGATCCAATAAGAGCCACTTTATGTGTGTTGAAAATGTTATAAATGTAAAAGTTTGTGGAAATGGATGGATGGATGTTTGTTACTCAATCACGCATAAATATCTGAACTGATTTGGCACAAAGTTATACCATGTCCTGGATTAACACATAGGAAACTTTTTATCCAGGTATTTCCCTAGGATGCGAGTGAAACCGCGGGCAACAACTAGTTATACAAGGTTAGTCAGAAAGGGGGTACTAAGCCGAAAGGGTGTCAGAGTACCTATAATAATGGATAACTTTTGTTCAACAACTTTCCTTTGTAGGGGAACGAGATATTGTGTTCCGCCTACGAAAAGGGAGGATCCTCCTACCAGGCGGGTCTTATGCCTGGCGGGCCACTGCCCAACGATTAATGTTGGGAACTTGTACATATACTAACTCCGTGTCAAATCTTGATACCGCGATGCAGGATAGTTCGCATGTGGCGTGACAGATGCCGCCACAGTTTCAAAGAAATAGCTGTTCAAAGATTGCATAAAAAATACGCTAAATTCAATCTATCCTCAACTATGATCAGCTGTGTTTACATTTTAGGTCATATTTGGGGTCCCGGATTAGAAGCTCCATTTTCTGAATTCGTAACTAAAGCAGGGATGAAGAATTTTTGAAAAAACTAAAATAAAAATTATTTTGCATGAAAAAAATAATTATCGAATTTTTAAATTTTAACCCTTTCTTTCTAACAGTTATCAGTGATACATTAAATGGCCCGCGGCTTAGTACCCCCTTTCCGACTAACCTTGTATATTACCAGGGCTCGGAAACTGGTAAATTTTCCAAACCGATTTAAGTCATTGACCCATAACCAGAAATTATTGTGGTTAAGGTGTCAGTTACCAGTATTTTAACCGGTTAATGGGAGACCGTTTTTTTACAAATTCCGATTTTGTTGAGCGAAATTAACCTGTTAATTTGAGATAAGACGGTGTAAGCGAGTTTTACCTAGGTACTACATTTCAACACACAACTACATTCATATTATAATACATTAAACTCATACATTCTTAATGCTAATATACTGTAGAAGTAATGTCAGAATAATTTTTAATATACCATTTACTTTTCTATATTATTTTGAGGTTATAAAATGAAATGATGAAAAAAAAATGAAGTTTGACAATTGCGCGCCAAGGGCGTATTACTTAGTAATACGGTAATACTCCTACTACTAATACTACGGTACTACTACTACTACGGTAATACTTAGTAATACCGTATTAATTAGTAATACCATATTAATTAGTAATACCATATTACTTAGTAATACGGTAATACTTTAACAAGGTTAGTCAGAAAGGGGGTACTAAGCCGAAAGGGTGTTTAAGTACCCATAATAAGGGATAACTTTTGTTCTACAACTTTCCACAAAACTCGATAGTTTAGGAGAAATAGCTTTTCAAAGATTTCATAAAAAAATATGCTAAAATCTATCTGTCCATAGCTACGATCAGCTGTTTTTACAATTTAGGTCATATTTGGGGTCACGGATTAGAAAAATTATTTTCTGAATTCATAACTGAAGCAGGTATGTTTTGTTTTTTGCAAAAATTAAAATAAACATCTTTTTGCATGCAAATAAAAATT
The DNA here is from genome assembly GCA_910594945.2 of Amphipyra berbera. Taxonomy (NCBI): domain Eukaryota; kingdom Metazoa; phylum Arthropoda; class Insecta; order Lepidoptera; family Noctuidae; genus Amphipyra; species Amphipyra berbera. Next base: position 9,388,460 of record OU343127.1, read on the forward strand.
ATCGAATTTTGAAATTTTAACACTTGCTTTAAAATAGTCATCTCATCAGTGATACTTTACGTGGCCCGCGGCTTAGTACTCCCTTTCCGACTAACCTTGTATAGTGATTATATTTCTAGAGATAAAAAGAATTTGGGTCTCCTTATTTTCATGCACTAGTTTGTGAAAACTTAAAAATGTATTCTTTTTTTTATTATTACTATAGTCACTTACCGATTTGTACATAATTAATGTGGGCACGATTTTATTGTACCTTTTTTTTATCGTTGGGTAATCCTCATGGTTGTCCCTCGCCCGGGGTAGGCGAGGGGGTCTGCCGGACTCTTACCGGCTAAAAACCCACGGTGTTCCTCATCGTGATCGTTCGGCCGGGGTCGCGGGATTCGCCTAAGCATGCGCCGCAACCCCGGCAGGTCTTGGTCCACCAACTGCTGTGGACCTCTCCACTGTGGGGCCCCACCACACGACCTCCTGAGAGGCGCGGGGAGCACCCCACATCACCGGCGCACCAGAACACACGGCACGCCGTGACCACCCAGTGGACCAAACAAGCACATGGGCGCCAGACTACCCCGTGTCTGGGCACCCTTGGTCCCCCCGCGACGGGTCAGGTTAGTGGCCCCGTCGCCCACCACCCCCCGGCCGCAGAGGATAGGGAGAGCGGCCAACGACATACCGACACTCCTCTCCCCCTGCGGCCCCACCGCGTCCGCCATCTGACGGTGGCGACCCCGTCAAGGCCACGGAAGGTAGGGAGAGCGGCTCACCCCAATACTGGCACTCCTCTCCCGCCGCGGCCTCCACCCTTCAGCCGCGATACCTCCCATGAGACATCGCGGCCCGCCTCAGTTGCGATGTCGCCCAGGCGACACCGCAATCTACCTGGCCGCCACGTCGAGGGCTTCCAGGCCCAAGCCCCGACGAGCAGCCCCTCCTCGGGTTCCTCTTCGCTTCACCGTGGGGATCTACGCCCGGGGCGCTGAATCTTAAAATACGCCACTGTCATAGCATGTTGACAAGTTCTCGCTCCACGAGCGACATTTTGTATATCAACAAATTGTTGACGTGTAAGGACGTGTTTGCAACCAGTTTATACGTGGTAGTAGTGTGTAGCGACGATATAAAAATGCAGTTAATAGAGCTCTTTCAATCAAAAAAGCTATTTCATTATTATGCGATACTTCAAGAAATTTTATACGTTAGATACAGAGAACATAACAACACTACTTTCTCGGGCAACATTTTGACGCAGACTGGCGTGTGGACAAGACATATTGATATAAACTTGTTTCCAACAACTTTGTCGTAGCTCATCAACAATGTTGATAAGCTGTTGTTCAACAAAAGTTTACCATGAATACGGGGCGTAGTCTGCAAAAGTACGCACTCGATGGCAGACTCGATTTCCCATATTAAAATTAAATCACCCAACTATCGAGTGATCTTAGCCTGTAGTCTGCGGGGGGCTATCAGAGTTACGTGGTGTCCGAGTTGGTATACCAATAGATTATTTAAATAAAAAACGTTATTATTATAATTATTTTACTTGACTTAATAGTTTTACAAAACAGTTATACAAACACTCGCTTTACAAATGTGTAGCGAATCATATTTGAATGCAGCATTCCTAATTGTATCGAGCGACATGTATTACTACAGGCAGGAATCTTACTCGGGAAAACGGTCTAGAGGTGCGCCATAAAAAAACAAATATTATAAGGACTGATAAATCCCATCTAACGGTAAATTCTTTCTTTTCATTACACAGCACCTAAAACGTTCTCCCAGTTAAGGCCGGTTTATATCTTTTAATGTACTGCTTCCTAATTCTGGAATGCTTTATTGGTTACAGTTTGTTGTAAAATTTAAAACTACAGGTAGTCTTCTTTTCTTCATAATTCCTATAATAGAGTACTTACTAAAAATTAAGATTTATCACAAAAAATACATTTACTTACTTAAAACTTAATGGAATTAAAATACCATTTTGTAAAAATGTTTTATAAATACTGGTACTCGAATTTCACGCCCATTATAGTTGAGTTACAAACCAGAAAAAAGGACCTAAAATTATTATTTATTGAGAATTTTTATTCAGTCATAAATGCCTAAAATTAATAAGGGTTTATACATAATTGGCACATTTTCTAAGTGTCACCACCATTTCAGTGTATTCCGTGTCAAGTAAATAGTAACCCAACATGCTGAGGACATTGATATCAAAGTCTCATTAATAAATAAATATATATCTACAAATCGTTATGTAACTATTCATTGCTATGTTGCGGTTACATTTACTCAATTACCTTTATTTTCTTTTTTAATTTTGATTTAAAAATTTCACAATAAAATGTTTAGACGGTTTATTTAATTCACTTAATGACTAGTACTTTTTAAAAGGAATGTACAAAAAATATATTCAATCAATAATCATTGGAATGAGTTTGTGACGATTTTGATAAAACAAAAAACAACAGTGAACAAAATGAGTTATTGGAAAACTAGGTTACACCATGTGTTGAAAACTAGCCGAGTGTAGGAACATACGAGGAAATGATATTCACATAAACGTGATGTGCGAACTAAATGTCGACGACATACAAAGTATAACGTCGCTGTGTATGTACCGACTAGTATATTAAATAGCTACAATATTATATTTACAATAAAACTACCATGAATAATGATATGAGGATGTAAAATGAGTTTTACCTAATTGTTGCCAAAATCATAGCAAAGATACACTAAACGCTTAAAGGTAACAGAAATATAAACGGTATAAATAATTGAACTTGTCTTTTTTGCATGTATAAAGTAAATTGCTTTAGTATTAAGTGTACGTTTTCTACGTATAAAAGAAACAATTAATAGTTCAAATCAAGCGGTCTTTGTAAAGTCAATATTTCTACCTGTCTTTTCCATCTTTTACTCTCCTTAGAAAGAACAATACGAAGCTACTAAAAATTACTTTTATTGAAACCTTAAGTGGCAGTGGACGGCACCTACGATTACTCGCGCGGTTTACTGTAAAAGTATGTCAATTCCTATTGTGAGATCAATTCCGTATTATAGATCTGTTTTACTGTCAGAATTCGATGTCTGGTTCTGTATGTCTCCTCATCGTGAACAGATTATACAAAATTGTAATATAATTGTGGTAATTTATTAACAACCCACCGAAACTAGCAGCATGATTGTAATCCGGAAGATGGCACTACTACTGGTTCACGAGCGGGAGCTTTCAAACACGCGAGTAACGCGGCCGAAATCACAAAATAAACATCGAATCAGATTTCCGAATCTTTAGCATAAAAATTTTAATAGTCCAAATTTGGGGCGCACACCGTTATCTCGTCGCGAGACGGATACCGCTCGATCTCACTCAGGTCCAGCTGACCGACGAGCGCGTGCCTCGGCAGCGTGGGACCGTCAGACGCGAGTCTAGCGGCCCGCGCAAACCGGGCGGGGCGCCCCGCGCAACTCAAACACGACAGAAGCTACGTTACGCGTGTTTCGCACGTGTCACGCGCGCCTCACCCGTTCCCCGATTCGCGTGTTTCACATTGCGTCTGTTGTGCTACAGCTAGTGATTACGGGCAGGCGCGTGTGCGGCGAGCGGCGTGCGGCGTGCGGCGTGCGCTACACGCGCGACACATTGGCGGGTGCGTGTGGTCAGACGGGCTCGGCGGGCGCGGTGCGGCGCGCGCGCGCCAGCTCGTGCGGTGCGGGCGAGGCGGGACGCAGCAGCGACAGCAGCAGGCGCAGTCAATCGGCCAGCACGCTGTGCGCGATGACGCCCAGCTCCTCCTTCAGCAGGCGGAACGACGGCCGATCCTCCGGCAAGCGCCGCCAGCACTCGCGCATCACCTGGGCCAGGGAACATTACATCAGTCGTGTGCGCGCCACAATTGCTTATTGTAGTCTACTGTTGGAACTACTGGCCTCCCAAAAAAGTGATATTGAACCACAGATTACCCCCTAATAGATTCCGCATAGAAGGCAATTTATGCGCGCCACACATCAGTGTATTTGGACTTATATAACTCGGTGCTTGGATTGACATTTTTAGTACAACCAGACGTTAGATCTGTGGCGCACGCAGTTTACGAGTTTTAATGCTGTTCGAAAAATCGAATTTAACAAGTTCACGTAACAATGACAGTATGTGCTGTGAAATGGTGTGGAAAAACATCCAGGATTTCGAGTTCTAAAAAAGATGGCATAACATTCCATCGGTAAGTAAAATAATATAAATTCGTCAAGTGTACCAGAGTTCAAGTTATAATGGATAGTAATAGTAAAATTATAACAGGTGCAAGATCGCGCGTTGATGTCTTTTTGAAAAGTCTCTTTTACTCATTAGAATCATCCTAAAGCTGTCTTTTTCTCACAAAAATAATAGTGTTATAAAAAATACGTTTAATGTTCATCGAAAAGTATCGATGATTTATGTTTTTACGGGAACAAAATTAATGATAATAATTATAATATAATTTACTTTAAAAATGTACAGGAACGCACGTTAAAATATACGAAAAACAACGCAAATTTTATTATTGGCCGGTCGTGTTTAATTGGCACAAGCAACATTGATGTAAAGTCTTAAACTTGTATGAATCAAAACTGTAATTAGTAAATTTTCACTATATTAGGTATATGCAAGTTTTAGAATTTACATCAATGTTGCTTGTGCCTATTAAACACGACCGGCCAATAATAAAATTTGCGTTGTTTTTCGCATATTTTAACGGGCGTTCCTGTACCTTTTTAAAGTATACTATCACTATCCATTATAAATTGAACTATGCTACACTTGACGAATTTAAATTATTTTACATACCAATGGAATGTTATGCAATCTTTTTGTAACTTGAAGTCCTGAATGATTTTCCACACCATTTGACAAATCATTCAGGACTTCAAATTACAAAAAGATGGCATAACAAGAAAGCTCACGTAAAAATGATTTATTACGTGAGCTTTCTTGTTAAAATCGATTTTTCAAACAGCATTAATACTCTTGAGCTAAACTGCACGAGTCGCCACAGGTCTCTGGTTGTCACTAAAGATGTCAATCTAAGCACCGAGTTATATCAGTGTAAAAGCACTAATGTGTGGTGCGCATAAATTGCCTTCTATCCGGAATCTACTGTGCATAATACACATTAAATATGACATAAACAACTATACAATAATCTCCATTGCTTTTTAAAAAATATCGACAAAACCGATATTTAATATCTCTATCCCATCACTACAAGAAGTGCACGATCGAATGTCTATTTGAAATAGCTAATCATATTGCACTTGTCAACCCGTGCTTTCCGCCAAATTTGGTAAACTCGAAACGAAACAAAATGTTCAACATGCGGTTTCTATAGGGGGTAATCTGTGTATTGATCACGTAGTCGCCACGCTAAATAAGCGAGCTAGCCGTAACCTGCGGTCATCGGTTGACGCTGCTGCTCGTCAGAAGACTGAAATATTTTGCCAGACAAGTCGGTTAATATTCTCGCAACCAGTCCGCCATCAGAGCCAACAGTCAGGAGCCGAGAAACGTTAAAAAGACGCACACGTTGACGCAACTACTTTGTAACTACGGTTTATTAAACGTGGTATAATAACAAGAGACTCACATTGTATATTTCGTTGAGGCAGCCCTTTGGTTTCTCGAGCACCTGGCCCCGCTGCACCATGTCTGCCACTTCTGAATTCTTCATCTTGCCGTACGGCCCTTTACCACAGGTGAACACTTCCCACATTAGCACACCTGGAAAGATTAACAGTGTTTTAAATTTTCGCGACTGAATTGCCAATCGAACTACGAAGGAAGTAAGTTACTGTCAGGTTTTGGTTGAGTGGCTGCTATTAACACTTGAGGCTCCCCGTTCCTTTGAAGTACGTTAATCGTTCAGTTGCCGCTGCACTAAGAATATGTTCACTGGCAAGTTCACACTCGCCGTTGTAAGTACCGTTACCTTAAGGTTTACACCTTACAGCGATAAAATTTAGATCTTATTGCGCGATCTTATGATCTTATTCCATTAGCGACTGTAACAACTAGAATCTGCTGGGAACAGCAGATGGTAGTCACTCTATCACATTATGAAAGCAAAAGTGAGTTTGTTTGTCACTTCTTCACAACTAAACCAATTGTAATGTATCTTGGCACAGAGACTGATGGCCTAAAACAGAAAAGGACAGGATTTTATCGGCATCAGTCGAAACTGGTGCGTCAGCTAGTTAAAAATAATCGGCTCCATCTAAGCTACTATCCGATCCAAGAGTTCTCATCAAAAAGGCGTGGATGATGAATAATAATAATTATTAACCGAAGGCCCAGACGTCCGACTTGGAGGAGAAGCGCGTATAGTTGAGCACCTCGGGCGGCGCCCACTTGATGGGGAACTTGGTGCCGCCAGAACTGGTGTACTGGTCGTCCAACACGTACCGCGCCAGACCGAAGTCTGCCACCTGAAATTTCATATGGCCTAATGATATCATGTGTCACCATTCTTATAGTTTTAGAACTACAATCAAGCTACTTATACTTCCAATAAATAATATACATGTGTCTTAGACCCATTCCATTATGATAGTGCCGGAGCTAGAGTTCTACGATTCAATACTAATTACTTAAGTTTAAGTCGCGCTTTTCACGTTTTTATCTTCGTAAACTTCAAACGTACCTTTACAACATTTTCGTCTCCGACTAAACAATTTCTTGCGGCTAAATCCCGATGAATATAATTGTGTCTTTCTAAATAAGCCATTCCTTTGCAAACCTGAAACGAGAATTTCATTAAGTAAATTAATTTCACATTAAGCACAGACTGAGAACAATAAATAAGTTGTTTCTTCCCAGCGTTGTAAATATTATTTACTTTTAGTTTAACCGAGCTACAACATAATTTGAATCTTAATTACATAACATTATGCTCATAGTATCTTGGATGTGTTTAATTAGAAGAGTTGTTTGAAGACGGGAGCTCGCACGCTCGAGTTCTTCAATTACACATGCGTCTGGCGTCTATTTTTTGGACTCGCTAGTCTCGTGCAAACGCTACGTGAAGCTCGATACAAACTGCCAACAACGCAGGTCAAATAGCGTTTGATAAACCACCCAGACGAAAGCATCATTAAAAGTAAGTAAAACCTATTCTTTTCCGTGGGCGACCCCGGTCTGCAACATCAATAGTGGTACAAAAAAAAATGTAATCTTACTTGTATGCACATATCAAGTAGTACGGCGGGACCGAGCTGGTCGAGCGAGGTTCGCCTCAGGTAGTTGAACAGAGAGCCGTGCCGCATGTACTCCGTCACGATGTAGATCGGCCGGTGCTTCGAACACACACCATATAGCTGCACAAGATTCTGGTGCTGTAGTTTTCTGCAATGGCCGAAGGTCAGTTTTGTAAAATAGATTTTTTTTAACAAAAAAAGGTACATGTTAAGTATTATCAAAGGTATTATCAAGAACGAAGAACGAGAGCAGACGCGACGAAATCCGGAGAAGTCAAGCAAGAAGAATGTAATACATATGCGCCAATAATACAACATGCGCGATTGCTTAGGCTGCTGACTTACTGATGGCGGGATAACTTTCAGTCAAAATGTCGGCAGACCAGTGACGTGCGGTAACATAACCGGTACGATTTGACTGACTGTGCGGTCAACACCCCGCTTGTCTACCGTGGCGACTACGGACAGGACCTCCTAGGGCAGCGGATGATCAGCAATGATCTGCGAAAGGCTGGATAGATGGATTTATACTCACGTCATGACTTTCGCCTCGTCGATGAAATCGTCTTCAGACATGGTGCCCTCCTTCATCATTTTGACGGCAGTGTCGATGCGACCGCGCCACTTGCCGCGCCGCACTACGCCGAACTGACCCGCGCCCAGCTCTTCTAGTAACACTAGCTCCGATGGATCGATTTCCCATTTATCTGCACATAAAAGATTCATACGACAAATATTCATTTTCAGCCATCTGAACTCGGCTCCCCAAGTACTGATCAACTGCGTCTGGTTAAAACTATAAGTCGAGAAAACCATTATACAGGCACTTCATTATTCAGCCACTAGCGGCAGGATATTTATTTTCTTTTTGCTAAAACACTGTTGGTGGCAGCCTAGACATTCTTTTATTTAAATTGATTTCGAATGTAAAGCAAAATAATGGCGCCTCTTAACACTCATCCTACGTCATTAGAGTAAAACAGGATTTGAGAAAAACTTATGATCATTAAGTAAATTATGAAAAAAAAATACCCGCTGACAATTAAATCAGCGATATACCAATTATCCCAGCCTACGTATATAAGAGTAGTGCTATTTAAAACAATCCTCTGTCAGATAAGATTAGACCCCATAATTGCTATTCCAATGCGGCAGTCGTTGGGCCACAATAAATAAAATTATTTTCAAGGTAATTTGCATAAATGTGCTAAGATTATCTTATAACTGCAAAAACTGGAATATTGCCCTATTATTATACACCGGAGTCACAATTATATTATTATTTCGCATGAATGTAGTATTCACCGAGATGACTACAATGCCACAGTACTTATTTCTGCTATCCTTTACATCCGTCGTTTTACGTCACACCGCAGTTTTATGTGTTTCGTCACGTTTACGTCCGTGTTTTGTATAATTGCATTACGTCCGCAGTGTGATTAGTAATTATGCGGACTTCGTCGACACTTTTCAGAAATACATGTAGAAAATGCAAAGATATGTATGTTATATATGTACCACCGTGCAGGTAAAACAAGGTGGGCACATCCATCTTGTGCACTAATAACAACTTAAACTAATACTTTTGGCGTGTGTGGTAATTATGGCAATATTCCATCACGATCGTCCATTGGTGGTTATAAGAAGCCCATGTTCAGCAGTGGACATTTTTGGTCAGATTATAATAATATGATAAATAGGTTTCATTGAACTAAGTAAAGAAAGACAGGTCAATCGTAGAATTCAAGAAACTACGATCTTTTCACTCAATACAACTCAATGCCTGAAGTTCAGTCTTCAGATTCCGTCAATGACTACATACTGCACTGTAACGAGGTCCCATACTGTTGGCCTCTTAAATAAGATCGGGGATCGAGTATTAGTATTCGAGTCGGTATCCCAGAGACATCCATGGAGCGAATTTTAAGCGTAACAGTAACTTTCTCACGTGAGGGCGGACACACTGCTGACCCTGTGTAGTTCTCAGGTGCGGCGTTAGCAACAGCATTGTGTGAGCACCAACCCGTCTGCCCAGAGCATTATGGTAATATCCCCTTGTATAGTCTAGCCCAAAGTAATTTGATAAAAAGGTATTTAAACAATATTATATTGATATAATAATATTAATATTTGTTGTTTTTCTTTTGTTTTTATATAAAATTATATGTTTTAACAAAAAAACCACAAACGAAGAATTGGAAATCAATTTCATTTGATTTAAATAATACCTTAATTTACCTTTTCTTGAAATTCATTCCAGCTAGAGTATTAAGTAAATTAACAAAAATAAAAGCGACTTAACGATGAAAAGAATAAAATAATTACCATATTATAAAATTAACAGTTTTAGAAGTCGGTGCTAAACATACAGACGAATTGAGAACCTCCTCCTTTTTTGGACGTCGGTTAAAAAAGGATCATGTTCGGCGGCGGATATTTTGGCCCGTATTACCTCTTAACCACTTTAATTTGAGAGCTCCTTCTCAAATTTCGTACTGATAATATTTCATTTGATGCTGATTCGATAAATAAATATTTTTAAATGTATAGAAGTTAAATGTTTTTTTATTTTTATTTTGACAGCTCCTCATTGGATTCTGCTGGGCCGTCATGTTGAGCAGTGTTATTATTACGAGCCTTATAGACTAATTAAATGATGATGAATATGATGATGACATGACTGACCATACTGACCGTGCGAGAGCCCAGCAGTGGGCGGCGCGGGACGGTCGCAGGGCGTGGTCTTGAGCCGCGAGCACAGCCCGCCGCTGTTGTGCTTGTGGTAGTTGATGAGCTCGGGGATGCTGGCGCAGCAGTGCTTGTCCGACAGGTAGAACTCGCCGCGACTGTTCTGTTTTATGTGGTAGTGCTTTGTTTGGGGGTGATAACTGCAATTTCAGAAATGTTACGGTTATGATACGTATTTATCTTCTCTTCGCTTGTGTACTGGCTACAATATAAAACTTCCGCACCGCACGCCGGGAATAGACACGTGTTGTTATATTCAACGAAATGCAGCACGCTTAGTGGTAGGATCTATATGGTCCTCCTGGCTAGCTAAGGGAGCGTTCAAGTATTACGTAACGAATTTGGGGGAGACCCCCCGTCTTCTGAAACGTTACGATGCGTTACAGGGGCGGGGGGGGGGGGGTGTTTGAACTACCCGTTACGTAACATTATTTTAACTCTTCAGAACGGTCGCGTAGAGATTATTTTTCTCACGCATTTTTTAAAACGTTTTTTTTTTACTCAAAATTTTAAATGGCATGACCACTTGAAAAAATTTTTTACCTTCACGAAATTTCTTGCTTGTTTTACAGGATACGCCACATAATTGTGTCTTTCAGGTAAAAATGGACACTTGGTGGTGGTTACGTAACGTTTTAGGGAGGGGGGGTAAAGCAAAACGTAACGGCACGTTACGTAGGGGGGGGGGGGTCAAAAATCTCCAAAAATTGCGTTACGTAATACTTGAACGCTCCCTAAGTACCACCTTCACATTAAAGTCAAGCAGCTTACTGTGTTCCATCGAACCAAAGGGGTATAAGGGAGTCCCTCTATATCTTTGTTACTTGAATTCATGAGTTCCATCCTAACCATTGTCTGCGCTTACCAATGCATAGCATGAAAAAAATTGCTGGTGCAGATATTATATTAAACAACATCATTCGTTCGTACAAAGTTGCATATTGAATAAAAATTCGGTAAACCGTAAAAAAGAACAAGAATATGGTAAATATACGTCCAAGGGAGGGTACAATTTTTTAAATATTATTTTAACTAAGAAAATTATGTAAAAGGTACTCACACTTTGGTATATAAGGAGAGCGTGTACATGCCCTTGGTGGAGGAGTTGCGGACAACAAAACATCCCTCTTTGTCCTCCTGCTTCAAAAGCGACTCTGCGCGCTGCCGCGACATTTCACCCACGTACCACCTGGATTCATACAGCTATCATAAATACATGGAACCTAATAACGCCTAATAACCACCGTTGGTCTTCACCACTGTGGGACTGACCCAGAACCCGTGCCCATGCCAACCTCTCGAAGTAAAATAATTAGTGACGGGCATTTTACTAGCACGACTGTAATTTAATAAATTGTTGTTGACAAGGTGCTGGGTGTTGTTAATTAACTCATATTTATAACCACCTTTAACATTTATAATTTTCACCAATAACCCTTCAAGAAATAGATGCAATATATTATACGATAATAACTACAGGTACACTGGACGCGGAAGACCGAGTGTTGTGATGAAAGTGGGGAGGAACACAGCAGTGGACTGCGATAGGCTGATTACTTTATTAATAGAATAACATTATTACAATACATTTGAGCAAGTTTCTTAGTCCAAAGATCAGAACAAACTATGACAAATAAACGCTTACATTTGAAGGTTGCTCTAAAAGATAATACCGTCATGTATAAAAATGTGCACTCATTTAACGCATTCAAAACTCAGCTAGGTCAATATCTCATCGGAGATCATGTTCTATTAAGAAAATGAATGCATTAAATGGGTTGGTAAATGGTTGGCGGATTGGCGAATTTGTTATTAAATTAGTTAAGTATTGTTCCCGAGGAAGTGGCATTTTTTGTCTTATTGAGAATATTTTTTTTAACTTATTTAAAAATAAATAAGGTCTATGAAAAACTGCCATGAAATATTTTTAATGGGTACGCTTTTGTATTTAATTATTATTTAATATCACGCTGAAAACGACCTAGATATTTTTGTTAAACTCGGTAAGGTAAAATACAGAGTTCCGATTCTGTCAATGGCGATAGATACGCGCATCGAATATATATTTTTAACCTTGAAAATTGTAAACGTTAAATTAAACCGCGAGATAATCATTATATCCTATTCAAAGTTTTGCTGTCTACAATTCTGTTAATATTAATTTCTAAGCCTAAATCGAATCATAGTTTTTTCGTAAATACAATAGACACATTTTGTAATCACATTGTAATTTAATAATTATATGTATCACAAAAAAAAACTGAAAAAGAAATACATTTATAAATTATCTGTTATAGAATTCTCAGTAACAGCAGGGTTGGAATTGTGCCCAGAAAGTAGCTGGCCTCCTATAACATAGTACAGTCACGTGTAATAATATGTATACACATAGCGAACTTAAAAAGCGCATTTCTTTTAGATAATAGTTTGTATTTAAGAAATATTCGATACCATGATTTGTATGTATTTGTAGAAACTAAGTGTGTAATATTTCATAATTCTGATAGATATTTTAGAAGAAAATCGCCTTTAAATATCGCTATGTGTTGTATGTGTGTAGGTACTATATTAGTACACGTGACTGTACACACAACGACAAATCAAGCTATATATACTTATCCAATATAAGCTGACCTCTCATTGCACGGAAATTCCATACAATGAAAGGTAAGCATAAACTGGAAATGTATAGCTTGATACGTCGTCGTGTGAACATAATAGTGAAATCGACATAATGTGACGATGCAAATACACTTCAACCTACCCGTTCGTTGATGAATGATATTTTATTTTAAACCATATCATAATTTAGATGTGTAAATGGATAAACTACCTAGTAAAAAATAAAATCACAGTGCTCCTCTATTATCCTCCTCCTGTCACAGTTACAGCATTAGCAATATATTTAGAGCACGTAAATAAGCCCATAAACGTATGCACGTCTGTTTCCCTATTGAAATTGATGATGATAATTATGTCACTTACCTGCTTCATGTGATAATGATAACTATCTTATAAAATATGTCATATGAAATAACTCACTCATATTTCTGCAATCCTATTGTTTCTTTTTCCTTAACATAATTACTAGGAATGTAGCCGACAGACCTGAAAATAAAAGTAACTGATTAGTATCAAAACCATTCAAAAACAATATTTGAACAGACAATAATAAAGTTCCACGTACCCATTTTCATCTTTAACTTTCCACCAATGATCCTGAGAGTCGTCTATAACTTCGTATTCGGCACCCTATAACATAAAGTATTTTATTTAAACTACAAAATTAATACCTTGAATTTTGCGACTGCGTAGTTTGCCATAACAGAATCACGCATTGTGTACTTTTATTAGGAAATGAACAACAGCGGCTACGCCTTTTGCAAATTGAAACGTTCAGCTGAGTTCAGATAAATAATATCGAATACACCGGACTACCAAAATAGCTGGAGTACACTTATCAGTTTAAGAAAATTGGAATGATCTACGATTTTGAGGCAGTTAGTAACTTGATGATAGACGATAGATTTTCTCAATATTCTCATAGCGACAAAATACAAAATTAGTTGAAATAAAAAAGAACTTAATTGCCTTCGCGGTGTTTATTTGTTTTTTGTTCGCAACACCTACGGATTTTACCAAAACTTAATGTACTTTGAGCTTGATTAATAATGACCATTATGAACAGTTGACTTCCATTAGTGGCACTGTGGTAAAAACGTTTGAGAATTTTGAAAATGCCTATTGCTTGACACTTAATATCTTCCTACAGTATGATAAGTTACCGTGTATAAGTAAAAGTAATGGATATGGTAATACATATCAAAGAAAGAAAACATGATTATTCAAGGACGTATTTTTTAGAATAATAGATACCTACTTACGTAATTTTTCTTTTAATATTTTATTTACAAAAAAAAACTAACCTTTTCCAGTGAGAGATCACCGCTTTCAATAGCTTTGAATGGATATAGGGCTACCACAACTTTGGTCCTCTGCTTCTCCTGTAATAAAAAATATACTTGAATATTAACGGTTAAATTCACACGCACATACAAGTGGTGCCATAATAATCGTTTTTCTACTTAGTTGTAATGTCTGTCAAAATATAATTAATTGTATATTGTAGATTTCCATACTCTAACATTTTCACATCCAAATTTTGGAAAATTAAGATAGCATTTTAATTAATACAAAAAACAGAAAACAACAGGACAGCGGAAGTCAAAACGATTTCCCCCAAAGACCCTAGTGAGTTATGGCCACACGCGTTTACATAATAAGAGGTATTTTGACACCAAGCTTGGTCATCACGCTTATTATTACCGTGCACGACACTATCGGCTGGTCCCAATAACTCTCAATCCAGAGATTTTATTTCATTTCATTTATTTGTATTTGTTCACCAACAATTTTTTACACTGGTATACAAAATGATATGTATAAATTTAAAAAAAAATGTAACAGTCACTTACAGGTAAACTCCGCATGCATAAGAAAGAATAAGAGTTGTACAAAAAGATAACCAATTAAGGGAAGTTAAGCAACTTAACAATAATAAAAAAGAAAACAAAAAAATAACATTAAAATCATAGTTAATCCATATCAAGAAGACACTTATGGATATTGACTTTCAATTTGTATAATGAGTCAAAATGGAGATCGATTCGATAGCTACACCCATGCAAGACCCTGCATAATCTCGCGTAAGGGGAATTAGCTCCTAAAATCGTTCTTCACTGCAATGGACAGAGTGGTGTTATTGAGCTGCGAGGAATTCTTGAAAGGGCACGGAAATCAAAGAGGCTCGATATTTGTGAGCAGTCGATTTTGTGGGGTCATTACTTTGCACACATACAATTTTGGATTGAGATTGGTTATTGTGATAGGCCGATAGTGAACAGTTGAACATACAAGACCTTGGCTTACCTTTGGCTTGGCAGACGGTGTGCCTGGAGGAGCGCCGCCTCCCCCGGGCATCGTGACTGCCGCTGTGACCGCTGAACAAACGAATATTCATATAAATAATGCAACCTTTATAATATTATTGTTGCAAGGAAGATTACATTCATTTTGGTGAACGATTTTAAAGTAAAATGGGTAAAAAATAATAACATGTTGAACGATGATTGACAGATAGCATGTCCTTGATAGCTCTATGCTAAATATTAAGGTAAAGTACATATTTTCAGAAAAATTGTCTGCATTTAAATTTGCGATTAGCTGCCAATTCTCCTAGAGTATAAAATCTAGTTCATGGGTCTTAATGAAGAGAACCAATGCATGTTCCTATGGAATTTAGAAGCTTGATTCAATAATATGTACCTATTGGATTATCATCTAAAATTTTGAAATATTCAAAACCTAAAGCTAATTAGAACTAAAAATATTTTACTTAGTCCAGAACTTATTATTTTTTATACAAAATCATTACCAATATATTTTGATACCTCCTGGACAGGCATCATTAATATTATGTCTATCTTCTGCAATAACTCCTTACTGCAAGTACCATTTTAGCCGTAAGCCTCTTAAATACTAATAGCTGTACTGATTAAGAGATTTCAAATGATGTGGTTTTCACTGTTGGATCATCCTCATTTCCTAAATAAAAACAGTTTGGCAATCCTAACAGGAAAATGTATATCATATGACTATGAAGTGTATAGGTAGGTACATTTGTACATGTTTAATCACGGCTCCATTTTAGGACCTCCAAATATAGAATTTATGAAGAAAACTAGATTTTTTCCCAAATTTGTTCATATAGATTCAACAAAATAAAAGTTATGTCACTGTTTCTCAGTACACATTGGATACAATACCTACAATTAGGTATGCAGATAACACCTCCAAAATCAATAGCCTGTTATCCTTTACTCAAAATCTCGTTTATGAGGCGTAAAGCTAATCATTATGCTAAGGCCACAGAACTATTAATACTTTTGACAGAAATTAACATAATAATGAAACAGCACTAACAACATAGAAGTACAAATAAAATATGACCACGTTAAAAATATCATGTACATATTAATACTAAGACAGGGGTACTACAGATAAATAGTTGTAATATCGATGAATACACACTACAAAAATATTCATAATATTGGGATATCGTTTAAAACTCCTTTTCATTAAGTTTTGATAAGTGCTTTAATGCTAGTTGAAAGTACGATAGCCTTAAAAGAGATTGTTAGATGGATAAATTTCATATAAATATGTGGTAGCACATCAACAGTTCACCGAACACAACAACAAACCCGTTTCATAACCAATTTCTTATCGTTAAGGCACTAAGAAATGATGACCTATTTCCATGACACCGTTTGCACTATCCTTTAACACTGCGGTATCAAAATCACTGCACAGTATCACTTTTGCGGACATTACACCTGACCAAGACAAGAAAGTGAGTGCAACGAGACCAGTGAACGCAACCGATGGCGACGAGGCCAAATGAATAGAGGTCAGACGAAATGTATCGTACCCTCTAGAGCCGGGAGGAACGACGCTAACGAAAGACATGGTATTTTTGACTTCTTCTTAGTCACCACTGGTTCGTCTTCGGATTTATTCGGCAACATGGGAACGGGACTTTGAGACCGGACGTCCGCGCGCGACACCTCGCTCCGACTGCCTACAAACGTGTCCAAGTACCGCGGCGATGGTAAAGCGTAATACATAATAGCCGATACGGCACGTAAAAGGTTGAGTCAATCATTTTTATTCGTAGTTTGTTTTAGTAGGTATAACTGAATACAATTATTGAGTAAAACCAATAATAAAACGTTTATCCGTCTGGCGCATATTCAATTAGACATAAAATATGTATTACATATAATATAAAAAGAAATACATTTGTGATTCAAATGCTATTATTATAATTTTAATAAAATATATAATTGTTTTAATTGAAATCGGAAATATTTAATACTTGAAATAAAATCTAAAAGTTGGTTACACCGATATACTAATATTTCTAAGTAAAAAAACAAAATATGGGCCCATATTGGGTTAAGGTACCGAAGTGGTTCAGTACACTGAAATTATACATTCAGTGTACTGAACCCGTATTTAGTTATAATTTACATAGACCATGGAGAACAAGGCTTTATAGTCGTCGAGACGAGGAGCGAGGGCTTCAAAGATGGTTGCGCTCGGCCTACATTCACCATTCGATGCGCGCGCGCAGGCGGTGTGCGCTCTCCCTTTCACTTACTGGCCTCTTGATAAGTGAAAAGAAGACAGCTAATTTATACTACGTCATTAACGGCAATTGACTCGCTTAGAGATTATACCATCTTCCAACAAAAGCCTTGCAATTGCAATACCCAATTCTTTTTGGTAGAGTTATCTCTCATTATCAAAATATCCTTTTTACGAATTTAATACATGTGTGCCAATTATATACGGCTTATTTCTTTTCTAAATAATATGTTGTAGGTAAATATAATACTTGAATATCTAAAGATTATAAAGAAGTCGTTTCATTTCAAAATCAAATATCAAGGCAAACTTGAAATCCATTAAGCATCCAATAGCGGTTAACGAGAAGGAAAGTGTGTCGGAAAGCAACCATTCCTACGTATTGTCGACAAGGTTTTAGTGAAAAATATACGCACGTGCAACTTCGTTGGATAATCGGTTGTCCTGAGGTGGTGCAAGCAGGTCAATATCGGGCTCTATGAGAGTCCAGAGGTCTGCGACCGTGCAGCCAGGTGCAGACCGTCGCTCCGCGTCGCAGCAATTCCAGCGCCTCGCAGACCAAGCACCGGGGTGGTAACGACTGCGTCGACCACCGCCTGCACACACTGCAACCCACGATGCCTTCTCTCTTTAACACACATTTGTCCAATACTGTCCCATTGCTTGGCAAAGTTGTCCCCGGTATCCTTAACCACCTCTTTCCTTTTATCCCCAATTTTGTTACAGCGAAAGTAAGTGTAACATACTTTTGATTTCATTTGTGCCCAACGGGAAACTGGTGAGATGCTGTGGATGACGTATGAATGCTAGGCAAACCCACATGAGATAAGATTGTTCTTTAAGGTCCAAAGACTACGAAGGTTTTATGTTGTTGTGTATAGAGTATCGAGGATAAAAAAGATCACCGGTGATTCTTATAAAAAGAACCAGTAAAATATAATTATTACAATACTTTTAATATTTCAAATACCTAATTACACCGAAAGGAGTCTTCGTAAATTTAAAAAAATAAAAATACTGCGTTCAAACATTTTTCAGTCTCTCGTGCGAGCCGGTAATTAAACTAACAAAACTGTGAAAAAATACTATTCTGTATATTATAACTAAAATTAAATCTCCTTTAAGTTAATTTAGCATTTTTTACATTTAAGATATTTTTCCTCTATGACCTCTTTTTAAAACACCCGGTATAATAGAATTTATATACGTAAAGCGCCCGACATAGTAAACAATTACAGATTCTCAGGGTTTACCTACGTCACACGTAAATAACAACAAATAACAACATTATGTAAAACTGGGTGGGTACGTACCCGATCTGATTGTGTGGATCCACTGCAGGCGCTCCGTATGGTCACCGGCGACGAGGTATAGTGTGTAGTCTGAGTTTTGTTCTGAGTACCCCACCTGACCATAACACATATTTGAGTGTTTGTAATTTTACGTCCATACTGATAATAGTTTTCAAGGATATTATTATACAATCAAACGAGGGTTTGCTTAAATATTACTTATTTACCTGAAAAGGATATCTATAAACGGGGCTCTTCTCACCGTCACCCTCAGGTATGTGTTTGCTCAGTTCTCCCAACTGCGCCTGCTCCACAGTATGGATTGCGCCCGTATCGATGCGCCCGCGCTCCTTCCGTCTCTGCCACACACGACATATAAACCAGTTTACAATCTATTTAAAACGTATTTTCCGAAATTGAACGAAACAATCGATCACCTTTCGTCACAGCCCTCACTAAGATATTTAATTCAGGCAAGTTGTTAATTTAACGCACAACTTCAGCTCAACATAAAACAAACGCTGTAACCGTCACACCAACAAAGCGGTAACGTCCTACCGTCAACTAGTCGTTTTACCGAGGTCATATTCGATTGTTTTCAGTATCTAAATTACCGCGACTACACCACCACACATTGTATGAGAGGCGCCGTAAGCTTGCGATTGTTGTTGTTGTTGTTTTTGCGAGCAATATTAAAATTATACCTTAATTACTTAAGCCGACCGTTGCGATCTCATAGTATGCAAAAACTATCAATAAAGAACGTAAAATTAAACAGCTTTAGGTGAAGCAACTTTCTGGTAGGTGTGATGAGGTTCAATGAGTAACTTGGCCTTCGTAAATGTTGGGAATAAGAAACCCTTGCCTACATTAAGGAGTAAAGAAATCACCAGCTGCGACTAAGACGTTTACGACAGAGCTTAGTAGAATCAAGTTAGAAAAGTATGATCGATACGGTAGGAGGATGAGGTTGAATATCTTTTTCTTTTTCAATGTTAAAGCGTAGGTACTAACTAATAACTAATGACAACTAATGCTTTTCATCATGATTTACAATTTAAGATTCTTCGCAGTCAAATAATTTCAAAGTTAGTTCCTTTCGTCATCAAAAATATGTCACATGAAGAGCGAATACGGATACATCATTTTAATAACAAAAACTAGAAAATTATTAAAATTCAATTAAACGTCCAGAATAATGAAGTCGTTCACGCTACATTTCCCACTAATTGAATTCTGGTCGGAAATTAAGCTCGAATATTTTTCGGAGCCATACCAACCTATGCCGAATTCGCTGATGCGTGAAAATTTTTATATTCACTGGGGAATTCTATTTTAATTTAACTACACTTAAAACTTCACTTACGGGACAACTTCCGTGATTATTGTTTGCTTTGAGTTCCCGATATTTCGACGCTGTTGCAAGCGCCATTATCGCGGGTAAACTGGAGAATGCGGGTGGATGAAAACTTAAAATAAAATAATTATTAAGAGCAGAAAAATCTGTCTATCCTCTTTCTTAGTATTTTTCTACGCTCACTACTGGAACTCACACTCGATTGAAAGTCACGGCAAAACACTCACGGTATCAATAAGTTTTTTGGAGTCTTTATTACGAGGTTTTATATTGCGTTTTAGTTGACATAACACTGGATACCATACACTAGACAATTTGAAACCACCTTCCCTATTGAATTTCAAATCAAACAATAATCACGGAAGTTATTCCGAAAGTGAATTTTTAAGTGTAGTTAAAAACCGTGAATGTTTAAAACAGTGTTTAATTTAACTATTCAGAAAATAGGTCTAGAGAAATAATACAAAGCTAAAACTTTTAAGCTTACGTCCTAATGAGAAGGGAAAAAGTGTTTAGCAAAGCTAAACACTTTCTGTGGCGAGTGAATTCACTAAAGTAACGGTGGAAGTACACAAATATGTAGATGGCGAAGCGTATATATAACACATTAGTGTGTCGGGCAGCAAGCCGCGATAAGAGCAACGACTGGGCTGGCGTCATGCCAACCAGCTAGCGAGCAGCTCTCCCTAAGTAACACAGTACACCAATTACCGACATCACAACCTGTCCCGTAACACTTTACTTAACTTTATTTGTACGAGAATTTTAACAAACATTTGCTCGTACAGCTGTTGAGAATAGTTTTAACATTTTTGACTACTAGTTACATTATCCTGCATATCGTCGGCCTAATTACCAAAATTCGTAACTCTAAAAAATACGATATTGGTTTTTTGATGCCATCTAGTCCATATTTTTCCAACATATGAGGGAATAGTTCTTTTGTCCCACAAAATAACACAAATGTTGCTATTGATGAATTAAAAGTATAAGTAACTCTACGCCGCCATTTATTTATTTAGAAAAGAAACAGTTTTTTCTCCCTTCTGTAAAATTTGCTCAAACGGAGTTACGAATTTTGATAATTAGGCCGACGATATATTTATTTTAAACATTTAATAATTTTGGATGAGTACACAAATTCAATTCTATAATGAAATATCCCTTTTTATTGTCTTCCATTTAATTCCATTCCTGCTGAAGAACAAGTTCATCAAGAAAAATGCAGATTTTCTATCGAATTTGCCTCACGCCAGGAGACATGATCTAATAACATCCTGAAAGCGCACAACACCGAGCACCGAGTTGGGTAATGAATCAAATCACCGAGTTGATTTCCTGCGGAGGGATATACAGTTTCGCTTACAGGAAATCCGACAAAACAATCTCCGATACTGCCAACTGATCTGACTGATAACTAGATCACCGTGTGTAAGGATTTGTTTTATAATAATGATTAAAACGAAAGTATGTTTTGATAAAGCAGTGATAGCCTATCGGTTGAACGCATGCCTTCAATGTAGGAAGGTCTGGGTTCGATCGCGGCCCGTACCTACCTCAGACTTTCAGAAAATATCGCGAATAAAACTGCACAACAGTGTATAAAAAAAAAACCTGTGGGTTGCGCACCAGCCCAGGGTGGCGGACTAAGTAGCCCGTGCCCAGCAGTGGGACAGTTAAATGTTAGACGTCAACCAAAATTCTTGTAAAAGCTTTATCTTAAACACCTACAAGATTCTTTGAAGTGATTTGAAACAACACGGCTAAAACAGAGACGCAGTAGAGTGAACCTTTTTCAAACAATTAGCGGGCGCCACGAAGGGCTCTCCATTAAAATTGCTCACATAACGAGGGACCACACGCGGCATGACGGTACAAACATTACTGCGAGGGGTTGACGCTGTGGGGAGTGATTGCCAAGTCTATTTAAGCGCGGGAGGGCCGAGCACGACACACTTTGTTTATTTTGCTGCACTTTTCGAGCTTGCAATTTTTGTGCAGAGTTTAATACATCAAGGAATGTCTGTCAATTCTTTTTATTTTCATTGTGCTGGTTATGCTTACTTTAGAACATTGTGTATCTTGATTTAAGAGTTTTGCATAGATGAATAACAATCGTTTGTTATTCGAAATGAATATTTGTAATACTAGAGATATTGAGTTCAAAATAATACCAAATATTAAAGTCAATCTCTAAAGCCTCTCAATCTCGTAAGAAATGCAATAAAAAAATACGGCCTGTCAAAGTGTAGTATACTGGTCGAATAACTCACTGGCTAACTGACACATCAAAACCATATAGGGTACTTCCCGTTATCCTAATATCTTGGAACTTGGCACAATAAATTAATGAAATGAAGATCTCACAGTACAAGTAAAAATATTACCTGACAAACTTAATTTTGCTGCTTTTTTTCATACAATGAAAAAAAACCACAAGTTTATTATTTTACGAGTAATTGCCGCCGATAGATACCTATAGATTTTTTTCTGTCGACCAATTTATGATATAATGTAGTTGGGTCTGTAAAAAGTTCACAAAAATTCCATACAAAATTAATTAAATCAACTGCAAAAATAACTTTGTATTTTAAAATGTATGTCTTTTATCCAGAATTGTTTACCATGCCATTATGGTTAACTAAAACATCTTATGGCCATACTGACCACGGAACCCTACACTGTGCGTGGTCCGACAAGCAGTAGTCCGTTTTTTGTAGGTGCATAATAAATGTAGGGTGTTAGTTATTTAAGAAATATAGGTAAATCAATTGCACTCTCACCTTTTTTTCTTCTTACCTATACCAGATTAATTAAATAAGATAATTTGAATCAATTAATTGCGTCAAATAAATAACATTCAGAACGTACACAGTAGTTATAGTATATATGACATAAATAAATAACTAGTTCCAGCAAATGGCTGTAGAAGTTGATCACGGTTATTGTAGCTACTTAGCAGACGCCGCTATGGAACATCAAGTGATCACGGAAACTCAAAATAATAAAAAGTAAAACCATAAATAAACGTCATGAATAAAAATACCACGAATTCATTATTCAATCAGAAAAATAAATGCCGATTTAGAATGTGTAAAAAAGTGGTTTTTGCGTAGGTGGAAACTGAAAAAGGAATAAGCACAATTTTGGCCACCGGTTCGATGCCTCAATAACACCAAAAATAATGAAATCAGTAACAGCGCACTATGATGTGAGAATCGTAAAACATATGAGTGTTATTTTGAGTGAAGACTATGTGTGATTAAGGTATTAAGTGATTGGTATTTTACCAGCGGTGGTGCGGGTGCGGTGCGGGCCGGCGACGGACGGTGTTGCGGAACTGCCGCTGCCGCCGCCGGGCGTCGCGGCGGACGACAGACACACCCAGCTCGCGCATGCGCTCCCACCCCACACATTCACCCCTACGTCCTCCAGCTTTAATTTGAAACGTCGAACAAACCTAACATTACCTGCGCGTCCTAGTGCTTTTTATTTATCTTTACTATACTTAGATATTTATGTCAATTTTGGTTGTAATATATTATGTACTACTAGTATTAGAAATGTTACAAATTTCTGCGTTATTTGTTGTATTAACATGCGATAACTACCTACTGAGCTCACATACATATCAGTTTTTTTGTAAAACTGTGGCTAAAACATAAATTTATCTTAAACATGTAGATACACCAGTCCGCAGCGCAAAAGCGACGTGACTTTCACGCACGAGTTGGTCGCCGTCACTCCAGAATTGAAATGTGGTAGGAGACAGCCCAACCACTGTAATCATGATATGCACTTGATAAAAGTTAAGTTAAGTTTCTAGACATTTTAGATACAACATTTACGAAGAAACTAAAGAAGATAAAAACTGTATTTTTGGCATCCGGCTGACTAGCCCGCAATAAGGAAAAATTTCTTATTATTTAAACTTGTGCGACAACAGTCGGCAAACGCCACTATCAATCATACTGATAACTATGAGATTTGCCCTGGTGGTAGTGTCTTTGTACAGTCTGCTCTTACTGTTTACATCTATTAAATGTTATAATTATGGCAATGACAATGGCAATAAACTAATATGTTTTGACTGATGTACTTCTTCTTAAAGCCTAATATTACACTATGATCATCATCATCATCCTTTTCCCAGATAGATAGATATACTTTATTGTACACTAAAAGAAATAAAACAGAAGGAGTACCTACACATTATTAAGAACAGTACAAATGGCGGTCTTATCGCTTAAAGCAATTTCTTCCAGACAACCTTTGGATGGAAAGAATACAATGGGGCCACATAGAACAATTTGACGAGGAGCGACTGCCTGTTGACCCGTATAGAAGGTAACCCATTTTATGGAGGCTACTGATATCCTATATGGCTATAATGGTTGTCTTGTACTTGTATGTAGGGTTGCCAGGCCTAAAAACAGAAAAGCCGGACACAGATTCATTTTAGCCGGACATTTTGCCCTGAAAGCCTGACAAATTTTAATAGGTTTTTAAAAGAAAAAGATTGATACTGCAATTGTGTGTTTATTATCGTTACCTATTCATTTGAGACTTACTCTACTGTAAATTATATGTGTGATAATGCGTGAGTCGCTCGCGCGCTTTCGTTCGGTTTCTTATGGCGGGGCGGGGTTGACCAAAAGCCTAACAAAAGCCGGACAGGCCGGACTTGTATATATTTGGCCGAACACGACTGTAAAAAGCCGGACATGTCCGGCTAAAGCCAGACACCTGGCAACCCTATTTCTATGACAAGTGGAACCGAAAGCTTAACGTGCTCTAAGAATCATAGAGTCTCGAGACTAGAACATGTATTTAGAACGGTTTCGCAGCCAACAGTTATTCGCGGCAATCTTGCTTACAGTCTTCGCAACGAGATAGAGACATGATATATGCAATGCATTTGTGTAGGTGAATGCTGACTGTAGTAAGGTTACAACGCGTACAGCCACAGTTCAACCTGATTGATCGAAATACCGTCAAACAACGTGTGCAGGCGTATACTTAGCCAATGTCTTGTTGCGAGAACTGTAGGTAACCCATCATCCTAGGACCCTAGATGAACGACAAAAGCGATAGCGCGATGCCATGCCATGTCATTTTTTATGCGACTTGATTTTCGATGCTACCTATATCGTGTAAATCGTGTCAGCCTTCATGTGGCAAGTCGCATTTGTCACTCATTTAGAACGACGGGTTGATATCGAAGATCGATCTATCTCAACGGTAGCCATTTATTCACGAGCCCCACACATAAAACTACTATGGGCATAAAACTCGTCGAATTCAGAAAACGATCCGACGATCCTAAACTTTATTCATAAGTGGTACCTCTAAAACTAAAGTGAGGTTGGACTGACCACATCTGCCGTATGTCTGAAGAGCCGTAGGCCAAAGTTACTACGCAGTGGCCCCCTGATACAGCGACGCAACGCCGCAGTAGACCACGAAGGAAATGGCGGGACGAGCTAGTCAAAATGAAATTAAATAACGATTAGTGCACAAGGCCACAACGATGCAATTTTTTTGCAAATAAAGGAGAGGAAGTAAAGCCTACCCCTTTATCAGGTAAAGACCTAGCAATAAGATGTGAAAAGAAGATGCGTACACCATTTACCGCCTCAAACATAAGCCTCAACCGCGGACATCCGCCCCGCGAGCAGGTGAGGCTTATGTTAGCTGCAGGATAACCGGATTGTTATACTGCTATATGAATCGATAAAGCTCTGACGACCGACTGATAGTTGACGGAATGACGTTCTATTTGTCAGCGCGAGACTCTCAAGACCGACGGGGTGGTTTGCCTTACGGTCACCAGTATGTTTGGTCAACTATGGGTTTTACCTCCTTGGGTCGAGATGCTTATGTCCAGTAGAGGAAATCAATAGGAGTTAACTGATTGATGGAGAGGAATTTTATTTTATTCATGCTATAATCCGTAAAAGAGCAGCATCGCTGATGCGCAGAGTGAGGGACAGCTCCAACAGCTACCCGAGGAAAATTACTGAAAAAATTGATAGTCCCATATGAAGGCACTGGATACACCTTCATTTTAAATTGTTTGTTTCTTCTTTTTGTGTATTAGTAACATAGTAGTAAGCTTTTATGTATTACTAACACTAATGGACAACAAGTCTGAAATAAAATATTATTAAGTATTATTTTTAAGTGTTCTGTATTAAAATTAAAAACTGAATATTTTTCGTCGTTCGTTCGTCTGCCACACGTGATTTTCTCTGAAAATTTTTGACAAAGGGGAAAAATATAATGAGTGCAGCCAAGTGCTTACCTACTTGCGCCAATCGTGTCGTCAAATATTCTATTTAAAGAAGACTACTTTCATAGACCGACGATGACTGTGTCGGATGTCCGCAACTCCGCATACGTAATGCAGTCATCATAAACAGTACATTTTGGTTTCGTAATCTATTGTTACTAAGTCTTTTGTTTAAATTGTAAACTTAAGTTTAGAAGGAGTACACCTGAAGTTTTATTTGAATGAACCAACAATTAAGTTGTGAATCATATCTTGAGTTTGGTGCTGATGTTCAATTATTCCACTTGACTGACTACCTGCGCACCGGAATTCTTTTGTTATTATTCAGTACTTATAGCTCTCTTTAGTTTTTATTGGAAATTAGATTACATTTTAAAGGTCTAAATCAGTAGAGTCCTCAGATCTTGTATGTTGACTAGGTACTCTATAGAGAGACACATAAGTGGTAAAAAGCTTTCATCTTCTTTTCCTTTTTCATATTTTATAAACATAATGTGGGATTCCAAGCAATAGGGGTTCAGTTGTTGGCATAAACAACATGCTACTTTTTGTCATTTAATCAGGCAACTATTCTAGTTTCTTAATTTAGTCTTAACTCAAAACTTACTGGACACTTGGCTTGGAAGCTTACATATTTTAAAAGAGCAGCAGAATGCATGCTATGTTTTATTCAAGTGGTACTATCAACAATTTTCAAACTCCGACCCATCCAAATCAGACTGTCTCTGTTATCCCGATGTAAATGTGTATGTAAACTACTAATTCTAAAATTTTATAACATATGTTACAGTCAAAACTCATAACTGGTCAAAACTTATTTTGACTGCGTAAATCATAGCAGCAACATTCATTATAGCAAAGAACATAACAAATTTTCTTATAATTCTATTGAAGAACAATGTACACAATACTTGGCACCCATGTAGATCTCAATTCATTGATTTGCAAAGCCAACCATCCCCTAATCCTTTGAAACAAACTTGGCCCCTTTTTTACATTTATGTTTTGATGGGATACCATTTCCAAATCTACCAACTCTTCTGTGAAATGGCAGATTGACGAAACTCGTGACATAGTTTAACCAACTTACCAGTATGACAAACATCTTTTCCATGTATTCATTCAATATTTAATAAAAAAATTGTGCTTATACAAAAATGCTCGACATGATATTTCTTAACTATTGGGATAATATGTGTCTTCAATGTGTGGAGTTGATGGCACCAATCAAACTATGCAAAAGATTGTCTTCAAACATCTCATATCTGGCAATAAATCAGATGTCTTTATAAGAAGTTGTTGTAATAGTTGTGTACATGGGGAAATAACAGAGAAACCATGTTCGATTTGCGGCTCTTGTTATAGTCCACCTCAAATATTTACCCACCAAAAAAGTAATTTCTCTTATAACAAAGGGATTCGATGAAAACTGGCAACATTTAGGTGACAGTGGATTCTCCACTCATTTCACAGATAACTCAGTGGGACTGTATATTTTTTTTTTAAATACGACGACACGCTTTTAATTGAAAGTAATTACAGATTATTATAATAATATCGCTTTACAATACTTCATTCCAAACTGTAAAAAGTATGAGCATCATGCAGCTATTCGTGATACTCTTAAAATCATATCATATTACTGCCTTTTGTGTGGTAGTATGAGTCTGTCATGCTCACTTAAATGTCTTGCTGATGGTGGCGTTGTTTATCCGGTCGTTGGGTTCCCTATAATATGGTTGAGCTGACCGATGCGGATGTGCACGTCATGCTCATGAACGGGTGCCGTCTGTCGGGACTGGTCAGCCCTTAACTGCTATGGCAAATCCTAAAGGCATATTTTTCTATTTGTTACTCTTATGTGAGTTTATTTGTTACATTAACCTGCATTATTCTCATTCTATTTCTCACACTACTTGGAATTGTAATGAACTACTATTTTGAAAAGAGTATTCATGGAGTTTCTTGCCGGCTCTTCTCCATAGAACCTACCTTTTGGAACCGTGCACCTAGTTTTGACGTTTTAAAAGTGCCTGAAATCTGGTCTATTTGAAATAAAAAACTTTGACTTGACTATAAAAAATTGGTAAAATAAATTTTCCAAAATATGTATACCTAACTCGAAATTTAAAATACATAATAACATTATGTATATTAATTTGAATGAAATTAAATACCAAATTATTCTTTAGAATTCATATTTAGTCAAAGTATTTATGTAATATCAAGGACATTAAACATATATTCGGGCGTTTCTCAGTAAACTGGGCAACTAGTTGTCTCAGACGATATTATATAAAAAAGTGTAGATTATTATATATTTCGTAGCTAACATTAAAAGATAATTACCTAATCTACCTGTGCTCAGCATACAGTATTCATTTAAATTAACTTTAATATATCAAAAACGCTTTTATAATGCTCCAAAAACAGTCCCCTGGCGTGTCACCAAAGCAATACAATTGCTTTAGATTAAATTAATTAAAACAATAACTATAGGAATCAATTAAATTAGTTGATTATTTGATTGATATTATATGATTGTTAATTAGACCTGTTTATTTTTTAATTAATATATGTTTGTAAAACTACTACACTACACTACTCGCGAAGTTGCCCCAAATCGACCAAGGACGAGGGTGTAGAGCAGAGGTCCCCAAACTTTTATGTCTCATAGACCACTTGCCATGTTTTTCAGTTTTGGGTAGTTTTGAGTAGAAAAACACGGCAGGGGCTAAGAAGGGGTCTAACCCCTGCTTAGCTTATATTATAGCTTATATATAGCTCAGCTAATATTGCATTTTTTCGAATTCATCGACTTCAAGTGTGTTTTTGACTGATTTCTAACTGTAGAGCTTTTTTTTTCAAAATTTTACAAAGAAGCTCACGGTGCTATATTAGTTTACGATGTGTCAGAACCAAAGTCCCTAAGGAAAACTGAATGAGTGGGTCGTGGAACTGCAAGTATACTCCACCAAGAAGAACACAGCCTGCTTAGTTGTCGGCAATAAGACTGACAAACACATCATTTTGGGACCCAGTACATAATATCAGCAAGCACATTGGATCACCCGCGAGACGGCGCAGCGAGTATTCTCAAGGAGGGTTGACGTCAGGCAGGCGGCCAGTCATAAAACAATAAGCCAAAACCTCTAACAACATGGATTTATGAAATACATGTTGTGCCGACCCTACCTAGTGTGGGATAAGGGCAGGAAGAAGAAGAAGATATGTTTGTAAAACTAAAAAAGTAAATTAAAGTTTGTCTCAGCATTTTGTGAACAGTTCCCCTGTCTATTTTCAAAAGTCAACACCACGTAGTCTACAGCTTAAACTATTGGGTTAATACTTGTAACGAAACGCAAACGTCCTGAAGTTTGCACGGTGGACACCAAAAGTTCCCAGACACCATTTAGTTAAGTGCTACACAAGTGTCGCTCCGTGGAACCCTCGTTGTAACCTGACAGCCGACAGTCGTCTAATAAGAATTATTTTCATTTATTTTTATGTATTTTATTTATATCTTATATATTTTATTTTGTTATAATAGATAAATATTCCCTATGTACAGCAAAATAACATAACAAAATTATATTTTGTGCTACTTTCCAATGAAATCAAATTAAACAGTCCCCTGCACTATAACAGGACAGGGGATTGTTTTCGCCTCCAGGCGATCTTTATATATTGTGTTCTTCATTGTCTTTTTTTAAGTTTTAAAATGCCCCACACTAAGATTTCTCCTGTATCGTGGGAGCGTTTACAGACACAAATCTTCACATGCACAAACATCCAAACCCAGAACAACTATCTGTAGGCCATACAAATATTTGTTCCGTGCGAGAATCGAACCCACGACCCGTAGTGCAGAAGCCGATTGCTCAGCCACTGCACCGCGCAAGTCGTTTGTTGTGTCATTTTAAAGATAATAATCAGTTTTTGTCTCTCCTGAAAACTTGTCAAATTTTACTTGAGCGGTATTGTTACCTAAGCGATGATTTGTCTCTTTCCTTTATTCATTAAATATACATATAAATTACATTTTAAAATATTTCTATATAATAAAAAAAAACATTTAAAAACAAAAAATAGTAGCCTACCGGCATGGGGAACAGAGTCCCTGTATTGATTTTTCAGAAAATGCTCAATATTTCCAAAAGTAATGGAAATATTTTTGGTTCATCTGCTTTTTATTATTTACCATGTCGATATCCATTCCCTTAATAAGATTTGTTTAATATACATATAAGCATAAAAGTGGCCTAGACAACTTTCTTAGAACAAGTTGCCCAGTTTACAGAGAAACGCCCATTCATGTTACTATTAACCAACCAACAATCTCAATGCAAATGGAATAATTTTTCAGCGAAACAGTGTGAATATGGATAACATGATAAAATTAATAACAGGGACGTCATTAACCATCTTCAAATTAATCATCAACATCCAACATTTTCAAATGAGTAATGTTTCTAATAAGTAAACAAATAAAATGAGTTTATGCCCTGAGGATTTTTGAGGACCAGATTCTTTATACTAATGTTCAAACAACTAAAATAAAAATTTTAACAACAACACACTGGCGAAACTGACAAGAGGAATGGCCACATTGTCAAGTGTTATTTAGAGATTCAACTTATACATACCTCAAAATTTTAAGACATTATATCCTTAGCCGCACGAAAATAGAAATAGATTGAATAAACATTCATCAAATATAAACTAATATACTTGATTTTCTATAGTAATATGTAAATATAATGTAGGCAAGGCATGTTAACAAAAAATATATGTAAATGTAAAAAAAACTCAACCTTTGAATAATAAGGAAAAGGTTTATAATAATGTAGGTATTACTATTGTGTACTATACTATAAGTATTAATAACAGTAATAGTCAAGTAATCAAACTAGATCTAATTTACCTCGCCATCCGTGTCATAATAAATAAGCGCTCTACGAGTCAGAACCAGCCAGCGCTCCTTGTAGTTGACCGGTGTAAACAGCTTTTTATTTTGAGACCTCTTTATCATAAACGTTTGCAATATAACTTCATCATCATCCTTTCCAGCCATTTTAGGGCTGAAACATATTACAAAACATTGACTTTTAAATTAAAACTCCAAAACGCCGGCGAGACTAATAATAAAAATACTTAATTCTATCAATACCTTCAAACAGCTAAATCCATCACAAATAAATTAGTATACGATAGTTGAGCCGTTAAAGATGTTTCAAATAAACTGTTGATAAACTTTGTTAGCTTAACTGATTAGTCACCAATACACAACACATTAAAATCGAACAAAAGTAACATTCCTTGGCTATTCACATAAATCGGTCGGGCGGACCAAAAAATATTAATATTATCTATTCCGAAGCACGAATGAAACGAGTAATTGAATGATTGAAATGAATTTAATATTTTGACAGAGATAACATATGACGGTGTTAATTAAGGAGCGTCTTCACCATCGGAAAGTCACTAAAGGTGAGAGAGAAGTATTTACGGTTACGAGTACAGGTTTAGCGTGTACTTCTAAATACTGAGTACAGAATCGGCATCCGAACGAGTATCGAGTATCTAGAACTGTCTAGAAGTTTCGTAGTTCAGTCTCATACTTGGGTGAGTGACAGTCACGGAGTACAGTAATATGGAGACATGGCAGACAGTCAAGTCCATGAGGGTATAAGTAAAAGTGGAGAGTACACTACGTACACTTACTGAAAGTTAAAACATTTGGCCCTGAATATTTACTTTGGAATTCTGTCTCCTTTTAAATACCCTACTTAGTAAAAGACAGAATATTTAGATTGGAAATCTATCTCTTTCTAAATAGGATATCATAAAGAGACAGACCTCCAAAGTAAATTAATCGCTCATGCATGCATTCGATCTATTTTATGTCATATTTGTAGACTTGAAGTACGGTTGTAAGTTCGTTTTGGAATTAGATTCGGGCTGGGAGCTTATAATAGATCTATTTCTGGTTTGTGCTATGCTTTTTTCGTATTATTATTTATGATTTATTTTAATTCTTATTTTTTATTTATTGTTAGGTATTTAATTGTTAAAGAAAACAATAAAAAACAGTAACTCACTGTCGTGTCGATATCGGGAACTGGCTGAAGTTAACTTCAGAATAAGATATCAAAGATTTACTAGATGGCGTTGTAGTATAACATGAGCGCGCCCATATACTCATAGATTGCTCTATGAGAGTCACTTAATGATGGGCGCTTATACCGCGGCGCGGTATTAGACACGGAAGTCTGACACAAATCGGACGGGGGCGTGCGAACACGACCGTGCACACTACAAAGTAAAAAGTCACGCTCTCAAGAGAGTATAAATATTACTTGGTCACGCCCGATACTTTATTTCGGGCTTTACACCGCCTGTGTCCCAGAGACTAGAAATGGCTTTAGAAGTTTTTTACTCAGATTTTTAGAATTTGATCATTCTCAATGAGACAGAAGTTACGCCAGGTAAAATAAAAAAATAGATATTGACTTATAAAATGAAAAATAGTGCTGTGCCGATTCGATTATTGATCTAATCGATTAATCAATAATGGGAACAAAGGTTATCGATTATTGATCGTTTTGGTTCTATTATTAGTTTGAAATAAAAATTGTTATTAATTATCTTAGAATGATTATAAAAATGATACAAAAATACATAATTTAATTACTTATTTATTAAAAAACTATTATTTGTATAAAAATACAAACCAATAAATAAATTTCCAATCAGTGTCCAGTTGGCATTTAAAAAAAATGTAATCCGGATGATTTGGCAGCAGGCTTTTCCTCCTTTAATTTGTCAACTGACCTGCTTTGGAGAAAATTCTCTCCGAGGGAACGGAGGTGGCTGGGATGCACGAATATTTTAAATGTAATTTGTACAGATGCGTTTTCATGCTCTTCCAATACAGTAGAGGATTGCTTGTTCTTGCAAGTAGAGGCAATTCTAAGTATTGTCGTAATGTTATTATGTTTTCTGTTGAAGATGTAGATGTTGCGATAAAATTTGATTTCTTCTGCTCAAAATGATCCCAGATCGATGATTTTGCAGTTACTTGTTCAAGTTGCTGTGGCTGTGTAACTACAAGCTCACTAGTCTCTGAAATGGTGTTTCTGAGATATGTAAGTTGTTCCAGATAACGTTGTTGGTCATTTGCTGCATTACTATCTGTACCGAACGCAAGTTTTTTAAAACGTGGATCCAGCAGAGAAGCTATTGCTACATGGTTGTTGCTTTCTAGTGAGCCACGTCGTCTTTGTAGGACTTCTAATAGTGTTTCTTTCACTTGGGCTCCAGTGTGTTTTGGTGTTGGTTGCATTTAATTGAATTACCATTCCCATGGTGGGGTATTTTTTTCCAGGTAGTTGTTCTGTAATTTCTTCAATATTTTTCAGAACTGCCACACAGTCCACTAATATTTTCCACTCGTTATTATCAAGAGATTCCAGTGCAAGATCAATTTCTGCTAGAGCAATCGTAAGTGGGATTTTAACTTCACACAGTCTCGCATACACAATACTTACACGATTCCATCTAGTTTCAATGTCTTGCTTTAATTTTAAAATTGGCATATTCATTTGCTTTTGTTTTGCAGACAGAATCTCAGTACTTTTGGCGCTGTGTCGGAAATGGGTAACTATTCGTTTGCATTTCTGAATTATATTTTGCAGAGTTGGAATTCCAGTAAGTATTTCTTTAAAACTCAGATTAAGAATGTGTGCGATACGTGGATGGTAGTGTTTGTGAAGATTCTGATTTGTCGCTTTTTTCATACTTTGTGCATTGTCTGAAACTATTGTAACAATTTTCTGTTGAATTCCAAATTCTTCAAATATTTGACGCAAATGTTCTGCTATGTGTTCTCCGGTATGTGGACTTGAAAGTTCTCTAGTCGCAAGAACTAATGATTGCAATTCATCCTTGTCAAAGCAGTGGGTTGTTGCAAGATTCTAACAAACTCTTTAAGTGTTCGCGCAGATTTGTAGTGTTCCCACAGACATAAGAAACACTTTCACGGCGTTTCATTTTACAATAATTCACGAAAGATTCCACTCAGAACTTGAAGTCGAAAGAAAACTATTTATGTACGTCTGAGATCGTGTACGTCTAATGTGCTTATAAACCTTAAAAAAGTAAAAAATGCTAAAAACATAATTCGGGATATCCCCTGTAATAAAGCTATTAATACGTTAGTATTAAACTGCTCTATTATAGCGGAAATCCCGACCAATCACTAGACTTTTAACTAGAAAGAAGTAGGGTTACCATAATTTGAATAACTTTCTCCCAATAATCGGTTATCTAGATGATAATCGATATTAAACGAAAAACTTGATAATCGATTATTAATAATGGATTCCGCACAGCACTAATGAAAAATAAAATGAATGACAGTGACAGACGTGACAGTGATAGATTGTTGATAGGTATAGGTGATGTCTTTTTGGGTGTCATTATTTTACTCTTTATTTGCTTTCAATTTAATTCAATAGTAATATTTTGGTATTACTTGCTGTGGGACTCATCACTTATAAAGTTAAAAGCAATTGTTTCTCTCAGTGTATTAACTTGACCCAATAATGTCTTCCGACACAGCACAAGTTAGCTCCTTACCATTGCCCCCCATGCAGTATATAAATTTTTATACTGATGAAAATGTACGAAGAAACAGAGTACCTTTACCACCGCGACCCATTCTCGATTCATATTCGATGTTTGGACACACTTTCAATGCAGATGATACGATAATTAGATCACTGGAAAGCCAGGTAACAGTAATAAATTATACTAGCGAAATAATAGCTTAATTACAATATAAACAAAAGGTAAATAAATATTATGCTTTCAGGGTTTTCGGCGATTATATCCAATGCATTTTGAAAGAAGAAGGGAACTAAAGAAACTGAACCATTCTTTACTTGTAAACTTTTTAGATTTACTAGATTTGTTGGTCCACTGTCCTGACTCTCCAAAAAGAGCAGAAAAAGTTGAGGATCTTAGTTTGTTATTCATTCACATACATCATTTATTGAATGAGTTCAGACCCCATCAAGCCAGGGAGACTTTGAGAGTTATGATGGAATTGCAAAAGCGCCAGCGTGTTGAAACTGCTGCTCGGTATGTCACTTTTTTTGTATTATTTATACCTTTGGATATATTTCAAATGTTTTTATTGGTTCATTTTATTGGAATCTGTCTTCATCATGACAGTGTTAGGTCAAGAGACTGCTATTATGTTGTGCATGGTGTGTGTTCAGTCAGACATTCATATATGTAGACTTTAAACAGATTTTTTTTAACACAATCTTTATATTTCAGTTTTAAGAAACACTTGGACAAGGTACAAGATATTTTGCAAAACGCCCTACAAAGTTTACCAGATCAGAATGAAATAGAATCCAACTTTAAGGTTCCCATAGAAATACTTGAGCACATGGACTGCAGTCCCAATGATGTTTCAAATCCTGATCCTTGCTATGACCTAGATCGTATCATGTGTAGTGTTGTTGATAATATGAGATAAGATATTAATTATTATTCTTACTTTGAATTATGTATTTCCATTTTACCTTTGTTTGTTTTTAATGATCTTACATGTATAGTGCCTGCAGAACTGACCATATTAGTGACATCTCTGTGGGTTCTCAGCATGCAGAGCATGGACACTCCAAATTCTTCACATCTGTGAATGCTGCTAAAATATGACATATATTTACTCTGTCAGATATGATCTGGATTTGAGAACTTTCTGAAATCTACATCATGTTTGTTTCAAAAAGTGCCCTCTGATTGTCTATTGCAAAGAAAAAGTCAAATCATCAGAATTATTTCTTAGGGCATATACGCACCTTAAAATTCAGTCGGTCATCTAAACAACTGCATTATGGTGTCGTCTTTTGGCGGACATAGCCAGTTGGCAAACTGAAAAAAAAAGTAGTCTGTCCAGCTTGCTGATTCTTTTACATTATGTTGGTGATGCTAGTTCTCCCGGTATTATCATACAAAGTAGGTAAGGGTTAAAACTCAGTGCATAGTTTACTCTGAGCAACAAATGAATTTGTGAACTAGTTAAACTGTATGTGTCGTTCATCACCTATTTGCTCTAAAACAATCTTGCAGACGCATCATTTGGTAGGTGCGGGGACGCAATAGGCGACTGTAGGATTTTCAGAGGGTGGACAACTGCATCTTATCCCTCATTTACATCTAGGTATAAAGCATGTATTCTATATGAAAAAGAGAATATTAAAAAAAATGCGACGTTTATGATGTAGATCTTTATGTGCAAGTCCTTAACCACTTTACACAATTTGTTTACAACTGTTTTTAGGTGTAAACGAGGGGTAACAATGATCTACAATCACTAATCCAAGCTAAGCGTTGTTGCTATGAATAAACCTTTAATTTTAACGGTCTGAATGATGCCGGGAACGGCATTTGGACTTAAGTACTTACTTTTGGTTAAGTAGTTTAGTAAGAGCGGTAGGTTGTCGACGGCCACTAGCCTAGGGGCACGAAGCAAGTACCACTAGCCTAGGTAGGGGTCAAGATCGTGACTAACCTACCGCAACAATACAGGTGTCGTCTCGTCTAGACCACCTGAGAAGGTAGATCACTAGTATCCTCTACCGGCCGTATCACAGAAATCTAAATAATATTAAGCATTAATATTTGTTATAGACCGTAATCTAGGTGAGATTTTTTTTATTCTATTTTACTTACTATGATTAATTGTATAAGTAACGATTTGGATACCTAACTAATTATGTCATTTAATTAGGTATACTCTTGGAGACCATTTTGGTTACCCTTTTGAAAGGGTTCTTGATAGCGAGGGTTTACTGCGAAAGCCAGTTTTTAACAAACAGTTCACAAAATAAAAAACCATAAAATATGATAGATGTGACTATTGAACAGTTTATTTAAGCCGATCTGAACGGCTCTCAACTCCCTTTAAAGGCTTTAATTAAACAGGGTAAACGATTTCGAGTGAGCAGCGTTTATATAGATAGTCTCGCTGATTTGCAATGGGTGTAAAATTCTATGTCTAGGCGCGTCAACCCGCCTCATAAACATGGTACTGATTATTATTACCAAGGCTCTAGATTAATAGGTACCTAACCCGAATAAAACCCGTTCAAGAGGATGTTACACATTCAAGTATGATGAAGGTTACCTTAACTTGTAACCCCTTTGAAATAGTAGAATTGTACGGTCCCTGGGTACTCGTAAGGTAAGTAATTAGGAGCTGAATTTGATTTTGTAAATAAAACTATATTTTTATTAAATTGTTTTATTCCTGCAGTAGAAATCCATAAGTTGTCTGTAATTAAAGGAGTTCAACAAAAATCTGAAAGAAGATACGAAACGAAGAATTTGTAGAGCAATAGTTACGATAATTTCTGTAGCCTGCAGGCCCTGTTTGGAAGATTGTGTAACTAATCTTAATAAATATATAGGTACTTACAGTATAACGTAGTTTTCACCACGATGTCGTCATGGAGGATATTCGTGAATGACTGACTATATTTCTAAACAGAAGTCCATATTTATTTATAACTCTAATACTTACAAAGTGATGACCTGTGTAATACTAATCAGTTGCTTTATAAGATAAGACTGCTTAATTAATGATGATTATAAATCATGTTACTTACCATTACCATGCTGCACTACTCGAAAATATTGAAGTGGCTACCGGAAGATTAAAAATCTGCCTTCTGTAAAATTGATGGTAAAAAATAAACAGTCGGCTGCGTCTTTTCCGAAGAGATAACCTATGCGACCAATAAAAAAGAATTTCTACAAAATACAACCCACACTTTATCTAGAGCTCAACTAAAACATTATTCTGCCATAAATTTAACTGCGGTTTCTTCATCATCTGCACTCGTAATTGGTAAAACGATCGGTGGAACTCGACAACCTAAGCAACCACGAAAAACGACAGAGAAACTAACAATACTGCAACCCCCAACTTTATGAATTCGCTCTTCAAGTGTTATGTGCAATTTGTTGGATTCTGTCATTGCAACACTTGGAGTTTGAGTTAGGCATCATCAGGAGTTTGCTATAAAAGCTTTTGGAGCAAATATATAATTCTACTGAAATTCATTTTTGAATGGATGTTTTAGATAGTTTTAAGTCTAGTAGTTATTGCGCCTTCGGAATGGCGCTCCGTTATTTCTGAAGTCGCGTCTACCATATCC
The DNA here is from genome assembly GCA_910594945.2 of Amphipyra berbera. Taxonomy (NCBI): domain Eukaryota; kingdom Metazoa; phylum Arthropoda; class Insecta; order Lepidoptera; family Noctuidae; genus Amphipyra; species Amphipyra berbera. The sequence goes on from OU343127.1 coordinate 9,426,836, forward strand.
CCCTCTTCCGCCCCTCCCACCAGAGCTATTCCCAGAGAACCTTCCGTTATTATTCAATCTTGAGCTGTATTTGCCAGAGGGTGGCGTGTACATCTTTATGTTTCTATCGCCACTTCTCGATCTCTTTTCAGGAGATTCTTTGTCATTTTCATTGTCAAATGTAATTGGACGATGTCGTTTTTGTACCGGCGATTGTTTCGTATCATCAAAGTCAGCAGTATGTTTCTCCTGAAATAAGAACTTAATTACATATGCAAGTATAAGAATTAATTTATATCGTGTAAAACAATTTAAAAGATATTTAGTTAAGTAAACGAAATAACGTAATTAATATACAGATATGTAGATATGACAAATTGTATTCTACCTCTTTTTCAGTTTTCTTGGACTGGAATGACAGTTGAACTTTACTTTTAAAGCTGGGTGGGGTCCGGAACAAATCTCTTATCAGGGTGTTGATATTAGATGTAGTCTTCAGTGCAGCTATTTTCAATTTGTTTTCCTCTGAATTTGTATCTTCACCTTTCTGGCTCTGTAAAATAAGAAAATGTGTTTAGCTTAAATATCCTACACCAATTAATTTAACTATAGTAAATCAATTAATAGATCATGTATTACTTGAATATAATATTATGAAACATACTTGTGTAACCTCCTTCAATTTCTTGATGTATCCTTGTGTAAGTCGCGCAGTGTATTGTAAACGCAGACGTAAAGCCTTAAGTTTTGCGGCATCTGCGCTCAGGGCTTCAGGTGCCTTGCGGCATAGCGAATGTAGGGCAAACAATGCACACTCAACATGAGAAAATTGAAGTGATGGTGTAGTCTTTGACTCTTCTGTCTTTTCTTCTGATTTTTCACCCTCATTATCCTCACTTTCAACTGGTGCTTCTGGCAAATATTTCTGTGAACCCAACATTAAATTTTAGCCAGGAATAAATGTCTATTAATTAAATGAAATTTTGTTTCATAATAAGAAAAACCAGGAATTCCCAACTCATGTTTTGCAAGAAGCCAAAAACATAGGGTTTATTTTTACAAACCCTGCACAAAAAGAGTTGTGTTTGAAAAAAAAAAACTGCTTGACACATAGCTACAATTAAAACAGTCACTAACAATTCACAGATTTGAGGGTGGCTCTTCCATAGTCAACATGGAAATTGACTTACCAGTAACAAATCATACACTGCATCAATTTTTTGCTGTGGGTTTTCAAGTTCCCCGCAATGTTCTGTGATCTCTGCAAATATCTTCAAAAGTTCCAGTTTTGAGTCTGTTCCTCCTTCTGCTGTTGTAATGTTGTCCCACCCTTGTAGCACATGGTCACAGAAGAAATTGATAAATTGGGTTGAATCCACTTGTGCCTGTTAGCAGAAAGTTAAAGGTTGTTTACCCATTCATGGTACACTCATAATTACTTGTAGTATACATATTGCACATTTGTATATTGTAGGTATATAATTAAATACTGGGTCACATAGATGCTAGGACAGTGAGAGGCCCGTCGGATGGAGGAGGCATTCCATTTAGTGCACCAATTCTAATCACACTTAATGTACTATTGTATTTCTATAACTATTGTTGTGATTCAAAGAACAATGGCCATAATTGACCTGACCAGATTTGGATGAGACCCGTAACGAGTTATACGTCAAAAATAGTCAATTAAAGGAGCATTAATTTATAACTATTCAATTATTTATTAAAAGCCGGAATAAAATATTGATATTTTAAAAAAAAACCTTACTTTTTTACGACATTTTTACTAATTTTGAACGCACCTTAATATGTTTCATTGTGTACTGGGTACACGTTTGGTTTTAGCACCAGCATTCAAGCGTTTACAATTTTTAAAATACCAGCTATTTTTAAACATTATAGATTATGTTGATTGTGTCGTTTTTATTCTTACAATATTGTTATTTGACGGTTAATAACAATTAGATCAATTACTGGGCCAAATTATAAAATACATTAAATGTTTCCAATAAATGGAACGAAATGTATGACATATTGACATCCCGGTAGCTGTCAAAGCTTCTGCCGCGCAGTAAATTGAATAGGTATGGCCAAACACTAAGGTCCGTATTACAGAACGAAACTCAAGCACTGATCTCTGTTTAACACTAGTTTTGAGTCGAGTTTTAATTTTAGAACATTCCTCAAGCATAGATTCATTCATATCATAGATCAGCTGAGTTTGGCTTTATTCTAGATCGTTACTCAGTTCGTAGATTCGACCCCTAGCAGTGATTTGATCTGTAATCAACCAATCGATTGGCTCGATTTGAGTCTCGTTTCATCTGAGTATAGATTGATTGCCGTTCTGGAATAAGACCGTTCCTCAAGTACTGATTCTATACTTAAACAGTGATCAACTGATTAAAGATCAAACTGGACTTGAGAAACGTTCTGTAATACGGGCCTAAGTCTGAAATAATTATTTTTATCAAGAAAAACTGTCAATGTTTATTATTTTCGCACAGATGTGGGACTGTGGGTGACACAGAACACGTAACTAACAATGATTAGCATGATTGTAGTTGTAGTTGTCTAGTTTCCGACTTGTCAAATTCCAACATCCATAAGAACAAATAAATGCAAAAAAATATTTTCTTCCGCTTCTTAAATAAATATTTTCTTTAGAGCATGGATTATTATAAGTAGGTGAACCAATTAAACCATATCCCATCAAAGGTCGCAATACTTTATAGTCAGGTCATAGCATGTATGGACCGTGGCCGACGTTCTTTGTGCACTAAATGGAATGCTCCAGATTAGTCCAGATGAAGCAATGTAGTCAAGATAAATACAATTAGCCGTGCACTCTACTTCAAACAGAACTACATGGAGAAGAATTGAAGTATGTAGGAAGATGAAAAAGATTATGTACAAGTGTAATTATATAACATAGTGTAGAAACTATATTTTGTTTTATATATTAAGGTTGCTATATTTTGTATGATTATAATATTAGTTTGTGCACATATGTTTTATAGAACATTATGTTTCTGCATGATAGTATGTTAAATAAAGAAAAGGAACGCAATATAATCCGTAAAGCTATTTTCAAGATGGATAAGTTCACATACATTTCAAAAAATATTATTAACTAACCACAAGCTTTAAGAGAATGTTAACACAGTTAATGCCCTTTAGTGAATAATATTTTCTAGAATTGATTAATATAATTATAGAGATTAGTGTAATATGTTTTGTGCTGCAAGTCAACTTCAAATCACTCTTTTAATTATCTCGCTTGCGATGACCAAGACATTGCGATTTGAGGTCAAACTAATTAATAGCTGCATGCAGAAGGGGAGCACTGCAATCTAGCGTTTTGTTAAACCAGAGTAGTAAGTGCTTGTAGCTGATATGGCGAAAGTACATAATAATTATGTTACAACTCACAGAGAAGAGCGGCAATGCATGTTGGGAGCACTGTATAACTCGGTCCACATACTCTGGATCTTCTGGATGCCAGTCATCAGGAGTGAAAGCAAGAGCAGCCACAATTTGCACCAGTTCTTTTTTACCTGCTGGAGTCTTCCCTAATTTCGACCATGTAAGCAACTCCATTATATGCTCAAATTCTTCAGCTACAACATCTTGGATCTAAAAATGTGAATAAGCTTAACATGGTTTAACATTTTTCATATACGAAAGTTTGATGTTAATTTAACTCATTTGGTAAATAAATCTCATAAATAAATTCTTGAGAATGGGTAAATAAATCAGTTTTCTATCTTACCTCCAAAAGTTTCTTGCATTCAGCAATAATCAATTCTTCAGCCTCTTTAGTAATGACTTCTCTTCCGAGCTGTTTCACTTTAGTTGCCAAGAACTTAATGCATCTCTCTCTAACGATTTCATTAGTAACTTCACTCTCTGCATTCTGATGTATTTGTGAAAACATCCCTGTAAGTGCACCTTTAGGGTCTATCTTTAAAATAGCCAACAATGAGTTAGAGACTACATTTATTTCAGTAGTGTCATCAGACTGTAATAGCTGTGCTAAAATATCAGCAATCCTTTGAGTGTGCTCTTTGTGATCTTTGCACAGTGTAGGCAAATCCTTGATAGCTTGTTTACGGATCTGTAATAAAAATGTTCCGAATCTATACTAATATTATAAAGAGGAAAGATTTGTATTTTTGTATGTAACAAATAAACTTAAAAACTACTGGACCGATTTCAAAAATTCTTTTGTCGTTAGAAAGCTACATTAACATAGGCTACGGGTGGAGCCATGAGGACACAGCTAGTAAATAATAATTGAAAACATTGATATTATTACATTTTATAATCTGGGATATTGCCTTGCACTGAGTCAAGTACAAGCACGCCATTAACTGCTGCTCTACCTTAACAGATGGCATTTTAAACAATTCTGACCTTTTGTTTACACAGGTTTAAAACATCGTAACTTGTATTCTACATGGAACAGTAAGTTTTCAAAAAAATATTGCAATTAATATGTACTTTAAGTAGCAAACATGTTGAACCAGGTTTACTGTGACAAAAATTGAACGAATTATGTTTAGCGAAAATGTTAGCAATACATTGCAGTATTTTGCAATAAAGAAACAAAAGGTTCAACAAACAATGTTTGACAAGTTTTCAAGCACGAGAGATGGTCATAATGTTCAAGAGCAATGATGGTATAAATATACCTCTCCCCCTGCAAGCGAACACAGATATGTTATCCATCCTTCTCTGATAACATGATTGCATGTTTATATTTGGGCAAACAAATAAGCCAGCACCCATTTTGTTAGAAAAATGTGTTAAGACCTATTTCTAACAAAAATATGATTACAGGAGACTTGGCTTTAGATCACCTTGTTTTGAATGTTTTACAACTATTTGACTAACACAAGACCTCAGAGACCCCACCCCAACCAATGTTAATTGTATTCAATTAATCCAGTTACAGTGAAGTCCGCTTATAATGACAACAAAGGGATGGATTTGGTCATACTAAACGGATGTTGTTTAAGTGTCAGTAAATACCAGAAGTGGCTGGTCTTTTAAGCGAAGTCGTAATAAACGGATTCCACTGTATTATTTATTTTCATAAAATGTTGTACAAGATTTAAGACTTTTCTAATCTGATTAGTTTGATCAGATGAATTCTCTAGCCTCAACCCTCCCTTAAAAAAGCACTTAAAAATATGTCATGAAATCGCTAGAAATCCAAAAAACTTATCGAAATTCTAGAGATCCCGCGAGATTGAAGTTTCTGATCCCGTTAGATCATGAAATTGCGGTCGCGACTCGAGATTGCATTCCTCATTATGTGTTATAAACAAGTAACTACTTTTAAAACAACTTTTTTTAGATGTAAACAGGTTATGGAATAAATATACTGAATAATAAAGGTCTATTGGACTCTTAACCGAGTTTTTAACGTTCGGTAAGTAGGTTGTACCTACAGGAATCTAACATAAAAAGTTTAGAGTTTGACTTATTTAGGTACTTACGGCCACATCATCATCCTCACACAAATCAAATTGAGCTTCAATGGCTTGATCGGCTAAATTAGGAAAGCTCTTGAAAAATTTTGCAATAAACTGTGACGCCAATCGTTTTTCCTTGTCGGATCCCTTGACGGCGGCCAATATTTCTAAGTATTCCTTTTCGTGCTAAAATTATAAAAAAACAATTTTTGGTGGAAAAGGGAATCAGATATATTGTAATTCGTAGAGCAAGAAATAAAATTTAGGGCGTAAAAATTAGGTTACCCACCTTAGAAATGTCATCTTTGGCGTCGGCTAGTATGCCGTAATTTTGGTATAATTTTTCGATATTATCTGCTGACATATTTATTCTTTAATTAACCAGCTCCAGTATATTGTACTTAAAATGATACTTTCACATCAATTATGCACTCGATTGAACTGAACAAATTTGTAATAAATCCCACGAGACACCACTTCGTACACACAATTACCACGAACGATCAAAGACAATGGCCTAGGGATGTTCGATATTCATCGATGGTAGATAAACATCGATGTTTAGCGAGAAAACATCGATTTATTTACATCGATGTTATGTCCTCGAAAACATCGACGTATCGATGTTACGAGAATAATATCAGCCCATCGATATACTCTGTCATCATATACTCTAAGTCATCTAGCGTAAATTTCGCTGACTAATTTTTTTTAGCATTAGTTCACCTTCACCCAATTTACACTAGATGTCACCTAAAACATCGATGTTTACGGACATCGATACTTTCCTTCTGATATTTATCGTACATCGATATCTTTGAATCGATGTTAACATCGATGTTTTTCTAATATCGATCATCCCTACAACGGCCCATAGAGTATACACACAATGGCCAAGTAGACGTGAGGCATAAATATTAGATTAGGTATTTTTCGATGTGAGTCCGTACGTAATCCAAAGCGTCGAGGATTAGGTATGGCACAAAATATTTGTACAATCTAGTCTACACAGAAGATATTCCGTACTTTAATATGTGGTACCTACAAGATGATGGCCCTAAGCCTGCGAGAACGTCCACGTGTGAGGGGAACGCCTAAATAAAAAAAAAGAGGTTGTCCAATCACAAACAAGCGGGGAATTTCGGGGATATTCGGATTACATATTTTTAAATATTCGGGTCGTGGGTTCGATTCCTACACGAAACAAATATTTGTATGGGCTACAGATAGTTGTTCCGGGTCTAGATATTTGTGTATGTGAAGATATTTTGTGTCTGTAAACGCACCCACGATACAGGAGAAATCCAAGTGTGGGGCAATATTAAAAAAAAAAACTAGGATTACGTGGATTAGGTATCGTTTTTACCTAATCCGACCCATGTCTAATAAATATTCAGATTAGGTATTTTTAAATACTAGGATTAGCTGGATTAGTTATCGTTTTTACCTAATCCGACCCATGTCTAAGGCCAAGCCAACCAAAGCGAATATCAAAAAACTTTAAAACCATAGTTGAGCTGTATGTACCAAGTTATCTGTGAATTGAAGAGCACCGCTCTGGTGTTGCCATGCTATGTATTAGGGTTGCCTAACTATCGATAGTTGATGTATCGATAGTTGACCTCGAAAAATAGTCACAATATCGATATCCCTATCGATACTATTGAAATTTTACAATACTATCGATACTACCGATAGTATCTATCCAAGAAATTGAGCAATACTATTGATAAAGTGCAATACTATCGATAGTATCGATACTATTGGGTATTGATACTATCGATAGTATCGATACTATCACTATTATGGTGTATTTTACTGCAATCACTGTCGAAACTATCGATAGTATCGATAGTTTTACTACATCGATATTTTACCAAAATTCAATAGTATCGTGTTATGACTAAGGGCGGCATTTTTTACATTTTTTGCATATTACAACGCTGTTTTAAGTTGTAAGTTCATAAAGTAATAATTGCCGACTATATTGTTGATATATTTACTTAATAATAATCATAATCCATGTCAAAATTCCGGTGCAATACTATTGAACTTTGGGTAAATATCGATGTAGTAAAACTATCGATAGTACCGATAGTATCGATAGTATCGACAGTGATTGCAGTAAAATACGCCATAATAGTGATAGTATCGATACTATCGATAGTATCTATACCCAGTAGTATCGATACTATCGATAGTATTGTAAAATTTCAATAGTATCGATAGGGCTATCGATATTCTGACTATTTTTCGAGGTCACGATAGTATTGACAACCTATCGATAGGCAATCGATAGTAAGGCAACACTAATATGTATACTGATCCATTGTGAGGAATATCTAATCTGACATGATACTCTATAGGTAATTAATATTAAGTAGTTCGTTGTAAACAGTTTGAAAATTATTACTGATGACAAAAAATTGGCCTACATGAAGAAATATTTTTATTACTAAAGAGATCTCAAAGAAGGGCGCAGCCTGTAGTGTCGTGGCTTTCAGACCATATTCTATTTTGAAAAAAGGAACAAAAGTATTCTTCATTCTTTCCGTATACTGCACTCACAAGTCGTAAAATAATCATGTTCTGATTGTTGAGGTAATATAATTTTAGATCAATATTGGAAAGGCACAAATTCCCTATTCAATATTTAATAAATGCATGGAAAAGATTTTTGTCATCATAGCAAATGAATTAAACTGTCAATGTCACAAGTTTCGTCAATTTACCATTTCACAGAAGAGTTGGTCGAACTCTGAGGTCGAAATACACGTTGTCTATTTATTTATTTATACTTTTGCACAAAGTTTGTAAAAGGCAGACTTAATGCCTTAGGCATTTTCTACCAGTCGACCTTAGGGTGGTGCAGACAAAAAAAACATGGTAGGTGCACTAAGTAGTGTTGTGTATGTGAGGCAATACCAAATTAATAGTCTATGGTTTACTCTAGCAATCTCTCTAATCTTCCTCTGCCAGTGTTTTTCTAGACTGCCATCTGTCTTGGAACATTCACATTGCAGAAGTAAGCAGGAGGGTTTTTTGCTCGTTTCAGTCTTTAAAGCGCCTCCAGAAGTTCCTGCCATTTCCTACTAAAATAATTCTTGCTCAGTCTCTTCTTCTACCCCTTCTGGACTACGCTGATGTCTGCTTTCTTGACGCAACTGAGGAACTTCTAGATAAACTAGAACGTCTGCAGAATTTGTGCATCCGCTTTATCTTTGGCCTTCGGAAGTACGACCATGTGTCGGAATTTCGGAAGCGGCTGAAGTGGCTTCCTATTCGGCAACATCGTGATACTCACATTCTTTCTTTTCTCTTTTCTGTTCTCCACAATCCTAATTCTCCTATGTATCTTCGAGAACGCTTTGAATTTATTGTTCCTAGAGGGAAACCTTGTCGCACATCCTCATCTCTTCTCCTTCGTATGCCTTCCCACACCTCGAGTCGTTATGATGGATCATTTACTGTTCGTGCTTCGCGCCTTTGGAATTCTCTTCCTCACTCCTTACTTATCCCGTCGTTAGATGTTTTTATGAAAAGAATTAGGGAACATTTCCCGTCTACATGACCTGTATGTATGTACCTAGTATTTTATATATTATATTGTATGTATTACGTTTATGTATTGTGTGCTATATACATATTTGTTTAGTTTATGTATAGATGTGTATATCTATTATGTATTTAATTTGTAATTTTATATAACTTGTACACTTAGGTAATTATTCTCCTCAACATCAAATCTCTCTATCGCTCTAAGGTTTGCTGTTAGAAAACTCATTTGCGAGTTAAACTCGCCTTTGTACATGAATTTACCAAGAAAACTGTATTGTATATTATTATTTTGTGTTTATTAAAGAATAAGAATCTTTTACTTGCTTTTAAGGCTCATTTACACGGAGCAAGTTTCTTGAAGCAAGTCTCATGCTATCTCTGTTTTTGTCGTAGAGAAAGACAAAGGCAGAACGAATCTTGCTTCAAGAAACTATCTTCGTGTAAATCAGCCTTTACTCATACATACGCTAGTGGGGCCTCTGGTGGTGACAAAGATTTCACTAGTAAAACTGACTAAACACTATTTCAAAAATAAGAATTCATGTCATTCTGAAACGTTGATACATATTGCGTTAAACACTGTCTTTCATTTTGTGTCGCGGTTTATTGAGATGCTACTGGGGAGCAGGCTGAAACATCAGTTTCGCAATTATTGTTAATAACATGAGATGTTTATGAGTGTGGACGTGTGATTCACTTGTTTATAAACATGAAGATATTGCAATAATGAACGGAAAAGGCCCAGAACCATTGACGTGATGTTTCAGAAACCACTAGCAACTTGTATCCGAAATAGATTGTATCTGATTTACTGTTAAAGGAAAATCGGCAAAATAACGGCCACACATAAATATGTTACTATAAAGCTATTTCAAAGGGGAACGCCCTTAGAATGCCGGAAATGGACAGAAACTACGAATAGTCCTTAATTGTATTAAAAATAAAATATGTATAATGAAATAATTCTCAAGTTTGTATATGTAGGGTAAAAATATAAGGATCATTAAAATATTTAACTTGATATCCGTTTAATTCATTCTTGTTTTTTATTGTCAGTGTTAGGAGGTCAGTGTTTATTTGACACGAGTAAGTGGCATTCAGCCAAACAGGAATCGTCAAATAATCCTTACCGAACTATTTTATAGAATTAGTGCACAGTTATCATTAATTTAATATAATTCGATCTATGTGTACCGTAAATCTAATTAAAATAATATATGCATGTCAATATTAATTAAAATCAAATTATTTTCTAAATAGAAAACGTATCGTAGGCTGTATGAATCACATGTCCTTTGCCTTACTGACAGTTTGATATACTGTTTTTTTTTCGTATGTTTGATAATCATGTACTCTGTGGAATGGGTTGTAACAGGTAAAATCTCGTATCTGTTACGCCTGTTCCTGTTCCACGTAAATAACAGTCTGGTATTTCATACTATGTGGGAACAAACTATTGTGTGTTCTCTGTTACCACAAATAGAATCAGCAACAGCCCAAAAAACCTTGCGTCATACACGTTGGTACTTCTCTTTCTAACTACGGTGTTAAACCTATGCGAGAAAAGGAAAGAGCTTGTGACGACTGTAACAGGGTATCACAGTGTAACATGTAACATTTTTTATCTTATTCTAACTAAGGTAACTCTCATAAGCATGAATAGAGAAAAGCTTGTGACTGGTCGTATATGGGATTTTGTTATCTCGTGGAACAGGAACTGTTTTTTTAGTTAGTTTGTCACAGTTACAGTCTGTTATTTTATGATACCTATTATACTTATCTGTTACGATAAATACGCTTCACTCCTACTCTGCGGTTAGGGATGAAACGATATCACTGAGGTATTGATACTTTTACTCGATACCGTTTGTACCGTTTGACTTCTACCTAGTTTTTTTATAATTATTGAAATTGTAATGGGCTTCCTACGATTTGTAGTAAAACTTGGCGTATATTTCATTTTTGTTCATTTTAAGCATTTTTTTATATGGCTGATGGGCATTCCCCTTTCAATATTCGTGTGCTTCAATCAAATTAATATTGTACCACAACGTTGATTATGGTGGCTCATTTGAAATAAATAGTAGATATGGCATTCCAAAGTACTGCATTCCTATCGCAACCAATACAACAAAATTAATCACTGCAACTTTTTTATTGTGATTTAAAATAAGCCACCCTAATAACTATTTTAGTAGGTACATGTGTGATCATTATTGGTTTCGCTGAGCCCTTTATCAGGTTCCTCTTTCATCGTCAACTGCTGTCTAAACAACACAATTTGATTGGTAATTCGAGCAAATTGTCAGTCAAATCGTGTCGTTTGGAATACGATTTACACTTGCTACAGATGATACAACTTAATTGATAATTTGCTCGAATTGTCAATAAAGTCGTGCTTGCTAGGAGGTCTTCGGGAGATTAATTTTAGTTGATCGAGAGTGTTGTAGTTAGTATCTACTAGTACTACGTCTGTGGTTGTAGTTATCCATTGCTTGGCAAAAACTGACAAACTTCAGATGCACTTAGCCACAAAACTAAAAATTGGGGGAATATGCATGTGATACAAAATCTACCATGTCATTGCAATATGTAGGTAACCTCCTTGGTTTTTACAATCTATATCGAAAATGCCTAATAACAGATTAATGATATAATATGTCTACTGTCTACGATGTCTAATCTTGGGGGGGAAAATGACAATTTAATGATTAGAGTGTGCGCAGGATAAGTCTGCGCGCGGCCAAACAGTGTTGCCAATTTAGCGACTTTGTCGCTAGAACTGACGACTTTCGTTGCATTCTCAGCGACAAAAAAATAAGAATTGACGCCAAAAATGTTTTAGCGACTTATCTGCCGACTTTTGGAGTACAAATGAAAACAATGTTAGGGCTTGCAAGAAATACATTTTTTGTTAACTCGACGGAATCATGCAGTGCCAAGAGATATAATATGGAAAACGCAAACGCGCAGGAGAGCCAAATTCAAGCTTTACAGCTAAAATAAAACCTCAGCCGATAACTTATCCAATTTATTTACTTATTTATTTTTTCGAGTTTTAGCGACTTCCTGGCGACTTTTGATATTGAGTCTGGCGACTCAAATTTATAGGAGTTGGCAACTCTGCGGCCAAAATTGGAACTAATCATGGTCCACCACAATGTTTTCGTTTTATTACCTTTCTTACTAGATCTACCTAACTGATTTTAGGAATAAAAGAAAATATAATAATAAAGATTATAGGTTATATTATTATAGTGTCCGTCTCTCAAAATGGATGTAAGAATGGGTCCCGCGGTACTAAGGAGCTACTCCTCATTGATATGGCCATTAGCCAACAAGTTCGCCGATCCCGAAAGGATCTGTCGACATGTTGGATAGATTATAAGAAGGCCTACGACTCAGTGCCACATACATGGCTCATGAGGGTGTTAGAGTTGTATAAAGTGAATACAACTCTATGCGCCTTCCTGACGTCATGTATGGGGCAATGGAGGACAGTCCTTCACTATCCAGGATGTCGGCAAATCCAAGGGAGAAGAGAACCAATAAGGATTGAGCGAGGTATATTCCAGGGCGATAGTCTGAGCCCGCTGTGGTTTTGTTTAGCCTTGAACCCTCTGATCACATTGTTGGAGGGTTCAGGGTTAGGCTGCCGGTTGAGAAGAGGTGGTTAGGTGATATCCCACCTCCTTTACATGGACGATCTGAAACTCTTTGCCCCCAACAATTTGCAACTGGTGAAGTTACTAAAAGTAACTGAAACTTTCAGTAATTCCATCAGGATGGAATTTGGTGCGGACAAATGTGCAGTCATGCATGTAAAGCGAGGAGGGATTATGGAATCCGTGGGAACCCAACTCTTGGATTCTATACACATGCATGCCGGAGGCAGGCATGTCGGAGGCGTTAGGCATCAATGAGGCTGACATGAAGCAATCTTTACGGGAGCGTTTCTATGGCCGCCTGAAAAAATTACTTAAAAGTCTTTTATCAGGCGGAAATAAGCTGCGCGCCTTTAACGGTTGGGTCATGCCGGTCTTGATGTACTCCTTCGGCATACTCAAGTGGACTCAGACTGAACTTGACGCCCTGGATAGGAGGGTCCGTACGCTGCTGACTGCATACCGAATGCATCACCCACGTTCATCGGTGATGAGGCTGTACATTCCGAGGAAGTGTGGGGGTCGAGGCTTTCTAAATGCTAAGACCCTCCACAACCGCGAGGTGTGCAGCCTCAGGGAGTACTTCCTCCAAGCCGACGTGGGGATGCATCGAGATGTAGTCGCAGTGGACAAAGGATTCACCCCGCTCTCCTTGGCTAAAGAGAACTGGCGCAAGCCTGCAGTACTGGATACTAATGGCCGCAGGGAGGTATGGCAGAGCAAGGAGCTTCACGGACGCTTTTACCGGGCTCTTCATGGGCCCGATGTAGAATTCCTAGCGTCCGTAGCCTGGCTACGTTTCGGTGATATCTTTGGGGAAACCGAAGGTTTTGTCTGTGCAATTATGGACGAAGTTATGATGACGAATAACTACCGGAAATATATTGTGAAGGACAGCACGGTTGACATCTGTCGGGCATGTCACTGTCCCGGTGAATCCATGCGACATATTATTTCTGGTTGTTCTCGTCTTGCTAACGGCGTGTATTTGCACAGACACAACCTAGTGGCTAGGATTATCCACCAGCAACTTGCTCTGAAATACAACCTTGTGGACGCAGAAGTACCATACTACAAGTATGTGCCCGACCCAGTTCTCGAAAATGGTCATTTCACATTGTACTGGGATCGATCTATCATCACCGACAGGACTATTGTTGCCAATAAGCCTGACATAGTGGTGATAGATCGATCAGGGCGTCTCACAATGATTGTTGATATCACTGTTCCACATGATGAGAACCTTGTGAAAGCCGAGAAAGATAAAGAAATTAAGTATCAAGACTTGGCACACGAGGTTGTAGATGTGGGAGGTTGACTCAGCAGTCATTGTGCCGATAGACGTTACGGCCAATGGCTTAATAGCCAAGAGCCTCGACCAACATCTGACGAGGCTCTCGTTGGGCAGCTGGGTCAAGGGCCTGATACAGAAAGCGGTACTTCTAGACACGGCATGTATTGTCAGGAAGTTCCTCTCTCTGAGGCCCTGACCACCGGTTGCTTGGACCCTGTTCGGTGCCGTATGTACTTGATTGTGACTTGATGCCGGTGGGCTACTATTTTTTATATTTTTAAATGTTTTTTTATATTTTTTATAGAAATATTTAAAACTGTAAATTATTTGTATATAGATAAATAAACGGAATAAGATTATAGTAGACCTCATCAGACGACAATAATCATAATGCATTCTTATTCATTCACGGAACATTTATAAGCTTAGTTTTTTCCTTTGCGGATTACGTAAAAATACTAATTAGTTTAATTGGTAGGTTGTAAATTTTAACGTACATAATTTAGCTCAATTAAAATATAATAAACCGCAAAAGAGGGCTGCCCAATTTTAATGTTCACGAATATATTACATTTCCTTAAAAAGCAGTACTTTGTATATTTGCGAGCATGGCAACATTTAGCACGCCCTCCGTCGCGCATAGAGTTTTCTTGCTTTTGTCACCAATTCTACTTATCCACTTTCTTTGAAGCTGAAAAGTGAAAATTCAAAGTGCTAGGCCACTTTATAAAAATAATTAGACACTTTTATTTCTATGATTTGGCAACAAAGACGGATTGACAGCAATCCTCTAACGGCCGATCGAGCGATCCTAATAACCGATTTTAATCTAAAATCTCTGGATTGGTGTAGGTTTTTGACTTTACTTCTATGAAATTTCTATCAAAAACCTACATCAATCCAAAGATTTTGGTTGAAAATCGGTTATTGGGATCGGACGGATGTGAGCTGCTATAATATTAATTATGCTCTACCTACTTATTGGTTAATGTATGTACGTAATCACAATACTGGCGTTACCTTTATGAAAGGAAGCAGACTCTTATGTAAAATAGAGTAGTTGGTAGTAGGGCTCCTTGTGAAAGATTATGTAGGTAAGGTAATTAGGTACGTCCGGGGTAGAACTACCACCATAGCTACCTATTTCTGCCGCCAAGCAGTATTTTTCTAAGGTTGGCAAAGTAGCAGCAATCCCCTTGGTATTGTGGGTGTATAAAACTCCTCTAAAAATATTTTCAACACACTTGCTCATAAAGTGGCCCATATAGGACCGCTTTTAGGTCCGTAGGTAATGTAGCTTCTTACGGACTAGTCCGGTAAAATGTACCACAGATTAATAATATATGTCTACGAATTTTACTTTACATTTTTTGTTCCAATCTTTGCAAAGCGTTTTTATGCCTAAAAATAGTACCTAAACTTTTTTGTTAAAAAAAGTTTAAGTAAACTGTGTTAATTAAAATATGATAATAAACATTTAATTTTATCAAATTATTCATAATTTACAATAAGTTATGTTATAAATACGAAAATATTCGCTGTATTATATTTTTAATATTGGCTGTATGTCAATGTTGTTCGTGCCCTTGCTCCAAACTGCGCGCGCAACGCTGGCGCGGCGCGAAAAGAAAAAGAAACTCAAGAAACTGGCACGCCATTTTCCATAAATATTTGCTGTGAATATTTGTTAACGTTTTCGCTGTGTGGTTGATTATTATCAAAAATGTCGACTTTAAGTAGGGAAGAAGAGCAATACATAGATTTGACGCTGCCGGAAATACAAATCGAGGCACGAAGTGCATGTGATAGCCTGTTGCCACCAAAATCTAGAGAGAAATACCTAGCGGCTTACGAAACTTTCATACAATGGAAAATCGGCAAAAATGCCCAGCTACTCGTTTTCGTGTACCTATCTATTCCATGTTAAAAAGTACAGTTAAGACCAAAAATGATATTGATATACCAATACCATAACACAAATTGTAAAAATGCCAACAAAAACTGTTCGGTATCATTTTGAGAATTGTACTTTCACTAATTGTTTCAATAATTAAAAGTTAATAACAATACAAGTCTTATGATACGCTATCAAAAACGTCGTATGATACGCGTGTGCATTGATCATTACAGTCTCGGCTCACTTATCGCACTCGCCTGCGGCTCGCGTCCAAAATACCTACCTACCGCCTCGACCGTAATGACCAACAGCACACATATCATAATGTACTATGGTATCCTTTAGATACTTAAGGATAAAACAAGAATGAGATGAAAGAACATTAGACTTTCAAATTAGGTTGAAATAAAATTTCCAAACAGTTTAACGATTTGCCGACGCATCAGCCTCAGTAATGCTGCCTAAATACACTAGTTTGACAGCTCTAAATAACTTTCGTCAATTTCTTGTTTTGCCTGCTTTGAGCTATTGTCGTTTCAAAAGTTATTTATAATCTGTAAAATATACCTATGTATGTAATATCGTGACTTCAATATTTTCACAGGCCGTAATATACGAAAAAACTAAAATTTCATGAAATCGAACCTTAAAAAGTAAACATTTATTCGTAGCACGCTACGCGTTGTAATAACTGCCTAGCTCTACATCAGTAATATAAGTATAGGTATATTGATGACTCTCAATTATTTGATTTAATTTATGATTTCAATTTTTAATTAGCCTCCATTCATTTAAATGGATACCTTCTAAGCCTCTCTATATTAAAATCGGTAAAAAACCAATACCTAATCATTGAACTCTACAAATTATATAAAACGAGTATCTACCTTTACTACCTACCTAGCTATAAGAGTTAGGTAGATAATTTAAAACAAATAAGTTACCTAAATAAACAATAAAATATTATTTATTTATCAACGATTCATCATTATAATATATCAGCCCGAAGGCGTTCACTGCTGAACATGGGCCTCTTAATGAGCGCTAAAATAAATGGTGTTAGGGGTAATTGTTATAACCACCAGTTGGTGGACGGATTGTTGATTGTAGTTTGTTGTTATTAGCAGACAGGAAGACGCTGCTGCCCAACCTCTTAACGGAACCCGTTAGTCTTCTTTTACGACCCCCTAGGAGGGAACCATACACACATACATAGTTATCGGGAACCACACGGATGAAACTAAATTATAGGTACCTACCTACATCTAACTTAGGCGGCAAAATAAGATGATGCTTCAGTTGTTATAATTTTCGTATTTAGACTTTATTCTATTACCTACCCTACTAGCGGCCTGTCCCGGCTTCGCACGGGTGGACATTTTTCCCGTTTTTGCAACATTTTTCATTTATGCTTCGCTCCTATTGGTCGTAGCGTGATGTTATATCTATAACCATCCTCGATAAGTGGACTATCCAACACAAAAACAATTTTGCAATTCCAACCAGTAGTTCCTGAGATTAGCGCATTCAAACAAACAAACTATTCAGCTTTATTATATTAGTATAGATTTCCAATATGAGCAGAGCAATGATATTACTTATAATATAATAAAAAGAGTATAAAGAGAGTATATTATTTACCTACTTTTATTTAATATTATTGAAGCAGAGAAGAATACCGTACAAAATGGCTAACAGCAGGCATACATACTCATTCCTGTAATCCCCCAAGGGGAAAGCAGAGGTTTTCTCCTATTACAAGAGTCTGTACATCTGCGTTTCGCCTCTGGTAAGTCAAATGCAATAGATGGCGAGCCTGTAGCCATTTTACGGGCACGGTTCGTCGCTTCTCACGACTTGCTTGCCCGGCGACGGACGGAAATTGTATTCTTATTCCGTCCCCCCACGGACTACAATCGACGCAAAGCCGACATTATAATTTGCACGTTATTTCGACTGCGTGTTTTATGGGTAACCCTCCGTGTCTCGAAGAGAACGTTAAATCGTCGATCCCGGGTGTCATACGAATATCTATGACAGTCGTTACGAGTACTCAGAAGCCCGAAAGTCCGTTGTCTGGTCTAATCTTAGGATATCGTCATTGCCCAGTAACTAGGTAGCGGAGGTTTGATGGCAGTTGCAGCTTGTAAAATACTTTAAATTCAGCCATATCTGGCTTGACTGGAAGCTAACCAACCAAACCAAACTAAATGAAAAATAAGGCTGAAAATTTAGCCGCATCGCGTAGACCTCAACATGTAGATATACTTACTAGAGAAAAGGCTAAAATAATGATCAGATTGCTACGAAATGAAAAACTATTGCTACGGGCCTACGACACTAATTGTTTCAGGCCATGAAACGATTTTTGCACAAACTTAAATGACTGAAAAACCATATCTAAAGCTTGTTGTATTTTATGTATGTTGATTATCTAATATTTATCAATGAAGTTATAACAAGAATCATTAGTGTAATGGAATAGTCAAGGAATATTTCTAAGTGATTTTAAAAGCTTTCAGTTTATCACATCAAACAGAAACGGTAACAGCTGTAGGTGGTTACTGATAACATACATACATTTACTCACGCCTGTAATCCCCGAAGGAGTACGCAATGGTGTTCTCCTATTAAAGGAGTCTGTACACTCACGTTTCACCTCTTATATCGAGTCTCATGTGGCGGTGGCGAGCCTATTGCCATTTTTCGGGCACAACCTGGCACCATAATTATTTACTTGGTTCCAGGTTCGTCGCCTCTTACGACACGCTTGCCCGTCGACGGGGGGAATTGTTTTCTAGTCCGGTAATCCAACCCAGTACAGGTTACTGATTATTATATAAAAGTACCTACCGTTCCCCACACCTATGATAACTACCTACCTAAACAACACGGATCTACCTGTATTATAAAATGGGGTGATAAATATTCATTCATAAAGATAAGAAAACAATACAAGTATAACAATACCTATTCTACCTTATTCTTCTTTTAGAACATTGTCGGTATGTTTGTTTATAAAATATTTTTGTTTTTATACTTTATAAAAAATAAATAAAGATTACATTTATAAAAAACATGAGGCGGAATTAGACGATTAATTTTTCGTTCACCCAGGAGAACATTTATTTGAGTGAATGATCATTGTTCTTTCATTTCTCGTTCACTATTGCTTCGTTTTGTGTCGTGACGTTTCATTACCAGTGAAAGAAGCCGAATGAAAGTAATTTGAATATCGGAATTGAACGAAAACTGAACCGTGTAATTCCACCCTTACCTACCTAGAAGAAGTTTACCATGTGGTTCGCGGCCAATAAAGGGCCACTCCATCTCTTTAGTGAATTACATAGAAATAATGTTTAAGTAATACATATATACATACATAAACTCACACCTTTTTCCCATGGGGGTAGGCAGAAACTATAGAACGCCACCTGCTACGACCCTTACATACCCCTTTCGCTTCATCCACATTCATACCTACATCTTGTCATACACGCACGCCGATTGAGAGTACTACGCACCTGACCTTTGTTAAGAACATCACCAATAACATCGATGTACCTAAGTATGTCTTTCTAGGACGTCCTCTACCGGCGTTTCCATTGACATCCACCTTATACATTTATTTTGTTAATCGCCGTTCACTCATTCTCTCAACATGACCAAACTATCCAAGCATAGGTACTCCTTTCAATTTTTGTCACTCCATCATCTTTTTAAGTAATTTCAGAGGTGGATTAAACGTTCAGAGCGCCGTAGGCAAGCATCTCATCGGCGCCCCTATATTAAAAATAATTCGTACTATAGTTTAGTCCTAGTTCTGTGCCTTCTATTTTTTAAAATTTTCTTTAAATTGTGTACTTTGTTTTGTGTAACTGACGAGACGATTACAAGGGAATTCAAACACATTCTCCGGGCTCTTCATTTGTATACCTACCCCACTCAAGCCACTGCAACACAACACGAGTAACGACCAACGAAGTATATTGTATATTATTTCTTTATTTTACAATTCCGCCCGCGCGCCCCTTTGTACCCTCGCGCCGCTAGGCATATGCCTAGTTTGCCTTAAGAATAATCCGCCACTGAGTAATTTCATATTTAAAAGGGTAGCAACATTTAGGTACCCCTCATAATTCTTTCTCTGTTCTGTTTTTGAAACCTGAAATCGTGGGCGTCATAGAAGTTATTGCTCTTTATAATGTTACTAGCTAATGCAGAACGCAACCAAAGTTTTGAAAAAAAGGCGACGTAACTACTTCAACTTTATTAGAAATATCTGAAGTAAAACAACTAGTTTCTTGTCAGTACCTACTTAATTTGTAAAAGTTTAATGCTTGACTAATTAGGAATAAATAGATATAGGTGTTTAAATAGGTTAGACTATTGTGCACAAAATTATTTACGGATGCCATCTTGATGAAATGAAAATCTATGTGCATCTTTTTATGTAATAGGTTGGTAAACAGACCGAGACAGCCACCTGTTGCCACCGCCTATAGGTAGGTATACAACTACACACCAAAGGGATTGCTGATGTGTAGCCAACCTTGGTGACTAACAATAAAAAAAAACTTATGTGACTGTAACTTCACAGGCACCCTTCAAACTAAAACACAGCAATGTTACTTGGCGGCAGAAATAGTTATGGTTCCCATTATAAACTCTTTAACAAAGAGCTCTATTACTTCCAAGAATCCTGCGCAGTAGGTATTACTTACCAGTAGCCCCGTTTAACTAGAATCCCACTCGGGTTTTCGACTTTTCGAGACAGGGTAGACAACGGAAAATACTTAATTGGAATGGCATTTTCCCTGTTCCTGGGGCCTATATCTATTATAGCATATCATTATCTACCTATTGTTTATATTGATCTGTAAAAGGCATAAGTACGCGAAACATTGCTTTTCCGGATAACTTTTACTTAGAGGCTGTGATGTAGAGCCGTGCGTAGCGCCCAATTGTAGCAATACCTATCGGATTTAAATTGATTGCTGAATAAACAATTCTTTGTATGTTGTATTTTCACATGATGAACGACTTCTGTGGTAGGTAGTTACCTCCACAGGTAGATTCTTGTAAATGCAGGTAGGTACTCATTGTGCTCCTGTAGTTACAGGAACACAATGAGTCAAGTCTTTTATTTTTAAATTGGTCGGCTGGGTCTCGAGTAAAGTTGCCCAATTTTTGGGCGCCTGGCGACCAGGAGTAGGTATTGCTCTAAAAAAGATCATCATTTTATTCATGTAAGTGATAGAAAAATTTATAATAATTAATAATGTCTACGGAAACCATCTGTTTACTACAAGAAAATTAAGATAGGTACCTACTATTACATTTTTAATGAACTACACAAAAGTCCTTTCCACGGGAAATGAGCCATTTGCCATGGAAAGGTGTCGTTTCAAATGATTCATTGGAAACGTGCAACCGGAATCGACTTTTCATGAATAGAATGCCTGAATAATTATGAATACTTACTTAATTCATTTGTTGGCTGTCAGCTTAGGTATCAAGGAATTTATCGGTAGGTAGATGTTTCCTTTAATAATATTATTAAAGCATAATATCTAATAATTTGCTGTAGGAAACAGGTACCTTTGAGGAAGTTATTTAATTTAATTTGAGGAATTTCAAAATATATTGCAAAAAAAAATGAAACACTAAATAATGCAGAAGCGTTTTTCGGTACTTACAACTTTATTAAGCCAGACAGATGAGGTGACTATTAGGTACTTATACGTTAAAGAAAGTGTTTAATTTAATTATGTACAAAAAATATGCCTACAGAAAATTCTCTCAGTAGGAAACACTTCATTACGGCAGTATTCATTACTTATAAATAATTAGGCAGATGAAACACAAGTGCGACAGGCAGAGTGCGGCGGCAGCGGCGCGGAGTGCGGCCGGCGGGCGGCCTGAGGGCGCCGGGCCGGGCGCCGGGGCGGGTCGCGCCGCCTGCCCGCGCTCATTGGACGCGCCAGACACCGCCCTCCGACTCCGTCATTGTCCCTCCCGTTTTCTACACTGCCGACCTCGCTTACCTCCTTCGTTTCGCTCAGTCGCGTTCGCTACGTCGCGTGTGGTGTAGGTATCTCGATTCTCGTGCCGGCACCTGTTAACAGAACGGTGGTGTTGTGACAGCGAGTGTATGTGCGATGCTCGGACGGTGATCGAAGCATGGTGAATTACGTTAATCCGCTCGCCATGTACCAAGGCAAGGGCGGGCAATACGGCAGCGGCTGGTATGGTTGGCAGCACCAAAACTTTGAGGAGCAACAGTGGTGTGCGTGGAATGGTGCGCCCGCGGGTGGAGAATGGGCGCCAGATCCACATCATTTCCCGAAGCGAGAGCCCGGGGAAAGAGAGATCGCCGACATGCCTTCCCCGGCGCGGGGCGATCTCGCCAGCCCCAGCGAGAGCTCCCCGGGCTCGCGGCCCGCGCAGCCACCAGCCCCGCCGCGTTCCCCATACGAATGGATGAAGAAACCTAACTACCAGACACAGCCCAATCCAGGTTTTTATCTTTTATTATATTCATAAACAATTATATGAAGGAAAAAAAAACACTGCATTTTGTAATTGCGGTCGACCTACCTTCGCTACAAAAATAAGTAAACAGTTTATATTGTGGAATTACCCACCTATTAGTGCATTATGCTTGCTGTTTTAGGGTTCTTCCTTTGTTTCATTTGTTGAAATACAACAATATACCTAGGTACCTACCTAAGTATTGTAGGTATTAAGTAATACGCAAGATTACAACGTTCACTCTGTTAACATTAGGTAGGTACTATTAGAATCCAGAATGTTAGGTTAGGTAACGTACGGTCTATAATTAAGCTTTCAAAATATTAAATTTATTCCTCGGATAAATGTTATCCGACGTTGGTAAAAGTTTGTTTTATGTTTTCCCGTGTTAATGCAAAAACAGGTACCACATGAGTGCACCCGAAACAAATCCTGACTTGATAAGGTATAGGTATGAACACCTAACCTGAGCGTTGAAACTCATTGATAACGATAAAAGAAAATTATTGATTTCTGCATTGTATGTACCTGTCGCATTCCATAGCTTATATGACTCATAAAAGCATAAAAAAATATGTTATGGGATGTTTTCAGACACATACATTTTTGATTTTACACTGGGATTAACAAATAATAAACTTACCATGTACCTACCTACTTACAAGTAGAATTTGCTCAAATGGATAGACTTATGAATTTGAAGCTAGCAAAAGGTGTTATGATTAATTTTAATAACCTACCAAACCGCAACACTAATTAATTACTGTTTGCATTCATTGTTTTTGTATAAACAAAACAACCCAACCATCCCAACAACCCAAATCAATAAAAAACCCACTAGGTTTCATTATTCCCTTGTTTCAAACAAACGTCTTCCTAAATTATGCAATGTATTTTTTTTCATAATTATTATTTGGAAAACGCTAAGAGGAAGAAGACAAATTTTTAAAAAGCCTATACCTAGACTACGTCTATATTCCCGGAATGGGTAGGGAGAGATGTTGCACATTTATCCGGTTGTAGGCGGGGTCGGTTTTGCCCTAGAGTCCTAGAGGCTAGACTGAAGCCCGGGTGCGTGATATACTGGAGGACGCGGCGAGACAGGTCGGCCGACGGATGAAAAGTATTTTGAAAGGAGAATAACAGACCTGGAAATCGAATTTGGATCTCACGCCCGATAGCCGCACTTAATTACTTAGGTGCCTACTATAAACATGCCTACCAACCTATTTATTTATTTCATAATATCATAATACCAGGTATGAGTAGAGTAGGCTGTATTTATGGCGAATTAATGAACGTTGGGATAGTTTTATAGCTAGCACTTACCTACTACGGTTGAACAGGAGGACTATCAGGTTATTTTTTGCGGAAGATTTTTGTGTTATTTTGCAGCTTGCATTATATTCTCCACTGTTGAACAGAGACTTCTACCAAAAAGAGTGAGAGATCTTATGCCCGACACCATGTTGGTGACCAGCCATCTTGCACAGATGACATCATGCCCGTCGTTGGCCTGGGGTACTTATTATGTTCCTTATTACTTAGCATCCGATAAAAAGTAGTTATCCTACTTCGAATTGGATGTTTGGACTCCTAAGATTTTCTCCAAAATATATGGTTTTCAGCTTTATAGCAAGAACAAGCTATAGAACTAAAAACTTGGACCTAATTGTATAATTAATATAGGTACCTATTTTGAAACATACTAGTTATAAATAAATACTTGTTACAAGCTTTTATTAGGTACTTACATTTTATTTGAAAATACATAATTTCATAAAAACACATAATGTGTAAGTAGTAACTTACACATTATGTGTTTTTATGAAATTATGTATTTTACTACTGTAAGGTTTATTATTTTGTAACATAAGTTTATATTATGACTCAGGTCTACTTATGTCTGAGGTCTACTTGACGGCCGTAAGGTTCAAACGTTTGTCTGCCGTTATTTCTTTCATCACAGCTTAAGAAGGCCAATAATCATAAAAAGTTTACTATTTAAAAGTCGGCAAAGATGTAAATGATATTGTTTGTTTAATGACCACTAAGTAATAATGATAATATTATTGTTTTAGTCTCAAAGCTTTATAACTACCTAGGTAAAAACGTGGCCAACTTAAGGTAAAATAAAATTTGCAACAGATGTTTATTCGGTATAAAATAGTACGTTATAGTGTGTACAGTCAACATAAAAATTAAATTATGATTATAAAACGTTTCAAAAATGATTTATGAATAAATTATTATTTTATATGAAAAAATTAAGAAAGTAACTAATAGTGTAAAGACTAGTATGATTATAAATTACGAATAATGATAAGCTAAAACGATAATTAATAGATTTCAAATTTCCGAAATATAAATCGACTTTGGCTGTTGACTGTAGGGGAAAGACACCATATATCGGATACTTTTGTTTAAAATTAAAATAGAAAATAATCACTTAGAGCTTCAAATTTTATGTTTTTGTAATCTATATTTCATGGACTACAAGATGCAAAAAAATATTTGATACATTACATTTAAAATTTTTGATTTAAAAAAAATTGAAAAATCTTTGAATATAAAATTGGAAAATCTTTGAATATACAATTGAAAAAATACTTAAGATCTTGTAAATCTGATTTACGTCGTTGTAGGTTTGTTTTTGTTTATTTAACAATCACTATTTACGTATACATAATAATGTAGATCAATTTATTGTTTTGTCTTTATTTTTAAACAGTATTTTATCCTAAGTAGATACTATATGGGCAGGCAGGAACCTTATATACATTATTGTCATTGTCGATAAAACAACAGTATAGATGTGCTCCGTCTCAGTTGTTCAAAAATCCAAATGTCAAAAACAGTCATTGGACCACTAAATGTCAAACACCCACCAAATAAAAACATGTTGACGCGTTATAAAACCATAAAACACTTTTAATAAATTTTATTAAGCACCAATAATATTAAAAAAATCTAAAAGACTAAGGTGCAAAACTTGTTTACTGGGTTTCAAGAATATTAAATTATTTGAGGAAAGTCACAACGGACGACAAGGATATCTTAACAGAGTTAACAATTATCGTTTCGTTCAGTAAGTTGTGTCTTTAAATTGAAGTTAATTGAACTGCAACGGCACACTCCAGTCTAAATAAAGCCTGTCGGTAGTAGGTACATAGTAAATCTGCAAAAAAATCTCAAATTTGAGCATTCGTGTAGAGCAGATGTGTCTATTTAAGTGTCACCGAGACAGTCGCCGAGCGCGTTGCTCTAAGATTAAGTGCATCGCGAATTCCCTAATTCAAATCAAATAATAATAATTATTGTTAATGCACCTTTTGGCTACCGAAAATATATAGAAATTATTATAACAATGGGGAATAGAGAAATTGGAAGTCTTTTTTATATACATATAATGGCTTCGATTTTATAATGATTTCATAAGCAAGGTAAAAAAAAAAGTTGAAATCGAATAACAACAAACAATACAATAAGTATCATACAGCAACACTATTAAGTATAGTTACCTGCCAAGTTATAGGGGCGGCCTTCGTCCAATAGTCAGTCACCCCCAACACCCTGCGTCTGTTATTATTTCAGCATCTGTGATGATGACTCTTCCTAAGCAAATCAAATAACAGATTGTTGGCAAAGTTAACTAAAAAAATTATGGAATAATTTAAATCTACTTATAAATAATAATAAAATTTACGTGCCTATCTATGTGTAAACAAACACTTGTCAACGAGTAACAGAGTTTTACCCATGATGGTCCACATATTAGTGACATCCAAATTTTTTTTTGATTCCTCCCTCTTACACTGGTACGGTTGCCAGGTGGCCGGCTTTTTACAGTTGTGTCCGGCCAAATATACCTATAACTACAAGTCCGGTCTGTTAGGCTTTTAGTCAACCCCGCCCCGCTAAAAGATGCCGATGATTCATAATAAGAATAACATAAATTGTCAGTGGAAAGGTAAAAAGACTAAAGCGAAAATATACCTACCTTACAGTAGAGAGATTTAAAGTATTTTTAAGAGAATAAACATACCTAGTTATTTCTACACATTGTGAAATGCAGTAAATGATTGAGTATTGAGTAAATAGATTATCTATTTAATATCTATACTCTAAGAAAAATAAGTATGTTTATTTTCTTAAAAAAATACTTTGAATCTCTCTACTGTAAAGTAGGTATATTGGCGCTTTAGTCTTTTTACCTTTCCACAGACGCTATAATTCTCAAATGAATAACAGTAATAAATACACAAATAAAAGTATCAAATTCTTTTTCTTTTAATATCCCATGTCTCAGGCTTTCAGGGCAAAACGTTCGGCTAAATTAAATATACGAATCTGTGTCCGGCTTTTCTATTTGTGGGCTTGGCAACTCTATACGCAGGGGTATTCGAAAATACCTCATGTATGTTGGATCAAGATTTTGTAACTTGCATTAATGGTAGGAAGATGATTATTTTATGGATGAAATTACCATTTAAAACGATCATGTTACAAAAGAAGCGAAAAAAGATGATGATCTAAGTAGCCTATGGAATTTATACACGTACTTATATCAAACTTACATTTATTTGCCTTATTAAATTGATTTGAATAAATGTACCTATAACTAAAATAATCTGAAGAAAACTTAGTTCTGTTTTTTTTTTCAATCTGTACCGCTTAGTTTTAAGAAGCTTATGGTCATGTACCTAGCTAGAAAGCCTTTTAGGTTGATTCTAGACACAAGAAAATAAAGAGTCCTATTTAAATTGGTTAGAATTCTTCTTCCTTATATGTTTTGCATAGTTCTAAATGTTTTATATAGTTTTTGATGTGTAAAATACATTTATATTACTTATAACTTTAAAGCAACCCCCAAAAGAAGACATAAGGATTGCTCTTGTGAAATTGAAAAGCTGTGAAAAAACTTCAATCCTTTACTTTATTATTATGTTTTTTTTATGTTACATGCAGCTGAAGGCGTGAAGATAAACTTTAGAAGAAATTGAACTTCTTTTGGAATTCGATTCATAAGATGTATTTATGCACTCGGTTTTTTTTTAAATTTTTGGTAATAATATTTAATGAAGTCTAATGTCCTTGATGTATGTACAAATTAAACGCGTTTCCAAGATGGCGTCATAGCGTGTGCGCGCATTTAACTTACTTCCGTATGTACAGTGATGCGTCTGCGTGGGTTGGGCAGGTAGTTGAAGAATAGCTCAAATAACAATGCATTGCAATATTATGTAGGTAGGTAACTATGTAAGGCAGTGCTTGATCTCTATCGCCTATCAGGCATCCTGATTCTTGATACTCCATACCTACCTAACTTACGTTTGTCTAAGACTTTTTTTATGAAATAAGTAGGTATATCAGAAGTGAATAAAATCATACAAAAATTTACTAAATAGGTAAAACGTTGAAAAACATTTTTTTATGCCTGTGTTGTCTTATTGTAGTCACTAAAAATTTTTTGTGGTTGTTGATGAAAGACTGAAGAGTAAGGTCACAGATACAAGAGTGTATCGGGGTGCCAATGTGGGGACCGACCATTATCTTGTCATGTGCCGGATACATGGTCTGTTTAAGCGTTGGTGCCATCGGGTTCGGGTTCCTGTGACTGCACTTGAGAGAATAAAAGTAGAAAGGTTGCAAGAATTAAAAGTGAAAGAGGAATATAAGAGGGAAGTAAAAGAGAAGACGAATGAGATTTTAGAAGGAATGAATGATTATAGTTTAGAAGAAGCATGGAATGTTGTAAAAAACAGCATGGTGCAAGTGGCCACAAAAGTATGCGGTGTGGCGAAGAGGAAAAATAACAGGAGAACGAATGATTGTTGGATAGATGATGAAGTTAAAGAGGTCGTACGGAAGAAGAAAGAAGCTTGGCTTAATTTATTAGCCTTTAAAGCTAGAATAAGGATGAATCAGGCAACGAGTATGATTGACGATTTGGAAAGAGTGAAGAAAAGATACACCGAAATAAAGGCGGAAGTAAAAGAGATAGTAAAGATGAAGAAGAATGAAATGGAAGATAAGTATAATAGGAAGTTCTCCGACAACTTCAGGGTCAATGTTAAGCTGTTCTGGCAACAAGTAAGATTGGCTCGTGGAGTTTCGGGGACATCAAATATGAATATAGTTAGAGGAGGAGATGGATGCTTGTTAAGTGAAGAATGCAAGGTGTTGGAACGCTGGAAGGTATATTTTGAAAGTTTATTTAGTTGGCAGGATAGTGTGCAAAGAGTGGGTAACTGGGCGGAAGCGAGTGAGTCAGACATTGACTTGGATGAAGATGAGGAAAATCTGATTGAAATGGATGAAATCGTGAAAGCGCTGAAATGTATGAAAGTTGGAAAAGCTGCTGGATGTGACAGAGTGTCTGTCGAAATGCTTAAGGGCGGTGACGGGGTGGTAGCAAGCCTGCTGTACCGGATCTTTAATATCTGTTGGAGATTCGGCCAAGTGCCGGGCGACTGGTGCAAAGCTGTAATTGTACCACTATATAAGGGAAAAGGTTCACAGCAGGAGTGTAACAACTACCGCGGCATTAGTCTTTTGAGTGTGGTCGGCAAACTATATACGAAAGTTTTAATTAACAGAGTGACAAGAATAACAGATGAGAAAGTATGGGATGTTCAGGCAGGGTTCAGAGAGGGGATGGGCTGTATGGATCAGATCTTCTCCTTGAGGTGCATAGCCGAAAAACATCTGGCAAAGCACAAGAAAGTGTACTGCGCTTTCATTGATTTGGAGAAGGCCTATGATAGTGTGTGGAGGGAAGAATTGTGGTCGACACTATCTTTGTACGGGGTGGACTGGCGCTTGATACGGGCACTGAAATCGCTGTACAGGGATTCCAGTGCTTGTATTAGGATAAATGGGGCGTTCACAGACTGGTTTGACATCTCCAGAGGTGTTAGACAGGGTTGTGTAGCGTCTCCACTTGATCGACCATTTTTCAGATTATCTAAAGTACAGACATCTTTTATGGGGTACTGTGTTAAATGTTACAACAAAATACCTTGTGATATATTGCAATTAAATGAAAGAAAATTTAAAAGTCATATTAAAAGTACACTTTGTAAACAAGCATATTACAAATTAGACGATTATATCCAGGATAAGAACGCTTGGAAACATGCTGGTCCAGCTCCATAGGACAATGTAGAGTCTAGACAAAATCAAACTGGTTGCTATTTTAATTGTATAATTTATTTTTTTAAAGCCGTTTATTTTAGATTCTATGAGTAAGTACCTAAACTCATACACTGACTTATTACTTTTATTTTTTTGTGAAAACGTATACTTTTGCAATGTTTGTAAATATGTGAGCACCATGTACCTATCACAATTAATATGTCGTTGTTTCATTTTTTATTTATTTTTTACCTTTTGTGGTATAGTAATTTTATTCTAGGTGCATCGTTTTCACATATAATTGTATAATTAATGTACCTATACAAAATATTGTAAGACATTTTAAAAGAGTAACGGTGGAGTTTCTTGCCCATTCTTCTCCATACGAAACTACCTTTTGGAAGGGGCAACTAGAATCAATTCTATTTTCTTTGTAACTTTAACGTTCAAAAGTGCCTTTTATGTGCCTAATTGAAATAAATACTTTGACTTTGACTTTGACTTTGACTCCATGGCTGTTCAACCTATGCATGGATAGTTGTTTGACAGATTTAAATGGGAGTGAGTGTGGATTGAAAATGAATGAGTTGCCTGTCAAATGTCTTCTCTACGCAGATGATCAAGTTTTGCTTGCATCGTCGGCGGAAGAGTTACAAGACATGGTAACTATGATGAATGGAGCATATAGTATGAAAGGGATGAAAATTAATGTAAGAAAGACGAAAGTAATGGTTTTTGAAAGAGATGCAGATGTATCTGAGTGTAAAGTAAAGATAGGAGATGAAAGTATTGAATAGGTGAATGAGTTTGTTTATTTGGGAAGCATGTTTACAAGTGATGGTAAGATTGACGAAGATGTGGAAAGGAGAGCAAATGCGGGAAATAAAGTAAATGGTGCTTTGCATGCGGTTGTGGCTAGCCGGTCGATGTCCAAAAAGGCACGACTGGCTGTCCATAATGGTGTGTTGGTACCTACGCTTATGTATGGAAGTGAATGTTGGTCGTGGCAGAAGAGGCATGAAAGTAGAATAAATGCCGTGGAAATGCGTTCCTTGCGAAGTATGTGCGGTGTAACTTTGAATGATAGATTGAGAAATGAAGAGATTAGACAAAGTTGCGGTTTAAAAGATGATGTAGTGACAAAAATTGAAAGGAGTATGCTTAGGTGGTTTGGCCATGTTGAGAGAATGAGTGAACCGCGATTAACAAAAGGAATTTATAAGGCGGATATTAATAGGAACGCCGGTAGAGGACGTCCTAGAAGGACATACATCGATGTTATTGGTGATTTTCTTCACAAAGGTCAGGTGCGTAGTATTCTCAACCGGCGTGCGTGTATGACAAGATGTATGAATATGGATGAAGCGAAAGGGGTATGTAAGAGTCGTAGCATGTGGCGTTCTATAGTTTCTGCCTACCCCCATGGGAAAAAGGCGTGAGTTTATGTATGTATGTTAAAAAATTAAAATCACGTAGGTAAATATAGTACCTATTCACCTTTGGAAGAGTAAGTTTCTTTGATTTTATATGTCAAGGTCGTGTTTCGTAAACAATATTTAAAAGTAAAAAACTAGAAGGTTTATACTTAAAACAAGTGCTGTGACCATTTTATAGACTACCCTACCTGTCACTGGGACGGGTGGGACAACATTTCAAAGGTAAAGGCAGATACCCTAACAACGGCGCTGGGTCTAACACTCGTTACAGATATGAAGGTAGTACGATGGCATAGAGTATTTCATGATCATTTAATTAGAATTAGTTTTTATTTTATTCGGCAACGGGTTTAGATATAGAGAAATCTTCTTTTTTTGTGGAAGTGAGGCGAGAACGTTGGGATCAAATGGGTACTATTTTTGGACTTTTTATTTCAATTGCTAATCTGGAAAAAATCAAGCAATCAACATTTTTTTTTAATGTTTTCATAGCTGTAACGATTTTGGTCCAAACCTGCCGATGCCCTTTGTATTTACCAGTTACATTAACTCTTAAGCAAAGAGTTTTGGGTTCATTGTTACTTCTGGAATTTTTCGTTGTGACGGGTGAGACATTAGACGTAGGACTTTTCAAGTGACGATAAATAAAAATATAATGTCTTAATTTTTTCTTGTCGAAGCACTAGGTGAATAGTTAGTTACTGTAATCGCTCATATAACGTAAGAGTAGTTGCTCAAACAGTATAGATGAAAGAGTGTTGCAAATTTTTATATGAAAAGACCGGTCGCAATCGTGACGTGAACACCTTAGTTCAACAAAAAAAAAACACCTAAATAGTGGATATTAATAGCATTGCTCCATCATCATCCATCTATACTAATATTATAAAGAGGAAAGATTTGTATTTTTGTATGTAACGAATAAACTTAAAAACTACTGGACCGATTTCAAAAATTCTTTTGCCGTTAAAAAGCTACATTATCACTGAGTAACATAGGCTACGGGCGGAGCTGTGAGGACACAGCTAGTCTTTAATATTTAACTTATCCTTTAAGCCTAATTATTGTTATTATACAGAGGTCATCTTCCATGGAACTAATCTAAAGTACCTACACAGTTTTATATAACGTAGAAAAATACATTTGTATACTTAATTACCATAAAACTTTTCTATTGGTGCTTACTTATATTTTTTTTAATATCATTATCATTTCATTGTCAAAATAAATAAACAACACATAAGTATCTAGGTGAAATATATGTTATAACTATTCATACACCCTATTCTCCATGTTGACTGGAGAATAATGAAGCCGTGTGTGAATTCTATGACATTCAGATGGTCAATTAGATAAAGAAAATAAAAATCTCGTATCAATCGTCTAAAATGGTTTCAGGGGTGCCTCAAACTAATACAACTATTTATATTAGCATAATATGTTGGTTTAGTACAAGAGGTTCTCTACGTGAGGATATGGAATCGGCAGTCATTGTCCGATAGTCGTTACGGCCCATGGCCTAATAGCCAAGAGCCTCGATTGATCTCAAGAACGAGAGCCTCGTTAGGCGCCTTGATCAAGGGCTTGATACAGAAAACGGCGGTACTCCTTGACACGGCGCATATTGTTAGGAGGTCCCTAACTAGAGCTTCGTAGCTACATACTATTTTTTTTATTTGTGTGGGTATTCCTATTCTTTATTATTCGATATATATCGAGCTACCTTCCTGAGATCGCAATAAGACTTCTTAAAATATTTTTGTGACATCATAAATATTACTATTAAATTAATAATGTTATTTACAATTAACTAAAGACTCTTTGACCAGCCAGAAATATATTAAGTTTAAAACTGAATTTTAAATAGTATCTATAAGTTACAAGAATATTGGGCGGATTTCACATAATTTCGATATTAGATCTCTCCGTAAAGATTACTGTCAATACAAAGAGCGAAACGATTGTGGTCTATTATAGTTATGAACAGCAATAGAGCCCAATGTAGCGTCATTCTAAATTAGGTACAACTAGATATAAGTTATCATCAAATCAGTTTACTGGCTGGTTATGGGAGAATTCTACTGGTCACAGATTTTCATCACGAACGACTCTGCTTCCCCAGATAACTGACAACAGACGATAACTAGGTAATTAGTAAAGACACCACTGAGTATGAGACTGTTACAACTTTGCTTTCGAACCGTTACGTGTTCCATTAAATGTCGATTCTCTACATTTCACTTATGTTTCTTATCGACTGCAATTATTGTAGCTCGTCATTTTATCCAGGATGCTACGGCCCCGTGAACGTCATCAAATTGTTTGTATTTAAGTAAGCAGTGTAGTCCGACCGTTGTTACAGTAATATGCCAATATTAAAGCTCTGCTACCTATCTTTTGACTTAGTTACTCTATGAACTATCTGGTTCCGCGTAGAAGCTTGTAGCAAAGCTTTTTGTAAAGAAAAATAAATCCGTAGCAATGCTCGAAGGTCGTTGAGTGTGTTTGAGCTTGTGTCACTCAGTCACTGTTACTGACAGTTTGATTACGCACTAAATATTATTAAGGTTCATAACTTCATAATATTTATCCACTTTCCAAACTTTCTTCCTTTTTCTTTTTTTAAATAAACGTTGCCCCACTCTAGGATTTCTCCTGTATTGTAGGTGCATTTACAGACACAAATCTTCACATGCACAAACACCCAGACCCGGAACAACTATCTGTAGGCCATACAAATATTTGTAAACTATGCACTAAACCATTGAAGTAAAAACAGATTTAATTTGGAAAGCTCCTTCATTTGATACACTCAACACTTTTTAAGCCCTTCGCAAGTATCTTTGTTCTATCAATCAGTGCAGGCTTTATGTTTGACATGGAGTACCTATTTCAAGTTACGTTATTACAGTCAGTCCTCTATCTATCAAATCCAGTCAATGTTCCAAGATCGTGCCAACTTTATATCGATTGTCATCATAATTCACAGCTTGTATTAAAGTTTTGTTATATACCTACCAGGCTTTAAGCCTCATTTCTTATATGCCAAAAATCTTCCTTCCGGGCTTTGTTGAACGAATCTTACGATTTTCTTTACATCGTCGCGATTCGATAGCACTACGATTTGCCAACACACATATTTTTGTATTCAGTACTTAAATAAAGCATAGCAATAATTTTAATTTCTCTATTACAATGCGCAACATTACAATGCACATTTTATCCTTGTCACCCTACCCTACAGAGTAAATTTGTCAAGTCTTCGCAATTATCACTGGGCATAAAATTAGATGTGTTATTTTGCGTTTACTGAAATGGCTGTGTGTTAACGCGTGCCTTGGGAGCGAGTGCATGGAGCGAGCAATTAATCGCGGGCGCTGCGGCGCGGGATGCCCCGGCTCCCGGCTCCCGGCGACAATCACCGACAACGGCGCCCCCGGGA
Organism: Amphipyra berbera; assembly: GCA_910594945.2. Classification (NCBI taxonomy): domain Eukaryota; kingdom Metazoa; phylum Arthropoda; class Insecta; order Lepidoptera; family Noctuidae; genus Amphipyra; species Amphipyra berbera. Next base: position 9,461,258 of record OU343127.1, read on the forward strand.
CCCAACTGAACAAGTTAAATCTTTGCCAACTTGCTCCACGCGACCGCTCTACCGCAATTTGATATTGTATGTACCTATTGCCAAGTTGCTGCACTGAGCCAAATAGTTTTTTTTTGTTCTTTTTAGACAGTAAAATGTTCGCATGAGTTATAAAACGCTTGTAAAATTATAAATGCTTACCACTTTTACTAAGTAAATAAGAAGAAAGTGTAACCAAACATTATGTCAGACAAGAGCGTACAGAGTTCAAAGCGAAGATAAAGAATTTCACGCGAATTTGTTAGACCAAATGGTACGTACATTCGTCAAAAAAACTAACGACATTGGTTATACATACTGTCTATGACGTATTATGTTACGTTACATCAATACAATGTCAAGTTTACACATGTAATACGTGTTTATATTGTGGTTGTGTCCACAAAGTCCTTTCCGACTCGACCGGCTTTCTGTGTACAGAACCTTCTGCCTCTATTTATCTTCGAGTCATGTTTGCATAAACCTGGGGACATTCGAGGAAATAAATCTCTATTTGTCTACATTCACCAATCCCAACTCTCGGCGGGAGATTACTGTCGACATTTCACGCTCGCCGAGATAAATATATCGAGACTGACAAATGGCTTTCGGAGTACAAAGCATGAATGGATCTCGAGAAATTATTTCGGAGAGTGTTGAAGGCTCTCTTGTTTATGTGGTAGTCACGCGCCAGGGAGCTTGCAAAAAAACCAGGACAAGAGCGGACAGTAGGCGTGGATTATTACTCATAATTTTTTTATTTTTGTAAATAATGTGCGTTTGGGCGTTTTTTCGGAACACAGTTGCTTTATTTAGAAAAAATGCCGTGCTGTGCGTGACTACAACAGTTTGTAATGAACGTTTGTATCATAACAGGCGACACGTCTCTGACGTTCGCTATCAATCATGCAGTTCGGTAATTTGCGTAGATACCATACGCTTACCGATTCATTGTATTATGAATACTTTTGCGTTGTTTTGACGCCAAAAACAATATACTTGTGAAGATTTATTGAATACCGAATGGATTCCACAGTAATAAGATTGTGATATGGACGCGAGGCTTATTCGTAAATGCTAATAATTTTAATTCTCTAATTGATAATATCTATAGGGTATCTGTACTTATCTAAGTACTTTTTATTTATTCAAGAGCCGATTTTACCATTGAGATTTATTAAAAGGATTTAAGAACGCAATTGCCGATTACACCATCGCACCCGACTGGCGCCCCAGTTGTTGGGTCGCAGTCAGATCGAGCCCTAAGTGGAAGTAAAACACGATATAAAGTTAGCCCCAGCCGCTTTATGATCCGCCTTCCGTGAGCCCTTCCTCACAAATACCGGCGCGCCTCCCGAGGGAGTGGACAGGGTACAGGATCAAGGGGATGATTTAATTCACCCCCGGTTTATATGCTTTTACAACATAGGCACCTATAGATATTGATAAAACCACAAATCTTGAAATCAGACCTGAGAGCTATCAAAGCCGCATTGTAGTGTCATCTCGAGCACGAGTACCAAAATAATTCTTTTGGCAGTATTTATCGGCGTGATAACCGATAGCGGCCGCGCCCTCGTCCATCAAAAACGCATTACAGGCGCTTACAAGAAGGTAACCGCGCGATATGACAAGCGTTTGAGTCAACATGTTCAAAGACACCGCTATCAGGGCCGAGTCCGATTATCGCGCGTTAACTGAAAGCGGGATTTCGGCAGGCCGACAAAGCCGCGGGCGGCGCTGATAACTCCCCGATTAATAGTTTTCCTTTCACAATTAAACCCGAGTATGTTCGACAAGCAATCGGTAATGTTCGATAAATTATACACGTGTAATCTTTATAGCGATAGATATCTATGAACGGCGTCATAATTTTACATTCTAGACATAGTCGAGTCGACTTTGCTATTACCTATAATCTTTCACGCAGAAAATTATGTTGTGCTACGGACAGCGACAATATTTTGTTTTCTCATATCACTTTATGACTAAGTAAAAAACGAAGGTTCTCATTTCAGAACGTCTATATAAATTACGGTCACTCTTAGATTTGCCCCCTGCTGCAGAAAGTTTCAATAAGTCAATTGTCATTCCCGACCGATTCGATTTGTTATCTAGTTTTGTCTACGACTCCGTAACGAGAGAAAAATACAACAAACCGAATCTTTCTACAACTGGAAAAGTTCTGAATTTGGGGGCTAATACAAAATATAATTAGATTTCACGGTATCTTCAGGCAATGCTGTAAATCAAATGAATTAAAGATAAACCACAGTTTAGAATATTCTCTTTCCATTTTACAACTTCATGACACTTTGGCTGCGCGATAGGTTTATCTTCGAGTAAATGAGTGAGTTGCCTTATCATAATTCCTATATTGTAATAGTAATAAGTGGTATATTAAAATTTAACACATCAACAAATACCTTTATAGTGTACAATTAATATGTTCTACTGGACTGATTTACTGTGGGAAAATGAATGGTAAATAAATAACCGTTTAGGTACGAAGTTTATTTATTTATTTAGGATCTCCATCAAAAGAAAGTGTTGGATGTTTAAAGTTTTAAAAGTGAGAACGAGAACTTGCCAATTTTTTTTAATGTAATTATTACATTTAATATTCCAAAATATTCATCGACTTTTACTGTTGACTGTAGGTACTAGTGTACTTCTTAAATAATATGAGACCACGACATGCACAATAATTAAAAATTTACAACTAAGCTAACTTAAAGTATTTAATTGGATTAAATATTATTAAACTTCATAAATAATCATTATATACACACAATTGAATATACAAAAACGATCATAAATAATTGCAAAGTCTTGGCGCATCACAAGCTAAGATTAGCGTAACTCTGAGTTTAGCATTAGGTACTCGAATGACTAGTTCATCAACCTGAAAACTAAAACTTGTGGTGCCAACACACCCCGTTTAACTTGCCCCGGTTTATCTGTTAGTTGGGCTATCTGAGTGCCTATGCACCTATTTATCCATGATAACTGCTGACTAAACAATATTCGCCGCCGCCCTCCGGCGCGCCCGCCCGCAATGTTTGCCTACCACAAACAACCAAGTATTTTTTGGTTAAATCTTACCATGATAATGCAGCTATTTACTTTATTAGTTGCACCATAAATTTTGTAATTTAATAAAAAATTAAATTTTAGAAGTTGAGGTGCTTTTAACCGCCAGTCATTAAAATTTAAACTTACGGGCAAATATGTCGAAGGTAAGAATAAATGTAACAATATTTTCTAAGAGAATATACCTATTGAATAAGGAGCCTCGTACGTTTCAGCGATTTTGTATTATCCTTCTTTCTATATTACTTTGTCGACATGATTTGAAATGAACAATAGAAGTACCTACCTAAACGAAAACAATCCGATTATAGAGGTGACCTTCAATATTACTTATCTACCAGAGTAGGGACGTTACTTATTGATATACAACTAATCGTACATGAAAATTCGGATTTAAAAAGTAATAACATTATACGTTTAAAAAATAAATAAACTAAATATAGGGTCAATTTTTATTTAAGACATTTTTCGTAGCAGTTTGCCGTAGCAGTTAGCGCCTGCTATCAAACGCCACATCGACGGTATCGCCTATAGATGGAACACATCTCTGTTTACCTTACTGGTTATCTACCATCCCCTTTTGTTTGCTCCTCTTACCGGAAATTTATTTAAGTTATAATTTTCTGTCATTCGGGCACTCTAAAGAGTTATCTTGTAGTAGACTTCGAAGTGGTGTAGGAAAACATGTCACTGTGTTGTCTTTTGACCCCTTTGTGGTAAAGACAACATTATCGCTTTTATTATGTTATAAAATCTCGTTTATAATATGTTGTATAATGATGTGTCAAGCTCAAGCCTTAATAAAATCTTATAATCGTATTTACTGCAGTTTAAACAAATTAATAGGTTAGTTACCTTTCTTTTGTAATTGTTTACTGTGTGTCAGTAAACCTTAACAATAACTTTGCCTTGTGCACGAGTTTGCCTTTTAGTGAGTTTACCCCTTTTACCATAGGGTTAATGATAATGATATTACAGCGATGGTAGGAAAGACCTGGGTGCGATCGTCGCAGAACAGAGAGGACTGCCACAAGGGATAGGACGCCCAGCAATTGGTCGATACGGGCTGAGGTTGGAAGGACCACAGGCTTTACAATTTTGTTCAAAAAAGGAAATCAAGAAAACGTATTTATGTGTCTTGAAGTGACGCACATAACCACAAAAATAAACAAAAAGCAAAATTAAATATTAGAAACAAAATAAAAAATATTGGAAAAATATGCGTCACGTTCATCCTTGCTACTCGGCCATTCTTCAGCATATTACCGAGACACGTGCATATCTGCAAACATGTACCTATGCGATTTTTCTTACGCTTCTCAAGTTCAATATATTAATGTCAAGTATACTTATAAATAAAAGTAGGATACTTAATTATAACGATTGCAATCTGAATGTTACGTAAAGTGTCTAATTCCACAGCGATTCTCTTGCGAGTGACAAACATAATTTATGAAGTTCTTAATACCGAGATAAGGAATATTTACACACTCCAAGTAGGTACACAAGCAGACACCTCACCTCTGTCTTAGTGTTATGTACATAGATATACGTATCTTGGTAATTTTACTCGTTGAGACATCTACACTGCAGATAAAAATTGTAATAAAAATTTTCATTTTCGACACTACGAAAAGATCCCACAGAATTCCCCATTCCATATAGATTTAATGTCTAATCTGTGTGTCTACATTAGTGTTGTAAAGTTCAAACGTAAATATCACTCAAAAATCCCCTATGATAGCGGGTTTTTGAATACTTTTTACGTTCTAAAACACACACTGATACTAAGCAGCCTTGTAATTATTACGCAACTATGTATATTTTTTGAGCTTATTAATTTATCTTTCATTGTTTTTCCTGAAACTCTTACCTTTAACTTATTACAGATCCATTTCAGGCCACTCCTGTAATGCAAATCACAAATTACCTCATACTCTCTGAATTTCATTTGTAAGTTATCTTTCGTAGTATTTGCAATGGCCTTATACAAATATGCAGTGAATCGCATGCTCAACTTTATCTTCTAATTCCTTGGTACAATTTATCATTACTGAAACAATAACGTTTCAATACACAATATCTCGTTTATTACAGTTTCTAGTAATTTATAACTCAGGAACAGAAAATTATTGAGTCTAATCGCGATTCATGAGCATCGAAAATGACCCGAAATATCTGGAAACGTAATGAGCTGAACAAACTTCAGAAATATGAAGGTATAAAAGTAAAAATTTTATAAAGGTAAAATACTTATTTAATTCATTGAAATATCAGAAATGCTAGGTAAGAATCATATTTATAAAGTGTACGGGCGTCTGGCATCAGGCAGCGGGTTTGTCAGCGGTCGCAAGGTGTGGTCCCCGGTAGATCCGCGCTAAGCCGCGAGCGCGCGGCGTCCCTTGATCCCGCCGCCCTGGATTTACCTTATCGAGCCCTCGGGATTTGCTCCCTCACAATTCTCCCTACATTACGCTTGGCTGCTACGTGCCTCGTTACGAGAATATAAAAGACTTTTCATGAAGTAAATCGTGGAATTATGTTCCACTAAAGTTGTAGTTGGGAACTCTTGATATAAAATGTCGTTTGTCAAATCATCATTAACACTTTTGGAAATAGTCTTGAGGATTACGGCTAAATGGGTGCAATATTATTATATTTAGATACAGTTTCTAAAGGCATTTAAGTTCAGAGATATTTATGCAAAACTTATAATAAAAAGTGCTGTTAGTAATACACATATCTAGAGCATAATTATGACGATTTCAACGTTGCAAGGGAAAGAATCCGAGGAGAAGACTATATAATATTTAATAGAAGATGACATTGTTGCAGGTAAAACGCGCACGAAGGACAAATATCGTGTGGTGTACAGCGATCACCAGCGTTTGGAGTTGGAGAAGGAATTCCACTACAGTCGGTACATCACCATCCGACGCAAGGCCGAACTCGCTGTCAGCCTTGGACTCTCTGAGCGACAGGTAATTGACGTCAACCCACTCCAATTACAACCATTACCTACAGGAGACGTTTACTGAAGCAGTGCTAATGACTATCCCGCGTTGCTAGGAGGCAATACAAATCTAGGATATCTAGCAGGACATGTGGTTTTTGTTCTGAATAGGCCAGCTCTTCTTTCCAAAGGTGTGTCATAAAAGGCGACTGTGGAAGATTTCAGGGAACTAGAGAGCACTATTTGCTTTAAAACTAAAGAGATCATAGCAGAAGTGTCTTGATTTCTTTTAGATTTGAAAGGCCAGAAATTTTAGTTTCATGTTAGTTGTAATAAGCGTTCGAGTGATTCCTAAGTAAAAACGTTAGGATATAAGTTTGTAATAATGTAGGTTTTGAATAGTATAGCAATAACCTCAAATAAGGAATATAAAAGCAAATTATATTTTTTTATATCATCTCACCCTATTGCTGCTTTGGTGGATATATAGCATCTATGTTCTGCGGTGCCTAGCTTTTTCCCAACTATGTTGGGATCAGCTTCTGGTCTAACCAGATGCGGCTGAATACCAGTATTTTACACTGAGCACCTGCCATCAGACTTCCGCAACCCAGTTACTGAGCAATGCCGACATCCTAAGGTTAGACTAGGTGTCAGACTTTCGGGCTTCTGACTTCCCGTAACGACTGTTATAGGTATTCGTATGACACCCGGGACCGACGTTTAACCTACTCTCCGAGACATGGAGGAGTCTCGTTGTGTAACGAACGGTTACCTATCCACGGACTGATCGCGGCAAGCGCAGCTTAACTTCGTAAATCGTAATAAATGATCCGCGCGGCTAGTAATTAGCCACGAGCCCCTCTATATGCGATATATAGCCTCAAAATGCGCCAAAAAAGAAAATACCAATAATTTGATAACAAGATACTTTGGTAATAATATTATAATAAATAGTATAATATTTGAAGAAGAATGGTTCTGACAAACTAATAAAACTTCCTTTCTTATAGGTAAAAATTTGGTTCCAAAACCGACGCGCAAAGGAGCGCAAACAGGTGAAAAAACGCGAAGAAGTGGTCATGAAAGAGAAGGGGGACCACGCGTCATTGCAACACGCGCAACTACACCACGCAACCATGCTACACCACCAGCAGATGATGAACGGTATGATGCACCACCATCACTATCACCAGGGGGTGCTGCAAGGCGTGCCCGAGCCCCTCGTGCCTGGTGTGCCCCCCGTGCCGCTGCTGTGACCACATCAACAACACTACTGTGCTCACAGTGACAACTTCGCGTAGTGACATTAATCGGTGTTCCGTAACACCGCTGCTCTTTACACTCGTTACACACTGAACAATGGCCCCGACAGGGCGTCGTAGTGCATCCACAATATACTTCGACAAATGTGTGATAAATTCAGTGCTATCTTGTGGGATATGTAAATGCGTGTCGGATTTCATCATAAAAACTTTAAAATTAATACTCCTAGGTACTACACGGCTAGTTACCTAACGGCTGTAAGCGGAGACACTTTCTGGTGTTAAGACTTTTTCTTTAATGTGATACTCTGCAATAATATATCACCTAATTAAAAACTACTCGTAATATCTGTCATTACTGAAATAGTCTTCCCACCAGAAACGTGTACCTACGTTTTGTTTTAGTGCTAATTCTAGTTAACTAAGTGTTCACGCCTTATAGCTATTTAGTACCTTTTCTTTTAAATGGTATAGATTAATGTAATGTATTGAATTTTGTCACTTGACTGTAAATATAGACATAACTATATTTTTATATTATTATTACAAATAAGTACATATTTTTAAACAGTTTATTTATTTCTCAATGCTGCAAGTGCCTTCCCATTGATTTTGATTAATTAGCTTGTATGCTAAAATGTATATATTATTTGGTTAAAAAGTCAAATTTGACAATAAATGGAATGATTCATTTCATTGTTTGTACCTTTGTTTCTAAATTGTTTAAGGAGTTAATCGATTTAATCTGAATTAAGTAATTAAAATTTCATTGCGAATCTCATAAGTAATTACATTACGTACAGCAGTGAAATGAGCTGTTATATTGCATCATAATGATCATCATTGCATTTGTGGCCTTGAGAAGTAGGTGCAAATAGTTTTTACGTTGAATGAGATTATTCCTAGTTATAATTGTTCTGTAAATAATAGCTTAAATTTTAGAATAATTTATTCTTATGCCAATTTCTATAGCATTACACGGTAAAGAATTATCACTCAATTCACAAACGACGTTGTCTTGAGAAATCATATTTGTGGGTAAAATCATCGTGGAGGGTGTTATTATAATTTTGACATTAGTAAGATTACGATTGAGTTGATTTGTTAAATGCTGAGTTACGATATATTATTTATTGATTGATATATGCCCTGTCCGAGGAAGTAACGTGATCGTTTATCGTTTTGTTTTGTGGTAACAGTTTTATGTATAATATTGTGGTGCTAACAATATTCATTTTCGTTTGTATTTTTATATTCCTATGTTGGACGTCAGTTAATACATACTTTGTAACTTTTGTGCTTGTTGTATTAAAGGTTGGTGTTTGAAAATCGTTTGTGGACACATGATTTGTTAGAATTTACGCAGCACTATCACGAAACACATTTGATAAACTAAATAAATTCATGTTAATCTATACCATGTTGTATCTTTTTCCTGATCTTCGTTTACTTAGCATTCATAACAAAGATGTGCGAGTTGTTTGAATAATTGCGATTAGTCTCGCACAGTTACTGCGCACGTTTTACAAATGCGCAGTTTGCTTTGTTTTAAAAAGAAGAGCTTACGTAACGATAGACTCGGTTTGCCGACGGCTTCTAGCTTGACGCATTTTGAGGAGCTTTCCTTACAATATAGTAAATAGGCATCATTCTGATAAATGGTAACTTACTCCTGCAGCAGAATAAATATCACATAACAAAATTATACATGTAACTAATAGGTACGTCCAAAGTTCATTTGAAACTTCGGTATATTATGACAAGTATGGGTTATAAGGTTAGAAAATTACACCATTTTGCTAGCCTATCAATAATATTTTATTTTTATTTTTTAACGAATAATTTTGGGCGTAGATAAGCGAAAAGGATCAAATCCACAAAATTATCGAAATGAGTTATTTATACCAAAATACTCCTTAAACTAAGCTGAACTAACAAGTAAAATATTATGAGAACGTCCAACCAAATATAAGTAAGATGTTCACGTCTCACCCTGATTTACTTTCAACCTTCAGTCGTTAAGATAATTTGCGCACTACGTGGCGAGCTTTATAATTTTATCCGACGTGTTCTTCTTAAGATAAGAATACATTTCCGCATATAACACGGAGGTTCTAAAGTTCATCCCGATTAAGTTGACTCGGCTTTTAATTTACATACACGACATCAAATAGTCAACATAAGAACATGAATGGAACATTCAAGTGCTGTCACTTAATGTTTGAGTGCAACGGAAATGTGTAGCCTCACGTTAGATAAACGCTTACCTTTAAATTAGACCCATAATACTAACTTAACATCACTGTCAATATTGAGAATCATTGAGCTAATAGGGCTGTACTGATAGATTTACAGCTTTTCTTTGTAATTGATTTGCTTTGAGAAGTGAACAATAAATAGTATAATTAAAAATTTGATAAATGTGCAATGGTACTTAGCTAGGTGATGCACCTGGACTGTTCAAAAGTTGGAATGTAATATACTCTTAAACATATTATGTAGATCTTTGTTGAAATGACTTATATTCTTGCACATAACTGGCAAAAGCTTTATTTACAAAAAAGGGTTTCACTCTATCATTGCAAGTATAAAATAAATAAATGATATGGGATGATATTTGCACGCTATTTGCTGTCTCTTCTTAATTAGTTTACAGTAGAACGAAGAAGTTTATTACGTTTTATGCTGATTATGCATTCACCACATCATTTCTACAATTAGCAAAAACACACCGTTAGAAACCAATTTATAAATTTCCCTCATTACACTGAAAAGGAAGACAATTTTGACATAGCGATCAAAAACAAAGTTTTAATTTTATAAAACAATCCATTATTTCCATAAATATTAAGCTATGAACCTATTCAAGGAATGAATTGACTAAAATAAACAATCTCACCATCTTCTTTTTTAGTTAGGCAATGAAAAATTAAACACTTAGATACTACAGAACGAAGTGCTTTAATAAGCTTAACACCACATTATTTACTTTTGTTAGAAATTAATGTTTTGAAATATATTACAGAAAACCTTTTTCTTAAGAGTAATCAAATGTTATTTTCTTTAAGTTTATTCGTTCCTTGAATAGTAACTATTCCCTTCTTTTTATGCGTTTTTTGTTTCGTGGCGTCAACCCTAGAGCGTGGAGCATGCGCGGGAGGAATGTGAATGCGCTAAATGTTGAGTAAACCGATGCTTATTGAGGGCATTTTGAGAGCAGCTTCAAAGACGCCGATGCCTCTATCTCGCCGCCCACCGACAGCACCGCACTTCCTACTGATTACCCGGCAAGAAATAACGGGCATTCCTACGGATTTTAACTAACTATAAATTAACACAAAGCTTGGCTTGATACGAAGAAAAGAAAAATACACAAATAATGTAGAATCTAGATACCTAGAAGATACATATACTTTTCTTTTCTATTGCAAATGAGGTAGATACTAGCACCAGATTCATTACCTACAGCTTGTAGGACAGAATTGATTAGATTTATACAATACAATCGTAAATGTGTAAACTTTACTTTAGAACTTTAGACTGTGCAATTAAATCATTCAGCTTTAATTGAAGGCGCATGTACCTCGGCCCGCATTAAATACAGTTTAGGACAAAGGGAACAGAGTTATAACTCACAGAGTTCACAATGATGATGTACTGCATCATACTGTCTACTTGTATTAATTATTTCGAAATAAGCAAACGGTACTTACATGACTATAATTTAGGTCTTTGTTCTTAATATATAATGACTAGAGATGGGCAAGCGGATAAATACTAAATATTACTCGATATTAATTTAGATATTGATATAAACTAACTGCTTCGTTAGTCTAGTGCTAAGTATTATTGGGTTTTTCCGCGTGGGATTCCTTAGTAGCAGCTCGGAGTTTAGGTTTGTGCCCGGTTGATGGCAATAGGCTCCCCCCTATTACATGGGATTTAAAACATAACGGCGAAATGCGGGTGTACACATACATAGATAGAATACACCTCTGCCCAAGCCTTCGGGTAATACAGGCGTGATGTTATGTTTATGAACATTTACTCGACGTCCAGTAATTTATCCGAGTAAGAACCAATCTCTTGTTATAAACACTTAAGTATAATATATTGGATAGTAAACATATTTATTTATAGCTTACAGTTACTATGAAAATGTTTGACCATCTTTGACAATGAGCTGCAGAAAGCTATGGGAATAAGAGCTGAGCCGAGATACGCATGTCTACTATCTACTACTCTAGGTTTATTAGTTGACTACAATTTTTTATGCTCACGACTACGTCCGTGTGCTTTACACACAATATACGGCCCGATATTTCGCAATAAAAAGTAATTTCATTCAGGATTCAACATACTTGTCTAAAACTTATCCAAATCCATTCACCCATCATAAACCAAACAAGTATACCTATATAAATGTCTTATAACGAATAAAAATATGTTATTCGTCTAATATAATTACATATGTACCTAGGTTTAGGTTTTCTCTAAACGAGTAGCAGGTACACTGGTACAGGATATTTCAAAAGAGTGAAACAGTTTATTCTAGTACACGGTAAAGAGAGGCGGAGGAGAACTATAAAATAGACAAAACGAATGAAATTGCAGCAGATAAAATAAAGGTCGTAGTAGTAACAGTCATCGTAGCAACGAAAGTCGTAGCAAACTTTCAAAAGCTACGCATCCGCAGTCAATCCTCCGCTTTTTGCATCCAGATTAATATACTTTTCTCGTTCTTCTGGTTAACCATTGAGATACAGTGCGACACAACTAAGATGTCGCATCGGCAAACTTGATCAAACAACCAATGGCAATCGATAATTTTCGCGCCACTCATACTTATGGCGTTAGCGTAAAGATCATTTTTTACTTCAGCTAGGGTTGCCAGGCCCAAAAATAGAAAAGCCGGACACAGATTCATATTTAGCCGGACATTTTGCCCTGAAAGCCTGACACATAGGTTTTTAAAAGAAAAAAAATTCACTCGCTCGCTTTCGTTCGGCATCTTTTGGCGGGGCGTTGTCGACCAAGAGCCTGACAAAAGCCTGATAGGCCGGACTTGTATGTATTTGGCCGGACACGACAGTAAAAAGCCGGAAAACTGCAGCACTAATAAATATTCGTGATCTTGTAGTCGCAAGTTTACAAAGTTTGCCGATACCTTCTTAGTTGTGTCGTACAGATATTACGTGAATTTAAAATTGGTGTAAGTTTTTTTGTTAGAGTATATTTCTGTAAATACTGAGCTTATAATGAATTTAGTACCTTTAGTTCTATGCAAGTAGTAGACTGCCAGTAGTACTGACAAGCAGTGATAGCCTAGTGGTGTGACGGTCGGACTGCCAAGTCAAAGGTCCCGAGTTCGAACCCAAGGCACGCATCTCTGACTTTTAGGATTCATGTGAGTATTGTACCTATAATTATCACTTGCTTAAAAACGGTGAATGAAAACATCGTGAGGAGACATGCCTGAGAGATATTTCTCGACGGCATGTGAAGCCAAGTCAGAGGCCCATGGGCGGCATAAACTCTGACACCAGGTTAGTCGCTAGCCACACAAGAAGAAGAAGAAGTAGTACTGACGCCAAAAAAATGGGTGCGTCTTACCCTTAAAAAGCAAAAAGAAAAAATGGAAAGGATGTACTTACGTGCCATAGGATCCGTTGATCTATTTGTAATCGGATCATCATTTTTGAATAAGTGCTTGATAAGTATGCATAGTATTATTCGTATACGTGCCTACTTTAAAATAGGCCGACTTAAGCAGATATAATAAACACAGCAGCGGCTTCTTACATTTTTAACTTTATTTAATATATCTGATGGTATCCAAAACGAATAAAATTATTCAATTGCTACGCACTAATGTAAGGGGCTAATTACTAGTTCATCCCATTACAGGAATATGTGCAATTTTCCTTGGTACCTAAGTAAATATTATTTTAACACACTTGCTCATAAATTGGTTTTTATTGGACCGCTTTTAGGTCCGTAATGTAGCTTATTGCTGACTAGTCCGGTAAAATGTACCACAGATTAATGATAAATGTCTAGGTACGAATTTTACTTTTATTTTTCAATCTTAGCAAAGCGTTTTTATGCCTAAAAAATAGTAAACTTTTTTGTTAAAAAAAGAATAAATAAACTGTGTTAGTTAAAATATGATAATAAACGTTTAATTTTATCAAATTATTCATAATTCACAATAATTTATGTTATAAATACGAAAATATTCGCTGTATTATATTATAATATTGGCTGTATGTCGATGTTGTTCGTGCCCTTGCTCCAAACAGCACGCGCATCGCTGGCGCGACGTGAAAAGAAAAAGAAACTCAAGAAACTTGCACGCCATTTTCCATAAATATTTGTTAACGTTTTCGCTGTGTGGTTGATTATTATCAAAAATGTTAACTTTAAGTGGGGAAGAAGAGCAATACGTACATTTGACGCCGCCAGAAATACTAATCGAGTCACGGAGCGCATGTGATAGTCTGTTGCCACCAAAATCTAGAGAGAAATACCTAGCGGCTTACGAAACTTTCATATAATGGAAAATCGGCAAAAATCTCATTTTCTGAGATCGTATTTTTGGTTTACGTCAATGAACTGGCAAATAAATAGAAGCCCAGCTCGCTTTGGTGTATCTATTTCATGTTAAAAAGCACAGTTAAGATCAAAAATGATATTGATATACCAATACCATAACACAAACTGTAAAAATGCCAACAATGTTCGGTATCATTTAGAGAACTGTACTTTCACTAATTGTTTCAATAATTAAAAGTTAATAACAATACAAGTCTGTTTTTTTCCTCGCAAGTGTGTTGAAAAACGTCGCATGATATGCGTGTGCATTGATCATTACACTCTCGGCTCACTTATCGCACTCGCCTGCGGCTCGGGCGCACAATACGGCCTCGGCCGTAATGACCAACATAGCACACTTATATCATAATGTACTATAAGATGAAATCAACTGCGACCAGCAACTCGGATTGATTTAAAGCTTAATGCTGGATATAGATAGATTTTATAGTTCTATCTACAATTTAAATAGTCTTAAGTTGGTGAGTATCCAATCGTAATGTAACATGTGCGACCTTGTTATGTTACGTCGCTTGCTAAAATCCCCGTAATATGCTTGTTCCGAACTCATTGCTCGCTGTATCGACTGTCCCAATACTCGTTTTGTAACATGTTACATTACACGAATATGATACAGGTAAGTCGTCGCCTATAGAAGAGAGGCCGTCTTAGTAAACAGTTCATACAAGTAAATGGCTGGCGCTGGATGTCGGCGTTGTGTCGCGAGCCGTGAAATCGGACTTATCCCGTGTATAGTCGCCGGCACGTAACTTGGCAAGAGTAGCGAAGAAAATTCCTCTCCTTTCTTTCTCTCTTCTAAACATGACTTGTTTAAAAATAAATTATGGCAATAACCGATTAATAACAGCCAATAAAAGTGACCATTGATTTGTTGCCATAAGTGTACATGCGCAAACTTTCTCCCACTAGGCTAAAACCTTGCCAAGTTACGTGCCGGCGATTAAACGTACCATCATGATAACGTAGTAACGCGGTTTCCGTTGTCAACACGAAAGTCAAGTGGATGGGTGACCGCGGAACCAGCTCTCTTACACCTCCATTACATGCTGCTATCCATTACCCGTCTCTGGTAGGTATCTAGACTAAACAGTTAGTAAAAGTTTAAGTTAGTTATGGTAGTAGATGGAGTACTCGTTCTGTAGGCAGAACGAGTACTCCAAAGCTAGGCTAGGGCAAAGGCTAGGGCCTTTTCCCAACTTCGTTGGGGTCAGCTTCCAGTTTAACCAGATGCGGCTGATTACCAGTATTTTACACGGAGCGACTGCCAGCAGACCTCTGTAACCCAGTTACTGGGCAAATGCCGATATCCTAAGGTTAAACTGGTTATCAGTCATACTTCTGACTTCCCATAACGACTGTCATAGGTATTCGTATGACACCTGGAACCGACGGTATAACGTGCTCTCCGAGGCACGGTGGATGGCGTACTATACCCATATAATTCAGTCGTTAGAACCTCGTCTGTTAGATGCAGAGTGCCCTGGTTCCATGCTTGGTACAGTCTAGTATAGATGAGGATGTTGTTTGAGGAAGCTGGTTTTTGTGCGTTCTTCATTTAAATATAAGCGTATAGTACACAGGACCAACGTACTTTAATACTTTTACTCATAAATGTATATTTATGCCTAAAACATAGTTCTACTTAAAGCCAGAACGTTCTTGGGTCTACGTGTGGTACAAATATGGTTGAAACCAAAAAGTTAACAAGAAACCAGAAACTATAGAGCTTCAAGTGCTACGCACGATCCTAATATACTCCTATCCTAAATACGTCATTTATTTTTGTCAAACTTTTTTTTCAAACTTTTGGATGGTAAAGTTTATTTAGTAAGTGCTTACAACGTAACAAGTCACAAAACTATACGTGTAAAATGCTTCAGTTCCGTGAAGCTCTTAATAGATTTCAGATACATATAAACTAAAATAAAAGGATAGGACACCTAAAGGTGTTACCTAATAAAAATATTTTTTCGAAACTGTTCATCTGATATACTTAATTCTATCTTGTGAGGCATGCTTTTTATCCAGAACTTCTCACATCTAATCCAACCTGTAGACCTATTTGGTTCCTATGGGCAATCGAAACTTGACTTAATGTTTGGACCAAGGTGTGGATTGGCAATGACTACAAGATTCCTTATTTGATATCCTAAATAATTATTCGCAGCGAGAGAAGCCTAAATGCACCAAAGTTTAGACTATATTATATCTGAGAAGATGAGCATTATAAACAATAGTGTGTACAAGTAACCGACCACCGCGATGTACCCACCATGTTCTCCACACAGAGGCCGTTCTTCAAACAGAGCTTCATGTGTTTGCGCTCACCCTGCGCTTGTTTGCCCTTTGACAGCAGTCTCACAGGTCGTTAACACGTCACGCCTAACTGCAGGTACCGTGAACATGGAGCTGTAATCATTGTATTAAATCATCACACACGTCATTACACTATACAAACAGTCAAGAACATCACGTACCGGAAACACTGTATAGAACATAACATCAATGCGTGTCAGATTCAACAGTAATTTCGAAATGTAGACTCATAAATTAGTAACAACCTTGACGCAAAAATTACAAGTTTCGCAGTTCGTTTTTGTTAAATAGTAATGGATCAACGATTAAATATGATTTCCTTGTATGTCTACTTATTTCATTATAGAAAAATATGACATAAACATGTGAATAACACGTCAGTACATAAATAATCAGTTGTTATCGTGTACATTACATTTAACTAGGTGGGTTTAATCCTCTTGATTTGATATCTTGATAAAGTCTGGATTATCGGCGAACATGAAAGCGCCTAAATTAATTTTTAATCCAGCTTTCCCTCCGTGACTTGGCCATATCTTGTCGACGTAGGCACACAAGTCGTTGATACGAGCTGTACGATATCAAGCGTACCGCCGCGCCGCACCGCGGTGCCGTGCGCCCGCGTCGCCCGCGCATCACGGCCATAAACTAAACTCAAGTCATGTTCATTAATTAAAAACCTAACACAACTTTATGGTATCCGTATTTTCTCATTATTAGTCATCCCATACTGTGTCATAGTGAAACCCTGTCTCTCTATCTTCCGTGTCGGCACGAGCTAATACGAGAAAAGCTCATGCCGCGGTGAAAAGATTGGCCAGTCAGCGATTGGTCGCTCGCGGGGCTGATTGCCCAGAAATTTTTACTAGTAAAATATTTAGTACACATTTTACGGCAGTCCAATGATGATAAAAAAATTAAAAACTTGTAAAAGTTATTGCGATTTATATAAGCAGCTTTGTATTTAATAAGTAATTCCAGATTTAGAACCTAATGCTCAGTATCTAATACTATGGTATCGACACCAAATATCCAAATCACATTTTGATATCAAATAATAATTACTGAAATTATTACTGATATGCTGCATTCAACTTTCCTGCGCGATATGATAAAATTATTAGAAGTGCCGACGTTGTAGGCACCTAAAGGCTTAAAACTTAAATTGGCTCTACTTAGCGTTATTATTTTCAGCGTTAAAAGTTTTATACATAATTTTACATACGTACCTACAATACAGATTGTGTTAGATAATTATGTAAGAAATCCAATTACCAGAATAACATAAAGCATTTACGCTACTAAAGTATTAAAATAACAAAAAAAGTATATCTGAAGTGTGTAGTATAAATTCAATGGAAAAGTAATTATTTGTAGGATGTACTGAAGGAACACTAGAGTTCCGTATGCATTATAACCTGTGCCCTGCTCCATGAGGCAAGACTCCGGGAGCTATGAAAGAGCTTTGATATTGATTCCAAAATGTAGCATATTGAAGTTTTATTTTATTAGATTACTTGTTTTCGTTTAAACTTATTCACGAATAGTTTATTTTATCCATATTTCGTTATACCTTATCATTGACGTTTTATAATATTATATCTAAACTCCCTTTTAAGAAAATAAAAATAATAACTTTTAGTTTTTTTCAAACCCGAAAAAAGAACAGAAATGAAATCAGTAAAACAGCACTGAGCGCCGCCCTCAGTGTAATTCAAAGGCAGTTTTTGAACCGTTTTTGTGAAAAGCTTTGAGACATCAAGCTTTTTACAATTTTCAAAATGATTGTACCTATCTATGTATTTTAAACTCATGACATGGCGACGCCTAAACATTCTAAAATAAATGATTGTAGTCTGTTTTTCTCAAACAGAATACATAATATAATTCTTCGGATTTGCTACTTTCGCCCAACAAGTTTCCTTGAGAAGTTGAGACATCTGCAATTCACACTGAATTTTAAATGAGGCTCTGTCTGAGTGTGAGCTTTGCATTGTAATTATTCATAAAAGTTGTAGTATTCTGTATAAGTATAGTATTATTTAAAAATATATAAATCTTACTAACTTGGGTATAATTTTCGAAACTGACTTATGCAGAGGAGAACCAGACATGCAATTTATTTCGTCGTCCTTGTTTTTTTATTTACATGATTTTGATTGATTTGTCTAATAAAATAATTGAATTTCATTTTATTTTATGATATCATAAATATTTTATTTACCATTAAGCAAATAGGTACGTAATTCGAATCGCTCGTAAGTTATTATGCATTTGATTTAGGAAAATTCTTCTTCTTCTTAGCGTGTCGATGGCAATCTAAATTGAGTCGGCCCAGAACTTCGCTACGAATTTAGCGTTATCAGTGGCGTCCATTAGTTCCTGTAACGTGCAGGTATCAGGGCACGCAGGGCATGATGTTAGGTGTCCCATCATTTGTGGAACAGCACCACATTTACACTCCAAGCTAGAATCGTCTATGAATCATGAGCAGGTTTAAGGAAAATTCGAACTACTTTTAATTGTTTTCCAAAAGTTTTTTTTTTTAAAAACGATGCCCCACACTAGTGTTTCTTCTGCATCGTGGGTGCGTTTACAGACACAAATCTACACATGCACAAACATCCAGACCCGGAACAGCTATCGGTAGGCCATACAAATATTTGTTCCGTGCGGGAATCGAACCCACGACCCGTAGCCCAGAAGCCGATCTCTCAGCCACTGCACCAAACGTGTCGATTAGTACATAGACGTATCATCGATGTATGCATTTATTGGTTAATAGATACTACTCATATTTTTTAATAGTGTGTACGTAGACACGATTAAATTAATACAATTTAGATTGCTCAAAATGTGTTCATTAATAATATCGTCCGGACCGTACCATCAAGAACAGATTTTATTTGAGGTACCTACCTAAACGGGTCACTTTTGAAGTGGCATCGGTTATTTAGGTTTTTAATAACACGAGGCATGAATATGTGATGCGATTTGACGCGGACCAAGATTTATATTTATAGCGCTTTTAATTTATGACACGCTGTAAAATACGTCGAAACTCCGTCGATCGATAGTCGTGAAGGTGCCTACCTGACGATGGCGTCGTTATTTCAAATATACAGGTTACATCTAATACACGTAGGTACAAATGTATTCATTTTATGTTTTTTTTAATTCGTTTTTAATGTCGTTTGGGGATCAATATATTATTTGTGAAGCAACAATAATAATTATGGATCTGTCTTCTTTATACAAGGATTTCTCTGGCCTAACATTAGAGGGACGAAAACTGCAGGATCGTGGTGTTACTGAAAGGCAGAAGTGAATGTAGTTTTTTAGCCAGGTTTGCGTCAAAACTAATGTTATACGCCTCTGTATAATATATGATCTATCACCCAAAGTATTTTTATACAAAACAATTTTCTATAAACGAATGCTCCTTTTATCCGACTTCAAAACGGTGTTACCTACTTAATTTTATTGTATTTCGGAGCCAATGTAGCGATAGTTACATGGCGGTTGGAACTTTCATTGAATTTTACAAAATATAATCATTCGATTTTTAGTAGGGGAGCGGGGGGCTAGTTGTAGCAGAGGCAAGTAGTAACAGCCAATTTTACCCTAGCTTACCAACGTTTATTTACAGTATTTTCGACTTAATCTATCCTTTATTATGTGCTCTATTACATGGGCACCGCAAGTGTCCCGCCAGACGGCACATGAAGTGGTTGTATGCATGCGCTCCGTATCTACCAGGTATTGGAAATAATTGCATTCATTAAACTTTGTTTTTTGGCACCATTTTAAAAGGTTTTTATTATTGTATTAATCCAAAATTTTAGACAATTTCTTTAATTTTGTATAGGTAGATTTGATTTTTATTCAAGTTACGTATTTTTTTATAAATCTAAGTTTGTGTCAAAAATTATACCATGGGGCAAGTCGTAACAAAATTTTGGGGCAAGTTGTAACACGTTACAATTTGCGCCACTTGAGTGTGTGGAAGACTGTGCTGAGTCTATAAAATAATGTTTCTCCCGACTTCTTTTGTTTCTATTCCAGAATGAGAAATTACAAAAGAAGGTCTAACCGGGCAACTCAAAGTAAAGAAGTTTACGAGTTGCCTGCAATCGAAGTTATAGAAAATAAGATCAGTGTTAGAAAAGCAGCTAGAACGTTCAATTTTTGGCACGTATTATTGAATAGATACGTAAAGAAAAGAAAAACGAATATAACCACACTTAATGTAAAAAAAATGCTGTATTTTAACGGATACACCGGAAGGGAAGCATTGGAGAAGGAACTTGAATAGAAAATGAGTAAGAAAAACCAGATAGTGAGTTAAAAAAGAACAGAAAATGAAGGGAAAAGGAAAAAAGAGTGAAAAGAGTAAGACAATAGCTAAACAAGGGCAAGAAATAGGAAAAGTTAAAAAGATTATTTTGATATTCTGATTCAGAATCAGGGCCAGACGAATGGTTTTGTTTGGCTTGTGGTGAAGCCTATGGGGATTCTAAAGATGAAGAATGGATAGAGTATGGTATATGTAAAATGTGGGCACACGTGAATTGCGCAACAGGAGATACGTTCGCATTTATATGTCTTAAAAGTAATTCAGATTAAGATTGATTTATTATTTGGTTATATGATTCCTAGAACTTTAATTTAGTATAGATAACAAAGAAATGATTGCATATTATTCAAAGTATATGATACCAAAACAGAGTAGATTAAGAAATATAGAATTGATTCCTGGAAGTCTGACTATTATTGTTACGATTATGGATGGCTGTGAACTTCGAAGTGCCTCATTACTTATAATGAAAGAGTAGAAGTTATTTTACTATGATTAAACAATTTAAATTGTTGAGTTTTCTAGTAGTAAGCTCATCTGAATGTTGTAACATATATTTGTATCTTAATACATTTATAAAACGTTTAATAAAAGTTGATAACTTGAGCAAATACTTTAGTGTTTTTATTGTTACTACGTGCCCCAAGGCTGCGTGCCCCGAATACGGGGCAAGTTGGAAGACGCGTCTTTTTTTTTAAATGTCCCCTGATTAAATTCTGTTAACGATTTTCTAAATATTAATTTATAGAAAGCTAGATAGATAGTTACTCTTGCAAGACACGGTTTTACAATCAAGAAATATTTTGTTGTTTTCTTTTCACACTGGTTTTTCCAAAAACTGTTACAACAAGCCCCCCGCTCCCCTACCTGTGTGTTGGTATCTTTATCCAACAATTTCTTATAAACTGATGCAACTTGTTTACATGAATTGGTTAGTCAAGCAAAAACCATTTTCAAAATCGATTCCGATGTTCGGATTTTCTAAAACCTATTATCAGTAATAATGGTGTGGGCTGGTAATGTCTGTCTGAAGAACGAGACGCTGTTGGAGCAGACGAGTCCTTGAGTGGATACCGGAGAATCAGCAAACGCTGTGTAAGATGCCCCCTAGTCAAATAGACCGACGACCTGAAGAAGGTAGTTGGGGTGGACTGGATGCGGAAGGCGGAGAACCGAGTGTTGTAGCGCAACTTGGAGGAGGCCTATGTCCAACAGTATACTGCGACAAACTGAGTTGTTTGACTGTACATACTGGATATACCGACAATATACTTATGTGATGACGACATAAACGATGTCGATTACACTTTATAGTTTTTATTCCAAGAATTGTGGTATATTATCTAGATATTGTAGTAGCAGATAACATTATTATATTTATGTAACAGTTATTTTAAGTAATTTAAAATTATAATGTTAGTAATAAAATTATATAATATCCCTGCATTATGTTATCAAAATACTAACTTGTTTTGTTTAGTATATCTAAATATTATATAAACTCATGCCTTTTTCCCATGGGGGTAGGCAGAAACTATAGAATTCCACATGCTACGATCCTTACATACTCCTTTCGCTTCATCCACATTCATACATCTTGTCATACACGCACGCCGCGCGCCGGTTGAGAGTAGGTACTACGCACCTGGGAAAAAGGCGTGAGTTTATGTATGTATGTATGTAAATATTATATTAACTATTCTTTCAGGCTGAAAGCTCAAAATTGAAATTCTCGATCGTGACTACCAACTTCCCAGTTCAATACCTTACCTCTTACTACTTTTCCTCTTCGAAAATATTCTATCTAATAGTGGATTACTTTGGTCTGAATCTGAGAGCTTGCAAGATAGTCCATTAGTCCAATCAGTCAAAATTTATTCAGGTTCTGGTTTGTTCTACATAAAATCTTCATCAAAGTTATGCATGCTTGCAAAATTACTGATAAGGTATACCGAAATGTTTAACGGTTATTGTTTATTGCAACTATTGTTGCAATAAAGCTTATAATGGTAAGACGCCGGCACAAGAAACAAGGTCAGTACGTTAGAAAAAAAAAGTTGGTCGTAAATGGGCGCAACATTTTAGCACGTGATCATTTGCAAAAACTAAGGAGGCGGGCGGCAACTCAAAGGAGAATCATCCTGAAAGGGCGTCCGAGTCAAAATATGTACAAACGCAGACCGTAATGGCCAAAACAATAAAAAATGGATATCTTATTTAAGTATTAACAATAAGCGGGCCTGCATTTCGTACGGAGTTGCCCTGAACAATGGTGAGTTTTACGAGGTCGTAAAAGCAGCGTCTTTGTCCACGATTCGGTCAATAAACGTAGCTGAGCGGAGCTGGGCTGCGCGCCTGTAGAAACATAATTGTTTAGTTGAATTTCAAATTGATCTCACGGAAAATCTAAGCTGCCTTAAGTTCCTACTCTACATTATTCAAGCCGTTATATGATTCGGGTTATTTATTGTATTTAACACATTCCTAACCAAATTTGTACCTATTATATCCACCTGTGAAAATCACGTTTGTGTTGAAAACACAATTGAAGTTAAGAAAGGATAGATGCTATGCAGTGAAAACTTACCTACTTATATACCTACCATGTTTCTTTGGCATTCAGTGTCCCAAATATTTTATTATCTTTGGCATTGAATTGACTACACAATCATCACATTCGTTTTCTATTGACAAGAAATAAGTCTGTAAGTATGTCCCTGAATAATTCTTCAGTTTTTCCAGATGTAATGAATGAATCTGGACGCGACGTATGTAGTGAGTGACAATAGTATGTTGCTTTCGCACTCAGTGCAATGTATTTAAAAATATTGTGTTACCTCTGCTTTTTACCAAATAATTCCTTCAACTAAAAAAAAGGCCGACATTGCAGTTATGGATTGGCATTGGACAGTGTAAATATATTATACACTTTAATCCAGTCCAGAGCGTCCAGTATACAGCGCTAGATTTGAATATTAGACTGTTGGACAAATTCTAATCCAGGATAGGTACATCCAGATCCATTTACAGGCTCAATATTAATCCGCCTTCACATACAGAAGGGTGAATAAATGGTTAGGAAATCAAAAAAGGATGAAAAGTGGTTTGAATATAGAAATACCACAAACTGTCCGTTATTCTGTTGCCCAAATAAGGCCTGTCAATCCAAAGGATGTCTGGTAGAGATCCGCCTACTGTTCCTACCTACTGTTTCTCACGACAGCTTTATTTATTTTGGCTGTATTAATTGTGTACAATAAAGAATATTTTATCTATTTATGTATATTTTTACAAACTTTTTATGAAAAATTATAGCAGGGAAGGGTTTGATATTGCAAGTGAGTCTTGCTTGTTATTCCACTGCATGATTTCACGACTTGAGGTCTTGGGTTCTCAGGCCAAAGTCACCGATAGACTTCCCCTCTGTCACATTAGATCTTGTCATTAATAAACGGTACATGTATAATTAAAAAGTACGTAGGTACTATCAAATTAAAGTATTTAATGATGAAATTACACAGCGAATAATAATAGGGTGGCACTGGCAATGTTTGTTGAGAAAATTTGGTTTTTGGAGCAATAAATATGTGTTTACTACGAATACACGCCTTGAGAATATTCATTACATAGAAGATCATCTAAGTTCCAAGCAGACAGTTATAGACAAAAGCTAGTCGGTAACTAAACAAAGGTGGCTACCTGCATTACCCGCTTCGCCGCCTATTTTGTACGAACCATTTGTGAAGTCAATCTCAACCCTATTGTTTAAAAAGCTGCGAACTACGGGAAAATCCCTCGTAATGTCAAAAAACCCATTGTATTTAATTGTTCAAAGAAAGCCGACAATACAGTGTGGACAGCCGGAACGTTATCGACACTGGTACAGATAATTGAATTATTTGTTATGTATATTCAAGTGAAATAATATTTTTAGTGAAGGTTCGAAGAAGGCGGAATTCGGCAGGGTTTAGTTGTTTGTGTACAAAACTACGAACTTAATTGCCCGCAAACAAATGCTTAGAGGATAAGCTAGAAGAGTTGAGCAATTGTTAATGAAGCATTCTGACGCTTCTTACGAATTTGGCACATTGAAGGGTTTTAGAACTTAAAATGTTTAGAGATTCTTTTGTTTTTAGAATTTTTGTAATTAGATTTTGATGTGAAAGACATGTATTACCTGCTTCTACATACTTTTATGAAAAACTGCCATATCATAATTTTACTCTTTATATACTAGCTGTGTCCTCACGGCTCCGCCCGTAGCCTATGTTACTCAGTGATAATGTAGCTTTCTAACGGCAAAAGAATTTTTGAAATCGGTCCAGTAGTTTTTAAGTTTATTCGTTACATACAAAAATCCAAAAATACAAATCTTTCCTCTTTATAATATTAGTATAGATTTGTAGGAATAAGAAGTGTGTGTAAAAAAAATGACACATAATTTTTTTCATATTCGATATTTCATCACCTCAAATAATAATACTTTCGTTCAAATCATTTATTTTATCTTATTTATTGACGTGAATTATTTACGGCTTATGTAATGTTTAATAAGTACCATATTCTTCCTTGTAGTACCTAAGCACACTTCATTTGTAAGGCCACTATAGTATTTTTCACATAGGATGACTGGTGGATCGTTGAAATTTTGTAAATCGTTGTCTAGCACTCAGCAACTACAATCGAAACAAAGTAAAAAAACATTGTCGATAAACGTGAAACAGATAACTTTTGTGCGTTATCTTCCTCTTCAACTTTTGACATTTGGAGTACTTAATATGTTAAATTTTATAGAACCATCCCAGGACATATAGGTGAAACGCATCTTTTTCGGTATGTAGGCATGGCGTCCAAAGTAGGTACGAATGTAATACAAGTTTATTATCATTATTCATCATACGATAACCCACACTTTATTATTATGATAAAAAAAAAAAAAATTGCCTTGGCGCAACATTGATTTTAGCTCACTCATTACTATTGATACCCACATCACGACTGCAAAGGATTTACGGTATCTATTTACGTGTACCTACTCATGTTCTTTACAATCGAACGTACAGATTCGTTTACAAGTACATAGTTACGTCAGGAAAGGAAACCACTTAAATTTAATAAGAGCAGCGATTATGCGCCATAAAGAGCTGTAAATATGTAGTTAGCCAGGTTCCCTGACGGTGGGCAATTTGCAGCGCTCCGCCCCGCGCGTGTGAGCCAACTACCAGTATCAATGCCTATAATTGCAAACCATAAGCAGCCCTTACAATACAGGTATGGATTCTATATAACTTGATCGCTAGTTGCTTTGAGAAAATGATTGAAATCGTTTAGAAGCATTTAAGATTTTAAGCGATTATATGTGTAAGTACTGTATTGCTTCCTAGATGCAACACAATTAATAATAATTATAAACTTTATTGTTCTAGCCAATTGCACAATGTTATGTAGCCATGGCTCCTCAACTAGGGTTACTCGTATGTCAGAAGCCAGTTCCTTCCTTTACAATGTATAAGTCTGATGAACATTGAACAAAATTATTTATTATAATTATATGGTAGGTATAGTTTTCTGCACGACATAAGCAACAAAGAACTCGTATCAATAGATATCATTAGATAAGTAGTAGACATAATATATATCTACCTCGGACTGAAGGTTCAGAGCAGGCTCCAAATACATTTTCTGGGCAGAAAAAATATTTATTTGAAAAACAGCCTCTATCCGGTAATGCTAGCTACTGAATATGATAGGTACATAGGTTTTCATTAACATTTCTACAATTATTATATTCTACTCTTAAAAATGATCGCGACTAAGGCCTCATCAGTTCATTTGGATTTAGATGGATATGCTTTCTTACTAGATGTAAATCATCTCTGTCCCGGGTTTTTCTGGACCTGTTCTTTATTGCGAGGTAAATATCCGAATAGTAATAAAACAATGGTAAACAGCACACACAGAATAAGTACATAATAAAGCCTGTCAGCCCTTAAACGATCACTGCTAAAAATTAATCGGAACAAACGGTACTTCCAATGACAGCTTCAATGAACGTTGATGGGGAAATTGCATAATCATTAATTACCCAGCTTAGTAGACGGACTGGTGATCGTGATCGCAGTATGTTCTTATAAGCAGACTCTACGTTGCTTCTCATCTTTCTACTTTCACGAGGGGAGGTGGCCTTAGGATTTGTCGAGTACCATAATATGGTACCGAACGATTAGTACACTCTACAGAAATTATTGCAAGAGTTACACCCATATTCTAAGGCGTTCCTCCAAAACTTACTCGACTCAGGACGCCTTGAGGACGGCCTCGGAACACCTTCAAAATTGTATTCTTAGTCGCAATTTCGAGTGAACTTTGAGATTCCTCGATCGAGGGATCCTCAGATGATCTGCATCACGCAAATAACGCCGCAATAAATGGTTGTAAGTCGAGCATGTTCAATAAAGTATAAAAAAACATTTTTGTTACATACGACTTTTGACACTTCCTTCCTTGGATGCCTTAAGGTAGGTTTCGAGGTACCTTGAGTTTGACAGATGATTCCTTACCTTGACAGATGAAAAATCTCGAGTCGAAGACATTTATTCCAACTATAACTACCGATGATAGTGAGAAAGGCTGAGTCGAGGTGGAGACGAGTCGAGTAAGTTTTGGAGGAACGTCTTAGAATATGGGTGTTATTATTGATTGACACCCGCATCTAATGCTGTATGATAGCTATCATAGAAATAGGGCTTTTCGTCTGTTGTCATCCCAAAAGAGGTGCATTATAGACATCATTTCTTAATTCAAATCCTGGCTATGTGTAGGGAAGGTCGGTTGTTGTTCGTTCTGCGAAAAGCGGACCCAGCGGATATGAATAAACTAAATAAAAGTCTATTCAAAATATAATGTCTACACTTTAAATCTTTATTTTAAATAATTTATGTAAACAAAGGTGATAACAGATCAAAAAAAAAACTTCATAATAGTAATTCACAAAAAATGTCGTAAAAATAGGTTAGATTTTCTTATAAGTAGATATTGATTTTAGAAAAATTCTATATGGTATTTTATATGGTATTTTGTTATATGGTATTTTGTTTGCTTGGTTCTTATAATTAATTAACTTTAATTTTATGGATGATTACTTAGTAAAAATTTTATGAAAAAATGTTTTGCTCCACTGTCCTGTCATTTTGATAGTAACATTTCTTGACGTTTCTTTGTATATATAAATTATCTGAATTAAAGATTTCGAATATAGTAATAGCTTCTCGTGGAAGAATTCATCTGGAAAAGTACTCCCACCATACTACTTATTTCTGCTGTCAAGCAGCGTTGCTGTGTTACAGTTTAAAGGATATGGGGAAATTAAGGGCACATGAGATTTTCCAACTTTGTCTCTTAGGTTGGCAGCGCATCCGCAATCCTCATGGTGTTGCAAGTGTGTAAAGACGGCAGTAACCACTTTACCACAGGTGGACCGTCGGCTAATTTTCCAAGCTATATAGAAACAAAAAAAACACTCTTGTTACCAATATTACAACAATTAAAGTTCTATTTTCCATTTTGTTTCACGTTCATAAAAATAGTCTATAACATGCGTCTTTGTGAATTCTCACTAATTATGTTGTATTTATATAATAATAGTTACATATACCTACGTAATAAGTAGTGAGATAGTTACTTTCTACTTTTTTAAACTTAATTACCCTTTTAGAGTAGGAAACTAGTTGAGGAGTGAAGCCGAGATAACTGTTGATCAGTGTGATTGTTCGTTAGGCAACAGGCTAGATGATCATGTGTAATTATAATGCAACATTGTGTTCAAATATGTAAGAATACTTGTAACGTCCCCATAATGTCAGTCAGAAAACGATTATCCCACGTTCCACAAGTCGCGAACAGTTAAGCATATTTTATTTTTGTTATAAATCCGTCATGACTCATAACAATGTTTACCGAAATCTTTAAGAGAACAGTCCCTAATATTTTTGTTAATATTTAGGCGAGAAATATTTACAATCAGTATGATACTTTAAAGAAAAGAAGTAATTATTAGTAATGACGCAAATCATACTATAGGTACCTAACTAACTTTCGTTTCTGGAAAAGTTAATATTCATCCAGGAATTGGATACCTATACTTCAAACAGTAATTAATATCAACGTGGCCACTCTGGAAGGAGTGTTGTATTACCTACTCAAAGTTTATCGTTACATAAACACAACACACACACACACACACACACACACACACATGATATAATATATCCACGCTGTCCACGTGAGCGCTGATATATAGAGGGTGATATTACAGCGAGCGGCCAACAAACAATAAGGTGTGATAAGCAGATTCGGCGGCGCTTTTCATGTGTCGCCTTTGTCCGAGTTTAATCCACCGCCCGAGGCGCGCCGCCCCGCGCATGCGCGCGCGCACCGCGTCGCTCCGCCTACGCGCTACGGCCCGTAGACCTACTCTATGCAAAGGAATACAAGTAATAAAATTCTTATAACGTAGAATGTTGACTGATTTTGATCAGAAATGAAAGGCTTCTTTTTATCAGTAGGTAATTTTATAATGTCGATTAATATTATTCTATAACATAGATTGGTATTATTTTAGCTTAGGTAAGTAAATTGTAATTGAAGTTATCCATTTAGTCTCCGTAATAATGCTTGAAACCACTGTCTTAAAAGTTGTTGGTGACGTACGGCTTCCAAGTCAGAAGCTGGTTGTGTCCTTTTCTTCAATTAACTTTAATAACTTAATTATTTTACTACAAGTCTAAGCACTAATAATTTCATATTGCCGCAATTATAAACAAAAAACTCAGATTTTGACGTTCATGATGAAAACTGCAATATTGCAGGCAGATAATATAGGTTTCGGTGTAATTCAGTTAAATCCATTTTGAAATACCGATTTGCAAATCAAAAGCCTTGCAGTAAAATAAATAATACTGATAGGTACGACTTTATAGAATCACAGACGACAGCCTACGTGTTTGAATTAATCATGTGAATATGGGACTCTTTGAGTTCACTTTAAGCTATAAGTATGTGAAACAGTCGGAAAGTAAGCGACAGACCTATGAGAATCGGCAAAGATCACAATATTTTATTCTGTTATAACAGAATTACAGAAATAACAATAATGAATATATACATATAGCATAATGACGTAGTATACCTATAATGTAATAAATAACTTAGAATCTCGCTCTATATTACTTAATGTACGACATTTTTATGTCACGTCAAAGTTAAACTTTAGTATATTGCTACATAAATTTTGTAACTTTGACTTCGTACATATACGTACTAAAGTATTCATATATTTACTCGTTTTAATAAAGCTTTTATTGGTGTTTAATTAGCGGTGGTACGTGAACGCGACCGCTCCGACATAGATACGTCGAGTCAAGTCATTTGTGTCAAGGCGAATCTCTGTTTACGGTGTTTACCTCGAAGCTATTTGAGCCCAATATTGAGTCGCTAAATCCCAATAAAGTTGGTCATTCACCAATTTCACGGTGCTTAATTAGCAGAGATGCCGCGTTGACTGATTGTTTCAAAACTAGACGAGTTCTACGTGGAACAATGATTGGTGCGTTTAGTGCGCGTACGGCAGTCCATAAAACGAGGTGACGCCGTTTTGTTCCGAGCTGCCTTTTTATTGTGCACTGTATAAATTTATGGAATCATCATCGAGTTGTATGGACTCCTCTATTCGTTCGCAGCGTGGGTCCATAACCATTACGGATTGTATTTTGATACCCATTTATTTACACTTGTTAACGTGTCGTAGACACGAGACTTTTTCTTCGAAACTTGTTTTAAATTGCTTCAGTTCATTCATCTTTATTACCTGTTCCTAATAGACTATTTTTTAAATATGCCTGCGACGAGTCGAGTAGTACGAAAAAAGATCCTAGTTTAAAATATAATTATCTCGAAAATCTCTAAAATATACTTTTCTCAGATATTTCTTAGTATGAGAATTAGTCGGACAGCCATCGAATTTAGCATAGCAGATGATTTGCTTGAAAATAGACCAAATCGCTCCCGACGGGCAAATATTAAGAATTAACCTGTGTTATATCAAATTCAAATCAGTTCCTAAGTACCTAATATAACGTGATATAGAATCCTCCTTGAGCACTAATAATAACCTACAAGTAAAATCACGACCATACTTTGTCGTAGCGGTCTATTAGGAGGCTCCAAAACAGTTAATATCTTCAAGCTGATATACTAAATCAATTTTCCTGCTATGCCTATAACTCGTAGTATCTCTACAACGTAAAAATTTACTGTATTTAGTTAGATATACGTACCTACCGATCCCAGAAATCTAAATATTTACTTGTATTTAGATTTTTGTGGTAGGTGGCCCACCTATAAATTATAATTCTAAGAACTTATACCGTACATCTAGAATGTCGGTGGTTCCCGGAAAAGAACAGGCAAACCCCCACCCTTGTGGGTTTTGTAAGAGGCGACTAAGGGATTACGACAGCAGGAGGACAAGCAGCATCATCCCGCTAGGCGCCCATTGCATCATGCTACTTAGTAGTTTGTCTGGAGAAGTACTACAACTATACCTATTTCTGTCACCAAACAGCATTGCTCTGTTCTGGTTTGAAGGGTGCCGGTGAAATACAGGCACATGAGACTTGCAATTTTGTCTCTAATGTTGGAAGCGCATTAGCTTTCCTCTTGATGATGTAAGTGTATATTAGGCGGCGGTAACCATTTACTATTACGTGTTTGTCGACTTGTTTGCCTAGCCTGATATATTAAAAAACTTTTTTACAAAAAATTTAAACCGACTTCAAAAAAGAATAAAATATTTACCATATAAAATTAACAGTTTCAGAAGTTGGTGCTGATCCACGCTGAATCAAATTGAAGGCACCGACTTCTGAAACTGTTAATTGTATATGGTAATTATTTTATTCTTTTTTGAAATTGGTTTACATTTTTTTGTAAAAAAGTTTTTATTTTTTCTTTTTAGTGGCTTTAATTAAAACTTGGTTGGACCTACTAAAGACGCTGCTCGTAACATAATAACATCATCACAATATGCGTACTGTTCGTCATTGAGGAGTTCCATTGTCTATCTCCGAAGTTCTTCATCAGATCTTCACCAAATTTAAATGGGACCAACTTCAAAGTATACCCTATCCATTAAAAAAAGAATCATTAAAATCGGTTCACAATTGGCGAAAATATCGATGAACATACACAAAAAAAAAACATACAGACGAACATAGTAACCTCCTCCTTTTTGGA
Organism: Amphipyra berbera; assembly: GCA_910594945.2. NCBI lineage: Eukaryota > Metazoa > Arthropoda > Insecta > Lepidoptera > Noctuidae > Amphipyra > Amphipyra berbera. The sequence goes on from OU343127.1 coordinate 9,493,167, forward strand.
AGTCGGTTAAAAAGGTAAAATGAGGAAGCTTTAGGCTAAACACAGGGCTAGCTATACTGTTAAGTATAGCATTATTTTCTGACATAATTAAAGTAAAATCATTAAGGTTTTAATTAAAAGATTTTTAAAGAAAGCCAATGAAATACTTAGAGGCTCATCCTACAGTGCAGTGAAAGACATAGGAACATAACTTAGTGACTTAACTTGCTATTTACTCATTTCTAGTTACTGTATACATACATCTATACATCTTTGACTATCTTAAACTATGAACAATAAAAGTTCCATTTATTTATTTATATACACATATGATTTACATTTTTAAATATTTCTATAAAAAATATAAAAAAACATTTAAAAATATAAAAAATAGTAGCCCACCGGCATCGGGAACAGGGTCCAAGCTACCGGTGGTCAGGGCCTCAGAGAGAGGAACCTCCTGACAATACGTGCCGTGTCCAGAAGTACCGCTTTCTGTATCAGGCCCTTGATCCAGCTGCCCAACGCGAGCCTCGTCAGATGTTGGTCGAGGCTCTTGGCTATTAAGTTATTGGCCGTCACGACTATCGGCACAATGACTGCAGAGTCAACCTCCCACATGTCGACAACCTCGTGTGCCAAGTCTTGATACTTAATTTCTTTATCTTTCTCGGCTTTCACAAGGTTCTCGTCATGTGGGACAGTGATATCAACAATCATTGCGAGACGCTCTGATCGATCTATCACCACTATGTCAGGCTTATTGGCAACAATAGTCCTGTCGGTGATGATAGATCGGTCCCAGTACAATGTGATATGACCATTCTCGAGAACTGGGTCGGGCACATACTTGTAGTATGGTACTTCTGCGTCCACAAGGTTGTATTTCAGAGCAAGTTGCTGGTGGATAATCCTAGCCACTAGGTTGTGTCTGTGCAAATACTCGCCGTTAGCAAGACGAGAACAACCAGAAATAATATGTCGAATGGATTCGCCGGGACAGTGGCATGCCCGACAGATGTCAACCGTGCCGTCCTTCACAATATATTTTCGGTAGTTGTTCGTCAAGATAACTTCGTCCATAATCGCACAGACAAAACCTTCGGTTTCCCCAAATAGGTCACCGAAACGCAGCCAGGCTACGGACGCTAGGAAATCTACATCGGGCCCATGAAGGGCCCGGTAAAAGCGTCCGTGAAGCTCCTTGCTCTGCCATACCTCCCTGCGACCATTAGTATCCAGTACTACAGGCTTGCGCCAGTTCTCTTTAGCCAAGGAGAGCGGGGTGAACCCTTTGTCCACTGCGACTACATCTCGATGCATCCCCACGTCGGTATGGAGGAAGTAAAAGTTCCATTACTATTAAATTAGTTAAAAAGTAAACGTTAACAATCTGTCGAGATGTATTACTCGCAAACTGCCGCACAAGCTTTAAAATATCATCCAGGAAACAAAGGGTTATGATTGCAGTTTAAAGGAGACTATGGTGACTGTGATGTCATTTTATCTATCTATGTATTTTTGAATTTTCGTGTTTTTATTATATCCATACTAATCTTTGATATGCTAGCAAGCAGCTAGCCTACCTTTAAATGTAGATAGGGCAAAATTAGCGTTCAGTCATCATTGTTCCAAACAGTGATTAATGAATATTCGGTACTGATTTAACGAACTTATCTATGTCTGTACTTATATGTGAATTTAATCTAGTCAGCACAGTTTTATCAATTTGATAGTTATAACTTAAATGCTTCATACAGCGAGTAAAGTAACGAACGTAGAGTCGTCGTGACATTCATGCATGAGCGAATATGGCTCATCATCACATAAAATAAGGCTGCTGGATTTTAAAATAAGTTGGATATAAATGTTATTAATTACAATTTACAATCGTGCGGAACGACAAAGTTGCCCTTAAATTAAAGCCCTTAAAATAGTAACTTAGTGCGCTTAATTGTTAAAAATAAATATTTTCGGAGAACAATAAACACGTTGGCACACGGCAGCTGTATATAAGAGGCATATGTGCGTATAAGTATAGCCGCGGGCGAGGGCTCGTTATTTTCTGGTCAATTGCCGCTTTACGGCGCCCGCGCATCCTCGCTTCCAATTACTGCCCAGCCGCCAACGCTATAAAATTAACCTTCATACCAAAACAGCAAAAGAACCAAATTGTATTATTCGATCTTCAACCTACACCATTATGAGATAAGTTACAAATCTGAATAACAGCGGAGAACTATACAGTGAATGTGAACGCGCCAGATGCAAATTATGCTTAGGTAAAACGTGTTTGTTGTCCGTCCCGAGTTTTATTTTTTACAATTATATCGGCTTGGTTACTTGGAAATGCATTCACGAGAAATCGGAGAGGGTTTCGTGATGTTTAATAGGCTTAGATTAGAAGTTAAAAGCCGGGCCGTGGGTCGAGGGACCATTAAATGGTTCTCAGGACACGGCTACATGACTTAGCTCTCATTAGGTGAATAGACAGTCAAGAGCAAAAAACGCGTTCTCATATAATCCTTATATAATATATGTATACCTTATTTACTATTGAAATCGTGAGATCTTAAGGGTGTGCATTTGGTAACTAATGTCTTTTTGCTTATGTGATTTGTTTGTGAATTATAAAGCCGTCTAGTGAATCTTTTCCATGAATAACGATTGTCTGTGACCAACTAGTCTATGTCTAAGCGAAATAAAAGCACTATTTTGTCCATATTATAGATCATTTATGAAATAAGAGCGCCTGCTAATTACTGCTAAAAACTGAAACAGTTTTAGTGTATGAAAGTGCACGCATTTTGCTGATAACTTGGCTTCGTTATGGAGTAATAAACGTTGGTAGTTTTGCAAGAGCAATTAAGAGGGAATGCCGACAAAGGGCTCCGATGCTTTGAAGAAACCGACGGCCGTACAGCATCCGCTTTCTCCTGTAGATAAGGCCGGATGTGACGTGGCCTTGCGCCTGCTCACCGACGGGACACAGCTTTTCACGATTACTTGATACATTCCAATGTGAGGATAAAAAATGCTTCACTCAAACGGATAATAAGTGCATGAGTCATCTAATGAAAGTTATGGACTGGTCACCTCCATACTAGTTTTATCTTTACACTTTGACTCTGTTTACTAGCGACGGCACGCTGATTACCAACATAAAAGCTAATTAGCAGCAAATATAAGTGTTTTATTTATTTACCTTCTGATTCATACTTCTGTGCGTATATTCAATGCTACTGAATTCGTACGAAATTTATGAGTTTAGGTAGTTTGGATTCGCTATCAGTTTTACGGTGCATTAAATTATGCAGTTTAAGCTATATGCACTTTTCGAGCAGAAGTTCGTCGTACAAGTAGGGAAGCAGTCCAAAATGGGGGAGGTAAAGGGCGGGTGTGGCGGGGGCGCCGGGCGTTCGGAGCGGGCCAATAAAGGCGCGCAGTAAATCCACGTAATTTAGAGCGGTCGTAAATTAAAGTTCCGCTATAAAGTCGGGCCGGCCGCGTACCTGCCGCGCCCGCGCCGTGCCGCCGTCGCGTCACGCCACTACCCGCGCGACTCCGACTCGTAAATCAGCCGCCGTGTGAACTCCGCACATGTCCGAGCTCCGAGTCCTGCCTCCACAAATAAATTAACATTCTACTATCGTTACATAACGACCTCGATAGTAATATTACCAACACGTATTGCGTCTTTTGATGGCTGTCAAAACGATGCCGGTTGATGGCTAATGTTCGTAAACATATTAACATTGACTAGGTATACTAAAATTCTACGTTTATTACCATTTTAATCGTCAGCTCAAGCAATTGATTATGTTACGGTGAGTTTTAAGGTGCTGATGTAGGTGTTTGGCCATAGCAAAACGATTTTGATTTAATCGTATTCTACTGAAACTTGCATTAATTCAATTAACAGTGGACTCTGTTGTTGCTCATTCATATGAAATTCTTTAGCTGTATGTCATATTGACCTTCAATCTACGGGAAGAATTTTGATCAACGTATCGGTATCACATTATCGGGTATCGGTATCACACTACTTTAAACTAACTCTGTGGAGTGTGGTATATCTACTTAGGCTTTTTTTAAAGCGTATATTTTGCCCGATCCTGTTTTAATCTAAGAGTCTGTAATTGTCTTAATGGAAGGCGAAGCCCTCTTCTCGTATAGAGAAGGAACGAGCATTAATCACCACGGTTTCTCTATGCGCTTTGGCGATTCCAGACCTTAAGTTTCAGGTTTCCTCACGCTGTTTTGCGTTACCGTAACTCAGTGGTGTCTTAGATTAATTAAGAAAATACATAATATGACAAGGAAAAAGTCACAATGATCAGTACATTCTAGATTTTAACCCGCAACCTAGTACTTAACGTAAAAGCGGGTCCATAAAACTAGGAATGTGATGATGACATGAAAGTTCATATTGATAATTAAGTAAATAAATATCAATCAATCAATCATAATATTTATTGTGGATCACAGGTACATTACAAAATACAGATCTTTCATGGAATTGAGTTCAGCTATGTCCCTTCCTGTAGGCATACAATATTACATACAAAAGTTTAAGTACATTTTCAATAAGTCATTGTATCGTAAGTCATAAGGTAATTGTCAATTTAGTTATTATAGAAATGTCAGATAAATTAAATATAAAAAAAAATAAAAAAAATGTTTAATATAAATGAAACGAATGCTTTTAACCGTGAGTTGAATATTAAATACCTCTTACTGGTAATTTTAATGTTTCCTATCAAACCTAATGTAAGTACAATGCATAGAGCATCGTCAACTTGCCTTTTAAGAAAAGTTTCAGAACAGTTTAATTAGAAATAATAAGCATTAAGGATAACATTTGAAGGAAGTTAATAATTGCTACGAAACTTACGGAGATAACTTGATAAAAATAGTAAGATTTCCATATTTGAAACATTTTACATAGACCCGAAACTTTTGAACATTCAACGCACTTTCTTACTTTAAATCCTGTTAATGAACTTAATGGTTAAAAATCGTAGTTTAAATAATTATACGGATCTATACAGTAATAACGCGGTTAAAAACTTTTTTTTAAATAATGTATCTGTCGATATTTATTAGATAGGACAATAGAGAGCATTTTTTCATAGTAGGTGCAAACAAACATATCTACAGGTCTGCTACGGTTTGCTACGAACTGAGAGTTGCACTTGTCCGCTTTCTTTTCATAGATCTATTCTTATGTCTTTTTTATATTATAAGAATAACGTTTGGAGTGGTCAGTTTTATCCTCAAGAGTTGTTATTTACACGTATATAAAAGAAATACATTACAAAATTGTACCTCTCTATTGTAGCGATTCTTGCTACGAATACCAATTGCTACGATATCAGTCCTCCTGTCTGACTTTCTAAGATTTGATTTCTTAAATCTAGCTGAATCAATTTATCGTCTTTTATATTCTGGCTGTAATTTTCTGATGTTTTTTAAATCCATATAATGAGTAAGTATTTCTTTTATGGAAATAAACAAAATGTGTTGCTCTGCAAAGAAAGATTTATTTTGTTTTAATTACATTAGGTACTCTATGTCCTACATACAAATATAATTTCGAGTTTATCTTATTATCTAAATTTACCTGCAAAGAAAGAAACGACATTTATGTCCTTTCCTCTCTCTTGAATTTTCACTTTAATTATATTCGAGTAATCTCTTTTAATTATTTAGTTTTTACGCCACATTTTTACAAACATAAAATTCATCTTTCATTTGATTGACAGTTGATCTGTCCTTGTCAAATTCAAATTAAAACGATAAAAAATAAAATCAAATTAAGAAATAGTTTGTATAGGTATTTCTTTACATCTCCCCCCCTCCCCTTAGAGGAAGAACATTTCCTTCAAATTGCTAGGATTGGAGTAAGTTTTGTTATGTGAAAAAGGTTTGACTCCGTTTTCCTGTGACCTGTATCTATTCTGTAAATAGAATTGGAAATCTTCTCAATAATCTTAAATGGCCCAATTTTCAGCTCATCTAATTTCTTTCTATTTAATTTGTTTCCATTTTCTACATACACCATATCTCCTTCTTCGAACTCCCAATATTTTCGATTTTTGTCAAACAGTATTTTATTGTAATCATGTGATCTTTTTATGTTCTCTAGTGCTATTTCTCTGTCTCTTATGCAGTCATTTTGCGATTGTTCTTGCTTCAATTCTTTCGGTAAGATTGTAACATCTGTTCCATATAGAAGATATGTCGGTGCAAACCCAGTAACAGTATGGCTTGTTTGATTGTATTTGTCTATGCATTCTTTAGCTATAGTTGTCCAAGCTCTCTTTGTTTCACTTTCGTTTATTCTACATCTGATTTTGTTTACTAATGTTTGATTCAGCCTTTCATTCAGTCCATTAGAGAATGGTGCATTTACTGCCGTAAACACCATCTGTATTTGCTTTTCATTTAAAAACCTCTTGAATTCTTTTGAATTAATCCCTGGATACTGGTCGGTGAGAATTATATCAATATCTTCAGTTTCTGTGACATTAGTGACTAATTTTATAAAATCTTTTCCAGTCTGAGTACTTGATGTAAGAATAAATGCATATCTGGTAAAATGATCCACTAACAGATGTAAGTATTTCTTTGTCGATCTCGAACCTCCAAAGCCTCCAATTGTGTCTATAGACATTATCTGAAATGGTCTTGTGGCTGGCCCTAAATGGGACAAAAACCCAAATTTATTGTGTCCTCTTGATTTATTTTTAATGCATGTTTCACATTGTCTACAAATTTTTTTGATGTTACTAGACAAATTTTTTGCTGAGTAGAGAGGGCTAACTATCTTCTGCATTTGCCCAATTCCAATATGGCACATATTTTCATGTATTTTCTTTAAAAGTTTTAAACAATATTCTTCTGATATAATTATTTTCTCCTTTCTACCGATTTTCTTGTAGTATATATTCTGTTTATTTATTAATGTTTTTTTATTATATTGTATTTGTTCATTGTTTTCTTGATCTGTTAATATATCTTCCAATGTAATTATATTTACTACTTTCAACTGTTCGTCTGTGTTTTCGTCTGACTCTAGCACTGGGTTTCTGCTTAAACAGTCTGCTTCTACATTTTCCTTTCCCGGTGAATATTTTATTTTAAATTCATACTGTGATAAATAATATGTTAGATCCCCCAGCTCCTCGTCTGTTCTTGATTTTAAATTCATATTTTCCAATGGTTTATGGTCCGAATATATTGTAAATGATTTTCCTATTAACCAATATTGCCAATATCGCACTGCTTCTTTAATAGCCAAGCATTCTAAATATATTGCTTTTTTTTTCTTCTGAGCTTCATTAAGTTTCTTTGAAAAATATGCTACTGGTTTTTCTTTCCCATCTGGTTGTATTTGTTTTAGAATAGCGCCGACACCTTCTATAGAAGCATCTGTATAAATGTTGATTGGTAAATCTTTATCAAATATTTCTAGTACTGGTTGAGAGCATAAGAGGCTCTTTATCATATCAAATGATTTTTGACACTCATCAGTCCAAACAAATTTCTGATTTTTCCTCAGTAAATTATGCAGAGGGTCTAGTATTATTGCGCTCCTTGGAATGTATTCATGATAAAAATTGATTTTTCCCAGAAATTGTCTTACATTCTTTTGTGTCTTTGGGATAGGGAATTTTTTTATTGAAATCAAGTTATCATTTACTGGTTTAACTGAATTACTTTGAATTATATGTCCAAGGTACTTTATCGAATCTGATGCAAATGTGCATTTTGTAAATTTTAATCTGAATCCTTCAGATTCAATGGCCTTTAACAATTGTGACAGATGAGTAATGTGTTCATCAAAAGTTTTCGAATATATAAGAATATCATCTATGTAATTAACTGCAAAATCTGTTAGTTTGTATTTTCTCAATATATTGGATAATATTCTTTGGAATATTGCTGGTGACGTTTTTAACCCAAAAGGTAAGCAAGTCCATTGGTAATGTCCTTCTTGTGTCACAAATCCTGTCTTCTTTCTGTCTTCTATTCGTAAGGGAATTGACCAGAATGCAGAATTTATGTCAAGTGCAGAAAAGTAGTTGCAATTCCTGGTCTTTATCACCAAGTCATCAATCAATGGAAATGGTTGAGCTTGAGGTACTACTATTTTATTCAAGTCTCTAAAGTCTATACATAGTCTAGATCTTTTGTTATCTTCTTTTTTAAACGCTAAAGTGACAGGTGCCGCAAATGGGCTGTAGGATTCTTCTATTAGGTTGTTATCTAGTAATTTTGCTATTTGTTGTTCTATCTCTTTCTTATCTTCCATGGTGCATCTATAAGGCCTTTTGCTGCAATATTTTTCTAGTAATAGGTCTATTCTGGCTTCGTATCCCTTTACAGTGCCGATGTCATATTTGTCTTTTGCAAATACTGATTTGTATTCGCTAATCAATTTATTTATTTTATCTTTCTCATCTTCATTTAAATAATTTATTTTTATTTGAAAATCTTCCTCTTTTACATGTTCATTGAAATTTACTTTATATTCATCTAAACTGTTATTATTATTGTTCTTTTCCTTATTTCTCAACGCGTTGTTTGGCTTTTTATTTATGTCATTTTCTTCTGCCTTCTCAACATTTTCTTTATGTAAGTACAGTTTCTGAAGAATTTCCAAGTCTTCTGTTTGTGTCAATTTGAATGTTTTGATTAAGTCTAATCCAATCAAAAAATCATATTTGAAATTGTGTTCATCAATAATGTAGACGTCCACTTGTTTCTCCAGTTCTTTAATTTTTATTTTTAAATTTGTCAAACCACTTGTCTTTTTAACACCATTAATTGTTACTATATCTGCTTCATTTTTATTGTTTCCTTTTCCTTTTATTTTTAATAACTTAGAGTTTATTAATGATACATTTGATCCAGAATCGTAGATTCCATTTATTTCTAATTTATTATTCAATAGTAGTTTGACGGTAATTAATGGTGTTACTATTCGTTTTTTTGATCAGTCTCATTTAATTCTGCTTCAATCACTGAATTATTGACATGTCTAATTGTATTTTTCTTTACCTTTTCCTCTTCTCTTTGTTTAAACCAGCACACAGCTTCAGGGTGATAACGTTGGCCCTTACTCAGGTTTTCACATATTTTGCATGGATTTTTCTCTTCACTTTTACCAGTAGGTTTTTGATTTCCATAATTTCTCTTAGCCAAAAAGCTTCTTTTATTTACCATATGTTCATGTTTGCTCACCTCATTAAACAGGTCCATTGTATCTTTCAATATTTCTCTATCAATTTTATTCAGTATGTACTCTGGTAAACCCGCTGCAATCAAGTCTATTAAAGTGCCTGTATCGATTGATGTTCTCATATCAAGTAAAAGTTTTTCCTTCTTAATAGCATATTCTAACAATGAGCCTGCCTTGTATTTAAATAATAATGCATAAGTGACTGGATTCCATCCCTTATTCGCAAATGTCTCACAGAATTTAGTTTTCCATATGGACCATTCCGAGTTCATTGTCAATTTTATAATCATGGAACTGTACCAATCTGAGCAACTCTTATCCATGAAAAGACGCAGTATTTCAATTTTCTTTTCATCCGTTGTCACATCAAAACGCTCGCATTCTTTTTCAAAAATATCTATCCATAGTTTGGCATTTGAGTTTTTGCTTGTAAATTTCTCTAGTACAAATTTCTCTGCGATCTGTTTTATGCTCTGCTGTCTATTTTCCCGTGTGGTTTCTACCAACTTTTCGAATAATTTTTCCAATGTACCTGTTTCGCTTTTCCGTTCACCTTCTTCTTTTGTCAGTTCCCCCAGGTATTGGTCACCAAATTGTAAATTACCATCTTCATCCAGGTAAGTTTTCTCCAGATCTTCTGACATAGTTATCCAAACTTTTCTTGTCTGGTACCTTTTTTTTAGACTATTTTTCACTTTATTATAAGCAGATGTTTTAATTAGTTCTTTGTGATGATTAACCGCTTGTAATTCTTCTGGTATTGCGTATACCTTATCGTTCGGCGTTGCAATTGAGGTTATGGAATAAATATTTGATTTTCCATCACTCCCAGGTAGCAATGTAAATTCGAATCTCAGCTTCTCCATTTTTTTCTTAACAAAAATGTCGTTTTATAATGAGTAAGTATTTCTTTTATGGAAATAAACAAAATGTGTTGCTCTGCAAAGAAAGATTTATTTTGTTTTAATTACATTAGGTACTCTATGTCCTACATACAAATATAATTTCGAGTTTATCTTATTATCTAAATTTACCTGCAAAGAAAGAAACGACATTTATGTCCTTTCCTCTCTCTTGAATTTTCACTTTAATTATATTCGAGTAATCTCTTTTAATTATTTAGTTTTTACGCCACATTTTTACAAACATAAAATTCATCTTTCATTTGATTGACAGTTGATCTGTCCTTGTCAAATTCAAATTAAAACGATAAAAAATAAAATCAAATTAAGAAATAGTTTGTATAGGTATTTCTTTACATCCATTTTCTCTTTTTGACTTCTGCTTCTAAAACGTCGATAAATTTTACTGGTCATGCCATTTGCTCTTCAGTAAAAAGAGACGCTATGCGTTACCGTAGTATTATATAACTCAATAACAAGGCTTATTACAGAATAAAGCCATATGTGACTTTACTTCAGTTCGTATAGCACAGATAGACGCATAGGTAGAATACATAAACAGGTAAGTACGCGCAAGTATAAATCCACATAGTTATCTTTGTTATCAATGATCTACGTGTGAGTTAAGCGTTTTATTATCTTGATAAAGACATTCTTTACGATTATCTGTCAATGTTATAAACGCTAGGAAAACTTTAACAACTGTAGGTAGGTACACGTGTGGCGTGTAATTCTATACGGGTTTAGTGAGTCGTTTCAATACCCTTATTGGTATAAACCCCATGAGGCCGCGACGGGGCGGACATCACTTTATGATTACTCACATAAAGAAACACATTATCTGTTTTATCTTACCTAAAACTCCCCAACAAAGAGATAAAGGTTCTAAGTTTACCCGTCGCGTGACTCGCGTGTAAATAAATTATCCAAAGTATTGTGCAGGGCACGCTCGGATTGTCTAAAGTAAACTTGGGATATATTGTGGTCCCGATCGTCGCAGTAAATCACTCGTGTCTACATCACGTGTTACGTAAAAGGGTTTTATAGTGGGACTTGCATCCATGACGAGATAACACATTCAAATGTCACTATGTAGTCATTATATGGAGCTGTTCCGTACAATGTAAATAAACTGAGCCATTGTAAACAAAAGCGTGATCTAACTGCGATTTTTGATGTTGATTAGCGTTACGTTCAGAGAATTTTATTGCATTCTGCTTTAGACAATGTAAACTACGGAAGAGATTAGTTGAATTAAAGTCGTTATATCTTTGTTCTGTCTTTAGAATATTTCCTCTACAAAATTTACCTAATCTATTGTCATTTTCAAACTGCTTGTGCGTATACATAGGTTATTGTATAATACATTCAGTTGCCAAAACATTTAGCCAAACGTGCGTCACATAGTTAGATACATAAGTGTATCGGGTGCAGGTATCGGTGTGCGGGTGCGTCACGTCACAGCGGCAGCGCGGGTGACGCCGGGCGCGCGGGCGGCCGGATCGCGGCCTGTGCATGTTCGTGCGGAGCTTTGTTATCTGCGATCAGGCCCCGCCCTGGCGGCGCGGCGCGGCGCGCGGAGCCTGCCGCGGACAACATGGCGGCCGGCGCGCCGCGGCCCGCACTCCCGCGGTCCCGCACGCCGGACTGCCGCCACTCGCATTTATGGTCCTAATGAAAACCACTTTAATTAATTCACAGCAATCACATGCGCCGTGCATGCCGCAGCTTTTATGTTTATTGTTTCCATATCATTTTAAAGCACCACATTTTGATTTCTCAAGAGTGTCACCGTCATAATGTTTTGTTTGCCGAATGACTGCTGTGTTTATTAACAGTGTAAGTATTATTACGATTGTTCAATTGTTATTAGGTACACAAGTTTTCACTTAATGTTATTAGAATCATGTTAATAGCTCGGCTGTTTCCATAAATTTTGTTTGAATTACCTAAAAATGCAAGGCCCACCTTCTTTTACTGTGTCTATGTAGGCAGGGGTAGTTACGCAGATGGGACATTATCACATAGGTAACTAATGCCAAATCATACTTACATAGACAAATAATTAGTTAGGTATTACCTACGTTTAATCATATTAAGTCATAATGAATAATATGTCACCGTGACATGGCATGTCAGAGCTCTTAGCTCTACCTACTTCATGGCTCTTCCTAATTACTTTATTTGCGGCCTTCAAAAAGTTTCTCAACCTACTTGTTTTACCTGAAATATCATCAGCCCAAAACTTAAGTCTTAACTTAGGTAAGTCCGACTTCATCTTTGTCTCATGTTTAGGATTATGCCTCCTTCTTCAGATCAAACATGAAAGTATCATTGACCGTATTTCCGTACCGTGGGTCGTCGTAAGTGGCGAAGAAAATTTGTTAAAACAATAGGTTGAAAATATTTTATTAATTGTTATTAGAAGACTGTGTGGTTCCCGGCAAAGAACAGGCCACCCCGTTCTAAATCGTGGGCTAAAGGCGAAGATTACGTTAAGAAGATGGACAGCAGCATCCCCTTGTCCGCTAATGACAACAAGCTGCTGTAGCCAATCTGTCTGCCATGCGTGATATTTTTGGGACGTGATCGTTTAATGTAGCGATCATTGGGAGGCCCATGATCAGCAGTGCACGTTTACGGGCTGATATGAGATTAGAAGACAAGAGGATGTGGCTGCCTATTCTCTTGGCATAGGCAATGCCTTAGTTGCCTTTTACGCTTTCGACGGCTGATGGGGGTGGCTTATTCATTTGCCGATACCTACCAGACAAACAGTATAAGTACATACCAATTTGAGGTATTTATAATTTATTTTCTTTATTCTCTTTCATAGGTACTTAGGTACCACATAAATTACATTTTTAAATGTTTCTATACAAAAAACAACAAATATTTAAAAATATAAAATATACTACCCCACCGGAACAGGATCCAAGCTACCGGTGATCAGAGCCTCAAAGAGAGGAACTTTCAAATAATACACGCCGGGTCCAGAAGTACAGCTTTCTGTATCAGGCCCTTGATCCAGCCGCCCAACGAGACCCTCATCAGGTGGCCTTAACTACTATGGGCAACACGACTGCTGAATCAACATCCCACATGGCCAACAACGTCGCATGTCAAATATTGATATTTAATATCTTTATCCTTTTCGGCTTTCACAAGCTTCTCGTCATGCGGAACAGTGATATCAACAATCATTGTGAGACACTCTGATCGATCTATCACCACTATGTCAGGCTTATTGGCAATAGTCCTGTCGGTGATTATAGATCGATCTCAGTACAATGTGAATGACCATTCTCGAGAACTAAGTCGGGCACATACCTACTTGAAGTATGGTAATTCTGCGTTCACAAGGTTGTATTTAAGAGCGAGTTGCTGGTGGATAATCCTAGCCACTAGGTTGTGCCTGCCTATTATTTATTTATTAATATATTGATTTGTTTATACAAATATATATGGCTTTGCCCTACTAAACCATGTTGTCGGTTTGACTGTGGGATCGAGTCTCCGTGCAATAGTTGAAACTGTCGAACTATTTATATACTATATAATCACATATTAAATCTAACACTTATCTAGGTAAGAAATATTTTAGTAATAGTTTATTCTTAAAAATACGCTTGTTCCTTTATTGTGGCGCTATTTGGGGGACGCCTACGTCCAGCAGTGGACTGCAATAGTCCAAGTTGTTTGATCGACAATATACTTCGTATTATAAGGGAACGCATATGTTGTTGATATATGCTGTAATAACATATACAGTTGAGATGAACTGTGCTGCTATTTATTACCTGCGCGATGTGTTACTTTTTTACGAAAGTTATCATGGTGTTCTTAACGAAACATAATGCTGGTTGAGCTGTTCTTGAACAAATATGTACCTATTTGTCACTTGCCCTATTTGGTTATAACGTCGCAATAATAAGGCTCATAATGAATTATGCGTATTGGGACCCTTGCTATTTATTATCTATATCAATGACCTGCCAAAAGTAACGAAATACCCCATGACACTTTTTGCCGATGACAGCACGGTGATTATAAATATGAAAAATAAGAATACTTACGAAAAGGATGTTAACGATACTCTGAAATCACTGATAAACTGGATGGATAATAATAACTTAAAAATAAATCTAACCAAAACTAAGAAAATGGAATTTAGCCAGCGCTTATCGCCTCCAAATATTAATATCAACTATCTAGGAACACAGATTAACACAGTTGACAAAACAAAATGTTTAGGTGTCATTATAGACAAACATTTAAATTGGAAGCCTCATACTGAGGAACTTAATAAAAGAATTAACTCATCTGCTTAGCCCTCTTTAAACTTGCATCTGTCATAAATCTTGAGGCTCTTCTTATGGCTTATCATGGCATGGTGGGTTCCCTCTTAAGATTTGGGGTTCTATTTTGGGGAAATTCCGTCAATAAAGAAGTTATATTTAAATCTCAAAAAAGATGCATTAGAGCTATGTTTGGACTCGATACAATCGATAGCTGTAGACCTTATTTTATTAAATATAAGATTCTCACTCTTCCTTCTTTATTTATTTATGAGACAGCGATTTTCGTGAAAACTAATCCCAATTTATTTAATCGCGTCTCTGATGTAACTAGTCGTAACCTGAGAAATAATGACAGACTTTGTGTAATTAAAGCTAACACGACATTAATGGACAAAAGCATTATATGCCTAGCACCAATAATATTCAATAAAATACCGAAATCAATAAAACAGTTAAACTTAAAACATTTTAAACAAAAACTAAAACACTACTTAATTGATAAGTGCTGTTATACTCTAACAGATTTTTTGAACAATTCATAATGTTATGACATTTTGCTTCTTTTCAATTTATATTGATTGTTACTTTTTTTTTAAGTTGGACAACACTATTGCATTGTTTAATTAAAACCTCATAGTCCAATAATGTAATGTAATTTATATTTGTTACCTACCGAACTTCGTTTCAATTTGTAATTTGTACGCCATACTTTATTTTGGCAAAACATGCAGACCGTCATACCATGTAATTAACACCTTACACTGCAAACCACAATTTGTACTGTAGGTACATTCATGTTTTATACAAATAAATTATCTTTATCTTTATAATGAACGTGAAACATTTGCATGATCAAAATGTGCCAAACGTACTTAATTAAAAATCTTGAAATCTTTCGATAGATTGATACTTAGGTACTGTTATATAACAGAAAAATAAGATTTTAGGACTCCTTTTGTCAGGGAAGATTTTAATAACAGAAGGTAGTTTCTTCGACTTGGTGACGGTAGACGCAGGCCACTTGCAACGTGCCATAGGCGGGCTTGGGTGGTTATCTGATCACCCTATTGGTCGGTTTTAAGAAGCTATAGTATATTGTAGTAGTACCTATATAGTAGCATAGTCTTTAGCTTGGTTCTTTACAAACCAGGTGAAGCTAAGTACAGTTTTCTACAGTTTTAGATATGTAGGTACTATTTGATCATGTTCCCTATTTTTTATGCATCTCTGCTTGATATTTAATAAGTAGGTATTTATTTTTCCGCAAAACTTTAGGTTGACCACCTTAAAACCTTACACGAACAAAGTCTATAATCATCCGAGTTGAAGAAAATCATCGTGAGGAATGCCTGAGAGATATTTCTCGATGGCATGTGAAGCCTAGTCAGAGGCATGGGCCTCTGACTAGGCTTCACATGCCATCGAGGTGACATAAATTCTGACACCAGGTGGCGTATTATGACGTGTTAAAAACATAATTGTTCCGTTGTGAGAATATGACAGTGCTTTACGACCTGCATAGCCGTGTCACTTTCTCTCACCGGAACAGTGATGGTTTTAACACATCATAACACGGCCCCTGGTTGGTCGCTAACCACAAGAAAAGAAGAAGATCGTCCAAGTAACTCTCGTTAGAAATCTGTGACAGCCAACACATATTTTTCAAACGCGTGTCAAATATTTGTGCCCAGATTGCAACAATAGATACATAAAAGGCTTTTGACCGCAGAAGATTGCGGGATAATTTTTCAATAATATTAACAATCCAATACTTAGGTCTTCAACTTTTCACTCTACGCTACTACAGTATCTATTTACTATATGCACGAATATTTTTATTATTCATTCGTGATTAATTAGACGTGAGTATTCGTGAGCTCAATTAACATTTTATTTTCGGCAACTTCTAGTGAAACATTATATTTTCTATAATTGTAAAATAATAAAGAGACAGCAATTATTATTAGATAGGTACTAAGTAGATCACGATTATTGAAAAGCTAATCGAAGCAGTTCATTTACGGGATAGTTCTTACACTTTCACGCACATTCTAGTGTAGTAAAATATGGATTAAGTTCGTTATAAAATGTAATTTTTATGTGTGATGTAATGATTTGCATTGAGAAAATATAATTAAAGAACCGGCAGCCGAATCAAAACGGGTCGCATTCATTTTTTGTAGGGTGACCACGTTTGTGAGATACAGTATGCTTTTACATTTATTTGAACGAAATCACATCATCCTTAGCTATTTTAGTACCTATATCTATTGGTTGAATTACCTAAGTAAGTAGGTAGGTATAGGCCTACTTAAATATTATTTCCTAACTGATGTAAAAGCATTATGCCTCATTTACCGGCTTCGGTAAGTTGCTCAGTTATCATCTCAATCTCAATACGATCCGGAACACCAATAAAAAAAGGGAGTTTTTAGTGTAAAAACGATTTAAACTATTTGAAACACGATTTTTAAATCAAATGCAAAAGATATATTGTCGCAATCGTGAAACGATACTTCCCAGAAAAAATAAGTATGTCATGGTAACCTTAGTCGGTGTTGTTTGAAATGGTGTGTGGGTTGTGAGATAAGACATCTCCCTGGCGGCCATTTGTCGCGGGCGACAACGCGGCGACCGTCCCCGAGGCGTCGTTAGCAAAACCGCGCGTCAACGCGACTCTGCTGATTTATTCGCGCATTTTCGTCTTTATTCACATTTATTCGTGCCGCACGCTCGTGCTGCCACAACTGACACATAAATGTCGCTTTTGTTTCTCTTTACGAAACGATTTAGATGCTCTGTGCGCTCGGGGACGATTCGCTGCGTAAACCTTGAGCCTTTAGCGAAATGTGGGAATATGTTAGCCGGTTGACGACAAAAATTATAAATGGTAGAATGAACTTATGTAAAATTGTGTTTAAAGAATGCCAATGGTATTGATGGCATTAGCGATTTGAATTGAAGTGATTTCTCCGCTTCGGAAAGCTTTTTCGTTTCATAATAATTAGACATCGGATTATATTCACTATCAAAATGCCAAAATATGCATGCAAATATGCGCTAAAAAGGGCGAAATATGCACAATCAAAAACCATTTATTATTAGAATTTACATTTATTTTCACATTATATCTACAAGGTTAGTCGAAAAGGGGGTACTAAGCCGCGGGCCACTTAATGTATCACTGATGATTGTTTTATAGAAAGTGGTAAAACGTAAAAATTATGTTTGTTTTTTTTTTTTATTGGCGGCCTCTGTCTTAAGGAATATACCTACCACAGGCTAGCTAGTAATAGTAAATGGCGTAAATTAAGGATAAAAAGAGATCATACGAGATTATGTATTGAAAGTACGAGATATTTGGCAGGCATAGTACGAGAAAAAAAATTCGCCATTTGGCAACCCTGAGTAGATAGGATTCAGACGATTCAGTGCGCTCGCCGAGTTTGTGCGAGGTGGACGTGTCGACGGCATAATACAGCACGCCTAACACCTATAACTACTGAAATAAGCACTGTCAATGAAAAAGTACCAAAATATGCAATAACGCTATAAAAATAGAATTATATGCATTTGCATATGCAAACATGCAAATGCATATAATCCGATGTCTAATAATAATGAACCTTTTGTATTTATTAAATAGAAAACTGCCTATGTTTTAATGAACAAGTCATCTCTTTTAAACATATCTAAATATTTGTTTCGTTCAATTAAATATGTACCTAGGTAGGTATTTCTCATTAGTTGATCTCGTAATGACCTCGTAACTACTTCGGCTGATAATAAACAGATAACACAGTTGTCCGACATTTGTTGTGACACTTCTACGTGAATTATTTCAAATGGCGGCTCTTAGGTTGCCAATAACTATATTAGAAGTGAACTTACTAAGTGATGATCAGTTTGAGTCGGTATTTGGTAATGTTATAGAACTATGCACAGATGCAGCCGTCCAGGTCAAAAAGAAAAGGCCTTTTAAAAGTTTGGCAGATCTTTGTGACGCATTTCAATCATATTTAGAGGAACTCAGACTAGAAGGTAAGGATAAATTAAACATCTCCAGATGTATTGTTGTCGATTCTGTTGCGCACTTTGACAGGACTAAACTAAACTAAGGGTGATTGTCTCTTTCTGTTTCAATAGAAAAAGAAAGTGACAGTTACGTTTAGTACTGTCTAAATGTGCTACAGAATCGACACCATTATGTTAAATTTGCAATGCCGAACCATCAGTGACCATGGGACGAGGTAGGTAGGTATAGGCAGATGATACCTGTCGTGATCAAACAGAGATGCGACATGAAGACATTTTATTTTATTTGGAAAAAAACGATACCTATTACATTACATAAAACACTTATCAGTAAGGTATATAAAACAAAATCAATGTAATAACCACAACATTTTCCACATATTAACAAAGAGGTCATGCTATGATGAGGACTCAACGGTAAGCTAGTTATTATTCACATTCAAGGAAATATTTTATAACACGAAATGATGAATAATTTATTAAGACGGGCTTTTCTATAAAAAAATCTCTATTATATTTTGCAATTGGCCTTATACTTATAATTATGGTCAGGCCTGAATTGTAGGTGCACGATAGGTCAACACAATTCAAAATATTATCCAATTAGTAGTTAAGGTATAGGTGTACGATGGCGCCCATTGTACACATCACTCCTGCATTCTCGGAACGGCTAATTAGAGGTAGGTATACTTAGATACTTTTGACACTGTTGTACCTACATGTAAATTTTGCCAATCGCCATTTGTCGGAGACATTTCAAAAGTCGACCTGGAAAATGAACCCAGGACCTTATGCTCTGCAGCCGTACTTTTGACCAATAGACTAATGGGCGATACAAACGATGGCTAACCACATGTCAAGATGACTCAAGATGGTGAAGGTATAAACTACAGAAATCTAAAGTATAAACCTAGGTACCTACCTACCCAGTATTTTATCAGAGAAAAGATTCTTATTATTAGGTATTTAAAAAAAAGAAGGATACTGCTTCGTTGGTTTAGTGATGGCAAGCGCGACTGCTGATCGAGAGGTCCTGGGTTCGATCCCTAGGTCGGGCAAAGTGTTATTGGGTTTTTCCGTGTGGAATTCTTCAGTAGCAGCCCTGAGTTTGGATTTGTGCCCGGATGACGGCAATAGGACATCACTATTACATGGGACTTAAACATAACGGCGAAATGAGGTTGTTACTATACATCTCTGCCAAACCCTTCGGGGTATACAGGCGTGATGTTATGTTATGTTAAGGATCCCACTGTACCTACCTAGTTTAGATTGCCTATTGACCCAAGTTCGATAATTACAGATAAATTAGTGATTTTGAAGTTACACCCCGACCTAGCGGGCCGGTTGGCGGCGCGAGGCGAGTTGACGCTGGAGTCTGCCGAGGAACAGCGAGCAGCAGGGTTAGAGGGACTCACGACCGAACAGAAGAGAGTAATGGATGAGAGGAACCAACGGTAAACAACCTATCATAATCATCAGATCAGCACGCAGTCATGCGCAGTCTTATAGGTATTAGTCGTGAGAAAATGTTTCTCCAATCACCACGCTTATGAATTGGTGATGGCAATATCAACATAGATACTCATGTCAGCAGTAATAGGAACAGTATCTTTCTGACATTAGGTAGGTAGGTACCTAACCTTATGGCCGGTTTCTATGGCCAAATAAAATAATTACCTACCTACCATAATTATTATAAAAATAACAGTTTTAGAAGTCGGTACTTAATCCACGCTGAACCAAATTGAAGTCACCGACTTCTGTAACTGATCATTTTATAATATGGCAATTATTTTATTAATTTTTTGAAGTCGATTTTTATTATTGTTAAAAAGGTTTATTTTATTATTTTTAGTGGCCTTAATTAAAACATGGTTAGACCTAATAAAGACGCTGCTTGTAATCACATTATGTATACTGTTCGTCATTGAGGGGAGTTCCATCGTCTATCCTCGAAGGTCTTCATCTGATCTTCACCAAAAAATGGGAGCATCTAGGGAGAAAACTCTTTCAAACTAAAAAGAATGATCCAAATCGGTGAATATAGGTAATGTCGGAGTTATGCCCGAAAATACTTACATAAAAAAAACCTAATTATGTACATATACAGTGGTGGCCATATAATTACAAACGATTAGTACCTACTGCACGTCATACATCGAAAAAATAAGCAAGTCTAAAAAAAAGTGAGACATTCTAAATGGATTTCAACAAAAGAAAACATTGAATGAAGTAAAGCTTCCTTATATTAAAGACACATGTTGCAGTGGTTTGTATATTTCAATATAAAAATGGCCATGAAAGGGTTTGCTTTTGTAAATTGAACAATCTTGCAATCCTTATATGGTATCGTTTTCTGAGATTCAGGCTTTCATGCAACATCGTTGACACTGCAGAGTAATTTGTAGTGATAGACCGCGTCGCAAACTTTAGTATTGAAGCATTTTAAATGATCAGCAACGTTTTTTGATTGAATAGTTACGTTTTACAGATTCATAAGTTTTTAATGGTATGAATGAATCACAAGTTTCCTTTATTTAATTTTTTTGAATAAATTAATTCATTAAAATAACTTTACAAAACATGGAGATGATTAATAATGACGTAGAAATAAGTATTCGCCAATATTCAAGAACAAAATTATTTTCACCTTTGAATTTCTAACAATATAGGTAGGTACTTACTTGTCGTTTTTAATTATTTTGTCCAACTTTCAGTTCGTTTCAAACGCCACCCTGTTTACAAAGTGATTGTCAGTTTTATTAGGAGTTTGTTGTTTCCCTCTCATATATTAAACACTATTGGTGGGCCTACATAATGACGTAGTTAAAAGTCGTCAATGATAGACAGATGAAAATTTATAGCGAGTTTTTATCATAACACTGTGTGGAGTAATGATCGTTTCTAATTATATGGCCACCACTGTATATATATACCTACAGACGAATTGAGAACCTCTTCCTTTTTGAAGAAGTCGGTTAAAAATGAATCATTTTGCTTATCAATGGTAGCATTTTATATTGCCAAACTGGGCGTATAGGTAGGTATTTAAATACATTCGTAAGCTAATTTTATAAACTTGTGATAGTTAACTTACCTACCTACTAACGCGGACCGTTTATGGTATTTTCTTCATTAGTGGCAAAGATACAAGAGTCTTAATTTAAACCAATAAGGCTGGTTTTAGAGTCACGCTGACCATCGGTGCTGACAGCTCACTGCACTTCCAGGCTGACCACCGCACGCGCTTATAGCTACGCGTTATTCTAAAACGCTTCCCAGAGTTCATACGTTTCGGCTGTCAGCGCCGACGGTCAGCGTGACTCTAAAACCAGCCTATAGCTCGGTAAATCATAAGAATCAATCATTAGTCGCCTTCTATGACACTGGAAAAGGAGGTGGTCTATTCTAAATAAACTTCTGGAATACAGCGGGGTCACAAACCAGGTGGCGGGAACGAGGCTTCGTTGTTTTTCCGACAAAAAGCTAACACAGGTCTCGTTAACAACGACGCGTAGTTGGAACATTTAGTCCGGTCGCCAGGTAGTTTTACCTTCCTTTTTATAAGAACACCGAAATATAACACATCCAAAAATCAGAACTGACGGACCTTTTGCAAGGTAAACCCCTTTTTTTGCGAACCGGCGACTGCTAATTTAAGCTAGTCTTTTAGTTCATTGCTGCCATCTATTGAGTTCCTTACAAATAACAATGTTGAGGCACCTTTACTAAGTCAACGTGTTTGCTCAAGTCGCCACTAGAGGCATGGATGTTTCAAAGCTTCTTGGTTTTGATACACGTCACGTTAATAATTAATTAGCATGGTTATTAGAATTTTAGGACAATTAAAAAGTTTAGTTCTCCAGAATCGTGGTAGTAAGTATAAACCATAATAAATAAACTATTGTTTTCAGATACAAGGTGAAATTCGGCTTTCCCTTCATAATTTGCGCGAGGGAGAACAAAGTGCAATCCATACTAGAAGGTCTACAATGTCGTTACAATAACACGTATGAAGAAGAAATAATTACTGGCATTAATGAGGTGAAGAAAATATGCAGACTCAGGACACTTGACATTGTAAAGAACTGAACTATAGAACATGTTTGTGAAAAAGATTATGACCCAATACTTGGAACCCTTTATGAGTTTTATTAATTTAAACATGTAAAGCGAAAATGTTCACATTCTCACTTTATAAGAAGCCTAATACTGATATTATGTTGCATTAGTCCTCAGTTTTCATGTAAGATGATTGTCATTCTATACTAAATATAAATAACAAATACCAATAAAACATAAAGTACATATAACTTTTTATTAAAAAACCATAGTACATTACAAGACAAACCTAATCTAATGAGGTCACAGTGTTCCGAGCGACCGCTCAACCACTGCATGTGGTTGCCCGGCCACTTCGCACAGCTCTGGAGTGTTCAGAATGTCCTCAAACCCAACATCCAGGTGCTTTGCAGTCAATACATCATGTTGGAAGTTGGACCTCTGAAGAAAAGGAAGGTGACCAATCTGTAAAAAAATTATTTGTCATTAGAGATATTTTCACATTAATTATAATAATTACAAACGCCAAAAGTTTTTTGATGCTCTAGCTATATTTGTAGATTTATTTATCCAAGAATGCACTATTCAAGTATAACGTCATGAATAAAGGCTCATTTACACGGTGCAAGTTTCTTGAAGCAAGTCTCATGCTATCTCTGTTTTTGTCGTAGAGAAAGACAAAGGCAGAACAACTCTTGCTTCAAGAAACTTGCACCGTGTAAATCAGCCTTAAGACGCAATTCCATTAGGCAAGTCTTGCATGCAAGTATGACGTCACACTTGCGTACAAGTTGCTTGCATTGGAAACATGTTTTCGAGAGTGTGCAAATTGCATGCAGGTTTTACTTGCATATAAGTGGAGATGTTCAACAATTGAGTAGGACATCATGGGTGGAAGACGTGCTGCTGTGGTTGGTTCTGGTTTTTTTTGCCTCCACCTAACAGCCATTATGTTTCGATAATTTGTACAGCGAGATACCATGCGCGTACGCGTCACTCGTTCGCAATTCAAAACGTGCATGTTCAATTTACACGTCACTTGAATAAAAAAATGTACAAGTTCAAATTATCTCGTACAAGTTGTACCTTGTATGCAGATTTGTTCAAGTTGTATGCAATTTGCAACTTGCATACAAGTAACTTGCCTAATGGAATCGCGCCTTTATACTAGATTGACTCTAGTTTTCAAACAATTTGAGTTTTAATTATATCACTTTGCAAAAGCAAACATCAAATTTATTATTGGGATATGAAACTAGATGGCAGTTTTTGCAACATTGATACCACGCTTTTTGATACCATTATATCTATGGACGTAAGTCTTTTTTTATATTAAATTATCTTAAACTAATTTTACTTATGTGCATAGTGCATTGGCACCAATTGGCTATATGCATAAATGCAAGGGTATACATGTTTTGGTAACAGAAAGCAATAGCCAATCCTTTTACTGCTGATTTAAACAGATAATTCCTCCTCCATAGTCATTCCTTCAATTCTAAAGGCTCATTTACACGGTGCAGGTTTCTTGAAGCAAGTCTCATACTATCTTTGTCTTTCTCTCTGACAAAAACAGAGATAGCATGAGACTTGCATCATGTAAATGAGCCTTAACAATATTAAAAACTTGTAAACTGAATTTGCTATTAAAATTTGTAAGTGTTTTCCAGCAACAAATCTTTGCAAAAGAGAATGCCTTATTATGACAGGTTTGTGATTATGATGATGTCTCACTCTCACATTTGTTTTCAGCTACATCAACAGCTTCAATTATGTATTGTATTTCAATTGTGCTAGGTATTATAATCAAAGTACGACATAAATATACCTTGCTAGCGAACTTCATTTCCATGGTGAGTTTGAGTGGTGCATGCAGCCCTTGGATGTTGCGAAGCATGGCCATGTTCATTTTTTCTTGATTTAAATGGTACTGAAAACAACATATTGTGTCTTTAATTTTATGAATATTTGAAAATGAGGCAAACAATAGGGCCGTCCAGATTGCTACATATTGGTGGAAGATTTGAGTTGGTCTTTTGGCACAAAAGTAAAAAGAATTTAGCTAAGTTGGGATTAAAAACACTATACATTAAACAATGAATGTACATGACACATGAGTAAAATATGTGCCATATCTAACTTAATCATCATTTAGAAGTTAAATATTATGATCTATATTCATTGAAATAGATTATAAATTACATTTGTAATTATTTCTACATAATCCAAAATGCAATAAGACATTAACAAACTGAAGAACAATAAGATTTGTCTAGTCATGATATTGGTACAGGTTTAGACAAAAGGCAGCCCACTCTCTGCTCTTTGAGATTTGTTTGATGATGGGGTACAGGTGCACTCTGCATGATATAGTCTATGGGATAAGTAGTGGATGACATGTGCTCTATGCAGGTTCCTGGAGCTTGTACCGTTTACAGTGCTTCAGTGGCAATCAAAGAGTATGCGGCAATCCAGGAACGCCAACAGATCCTTAGACGAAGGTTCATTTCATACATCACAATGTATTTCAAAAACTTTACAACTTACACTTCTTTCTGATACTTCTATTGGATGTGACATGCCAAGTTTAGACTTCGTAGCTGCCAGACCTGCCACGAGCGGGTTCGGCACACCAAACGGACCTTCCTGTGGCCTGATCTCACTGACATGTTCAGGTTTTACTTTCAGTGGAGGCAGACCGAAACTCTGAAATGATTATATTGCTGTATTAGATTTATTGTTACAATAAATAGCTAACTTTGAAATGAATGATTGTTAACTCACCATTTTGCTTGAATGTAATATACAATTTTAGTAATTTATATTTAGTTTTCTTCAGTTTTTTTCGATTGGTGCTGTATAAAAGCGTATTGAAAATACCAAGCCGAGTAATTATGTTCCCTCAATATGCCGATGATTCTGTCAAATTCATTAAACGTCAAAAACTGTTAAATCATGTTCACAGATAAAAAACAAAGTGCATTTATTTTATTTCATAGACAATTCATTGCTCTTATTTTTTATCTGGGGGCTAATAACATGACATTTTCACTTAAAGGGGTATAATCCACTTTGTTCACGTGCGTGATATCACGGAATATCACCCGGGTGAACAAAGTGGAATTTATGGTGTCCTCATTTCACCTCGGAATCATTTCACCTAGTTGACGTCACCTAGGTGAAATGATTAGATATAATTAGTGTAATTTGTTCACCTTGGAATTAAATCACCCAGGTGAAAAGTGGCGACTTTTTATATATTATTCTCACAATTATTCTTGTGGACTTTATTCACCTACATACTATATGATAAAAGTTTCAAATGAAAACAAAATTAATATTTAAACCAATTTAATGTACATTAGACGTTAATACAAGAAACAAAATACAAAAATGGTTGTAGAGTACGCGCAAGATAACTCTGCGCGCGACGGAGGGTGTGCTAAATGTTGCCATGATCGCAAAAATACAAAGTACTACTTTTTAAGGAAAAGTAATATATTCGTGAGCATTAAAATTGGGCAGCCCTCTTTTGCGGTTTATTATATTTTAATTGAGCTAAGTTATGTACGATAAAATTGACTACGTAGGTACTAATTAAACGAATTAGTATTTTTACGTAATTTGCAAAGGAAAAGACTAAGCTTATAAATGTGCCGTGAATGAATAAGAAGGCATTATGACTATTATCGTCTGATGAGGTCTACTATAATCTTTATTGTTATATTTTCTTTTATTCCTAAAATCAGGTAAATCTAGTGACAAAGTTAATAAAACGGCAACATTAAGGTGGACCATGATTAGTTCCGATTTTGGCCGCTCGCAGACTTATCTTGCGCGCACTCTAGTGTTAATTAAAATGTGTAATAATTTTCTCTATGGTACTATGGTAACTTATATGATAATTTCCGTTGGAAACACTGATAATAAAAAAAAGCGAGCCCGGTACTTTTAAATATTTTTTTCATTTCAATGTTCATGTGTTTTGTTCCTGGTAGTTATCAGAAAATGAATGATTTTACTATTATTAACAAGGGCCGTGGTAAAAATCTGTTACACAACGGTTTAATTTAATATACTTAATATAAAGTTTTACAACAAAAAACCAAACTTGCAAATTATTCAAATATTATGAGACAGACAAAATTAGGCGTAGGAAATTGGCGCCAAAACGATTATATAATATGACTATTATATATTCATAGACATCAACATATCAAAAACAATAATTTACTTTTAATCTCATTAAAATATTCAGATATTAGTTGTAAACTCCTTCTTCTTCCTGCCCTTATTCCACACTAGGTGGACTCGCCACAATATGTATTTTATAAATCCATGTTGTTAGAGGTTTTAGCTTATTGTTTTATGACCGGCCGCCTGCCTGACATCAACCCTCCTTGGTTATATTAATTGTAAACAATATTTATATTATTTGTGATACTCAATTTTATAATAAATAATTGATTTTATAAACTGTGGAAGCCAATACCTAAATAAGTTAACTTCAGAATAATATATCAAAGATTCACTAAATGGCGTTGTAGTAAATTAATACTAAATCTGATCGATGGCATGAGCGCGCCTATAAAATAAACACCTACTGAAAGTCGAAACATTTGGTGTTGAACCTCTTGAACATTTACTTTGGAATTCTGTCTCTTTCTAACTAGGGTGTCCACATATACCAGTAGATATTGCTGAAAACAAATTAAACAGTCGCGGGACACCTGGCATGTGAAACATCGAAAATCATTTTAATAAATCTATATCTATACTAGTACTAATATTATAAAGAGGAAAGATTTGTATTTTGGGATTTTTGTATGTAACGAATAAACTTAAAAACTACTGGACCGATTTCAAAAATTCTTTTGCCGTTAGTACCTAAGCTACATTATCACTGAGTAACCTATGCTACGGGCGGAGCCGTGAGGACACAGCTATAATAAATAAATTTGTGGATTGTGTAACAAATGAATCAATCTTGCAACGTTTTTTACATTTGAAATTAAGAACTTTGGAAATACGGTCGCCAATTTCGTAATTATTCTGAACTTTCAAGTGGCGAGTTGCACGGAGTGTCACGAGTTCGTGTCCCACAGTTCGATAGTCTTTTTGTAATTTCTTAACATCTAAGGAATAAAGTACTAAAAAAAGTAAGTCAATTTAAAATAAGTTATAGCATTGTTTAAATTAAACAACTTCGCCGGCTATTGAATATTTTTTGTTATAAATACGAGAAATATTTTTATTTTCCTAGTTTTTAATTAGTACCTATTCACTAAAAGTTTTTTGTAAACAATGTAGGTACACAAACAGTTTTTCAAGGAATTATTGCCATCTGTTGTGTTGTGAAACACTGCTAGGTAGGTAGAAAAGAGATATTAAGTACTGTGTGAAAGTGATAGAAGTACAACGAAATGTTACTTGCGGTCATATAAATCGTTTTCAAGTAGGTAAATGTTCAGTGACTGGTCTCCATTTTTATATACCTTCAAGGGTACAAAATATTTTTTCTAGAGAAATCCAGTTTCAAGTTTCAAGATCCCGTATTTTGTAATAATATTGTATGAGAAAAACTACGCAACCAAATTTAATGAAATTCATGTGGGAGTTGGGACCAACTCGAGAGTATTCCGCACCAACTATGAAAAAATACTCGATTAGGTTAACAAACCACGGAAAAAGGTGAAAATTACAGAACTGATATTAAAACAGATATTTATACCTACATACCAATATTAAATTATTCAGAGATAAAATTATTTATTAAATTGTTATTGTTATGATGGTAAATCGCAAGGAATATGACTGTTTTGTCATTTTTTTACCTCTGTTATCAGTGTCGCCACCCTGGTGTTAGAAAAAATCTTGGATGCTGGGCCCATTGATAACCTCCTCCTTTTCAAAATTTGTTTATAAAGGTAATTTGAGCGATCACACAGACACGTGGAAAAAACAAAAAAAACTGTGGTGTGGTGTCATTGACATTTCGTTTTCGTACAAGTTTGTAGTGACGAATTATTAATTTTTGTTTTTGTAAATTTATTTCTATACAATGCCTCCGACAGGAAGGTCTGCTACGAGAATGGCAAAAGAAAAAGCCAAAGAATTGGTAAAATCTAGTTATTATTTTATGGTTTTCAGTATCATTACGTTACAAACATTTCGATGGTTTACTTACTTGCTATAAATTTTATTATTTTATTTTATTTCTCTAGAAAACTTACAGCTAGAACACAATTATCACACACAGTATTATAAGACGGCCAATTACAAGTTTTCACGATTAGGAATGAGAATAGAACAGGTCGACATACAGGTGAAACTTTGAACACAGTTAATTACCTACACAGGTCTTCTTCTTCTTCCTGCCCTTGTCCCACACTAGGTAGGGTCGGCACAACATGTATTTATGAAATCCATGTTGTTAAAGGTTTTGGCTTATTGTTGTATGACCTTCCGCCTGCCTGACATCAACCCTCCTTGGGAATACCTACTCGTTGCGCCGTCGCCGTGGCGCGGGTGACCCAATGTGCTTGCACTAGGTCCCAAAATGATATGCTTGTCAATCTTATTGCCGACAACTAAGCAAACTATGTTCTTCTTGGTGGAGTATAGTAGGTACTTGAAGTTGCTCGACTCACTCATTCAGTTTTGCTAGGGACTTCGGTTCTGACACATCGTAAACTAATATAACACCGAGAGCGTCTCTATAAAAACTTGATGTCAATTACCTTGCATCGTAAGCCCTGTTGTGTATGGACGTGTTACAAAAAATATTGTTTTATTCTCAAATTAAAAAAAATATAGTTTACATAATATTGACCCTTACCGAAAAAAGAACTAGTGTCAAAGTTCAGTGAATATTCCATAAGAAAGTTCGTGCCCGGGATCACAGTGCGCTGAGGTAGGCCCCACCTCACCTCGAGTAAACGAGACGGACTGCGCCGAAAAAATAATTCATCTCTTTCGCACTACGGGGAGATAGGTACTTACTACTCGCCGCAGCCGACGCAGGTGTCCTAGCTCAAATTCCAGGAATTTTGTGCCACCGAATTTTGTTTTTGCAATACGTAAATAATAAACAATAATAATGGTTAACAACTGTGCATCGTGTCACAAAGCGCTGAAATCATCGAATATAAAATGCTCCAAATGCGATCTACTGTTCCACGTCGTATGTGCTAATGCTGGAAATCAGACCAAGTTAACGGCAGAAACGAAGTCGGTCTGGATTTGTCCATCCTGTCAAAGCAAGGCTACAAAGAGAGTCACTACCCCCTTGTGCAAACCAGTTCCCGAAATGTCGATGCCGACTGACGTCACGACGCCTAACTCAACTGATTATTACCACTCTGCTTCGTCACTTGACTCATCCACCGCTGCACTTACTGACTCGGAGATTTTACGCACTCTTAGCTCCGAAATAAAATTACTTCGAAGTGATGTGGTTGATATAAAGTCTCATATTACATCCCTGACCGATAACCTCACGCAATGCTACACGCGTCTCGAAGACTACGACTCAAGGATAAAATTGCTAGAGAAACGCGAAGAAGAAATAATCTCCCTCAACAATACCATAGTTAATCTACGCGAACAGCTAAACACTCAAGCGCAATGGTCACTGAAGAATGAACTAGAGATATCTGGTATCAACGAGTTCAAAAACGAAAACCCGCTTCATATCGTGCGCGTATTGGCTCACAAAATAGGAGTTTCCATAGAGGAACAAGATTTAGACTACGTGAACAGAGCGGGCCCACGCCGACAACAATCCAAAGATTCAGCTGAAACTCCACCGCGCACTCTTGCTGTCCGTTTTGTACGACGCTACAAGCGAGACGAATTCTTAAAGGCCGCTAAAACCAGAAGGACTCTCACTTCGACTGACATCGAAATAGCCGGCATAACGAGAAACATTTACATAAATGAGCGCCTCACCCAAGGAAACAGGCAGTTATTTCGTGCAACCAAACTTGCTGCGAAGGAACATAGTTACAAGTTCTGTTGGATTAAATATGGTAACGTTCTCGTTCGGAAGCAAGAAGGCAATCCTTCCATCCACATACGGAACTTTGATGACCTGGACCGCCACCTGGGTTCTGCGACCCCAGTGTGACGTAACGTACAAACTTTTTATTATTCTTAGACCTCTTAGTTTAAGATCTCATATAACTTTTATACCGCACATTATTTTTAGATTTTATATCCCTTTTAAATTTTGTTTTACGTTTAAATTTTATTCTGTTGTTTTTTCTCTGCAATTTTTAAATACACTGTTTAACTTAATAACATTATCACAACATAATAACACGCACACAAACTTTTCCGTAATTTACGGTACTCTCATTGTGACAAAGACACGAACTCCTACCTACCTCACAAATACAACCAAAACACACCTACACACACATCTTCATATTAAAGCTTTCCTACATCTTCATATTTACGAAACTTGTATAGTAACAATGACTACACTTAAAGTGACTATAATTAACATTTTCATTAGCTACATCAATGGCTTTACCTGACATTCTCCAGGACATTGACGATAATGTTACTATACATTGCCACACATGTGATCAATTAGAAGATTGTAGGAAACTGCTACCTAACTCTAACAATTTTAAAATAGTTTCTCTTAACATTAGAAGTTATCAGCACAATTTTGATAACTTTTACACAGCCTTCCAGCGCCTTGACACAGAATTCGACGCTATAGTTTTGACTGAGTGTTGGTTAAGTGACATGACAGTACTTGATCCACTACCAGGGTATTCCGCATCCTGCACTTATACTCAACAAAATAAAAACGGAGGTGTAGTCATCTACACCAAAACTTCTTGGAATATTTCTGTTTTAAATACAGAAGTCGCAGAAGCGGATAGTCTACTCATAATACTAGACGACAAAGTGGCTATCCTGGGAATTTACCGCTCTCCTTCTTTCCCGAATATAGATAACTTTATGATTTCCTTAGACACGGTCCTCACGCAATTAAAAAAGTACCCAACCATTATAGTAACCGGAGACCTTAACATTGATATTTATAATACCAACAACACCAAGCACACTGAATATCAAAGTCTCATGGCAACGCACGGACTTTTGCCCGCGATAACCGAGCCTACCAGGGGGCGCAACTGTCTCGACCACATTTTTGTCAAGTCAAACTTTAAATCTGTAGGGATCATAGGGAAATCATCTATTACAGATCATGATATAATCATGGCTGCTATAGCTCAAAAACACACTTTCACCAAAGCTAGACCCCGATATAAAATCAAACTTGACGAAGAGGCAGTCGCTGCAGAGATGAAAAACACAGATTGGTCTAACGTTTTAACTACCAATTGCACTAACTCCTCTGTTAACTCACTAATTGAAACCATTTCCAACTCAATCGCTAAAAACTCACGTAGAATCACCGTCAGCCGAAGTCAATACAATATTAAACCCTGGATAACGCCAGGTATCATGAGATGCATGAGACACCGTGATAATCTCCATCTAGCTTTAAGGTCCTATCCAAATGACGAAATGCGACGCCTCGTGTACACTAGGTACAAAAATTTTTGTAACAACTTGCTACACAAACTTAAAACTGATTATAACAGTCAACTTATAATCAAAAACCAAGACAACCCAAAAAAGCTCTGGAATACTATCAAATCCATTTACAACCCAAATACTGAAAAAAGTGATTATTCCCAATTATTATCTAACGCACTAGACCCTGTCGATTCCCTAAATAGTTGTAATGCTTATTTCACTTCACTAGGCAAAAATCTTTCTGATCTCATACTGGCGCGACTGTCCGAGACCCAAGCATCCCTTGCGAGCAAATATAAACCACGTCAAACTTCACCACACTCTTTCTTCTTCCACCCAACGGATGAGGACGAAATAGAAAAACTCATTGATCAACTTAAAATTGACAGCGCCGGCGGGTTGGACGAAATTAGTGTCCGACTAATTTTATTACTTAAAAAAACACTACTAAAACCACTCACTCACATCTTTAACTTAAGCCTGGAAAACGGTATCTTCCCAGACTGCTGGAAGGTTGCCTGCGTCCGACCCATTCATAAAAGCGGTCCTAAAGAGCTACCGGAGAATTACCGTCCTATCGCACTTTTGTGCATTCTATCTAAACTTCTCGAAAAAGTTGTAAATAAGCGACTTGTTATTTTTTTTGAAAATTACAATCTAATATCTGAAAAACAGTTTGGCTTTAGAAGAGGCAAGTCGACCGAGGACGCTGCTATATTATTAACCAACTCCATAGCTTCTTATATTGAAAAGGGTGAACATGTCTTGGCAGTATTCCTTGACCTAGCCAAGGCGTTTGATACAATATCGATAGATCTTCTCCTGTCCAAACTAGAGGGCATAGGAATACGAGGAAACGCTCTAGACTGGTTCCGAAGCTATTTAACAAACCGCCGGCAGCTAGTAAAAGTAGGTGACTACTCTAGTGGATTACTGCCAATCAACTTTGGAATTCCTCAAGGTAGTACTCTCGGTCCGACTCTTTTTGCCTTCTATATGAACGACATCCTTAGTGCACCTCTTCAAAACGGTGAAATAATTTCTTATGCAGATGACACAGCAATCATATTCCATGCAAAAACTTGGGAACAGGTGTATCATCTTGCCGAAAATGGTCTGCTTACAATCTCCGAGACTCTTAGTAGAAATTTACTTACACTGAACATTAAAAAAACTAAGCTTATCACTTTCTTCAAAACCATAGCCTCTAGTCCTCCTCGCCAACTGACACTCAAATTACACACATGCTGCAAAGATCTCAATCCACCACTCACAAACTGTAGTTGTACTCATATAGACCGCATTTCCTCCCTTAGATATCTAGGTATTACAATAGACGAAAAATTATCATTTAAACCTCATATACACTTGCTAGCGGGCCGTGTCAGAAAACTAATCTACGTTATGAAAAAACTACGAGACTGCACACCTATTAAAATTCTTCGAACTATATACCTAGGTCTCTGTCAATCAGTACTCCAGTATGGAATCTCCGTCTGGGGCGCAGCCGGGAAAACCATATTTATTGAAATAGAAAGAGCTCAAAGAGCCGTTATCAAAGTGATGCTTAGAAAGCCCTTTAGGTTCCCGACAGATCTACTATACAAAGAACTTCCGGTTCTTCGAGTACGTCATTTATATATTCTTAGCGCCGCACTGCATGCACACAAAACTATTAAAAACAGACCTGACTACCAAAGCCTGCTCTCTAAACGTATCTTACATGTCCCTCTTCCTAATGCAAACAGTCTTCTGGCCAGACGGTGCCCCTCTTACTCACACATTCATATCTACAATCAAATAAGCAAGCGCTGCGATACCAAAGATCTTAACACCCATTCATATAAAAGAATCACAAAAAGTTGGCTCCTCTCCCTGTCATCTAATGAAACCGAAGAATTAGTGAGTTAACACCAAAATCTACAAGCAAGTCATTCACACAGTCATTCAGTTCCTTCACACAAAAACCCACACCAACAACTCACCACCACACTGACACTAACACTCACACACCCATACACTAACTCTCACACACTCACACTCACGCATACACACACACTACAACATTACTTAGAAATATTTTTTGTTCAATTTATTTTTATTTTTATTTTTATTGATCGTTCCCTACCCTATTTAAGTTAACGCAACTCAGGCCCCCAAGATACAGGCGATGCCTAGTTTGGGGACCACCATTTAAATAAGAATGTTAACTATTCTAGTTACAGTAAGCATACTATATTATTATTTTTGAAATTTATATTGTAACAATGGACCAATAAATTATTCTTATTCTTATTCTTATTCTTACCTAAACAGGTACAATCTTAAAATAAAAAAAATCAAAAAAGTTACACCTCACCATCAACTCTTCAATGAGCATCAAAGAAATGTTCACACATTGCCCATTTATTGATATAGATGTATTATACAGTAAACTGGGGTTACGTTAATTAGTTTTGAAGCTGCTTGGTTTTTAGATATTTTATTTATTTTTGATTATAAATGCTATAACAAAAATCTGTTAAACGATGCGATACCTATATTGAACTACCGAAAACCTAACCTATTTCATTTAAAAAAACTCTGTTATTGACTAAACTCAAAGAAACTCGAATGTGCATAAATAAAAGGTATGATAACCAACTGAACCAACTCCTTTAGATCCAAAGATATTCATTTATAATGAACAACACCTAGCAAGTCAAAAATCAAAATGGCTCCCATTCGGAGAGAGGAAGGATTGGTTTGCTTTGCTTCGTGGGTTGGTATAACAAAAGGGAGAACCTTTTTGTCGTTAAAATTAGATGTTTAACATGTCGTTATTTTTTTTATTAATTAAATCATATATTAAATCATAAACTAAATCAAAATCAAACTAAACTAAATCATGTAATTCCTTCAAACCTCGTGATGTACTGCTGACATAGGTTAACCAGACAAGATATAATTTTGGATTCAATAAAAAAAAGAACTAAGTAGAAGTAAACATGTGTCCTTAAAGTGAGGCATTTTAGCGCCCCGAGTTAAATGACCGGACAGCGAGCGATAGCCGCGCAACTCGCTCGGGGCGCTAAAATGCCTCACGTTAAGAACACATGTTTACTTCTTGTAGTTTCTTTATAATCGAATCCAAAAGTATCCCGTGCAGGGCTAATCTATGTCCGCAGTAGGTACCTACATCACGAGGTTTGAAGGAATTGCATGATTCCGTTTACACCCTGTATACAGATCAGTTTCCGAGAAAAAAAAGAGAAATGCTTTGATAAACCCTGATTTATCATTCAAGTTTCAAAGTTGCCACTATTAATATATATAGTAATAGAAGTAGAATTTCTTAAGTACATGATTAGGGGTGTAATTAAATATTTTTATTTACGCCATGAAATATCGCAAGCGCTTCTCCTATATACCGAATGGCAATATAGGAAAACTGTCAATGTTGCCTCCTACATAATAATATTATACTGTATAAGTTTCATTTTATCGGAGGTATATGACCAAATGCAATATTTTTTGTAACCATCAATGACCTTTGTATTGAAAGTAGCCCTTTTTAACCGGTACTTGCTAATACGTACAGATAATATTTTCTAGTTTAACCTTTGTTATTTTAGGATCCCGAAGAGATAATGAGACGCAAGTTCCGCGCCAAATGCCGGTTCAGAGCACTGGGGCGTATGGTGATGGCTAACAGTTACTGGATGATCGAGGCGGCCGAACAGTATGAGGGTGTCGAAGACGTCAAGAGGAGAGTAGCACAGGCCGTGCGCGGGAAGGCGAAGAAGAAACGACTGTTGGCGATAACCGTTAGACGATAATTATTCAGTTTTATCTAAAACATTATCATCATCATCGTCCATGGCTAATACAAAATGAACATGTTTAACGAAAACATAATTGACCTTGCCTTACCTTACCTTGCACCTTACCTTAGATTATATAAGTCTTGGATAGGTATTACACTTAAATAAAAATAGGAATTTTATTTCATAGCGACCCTCGTAAACGTCTCTGTCGCAGTAACATGGTTATAGCCATTATATTATGATCATATACCGGAAGATGCTTCTAGGAAAGCATTTCATACGTATCTCCCTAGGAATATAAAAAAACACAAAAGAAAAGTAACAACTACCCAATAAGAAAAGGTTTGGTGGAATTTATCGCACAACAACATCCGTTGGTCGATTAATGATGCTTATTAGTTAGTTAGTTTAGTTTTTATAAAAAACATTAGGATTATACACACTAGGATTTCTCCTGTATCGTGGGTGCGTTTACGGACACAAATTGTCACATGCACAAACGCCCAGACCCGGAATAACTATCTGTAGGCCATACAAATATTTGTTCCGTGTGGGAATCGAACCCACGACCCGTAGCGCAGAAGCCAATCGCTCAGCTGCTGCACCAAACTTGTCGTCATAAATCTACCGATCCTTCTTCTCTCGTTTCGGCACGAGCTATACGAGAATAGGTCATGCCATGGTAAAAAGATTAGCCAGTCACCAAGGTTGGTAGCGAGGCTGACTGCCCAGGGTTCGCCGGACGTAGGTACATAGGTAAGTATCGTCACTCGTGGAGGCTCTTTTATCATGTTACTAATGTTATGATTATAAGCCTAGGGAGATGATATGCTCTCTTATCCGGTATGTGATTATACATAATTATAATGTCTGTAATGAAGTCTATGTAGGTCAGATGGGCCGTAATTTCAATATTACATTTATAAGGAACATATTGCCGCATATAGGAATGGCCACACGGAAAGATCTCATTTTGCAAAACCTTTAATTGACACTGGCCATTCCTTGAGCGACAGTATTTTGCGTGTTTGTAATAAAAGTTTCCGATTGTGTGTCGAGCAATTGGAAATTTCAAGACAATACTGATAGATTTACACTGTTGAATGACATACTAATTTATTCCCATTCATGAAGGTCTATATGTCGTAGCCAAATCATAGAATTGATCACTTCATGATGTGGCCAACCATTTCATGAAATGGCCAATATCCGCTGCCCAGATCATGATATGGTCTGGCCAGATCAATGAATTAATCACCGCAACTGAGGCGTGCCGCGATGTCGTATGGGAGGCATCGCGGCTGAAGGGTGGAGGCCGCGGCGGGAGAGGAGTGCCGGTATTGCGGTGCGCCGTTCTCCCTACCTTCCGCGGCCTTGACGGGGTCGCCACCGCCAGATGGCGGACGCGGTGGGGCCGCAGGTATGTCGTTAGCCGCTCTCCCTATCCTCTGCGGCCGAAAAGTGGCAGGCGGCGGGGCCACTAACCTGACCCGTCGCAGGGGGACCAAGGGCGCCCAGACACGGGGTCGTCTGGCGCCCATGTGCTCGTTTGGCCCCCGGGGTGGTCACGGCGTGCCATGTGTTCTGGTGCGCCGGTGATGGAGGGTACTCCCCAGAGTAGGGTCCGGTGACGGACAGCCGCGGCGGGTTCGCGGATGAGTGCTTACGCGTGCCCGTGTTCCCGCCATATGTGGCAGAGGAGGACACCGTGGAGTTTTAGTGGGTTTGAGTCCCACATAACTGCACTATCTCCCCGTGGTAGTGCAGTATGCGAGTGCATTTCTCCATGATAAAAAAAAGGTTAGTTTGTGACCATTAAAGTGCGAAGGCGAGCGAGCGAAGCGAGCGTGCCGCGGCAGCGGCTGCCAAACGCCAGATCCTCTCTATTGTTGGTGAATCATATGGGTTAGGTTAGAACATCATCAATAATGTGTTTATTTGTCTTGCTATTAAATGAATAGTTGTTATCTTAGGAATTTTGAACCATTCGGAATTATGAAAATCATGGACACCCTAGATACTTTTATGCTGTGGCCAAACGTGGATGGCCATATCATCAAATACAACCATTTCACGAAATGGTTGGCCACATAATGAAGTGATCAATTCTATGATATGGCTACGACATATATAACCCGCGCCAATAAAGAAACGAATCTAAAATGGCGGCACTAATCATTCCCTCTCATTCCTACATTATTCCTGTCTTTAGTCACACACATTGGTACAGCACGCAAAAAAAAAAACAGTCTCTGGATCTACTTGCGAGCTGTCTCGACACACTGGGATCTTTCTAAATCATCGTTAAATTGTTATTTATTACTATTCTTTATTTTCTGCGAAGTTTTCTCGTTGTTATTGACGTTCGTTGTTGTTTATTGTTAACATATTTGGTGGTTATGTTAAAAAAATGAGCTCGCGTAAACGAACGTACTTTGAAGAGGAAAATAATCTTGAACAATATCATCCATTTGACGACCAAGTGTGAGTCGGCCTCACGCAAAGGATTGCAGCCACTATTCAATATAATATTATATTTTAATTATGTGCTCAGAATTAGATTTTAGGTTTTATACGTCCAGGGAAAGTACGGAACTTGCGGTTCGCGAGTCCGATTCGTACTTGGTCGGCTTTTTTTAATAACTTGCTTACTAACTTACTACTTTTCAAACAATAAAGGCTTTTAATGAAAAAATATCACCTATCCGGCAATAGTTTTGCTGACGGTTCGATCTGTCATTACAAATACAAACCGCCATTTTTATATTCGTTTCTTTATTGGCGTGGGTAATAGGTACCTATTTCCCATCCTTATTATTATGCATTTTAGCGGGTAGTTTGACACAAACGTCACAAACAACAGGTTGTGGCAATGTATAAAGCGGCGCGCGCTACTCAACCGTATCATTCGCGTCCAAGCATTATAAGTGCTCTGTGCGTCCAAGCGATCGACGAGTCAACATCTCTTGAGGATGCCCCGTGGATGGGTGAAACACGTGTCGTATCGATTTGGGTTGTTTGTTGCATACTGTATCCAAGCTTGATCAGCTAGTTTGGTGGAATTAACACTAATTATTGTTATTGTACCTATAATTGTATGGCATGGATTACTGCAAAGTAAGTAATTCCATTCAGCCTGATTCCATTATTTATCTTGGCATAATCCCTGAATCGCTCTTACGACAATCACGAGCATATATCGGGATGCCTAGTCCTGGGTTAAAATACAGTATTCTTAGGATTTACACCTACAACATACGTTATTACAAAGAATGGTATTTTCAGGATAAAGCGCTTCTGAACAAACCCGCTTCAGAAAGGACCGAACAGGAGAAAAAATATATTTATCGCATTATTGGCGGACTTAAATGTTTCAAGCGATATCCAAATGTAAGGACTACTACGCCTCGTTGTCAGAGCGTGTAATTGACAACGCTCGTTAAAAAATTAAAATAAACGATTGATTAGTTGGTTACATACCTACCTACAGTGTTCTCTTTTTAACGAGCGTTGGAAAAGTGCTCGTGATATCGAGTTTTGATACCAATAGAGCTTAATTGCAACGCAGCTGAATTTCTCATCACTTTGCGCAGCATGTAAAAAAGAAGCTGGCGGCGGTGACGTACTTCAAGTACTACGATA
The DNA here is from genome assembly GCA_910594945.2 of Amphipyra berbera. Taxonomy (NCBI): domain Eukaryota; kingdom Metazoa; phylum Arthropoda; class Insecta; order Lepidoptera; family Noctuidae; genus Amphipyra; species Amphipyra berbera. The sequence continues at coordinate 9,532,705 of OU343127.1, forward strand.
CGAATCGTGTGATAGTTCGTCAACATCACGAGGCGCATGCTATGTATTTCATAGTAACGGGTGACGTCATCGTCAGCCAGATGATCTTTGACGAGCTGCTGCAGCATGACGTGTCCGTGGACATTGGTATCATGCATACGGGGGACATGTTCGGTGAAGTTTCCTTGTTACACAATATTCCAAGGACTGCTACTTGCACAACAGTTGGTAAGCGCTTTGTACTGTTTTTATCACCAAAAAACATTTATTTCGAAATGCAGTTCTCGTGTAGCATTTAACATGAAATGTAACAACATATTAAGCTTGACTTACCTATATACAGCGTTTATTTATTTAACCGGGACTCTTGTGGTGAAATCTTAAACTAAAGGAGCTGCAGGAAAATTTTCTTTTGAGACATTTGCAAATTTTTTATGAAAACAATATTGGCATTTATTTAATAATTTGGTCAAGCGTGAACTTTCTATAAACATGAATAAAGTTGTAATTTTTTTATTATCCTAATCAACTCAATTTCACGTAAAGCTGGGTACTGACCGGCGTTACGGGGCGTAATGTAACGTGTTACACAGCGAGCGTTCGTGCAGTCAGTATGGGGAAACAAGGCGCTTGTGACGTACTGACTGCACGAACGCTCGCTGTGTAACACGTTACATTACGCCTCGTAACGCCGGTCAGTACCCAGCTTAAGGTTCAATTCGTTGTATGAGAGAAAAAAATATCTGAGCAGCAGAAGTTGGTCCAAAATACCTGATAGTTTTTCATACAATTTGTTCTACAATCATCGAAGTCCGCGTGGTCATATGCCGATTCTTCGTACTGACATCATAAAATAAAAACTTGATAAATGCGTGTCACGAAAAGCATACAGTAAAGTTCTGTAATAAACAATATTTACGATTTAAATGCGACAAAGTTATTTATGCAGTCATCTTGAAACGATTTGTATGGAACCAACTGACACAATTTGGTACACCTAAATACCACCTAAAACTTACTAAAACCAATTAAAAAAACTATAAACCATATTTAATTTTAATGAAGGTAGCCTAGTGTCTGCGTGTACTTAGACGACCCAACAATTTATATGAAAAAGTTTAACATAAATTAGGACCCAACTTCTGTTGCTCAGATTTTTTCTGCTGTACTTACAACGAATTGAACCTTACAAGAAATTGAGTCGATTAGTGTAATAAAAAAACATTGCCAATTTTATTATTTTTTATGGAAAGTTCACGCTTGAGCAACAAAATTAATATGCCAATATTATTTTCGTAAAAAATTGTAAATATCTCTAAAGAAAATTTTGCTGTAGCTCCTTTGGTTTAGCATTTCCCCATCGTCCCAGTTAAATAAACCACACTAGAAACCATACATTCCTTATTGTAATTTTCATTCTCATATTCTCTTTTCCTCCTAGCCTATTCCCAATTATGTTGGGGTCAGCTTCCAGTCAAACCAGATGCTGCTGCATACCAGTATTTTACACTGAGTGACTGCCATCAGACCTCTGCAATCCAGTAACTAACTGGGCAATGCCGATATCCTAAGCTTAGACCGGTTGACAGACTTTCGGGCTTCTGACTACTCGTAACGGCTGTCATAGGTATTCTTATGGCACTCTGGACCGACTGCTTAACGTGCTCTCCGGAGGGGTTTCGTTGTGTAACGAACGGTTTCACGGATTGACGGCGGCATGCGCAGCTTAACCTCGCAAATCGATGATCGGCGCGGTTGTTGTTAATTAGCCACGAGCCCCTCTCATACTCATCATATTGTCTTGCCTACCTATAAGAGACCAAACAAACTTATCAGATGCTATGTATAATTATGCGATATAATTTAATGCTTTCGGGTGTGTGTCTGAAACCATCCATCATTTTTGCGAATTGATGCTGACCTTAAAGTATACAGAAAAATGTATCCCATCAAAAACATAAATGTGAAAATGGGAGACAAGTTCAATAATAAAAATATGCTTGGTTGTCGACTTCGCCGTCAAAAGCATTGAGATCTAAATGGGTGCCAAGTTCTGTAGATAATCCTGAAATTTATTTATAAGATCATGAAGCTCAAAATTGACCTGGCTAGTTTTTACCAGCAAACCAAATTTTTTGAAGAGTAGGATTATAATTATATTGACCTTACAAAATAAAAACAGTAACTTGGGTATTACATAAAGAAGATAAGTTAATTAGCCAAATATAAGATAACTTGTATGTGAAAACTAGCCAAGTCAAATCTTGAGCTTCATGGTCTTATAAATAAATTTCAGGATTATCTACAGAACTTGGCACCCATTTAGATCTCAATGCTTTTGACGGCGAAGTCGACAACCAAGCATATTCTTATTATTGAACTTGGCTCCCATTTTCACATTTATGTTTTTGATGGGATATCTATACTTTTTGTAAATAAATTATTATTATTTATCATTGAAAAGTGATCTGTAAAAGTTTTACGCTGTATAGTTTTCTTTTTTTTGTACTATTTTCTACATTTTCTTGAACGTTAGAAGTATATCGAAAGTCCTTCCTTTTACTTTTTTTTTATCATTATTTGCCTGTTAGGAATATTTTTATTTCCCACTGGAATCAAATAATCTGGTATATAAAACCATAAAAGCGACATTTTATCATAGAATCATGGAACCTATATTCCTTTGTGAAAAAAAAAAGATTTTGCTATTATAATTTCGCTAGGTTATAAAAATCGATTGTTTGAAAAATATTTCAAATCGTAAAAATTCACTGTTTTCTGACTTTTTCCTTTGTATACACGCAATTACCCAGCTGGACGCCAATTTTCAAGTTTCTAGGTCATCTGGAAGTGGGTTAGGTTTTTGATCTATATGTCAGTCAGTGTTAAAAATGCCGATTTTGTTTTTGATCTATATGTCAGTCAGTGTTAAAAATGCCGATTTTTAGATGTTAATATCTCAATAAATATCTAAACTGTTTGAGCTATATTTATGAAATTTGGGATTATAGTTAATCTCAGGGGTTTTAATAAATCAACCAAATTTCATGTGTTTATGTTGAATAGATTTTGAGTTATTAAGGGCTCAAAAGTGGCTTCAAATGGTTCGTGTAATATAACACACGGCTGCTGCGTCGCCAGTTCCTTTTTCTTTGAACTTGGCTTGACACGCTACCGCGTGTCTAGATATTCTATTTTTTTTGTGCTGCTATGGGTACTGCTAACACATGGGCGCGTCACATATAAATATGGGGTGTAAACAAAGAATGGGTTTTTTGGTCTACCCCGCCTCTTACAATGATTGATATATCAATACAAAGGTTATTTTAAGTAGAATCTTTTATCGTATTACAGCTACTGTCAATTATTAGTATTTATGGAGTTAAAGCTCATTAAATGTAACCATTTGAAAACTATGTTAACGCTCATATATTTCGAAGCTTTTTTTTTTTTTTTTAAAAACGTTGCCCCACACTAGGATTTCTCCTGTATCGTGGGTGCGTTTACAGACACAAATCTTCACATGCACAAACACCCAGACCCGGAACAACTATCTGTAGGCCATACAAATATTTGTTCCGTGCGGGAATCGAACCCACGACCCGCAGCGCAGAAGCCAATCGCTTAGCCACTGCACCAAACGTGTCGTCAATATAATCTTTGTCATAATAATTATTTAAAATACCTATCTAAGTAACACATGACGCCTGAATTTCCCGAAGAGGTAGGCAGAGGTGTATAATGCACCCACGTCTCGCCACTTTTGTTTAAGCCCCTTCTTTTTCTTCACACCATCTATTATTTTCAAATAATATGATAAGAACGTAGCGATACTTTAGTATAAGTAACAAAAAAGAAGCAAATTGTGATAGTATGGATGTAACGATTTTTCACTTTAAAGGAGTTAGTTATAGGTAACTTTGAAAATACTAACTATTAACATTAGTTGTGTTTATATCAAATGTTTTACATAAAAAGACTGTTCTAATGACATACCACTCATTGCTTGAGTAGGAGTCGAGAGGAAATTGTGATAGTATAGATATATATATATGATTTTTCATTTTAAAGGTGTTACAACTCCGAAAATACTAACAATTGACATTAGTTGCGGTAGTATCAAATGTTTTACTTAAAAATACCTTTCTACCTTTCTAATGACATATCACTCATTGCTAGAGGAGGAGTAGACCAACTTCTAAACATTACGCCCATTCTCCTTTTACTTCCCTCTGTTTACCTCCATAGGAGTTAATTTCTAAAAATCCTTAAATTGTTGATTTATTATTTGCTACAGAGCTAAATTGTTGCCAATTTTACAGCTAACCGAGCCATGTAATAAATCAAATAGATGAAGTAGGTACATTATTATTTCAGTGATCCATTGCCACTCCACACAAAATATTTTTCCTCAAATCTTAATTATACACATACTCATTTTTGGGTCATTATTACTCATCGTGTGTACATAATGCTGACTGTTTCACGAAATTATTTTGGTTTTAAAACGTAGATTTCAGGGCCGTTTTTCAAGCAGGTCAGGTAGTAGGAGTAGTGACCAACCGTTTCGTGGTGTCAAGTGTGTAGCTAGTGTTTTTTTTGGCGAGGGATGATTTCGATAGCTTCAAGGATACGGTAAAATTACTTCTCCTATTCTAATATGGTGGGCTTATATAAATGTAAGAAATTTGCCGTGTCCGTAATTATAGGTTCGTTTTGCAAGTGTGGATCTACCGCTCATGCGACTGGTTTTCGTGCTTTTCATACTACATAGGTATGTGCTCGTATCTGTTTTTACATTACGGTGAATTGCCCGATCATTGAATTTATAATCTACCGGGTCCGAAGTTCTGGCAAACTTTTAGGTACCGTAATACAAAGATCATCTAGGCTCTAAAGAATCTTTGTACTTCATTACCTAGTACTGGTCTAAGCCTAGTCTTCTTCTTCTTCTTCTTCCTGCCCTTATCCCACACTAGGTGGGGTCGGCACAACATGTATTTCATAAATCCATGTTGTTAGAGGTTTTGGCTTATTGTTTTATGACCGGTCTAAGCCTAGTACCGAAGAGAAATAATTTTCATTTGTTTGTAGGTAATAGCAATATGCTACGGCGATAGGTACTCATAAATATTTAATTAAATAACTAGCCGTCATTAAACAAATAACTGTGTGTATTAAGATTTGTGGAATAATAATTTGTATGGTGGGGCGTTGTAACTAGCGTTACGACTTGACGACTTTTATTACCCTTGACGACTTTTATTGAACAAACTGTGTATCTTAGTAACCATCGTAGTGTCGTTTATATCGTTACCACACCGCAATCTGGATAGTGTGTGGGACAGTCTGTAAACAACAGCCTATCATAACTAGGTCACTGTGAACTGCTAGCACTGATGCAGGAAGACTTCAAGCATGTCCTCCAAGCGTCCGTGCAGAAGCAATGGGAGGAAGTTCGTCGAGCTATGTCTGCGTTCACTTACTTCGATGCACTTGATGAGGTAAAATTGTAACTTATAAGTAATTATATAGTACCTATTGTATGTTACGAAAATTTTATAAGCAGTTAGTCTAGATTATGTTACATTTTGCTTTCTTCCTACTCCAGGTGGCTCGACGCGAGGGTTGTATAGTGGCTAAAATGAAAGCATACAATGTTGATGACATTATCTTGGGGGATGGAGTGGGAATACCTAATTTCGTTTACTTCATCCTGTCCGGTCGCTGCCAGATGATTGAGACCCTCCAAGTGACCGTCACACAACGATTGGGACGTACTTCTTACGCACTTTACGATCCATATGTACGGTGTTTTAAAAAAATATCATTTTTTATTTTAACACATCTCAAAATGTTATTTAGCAATTAACCATAGACTTTTTTAAATAATTCATGTAATTTAAGGTTCCAAAAGAAGAAAGCGAGCAGGACCTTGATACGAAATATTTTGGTGCTTATAAAGATCTGAATAAAAGTAAAGACATTCAGTCCCCAGCTGATGAAAAAGATCTTTCGGCGAGTCGATTAGGTTCTAAACGTTTAGAAAGTATATTGAGGTATCCAGATCCAAAACAAGAGAGAAGTAGTATCATTAAACAAGACAGTGTTAAAACAGAAGAATCTGCAAATAGTATTCATTCACCAGGCATAGATACATCTGTAACCGCAGCCATATCAACACTTAATGCCATAACTGAAGATGGAGCCGAACCTCCGTTAGCTGAGTCTTCCACAACCACATATGAAATGCTGTCCATGGCACATACTGAACAAAAACGGGACTCCGTGAGGTAGGATTGGTATAATAAATCAATTAGGTACCCCATACCTTAGTAGAAATAAAGTGTATTTTTGTGATATAATTACAGGTTTAGTATCGGACCACCACTAATACCAAATTTTCGGACTTACTTCATGCAGGTATGTGGCTTCATTAATAATTGCGTAAAGAAGAAAATAACCCGAGTTTACCAATGTTAGTAGAACTAGAATAATTCGCAATGCTCACACAAGCGTTAGCGCTAATATCAACGCTCGGATATGCACGCCTCGTTTTGTATGACTACTCAACGCAGCATTATCGTAGCGTCACCGTTGTCGTGTGAATGATTTTTAAGCGTTTATATACTGAGACCGCCGTGTATATAGCCGTATAGGCATAATATTATTATTTATAACTTTTCTGTTGAAGACCGTGAGGACGGCACTACATAATGTCAAGATACTGATATTCCGAATACCTATATGAAATTCTCAGGTGTGTCGATACTACCCCGGATCAACGTTTGGCTTCGGTGAGAATATGCGAGATCGTCGGATTATTGCAATAACTCCAGTCGATTGCATGCTGATGCCCAAAATATGGTTGCTGCAACGGAACACTGCTAATATCTGGTCACGTATACAGCACTTCCTGGAAAAGAAGGTATAAAATATTGTAAAAATATATTTATGAGCCCGTACACCGTACTTACACCGAGTATCATGCTGAATATGAGCTATACAATGAGGGATCATTGAGAATGTTAATCATCACGCTTAGCAGAGGAAATTGTGATCATATTACGTTGTTATTGTTAATCTTCATCTGAAAAGTGAAAAATCTGTAATTTTCTGACATCCTAGTGTCATCAGATTAAGAGTGTTGATATACGCACTTGGCTGTGTGACTAATGTTTTATTTATTCATGGGGGCATGGAAGTGCCCCTGTCAAAATCGAAGATGCACGGCCGTACACCGTTTTCTCGAAGCAACTCTAATCACTTTTAAGCCCCCTATATCTTAGTAACTTATGAGAGCGAAAGCCTGAAAACCGTTACAGAGTGCAGTTAAACTAAAACAGCTTAAAATATTTGCCATCAAAGTTTCGTTATTTCGACACACACACACACACTCACTCATTCTCCCGATCATCAAAATTCTAAGGTACTAAGCAGACCCATAAACTTGATATTTGGCATAATAATCATTTTACTGTTTTATAACATGTCGATGTTGGTAGGTTTAGTTATGAACCTTTAGAATCTCATCCCGCAGTTTTTTTTGCCACAACTAAACCAGACGAGATTTCGGTAAGTTTTATTGGATTTTCCAGTTCATCTTGGGAAATTCTCATTTGCAGTCCTGGAGAATAAATTATGCCTGGTAACTGGCGATTGGTTCATCCCAATAAAATATCAAATCAAACCAAATACCTTCATCTACTAGCGAATTGTGAGTGCACGGTCTATGCACTACTACCCCTCCGGTAATATACAGTCACGTCACGCCTGCATTCCCCGGTGGGACAGTTGAGGTGCACTCACATTTTGGCACTTATACCAATAAGCATCTAATCTAATAGTTTTTATTTTATGAGACAACATAATCTATATCAAGGATAGATAAAAAACTATAAAGTATTAAATACATATTTCGTTTTCTTAGATACCAACAAAAAAGCAGCTATTTGAAGATTTCGTCGCAGAACGTCGCTGGCAGGAATTCCGCGATCAGCTCGTGGGAGACGTAGTGGCTCGATCCAAAACCGTCAATACGACTTCCTTGCATGATGTGCCGTATTCAATACGCATGGAAGAGATGATAGATATTTAAATTCTTTGTGTTCATTGTTGGTGTCATTAATATACATTTTTGAGTTTTGAATCTTATTTTCAGTTGTTGTTTTTTTCAGTTTGGCATGACTTACTGAAAAAAGGGTGTGTAGGTCTGTAATATCCGTACTATACTGTAACTCTTAAATTTAATAATGCCCCCGACATTGTAATGTGGTTCCCCGACCTTAAAAGCGATTGATATTAATGCGGTGAGAAAGTGCTTTCTATAACGACTAATACGAGTAGTCATTGCGGAGTGCCGATCACCACCCTGAGCCGCCTTCAAAGTCCTTCTAGTCAAAATAAGTTACGAGACGAAATGGATGGGTCTGTCTGATTGTTAGCTATTTGAAGTAAGTAGTGTTAACAACCTTTCGATCCAAACCCTCAATAAGATCAGCTCAATGGTAACCTAATATTATATTGTCACTAGGTTTGCATATACGAGTATGTTAGAAATTTCAAGTCAATCGGACGAACGGAAGTGAAATAAATACCCATTGTTTGGCTGAAATCCCTGCACCAACAGTGAAAAGAGCTGTTCATTTTGAAACGGCTATACCGATTTCGAATTCTAGCCTATAACCATCTCGATTAAACCAGCTGTCAACCATAAAAAACCTCATCGAAATCTTTTCATCTGATTGGGTGCTAAAATGCCACAGAAAGACAGACATTTTCGTCGATGGTCAAAAATTGCGTTGTATACTCGATGTCTTCCGACCAATACCGGCCGAAACCCGGCACTGCGGGGCATCACAAATTGACTTCATCACCTCCCAGAACCAGGTCGGCTCCATCTCCGGATTAGAATAATACAACCTATAATAATCTTAGGTAGTTCCTTACCTACTATCAAGTAACGATCGTGCGATAAAAACTAAGAAGGCTGGTTGTGGTCACAGAGTTATTTATAGGCAATAGGTACGTATTTGGATTATGGAGGAGGCGGAAGCCCCGTGGATCAACGTATTTTTTTATGTTCATAAATGTTTGAACTTAGGAATCGATGGGAAATCTTGCAGTGACTGGTCTGAGCCCTGATTCATAACATTTCGACAAGCCAGTTGTCGACCGATTCGTTTTGTTACCTCGTTTTGTCTACGACTCTGGTAACGAGAGAAAACGAGATAACCGTTCGTTCCGTTCGTTATCGAAACGTTCTGAATCAGGAGGCTTGTTATCAGGAGGTGTTTATCTACAAAAACACACGTTAGCTCATGCATGATCAGCCAGGCTTTTTCTAATTATGTTGGGGTCGGCCTCCAGAGCAACCAGAACCGAGTAAATATCAGATGTTTTCAAGGAGGGACTGACATCTGACTGCTGTAATTCAATTGCGTAGGAATACTAATACATGAAGGTTATATTACCTAGCTGTCAGACTGTTCTCGGGCTTGTGACTGTCTATTTAGCGACGTCAGTAAACATGTTACCCGAGGCATGGAACCTGGAGGGGTTCCGATGTGTATAGAGCGGTCTCCCATTCAAGGTCTGACTACAGCCAGATTTGCTTATCTTCGATCAGTCGATCTGCGACGTAATTATTTAGCCATAAGCTGCAACAAAAAACGAAAACACATTTCAGGTGTAATTATTTACCTAATTATTAGTATTGATTGAACATTGATCCTGATGTACTAGTAAAAATGAGGTACTCTATGTGTATAACCTCAACACTATTCAAAGGCATTAATGCGCATGCGTATATATCAGGACACCATGATGGCGTCTCGTAACCAAGGCAACCGGTTTTGGCGGGAAGCGCCCACGCTCGCGGGTGCTCGCGGCTATGGCAGCTAATCCATTGGAGACATTTATACATCAAACGGCTTACGGCGAACGGCGATAACTAAAGCATTCGACCGCAGTGCACCGCGACGAGCGACCGCCGCGCTATACGACGACAGCCACGGCTGATCGAAAATTCGCGATTGTTAACAGAATTCTAACGTAAATAAATAAACTAGCCTAGTACTTATTACGAAAATAAAACTTAACGATTAGATTTACCGAATAGATTAATATTCGAACCAAGTGTCGTCTGATTAGACTCTTATTGTTCCTACTTGTTGAAATCAGAACAGCATTTGGCAGGTGAGTCAACTCCTACTTTATACATTTATCTGTAAACAGATATTTACTTACGTTAAATTCAAAATTATGCTGATTGGAGCTCATATTATTTTAAAAACTGAAGTAGGTCCTGAAACACCAATCATAGGTTTAACTTTTTCACAGTTGGTAATTAGTTATAAAAAACACATTAAAATTAAAGTAGGTACACGTTAAACTAACTGTCGGAGCTTAATATATTTTATGGGATTTTCTCTTCTCGTAATAACGATTGTCCTAAAATGACTACCTATCCATAAAGCGATTCACGCACATAAGTTGCAAGTTATCTTGCTGATAATGTAGATGATGGTGACAAAAACTGAAAGGAGTATACTCGGCTGGTTTGGTCATGTTGAGAGCATGAACAAAAGGAATTTATAAGGCGGATGTCAGTGTAAACGCCGCTCCGGTAGATGACACCCTAGAAGGACATCATCGATGTTATTGGTGATGTTCTTTATAAAGGACAAGTGCGTCTCAACCGGCGTGCGTGTATGACAAGATGTATGAACGTGGACGAAGCGAAAGGAGTACTTGCTGATTTAGTGAATTTCATGGAACAAGTATTAAGTAGGTAGGTACCACCCAAACATCATATTATGCAAGTTTAATTTTAAGTTTCATTCTACACCTATGTTTAGCTAGCTACTTACGTGCCGTATGCACGCGCAGCGAGTTAAGTTGGCAGGATGCGGGAGACGCGAGGGGAATTTACTTCGCACGTAACTTGCTGAAAATAGGATGGCAGTCTATTTAAGCCCGATTCTCACACACTTAAGTTCAGTAGCAAGTTACGTAGAAACCCTTCTTTGGACGCATACTTATTGTCTAATTAAGTAATTAGTTGTCGCTAAATAGACTGCCATCCTATTTTTCCAGTCAGATGGACCGGCGACCTAAAGAAGGTAGCTGGGGTGAGTTCAAAGAAACTTACGCATTAAACTTGTGCATAGCCAGCTCGATAGCTCGTTGACTGATTTTGAGTTTCAAAGTCAAAGTCAAAGTCAAAGTCAAAGTTTTTTATTTCAAATAGACCAGATTTCAGGCACTTTTAAAACGTCACGACTAGGTGCACGGTTCCAAAAGGTAGGTTCTATGGAGAAGAGCCGGCAAGAAACTCCATGAATACTCTTTTTAAAATAGTAGTTCATTACAATTCCATTACAGTAGTATGAGAAATAGAATGAGAATAATGCAGGTTAATGTAACAAATAAACTCACATAAGAGTAACAAATAGAAAAATATGCCTTCTATGATTGCCATAGCAGTTAAGAGCTGACCAGTCCCGACAGACGGCACCCGTTCACGAGCATGACGTGCACATCCGCATCGGTCAGCTCAACCATATTATAGGGAACTCAACGACCGGATAAACAACGCCACCATCAGCAAGACATTTAAGTGAGCATGACAGACTCATATTACTAGACAATAGGCAGTAATATGATATGATTATAAGCGTATCACTAATAGCTGCATGATGCTCATACTTTACAGTTTGGAATGAAGTATTGTAAAGCGATATTATTAAAATAATAACTATAATACAAAAACCTATTTTGCCAGTCCAGATAAAGTCCAGACATTGTAGTATACAAACTATGCGAGTGAAACGATGTAGGGCAACGTTTGGAATGGTCTTTTGAGGAAAGTGTCATAGCAGTTTCGAGTTGACCTGTCCTAACTGACGGTACATCTGCTTCAATCATCGCGGAGCTCAAACCTTATTTTAGGGAGCTCAACAACCCGACCGCTGCACGACGCTATCAATCAGCTGGACATTTGGGTGGGTCACAAAAAAAAAAAAACAAGAACCGCCAAACGTTTACAAAATTCGTGTATATAGCTACCCTACATGGTACTCACATTCACAATTTATTAAAAATGTAACGTAAAAAATGAGGCGATGGTAAAATAATAATAATCATTGAAAAAAAATAATTCGATTATAAATGTCAAAAGGATAAAATAAAAAATAATAATGTTATGAAATAATTACAATGATGCGTCTGTGACAACAGCGAGCGGCTCAATTCCAAGCATTTTTATCGTCCATATAATCTTTAACGTTATAGAAACCCTTTTCGCATAGTTTCTGCTTTACATAGGACTTGAATTTATTAAGACTTAAGTCTTGAATATTGCTTGGAATCTTGTTGTAAAAGCGTATACTTTGGCACCTAAATGAGTTACTAATTTTTTGGAGCCTAGTCATTGGTAGGATAAGCTTATTTTTATTTCTAGTATTGACGTTATGGATGTCGCTGTTCTTAGAGAACAAACTGATATTTTTCTTTATATAAATCAAATTTTCATAAATATATTGAGATGCGACCGTCATTATACTAACTTCTTTAAATTTATCCCTCAGTGAATGCCTAAAACTAAGGTTATAAATTGCTCGAATAGCTCTCTTCTGCAAAACAAAGATAGTTTGAATGTCGGCAGCATTTCCCCACAACAAAATGCCGTACGACATAACACTATGAAAGTAACTAAAATACACTAATCTGGCTGTCTCTACATCAGTTAGCTGGCGTATCTTGTAGACCGCGTAAGCTGCAGAACTGAGTCTTTTCGACAATTTATCTATATGTGGGCCCCACTGCAGTTTCGAATCTAAAGTTATACCCAAGAACATAGTGGTGTCCACAAGATCCAACTCGTCTCCATTTATTACTACACTGGTTTTCACCGTCTTAACATTAGGTGTCAAAAATCTGATACATTTAGTCTTTTTCTCGTTCAAAAGCAAGTTATTAACATTAAACCAGTGCACTACTTCAGAGAGAGCGTTATTTACATCGTCCGTAACCGGCTGCTGCCGTTTAAGTTTAAATAATAGTGATGTATCATCTGCAAATAACACAATCTCCTGATTATCTTTTATAAGATAAGGTAGGTCATTTATATAAACGAGAAATAGGAACGGGCCGAGAATTGAGCCCTGCGGAACGCCCATTGTCACAACAGACCCCGGAGATCTCTTCCCATTGATGTCTACTTTCTGGATCCTATTACCCAAATAAGAAATAAGTAGATTCAGAGCAGTATTCCTAACTCCGTAGTGATGTAATTTCCTGACCAATGTATCATGAAAAACGCAATCAAACGCCTTTGACAAGTCACAAAAGATGCCTAAAGCATCATGTGAATCCTCCCAGGCATTAAAAATATTAGCTAAAAGCTCAACACCAGCATCAGTTGTAGAGCGACCTCTTGTGAAACCAAATTGTTTCCTATGTAACAAATTATTTTTATAAAAGTGAGTTTGCAGCTCATCAAGGATTAATTTTTCAAATATTTTACTGAAGGTGGGTAGCACAGAAATAGGTCTAAAGTTAGTGGGATCAGATGTGCTACCCGATTTAAATAAAGGTATAATCTTACTACTTTTCATTAAGTCAGGAAATACACCACATTCAACACATTTATTGTAAATTACAGCTAACTCAGGTGCTACTGTGTTGATAATAGATTTTGTGACCTCAACGGAGTTACCCCAAAGATCGGCGGTCTTTTTGACATTAAGGGTATTGAAAATTTTTACAATATCTTTACCACTTACATATCTAAAATTGAATTCATTGTTGCATATTTTCACATTTTCTTTCAATAGAGATTCGGCAACAGTGGGGGATGACTTCAAGGATTTAGTCGTTGAAACTGGAATGTCCGTGAAGAAGTGTTCAAATGCTGTGGCAACTTCTAAGTCTGATTTAACTGTCTTATTTTCAATTGAAAGGCTATAGTCACTACTTCGATTCTTGACTCTTCCAGTCTCATTGTTGATTATATCCCAAGTCGTTTTAATTTTGTTATTACTTTTCTTAATTTTTGAACTTAAGTAACGAATTTTGGCCATAAGACAAACTTTTTTAAATAATTTTGAATAATCTCTAACATACTGACAAAATTCTTCACTATTATTATAGCTTTTTTCTGCATATAACTCATAAAGTGTTTTCCTACTTTTATATATACCTATAGTTGCCCATTCACTGAAGGTTGCAGTACCTTTAACTGAGATCTTCTTGGGGATAAAGGTTGAGTTAAATTCTGTACAAAACATGTTAAAAAATGTATTGTATAACTCGTTAGGATCATCACTATAACACAGGTAAGGCAATTTGTTAATAAGTTTATTTTTAAATCCATGTTAAAGTTATATCCATGTTAAGGTTGTAATCCATGTTGTTTAAGTCCATGTTTGTGGACTATTCCAACTGTTTGTCTCCATGTTTCGGCACCGTAGGTCATGGCAAGCAGGACGCACTGCTTGAAGGCATAGGCGACGAGAAGACTGTCAAGTTTGCTAAATGCAATGAAGTCCAAATGGATACCTATGTCGACATGTTCCTGTACAACTTTGAGCGCCGTCTCTTCGAAGAAGACTGTCTCGGTACATTTGTATTGAATATGACCTTGGTGTTGTCCAAGTTCATGCCTTTACCGATATGTTGAAGGGCTCCTTTCATGGTGTGCAGCATTTCGCCCAGTTTATCCAGTGTCTCTGCCATTATAAAACAAGAATGTGAGATGTACTCACAGTTTACGTTTACCCTGTCCAGCCCAGTTTCTTGGAGACGTCTTCCAACATGTTGGTGAACAGTTTCGGGGAAGTTACATCCTTGTTTCACCTCTCTGCGTAGTTGGATTAGTTTTGTCTTGTGGCCCTGGAGCCAAAAGTGGTTGGTAGTCCACAAATGCTAAACAGGCGGCTAATTTTAATCTTCTGGACGATCCGCCGAACATAAGGGATTTAGTCTACGGTGGTGTAGTGTTTTCAAAACCTCGGCTTGATAGATTTATTTGACGATTTGTGACAACCCTCGTGGACAGCTTAGGTATATTAATATGACTAGCCCTCTTATTACGAAAGATGGACTAAGAAAAACCTCTGTTTTAAAATAGTTCACTCTCTTTTTGTTATATGACGTTAGCAAGTGATGGGTATATTATAAATCTGGGTTTACCTTAGTCTTGGTTTAAACCACTTTTTGTAATAAGCGCCTATAGCGCTAGGAGGCATTGTAGTTCTTCAGCAAGGTTTTATCGCCTTTTTGGGTGAAAAGAACCACCGTACTCCCACTCCACGCCTCCTGTGTAGTACCTTCTTGAATGACAGAGATAAAAAAACTAACAAGCTCTTATGAATGTGGATGAAGCGAATGGAGTATGTAAGGGTCATAGCATGTGGCCTTCTATAGTTTCTGCCTATCCCCACGGGAAAAAGGCGTGATTTTATTATGTATGTATGAGCATTTTAGGCCTGCCGATCAAGATTCTCGGCGTGAGCTAGACTCTCGGCGTGAACTGGGCTCTTCGGTCAAAGTTACTATGTAGAAACCACTAGTCTCACGGTCTTGTGGCATACAAAATACAAATATCCATAGAAACCTTCGACATCATCAAGCATCTCATTTTAGAGGTGACTTGTTATTCTGTTTTCTAACACAAAATTAACATTTATTCTTAAATGGTAGGAAACTTTGCTATCAGAATTTTAAAATATTGAAGTAATTAATATAAATAACACGGTTTATTGTCATCGCTATATATAAAAGAACTATATTAAAAAAAGTTTATAGAGATTCGTCATGTGTATGTTCCCATTTTTTTGATTGGCAATCAAGCTGACGGCATTCCTGATAGGAAGTGGTTACCGACGCCTATATGTATACAGCTACAACACCAAGAGGATTGCTGATGCGTTGCCAACCTTAGAGAAAAAGTTAGAAATCTCACGTGCCTGTAATTTCACCGGCACCCTATACCCTTCAAACCAGAACACAGTAATGCTGTTTGGTGGCAGAAATAGGTATGGTGGTGGTAGTATTTCCCCAGACAAGATGTATGTGTGGTGCGGGCCCATAGGCTGCAACCTATTGTATATAGCCTATGCTTAAACGCGAAACAATCTCGCGGGAAAAATATAAGAAAATGAGATGACATCAGACAAGAAGATAATAAACTTAAAAAACTTAAAAAACATTTATTAGAAACTATTTAAGGGTAGGTATTAAGTTGTATATAGGTTATAGATGTACCTGATTATGTTTACTGTAAGAGAGACTCGACGATCTCACAGTTAAACTGCGTAAGCAGTTTTGTGGGGCAATGTACCTAGCTTTAAGAAATTTTAAGTGAATAAATCATTAATTTATTCATTCATTCATGCAAATGAATACCAAGGAAAAATATATAAGTAGATTTTCGTATACTTTGTAGGCCAAAATCAAGGTTGTAAACAAGTTTCATAAGAGAAACTATTGTTAAACAATCTATAATCTTCTTATTCTTATCCCATAATCTTACGTTGTCAGCCTTTTTATACTTACAAGGACTTTTTGCTAAAATGTTTACAATAAAAAAGGATGTTAACTCAATCTCTACACACTTAACTCAATTGTCAGTCAGTTGTTTTAATAGAATAATCTTCCTATTGTGCCACACAAGGCTGACGGTGTGCAAAGCATTTTAGAGCCTGCTTTTGTAAATAATGTAGGAAGATATTGTTATTACTGAAATAATATTTACATGTAGGTATGTGTTACGAGTGGTTTCGGTTGAAAATTTATTAAAGGTGCTATAAAAGTTATGTAGATACTCTTAGACTATTTCTACGTGCCATTATTAAAAGATTTTGTAAACTTAATAACCAATACAGCGTTGATTATTCAATACATCACTGTAGGGCCCGTAGAATAGAATAGAATAGAATATACTTTATTGTACACCAAAATTGTAACACAGCTCTTATACAATAACAAACATAAGTAACCCGTAAGTAATTAAATAGGCTAACTTACTATATATTACATAATCATACAAGTTACATTATACCGGTATCCGAGAAGTGTGACGACAGACTTAACTACGTCAGTTCTATACTCGTAGATTACCGAGACCGTATATATCGAAGTGTTACATTAGCTCTTATACTGCGTATCTTCGTTATGATGGTGAACGCTCCAGTATTTACATACATGTGTCAATTAGTTCACGAGTATTGTTACTTATTGGTTTGTCAATCAATTAGCACATATTAACGGAGATCTAAGAACGTAACGTGACAGAAGTTTCTTCCGTATGTCACACAAATTATTAGAACATTTATTCGTCTATTGATTAGTAAGAGACTTTATTGTCAGCTTTGGCACGCGAATTGACCCAATATTCATATCGATATTATCAAAGGATCTGTGTTTACTATCATAGGCTTGGTTGTAATAACAACCAACGACCTTAACATTTCGACCTCACAGCAAAATGTTTCCTGATGATGTTGTAATGAAATGCATGCGCTCGTCGCGAACGAAATAGTCGATGACGACATTCTCGGCCCCGGCCGGCAGCCTGCTACCGGACAGGTTATCGGCAAATGAGCTCAATTGAGACAACACTTGTTCTGATAAAAGGCTGTTATTGGATAACTGAAGCTAGACAACCGTGTACTTACATTCAATGTCAAATTAATGAATACTAAGTTATCAACGTCTATAGGTAATATTATGTTTACAAAGAATGCTATACCTATAACAGTAATCATGAAAAGAAATAACAATTTGCGGTTGAAGGTACAAACAAGAACAGCCTTGAAGAGTTTGCCATAATATAAAGAAAAAGTATCACGCAAGGACAAAAATGGCACCAAAATAAAGCATCATAAACATAGTTTGTTATATATGACAGAAAAACCATTCATGTAAAAGTTTGAACATTCGCGAAGGCTTCAGGACACAGCAAACGGCCCAAATACAATTTTATTCATTTTTCACGACGACAGTGACTCGTACGAGCTGGCACTGAATTAGCTTTTCTTTCAGCCCGTGATGAGTTCAATATACTTACTTTTTTATACATAGTTGCTATTGTTGCATATAGGTATATTGGAAATATATTTATGGAAGTTACTTGTATTAAAGATATTATATGTATAGGTATAGATGACACCTATTTGAACAGTTAGTTTGGTAACAAATAACAATAACAGACATGTAGATATCAGAGATATGCAAAACAAATATTCTTATTCTTCCCTTAATTTATTTTCTATTCCTGAGACATAATATTTTTATTTTTTCAATAAATGTGTTGACTATTACAAACAAACTATTCATATATTCACTTGTACCTACGATTTTTTAAAGGTATGTACCGATTGTTATTATTTAGATTCCCGTGGTACCAATAGTGGCGTCAAACAACAAGCAGTATAAATTACCAGCAGAAAAGTTTAGTTAATAACTAGACTGATTATTTCCCCCAATTTCTATATTTTATATCCACAGGGCATCGATCGGCTTATTAACTATCTGAGCCCTGAAACTTACCCGGTTTCTGTATAAGTTGGAATTTCTGTGGTTATTAATAAAAATTAAATAAAAATATTGGAAGGACGGTGGAAAGATTTATAACGCTACGCTTAAAAAAGTGATGGAACAGTAAAACTTTACATACCTATTTAATTTTGAGGTAGGTAGGTGTTAGAATTAATATTGCTGAAAACACTTTGGCAATGTTATGTAGTGGGTAAATTGCTACACTTTGTGTTTGATAAAAAAACATAAACATAAATAGTTATAAATCCACATTATTGCACACCATGAAATTCAAATAATTGTGTACAATTTTTATTGTAATATAAAACATAAAAATTATAATTAGTACAACCGGCGGTCTAATCACAATGCGGCTGTCCCTTGCAAACAACCATTATAGAAGGCGTTAAAGTTTTTTTTTGTAATGTTTAGTAAAAGGGCAGCTAATTGAAAGGATATACTCAATTGTATAATAATCTGATTGTGATTCGTAGTGTGCAAAGCGAAGGAATAAAATAAATCAGTATCTACCTAACAAACCTGTCACTCAGGCTCTAGGGATGTGGGCGAGCTATGGAGGCGTCTCAATGAGTAACCCAACTAGTTTTACCTTATAGGTACATTGTGTATGATGACAATTGATATCATGAAATGATCGCTATTGTTTCCAAAAATTAAAATAATACTTCGATGATATAGACATTCTACAATAATAGGTACCTCATTTATCATTCGTAATGAATGTAACGTCATTGAGGATATTTTTTGGCATACAGAATAAGTATTACGTAACCATTTTCAAGGTTTGATTTGGATATCCCTACTACGCTTTCTCGAATTTCATTATTATACACATAAATAACATCACGCCTGTATTCCCCGAAGGATTGGGCAGAGGTGTTAGTAACACCCTCATTTCACCGTTATGTTTAAGTCCCATGTAGGTAATAGGGGACGAGCCTATTGCCATTTTCATTATTAACTGCACATTATTATCAATTTTATAGAGTGCGTAACATTTTAATAATTCTGTGCTTTTTAACAACGAATTAAATACTTACCTATCCAATGTTATTTAAGTCACAGACCATTGTGGTTGGTACAGTTAAAATATAGATCCGGTTGTTAAATATATGTAGGCTCGACTCGCATTCTAACTTATGTCACGTAAGCTGCTTAAGGAGTAACAACTTTCTACGATACCTAGATTTTTACGAAACGAGAGAATCCAGCCATATAAAGCTGCAAGAATGGCACGATTTTTTTCTTTCAAAACTAGGTATTTTATTTAATTTGTTATTGTTTGTTCCTCAAACTAATAAAGCGAATAATTTGGTACGCTGATGTAGAAAGTAATTATCGTGCAGGACTTATAACGACTTTTTAATTATTTTGACATTTCAGTCTTGGTGAGTTTCTTATTGATTCTCAAGCTAAAATTAATGTTATAATTTTCTTCTATACATCTATACATACCTATAATAAATCTGTAGGTTTGGCGTGTCCGTACATTGGAAATATTTAAAAAAATTGCGGTGCGGTTAAAGGATAACCAATCGAATCCAATTCGATTATTTTTGGAACTTTTATCTATTTATCGATTTGTCGGTTTATTTGTGCACGCCGCACGTAAAAAGTACTGTCTCAATGCGGTTGACCTTAATAGATAAATATTGTGCATATCTCGAAGAAACATTTAGTTTTTGTTTCATCATAATCGATTCGCTAAATCAAAAGTTATTAGAATTTAAAGTTATCAAGAAGAAATTAGCATCATTTGTACCATATTTGCTCAATAGATGGCGTTATGTGTATGTTAAATCGCGAAATAGATATAAATACAAAATATTTTGTCTACTAAAAATCCTAATTCTCAAATCTAACAACTAAAAATCCACTCAGCCTAAACTGTTGGCAAAAACATGGCATCCGACGCTATGTGAGGTTTCTTTATAAATATAAACTAGCGGCCCGTCCCGGCTTCGCACGGGTGGACATTTTACCCGTTTTTGCAACATTTTTCCGTTTTTGCAACATTTTTCATTTATGCTCCGCTCCTATTGGTCGCAGCATGATGTTATATAGCCTATAACCTTCCTCAATAAATACACTATCCAACACAAAAAGAGTTTTTCAATTCCAACCAGTAGTTCCTGATATTAGCGCGTTCAAACAAACAAACAAACTTCAGCTTTATAATATCAGTATAGATGATAATACATATTCCACTGTTTTTTTAATGTATTTTTTATAGTTGTTAGAATAAAGAAAGATTTTAAAATACTCACCTAATTTCAGTTAAGCAAGTCGTAATGTTATTCTCCGACGTCTACGCAGACGAAGACACGGGCACAGCTAGTTACACATAAAATAATATACATAGGTACCGCATAGTTTCATAGAAGCTACCGACTTTCTTTCCGTAAAAGGCCTTAATGATCTATTTCCAGAGGATGGAGTTCCTTGTGCGCTGATAACAACTAATAGCGATTCGTTTGTCAAGCGTGATGATTGTGGATATCAAGAAATAGTTCGCCAAACTTCAATACAATTCAGTTTTTCCATATGGCTAGCAAAATTATAATACTCAATGTGGACACGAGCATTCACTAGACTGGAATATTTTTTCCTATAAACTGTCTGTGTTTAGATCCAGGGCGTATCCTGATAGATTTTGTAAAGTTTTAAGTTTGCTGATAATTTAGTTAAACAAATCACTTACTTAATTAAATAGGTGCAAGACGCTATCTTGACTCGTAGTCCATGAGTTGATGTGTTAATAAAACAAATAAATTAACGAAAATTAAAAGAGTGCGATCTTTTATTTAAGGAAAATTAAAAACATAAATAATAGACGTTTAAAGTTATAATGTTTATGCTTGGAAATAAATGTCAACTAACACAACCTCATTGATGTAAAAACAAATAATTTTTCTGTCACAGTTTTGACACATTATACACAAAATATTAAGTATATTTATTTTATTGAGAATTGAATAAACTGATTTTTCTATGAATTTATTAATATGAATTTTGTTAAATAAATCAAAATCATACTTTCATATACCTGCGTATTTAAGATTTTAATTAGTTATTTTTTTAACGTATGCTGTTGTGGTGAAGTAATTTAATAATGAGTAAAGCAACGCAATCGCGCACAATGAACACACAGAACCCGCAATACCCATCTACGTCGGCAAACCCAGGGGTTGCGAGCACTACAAGATCGGTAGCAGTATTATTATCCTAAATATCAACGTTTCCGCTCTAAATTGTTACAATCGTATTAACAAAAATAGTTTGTCCAAGCAATTGGGTGTAGTTAATTGTGTTCATTGAATACAATGTGTTCCAAATTATAATACCTATCCTAGGTAGGTACCTATACAGATACGAGTGAGACAATTATGGTCGATTTAATAAAGATTTTCCTAAAGGAAGTTTTCTATCACTTTTCACATAACTTCAGAAGACAATTTAAACACGATTAAATAAAACGGGAGTCAATAGGTATGCAGTATCAGAATACCTCCTTGTTTTAGCATCTGAAACAGTCCATGTTTGGTGGAGGAACGATCACGTATGACCGATTCCTATAATTTACGGTGCGTTATTGGTTAAAATTGAGACTTGGATCTTTACCAATAATGAAGCAAAGACCTCATGGTTTCGCATAGTAGACCCTCCCATATGAAAGTAGCTATTTCAGCTAAAATTAGCTTACGAGTCTATTTATATGCCCAGTTTGGCAATAAAATATGCTGCCGTTGGTAAGCAAAACGATTCGTTTTTGTTTATAGCAACCGAACGTTAGTCTGAAAAATCAACGTTGTATATACATGATTTTTATCTACGGCTCCACATCTTAGATTTAAATAATATACTATCCTTTATCACACATCTTATTTAGTTTTAACCGTGTGTAATGCTCGTGATATTATTCATTTTCCTGTCGATAATGATAAACAATATTTTAGGGATATTCAAAGACAAAGGTTGAACGCACTTTGTCGTCGTTGTCAAAGGGTGTATTGTACCCGTGCGAGGGTCCGATGGGAGTTCGGCAGAACGCGTGGACTCCAACAACGCGCCGGGGTCCGATCGCTGCCGAGTCATCCAGCCCAGGGCCTGCAGTCGTATCTCTCCCCTCACTTATAGGTAAAATAACGTGCCCACTTTATGTTCACAAAGTAGTTAGTAGTATAGTCTCTATGAACAATCAACACGTTTGGAAATTTTTATTTCATAGCCCGCTCTAGTGGGTGGCCTTTCACAGTGGTTCTTAATTTTTATAAATGACGACAATGTTAAAAAGTATTTAATGGTAAATTATAAATTGGAAGATAGGTACTATATACGTTTATTAATAAAACGGATTAATATAATTATGACGAACCAAATATTTGGAATTGTAACGAAGAAACTATTTTGTAACATTGACGCCATTTAGTGTACTCAAGTATCCGCATTATTAAGTAGTGGAAATTCCAGTGTCATGTCAAACAAAGATTGTTTAAAATGTAACATGAAATACTATGGTAATGTAATTTTAAAATATTATGTTTGCGTGGCCGTATACATAGCGCATAGTGTCGGTATGGTCATTTCTTTCGCCGCGTTATTTCGACCGGTATCGTTCACCTCTCAAGCGCTCATGCTTACGTCACCCATCCCACTCCGATAGAGGTTGTGTTTTGAGTTGTGAGATTATCGCTTGCGCACTACAAACCCGGCCTTGCTCGTCCGCTCTGTTGATAATACAAAGTGAGATCATACTTATAATGTTATTCGCCAAATAACTTCCCACATTTATTTCTATAGTAACTGAACTGGATTGAATAAAATTGTGTCTCGCATGTGTTACAACAACTACGGTTTCTATAAATATGTAAGTACTTCGGCATACACACTTCGATTCGCACCTTCATATACTTAAGTAATTCTCATTCTTGCTTCTTATAAACATTTTTAAAGGCATTTCTAGGAAATCTGATAGTCGCTTTAGTACATAATTGCTATTGGTAACGAACGTGGGCGAAAACATTGACCCTGTCCAAGGTGAGCTCTATCAGTGCGTGTGATATACAATATGTTTTGACATTGAGCAAGCGTCTCGCAAGTACCTATTATATATGTACTTATATATGTATTGTAGATTCTGCAAAATGAAGTCATTCAATGTGTTTACAAACAAACAGATTAAAGCTATAGTTATAGCGCCACATCAACATAATATGTATAAAAGAGAGTATAAATAAATAAATATTGGCAACGCATAAAAATGTTATTACAATAATCTTTATAGACACAAAGTCACCTAATTTGTAGGCACGCTTAAAATCGTAAGAAAATGTAATGATGTTAAAAATTCGAGAAGTACCTACTTATTCAGGAATCTTCTATAAATTAATGTATTTACAGGGCCGACACCGGTTTTACGCTTCTTGGGATTAATACCCAAAACTTGTCTCAAAATGTCTAACGAAGACGAACAAGCCAGCTTGACGCAGTACGATTTTAAGAACGTTTACCGGCTATAAATAGGCTACCTTATCTCTACCCGGTGTCGTAAGAGGGTACATATGGAATAGATCATGGCCAATAAGTTCGAAAGCATGACCAATTTCCTGATGTAAGTAAAGTGGACTTGGGTCAAATAGACCGAAGAAACGTTTTGATGTAGAAGAGATAAAACATAGTACAATATAATTCAAGTCACTTTATAAGTCACTACCTACTACTGGAAAGTTGTATTATGCCCATAAAATAGGAGGTGAGTTGACCTTATTTGTGAATTTTACTGTTTTCTAAATTCTGGTGTTTTATGCAGGTAAACCGCCGCCAGAATCTCGCAGAGCACGTGCTCCAGCTTTTACGTTCGGTCACAAACTTGATCCACCGGGCTCCAATTCTGCTAGGGCTGGCCCTGGACCTGCATCATACAACACAGAAGGAATGACAGCTAAAGGTTAGTTAGTTTCCACTTTTCTCCACAAAAGTATAAAAGAGAAATCTGTTGACACAATTGGGGCCGTTTAAGTGAATCGATGGCAGCAAAACCATACATAAATGAGTTGCGTGTTTAGTGGAAATTTTGCCGTAACTACTTACCAAATCGGCTGCCTACGACATTCACATGATTTGGGCGTCAAAGCGGTCGTTTTTAGAGCCTATAAATGTTGGCTTATAAATATTGTTTTTGGATATACATTAAAACATCAAAACTATTGGCACAGCTTCGATAACTTCGGTACTTATCTCAATTTTATATTACATCGTAAAAGTCTAAGTGAGCTCTTGACCGCCTAATTGTGACTATATTGATTTTAAATTGCTGGCCGCGCCCACTTGGCAGATACCATGTAACTACTAGAGCACATCCCATCTGACGACTGTGACGTGTAGAGCTATCGAATTTTCTTATTCTTGGCTCGTATAGAATCGTGGGTAGTCGTCCGCAATTGTCGTTTACTAGATAATTGCATGGTTTGCCTTAGCTTGAGCAAAACCGTTTATCTTGATATTGGCAATTATACAGTCTGCCGCCTACGAATTATACGCAGTAATTAGTTTATTTTTCTTAACTTGATCATTTGCAATCTTGTTTATAAACTCATACGATTATATCACGTGTATAAATGTATAAACAAAATCTGAGAACGTATTTATTGTGCTGCGGATTAAGGGCAAGGAGTATTTTTTCCAGAAAGTCTTTCATTATTTCTGTTTATATCGTGATTCATGCTGCGACATATAATAATTTGTAAGTGGGTCATGACTGCAGTCTGATTTGCATAAGCGATGTCGTCTGCAGTGTTATTTCGTACCTGTTTACTTAGGCACTTAAATTTTTTTAAATAGTTACGTGACTCTCATTAATTTTCTTCAATAGGTACTGAAAATTTCACTCGGATATTGTTTTATCGTAAAATATTAAATTGTTAGTTAATAACTATTAAACTTAAAAAAATAGAGCACAAATGAGTTTGCAACTAGTCATTGCCGAGTCCCTATAACCATCCTAAGCCACCATTCAAGTCCTTGTCCAGACGAGGCAAAATCGATAATAGGTCTGCCTAATTATTAGCTATTTTGGAGTAGTGTTACCAAACTTCCTATCCGATCTCTCAATCAGATCAGCTCAATGGTACCCTAATATTGTATTATCACTAGGTTTACATAAATATAATTATGTTAGAAATTTCAAGTCAAAATCGGACGAGCAGAATTGAAATAAATATAGGTATACGTTGTATGGCAGAAATCTTTATACCGTCTGTGAAAAAAGGTGATTATATTGAAACGGCTAATCCGATTTCCATCAAACATAGCCTATAACCATCTTGATTAAACTAGCTTTCAAACAAAAACCGTATTGAAATCAGTCATTCCGTTTGGGCGCTACGACGTCACAGACAGACACACAGAAGACAGACGGACAGGCTTAACTTGATAACGCCCTTCTTTTTTCCTCAGGAGTTAAAAATAAAAAAGGTTTATTTTATATGAAAAGTTTGCACCTATTTAAAAAAAAGACTTTTTGTCATGATTAACTTACACTAAGGATATTGATTGGAAAAGGTGATTCAAAGGCAATATCTAACTACAGACATACTACAACTACAGACTATACAAGGTATTTTCAAAAACTTTACTGCGACGAAGGACCAAAATACTAGACGAAAACCAAACTGTGGAACAAGCGGGTTTTGTACATAGCTTTTCTACATTAAACCACATCAACACATTGCAAATTATCATTGAGAAATATAATGAGTACAACATACCACTACATAAGCTTCATAGACTACAGCAAAGCTTTTGACTCAATCTCTCACAACTCGATATGGCAAGCTCTACTTACACAAGGCATAAATACAAACTACGTCGAAATAGTCAAAGAGATATACAAGAACAGCACCTCAAGATTTAAACTAGAAACTCCAGGCCCACCCTTTAAAATAGGACGAGGGGTTAAAGAGGGGGATCCCATGTCCTCTAAGGTTTAGGGGACAGGGGATTCCTTGTTTAATAGCTTAGGGCCTAAGCTATTTATAGCAATCCTTGAGCAGGTTTTCAGAGCGCTAGACTGGCAAAACAAGGGACTGAAACTACACGGTAGAGCTCTATCTTACTTAAGGTTCGCAGATGATATTATGTTGCTCTCAGAAGATTCAAGGGAAATGAAACTCATGTTACATTCACTTAGCCAAGAGAGTAGAAAGGTATGTCTCGAAATAAACCAGGAGAAAACAAAAGTAATAACCAACAAGGAACAGGTATCTATGATTCTTAACATTAAACTGATTGAATACTACATCTATCTGGGACACTTGATATCATTCCATGCTTGCAACGAGGAAGAATTAGAGCGTCGAACAAAAACACCTGGAACAAATACTGGTCAATGAAAGAAATTTTCAAAGGCAATCTACCACCAAAACTATGGAAGCCTGTCTAATGACGTCTTACTTACGCCTGCCAGACTTAGCCAATGACCGAAAAGAATTTAGAAAAAGTTACAGTATGCCAGAGGGGTATAGAAAGAACTTTTATGGGTCTCAGGCTAAAAGATAGAGTAAGGAACACCACAATAAGGAAAAAGATCAAGGCAAAGGACGTGGCAATGTCTGTAATACGTTTAAAATGGAAATGGGCCGGACATATTCAGAGGACAACCGACGAAAGATGGTCCAAGGAAGTCATGAACTGGTACCCCATTAATAGGAAACGTAGACCAGGCAGGCCACTCAAGAGTTGGAGTGGACATCACCGAAACAGTAGGGAATTTGTGGAGTAGAGTTGCTAGAGACAGGGAATAATGGAAACGAATGGAGGAGGCTTTCGCCGTTAAAGGCGGTCCTTACAATAAAAACTAAAGATACGAAAATAAAATACAGTGATATACTAACACATACTTACAAATACATAAATTAAGGAAATAATGTTTGTGTAAGGAAATAAAGCTATAAATAAAATAAAATAAATAATAAGGATATTGATGTACAGCAAGCTATATTCAAGTAGGTACAGCCATATGATCGCCCTGATTCGACAAATTCGTTGTCATTGAATTCAACTTGCTGTTTAGAATGGCATTGACAAAAAAATGTATGTGTAGGTTGAAACGAAATCCAATGCCTTTAATGTTACTGATCCTATCTTTCCACATATTTATTTTCATTGTAAATATTGCGCACAATCTATTTTCTTACAATTAGTGCCAATAAACTCGTTCTTGCAGCAAAATAAGTAATAATCAACAGTTGTGATTATACACAATTAAAAATAAAAACAGCATTTATCGAATCAAGGAATAAAATACCATGTATCTTAGTCGTGTGTTTATGTTCTTAATTGGACAATTACTGTGGCATTGGATGATCGAACAGTTGCTAAGTTTCTCTGGCTGCGACTGCATTTGGTAGATGTCTCCAAATAAGTCCGTATGTGCGAAGGTGATCGGCAAGCGGTGAGTCAGACTCGTCGTGTAGGTGCCCGCTCGGACCCTGACAGTCTCGGTCCCATACAAGCTCAGGACTCAGTCGCGCATCTACCTCGCTTCACTCGCCACTCTATCCTACCTAGAGCTTGTTCAAACAAGTTGTGTTTAGGCTGATAGTGCTAGAGGAATTTCGAGTGCAGTGTTTTAGTTGCGGCTTGAACGTGTGGATTGATTCGGTAAATAATTTATAATGCATAATAATTTTGTTTAATATTAAAACCATACATGTATTGACTATTAGGCATTTATAAGTGGAAGCTAAAGTGAATTTTAACTTGAACGCGCGTGAATTTACATGAAAATGTATGTATTGTGAGTGGAGTTAAGATGTAGAGCTAAGATACTTTGTTACTTTTGTTGTATATCTGTTAACTTAAACGTATGTTTATCATTTGTTAAGAAGACCTTTACCTCATATGGCATGTGTACGAATATTTAATAATATCAATAGAACTGCTTTCAAATTTATAGAACTATGAAAGTTCTTTTTTAATCTGTTAAAATAAAAATTAATATGAATCAATTAATTAAACACTTAGGTAATCTGATTACCGTCTAACCTGAAATTTTGAAAAATAAACTTTACTTTTTCGGGTAAGATATAATAGTTTCACATAATAATGTAATCCCAGCTTCGGTTTCTGAGGCTTTTTAACTGCAACACTATAAAGGTTTCATTAAAATCAGCATATGAATTTTATGTAGCGTCGGTCCGAGTCGGTCGGTACCTACACAAGGTACTTACAATTTACAAATGGAATGAAAATAATAAGATAGGTATTATTGTCTACAGTCAAATTATGTGGATACTGAAAAATTAGGTTTTTCATATACGAATGATATTTCGATGTTTTATGTTGGGAAAAGTAACTTCCAGGCTGAGTTGGTAGTAGGTACAAAAACATTTAAAAGGTCAGCTTTCTGCTTATCATCCCCTGCAGAACGTTAAAGTCGACTAAAGGAAAAGTCTTGCTATTGTAGTACTGAAGCATTCTTTACACTATGCATGATGCACTAGAAAATAATGCACTAGAAAACTGTTTCTAATGCATTAATAAAGTTAGGCCCTAAATGTACACTTATTGACTACACTCACTCGTCAGTGCTCTACTTGTCTTTATAATGACAAAAGTTCCAACTGCAAAGAAGTAGCAATTGTCATTGAACATTAGTAGTAGTACGAGACGAGTATATGCAGTAGTTGCGTACAATATCTCGCTTGACCGAACAAGCAGGGCGCTCTGGTGCCCCGGCGGCGTCGCTGCACGGTCGCTGGCCGCCACCGCGCACGGCGCCGACTCCTGCGCCGTGTGACTACGAGCCCATCAAGGCGGTTCGCGCCGTCTACGACCATGCGCCGGCCTTCTCCATAGGGTTACGTGTGAACCCCCCGCAGCCTAGTGGCAAAACGCCAGGTGTCGTTTTCGTTTTCATAGCATGGTTGTTTGTTTGTCATCTAGTTTTGGTCATGTAGTTGAATGTGCTAAGGATGTGTTGATGCAACTTCATCTGCTTGATCATGCTGCATTTTGGTTTTTGTAACTGTAGATGAGATTAGCATAATTTTTTTTTTAGTTCTAAAGATGTAGAACGTGTCATTTTAAGATCAATAAATCATTACATATTTTATTTGTACATTATTCTACGCTTATGTTATACGAGTAGCTTGAGTTTCTTTTGTCGTTGCCGTTGACTTTGGATTGTGCTGTGGATCCTCTTACGTTGTCTAAGGTTGGACCATGTAAAATTATGGTTGCTCATTCAGAAACTTCTTGCATCCAGTGCACTGTGCACTGTTCATTTTCTTTATGTCACGTTTGTTTTTAACTTTGTTAGTTTATTTATTTTTCTATTACTTAATTACTTCGTTACGTCATTATTGTTATTTAGATGAAGCAGCAGTTTACGCACATTTTTCTTTCCTGAGAATCATTTATATAACAATAAGTCGTTTTATACTTTGATGCCTGATGTCATTTTTATTTCATTCATTCGTTAGTTTTGTGACACATTGTTTTGTTACACTGTGATTTATTACTTCGCTTGGTACCTAATGTTAGCATTAATCACGCGGTATGTGGTAAACTACACTTGTATAAGTAGTAAATAGTATTGTTTTGAACTCGATTTAAATCGTGTAAATTTGGCACTCGCTCATACCTAGTATTGATCACCACACTTATTGGGTCATGTTATAAACTATTGACTTTATTATTTTCAGCCCCGAACACGTATTCCATGCCACCTGTGCTTGGAGAAGCTAAGGAGGGTGGTAAACGTGCAGCACCAGCTTTCAGCATCACGGGGCGCGGTAAAACTTTGGAGTCGAAGATCCCGCTGCCAGGACCTGGCACCTACACCACCGACAAAGCCTCCACAGTAGTCACCAAGCGCCCTCCTGCATACACTATTGCGCCAAGGCGAGAGCTGAGGCATCCTACAGCTACCGTACCCGGACCCGGAGTCTACTGCCCCGAGAAGGTAACACAAAAAATGTAACAACTGTTTTTAAACATGGCAAAAATAACAAATCTGTGATGATGTCATCTATTTACTCATATTTATCCTTGGATATTAATTATTTATTAAGTGTTGACAACTTTAAAGTATGACACTTATATTAAGAAAAATAACCGCCAGACTAGTTCATAGGTATTTGATGTTGTCCCGTCTTTATTTTACTGCTTTAAATTAATCATTGTCTGTATACCTATGTTAAATAGTCCGAGTCGAGGCGAGGCGAATGATGTCAGCGCTCGCGTGAATTTTATGCATAAATTAGTGTCAGAATTGAATGTTTCCTAAATTTACTCCACGCGGAAGCTTGCTTCAGTGCCGGCTACGCCCGCACAGGGGTTGTATTGCTAGTGGGCGCATATACGCAACTAACAATTTGACAACATCAGCCTTCCGCCTACTAATATCGACTTTGACTAATGCTTTTAGCAAGCCAATCATTAATATATACCGCAGAGCATATAAACTGGAGACTAAATAGTGCCTATGCCCATTCCCATATTTTTCTTTTGCCCGTTTAGCAGAGAGGCTTTTACATAAATATAGGTAGATTAATATACTAATGCTTTTCTTCAGAAGGTCGTGCAAATATTTGACCTAGTGTCTCACGTTTAAATGTTCTAATTAATATCCCTACTTACATCATACCATATACTAACATTGGGGTGGATGGCAGGTATGCGTGAACCTGCCGTGGGCGCCGGCGCACACGTTCGGCATCCGGCACTCGCAGTACCTGGGGCAGGCATCGCTTTTTCCCGCACCAGAAGGGATCACCGCCATCTAACCGACATCTGTCCGTAACAAGATTGACTCATACGACCTCACCATTCACCGCCATGCTTTGAGGGAGCTAAGAACTTTCCATTGTTCTAGTGTATTTATTTATTTTGTGATGTAGGTATATAAAATTGATTATTAAAATATTCTTCTAAAAATTAGTTTAACAATAAAATTATGTGCTTATCAGAAAACCTAACCTTTAACATAACCTTCATCTAACAGATTACTGTATTTTCTACTTCTACTGATCAGCTGTTAACCAGGTACTTGTTTATATTTATAATATAATGATATTTTCCCCTCAGTTACATAATATAAAATTATTTCTTTACATATTTCTAATAATGATTTTTGTAATTACAGGGTAATAGAACTGTGCGCGAGAATACCATAAGAAACACCTTTTCAAGAAAAATGAAGCTCGAAAAGTCCGAACAAGTTCCTGCACCTAACGCATACTGTCCCGAAAAGGCAGATAGAATGCTAAGAGCAAAATCACCGGCCTTCTCATTCGGAACTAAAAGTGAAATCATTAAAATACATAATGCACCTGCTCCTAACATTTATTCTCCAGAAAAATCAGTAAATTCGCTGAAAAATGGGCCTAAATATACTTTGGCTGGTAAAGGTGCTGCTGAGAAGCATGAAGTCACACCAGGACCGAATTACTATAGCCCTCAAAAGGCTGATAAAATACTACATGAAAGTTCCCCCTCGTATACGATGCGATCCAAAGAAGTAGTCGAGAAATTGGAGCAAACGCCAGGTCCGAACGTTTACGCTCCAGAAAAGTCCATGCATATGTTGAATGGTGGACCTAAGTATACTATGTCAGGCAAAGCAGTATGTTCTCAGTTAGCAGAAACTCCGGCACCAAATAGTTACAGCCCTGAAAAGGCTGACAAAGTCCTGCATGAGAGCTCGCCTTCTTATACATTTAGGATTAAAGAGCAAACAGTTTTGAGGAGCGAATCACCAGCACCTAATGTCTATGCTCCTGAAAAATCGATTCATATGTTGGACGGAACTCCTAAATTCACTATTACTGGTAAAGGCCATACTGACAGAATTGAAGATACTCCAGCTCCTAATGCTTATTGTCCGGATAAGGCCGACAAAATGATGCACGAATCGTCACCATCTTATACGTTTAGAGCAAAAGATCATATTATGAAAACGGACTACGTACCAGCACCTAACGTGTATGCGCCAGAGAATTCTGTCCAAATGTTTCATAGTTCACCGAAATTTAGCATGGCGGGAAAGGGCCTGACTCCAAAAACAGATTATGTACCAGCACCCAATACGTACAGTCTAGATAGGTCTGATAAACTTCTCCACGAATCTTCACCCTCGTACACTTTCAGACCAAGAACTGCTGCGGATAAACCGAGTGATACACCAGCTCCGAATAATTATGATCCACACTTCATAGACGGCACGCCTAAATATAGTTTGTACGGCAAAGGTCATGACGCTAAACCTTCAGACACGCCTGGACCCAACGCTTATGATCCTCATTTAGTTGATGGAACTCCAAAATTTACAATTGCAGGAAGAGTTCCCGCAAGGAAACCGTTTGACGTGCCCGCTCCTAATGCATACGAACCTCACCTGCCTGATGATGCTCCAAAATACTCCTTCACCGGTAGAGGACACGATGAAAAGAGATCGGAATCTCCTGGTCCAAGCTCTTATGACCCTTATTTATCTGATAATTCTCCGAGGTATACAATGTCTGGTAAAGGTTATGACAGAAAGCCTTCCGATTTTCCTGCTCCAAACTCGTACGACCCTCGTTTACCTGACGGTACACCTAAGTATACGATTTCGGGGAAAATAGCATCTGGTAAGCCTTTCGACACCCCTGGTCCAAATGTTTATGATCCTCATCTACCGTCAAATACTCCTAAATTTTCGATGTCGGGTAAAGGACACGATTCAAAGATTTCCGATTATCCTGCACCCAACAAATACGATCCGCATATGTTAAGTGGTACGCCGAAATTTACCATGGCTGGTAAAGGGCAACCTGGAAAGATTGATAACTATCCAGCTCCAAATGCATACAGCCCAGAGAAAGGTGATAAGGTGTTGTTGGAGAGTTCCCCAGCATATTCATTCAGAATTAAACATCCGTTTCATAAACCAGGTGATACGCCTGGCCCTAATGCGTACGACCCTAGTAAGTATGACTACATGTTAGATGGCACGTCTAAATACAGCTTCGGCACGAAAGGTCCAGCTGATAAACCATCAAACAATCCCGCTCCTAACAATTATAATCCAGAAAAAGCTGACGGGATTCTATATGAACATGCGCCATCGTACTCATTTCGGCCAAAAATAGATATTTCTAAAATATTTAACACACCTGGTCCGACTGCTTACCATCCAGAAAAAGCTGATGATGTTACTCATGACCATTCGCCCGCCTACTCCTTAGCCCCGAGAGGCAAGGATAACAAAATAAACAATACACCTGGTCCAAACGCATACAGTCCTGAGAAAGCTGATAAGATGCTGTTAGACAGCGCACCTCGATACTCGTTCAGAATAAAGAGTAACCCTCACAAGCCTGATGATGTTCCTGCACCAAACAGCTACAATCCTGACAAAGCTGATAAAGTTTTGCTGCATACTGCTCCCCAATATACGTTCAGAATCAAACCCGACAGCTTGAAAACCGCGGATAGTCCAGGTATATAAAACTTTACTTAGATAATGACATTGCTTGCACATTCATGATTATTATATTACTTCGTAAATGTATTCTAGCACCAAATTCATACAATATTCCAACGCCTGTCGAAACCCCGTTGTACACGATTTCGGGTAGACATAAGGAACCGATAGACGAGCGGCTGAAGGTGCCAGCTCCAGGGACTTACAACCCTGAGAAGGGCTACAAGTTCATGTTGACTTACTCTCCACAGCATACTTTTGGTATAAAAATACAAACAAGTAAATTCGCTGAAACCCCTGGTGAGTTATTCTTTCACAGGCAGTAGTGGTATTTGTTACTAACCACAGTAACAAAGCATGGCGGATTATGAACTAATCAATAATTGGATATAATTCAAAATTTCTCCATTAACAAAATTTTACGGTGGGTTTAACACTTAATACCTTAGGGCTAGAAGAATAGGCCAAGAGATAATACATAACAAGAGGTCTTGGAATACTGGGAATTAATAAAAATATTGTGAATTATTTAATCATTTATT
This sequence comes from Amphipyra berbera, assembly GCA_910594945.2. NCBI lineage: Eukaryota > Metazoa > Arthropoda > Insecta > Lepidoptera > Noctuidae > Amphipyra > Amphipyra berbera. Next base: position 9,567,259 of record OU343127.1, read on the forward strand.
TTATTACTTCCAGCTCCGAATACGTACCGCATTCCGTCCGTGTTGGACACTCCGGTGTACACGATGTCGGGACGTCACAAGGTGCCCGTGGACGACCGCACGCGAGTGCCCGCGCCTGGCACCTACTCACCCGAAAAGGTAAATGATAAATTGGAATTTATTTTGCTTGTCTAGTGATGCAAACGCGGTTACCAAGATTGAGTCTATGGGTTCGATTCCAGGTCTGGCCAAGTATGATTATTTTTTTATTTTTTGCTAAGTAATCATTAGTACTAGGGTTTTGAATTAATCTATACTAATATTATAAAGCTGAAGAGTGTGTTTGTTTGAACGCGCTAATCTCAGGAACTACTGGTTGGAATGGAGAAATTATTTTTGTGTTGGATAGTTCATTTATCGAGGAAGGTTATAGGCTATATAACATCACGCTACGACCAATAGGAGCAGAGCATAAATAAAAAGTGTTGCAAAAACGGGAAAAATGTCCACCCGTGCGAAGCCGGGACGGGCCGCTAGTTATAACATACAAATAGCGCTAGACTCGCTTATACCATAATAAGCGAATTGTGAACATAGAGCAGTATCTAAGTTCACCTTCGCCTGTGATGTTGGAGAGACGATTAAGTAATGGAGTTACAAATATAAAAAAAAACAAATTCATAAAATAAAAAAGTACAGACTTTTTGATTAAATCATATTCAAGTAGGTTTTACAAGCTAAAAGACCATCATCTGATTTGGCCTGATGTTTGTAAAATAAATACATTTTGTGATTACAGGTGCAGATCAACAGAACACCGCAAATTACTTTCGGTATCAAACACTCGCCTTTGTTAGGACAGCTGAGACAATTAGAGCCACAGCGTCCATCCGAGAGACAGACCACGCAGTCCAGCGATAATTCCAGGGAAGTCACGTATGTACAAAGAACTATTGTCAAACCGAATATGGATCAAATTGAAGATAACAAGAATGTTAATCGCCAAAATATTGTAGATACAAATGAGACTAATGAAATCTACAACACACGCGCGCACGTTACTCAAGTAAGACACGACAGTGACGTCAGAAGCACGACAGTTTCTCCTGAACCAGTCCAGCATCGTGAAATCTTCACGCCGGATATCGTGTGGGTTCCTGAGAAATCAATACGTCGGGGTTCTTACACCATTGATAACACCGACGGAAACGGTTATTCCGAGCATTACCAAAACAGTGAGGTCATTCCTGTTGAAAATGGAGTCATTAGAACCGCGGAGAAGGGGGAAAGGGGTGGTAGGTGCACTGAGGAGAGGAGTAACGAAGTTATCAGACGGGAAGGTTTTGAACAGAACGTTGAAAAGAATGTGAAGAATGCGAGTGCTCACGAGAAGAAGCAGACAGGTACTGAAGAAGTACGTACAAACACTGATGTCCAAAAACTTGCCAACGGTGGTATTTCTAAGACAACGACCACCACTACTATTAAGAAGGTGGGAACTGCGGCCAGAACCGCTAACGAATCCACTGCAGTGACTCGTACCGCTACTGTGGTGACGTCACGCGATATTGGAGTTAAGTAACTGGAGCCCGCAAGGAACCTGGAGGCGCTTTTAGTTGTAGCATTGATCCTACCAATATAATCTAACAATCGACTTGTAAACCTTTTAAATGATTAACCATTGTAAGTCACCTTTGAACTTTTTTATGATTACGAAAGCTTTATTCTACTCTTAATGCAAGCTTTATTTAATAATTTATTTACAATGTTTCTGATTCGTCTTTCTATACATATAATAGAAAGACGAGATCTTTTGATTTATAATTATGTTACGTTTCTTTATAATACTATTGAAATTTAATTACAAGTAAAAATGGTTTTTTTACAAATAACATTAATTACTAATATTGTTATACCATGAAATTTTTATTAATAAAGTTTTTATTACATACAAAGTTATTTTTTATACGCGCGTGTATAATGCGTTGGTACAATATTGTAGGTACATTGGAAGCCAACTGATACGAATATCTACGAGTACTTTAATATTTTTGTTGAAATTTTGATGGGACTCAAATTTAACTTTTACCTAAGTAATAAAAAATAAGTTAATTGGGACAGTTGGCTTCAACATATCCAAATCTGTTTAAAAATTAACTTTAATATTGAAGAATACTTTTTAATACAACAAGATTCGTCACGCTCACGAGTTAAATAACATGGAAATTTTTAAATCGTATTTAGTTAAAATGCTGTCAAATTGCAATAATAAAGTTCGTAGCTGAAAATAGTCAAGTAAGTAATTTAAAAGTTTATTTAGAATAGACTCTACAAACGACTTTATAAATATGTAATTAGTAGGTACCTTCACAATAGGGTAATACTTATACAATTCATGATAATTTAGACAGAGCTACCGAACAGAAAAACACCCAAATCGTTTTTATAGTGTTCCAATTTAAATGTGTGTTATTACATTAAACAACGAGACTGAAATATGTCTGTATTATCACTATATGTAGCTGCGAACAGCAAAGCTAAATTGGGTGGTGTAAACATGTGTAATATCCTAAGAATGACGATGGGCACCGTTCAATATATAGATTTAGTACCTATGGAGTAAACAAAATCGATATCTAACGTTCAATATCCAATACGCCAAATTTGTTTTAAATTAAACGAACACGATTTCAGTATTATTTTACATTTGTAGGTCCTGTACTTATCGTTAAAAAATATTTACATTATACAAAGTTTTTTTTTTATCTGACGCACATTCTCATAATCGAAGCGGATGTGTGGCCACGGTCGTACTCGCTTTGTAACGGAAGCTTTACGAATGCAATGATGGATAAGTGGACAGTGAACCATACTGTGCGCCCACGCATCTCCCCGAGACAACACTACGCGACACAATGATTGACGCCTAGATAAATTTGAACTATCACAAAAAATGTGTCCAAACGTCAATCGTTTAAAGATATACAGCGATAATATTTGGTAAAAAATAAACAAAAATAGTAAGTAAAGATTATTATAGTTTTAATATGAAGCATCCAAGCAGCATTAAAGCTTTAATATCTAGAAAATAGAAAACGCTGGCGTTATGACTTGACTATAATATTATTATAATGAAAAAACTGCCTTCTATAGTCCCACCGTTCTTGCGTTACTTTCTCTGGTTACTACTGGCCTGTCCTCTGTACAACGCGAAGGCAGTAGATATAAAAACAAAACAAGTTTTGACCCACGGTTAGGCAAGCAAAGGGGTCTAAAACCCTGTAGGACAAAACGTGTTTTGTCTGTAACAAAGCTAAAAATGTATGAAAGCTAAAAATGGGATGGTAATTCTGCTAACCAGTGGCGTAGCATAGTGGGAGCGGCAGGGGCGGCCCGCCCCGGGCGGCACTCTTTAGGGGGCGGCAAAGTTTAACAATAAATAATAAAAAAACTTTTTTATTTAAAATCTAACCTGTACAATGCAAGATAATGATGAGTGTTCTTGCCGAAAAGTTCTCTATAATTAATGTAGGTACGTAATGTATAGTACACACTAGTAGTATAAACTAATTACATTCCATTTGCAATCCGTCGTAACACTACACCGCCTCAAGACTTCTCTATAACAGCTCACTCTTGCCTGAACTCAGCTAGACCCTGTGCCTGTCCCACACTCATCAGAACCGATAGTGTGAAATATTTGGGTGTAACAATAGACGATGGGCTAAAATGGGACAAGCAGATTGATGCCCTCATCACCAGAACTCTTCGACTCATACACATCTTCAAGTCGCTCAGGGAGTTAGCTGATGCAGATATGCTTAAGATGGTCTACTACGCTCTGTATCAATCGGTCCTTGGGTATTGTATTACTGCTTGGGGTGGGGCATGGAAAACTAACTTTCTTAGAGTAGCTCTCTACCAAAGCGCAAAGAGCAATTCTCAAAGTAATGTCGAGCAAGCCCTACAGATACCCAACAACGGATATCTACTCCGACTGTATGGTTCTAACGGTCAGGCAGCTCTTTGTGCTACGATCGGTCCTAAGAAAACATGCCTGCCTACCACCCTATGATTGCAATAAACGAACACTTCGTCTCCCACGCACTCAGCACAAAACCAGTTTTGCTAAACACCAATACTAAATCCTAAGAAGCACTCACTTATAACTAAAAATTCACTAAGTGCTGTGTATCTCAGACCTAAATACACAAATGGTAAAATTAAAAGTAACAGAGTGGCTTCTACAGAAGGACTATAGTTCTACAGAGTCCTTACTCTCCTTCATCGCCTGTCCATTTATACTTTGCACGCAATATGCTCACACTTACATTACAAAAATACATTTTCTCAACAAACATATCCCTCACTACACATTCATATATTCTTGTACACATACACTTACACACATACATTTACACACATACAACACACTCACTCAGACACTACCTACACTTCCTTAATACATAACAACTGCACATCGCTCATCAATTTAGCATTATATCACTATTATTAATTAAAACTGGTGGATGTCAAGCTTTACAGCTTGGCTCATCGCCGCAAGGCTGCCTGCTTGTCGGTCTTCTATAGACTGTACTTCGGAGAGTGTGCTCAACAACTCCACAACCTCATCCCACCGGCCCCCTTCTGCCATCGGACATCTAGACGCACTGCAAGTTACTATCCATACTTAGTTGCCATTCCACCAATTCGCACTAAGCGCTTCCAAACATCCTTCATAATGCGCACTGCAAAAGAGTGAAACTCACTACCTGCGTCTGTATTCCCGAACGCATTCAACCTGAATCTCTTCAAAGTTAGGGTAAACAGGCTTCTTCTGGGTAAGCTCACTCCATCGTAGACTTTGTTTCTGTCTCCTCTGACCTAGACTAGAGTCAAGAGCAAACCCATTTCAAATATAAAAAAAAAAAAACAAAAAAGAGCTAGTTTTTAAAAAAAATATTATTATTAGTTTTCTTTTTGTTATTGTTTCCGTTTCCAATACTAAGATTTAATCGTAAAGGATGGATCGACACGCATCTATTTTTGTCATTAACTTGTTAACTATGTTTAAGACCCTCATGGCTGATCACTGTCTCTTAAGATACATGTTTACCTAGTATAAGAGGCAGGGTTATAATACTTGAGTACAGATTTTAACATAGAACCAGATGTTTACAATGTACAGGACCTATGTCATAATCAATCGCCTAGATCCCATCTGTATTTATTTTTATGGCAAATAAATGTATTTATTTATAAATACCTAAATAAGATGGCGGCAAAATTTTCTTCCGCCCCGGGCAGCCGACACCCACGCTACGCCACTGCTGCTAACAATTTTTATTTAAATCGCCATCGAACGGTAGCTCCACTACCAGCGTCTTCTTTTTCTTATAAAGATAAGGGTCAAAGGCCGTGGTTGAGCTACGGTTCGATTGCGATTTTAAACATTCCAGGTCTTTTCGGACTTTTATCTCACATTTTCCACTTGTTTATGTTTTTACGTATTTAGTATTTTCCGTTCGAATACATAATCATTTTCTTAGATTATTATGTAAAATATTAAGCCAACAAGCCAGTTCTGCAGTATGATTCTCTAATAGAAACAAACTCGTCGCTGCGCACTGCGGGCGGTGCGAACTGCGTCTACAAACGCAGCGCTGCGCAGCGACGTGATTCCACTAAAGAATCTTCTTATAGCAGTACGGTCTACGGACTCAATTTTAAGGTGTTTTCTACTAGTAATTCATCTATGGGTGATTTCTATATATTTTTGAAAATTATAGTACCTAGCACATACAAGGTGTAAAAAGACCCTTCACCAAGCCGTCAACCATACATTCAGTACATCAAACTAAGTAACCCTACGCAAAAATTGTCGCTGGGAAACGAGTTTTTTTTTGGGTGAAAAATTTCGTTTTACTGTAAAGCTCAATGTAACGCACTCAAAACACTGTGCTGATAAATGCAATGAGTAGTAAACGGGTAATGGAGGTATTTCAAGTAGGTACATTTGCAACCTTCAAAACTAGTATTTAAAAAAAAATTGTGAAAAAGTTGGAACTTTGACCTCCAATATCTCCGTAACTAGAAGGTTCCCAGGCGTAGTCCTGAACAAAAAAGTGATCGCAATGACGTGGAGAATAAGCGCCTTTTGGCTTCGTTAAGGGTCTATTTACACCGTTTAATATAGCACGAGAAAAGGAAAACACGATCTTTGTGAAAAAAAAACATCGTTTTTTTTAGCTATAACGCAACCTTCAACTTTTCATGGTTGAAAACTTTGATTCATAATTAGCACGATCGACTTAATTTAATCAGATATTAACTTTCCTTGACCTTTTATTAACAACTTTAATTTGTATGTCGATTGCCTGAATTGGTTTTGCTGTCGTACCTCAGGTTGACGATCACATTATGCCTCTCCATAAATAATCATTAATAATAATTTAATTATTTTACATCATAGTAACAACGTGAAAAAAGACGTAGCTCAATAAAACCTGGAGCCAGCGGGAACAAATTCTATCTGCGATTATCAGTAATAGTATCTATTACTCGTGGTATAATAAATCATAACTATCTAGATAGTTACTTTATGGGAAAATCCGTATTGTCATATTAAGTGAGGTGTTTTTGTCGATAAAATTGAGGTTTTATATCGCCCTTAAAGTTTTATTACAACACACCCGGACACAGTGTAAAGATTAATGTTTCTTCATACATATATTATGCTTGTAAAGTAGTCATAAAAATAGTTATACTTCGTATCTCTCCCCAAGATGCATGTAGCACGCGAGATGACGCTGTCCTAATCACACTTTTAAAACTATTAAAATGCTAATAAAATTTATTTCCTTATATATTTTTATAAAAGAATATTTTTTACTCATTCACTCACGCACCACAGTACGCCCCACCATCACACTACGAGCCTTCGACTGCCATTACGTGTTTAAATCTCTTTCATGGCTTTTTTCTGCCAAAATTAATGTTTAAAAAAATATTTATAATAAAATTATTGTTAGTTAACATTTATAAACATTTATGCTTATTTGGTTGGTAGTCATAAAAATAGATAGATCAATAAATCTGTTCCCATAATAAATCTTAAGGTACCGGTAACCGTGAGTAGGTATACGAGTATCATTGTCTGCAATGACTTGGAAATATCAATGATGTAAAATACTAAAGTGGAGCATATGAATCTATTCATAGATGAATATGTTTTAAGCAAACGGGAGTTTTTGTGACACTATCATAGTTGAAATTCTGTCGACATAAATATATGTATATTGTTATCCTAGTATGCACTGACGTCTTTAGCCATTGTTTGTTTCGTTGACGCATAGTGGAAAGAGAAATGCTAAAATAAACAGAACTGAGAAAACATAATATGTTAGATGTATTTTAACATGTTTTGACGTGGCCATAAACAAGTTATATGAGTAACGTCCAGTGCTGAACCAGGGCCTTCAAAACGGTTATTATAACATAACATCACGTCTGTATTCCCCGAAGGATTGGGCAGACGTGTATAGTAACACCCTAATATCGCTGTTACGTTTAAATCCCATGTAATATTGGGCGAGCCTATTGCCATCAACCGGGTACAAATCCAAACTCCAGGCTGCTACTAAGGAATTTCACATGAAAAACCTAATAACACTTTGCCTGACCTGGGGATCGAACCCAGGACCTCACGATCAGCAGTCGCGCTTGCCACCACTAGACCAACGAGGCAGTTAGTGATTATAATATAAGGCGATTCGCACACTGCACCGCATCACGCAGCGTAGCGCGGGAGTGCGTGTTCTTACGTTGTTTGCAAGTATCTTGTGTTTGTATAGAAAACACGCGTAGTGCAACACACAGAAAACGCATTCACGCGCAGTGTTGCAGATCACGCGACTACATGCGGAGAAACACGCACCCCCGCGCGTAGGTGCGGGGCATGACGCAAGGTATGGCACACAGAGCTCTGCAGTATCCACAGATTAATGATATATGTCTACGAGCAGTATCGTGCGTGATTTTGACAGAGTTAGACGTACTATTTCAAAATGGATCTCGATATCCATCGATTTATATTCGACATCGAAAGTCGTGAAGCAATTTGTCAATGAAATGAATTTATATAATTAAATCAAATCTAAGTAATTCTGACCAAATTACCCATTTATCGATCTTGTTCGTAAAAAGGGATGTACCCAATATCTTCTATAGGCACGATTTCTTTTAATTTGATTATACAAAAAACCAAACAGATAATATAAAAGTAGCATCCGGAATGACTTCTAATAAAATTTTAGTATAAAAAACAATGCTCGGCAATGTACTATCACCACCGCATGACTATACTGCAGCTCCGCGCGTTTGTGCGGAGAAATCTGCATGATGATGCAGATCTGCACTCCCGCACCCGCATGCGTGGCTCCGTCATGCACCCCGCAGCGTAGCGCAGGGCAGTGTGTGTTTCGCCTTAGATAATTTCCGTAATCACCAAGCTTGGTAAACAATTGATAAGCGCATTATTTTTGTACTTAGTACGCAAGAGACTGCTCCTGGCCCTCCTGATATAATTCCAAAGTCGTCACTTGCGACACCTATGGAAAGGAATTGAATGTCTGTCTGTATCTGTTTATAATCTCCTCCTCTTGGAAGATAAAATATAATAATAATAAGATGTAGAAGTTACTCTAATTATTAGAGTAGACTCGGATGTAAAAAAGACATTAGATACATTACATTTTCGTCACATCGTAAAATGGCTCATTTCTCGTTACCTTGACTTCTATTCAAAATTTCACACAAACCATTTTAAAAAACACCCCTTTGTCGTAACATGAAGAAAACTTGTGTGACGTCATGGTATCGTAATGGTAATCGATTATCGACAGCTAAATTTTAACATAAATCAAAAGATAGGTAGTATGATAAAGTTTTCAACACTGGCGAATATTGAACTGTAAATAATGATTTCAACATAGATGCTTCTCGTAGAACAGTATAATAAGTGTATAGTTAAACAAATATATACGGATATTTCCATCACCTAAATAGTGTTGAGGTACTTTGTGACGACGGTATTTGGTGTCTTGTCTTGTTATTGTCAATTGTTGGTTTATGATACTTTTATCTTCTTATTTGTCAAACGTCTTGCGCTCTACTTTATGTTATTGCCTAATAGTCCGTATAGCTACGAATAATAGGGTTATATTAAATTGATACAAACAAGCAAGAATGTTTCTGCTTTTTTTTCAGACGGGACTAATAAAAATTATTAACTGCCTGTTTTTTTTCTAGCATCATGTTTTTTCCCTTATTTAAATGAAAACAATGGTCGTAGCGATATTGTAAATCTTTAAAAAACAGGAAACGCTCGTAGCTCGATTGTGGGTCGTACGATTTTTAATTGGTATACATAATTTAATGGTTAGTTAAGTTCCCTTGAGGAAACAACAGCAGTCGTAAGTCTGCAATTTCATCTCTAATTATGTGGCAAGGGAAAATATATAAGTTATGCAACACTCTAATTGATTTTATACGTTGGGCTAATTAATATTATGTGGCTATGTAAGCAGTGAATATTAACTTATAAATATTCGTGCCTTATGTACAGTATTCATCATTTTCTCAAGTAGGTATGTTGTTTCCCTTTTCCACATAACTAGACAGACAGACTGTCCAGATTTTCGGGCTCTGACTGTCCGCGACGGCTGACATTCATATTCGTATGTCACTTGATACCGGTGGCTTACGTCTCCTAGGCCTGGAGGGGTCTCGATATATAAACAGTCGTCTAGTTCACCGAAATCTAAGTTCAACCGAACTAATTGCGATACATAACATAATTAGCCCATTACTGTCCCACTACTGGGCACGGGCCTCTTCTCAGAATGAGAAGGATTTAGGCCTTAGTCCACCACGCTGGCTTGGTGCGGGTTGGCAGACTACACACACCATCAAGAACTTTATGGAGCCCTCTCATATGTGCAGGTTTCCTCACGATGTTTTTCCTTCACCGTTAACGCATGTGATAATCAAATTCAGCTGATCCGCATATGAATTCGAAAAGCCAGAGGTACGGGCCGGGTTCGAACTCAGACCCTTCCTAACTAATTGCGATAGTTAAAGAATTTTCCGCGGCAACCTTGTAAGCTTGTAGCAGTCGTAGTTCGAAGTCGAGTATGAAGCTACGTCAGTCAGTCATTCTGACAGTGGAGGACGGTAATAAATGTTGGTATTCCCCATCCCCATTTTTTTATATAATTGCTTTAGTTTTTGTACGATCACAGTGAAAAAACTAAGAACTTTATAATGCACTGTTTGCAGGACAGCGAGTAAATGCGGAGCTAATGAAGTAGATACAATCACGCGACACACAACCGGCTGATTGACGTAATAGCGCCAACTCACCCCGCACCTCGCGCCCCTATGCGCCCCTGGTGCCTGCCACCCCACAATAAACCAAATTAATGTTTGTTCCCGATAAGCATGTGTAGGTTCGACACCGCACACTATCAAGCTTATCACCGAATCTTAGTTTCTGCATAAACATTTCGGTCCCCTAATAAAAGCCCATTTGTTTTATTTCACATGTAAGAGTCAATATTACTTAGTTATTATGAATACAGAAGGAAAAACAGGAATGTTTCTCGACTCTACAGCATAGTAATAAAATGTTTTGAATTTGTGTGTGTCAATATAAAAACTTAAATCACACGAGACATTTTCAGATGGTTTGACGTTTGGAGAAGAACACTTTAATAAGTGCAAAAGCAGTGTTCTATCTCAGGTTAGTTTGAATTTGACTTTAAAATGTTGTAACTTGTAGTACTTCTTAAGCCATAAGAAAGTGGAGCAGGTAATGTTTAAAGTCACTACACTGAGCAAGCAAGTTGGTTATCGCAGAGCCAGTCCCTGATACTGGTGACGCTTCTGCTCTCCTCCAAAGTGAGGTAGTTAAGCGGTTGAGTTGAACAGACATCACAGTATCAATCGGTTGGTAGAGCACATGGTGTACCTCGTGCAGATGAGGTTTATGTTTCGAGTGGATATACATTGTCATTAATTCTTCTCTAAGCATTTTTTTCCATTCAACTGTACCTATGAAATTTAATTTTCCCGCTATTTCGAGACATTTCGTTGATACTTGAAAAGTTTGGTTTTATTAAATGGACTAATGTTGTTTGCTCTATAAAAACCAGATGTATACATAAATCATGTGGTTATGTAATGGTTCAAAATTACCATCTCGGTAAATAGCCCTACATTCCGATGATTGAAGTACGCGTTTATGCAAATACTAAAATGATCTAGTATCCACTTTATTGTTTTATTTTATTGCGTCAGCCCTTGAATAACTAACTATAGACATATTATATACACCGTATAATTTACTCGTACAATAAGAACATACAATAATTTGTACCAACACGTCTAGTGTACATAGTACATTCTAGTTTTACTTATACCGGGTGTACCTTGTAAACATAATATGAAGTTTTATTTAAAGCTAAAAAGAGAGTAAAACTATTTTTAATATTTAAAGTAGGTATGTACTTTCCCTCCATGAACGCGTATTTCTGGACACCCGATATATATGTAGGTATATATTTAATGGATCGAAAAAATAAACAAAGGTTATTCTTCTTCTTCTTATCGTGTGGTTAGTGACTAACCTGGTGTCAGTTTATGCCGCCCATAGGCCTTTGACTTGGCTTCACATGGCGGCGAGAAATATCTCTCAGGCATGCCGATTTCCTTACGATGTTTTCCTTCACCGTTTTTTAAGCAAGTGATAATAATTATACAATACGCACATGAATCCGAAAAGATAGAGGTGCGTGCCTTGGGTTCAAACTCGAGACCTATGACTTGGCAGTCCGACGGTCACACCACTAGGCTTTCATTGCTGTTTAAAGGTTATAAAGGTTATGAATAATATGGATTACTTTGGATGATAACTAGGTACCTAAGTTTAAGAATTATATGGATAAGTTTTATTTTGGGGTCGTGCCATAGCCAAAATGGTTTTAACTCGAAGTGTGGTATCGTTGATTGATATTGTAATGTACTGCAATCCAAGTATAACGTAACACTGTCGATAAAACGGACGTGACCATCAGTAGGCAAGTTGCTGTCAAAGAATACAAGGTTGACATCGTGTTCTGTTGTGTTCAATTAATATTATAATATTTGTACATTTCGGTGACGTGTGGATTTAACTGAAAAACGCTAAGGGCAAATTTCCAGGCGGCATTTGAGCTGTGAACACGCGACAGGTCAAGGTTACGGCTTAATAACACCAAGCCGACGGCGACCGACGCGACCAACACGACGCGGCGATGGAAGTCCCTGCGCACCGCAATTGTCATTTAGACCAATTTGTGGAATTAAAGTCCAATGGAGTCACTGCTGTACATATATGATTTAATTAGTGTAATGTTTAATATGTAATATTTTTACGTAAAATTTACTGTTCTACGAACCAGAGTCACGATGGACAACGTAGTATTTAATGTATTCACGAATAACAGAATTCTTGATTATTGAATACGTATTTGTTAAAAAAAAATGATATTACAACAATTGATAATGACAAGCCTCCATACGGGTATAGCTAATAAGTAAGTAGTCTCCGCTGTATTAGTAGGTATCTTTACTGATAAAAAGCTATGGCACAACTAATTGTAAATAAAATACTATTTAGTTTAGCTAATCAAGCAAAAACGGTAGGTAATAAGGGTATGAAAAAACATAATTTTATTGAAACTAGTTTTAAAGGTCACTAAAAGGCCAAGTAGCAATGAATAGGTTTAATTACAAGCGCGTAAAAAAAATTCAAAGCTTTTATTTAGTTTGCTTTGTTATCTATTTGTCTGTCTACTACAAATCTTGCCAGTCAATTTTGAGCCAGTTCCTGTTATCAGAACCGGCTGAAATACGCATTATATGAATTTCGTAAATTATATTTTAGTGTTTTTTTTAAACAAAATCTTTATTGTGGAACAATTCTTTTTTTATTGGTGTAATAGTACCTAATTATAAGTGGTAATACCTCATTTATTAACATTGCCAACGATACCAACTTGATAGGTCCTTAGGGAAATGTTGAAAATAAAAATGTTGGTTATTCCATGTGCGCGCAAATTATTAAAAATAGCCTGTAAACAATTAACGTATGTAACTGTTTCTAATTGTTGATATATTCAAATAATTGTCCGTAACGATCCGTACGTTTACAACAGACATCGTTATCTAAGTAATTACGGTTCATGTTAATAAGTCGCTGTAGTAACGCAGTTTACTTCATATTTATGGGATACATAATCAGCCCATTACTATGCCACTTCCGGGCAAGGGCTTCTTAGAATGAGAAAGGTTTAGGCTTTAGTCCATCACATTGGCCTGGTTCGGGTTGGCGGACTACACTCACCATCGAGAACTTTTTCGGATAAGAGGACAATAATTCTGTAGGACCATGTAACGAGATACACTAAAAATAATGACAAATCCCAACCATTATCAGTTATCGTTATCATTATCGTAGCGTAAACACAAATGCAGAGATAGCAGCATTTTGCGAGATGTCATATCATGTGGACTCTACAAAGTATATTTATTTCTGATTGCACTATCTAACAACGATAACTTTGAACAACTACATCTAAATTATATGTATGTTTTTATTCCAAAGTTTTTTATATAAGTACAGTTTTTGCATTGCATTCGTTTTAAAGATTTGCAAACGTATTGCTTAGACATTGACAACTGGTTAGATGATCGGCTGCGGGCATCATATAATTCTATTTTCTCTGATTGCCTTCTACAAATTACGTGGGGAGATATCAGCTGATATAGCTAATCTAAATAGAAGACTGCACGAATGAAAAATGTATAACAGAACTCGTAAACGTTTAGGCAGAAATCAACATTTTCCTTAAAATGTTTAAATAAATGAATATGGTACTTCAAAGATTTTTTATAATAAAATACATGTAATGTGTATTATTTGATAGTCTGATTGAAGATGATACGATGCGAAAAAAGGCACGTAGAGTTGTTTTGTTCAAAGTCAAAAACAGAGAAGCAATTAAGACTAAGTTTTTATGTAATTTGGGAATGCTATGAATACCCTTGATGTTTTATTGGTTTTCTAGCTAAATTTCGTTTGTGGCCTCCAAAAAGCAGGTTTTTACTGTGCGACAGTATGGCGTGGCTGTTGTTTGTGCGTGCTAGAGCGCTTTGTCGTAAATTAAGGCGAAGTGGTGCAAATATTCACACACTTGGATTTAACGCTTGATTTGCAAATAATTTGTATTCATGTACATAATTCGCTTACTAAAAACCAAAAAAAATGGCAGTGGTAATAGCGATAACACCGCTTATTTTGCATAATCTTTCATTCTAAGTATTTTTTTTCTGAGTTACTGACCAGATCATTTAAATTTTTCTATTTTATAATGATGAATTAGTTGCGAACCAACTCGTTAAACACATTAATTAATAAAGCGTAATCATGAAATATTGTAGTTTAAGCACTCGGCTTCTTACATCTTTCTTCCGCGTAAATCTTTCCATGCTTGTGATGTGGGAAATTTGTTCCTTCTCTATAAAACGAGCAACTCTTGTAGTCTTCTTGATAACTATCGCTTTTCCTGTCCAATATTAAGTTTATTGACCGCTTCATTTAAAAATACTGTTGTGTTTTAAGGAGATTTTATCAATTTTATTTATTTGATTTAGATACCGATGTTATTGTCTCTCCATTTAGCATCTTCGTTTGATTTTCCTGGTATAAGATCTGTTCTTCCATACAGCACAGTAATAGGTACTATTATAACCAACTATTATTTTTGCATAGACTTCAAATACAGTGTTTATAATTTATCATTAATTTAACTACGCTTACGTACTCAGATAACGTCATTTCTAGCATGTGGTGATTCAGTATGATTGATAGATTATGTTTTATAAAATATTATTCTTGTCGTTTTATACAATCATAACTACTGTTACTGAAAAAAAATATAATGGTATTATACCAAATATTAAAGAAATTGTTGACATCTACCAGTTTAAGTACCATACCACAAGGTAAAGTTTAACAACATCGAATTAAAGTCGGTTCTTCTTATGGTAGGAATTGCACGTATTAAAGTTATTTATGTTAAAAAAATGTCGATAAGCAACTCCGTCTTTTTTTAAATAACACGAGAAACGACTGGCTACGTTATTACTCAGTTATTATATGCCGAATTGTAAGAAAGCAATTAAGAAGAAAATAACTACAAAGAGATCACGATCCCACTACATTTTTTAAATTTATGTTCGATGATTCCAAGAATTACCTAGTCGATAGTTCACAAGAAAAATCCGCGTTTACCTGCTTTAGAGGAAAATATTTAAGTAAATACTTAAAATAATCCCTTTATTGTTCATGGAATTCATTGATCATTCAGTAGGTATACAACATACGGGTCATGTTTAAAGTTATATTTAGTATTAATGATTTTGACGTCATCCCTTTTATCAATAAAATAACGTACCTACATCAAAATTCTGATAAGTTACGACGTCATCATGTATTGTACGTATAATCACGAGGAAGACGGAATTAACTATGAGTCATGTGCTGAAAACTTTCACTTAAATAAAAAAAAAAGATTATGGCGACCTTAAAAAACAGGAACCTAATTCGTAATCGAACCGCAGTTGAACCACGGCCGTTTAGTGGCGCCCCGAGGGGGTCGTAGGGGTCATGACATGGCCAAAATCGTACACGTCAAATTGAGAAACCAAAAAATAGATAATTCGCAAAAATATAATGTACTATAATTCGCAATAAATACCACGCCTGCGGCCGTTCCACCGTTATCTCTTTAAGAAAAAAATGTCAAACAGCTGTGGTTCAGCTACGGTTCGATTGCGATTTTAAACAATTTTGTTATTAGAATTGGCCTCCTAGACTAAGATCAACGTTTTTAAACCTAGGTACATAGAAACCTGTTTTGGTATTTGTCTAGCCTAAAGGATTTATGTCCATATTTTGTCGGAACAGCCATTCAATTTGAAGATTTGTGATAACGGTTAGATTCCTTTCAATGTTTTGATACAGAAATCTTTTCTATTCTTAACGAACTACAATAACTCATATCATACAAATGTATCAAATCATATTTTTCTGTTGTATGGTGATAAAACGAATCTGCTTTTTATGACCATAAAAACAAATGCCAACTGAGGACGGGTGCCCTTAGGCGTTATATTCATCACAGCTAGCCTAACAGTATTTCTTATTATGTTACATTGTCGAGCTATGATTCAATTTGCCTTCATGATTGTGGCCTCACGTCTGGTCGGTAAGGACATTCAGTCGAATTATGAATTTAATTCCGTGATCAAAGGGATCATGACAGTGTGTCTATCTAGTCTAGACAATATTTTCAGTACTCGTGTTTACTGTTATGCATTTTAATAGCTAGTAATAACGTGAATGTCCGGAGCACCTGAGTTGTGTCTATAATTCACACACCATGGGGTTTCAGTATTCTCCTGAGGCCTCGTAAATTAATTAGATTGCAACTACACTTTAATAAATTGAAAATATTTCCCGTTGTTGCTACTAGATATGGCGGGTCTATTTAATAGTTTTTATTTATTATCTTCCTATTTAACAGTGTTAATGGTTTGTTATGTTTGAATTGTTTGAAAACTATATTTTAACTAAATTGTTGATAAGTATGCAGTTTAGGCTGACTAATCGGAAGTTGAAATATAGCCAATTTATAGTCTAGTTTAGAGGAAATTTCGGATAGTCTTCTTCTTAGTAGTATCTGTTTTTAGTGCTCGATCGCTCTCTTGAAGTGGATTTGTATTTAGTACTTCCTTAATTCTCTTTCTTCCTATTATTCTACATATAACAAATAAATATTATTATTACAAATTTTGCTTAAAGCTGATTTGCGAACTGGATTTGCTTCCAACGTTTTGTCAATGCGTTGTTTCTGCATTATATTTTGACGATCCTATTATTGTTTTCCGGAACTATTAAACGACTATGAATAAATAATAACGTTACGGAAAAGTACGAAGTAGTAACCGACGAAAGGGGTGAATCGCCTCTAAGTTTATGGCACTGTGTATTTAAATTTCAAATTATGTAAAGTGTCTATGAATAAAGTGCTATACCTCGTGCTATTGTCATGAAATTGCATGTAGGTATACTGAATATTCCATCAGCCACTTTCCATAGTATTTTTATTAACAAAAACGATTGTACACTATTTTTAATCAACGTAAAAATCGTAGTTAACTATTTACATAGGCATGTAAAGATTTGAGTATAACTAAATATTTTTTATTTTAGTTTCACTTTATTGGTTTGTGGATATTGGTGTCGATTCTGTTGCAAGTTTTGATAGTACTAAACTAGACTAAACGCATATGTCACTTTCTTTTTCTATTGAAACAGAAAGAGACAAACACCCTTAGTTTAATTTAGTCCCGTCAAAGTGCGCAACACGATCGACACCATTGCATTGGTTTGAAAAAAAATATATTTTAGACATTAATTTACCTTATAAATGTACCTAAATACAGGCCGGTATTTCGGTCTGTACTTTTATAATAATATTCGTAGGTACCTACTGATCTGAGAGGGAAAAGTATTGAGTAGTTGAACTATATTCCTCCTTCATAATGTTACAATTTATTAAAGGAAATGTATTATTGCCGTGCTCGCAGGCGTCATATTAACAAACAGGCGCTAGGTAGCTACTTTTGAACCGATCTTTACACTAAACATGTTTACAGCTACATACATACTATTAACAGACCCGTTGACCATTCGCAAACTGGATCATTAACAGTAATTTCTGTATTGTTTAAGTGTTTATCAATTTTAATTTAGGATTCCAGATGCCAGGATCAGCATCTAGATAGGTACATCACAAACTTTGAACTTTGAATTCTTAATCAATTGTATTGGTGGTGTAAGAGGTGTAATTTTAATTTTACGGACGTTACATAGTAGCTAGGTGGGTCTCGTTCGCTCATGGCGCTTTATCTTGTTCGCCGGTGCGAGGCCGGAGCGAGCACACGAACACGCTAGCTCCGCGCCTGATTTGTATGACATTCCGTCGGAGTTGATGGCGCGAATCGGCCGCGTCATACACCGTACTTTATAACGTTTCACGTAATACAAATAGTTTGTTAACTTTCGTTTTAACCTAACCGTGCCTCTGATGCACTGTCCTTGTCTACGAAGAAAGTTTGCTTATCTACAGTGACCACTAAGTTTCACCATGTGATAACGATGGAAATGTCCTATTCTGTACACAATTACAACGCGTACTTATGCTGCTAAGCATAATGACTCAGTGTTTTTAAAAATTAAAGTGTATACAGCTAATAGTGTTCCAGACTGCTAAATAGTGGAATGTGCGCTCTTAGCTCCGTTCAAACTGGATACGAGAGCTTAAAAATAGAACAATTTTAAGATTCCATGTCGTGGATCAGATAGTTCTCTACTATGGGAGAAACTGATTGCGTCTATTTGTTATAAGTTACAGTGTAAAGAATCGTGAGCAATATGACGAACAGCTGGAGATGTCGGCTGTATACTGCCGTGGTCACTATTATGTACATGATCTCGAGCACGAACGCAGATACCAGTTGTCAAGGTTTGATCATTTTTATCTTTGGACACAAGTGGATCTTCTTTCTGTCTGACACACAAACAGCTGTAAATGTCGTTTGATGATTAACTGCCAGGTTATGTTAAATATGCACTATTAATATTGACTAGTCTGGTTACGTTCTTAACTTATGAGTTAATTCATTTTATGCTAAATCGAACTGTACGATTGTAACGCATGATATTCTGGACATTAGGAGATACTTTTTAATACACGAACATAAAAGACTTTTGCACTGTTTCCTTATCTCAGTGATCAGAGCCTATTCCAACTCGTGGATACCTACTGAAATAATTAGAGGTCTACTTGGTTGGAAGACCATAGTTGGGGATTCAGTTGTCCAAAGTAGTCTTATTTATGACTCAGAACAAACGGATACTAGATGTACCTAACAAACAGATACCGGACATCTAAGTTGTTTTAAAAGAAAGAAAGAAAGAAATTATGAAAAATATTAACTATTCCTCCGTTTATTTTCATAATTATTATTATTTCACAATATTACGTTTGTCATTTTTTTAATTCGGAATCACAATCTGTTGCACATTAGGCATTATTTGATACTATTGTTCTCGACAATTAAAATACTCTTAAATATTAACCACAAAGGATAATACCTGATTGGTAAACAAGTAACCACACGTTGGAGTAGGCGTCTGCAAGGTATCTACCTCACTGGCATAAATAGAAAGCTAATTACTTAATGTACAACCAATCTAACAGCATTGTGTTACTTTGTCACTTTTCCGCGTACCTAATACTGGCATTTTGAATTTGTTTAATTATGGTCACTAATTAATTTGTAACTAAAGCTTGCTACTGACTTATAATAGCCCCCAACTGAGGACTGCTGGATGTATGTAGAAGGTAGCTTTGCGAGGGTATGTATACAAATGTTATGGATTCCGTATGAAGCTTCATGGATGCCGTGTGGATGACGGCAGTGCTAACAAAACACGCACAGTAATTAAACCAGTCACTAATATTGAAACCATACACCCGAGGCTATTTAGAACCAGCTTCTTATTTAATGGTTCTACAAAAACGTTAATACATTATTTCAGGATTGAAAAGGATTACTTTGCTTGAAATCACTTAGTAAATGGAATGTGTATTTATAATAAAGCGTTTGGTTCAGGGCTATCGGTCTTTCAACCGTGAAATAATGTTTGGTTTGACTTCACAGACAATTTTGACGCGTTGACTGCCATAAATCTTAGCGCTTGTTTGACTGGCCTGGATAACGACTTTATGTTTGATAGCGTAGACTATTGTTAAGATCAGATATTTTTAAATTTTAAGTTAACCTTTTACTTGTTTATAAAATAAGCAACAACGTGACCACCTATATTTGACACTTGAGAAAAATTACTTATTAGGTACATCTGGTGCGCCCTGTGAGCTACTCTCGTATAGGGCCGACACGAGAGAAGAAGACTTATGAAAAAAACTCTATTGTTCGTTCATGGTTTAAACGTTAATATATGACATACGTGCATCGTGTGCGTAATGCAGTTTGAAATCCATTTATCAATAAAAAAATTGGCAAGGAAGACATCTGATATTATTTTAAAATTTTCAGAACATACTCTAATGAAAGGCACGCCTGGTGATAATCTAGAAAACAATAGTTTGTCCATAGTAACAAAGTATGTGCTTACACGTATGTACGTAGTAAGTAAAGTAACCAATATTATCTAAATGTTAGGCATAACTTCGACTGTATCGTACAAAATTTAATTATTCAATAAGTTAAAGATGGAATAGTACTTTTATCATTTTTAAAAATTCTAGTGACCTGCTGATATCAAAAGCTATCTGAGCTGAACAACAAATAAATCTAGTTTATGGGCAACTGAGAACAAAACTATTAGCTTACACATTATTTGGTGCAATCAAGTGAATCAGCCTCATAATAGTGTTTATCATTAGTGGTTGAAGTTCATGTTGATACGGAAATGAAAGACAAACACACGACGCAGTGACCTGTCACAACCTTTGTACGACTGGTGTTAAACGTGGCACGTTACACTGGACTGGTGTGTAACCGGCGCCTACGCACTTATTGATAATACAGACAGTTTGGCAATTTGCCAAGCATCAAATTGGATCAGCTCTAATTGTAACAACATTATTATAATCATAAATAATAACATAAAATCATAACTGTCTGACTGACAATTCCCGCAGAGTTAGGCGAAGTTGTACTTTATGATCTACAGGTCATCAAGGAACAATTAAGGTCCTATCATCTATTGCGTATAATTATTTTCACAAGAACATAAGATGTTATGATACTTTTCGTTTTTAGTTTTATTTAGTTGGTAGGAATCCAGCAACGTTAGTCGTGTTTTGCACCGACATTTTCCTCAAAAAAAGTTTAAAAAAAAAATTTGAACACCTATTCTTTTTTCTGCCCTCCAAAAGAACTTCAATAATCCTTAAATCATTAATGATTTTTATTTTTCTGTTTGGAGTTTGATTTCTCCTGGTGGCCTATCAGTGTTAAGGAAAACAGTCGTTTCAACCTTAGCGCTGCATATGTTTAAATTCTATGCGGGCGTTATCGTCTCGTTTGAATATCGCTATGAAATCGCTCTCTGTCTGTTTTATGTTATAAATAAAGCGATTCATCTGCACCTTGACGAGGTTTATATAGAAATCCAGGGGAACACAGTGCAGATCAGTTGTCGATAATATCAACATCCGGTTCGCTATAAGCGCTTCACAGAAATTCCATAAAAATACTCAATCGTAGTCCTAAATTATATTTTAATACTGACTACGTAAAAAAAATCTAGGTATTTATTTAATTAATTTAGCACTTCAGGTAATTTGAGTAACGATTTAATTATGAGAAAGCAATGAATATTCATGCACCAACTGGATGCACTTGGTTTTTTGTGAAATGCATTGGCGTAACCAGGATGTGACTTCGACGAAGGTTTCCTAATTTTTTTTTTTAGTTCTGAGTTAACTTCCAAGTTTGCGGGCCGGTACTTACCGTATCTGGAACTGTACTATACACATGGTGAAATTTATTAGAATATCTCTATTCAGGAATTTTAATAAAAAACCTGGAACTCACTGGTGATAGGTCATGTAGGCCAACCCAGCCTCAGAAATGCATAATGAATCATAATGATTTTAAACTGTATAGTGGCAGATGCAGTTCGTCCTTTAGAATGACTCGTGTTTACGGCTAAGGTAAACTAAAAACAAATAAAACAATGAAGCTGAGTCAGAGTTGGACGCTTTCCGTATTGTAACTTGTCAGCAAATAAATGTTTGGATTTGTCTGAGAGGGGCGCCAGGCTAGGGTTACCGCTGCTTTTAGAGACATGCAGGGAATAATATTTTTCATTGAAAATACTCGTTACCTTTGCACAAAATTTTGCTTATGCAATTAATGCTCGTGCTTTCTCTGTATGAGAAGAGAATTTGCCCTGCTCAGGCTAGTATTATACTGTCTTTACATGAGGTATCTAAGGATCAAAGCATTTTTCTTCTTCCATCATTAGCGAAATCTTTTCAAATTTTATACACGTGCGCAGGTCATCACTACGAGAAACAATGCAAGGATTGGCGCCAATAGATCATTAAATCAGCTCATTGAATAGCTTTAATTATACAGTGATTCTTTAGATTATCTTGCTGGTTAAGTACAGTGTTTTATATCATCATACTAGTTATATAGTCTCTAGAACAGACTTACTTAGCGGTCATGACTCAGTAAGTCATCAATGGCGTCTCGGATGAATTCACAATATTTTACGAGAAACGTGCACAGTGACTCATTCTCTGTCTATACCTAAAGACGTTAATCATACCATTGATATTTCATCTCAGTTTTTTATTAATTCGAGATTTCACGGTATTTTACATTTCATTACAAGAATGTAGAGTAGTAGGTATGCGACCTGTTTACGTATAATTTACGATGTACTTTAAAGATGCAGGTATAAAAGTATAATTAAGTATTTAACTTGAAAAGTAATAACAGAGTTCGTATTGTTACAAAACGTAGACACGAGTCTCTATGAAATTAAAATACTAAGAGGACGTAACTATAGTCTAAGAAGACAAAATACTAAGAGGACGTAACTATAGTCTAAGAAGACAAAAAATACGTTGTCTCGGGTCTGCGTGGGAAGTTGATCATCTTATAGGTACTTTATTATTATTTCAATTCACAGTTGTCGGATTAGAGGTCGCGCAGCATTATTATCAAATAAATACATTATTAATAAATATATTTATCTCTTGAATTATTAGAATTATTAATGAGTCTTTTTTATAATAATATGTACTTAGATTACTAACAACGTCATTAACAAAATACTATAAATACAAAGTAATACCAATACAAACAATAGCAAGGATAATTACAGAATTTGTGGCGTAATATTGGATGTAACATGTGAAATGTGACCATTTAGTGGATAGCAATAGTTTTCTAAAAGATGAAAAAAAAGGTTTATTTAACAAATCAAAAAGATGTACAAAAGCAATGACAATGATAAAGATATCTCATTTTACACACAGTGTTTGATAAGATAACGTCTAAAATATATAAATAAATCCATATTGTAAATACGTGAGTGACAACATAATCACACTTAAATGGACATTTTCAATCACTTTAACTCGGGTTCATTCAGAGTTAAGGAAATAACTGTCACAATATGGAATCATTATTTTGGTTAAACTTAATGAAATATCAGGTGGCTTCAGACATTTTTGAGATAATTATTATGTCCTTGTTTCGCTATATCGTTCGTTTAGTTTTTACATAGTATTTGATGTACAACAATGTTCCATAGGCCGACGCCCTGGGCTTAGAGACGATCCCAGATGTGCCAAGTTCGGTTGAACCGGTTTAACTCTCAAGGAAATCGTTGTTTAGTGCAGGTTGTGGTTTATATAGGTACTAAATCGCCACAAAAACTGCCTTTGTACTTCATCGTAATGGGTAATTAACAGCCCATCAGTAAACACCTAACAATCTGCTAATAACAAGAATATAAAATATTAATAGAACGTCACGTGATAAAACTGAATATTTGAATTAATTGCCTTGCCTTCAATACGCCGCTTGTAATTTTTGCCATGTGGCCTCAACCGTCCATCAAGGTCGTCTCGTATTTTTCTATATTTAGCTATAGAGACAAAGTCTTTAATGAATAATGATGCATAGTTCCTGCAAATCGTGAAATCTAGTCTTACACCCCTATTTGATGATGATGACGTCATTAACATTACTAAGTAATATCCAAAGGGCTGATTGCTACATGTCATGGCCTAGCGGTAGACAAACATTTGGATAATTTATAAATGACTGTAATTATTAGAAATCATTAGGCGTAATTATCTGTTGACCTTAGCGACTGCACTAATGAGGTTCAGTGCACAGATAATGGAATTCCTAACAGGGAACAACGAACACAGATAACTATAATAGCCATCTGGTCCCTGACTGAAAGCAGGCCAACCTATCTCTTTATAGGTGTTGTAAGCGGAAATTTTGGCTTTATAATGGATACATTTTTAATTTAAATGATTTTAAATATTGTGAAATGACATTTTGGATGGAGGGTTAAGTGTCAAACATTGCAGACCACAAACTCATCATCATGAATTATGAAAATAGTCGTGTACCTACTGTGTTTATTATAATATAACACGATGTTTATTCTGCCAATTGTCTAGAAAAACTGGTATGATGTAAGGAACAAAAGTAAATAGCATTTAAAATCAAGAATTAGGTCTAAGTAAGAAAGTATATATAAAGAGGCTCAAATAGAATGTATGAAGGTACTTAATGCGTCAGATAAGTGGAAAAGAGATTTTCGTTTAGGTGTTGGGTCGCAGTAATATGTTAGATGTTGCGTAGGCAGTCATTTGTCATTGTCCCCTTTTCGAATATCATCATTCACCTATCTTATTGTGTTCGAAACTCTAGTTCTTACTTGCGGTTCTCTGGGCATTAATTACCTACCCACGCTGTAATTTCATCTTTTTGTTTACATCTATCAAATCTATTATCATTCGCTAAAACTTTATTAAATCATTAATAAAATAAAATTTAAGTAAAACGTTTTAATATATTTATTGAAATTTTCGCACCAAACATTCAAAATCTCACTAATGTCTAAGTCTTTGGATAATATTATTATTCATACCTCCAATAGAATATCATGGAATATCCTACTATAATTGTTTCCATTGTATCCTAATAACACTTCCAGGACCCATTTCACTCATTGTGAATACGAAATATTTTGTTCTTTTTTGGTCATCTCTTGGGAAACCAGCCATTGTTACTTGTCAATTAGTTAACGTCGACTGCCTATTCTTAGTATTCTTATTTTGAATACATTTTAGACTTAAACAGTTGTTAAATCGTAGGTGAGAAGAATAATTCTACCAAACGAAACATTATGAACTTGTGGTCCTCAGTATAATATTGTAGTCTTTGAACATATCATAGTATCTTCTACGGCATCTATACTGTGGTCTATTTCTTGTGACTTGGCTTTAGCCGGGGGTCAAACTATGAATTTATTATTTCCAAACGATTCAGTCAGTTTCCATACAGTTTTATCACATTACGTCTTTTTTATCACACACCTAAGATTATGTCTAACTTCCTACTTATTGTTTCACTATCTAAATACTTTATAGCCTCCGATCTTCGAGAGATAATAAAAATAGAATCTGAATACATTATTATAGTCAAATTATTCGTCTCAATTATTTTTTGCTAAAGAGAACTGGGTAGACCGTCAACTTTAAAACCGCTCGATTTATTTATAATTTGCTTTTATACTTGGAAGAAACTAAACCTCGTGATGTCTCCTGACTAGCTAAACCTAACTATTTAGCAAAATTCTGACTAAACATGAATGCTTCGCTGTACCTCCATATTTTTTTCGGATTAATCATTCTCGTTTACTATTGAACTAATGTTACCTAAAGTTTTTTCTGCCAAGCCCTTCTATGAGTAGCCAGTCCTTTAGTAAGAGTCAAATCCATCCCGCCACCTTCGCCTGCTTGTATTGTAGCAGTGCAAAAAGTTCAATAAAATTACTTTGTAAGAATTACATGGCAGCACTCGTCATCATTGTTTTCATTTTGTTTTTTTCGGTACATTAACTAGCCCAAGGAGCTTAGGGTACTTCTTAATTTTATGGTTCAGTATCAGAATGAGTGCTATTTCCCGTGGTCAAAATCAAAATAAAATATTTCACATAAACCGCTACAGGTACTTATGAAAAGTCGAATTAGGTGCACCTTTCTAATTTGTCGTTTCCGTCAAAGAAGAGCCGGCAGAAAACTCCATGTTTAGTCTTTTATAGGTACATAATTCAGTCTCTTATTGTTTAGATTTTTGTGATTGAGGCCAATATTGGTACCAATAATGTTGCTTTAGATCTTCACGTTTTGTCCAGAGCATTTGATTTCTTTGGGTTATTTTATACCTATTTGTTTTTTTTTATAAAAATCGAATTTGCTATCACGTCATTTTAACATGCCAGGCGAAAATTCTTCGAAAAAGTAATTTAAAGTAGCTAATTTGTAAACTCTTTCATTCCCGGTTATTTTTGCATGGTTTCATTGTTTAAACTAAGTATTACCTAATTTAGACGACGACGTGGCTAACTGCATTATTTCAGCCAAGGTTGACTCACAGTAGTAAACTCGAACTGTACCTTTTCTCGTATTGCACTCAGCATGTAATATTAGTTTATAGATTTCAGGACTAATGGGAGTCTGCGTCACACGATCAGAGTTAGCGTAGGTGTGACAATTTATGTTAATAATTTGATGTACTAGATGACATTATTAGGGCAGTGTGGGTAGGGAGTAGATAACCCAGTAAATGTGTATGACGGTGGAAGCCACTACTTGATATAATTACTAATAACAACACTACACTACTAGTAACTAGAAAAATAATAAAAGTTTTTGGTTATAGGCGGAAATTTTTGGATTCTATCATCATCATTTTAACCGCAAGACATTTATAGCGAGACTTGGGCTTTATACGGGCAATACTAGAATAATATCGCTTAAATACGGAGTAGATGCTTACAACAATCTGCATTACTCTGTTCTTGGGCATTATAGATATCCTGGATTGGCTAGCTTGATAAAAATATAGAAGTTAGTGTGACATGCATTATTATGAGCACAGGAAGTGATAATATAATTCATTTGTATCCTATAACTTCCTGTATATTTTCCTGTTTTATTATTTCTGTTTAACTTAAAGGTCTTTTGAAACTATAGTCTAAGATCCCAGTATAGAACGATCTTCACCGAGCTGGTTAATGGACGAAAAGTATTTTATATAAAATTAAATATGTCAATAAATATATTGCAAATGGGTTGACTAAAAATTTTCAGTCCAGAATATGATGAATTTTTTTTTAAACATTTCATTGATTTGGTTAATAGTCAAATTCCATACCAATCGAAAGTAGGCTTCATACTTTCGATTGGTATGGAATTTGTCTATTAACCAAACCAGAGAAATGTTTAAAAAAATAATTATTTAATTAATCATATTCTGGACTGAAAATTTTTAGTCAACCCATTTGCAATATATTTATTGACATATTTAATTTTATGTAAAATACTGGTTCGGTGAAGGTCGTTCTATATTGGGATCCTATACTACTAAGGCGTAGTTGCACCAACAAATTAAAACTGTTAACATGCCATATTTATGTCAAATTTGTACTGATTTGACAGAAATTTTGGTATGGTTACGGTTATAGTTAATTGGTGCAACTCAGCCTAAGTAGGTACTTCTAACAATCACTTGACTGAATAAATATCCGTGTGAATACATACAGGTAGTTGATAGTAGACATTTATCGTATGATTCATTAATACACAACTTCAACACATTACTAATACTACAAATTGTTAGAATCCATAATAGAACAACCTCTGGGAAGGGAAAATAAACATTCCCCGTAGGCCGTGGATAAAATTGCGTTCACTAATGGCTAATAAAGTTGATCGTCGTCAGTTTTATTACACAAATCAATGGCCAAATTCTGCAGATGTCGTAAATTGACACTTAACAAGCTTATTATTTCAAGTTTTATTAATACTCCATTTAAATTATAGCAGAAACGTCATTATTGTATAATAATAATTACGTATTTGATTTGTGTCTGTATTAACTTATTAAGTACCTACCTAGTTAAATTAAAAGTAATAGATCAATTGTATTGCATCGATTACGAATATAAATAAGTACTTAATACTACGAAAATAGGTAGGTACTTTACCACATCTCACAAATTCGGCAAAAATAATCTCAAACCTACATACCTAACAATGGCGTATCCTGTTAGCCCATTTGTATCACACGTGGGTTTATTTATTAATCGTAACATACTGATATTATTGCGAATGACGTGTTCCCATTGTTTATAAAAGCACTATGTTATTTACACATGAATTACCCAGATAATTTAGGATTTATAACATCAGGTCTATTTAGAGGTGGGGACAGTACAGTTAATAAAAATAATATTACAAACTTATTCGAAACAAATTGAATGATACTAGGTATTTATAGGCAATATACTTATGAAATGCATCATTTTTAAAGAACAACAAAATGGCATCTAGATGTTCCAACATTTATTATGAGAAGGAAAAAACAATATTTTTGTTTTTGACATTTCATTTTTAATATTATAGGTAGGTAAATATATTTTACTCAAAAATGCTTGTAATGTGGTCATTATTTTGACAACCTTCTTTGAGCAAAGTCGACCTTTCCGTGCTACTTGAATAGGCGCCAGCAAAGTTGTATGGAATTTCATTGCTGGTGAGTTTTAGCCACCAGCAATTTCCTTTGAAAACCCATTATTGTCGAGTTTTGTTTAAAAATAGTCTGGTGCAAAAAGTTTTTATTTAGAATTTGGCCGTATAGGTACAGGCAGTACAATAATTAAAGATTAATTTTAAAAAGACCAAAGCCCTGGGAAGAAACAAATCGTTACTTTAAATAAATTATTCTTATTATACTAAGTTGGTTTTATTTAAATTACTCGCATTGTTTGAGTAAAGCACTCATACAAGCCTTGGTCCGCAATGACTGCGCTGCTGGCCGCGCTATGATGGCCTCGAGCTTAGTTTAGCCACGCTCACGGCCTTCAAGCTTGGTCATCATTGCAGCCCTTGCTGTCCGCGCTGTAAAGGCCTCGACCTTGTCCATCAAGAGCTGCAATGCTGACCGCGCTGTGATGGCCTGGAGCTATGCTACGCTGCGCTCTTGGCCATCATTAGTGCTGCCAGCAACACAGTCATTACAAACCGCGGCTGTAATGTACTATTTCCTACCCCAGAAGTGCCTCACATTCAAACAATGAATTGATAATTTGGCTTTGCGTTAGCAATGGCGCTCAACAGACACCGGCAAAACTTTAACTAGGCTGAATCCCACATGGGTCTTAGCCTGTTTATTTACTATTACGTTTTTTAAATTTCCCGCGCCATTACCACATCCGACTGATCATTTTATTGTTATAATAAAAATGTATTGTTTGTCCTTTCATGCGAATTTGCAAGAATTATAATATTTATAATGTAAGTATGTACCTACCTACAATATAATCACAAAAATTCAGATCTTATATTAGTAGGAGTAGCTATGCTATATCTCTGAATATTGTGTTTTATCATTATAATGTATGTAGGTAAGTATATTAATTTTGATCAATGATAATATTTTATAATATAATAAAATATAATTGATATTGATACAGATTTTGCCGCGTTATTTAGACGATTAGTTGTTTAGCAAGGCAAGAACACAAACAGAACCTTAAGTCATCATCCAAATGGTGTGTGAATTTAAATCGTTTAAGCATGGCTGACCGAGTATGTAATCTTGCTTCACTGTTTAGAACATTATGATTGTGTTGTACAATCGTACGAACTTGAGATATTAAGTATGCTCGAACGACTCAAAACTGTTTGTAATGGTCTTTGAATAAAACATAACGAATTTTTAGGCTCCGGAGCCATACGCTCATTTAAATGTGTTAGTCTGCCCATAAATTATGGATCTAGTAGGTACACACGACGAGCGACATATCGAGCGATACATTTCCAGTTTATACTGACCTCTCATTGTACGAAATGTCCGTACAATGAGAGATCAGCTTAAACTGGGATTTATAGCTTGATTTGTTGTCATATGTAACTTTAAGCCACATTTCGGATTGATATCGTTCATTAGTAGATATAAAAGTCAGTCTTTCTATTAGCTTAGGTCAAAAAGGTAGCCCGCATTAGCGGTAGAGTAATAAATTCGACTAGGATTGCACCTCATTTCTGATAAGAACTTCCAAAGAATATTGTTTTTTTCTGTTTTCGTAGAACTATCGTTGTTTACGAAGAATCTTACTTAATAAATAATTAAATGTTCTACGAAAATATGTTCAGTGTTATCGCGGTTAGTCATTATCGTTACTTTTTGAACGATAAGTGACTGTGTCACTTTCTTATTATATTTCGACATTCTTTCCTGCTGTCTCCGGCTCCGTTCAGACATTAATCATCTTTTGGTTGCAATAGCTAATGAATCGTCTTAATCTGTTGATAGTCACACCGCTACATACCTGATTCTAACTCTTTATAGGCTTAAGTAAAAAACTGCTGCTACTACTACTTTCATTATAATTATCTCAACTTATTTGGTAGCTGTAGGAATCCTTCAAGTGATTCGTTTCACTTGAAGTGAGCATACAAATATTTCACTCAGAATAGTAGGCAATCTGAAGATGATACTTACACTCAAATATTATTATTATTCCCTTTTGGGGATCAAACCCATAGCGGAGAGAGACAAGTGCTCAGCCATTGCGATAATCAAGTCATTAAATTTAATTCACTATTAATTAATTAATTTTTGTGGCATTTAGCAAGTACAGGTAAAATTTTATTAATATGATTCGATAGGTAATTGATAAAATGAACACTGAATAAATTTTATGAAATTAGTGTTGTTGTATGTTACCGCATTTGCCTGTATTAGCCAGATGCCACAACGTTAATTTAAGTACTTATAACAAAAAATATATTATTATTTTAATCGAATTACCATAAAATATCATTGGGATTACGGTTGGGAACAAAGTTGAGTTTTTAAATAACATTCTAAATTCATTTCTGATACCGTATTATGGCGATAGTTACCGTATTTGGCATTCAATTGTAGGAAAACAGGTAGTAATGCCATAATTATAAACATTATAATTAAATATTTATGTCATAGAGGTTGAGTCCGAGTCAAAGTAGTGTCATTCGTAATTTAGGTACTGAAGTTGCATTAAAAACACAGAAACCAGTCATTGCGTAGGTAACTAATGATTTATCTTATAGAGAAGAAAGGGTATAGATGGGTAATAACTATACAGGTAGATTAATAAAACAAAAAGAAACCTGGCGATTGAGTGACGTTTGCTCTTTTAATTAAGCCATAACGCGTTATCTTACCTTGTCATCACACATATACGATCATAAGATCATTATCATGATTAATTCCAAGATTGTTAGGTCGGGTTAATTTCTCATGATGATAGTGATATTATGTTAATATCGTTTAATTTTTTTAATAAATCATAAATTATGATAATTATAAAGATACATTAAAATTATAGCGGTATCAATATTATAGTAGCGATCATAACTCGACACGGGGTTATTCGCTTTACCTAATTCTGAATCGAATCGCGTGACTAGATAGTATCCAAGTAAGTTATTAGTAAACAAACAACATATAAGGCGAACCAATTCGATAAAGCTGATTATCGCGGTTTTAAATGTTAACCCGTATATTTATAACGTTCTTGTTATTTTATTCCTCACGTACATTGTTAGTTTATTCTTAAAAACGTCTGCGCGGGTCACACGGTTTACTTATTATGGAGTAAAAGGAAGTATCTTGTTTTACAATAATTTTAGCGACAGGATGCACATTCTGATATCTTAACACAGACTTCCTGCGTAAGTTTACTGTACGTACTGTTTTACCTACTGTTCGTTTTACCGGATGTGACAACTGTAATGTCGTTTATTATTTTATATTTAATAAATAAACATTATTAGAACAACGTTGAAGTAATAAATGATTGTGGTTATTAATAAATAATAAACGAATGCCGATGACCTATGTTGATATCAATGGGGTAAAAATTCTAAACGAGGCCTTTAAGTATAAATAATCCCATCAAAAACATAAATGTGAAAATGGGAGCCAAGTTCAATAATAAGAATATGCTTGGTTGTCGACTTCGCCATCAAAAGCATTGAGATCTAAATGGGTGCCAAGTTCTATAGATAATCCTGAAATTTATTTATAAGATCATAAAGCTCAAAATTGACTTGGCTAGTTTTTACCAGCAAACCAAATTTTTTGAAGAGTAGGATTATAATTATATTGATCTTACAATATAAAAACAGTAACTTGCGTATTACTTATAGAAGATAAGTTAATTAGCCAAATAACATAATTTGTATCTACACAATAACATAATTTGTATGTGAAAACTAGCCAAGTCAAATCAAGTGGTTCGTGTAATAACACACGGCTGCTGCGTCGCCAGTTCCTTTTTCTTTGAACTTGGCTTGACACGCTGCCGCGTGTCTAGATTGTTTGTAAACATTTTCAGGGGTTAATTTTTATTTAAAAGCCTACATATACATTTCTATTATCTATGTAATTCCTATGCGGAGTTATCGTAATGTGTGATACAATAGAAGATAAAATATTATCTTGTATGCATTATTTAAACAAATAGCAAAACCTACTGTTATTCCACTCAAAAGCGCATGCATGTTATGCGTCAATCAAAAACCAATTGTTTCCAAACGTATTAAACGAATGGTGGAAAGTGATCGGCGAATCGTTTCTCTGCACACGTCGGCCGCTGCCGCGGCACCGCTCGCTTCGCTCGCTCGGCCCGTGCTTCAAGTGGTCGCGGTTCTGACCTAAACTACCTTTTAACTATCTGTTTATTATTTTATTTCTTATTACGGAGCACTTTGAAGTTAGAAGAATTAAAATTATAGTGCAAATTATTATTTTTAACGAAAGCATAGATATATTAAAATTAAAGTGCAAACTATTAATTATAAAGCTAAGCCTTTTAATAAAGCTATAATTTGATGAGAATGCAGCCAGACCATCATCTGACTTGAAAAGAAATGGTTCAGGTTACCAAGATTTGAGGCTTATTGTATTTAGTAGGTATCTACTTGATGGAAGGTCCCGATTTTGTAGATGTTATCTCAGTGTAGCGTTTCGCTTATGATAAATAACTGCCACCTAGATGTTTGTATAGTAAATACGACTGTTCTTTAAGAACTTTTTTTCAGCGTGTTTTTGATGGTCTCTGGACTTTGTGCAGTTTTGTCAAACTCCACCCTGTAGGTATTAAATGCTGATAGGAAAATTATCTGAGAATAAAATATTAATTTTGTATTTGGTAGTGTGAATTTTATTCTTACTAATGACGAATATGGTTGGACCGAGTAGGTATTCTTATACTTTTAGTAGTAAAATAATACTATTAATCTATTAGTGTAGGGATGCTTTTAGGCACTATTATTGCACATGTCTGACGTGTCGTTTGCCCACCTGAACAGTATATTATTATAGATAGTAAAATGCATCAAGTCATAGTACCTGTTTATTATAATTATATTTTTTACCCACTTTTCGTTTAACATCATTGTGTTTACAATTTCTGCACCATTTGCAATTTGAATAACTACTTAGTTGTTATTCATTTTCGGAGATATCATGTCTGTTGATTAGGTAGACCAGGTTTCATACACGTTTGCTCGTTCTCCTTTCACACTATTAGATAAAACTTTTTGTTCCTCTGTTCTCTTACCATTATATGTATTTTTTTCAAAAATTATCAGTTCAGTGTACCACACATTAAATTAGTGTGGCTCAATTCATAAAAAATAATTGGGGACAACTAAAACTATTCTAATTTGATTTTAGTCTACGCGCTGTCTCGCCCACACATTCCATGAACGAATGAATGAAATGTTTTCCCATGAACAGCTAGTATCAAATAATTTGACAAAGTCGTCACCACTTGCACTTAGCGTGATGAGATGACCATTAATTGGTTGATAAGTAGAGCTGCGGGGTCCTAATCACTTAATTGGCCGCCGTTACCAGGGTTTAATACGATCAATTGTTATCAGCGAGGGACATGACGATGCGGTTCATTTGCTATCCTACTGGTAGGATTAATTTTCCGAATGTTGACCGCACCTGTGTCACGCCCTGGACGCGAACACTACTAATTAATAGTGTTTTCGATAGGTGTGCAGTAGGACGCGCGCGCGCGCCCCGTTGCCGCGGCGGCTCACGTTACAGACGCCATTAGTATGATGATAAGCTCGTCAAGTTGCTACAACTCGACTGTCGTCGCTCAGTTACCTACTGGATGATATATTACCCTTCGATTAGCGCGTTGAAACACTAAACTCACCCTTGTAAGGCCATCGATATTTGCTTATGCATCAAGATTAATAAGTCATATCCCTTCGATGATGATAAATTGACTAGGAAACTTTCCAATGCACTAGAAATTCTTTAATCGGAAGAACATTTGCCTATAAATTCAAAAGACTTAATGTCATATGTTACGAAACATAGCTGCATAATTATGCTTTTTACGCAGTCAGGAAAAGTTAAAAAAATTGATAATAAATCATAATATATTCGTGCGTATGTATTTATCTACATAATAATCGTTACAAAGTTGCTCCCATTGTCGCTTTCAGATGCTCAACGATTGAATGGCCCGGTTATTAGTCCTTGTCGAAGCGAAATAATATTGCAGAAGGGGCAAAATTATACGCTTACGTGTAAAGGAAAAACCGCAATACAGTTTAAGCAACAAGAAGTACCCGAAGAAGTAATCGGACCATTTCATATAGACGAGAGAAATACGTCTGAACTGGTCGGCGATTACGAATTCGAAATGGTCCTCGATTTGTACAACGTTGACCAATTTGCGATTGGTTATTATGCCTGTTTTGACGACACGGTGAACGGTAACGACATACTAAATAACCTCATTGAAGAGCCAAATAACACAGCGCATATAACTTTTATTTATATTTACGTCAATGGTGAGATTGATTTTGAATCTAAATTCAATAATTTGTTTAACGTCTATGTCTGTATCTCATGATTTATAATAAAACTTTTAGGCTCGGATAGCTTGTTTGCACCCATGAGGGAGGTAATCGTTCCAAGAAAACAATGTAAGGTTGTTATTGAATGTAGACCAACGACACCAGACATTGAAGTTAACCTGACGTCGGTACGTATACATAAAAATTGGATGTAAACGATATCATAATTACGAATTTTACGATAAAACCTTTAAAACTTAGTTAGGTATGTAATTTTTAAAATTAATTTATTAAAGAATAATAATTTGTCATAAGTATATCAAAAACATAATGAGCTAATATCAACCGCTTATTGCAACTGCATGGTATTAATTTACAATACTTAAATAACAAAATTATGCTATTATGTGGCCTAATGAGCAAAATTAATTCTTATGGCTACTTTATACATCGACTGTTGTAGGGAAATAGTAGTACTGTCAGTACATAATTAAAATTTCACAAAATGTCAACCTTATCGCACTTGAGGCTTTTAAATAACTAACGCTTATTGCTAAAGACAGAGCTGATACTAAAGCATGACAGATTCAAATCAGGCTATTTCAAGTAGTTTCATAATAACATTCTTAATATTCAGATTCAGGACATTGCAGACCCAATATATCAGCAATATAGTCCCAAAATCGGGTTCGTCATCGATAGCGACATGCTCTCGGATCCTCTTGGATCGAATTCGATGTATCGCACTATCCTCTGTGAGTTTCAGAGACAAGACAGTCGGATAGAAAAAGGAGTTGTTTTCCAACGTAGGTGAATAGCAGATGTGTGCGTTTTAACATTTTTATTATATTTATACCACATTCATGAGAAAGGGTGTGTCATCGCCGCGTTAATTGCGAGAATAACTTCAACCGACACGATAATAGTCGAAATTAACAATATTTTTTTCTGAATGTGGCTTGTTGTGTTTTTCAATTTTATTATACATAACTGTAATGCAAACGTTTCTACAAATCAAAATTCGTTTAAAATTGAAAAATATAACAATTTTATCCAATACCCATACTTACTAACCAGAGATTTATTTGGCAATACTACAATAGTCGCAGAACAAGACACCAGAATCAATAAAGTATTCTCCAAAGATTGGGTTTTTAATGAGAACGTGTAGTAGGTCTGCTTACAAATGCCAAGGACAGCGCGGAAGTCAAATCGAATGGAAACGTATACGTAGTAAGTAGTGCTACAATCTTGATGTCACCTAACAAGGTAGCGTGGTGTGATGGTTTCATTCACTGGACCAAGTACTTTAATACTCAGTGTTCTACTAGATGACTTTTTAATACTTGATGTTTTGTGTTACTAGCTTGACGCTTACTTATTCTTTCTTTCAATTCTACTTCTTTGGTGTGTTGCTCTGCGTAACTCCTGTATGCATGTGCACAATTTATATTATAACTTACTAACTCTGTATTGTACTAATTATTAATTTAGGTACTTGTTGTTTTACTATAAATATTCTAATGTTTTCACGGTGGATTGATTTTAATGTCATATATTTCTCGTTTTTCACCGTATTGTTATGGATCATTTTTGCCTGGTATGAGACTATGATTTTCGTATATAGCACTTAACTTTTTTTAAAAGATACTAAATATTTTAAGTTTTTGAATGCTGCTTGATATTTTATACTGAGTGAATATTGCCCATATGACGTATGATATTAATTTACTTCACAAACATTA
This sequence comes from Amphipyra berbera, assembly GCA_910594945.2. Lineage (NCBI taxonomy): Eukaryota > Metazoa > Arthropoda > Insecta > Lepidoptera > Noctuidae > Amphipyra > Amphipyra berbera. The sequence continues at coordinate 9,603,887 of OU343127.1, forward strand.
AATAAATTAATGATAACCAATACATATTAGTCAATCAAGAGTTGCTGATTTTATTTTTCGTTACCTTAAAACCTTTTGATTTGAAATTAAGTTTTTAATAAAAACAGCTTACTTATCTACTATCTAAACAACAGTTTATTGATCTGAATAATTTATGTAGTAATTTATGTATATCAGTTAATATAGTTAAGTGGTCTGTGAAATTAACTTGCAGTTAAGATATTGTCATACTACATATTTATTATTATTTCATAACAGACACATGCTTGTTTAAACTTTTAGTTTTTTCTAGCAAGTTAATCTCACAATCACTGTTTAATATATTCGAATAATAAAATACGTATTTAAACAAATATAATTTAATATTTTTTCAGACGTTAGGGTACCACCAGATCCAAATATAACGGGCGGACCTATTCTTTTCTTAAAAAATGAAACATTTACAATAAATTGTACTGTTGAATATCAACCCGATTCCGTGGTGGACTTATTTTGGAAGTATCCTCCGAACGTTTTAAAGGTGAGGCTACAGATTTCAGTTTTTTTTATTATACAAGGTTACTTCGTAATAACCGGCGAAACTACATAGGGTTATTTGGTCTCATTAATGGAACACATTCAATTGAAAAAATACCTGTACTCTAGTTAATTAGATAACAAGCTATCTAACTAATACGGTAGTGAACAGCGCGCATGTAGTTGGTATCGCGTTATTGAATTAAATAAATTTTAGGTATTTTTTTATTTTAATGTTTCTATTTATGTTACGTAATAATCCTGTGAAATTTCACCAATTAATTTTAAGTAACCCTATATCTTTCAGTGCATCAGAAATAATATGCAAAAAATTATAACGTTACTTTTTAAATTTCATTATTAAAATAGTGCACTTTCTATGCCCATTTGTACCTATTATTATAAAACATAACATCATGTATTCCCTGAAGGGTTGGGCAGACGTGTATAGTAATAGGTACCCTCATTTCGCCGTTATGTTTAAGGCGCTCCACCCACTGCACCGCGCCCCGTCGCGTAGCGCGGGATGGCAGATTTTACCATTGTATGCAAGTATCTCAATTTATATAGAAATCACGCCTAGCACAACACACTGCCGACGCGGAATGCGACGGGGCGCGGTACAGTGGGTGGAGCGCCTAAGTCCCAGTACCTGGATGACCGAGCTTCACTCGGTTTTATTTTTTGTAAATCGACGTTTTCTAAAAATGAAACTTAGCTAGATCGATTTATCGCCCCCGAAACCCCCTCCATACTAAATTTCATGAAAATCGTTGGAGCCGTTTTCAAGATTCAGATTATATATATATACAAAAATTGCTCGTTTAAGGATATTAGATGTTATAGCGGGCGAGCCTGTTGCCATCAACCGGGCACAATTCCAAACTCCGGGCTGCTACTGAGGAATTCCACACGTAAAAACCCCAATAACACTTTGCCTGACCTTTGGATCGAACCCAGGAGCTCACGATTACGCGCTTGCCATCACTATACCCAACGAGGCAATTATTATTGTCTTCCGTAATTCCATTATACTATTTGTATCTTCACAATAGATTGATTATTTCTAGGATTCAATACAAGAAAAATCGAACGAATTTGAAGTGGTTGGTGGTATGTTGTATCGCAATATAACAGTAGAGAAAGCGACCATGGAACACAGTGGTACCTACGTGTGCGTCTCCAAAAATAATTGCGGAGAAAAAGAAAAGTCCTTCAAGAAGAAATATTTAGGTAATTAATATTTTATATTACAGCCATGAATTTCCACTGTAGTACCTAATAGGTCTTTAGGAATATAACGGTCCTTGGATCACGAGTTATATCTGATTATGGAATCATCATCAGCAGTTCACCACCCTGGGCCGAATGGTTACTATTTGGAACTGCATGGTTCTCATTATCATGAACCAGAGTGTCGAAAAAGCGTATTAAGTCTACACGGCAGCTGTACTACAGATGTCAGGGTGGAAATCACAAAATACCATTAGGGCTATTTCGATAAAACTTTAAAGTAAACAGTTATACAACTATTATTCACTCGATATTTATAAACAAATATGTAATGATTTCTACAACAATTGAAACTCTTATTTTACAAATTATTCCTGTATTTATAAATTTCATGTAATCTGAATAAATTTTTAGCTCATCCCAAGCTTGAGCTAAAAACGATATATGAGAAGAATGTGATAGAGACGTCACAAAAGACGGTCAAGATGCCCATTGAGATAGTAGATTACCCTACTGCTACGTTTGTCTTGTAAGTATAAATTAATATGATTCACATAATATGTAATATACTAGATGTAAGGGAAAAAATTAAACAGTGAATTCAGCCCATTATTCTGAATTCAACACCAGTGGACAATGTCTTAATTTTCGTTTTTTTGTTTGTTAATAATTTATAAATTTTGATGTAATATTATTTATTCAATTAAAACAGGGGTCACCGATTAGTTTCGCTCGGGGTCCGTTTTAAAAAATGAAATGACCATCGCGGTCCGCACATTTCATAGTTTTTTTTTCAAATTGACTTCAGCAAAGATTATGCGGGGGATACATTTTTATTAAATTACGTACTCTGTCGTGCAAGTTGCTGTGTTCTTGCGGTCCGCACAAAATGGGTCGGCGGTCCGGATGCGGACCGCGGTCCGCCATTTGGCGACCCCTGAATTAGGATATACGACCGGACTTTGCAAAAAAGAAAAATTGCGGGGAGAAATTCCACTAACATTCAATTTAGAATAATGAACTGTGAATTCAGTTGTTTCAATTTTACACCCAGAATATTTTCGTAACATGACGGAACGATTATCTGAAGATTACAACTGGACGCGGAGCATAGATAACCGATAATAAATGGGGATAGCTCTTTCTTTGGGGTCTGGGGGCGGCAAGCGATAGAGCTCTTTGTCAAGGCCTTTTATCTACATGTTCGGGGTCCCCCTAACCCTCTATGCTCGGGGGATCGGGGCACTGTCGCGGCTGCGCTTGTGGTAGCTAGCGGCCCTACAATAATATATCCAACAGCAGCCTGCGAATACTGTGTCCCTATTTTTAGTTTTAGACGTGTTTACATACCACGTCTATAGAAGGCACGAGTAATTTAAGATCTGCTTTAATAAGGAGGATCAACAATTCTGATTCATATTTTACACCTTTGAATATTATATTTCAATATTAACATTAATTTCAGCAAACGAAACAATTTCTCTTTGCCTGGGAACACCTCTAAATATGTTATAACCAGACACCAGAGCACTGGTGACGCCATGTTGAGCATATACGATACTAAAGTTACAGATAGCGCGAACTATACACTGGAAGCTACCAATGGATACTTGAATAAAAGCTTTACGTACGATCTGCGAATAAAAGGTGAGATCTGTAAACAATAATACGTCTACATTAAACAGCCTTGTTATTTTTAACTGTATTTTTTCTTTAATAATTTTTGTTAGCGTTAAGACCAACATTTCATGATTATTATGAATATTTGGATACAAGTCATATAATAGATACTTTATATTCTAGTCATAGATAGGTGACTTGATATAAATAAAAATTACATAATACAAGAAGAGTTACTACATTTTGTTAGCAAAAATATGACGTAATAATTACGAGTACATGCAAATGCTGTCTTTGTCCTACAGCAAAACCAATTGTTGACTTTGGACCTAAGATCGATAAGAAGTACATGAAGAACACAACAGCGTCACTAATATGTGGAGTGACTGGTTATCCTCTGCCCGACATCAGCTGGATATTCTCCAACGGCGAGGAACAGACTATGGTAAATTAGTATAACTTTAGTTTTTCGTTGTAAATTTTCCTGTTTTCGATAATGCCGTTTTCGGAGGAAATGGTATTGCCCCCGTAAAAGAAGAATCTTGCTTATAACCTTTAAAGCTGCTTTTCCACCAGAGATGTGCTATGCAACGTTGCTATGGATCCGTTTGATATCTACCAATCATATTTTTTGACCCACATAGCATAGCACTGGTGGAAACTGATTCCACTAAGCTACGTTTTTTACATGGAAGGATGCGTGCTGTGGATGCGTGCTCTAGATGGTCGCGAATGGTGTAGCTATGAGTGTACAGTAGGCGCGCGTTTGTCACCGACGCGGCGACGCGGCGGCGCATTTTCATAGCACATCTTACTCGCTCCGCTACATAGCTTAGTATCAGTGGAAACGGTTACATAGTTTCGTAGCTTAGATTTTACATTCTCGCAGCATAGCTGCATAGCACATTTCTGGTGGAAAGGCACCCTAATGCATAGAAATATCAATGACGAGTATAGGATTAATAAAAGCTGATGAAAGGACAAGGGAACATTACAGTACCTAGAATTTGTTAAAAAAAAAAAAATTGACGTAGTCGTGTTTGAATTCCCGCAGTAGGAAAAATCTAGTTGCCAATTTTCTTTTATAATATTTATGTAACTTTCACCTTTTCAGAAAAGTTCAAATGTAAGAGTAGAATCAGTGTACAAAGCCACGGCGTACCTGGACATACCAGTCCACGCTTCTGGCAACATATCGTGTAAGGCCTCGAACAATCACGACGTAGATATACAGACGAGAAGACTTCTCGTTTACGAGATGCCTGATGGTTTCGGCATAAAAAATGCAAAAAACACGTGGTTTTCACAAAATCAGGATATCACTATCACATGTATCGCTTCCAAGTATGATTTTTATAGTGTTACGTGGTTGGGATCAGATGAAGAAGACCTGAACGGAACTGGTTAGTACCTACTCGAAAGCAAAATTATTTATACATCAGCATCGTCTTACGATGCAACAGTTTACACTTACACCCTAGGACACTCAGAGCTGAGTTTCATATTTCGGTGTTTTTCTGGTTGGTCGCCATTGTACATCCTTTTTTTTTTATTTTATCCTGGAGACATGAGCACGCATACTGCACTACCACGGGGCGATAGTGCAGTTATGTGGGACTCAAACCCACTAAAACTCCACGGTGTCCTCCTCTGTCGCTTATGGCGGGAACACGGGCACGCGTAAGCACTCATCCGTGAACCCGCCGCAGCTGTCCGCCACCGGACCCTCCTCAGCTGTCCGTCACCGGACCCTCCTCTGGGGATTACCCCCCATCAAAGGCGCACCAGAACACATGGTACGCCGTGATCGCCCCGGGGACCAAACGAGCACATGGGCGCCAGACGACCCCGTGTCTGGGCACCCTTGGTCCCCCTGCGACGGGTCAGGTTAATGGCCCCGCCGCGCCACCTACCACTTTTCGACCGCAGAGGATAGGGAGAGCGGCCAACGACGTACCGACACTCCTCTCCCCCTGCGGCCCCACCGCGTCCGCCATCTGACGATGGCGACCCCGTCAAGGCCGCGGAAGGTAGGGAGAGCGGCGCACCGCAATAACGGCACTCCTCTCCCGCCGCGGCCTCCACCCTTCAGCCGCGATGCCTCCCATGAGACATCGCGGCCCGCCTCGGCTGCGATGTCGCCCAGGGGACACCGCAACCTACTTGGCCGCTACGTCAAGGGCTTCCAGGCCCAAGCACCGACGAGCAGCCCCTCCTCGAATTCCTCTTCGCTTCACCGTAGGGATCTACGCCACGGCTACTTTTACGAAATTACACTAACCCGCTGGGAATGTGTAGCTTGTGGTTTACACTTTATTATGAATAAATGAGTTTCCTTATTCTCAACAGTTGCAGTGGAATACACGATAAATGCGTTCTCGCTTATTGCCAAATTAAAATTTCCTCACATTTCTTTGAACCAAAGTGGCCCATATAGCTGTCGTGGAACAAGGTTAAATGGTAGCTATGAAACTGAATATATAAACATTTCAGTCGCGGGTAAGTTGCCTTCTTTAAATACTGTTTAATGTATCATAATTACTTAGGTATATCTTGATTCTAATTTTTATAATAAATTGGTAGCTCTTCAACCGCCTACGATAAAAGAGCCTATTATGGACAAGAACGTCGAAGTTGTTCTGTTTGAAACGAAAAAGCTCACTTGTGAAGCCGAGGGAGTGCCACCGCCCATACTACAGTGGTACAAGGTAAACTTTGACGTAACATTGTGTCATCTACTCACCATACTTTTGGATAAGGGGTGTCTCCACCACCACTCCTAGGATTCGGGCAACAAAAATTAGACAAATCACTACACCATAACTTCGAAGTTTGTAGATATTTAAATATCAATTAATAATGAACAACAAACCCAATCATTTTACCACTCCATGTAACAACGACACAAGAATAAAAACATACAAAAAAATTGTATTATTTATGTTATTCGTCAATTAAATCATTTGTAGAAATGTTCCTATATATATTCAAACATATTATAATATTTATTATGTATTTATCAGGATGAAATTTTGATGGAGAATTTTTCATTCCCGAACGCAAAAATTTATACAAATATTATAAATCGCACCGTTGTCAACTCAACAATAGAAATAACTCAGATGGTAGACGAAAACAAGGGAACCTATGAATGTTTGGCCAGCAGCGATGGACTGAGTGCGAGACGGGTGTATACCCTTGTATTGAAAGGTATGGTTAACCACACTGATTAATTGAGGACAGCTTAATTTCATTTTAAATATAATAAGAGTATACAGGATGTTAACGAAATCTTGTAATTCCTTCAAACTTCGTGATATACTGCTGACGTAGATTAAACATGGACGGGACATTATATTTAACATACTTATGGATTAAATAAAAAAATACAAGAAATTAACATGTGTTCTTAACGTGAGGCATTTTAGCGCTCCGAGCATATTGCGCGACTATCGCTCGCCACGCGGTTATTTAACTCGGGGCGCTAAAATGCCTCACACTCAATGTTGCAGTAGAGCAACCTACTCCACACAGTCGTTAAATGCCTTTGAAATTGACCAACTTGCAGGGTCTTCACATAAGTAACTAAAAAAAGAACTCCATGCTACATCAAGTTGTATTTGTTATCAAAATGTGACGGCCTGAACGACGTCCCGAGCTACAAAACGGCAACTCGGGACATTAGCCGCGCGCTTTTCAGTTCCTTCCGCACGATTGCTCTGCTTAAACGCTTGCGATGTCCCACAGTGTGGCATTAGTTGACTGTTACTAAAGTTACGATACATTTGTGTACTTTCAACAGAGCTAACATACGCAACATATTTGAGCATAATCATAGTGATAGTGTTCATTTTGATCCTTGTGATCTTGTACCTGACGTGGAAGGTTCGGAAAGAGAAGCAGTTTAGGCGGGAACTTGCGGCAGCAGGCCTTCTGTATTTCAAAGAAGGCGTCACTAAATCTCTTAACCCGGACTTGGGTATTGACGAACAAGCTGAATTGCTGCCATATGATGAAAAGTTTGAATTTCCTGCAGATAAATTAATTCTGGGTAAGCATTATACATATTTTTCGTAAATATGATGATTTTAACCGACTTATTAAAAAAAGGAGGTTCTCTATTCGCCGCATATGTTTTTTTAAACCCATACTCTGTAATGGTTCCATATAAATTTTGGCATGAGTATAGAGAATGGAACTATGGCCATTATTTGATGCTCATCAATTTTTTTAACTCGGTGTTTTTAAATATTTATTTTATTCCTTCGTGTGTGAACGGGATTCAAACAGTGCCGAAACTACTTTCAAAACTTGCGCATGAAGATCTATTGTGTTGAGAGCACTTAATCGGCACTGTAAACTTTTATCATCGTAGTGAAGGACAACCCCAAGGATCCCTAAAAGCAGATAATATTATCTACTAGCCACTTATTGTTTACTGTTGGACCTCCTAACAGACTGCTACAAAGAACGGCCATGGCCACGACCGTGGTGTTTATGCCAATATTTCCAATTGACATAATCATCTCGCTTGCGGCGACCGCAGTCCGGCGTAAAAATTTGCAGTAAAAAAAGGCCTACACATACCTCATCCCATTGAGAAGCGTATACCTTCCTTTCTCGTATTTGTTCAATTATCTGGGATAAAATAATTACGAATAATGCGTTCGTAGGCAAACAGCTAGGTGCGGGGGCATTCGGCGTGGTGTACAAAGCGGACGCACGTGGCATCATAAACGCCGAAGAAACAACCGAGGTAGCCGTGAAAATGGTGAAGAAAACGGCAGACAATATGTATATCAAAGCGTTGGCCTCAGAACTAAAAATAATGGTGCACTTGGGGAAACACATAAACATCGTGAACCTACTCGGAGCGTGCACGAAAAATGTTGGGAAACGTAAGACAATGTTATTACTAGATTTTTATGCAAGACTACATTTTCTTTTCAAAGCAGTCTCTCTGAACAACGTGAAAACTAGACTGCGAGTTTCACAACTGTTGTGAAAATTGTAGTTTGAAGCCATTATCAGCAGTAGGTAATGTTTTTAAATTGGTGAAACTGCAAAAAATTGATAGCACATTGTCAGGTCATAATGATAAGCAGGTGACACGTTCAGAGATTTTTATTTTATTACCAGTTCAACATTTGTTATTATTATATCCTACTACTAATACTTTACTAGATAAATGTTGCACAATTGCCCCAGTAATACCATATAATAATTGCACATTATAATAACAGCATTAGGAAGAATAAATAATCTTAACTATGTTGTTACGTACAAGTCTCTTTGAATGCCTTTTGCTGAGTCACGTTTTGTTTGACTCCATCAAGGTAATTGTGTTTTTTCTTACAGTTTAACTTGTAAAGGACTGTTGTTATTGCGATCAATACGACTACGCAACCAAAGAGGTATTAATTTTCCTAATTGTAGGTTGTTTGTGATTCCAGGCGAGTTGATAGTCATTGTGGAATATTGCAAGTTCGGAAATATCCACAATTACATGCAGAGACATCGTGAGGTCTTTATAGACCAACTCACCGATAACAAGGAAAAAAATCTAGGCAGAGTTAACAGAGGATTCTCCTGCAGCAGTGGGAGTACTGGGTAAGAACTGTTTGTAAAAGGGAATATATGTATTTACGATTAGGTAGTTTTTTATAGGGGAACAACAACCAAAGCTTTGATGGGTGACAGGTGGTGGGATAACAATATTACTTGCCAATCTTATCTCACTCCAATGACGAGGCTGAAGTGTCACCAATGCGAGAAGGCTTGTACCTACTACAATCTAGAATTTGTAATTATTATGCATATTTTTTACGAATATTGATGGATTAGTTCGAGAGCTCTACCTACTAAATTTTGATTAAAAAGTAACGTTACGTGTGTGAGGCTTCCAATCCTAAACCCTCGATTTAAAACGTAATTAAGAGGTTTTTAATTTTCCAGGGCACACTCAGACTACTTTAGCGCCGGTACACAAGATACTGACAACACATTCTTGAATACCGCCAACACTAACAGATCTACAAGAAAAGGTATTATATATTTTAATATAAAATGTTTAGTTGTCAGACGACAACGTCCTAACGACCTAATATAAAATCACTGGTAAAAAATGGCCAAAGGATTAGCATCGCCATTATTCGCCATACAACTTGATGATGCTATCAGTTTTCTGGGTACGTAATCAGTTGACAGCGATACGGAGGAATATTTGGATGCCTCTTTTAGTTAATAGTTTTATCTTAGGATAATTGCTTGATCATATTTTTTGATAATACAATAAATACATAGTTGAAAATTTAAAAAAACGTGTAGGTCGATTATTTTGGAGGAATAAAACATTCCGAAACGTGCAAGTAGATGGGGAGAAAATGCATTATGTCCAAGATTACATCTACCTGGGACAAGTAGTCTCCTTCCAGGACAGACAAGATAAAGAAATTACAAGACGTACCGAAAACGCCTGGAAGAGCTACTGGTCTATGAAAGAGCAATTCAAGAGCAATTTGCCCATGTCACTAAAACGCAAGCTCATGGACATGTGCATTCTTCCCATCTTGACATATGGTGCACAGACTTGATCTTTGACCAACATCCAGATGTCTAAACTCAAGGTTTGCCAAAGGGCTATGGAGCGCAGTATACTTGGTGTTAAATTAACAGATCGCGTTCGAAACACAATACTGCGCTCCTAAACTCAAATTGTAGATGTGGCTCAAAAGGCCGCCCAGCTGAAGTGGGACTGGGCAGGACATGTCTGCCGTATGCCGAATGAGCTGTGGGCTCGTATAGCACAAGACTGGAGTCCCGAGACAGCGAGACGGGGTCGCGGCAGACCGCGGAGAAGATGGCGTGACGAGTTGGATGTCTTTCAAGATAATTGGCATGAAGCTGCAGAGAATCGTGAAAGATGGAAATAATGGAGGGAGGCCTTTGCCCAGCATTGGGACAGTATAGGCTAAATATAATAATAATAAAACATTCCAAAGTCTATTGAGCAATCGAATAAGAGCTTTTATTTATAACGTCATTTATAAAAATAAGAGGCTTTTCTTTGGCCTTTTTAACAAAATGCTATGTATGGTTTGTTCCTATCCAAAGTAATCACAAATTATAACTATATTTTTAGTGAAATATTCAAATGATATTTGAAATACTTTGAAGTCGTAGAGTTTACAAAACATTTCTTATTTTTTTACCAGACAACTCAAATCAGCAAGTGGAATTTGTGAAAGGTAACTTTTTTGGGCACGTTTACTAAATTTACACTAGCACTGAGTTTTTGTCTCTTCGTCGTGTGTACTATCTATTCCCATCTGTTTTTTCGTCGTTATCTATTTTATCAGTGTGATGACGAATAATTGCATTTTCCTTATCATTTATGTAATTTTGTTGTATGATAGATAATGCACAAGAATTTTGGTACGTTATTTCATGAAAATTTTATAGTTAACTATGGAAGTATTTAAAATTAGGCTTATTTGTTTCTGACTTTAGGTAAAACTAGGCTTGAAGCTATTTAATAATTATTATATTGTTTTCTGTAACTGACAGGTTTAGGGTATCTTTTGCCTAAATATTGGTGTTGACACATCTTTAGTAATTTTTACAACTTACACAGGTCTTGTGTGTTTCTCTTTTAGGTACTATTTTATCTTATTTATTTAGATACATACTTTGCTTTATTACGTAAGTGTATGTACAATATTGTAATCACTGGTTTATAAGGATAAAGTACTTAAATATGATGTTTACTGCACGTGCATCGACGTAATGTATAAAACATAGGTAAATGAATAAATCACGCTTATCTGGCGAATTTCTTTTCAACTGCTAGTAAAGTTCAAAATATCGCTTGGATGCAATTGGTACAACTAGATTTCAACCTCAGGCAATCTGCATTGTAACTGCAATCACAAAATATTGCTCATTGCAAAAATCTCGAGGATATTGTTAATAGGTACGATATAACACGTGCATTTACATGTACATACGCCTTCTGTCTTCTGCGTGTAACATAAATGAATAAATAATATTGCGTAATACAATACTTAAGCCGCGTCTGTCTCATTAATTAGTGCTTCGTTTTGATACGAAAATGAAAGAAAACATGGGTAATACAAAAAAAGTTTTTTTTTAATAGCAGTGTCGGGCCGGTGAATATTATGGGCTCGACTCTTTTCACACGGGTTCTAATAAAAAGTTCGCTATTCAAAACTCTGGACTTTTTCTAGTACATTCTCTACCTAACCGCTTGAGAAGGCAGGCACTATAAGCAATACGTTTACCGATGTATGTATGTCCGTCATAGTCGGCACAGCATGTTATTTTCCTTTCATACATCTCTATCTCTAGTAAAAAATACATTTACTATTTAACTATTCCAGTATCGGAAGGTTACGTGCAACCGGAGTGGCGTACTAATTACGAGAGCGACTACAGCTTCGACGGGCGCAACCCGCGGCCACTGACCTCGCGCGACCTCCTCGTGTGGGCCTTCCAGATCGCACGGGGCATGGAGTATCTTGCCAGTAGGAAGGTTTGTACTTACATTTTTAAAAATTGAGAACTTTTAGGCGTAGCGGTGGAAGTTTGTGTAGGAAGTTAATGCGGTAGAAAAATTGAGGCCACCTATGCATGATAAGATACAACTTCGAGTTGTACCTATTTGATTTTATGTTTTAAAGAATATATTGGTGTATTAAGGTAAAATGCTTGTTCACGGACTAATGATACTTTGTAGTTTCTACATAAAACTCTTCAAATTGTTATACCTGCAATAGGAAAATTGTGAAATTGTTACTAAATATTTATTCTGTAAATTTCAGGTTCTACATGGAGACTTAGCCGCTAGAAACGTGTTGTTAGCCGAAGACAACATTGTCAAGATTTGCGACTTCGGTCTCGCTAGGAGCATTTACAAAAATGACGAATATCAAAAGAAAGAAAACGTGAGTATACATGTTTCTACAATAACCTTCATAACCGTGAAGGTCGTTTTGAAAGTAAACACTTATTCAAATAGAAGAAACATTAATGTGCTTGAGTTGAGTGCAAATAATATTTGTAACATTTGGAAAAATAATCACGTGGATCTTAGCACAAAGAATAGAAACGAGATAAACATTTTGAATAATGTTTGCACTTTAACTATTTATAAATAATATTGTTATTTTTCTATTTTCTAATATATTTATTGTTAGAAATTTGTAGGAGTTGAATAAGTCTACCAACCAACAAAAAGATTTGGTTTTACAGTGGTTTGTGTTGCTTTCTCTCTAGTTAGCAGAGAGCTTTCACTCCACAGATAGGCAGGATAAACTTACGTGTGCCTACTGATTATCTTAACGCCTTTTGTACCTTTGTTTTTTTTTTTTTTTTTTTTTTTTTTTTCGTTGGAAAATCCTCATGGATGTCCCTCGCCCGGTGAAGGCGAGGGGGTCTGCCGGACTCTTACCGGCTAAAAACCAACGGTGCTCCTTCTCCTGACCGTTCGGCCAGGGTCGCGGGATTCGCAAAGCATGCACCGCAACCCCGGCAGGTCCCGGTCCGCCAACCCTCGGCGGACCTCTCCTCCTGAGAAGCGCGCACGGAACACAGCGCGCCGCCTTCTCGGGCCTGTTACTGGTCGGGCGGCGGGTCCCCTAACCCACCGCCCGCAGGCCACACACTAGGCTGGCTGGAGATCGTCGCGTACGCGCGCCCTCCGGCGCCCGGTGCGTCTGGCGCGGGAAGGGAGGAGAGCACACCGCTCCCTCTCCCTCTCCGCTTCCTCCTTAGTCGCCATCACCCCCTTGCAAAAGGAGGCGATGGCTTCCCACGCACTCTCGCTTCCGACCATGGACACAACCACGGCCGGAAGCGAGAGGTCACCGCCGACCACCGCGACTAGTTCGCGGCGCTGCGATCCCCAAGCTGGACACGCCTGCAGCGTGTGCAGTGCCGTGTCCTCGGGGCAGTCGCAGTGGTGACATCCGGGCGTCTGCTCCCGGCCTATACGACACAGGTACTTCCCGAAACAACCGTGTCCCGAGAGTACCTGCGTCAGCCGGAAGCTGAGGGCGCCATGCCGCCTCTCCAGCCACTCCTCCATGACGGGTCTTACCGCCGCTATTGTGGCGTGCCCTGCGCTGGGTTGCGCAAGTCGTTCCCCCCACTTAGTCACTAGGATCTGGCGGAGCTCGCTCCGCTCAGGCGTCTCCTCGCGCTGACGATATCTCAGCGCGAGGGCTCTTGCCTCCAGATCCCAGGGTACGGATCCGGCTAAGAGGCTCGCCGCCTCGAAGGAGATCGTACGGTATCCCCTTATCACCCTGACGGCCATCGCCCGTTGCGGTCTCCGCAGGATAGCGGCGTTACGGGCCGTCAGGGTGTCCGCCCAAATTGGCGACCCGTAAAGGGCCATGGACCGTACGATCCCCGCGTAGAGCCTCCGGCAGGAGGTGTTGGGTCCTCCTAGATTGGGCAGCAGCCGTGAAAGAGCAGCCGCGGCGCCCATCAGTTTCGGCATAAGCTGCCGAAAATGGGGCCCAAAGTTCCACCGGCTATCGAGGACGAGTCCTAAATACTTCATCGTCGACTCGATACCGATGCGAACCCCTCCTACCACGATGTGGGATCCCGAGGGTGGTCCCCTCCGGGGCCCGTGAAAATACAGGGCCTCGGATTTCTGCGGGGCCACCTCGAGACCCAGCTGCCGGATCCTCGCAACGACTTGCGCAACCCCAGCTGTGGCCAGTATGGCCGCCTGTCGGTGCGTTTCTCCCCGCGCCGTCACCAACGTGTCATCAGCGTAACAAGTCACGCTGACTCCGGGGAGGAACGCACCGCGCAGCACCCAGTCGTACCCGATGTTCCACAGGAACGGCCCCAGGACCGAACCCTGTGGGACACCGCACGACATCTCTCGCCGACCCCATCCTTCCTGACCCGGGTAGATGACGGCCCTCTCTGTGAGATAGGCCCCTACAATGCGGCGGAGGTAGGTCGGTACCCGATGGTATTCGAGTGCCGCCCTAATGCAACTCCAGGGCAAGGTATTAAAGGCGTTGGCGATGTCGAGAGACACCGCCAAGACGACCTCGCCCTGGGCAACTGCTTCTTCCGCCTGAGCCCTCACGCGCATGATTGCGTCCACGGTGGAGCGCCCTCGGCGGAAACCAAACTGGTTCTCCGCCAGATCCGGCCCCACCCCAGTCATGTGCGTGACGAGGCGGTCTGCAATTATTCTCTCAAAGAACTTGCCCACCTCGTCCAGCAACACGATGGGGCGGTACGCGGACGGTGAGTCTACGGGGCGCCCCTCCTTCCTGAGCAGGACCAGCTTGCCGGTTTTCCACCGGAGAGGAAACTGGCCCCGCTCGCAACATGCGCTAAAGATCCTCACCAGTCGGGGCCCGAGAGCCCTGAGAGCCAGGACCCACGCACGGCCTGGTATACCGTCGGGGCCCGGGGCGGTGTTCTTGGCTTGAAGCTTCCGCACCGCCGCTCCCAGCTCCACCCGGGTCACTTCGGGCACGTCGTCGTCGTCGTCTTCGTCCGCGTCAGGCGCCGTGTAAGGCGGAACCATGGGCGGTGGCGTATGCTCTGCCCTAGAAGGGAACAGAGCGCTCACCACTCCCTCCAGAAGCTGAGGTCTAAGACTCTGAGTCAGTGGGGGGGCCCACGGACGAAGCTTGCCCCGTACCATAAGGTATGGGCGCCCCCACGGGTCACGGTCCAGATTCGCAACCAGTTCCTCGCGGGCCGTTACTTTGGCCCGCGAGATAGCAGTCTGGAGGGCGGTCTTCGCCTCTCTATACCCCTCGTACAGCTCCGCCTCCGCGGCTGCCACATCCGGAGTGCGGCTACGCCTCCTGCGGAGCCTGGCGTACTGGCGGCGCGCTTCCACGCATGCGCTGCGAAGGACATCTATGTCCCGCGACCACCAGTACACCTGACGCTTGGCAGGCACGGCCTGGACCCGAGGCATCGCCACATCGCAAACATGCGACATTGCCTCCCGGAGCCACTCTGCCTCCTCGTCAATATCAACAGGCCTGACCGGTGCTGTCACCCAGGCCTGTACGATTGCGGCCTCCAGGAGAGCCTCCTTGTCCAGCCGCTTTAGCGCCCAACGCGGACCGATCCCACCCGGGATCGTTCTGGCTGGAGCGTCAGGGCTCTGGGTGGAGACGTCGAATCGGATATATCGGTGATCCGACAGCGTCTCCACCTCTTCCATGACGCGCCATCCCTGGACACGGCGCGCTAGAGCGGGGGTAGCGAAAGTAATATCCACTATAGATCCGCCCCGCTGTCGCACGCACGTGTGGACCGAACCCCGGTTGAGGACCTGTAGGCCCAACTCCAGGGCCCACTCCTCCAGTACCCTGCCCCGCGCATTCGTGGCCGGGGAACCCCACGCCGTAGATTTGGCGTTGAAGTCCCCGAAGACGAGCACGGGGCGAGGATGACTGCGTCTGACGACAGCGCCCAGACCCGTTAGGAATGCCTCAAAGTCGGCGAGAGACCGGTTGGGGGAGAAATATACTCGCACAACCACCCAGTCTTCTAGGAGGGCCGCCACATATCCCCGTCCACGAGTGACATTCTCGATAGACGGAGAGCCAGGGGCGGCTCTCGAGACTATGAGGGCCACTAAACCGTCCATGTCCCCCGCCCAGTCATCTCTGGTGGGGACAAAATACGGCTCAGCTACCACAGCCACGTTGATCGACCACTCCGCCATGCTCTGGAGCAGAAGATCCTGAGCCCTGGCGCAGTGGTTGATATTGGATTGGAGGAGGCGAATACTAACAGGGGCCATTACTGACAGTCCATAAACGCCTCCCCCTCTTCTCCTTGCGACCCCATGGCAGCCGGTTGGGTTGTCGGCTGCGCCTTAGCCTCGGCTTTCTTGCCGCGGCCTCGTCCTCTTCCGCCCCTTTTATTGGTGGGCTCGACGCAGGCCTTGCCGGCCGCCCGGTGCTCGGCCGGCTTGCCTGCCTCCGCACAGATTGTACAGTGCGGCGTGGCCTTACATGTGCCGGCTTTGTGTCCGGGCTGACCACAGCGGAAGCAGACTCCACTGCGGTCGACCTCCGAGGTGCAAAGCGCCCCGGTGTGCCCGTTCGCCAGGCACCGGTAACACTTCAGGGGCCTGGCTGACAGCAGTTTAACCTGCGCCGAGCCCCACCCCACCAGCAGCCGACGACCCTCTACAATTTTCTGGGCCGCCTCGATGGGACAGCTCACGAGAACTGCCCCTAAGCCAGTGAAGCCGGAACGGATAGTGCTCGACTTCACCTGCTCCGGAGGGCAGCCGCCGCTCCCTGCAACGGCAGCCACGATTTCCTCGGCCGTGACTGAGTCGTCCAGACCCGTAATGCGCAAGTCTGCACACTTGACGGGCCTGGACACCCGGACCTCCTCCGCCTCGAGAGTCGCCCTCAGTTTCTCGGCGAGGGCGTCCGCTTTTGGACCGCTAGTGGCGCCAGGAACCTCCAGCATGCGGGCACCGGTGATAGTGTGTTTCATCCGGATGCCCGCAATCCCGAGGTCACCGAGGCTTATCGCGGCTTTGGCTTTCACCAAGATCCCGGCGTACGAGACTCCGTTTTCCTTGACGCCTTTTGTACCTAGTACTATTTATAATTATGTGCCTTTTGTAAAATACGTTCTAGCGTAACGTTGTAATTACAGATTATCATAACTTGAGATTAACAAATTGACATCGTCCCTGTTGTACAAAGTGTACCTAATTAAGATTTACTTTTATAAATAATTGCATTTTTAGCATAACAATAATGAGTACCGGTAATTGGTTTTATGTTAATAGTCCAAATCGACAATCTGAAGACGTGACGATATCAGTGTAAAATGTTTTGATGTTCTATTTTAAATTTTACTAGCGACCCGCCCCGGCTTCGCACGGTTGCAATGTAGATACTAATATAAAAACCTTCCTTTTGAATCACTCTATCTATTGTTGAAAACTGCATTAAAATCCGTTGCGTAGTTTAAAAGATCTAAGGGTACAGACAGCGGGAACGACTTTGTTTTAACTTTTATACTACGTAAAGAAGATTATTCGTAGGCAAGTTTCTTTGTGAATAAATGATTAGGTACTTACTTTAGATAACGTTTATTCACGTTAACTAAAACCTGTTATGGCAGTTTTCTTAAAAGGCCATTCCAGACAACCCCTACATTGTTATACTTGCATTGTTTTTATACCACATTGTCTGGGCTTTAAATAAAAGAGACCTTGATCTCTTAGTTTGTTGATCTCTTAGCTTTTCTTGTTAAAGCTAGTCATATAGATAATGCCGGCACCATCTAGTCTTAAAAAAACATTAAATTGACCTGTAAGTGTCCGTAACAGATTTAGTACAGAAATAAAAATCATTTATCATTTATTCGTATTTCCAGAGCCTTCTCCCCGTCAAATGGCTGGCAATCGAGTGCATGACAGACCGCATTTTTTCGACGCAGTCCGACGTGTGGTCGTTCGGCATCGTGTTGTGGGAACTGTTCTCTCTCGCTAAGACACCCTACCCCAACATCAGTCCAGCTAGTCTGCTGCAGTGGCTCTCTGAAGGGTACGTATAGAAGCCGATTTAAACACACATAAGTTAATTAGCGAGTTATGTTGCCGATTTATGCTCGGTTACTGTGGCCAAAAACTAATCGTAGTAATTTTTATTGCCAAACTGGGCATATAAATAGAATTGTAAGCCAATTTTCCCAGAAATAGGTATAATATACAAGGTGTAAACGGAAAAGCTGAAACTCTCTTAAGTGCTCATTGTACTTAATCATTATCAACAACTTTTATACTAGATATGGGACCAATCAAGAAATCGCGAATAAAAAATCAGCTGTTCCCTACATTTTGTCGAGTTACGCGAACATAAATGTATGGAGAAGCAGATTTTTTTTCGCTATTTCAGTGTTGGTCTCTAATAGAAGTTGTTCATAATGATCAGTACAATGCACCCTTAAACGGTTTTTAGTTTTTGCATTTACACCTTGTATATTATAGAAGGATCTATAATGCAAAACTGTGGTTTCTTTTTTTTTACCTATTCGACTGCTTGTAGATGGTCTTGCGGATCGTTTCTACGTAACCGGGCAGTTATTGGTGAGAAGGGTCTCCAACCAATGTGGTTTCTTTGCTTCATTATTGGTTAATATACAAGAGTCTTAATTTTAAACTAATAACGCTTGGTATCATAGGAATCTGGTATAAGTGAACTTAATTAAACAAGTACTGAAAAAATGCAACAATAACCAATTTAACAACGCCACAGGAAGCGTCTAGCCAAGCCGACGTACGCGGATGACCGGCTGTATGACGTCATGATGCGCTGTTGGGAACAGAAGCCCACGAGCCGACCCACCTTCAGCCAGCTGCAGGAAATACTCGGCGGGTTCCTCGAGGACAATGTGCGAAATGTAAGTATTGAAAATTGAAAAAAAAAGAAATAGTTCCCTCTATCTGGCAGAATCTTGATGCTCCGAAATTTATTTGGCATAACACACTTGGCATAATCTTCTTTAAACGAATATTTTTAAAGCATAAAAATTATTTAATATACTTATTGTTTGGCCGAATGTTTACATGTCCGAATTTACAATGGCATACTTTTAAGATGGCCGAATTTTATTTGGCATTATTACTTTTGGCAAAGTTAACATTCCGCATAATTTCGTTTAGCATAACTTTTATTTAGAAAGACGATTATTTCGTGCTGTTTCATTTGGCATACTGTGAAGATGGCAGAATTTAATTTGGAATAATTTTATTTAGCATAATGCCATTTCTATAAAATATGCAGCAGGCACTTTTAACCTTAATTAAAATTAAAATATTGTCTTAAAAAGTCAATATATTGTGCTACAAAAGTTAGTGACGTAGTGACATGTTGCATGCCTGCTGCATGCATGGTGTATAATGATGCGATAGATGAGTCTTTCAATTATTATGGATATGAAATGTATGCCAAAAGATGATTCTAATCGTAAACTTTCTGAAATATGATTGTTCGTCCTTTTAATGACTATCGATATGAAATGTATGCCAAAAGACGATTCTGACTGTGAACTTTCTGCGATATGATGGTTCTAGTTTTTAAATATTATGGATATGAAATGTATGCCTAAAGATGATTCTGACTTACAAAATTATGAGTTTTGAATGTATGCTATATGAGTGTGTGCCAAACGATTTTCTGCGAAATGAAGTTTATGCTATTCGCTGTTATGCAAAATAATATTATGACATAAAAAGTTCTGCTATAAAAGGTAGACCCAAAAGAAATCAATGGTTCTGAGCTTTCATAGTTTTAAAATAGGTAGGTAAATCAGATTCTTACTTCTCGATAAATACCTAATAGAAAACAAATAACCATGTTCTCATGTATAAATATTTGCCGCGTGTTCGTTTAGCCCCGTTCTACTAAACAACGTCATACGACTTCGTATGAAACTACGAAAAGGCGCCATCTCTTTGAGCGAGCGTATCGCCGTGATAGCCTCGGCGTGACATCAAATTCACTACTAACTGTACGATCAATCCCGGCCTGGCACGGCGAGGCACCCCTCGCGATACCCTCGCTGGTGCAGATGGCGCCTGCTCCAGCCGTCTCGCGGCGGTGAATAAAGACTCAAGTCAAGGTTCAGCCACGCTTGGTTGTAGTTCATGTCTTGTATAATAGATGGCGTTGTCTACCTCGCTTTGTTGGGTTTCATTGAATGACTGCCAGCTTCAATAGCAACTGCTACCAAAATCATTCTAAAGAACACGATCAACAACCTAGTAACTTAATTATGGATTCAGATTTATAACGTAATTACTGTCTTACTAATGCAATCTTAATATAATGTGCAGTTGGGATACCGGTATCTTATAGTAGGATTTGGAACAGTAGATCTGTCGGCGAGAACCACTATAGCCAGAGCCCATAAACACATTCTCTTTGCAACAACAGAAGCTAGTATAGGAACTATACCTGCCGCGTTGGTCTAGTGGTGGCAAGCGCGACTGCTGATCGTGATGATCTGGGTTCGATC
Organism: Amphipyra berbera; assembly: GCA_910594945.2. Classification (NCBI taxonomy): domain Eukaryota; kingdom Metazoa; phylum Arthropoda; class Insecta; order Lepidoptera; family Noctuidae; genus Amphipyra; species Amphipyra berbera. The sequence goes on from OU343127.1 coordinate 9,624,323, forward strand.
TCCAGGTCAGGCAAAGTGTTATTGAGTTTTCCGTGTGGAATTCCTTAGCAGCAGCCCGGAGTATGAATGTATGGCTTCTCCCCTATTACATGAGACTTAAACATAACGGCGAAATGAGGGTGTTACTATACACCTCTGCCCAACCCTTCGAGGAATACATGCGTGATGTTATGTTATGTATTATAGGAACTCTCTGGTAGACAGAGCCTACCCATCCAAGACTTAAAGCACAGTTCCGGAGATTGATAAAATCAATGTATCAGCCCATAACCACTATTATTTTATCCATGATGGACGCTCACAAACGCAGCAACATTTTTTTACCAGATTTGGTAAATGTTTAGTTCCAAAGTTAGTATTATAAGTACCCATACGTGCAGCACTACGTGGACCTGAACTCTGCGTACATGGCGCTCAACGTGCCCGCGCGGGACGACTACCTCGCGATGGTGTGCGCGCCCGACTACAACAACTTGGTCACACCCAGTCCTCATCATTACGTCAATGATAGGAGCTTCTTCCCGAACACGCCCACGCAGATAGGTGAGGATATTATCATTTTATTATTTATATCATTGCATATAAGAATAAAACGACCCTTTATCGGTGAGAGTATCATGTCATCATAATAATTATATCTTTATAAGAAATTAATTATTCAAATATTCGTATGAGGATATCATTATAATACCTATAAATACTAATATGTAATTAGGATATTTAATGTTAATTCCGCCAAACTATTATAGTTTATTAAGCTAGCGAACCGAGCGAGCGAACTTGCGAGCTTGATGAACTAGTTTGGCGGAATTAATATTGAAATTGCATATTTGTATGTCATGAATTCCCGCAAAGTAACGCCTGATTCCATAATTTATAATAATATATAAAAAAATCAGCTTCCCATGAAAACTCAATAGGATTATAGTTAATTTTGTATAGCACGATGTTTATTTTAAAGTATTTGCTTAAAATATGTAGGTAATAGAACAAAAGTTGTTACTATTAATGATAGTACATGGCAACCAAGAGCATGTCACTGTATTTTTAATAACTGTATAAACAAAGCGACTGCTACGACTTGATGACACCTACCTACCCCACATCCACAACTACGCAAATTGGTGTTCACACATGTAATTGTTCAGTTACGTCAGTTGATAATCAAGAGACTCTTGTTCAGTTATTTCAGTTTACGAGCTGGTATTGTCAAATCAATTGAGCCTACTGCAGCTTACTTTTGGATATGATATAGGTGTATTCCCATAAGTGAAATAATCCCTATAGTCAACACACTGGGCAAGCGGGTTAGTGATGGTCGAGTGGGCAAAAAGTCAGATGTTACTTCTAATCTGGATCTTTTATACTATTTAGTACTCTCAACAATCTTTTGGGAGGAATAAGAAGTTTTTTCCCAATAATAGAACCAGTCTGGACCAAAATTAGAAGATAGTATATACTTTTGAAAACAAAACTAAAAAAGTAACAGTCGATAATAATATCTGTCATAATAAGTGTAAGTAAATAATAAAGTATAAATAATAAAGTAAATAAGAAAAATAATATGTTATTCTATCAATATTTATTTATATTTTTCAAGCAGCTGAAGTTACTAAAGGTAAAATATATTATTTAATTTGCAAAAAACTCCATCGAACAGCAACATAAATTCTCATTATACTCACCAAAGCGTGACCAAGCGTAACCACTACGCTTACATTTTCCAACAACATAACAAGAATAATAAAAAAAGTCATTACAGTTTTTTTATTACGACAACTTAATTTTATTTCCTTTTATCAGACGGAACGGATAACACTACATTCTGATTACACAAAATACTCCAAACGGTAAATCAACGCATGTTTCGTTGTAACTAACAATGGCAACTGTGTTGGTACTGATCATAGCACTTGTGTACAATACACCTTCCAACTAAAACAATTAGGACTAAACACATTAATCAGCATCAATTCACAAAAAGCTGGATGATTTTAGGCACCGCATCATTTGTGAAATTGTGTACTTTTACCTGCGAAAGCATCTCATCATCAGCTGTATCGACGCGAAAAACTGAAAGCATGCGTATGCATGTTCATACAAAATGACACATTTTCTATGAGTAAAACGCAAATTAATGCTGATAAGTGTGTTTAGTCCTCTAAAACGCATCTGGGTGATTTGAGTGACTTCTATCCACTTCTTGGTGTGGCATGATTTGTTCATCTTCGAATCAAATAACGCTTTACTAAGTTTGATTCACAATTCCAGATGAGGAAGGCTATCTACAGATGAGTCCGGCGTCAAGACAAAACATATTCAGTTCACGTGCTCAGGACACCAAATTTGATTTCGACGCTCGCAAATTTAATCCGAGGGCGTCTGAAGCAAGTAGCTGTGGTTCAGAGTTAACGCCAATGCTTACTTTGAACAACTTGCCAACCAGAAGTGGCTCCGAATCCGACCACGAAGGGAACGCTTCCCCGTACCTTAACATGTGTCCGAGAATAGATGAAGAAACAGACGATGTATTTGAAACTAATAAAAACAATGCAAAGAACGCCCAGAACACGGCGGTCACAAACCCGACGTACATAACATTAGACGTCGACATCGAGAAGAAGCCTAAAGATATTATTAACTCGTATATTAACGTACCGAACGGTCTAGTCAAATAATTTCATTTTGTAACAGAATAAGCTAATCTCATTTACTTATATAGTAATCAACTTATATATATATATATTATTGTCTTTATCTGCATGAATGTTACATTTTATTGCTGTTATTTTTGATCTCTGTACCTATCCTTGATGAAAAATGCTATATTCCTTCATGTCAAACTTTTATTTTAATCTTTCTTATAAATGAGTTTTCCTTTCCGTTTCATAGTTATTGTGTCTCAATTGGTTTATTTCATTTTGTAGGCTTATTGTTAGTTGTATCTTCATTCATGTTAATAGGTTCGTATCCTAGGTGTATTGTATGTACAGAAATGTTTTCTTTTTTGAGTAGACTGAATGGCGCAGGTGGCCCACGAGTTTGTTGGCATGAGTAAACGTGGAGTGGCCATCATGGTGAATATTTGACACTCGACATGTTGTGGGTTGCCAGATTCCCATTGAATATGGCTTTTTATGTGTGAATTTTTCGGTATCACTATAGTGCATGATTAAAAATGTCGTGCCGTTTTCAAAATAATACCGATACGGTATTCAGATGGTCAAGGATTGATCTGGCAAGACCGTGCACATGTGTGTGGTAAGAGAGTGAAGGCATGTGTTGTATGATGTGATATTTTGTTATAGGACATTGTAATTGGACTCAATGGTATGAATGTAGTCAGTATTTACTGAAGTTTACGTTCTATGAAGCCCACCAGTATAATAATTGTGAATATGTTTTAAATATTCGTATTTCTACCGAATCACATTCCTATATCGTGTTTTAATTTCGAATAGAAACAGTCTTATGAATTAATTTGCCTTACACTCGTTACTGTTTTATTATTTTATGTGCGTTGTGGGTTCTTAAATATAATCTTCTACCAAATGTTATAAAATTTCCAGCAAGAATAATAAATGCTTTGAGACTATTGATTGACTTGATATTCAAGTTTACATTGTTTAGTTTGCTTTGATTTAATTACCTAGGTACATATTAAATCCAGTAATGTGTGGTAGCCTATTGTAAGAATTTTATACAAGTAATAGGTACATATTTTGCCTAGTATGCATATTTTCTATAAATATAAAGGTTAAAAATATTAATCATCTCGAGATAGTCGATGCCTTCCCTAATTTGAAAAATAAAATATTTTATATATTACTTCAAAATATAATAATGTTTCATATTTCTTAATTAAAGTGAACACCACTTTAAATGGGAAAAAATCTAAATTTAGATATTTACTCGATGAAAAAATGCATTTTTTTCGATTATTTTACCAAATATACATTGACTGCTAAAATATTTAAAAACCATATATATAGTAAAGTTATAAAATACTGTATGCTATGACTTCCAATTTGTAGATTGTGTATACCTTATAAAAAGTAAGTAGGGTTTTGTTGTTTTTGATCAAAGTATATTTTTGTTGTACAAATTAAGTAGATGCCATATATTAGTGAACTCAGTAAAATAAAATAAAAAAGAAAATATATCAATGTGATATTAAAATAATTTTATTATGATCATTTTATTTCTTCAATCTTCTGCTTACTGAATCCTGTTTCTATCCTGTTTTTTTTCTTTTTCCTTTGTGTGATTTATATTTCGCCATGCAGTATTAACAATTAACTTCCTAACTATGAATAATAGAAGGTACAGTGTTGATCGTAGTACTGTTTTTAGCGCATAAGAGGCTATCTTTTTGTGTGCTTATATCAAGAGGATGAGAGGCTGCATAGCTTCCTATCTAGACATAATACCTCTTGACGTAAGGTAATCCTTTAAGCATTGTCCATACAAAGGCGGTATTGACACAAATCTCCGTAACCACTTGCTAAATTCGCTTACAAATATCGCGTGTGGACGAAGTTACCCACCGGAAGAGGGTAGTTTTTTGCCGGAACTAGGTATTTTCTGCCTTTGACGGAAACCACATGCTTACTCTACAATCATGGAAACCAACCCCACGATCGTTCATAGAAGCGGTCTGTTTGGAGACCCATAATGGTAGTGGACGTTTACGGACTGACATGATGATGATGGGTTATGGAAATTTAGGAATGGTAGGTATAATAGGTAGGAGCTTCTCAGTAGCAGTCCGGTGTCTGGATTTGTGCCCGGTTAATGGCAATAAGCTCGCCCCCTATTACATGACACTTAAACATAACTGGCGAAACGAGGGTGTATTAAAAAAACCTCTGCCGAACCCTTCTGGGAATACAAGGCGTGATGTTATGTTATGCATTTAGCTACTCGTCATCCCGCAAGGTCGTAAATGTCGACTGAAAACTTACCAAGTTACCTACGAGCACCAGCACAAATAAGTAAAAATTCAATTGAGTTACAGGTCTTTCGACTTGTACCTTGAATATTCACCTTAATTGAGAGCATACATTGCTACGTGTCATATTTTACAGATGCATACAAACCATATAGTTTGCAGGAAGGCTCGGAAAAGGTAAATTGTAAGACGAATTTCGTTCAGGATGCTGTGTGCATACAAATACAAGCGAATTTCATCGCGGGTTTAATTTTCTAAGTCTCTAAATCAAAACCGTCACGTTTTTAGTCTCCGGTGGAATAGAACAGTATCAAGATACTCTTCTACGATTAAATTAGTGTTGTACCAATCGATATCGCGGAAAAATCGGGTGGCCTGATTCTCTTTAGCCATATTCTGACATGTTAATAAGTTTCAATGGTGTTTTTTAAAATAAATAACGTTGCCCCACACTAGGTTTTCTCCTGTATCGTAGATGCGTTTACAGACACAAATCTTCACATGCACAAACACCCAGACCCGGAACAACTATCTGTAGGCCATACAAACATTTGTTCCGTGCGGGAATCGAACCCACGACCCACAGCGCAGAGGCCGATCGCTAAACCGCTGCACCAAACGTGTTTTTAAAATGTCTGCTATTAATAAAAGCAATCTAAACAGAGGTCGCTAAAGATCACAATAGTAGTAGGTACATATTTCTATAGTGAGCCGGAAATTAAGGAAAAATATCGTGTATATTCAATGTATCGGCTGCTTACCTTCGCGCAGAAGTTATTAGAAATCAATACAGGAAAAAGTGTGCCCATAATATTCGGCATTTACTTGTTGCACGTATATTCACACTTCTTTATATATAAATACTAGAGCAATACATACAAAGTACCTACCTTAATACAAACATAATTATTCAGCTCAAACTATTTCGAATTTGAATCTTCAATTGTACATTTCAGATCCAGAAGCCATTATTACAAACCCTTTTTCCTAAAAAAATCCGATTGTATAACAGCATTGGATAGAATTAATTTTAAACTAAGCATGAAACTCAAGCTTTAAAGAATTCCTTTACATTTCCAAATAACTGTTTGCTGAAATACCTAATTGTGCGAATAATTAGGTACTTTTGACTCCAATAAACAAAATACTTGGACGTTATAGTTTACTGTGAATAAAACATTTATTTTGTACAGATTTGAATTTAGTGTGATATTGAAATCACGCATTAAATGAATAAAGTACCTACTATCGACTTAATGAATCTCTATCTTTATTATAGACTTTAGAATTCCTTTGACTAAACAAGACTCCACAAAATCGTTTTTACAGTTTGTTTATGGAAACAAATGAATCACACAGTTACATACGTAGCGTGAAACGGTACGTTGATTGATAACAATGACAATGATGCGATAACTTAAAACCATATTCAATAGATATTAGTTGGCTAGTGTAACACGAGCTATAATATTCCTTTAACCTAAAAAGAAATACACGTTTTCCTGTAAGAGACTTCAATTAATTGATACCCCTTACAAAAAAACGTTGAAATGTGTGATATTTCACACATTACTTATATATTGACAATGTATTAGCGCGTATATTTTACAAAGCACTCACACCGGGTGGCTTCATTTGTTATATGGGCGTTTTGGCAACTGCGGGGGTTGATGTACTGCTAGTCTGCCATTGACCCCACACAGAACAGCTTACTACAATATTGTATACGACAAAGCTAGAGTTAATCCTTTCACGCTTGTCATGTCTACACTGCACTAATATATATTTCAACTAATGTATTGTTTTCTGCTTTATTTAGGCCAGTTTGACATATTTTGCAAATGTGTATACATAATATTCAAAGTAAGTAATGAGATGGAAATGTGTAGAAGGCTATTGTTTATGTTTAAGCAAGAAGACCACGGTTTTCCTAATAAGGACAAGGGCATAATGATAATAGAGAGACGCACGACAAAAGCCTTTCGGAGCGTCTCGCATGTGTAAATGTTTCTGCGTCTGTATTCAGTTACAAGCAAGTTTTAAACATTACCGCATCCCTAAACGCCAAGAAGTTATAATTATTTATTCAGAAATTCGACAATGTCTTGTCATCCTACTTGCCTCCTTTGGGAAAACAACGACCGTAACACGTCCACTCCGCTGAAGTTGACGACATGTTGGTGATCATTGAAAGACATAACAACAGCAGCAAAGTGCTGTTTGTAGGCTAAGGAGGCCACAGGACCGCCGCTGCTGGTGATAAATAGGAATTTCAATCTATGTTTGCCGTCTCGTGTACCTACCCTGCACCCCAACCCGAAGGAAAGCCTTTTCTAAAAGGAATTCGAATTGACTGGCTTAAGTTTTGCCTTGAAATTATTATTACGGGAGCCAACGTTTCTGCCGTACTAAATGTTGACCAAATTCAATATCTTCAATTCAATCAAAGGATAAACTACGTTTGTACGTTGAATTGTTTGTACATTTCATAGAATATAAACTTAAAGGGGAAAATAGCGCGTTTTAAGTGCCTCAATTCAAATCCTATACAAATTATCTATAAAATAAAAACCTATAAACCTCAATATTCATGATATCTAAATCATCCAAACAGTGAATGATTAGGTGAATAGTCCTAAACCTATCAGCTAAGTAGATATATCTATCTATATGTAGACACAATCATATGCATAAATACGGAAATCAAAGCAAATAATAGGTATGTTGTTATATTTCTGTTCTATAGCGCTAAGATAACTGTTGCTAGAACTACGGAACTGTAGGAAAATCTGGATGTTTAGAATATGATGCTATAAGTATATATTGTTGCCATCCAGCTATTTGCTATAATTCCCTGCAGTACGAGCTAGATCTATTCTTAAAAGCTCAGACTTCCTAGAAATACGATAAGTTAGCGTAAAATGTATCTTTAGATAAGGGGGACGTTGTTTGTTTATACACATGCCACATGCATACACCCCCAGATACACAAACACAGACTCTCATTCTACTTTTTACATTATTTAACTTAGTTGCAAAACTAAATAACGTTACGTGTTTCTATTGAGTAAGCAAATACCACTGACCCGTCTCTACATACCTATACATAGAAATGTACTAGATAGCTTAAAATCGATGCAATCTCAATCTGAACACTGTGTAAAGTTGGAACAAAACATCGCCGATGCTGTGAATCAAAAGTTAATATATTGTAACGCGTGTCATCTAATATAACGACAACTCATATTCTCGGAACTTTAAATACCTTATAGTATTTTTTTTGTAAAGATTACAATGTGATTTTATAGCATTTTAATAAATCTGCTAACTACACTCATCTCACACTACTAAGAACGTTACAAAATTCGTGGGCAACTCACAATTATAAAATTGTTATAATTATCTATTCGAAATAATTTTCTAGTTTGTCTCAATAGGACAAGCCGGACTTTAGTCGGCCTCGACCGTTCGCTCTTCTGGAGTGTGCCTAATTTCATTCGAAATTTTCATGCCTTTTAGTACTAAATGAAAACTTAATGTTTCATTCTTATTATATTTTGTTAGTTTTAAATAAGCATCGTTATAGGGTGGTTACAAATGTGTAGTTAGAATGAAAAAAGTGTTTTTTTTTATTCTTGTTTTGGTCGCATTTTGCCCTGGTCTTACCTGATGGTATGCACAAAACAGGGTCCGAGATGGAGCACACGAATCCAAGGAACATAGATATAGAAAGATTCACCTATACACCACTGGCTCTTACACACGACGGAACACAGTAAACTGCTTGGCCGCGTGTTTAAATGTGAGGGTGGTAGCTAGCCAGGCGGACCGTATAGATCCTACCACCAAGCGTGCTGGGTTTTGTTGAATCTTACAAGTTATAACACGCGTCTATTCCCAGCGTGCGGTGAGAAAGTTTTATATTCTAACCCGTCCCCACATGGGGAATCTATATTTCGTCTAACGCGATTCGGCACTACTTGCCGTTATATTTAGGTGTAACCAATTAAGTTTTGTCTCTTACTTGTGAATACTTAGGGTGATGTGTAAATAATTAATTAGATTACAGTAAAAAGAAAATAACGCTATAATTTTATAATATTTGATTTTTTTATTGAAATATACCTTGAAAGAATGATCCCAGCATATTTTCCACGGCTTGTGCACCCTGTAAAAAGCATTAAAGTATAGGTAAGTATAAACAGTAGGTAACGCAATAGACTATTGGTCGCTTATTGAACTTAAATTATAGATATTTTTATTTCTACAAATACATCTGTTACAGCCACTTTTACAAGTCAATGTAATGTTTTTTGAGACTAGATGGCGCTGGCATTTCATATCTGACTAACTCTGAGAAGAAAAGCCGAAATAAATTTAGAGATCATTCAGTGATTACGGAAATTATCTAAGGCGAAACACACACTGCCCCGCGCTACGCTGCGGGTTGCATGGCGACGGAACCACGCGTGCGGGTGCGGGAGTGCAGATCTGCATCATCATGCAGATTTCTCCGCACAAACGCGCGGAGCTGCAGTATAGTCATGCGGTGGTGATAGTACATTGCAGAGCAATATTTTTTATACTTAAATTTATTTAGAACTCATTCAGGATGCTGCAGTTATATTATCTGTTTGGTTTTTGTATGATAAATGATTTTTATTTCTGTAAATAATTTGCGCCGGCATTTCCCGTCTGACTAGCTCTGAGAAGAAAAGCCGAAACAAACTCAGAGGTCAAGGTCTCTTTTAAATTTCAGACATTGTGGTATAAAAACTATCGAGTGTAACAATTTAGGGCAACGTCTAGAATGGCCTTTTGAGGAAAGTGTCAAAGCAGGTTTAGGTTGACCTGTCCCAACTGACGGCACGCATGCATCAGCCATCGTAATGCTTAAACCTTATTTTAGGGTGCTCAACAACACGACGCTCGCCGGTACCAATCACCCGAACATTTGCGTAGGTCACAAAAAATACTCAGAACCGCCAAACAGTTACAAAATTAGTGTATTAAGCCTACATGGTACTCACATTCACAAATTAATAAAAAAACCAGATGATATTAATAAGTGATGAAAGAAAATTCAATAGAATGATGAAAAAGATAAAATAATATAATATTATAAAAACAATTTTAATGATTTTAATGATCTGTCTGTGATAACAGCGAGCGGCTCAATTCCAAGCCTTTTCATCGTCGTTAAGACTGTTCATCTTACAATTCTCCCTTTATGGTTAGCCACCTATTAGTGCCAGGCTTAGTCACCCACTGGGATTGTTCCAGTTAGGAGGAAGCAGTAACTACCTGTGTTACAGTAACACCATAACGGGATAACAACTTCGTCTGCCAAGCGTGGTATAGTTTCGTCGCTTCGAGACTGGGGTACGGTGTTTGAGGCAGGTGTTTCAGCACTGGAAATAGGTACCTACATATATATATCATATATTTGTAGGTAGTTAGTTATAAAAATTGTTAACAATGATCTTACTTCTGAACAGGCATGCACTACTGACATCGGTAAGCTTGTTATCATCCCAGCTATGTTTTGTATAGTCTGAAAAACAGTACAATAAAGTTAATTATGATATTAGTATTTTTTTAGTGTTCCCTACCCGAATTGGCTAAACGGAACAATCATGGAGTCACCTCGGTGTCTGTCCGTCTCCGTCAGTTTTTTTTAAGCCTGTTTGACGTAGGTCGTTAAGGCTCAGTTATAGAAAGTAGTAGCTCAATTATAAATGTGAATAAATAAATCAATTGCGATGTAGGGCTTAATGTTATATTTGTTTGCCAATTATTTGGCCTTGCATGCTTCTTTTGCCGTTTTATTGTATTTTAGTTCTAGATAAAGAGAGCGCCTTGACTTCCATAGTACAAGTTTTACTTAGTTTGGAAGTTAAGAGTTTCACAAATGTGTACAGCCCTAATAAGTGCAATAAACGATTTTTATTTTATTATATTATTATTTTGAGGGGTCAAATGGAAAGGCAGATTTCTTTTCATATTTTTTTTAAATTTCGATGTTTTTGGTTTCAAATGAGAACTGTTATGAAGCGAAGCATTATGCTTCGTACGTTTAAAAAATACAAAAACCGGCCAAGTGCCTCCCTCATCACGCACAGTGGTACGGCTATAAGATATTTTAGTCAAGCGTAATGTAGCGTAAACAACTTAGGTCAAAAGATAAATACCTGTACATTTTTAAATACAAAGATACATACATAATTATTTACAATTGATTTACCTAAGTCTTTTTGTATGGAGTTTCTATGACTTCTTGCAAACTCAACTAGGTAGGTACATGTCATTAGTTGATCGATTAAAACCTACCATTAAAAAAAAAGAAGAAGCTTAACATGTAACAACTTACTTAACTTTGTAACAACTTACCTGTACACCTACATTCTATGCAAATAAATGTATTCTATTCTATTCGATTCCATGTCATTGGTTTTATGACGACCCGCAATAAGTTTGAAGGACCAAAACGATATCTACCCTACACGATGAAGAATGTGAATAAACTAATATTCACCCCCGCTTTACATGTATGAGATGATATGGCTAGAAAGGGGGTGACTACTGAGATGACGGCTAATAGAGATGTATGAAAGAAGAAGACACTGCGCCTACCCCAAATAAGTAAGTTGGGTTAAGGGCAGGAGGATGATGAATTTACATGTATTGGAGCTACCCTAAAATTACGCTAGTTACATTTTTTAATTACTTCCCTTCCTGACCCAGGAAGTTCTGAGTTCTTCCGGAATATTAGTTATATTTTAACGTTAGCAATATCCACTTCCCGTACAATGAAAATTATTAAAATATTTTTGTAGATAGGTATTGTTTCAAGCTAATATTCTGGACCGAATAATACTTTAATCACATAATATATTATAATAATTATTTCACACAAAAATGTGAAAAAAAATTTGACGGTAGCCATGAGTTGACTTTCCTTCCCAGTTCAGTAAGAACCTCTGCCGTTAGTTACCAAAGTCTTTGGTTGTTACCAAAGCACTTGCTAGTTCGGTAAAATGGAGGAATAGTACAGTATGATATAAGTGTGCTAAGCTGGTCACTACAGCCGAAGCGGTGTTAAGCGCGCGAGCCGTAGGCGAGCGCGATAAGGGAGCTGAGAATGTAATAATCAGTGCACACGCGTTTCAAACGACGTTTTTCAACACACTTGCGAGGAAAATAACAGACTTGTCTTTAATACAATAGGATTTGTGAAAAATGGCGCGTGGATTTCTTTGTAAACATAATTATATTATATAATAATTAATCTGTGGTGCCCGTGGCCGAGTTAGCTATGCGCGCACAGGTGAAAGACCACAAGGCAAACAGCATATTATTAAAGAACAAAACTGATTATTTTTGTGATTATAACACAAATTAATTGTAAGCGAGGAATATGGAAAACAGCAGGATACAATGAATGGTAGAAAATAAGCGAGCGAAAGATAATATGCGTGCAAAAAAATTACTGAAAAAATATGACAGTACCAAATGTGACAACAATGCCGCGGGGTGGCGCAACGGCCGCCCATCGTCACTCATTAAACAATATAATTTTTCAACACACTTGCTCATAAAGTAGCTCTTATTGGACCGGTTTTAGGTCCGTAATGTAGCTTATTTCGGACTAGTCCGGTAAAATCTACCACAGATTAATTATATCTGTCTACGAATTTTACTGTAAATTTTTTTTCAATCTTAGCAACGCGTTTTTATGCCTAAAAAATAGTAAACTATATTGTTCAAAAATAATAAATAAACTGTTAGTTAAAATATGATAATAAACATTTAATTTTATCAAATTATTCATAATTCACAATAATTTATGTTTTAAATATGAAAATATTCGCTGTATTATATTTTTAATACTGGCTGTATGTCGATGTTGTTCGTGCCCTTGCTCCAAACAGCGCGCGCATCGCTGGCGCGGCGCGAAAAGAAAAAGAAACTCAAGAAACTTGCACGCCATTTTCCATAAATATTTGTTAATGTTTTCACTGTGTGGTTGATTATTATCAAAAATGTTGACTTTAAGTAGGGAAAAAGAGCAATACGTAGATTTGACGCCGCGGGAAATACTAATCGAGGCACGAAGCGCATGTGATAGCCTGTTGCCATCAAAATCTAGAGAGAAATACCTAGCGGCTTACGAAATTTTCATACAATGGAAAACCAGCAAAAATGCCCAGTCATTTTCTTAGAACGTATTTTTGGCTTAATTCAATGAACTGGCTAATAAATACAAGCCCAGCTCGCTTTAGTGTATCTATTCCATGTTAAAAAGCACAGTTAAGACCAAAAATGATATTGATATACCAATACCATAACACAAACTGTAAAAATGCCAACAATGTTCGGTATCATTTTGAGAATTGTACTTTCAGTAATTGTTTCAATAACTAAAAGGTAATAACAATAAAAGTCTGTTTTTTTCCTCGCAAGTGTGTTGAAAAACGTCGTATGATACGTGTGTGCATTGATCATTACAGTCTCGACTCACTTATCGCACTCGCCTGCGGCTCGCGCGCACAATACCGCCTCGACCGTAATGACCAACATAGCACACTTATATCATAATGTACTATATTGTTAAGGCTGCGTTCATACGACACGCGCCCGCTAAGCGCACGCCACGCGCGTCGACACCCGCCTCTAAATCGCTTTGATTTTTTTTGTATATAATTTGAGTCTTCTGACTCATCAATAGATCTCAAATTGCATTTATCGAAGTCCAACCGCACACGCCAAGCGCCCGCCTCGCGCCCGCCTCGCGCCCGCCTCGCGCCCGCCTCGCGCCCGCCTCGCGCCCGCCTCGCGCCCGCCTCGCGCCCGCCTCACGCTCGCCTCATGCCATGCTTCGATAAATGCAATTTGAAATCTATTGATGTGTCATGAAACTCAAATTATATACAAAAAATGTCAAAGCGAGTTAGACGCGGGTGTTGACGCACGTGGCGTGCGCTTAGCTTAGTCGGAACGCAGCCTAAAACTGTTGACTACGAATCTATCAAAATAATTTCATATGTTAGGAAATACGTTAAAACTTACTGTTTGAGAGTCAGTTTCAGGAGCAGGAGTAGTGGTTGTTGTGGTCACCGCTGCGGTGGAGGTTGTTGTGGTCACTGCTTCAGTGGTGGTGGTATCATCAGAGAAACCCACTCCCAGAAATGATAACATAAGGAACAGATTCATGTACGCCACCGTCATTATTGTTCACAACTATACACCCAAACCACATAATCTTATATATATACTTCAATTGACAATCAAAGTCAACTCTTTGTAGTTCAGCATGACGCATCAGCATAGATAAACATTTTGTATTCATAATAAGATGTGAAATTTTTCATGGTATTATATTAACTGGAGGCCAGTGAATTTTACTCTGATGAATATTCAAAACGTTTAGTGGTTCGAGACAGAAGTCTAGAGCACAGAGTTTCATACTTTGACCACCGTAGAAAATAATGCGTGTAATAAATAGATATATTTTATGAATATTTAGGTACTTATTTTTATATGCTTGTCTGCAGATTGGGTATTTGAATAGAAAACAAATTACTTTATTTCTATAGTTATTGTTTTTTTTAATGTCTTCTTCTTCTTTGCGTTTCTTTGCGTGGTCGAAAATTCGAAATGTCTTGGCCGCCCTAACATCGTGAACAAAATAGCAAGAAGAACAAATTAACATTTTACTAACATCATCTTAGGATCGGCCATTTTTAAACAAAGTTTATTACAATAGCTGTGTCTTTCTTGAGTTTGCTTTTCATTCATTTTCTTTTTAACCGACTACTTGGCTTGCCAGGTGGTTTAAAATAGTAAGTAAACCATTTGGCGTAGCAAGAAGTTGGTTAAAAATGAAATTCATGAAAAGCAAAGATTTTATTATATGCCATTTTTTATGAGTTTGTTCAATAACTGAGCTCATTTTAATTATTACGTAAAATAAAGAAATAAAAATATTGTTTGGTATGTGTGAAGGTACTTTATCTACATTTATTAGATTTTATAAAAATTGTTCAAAGGCCCAATTGAGATCTAAGAAACATAAAATAGCCTACCAATTGACGAAGACAGCAGCATCCAAAGCCATACAAATGTTAGTTTCATGTAAAACTTGTTTAAGAGGGCACTAATTAGGGATACCTAAACAGTCTAATTTTGAGTAAAGTTCTACGAATTTCTCAGAAAAGTTAATTGCTGTCGAAAAGATTCCTTTTCGAAAAACACACCTACAACACCTAGCATGCACCGATCTATCAATTATTATGATATTTGTATTTGAACAAAGATATCCAAATAAAATTAGATTTCTAGTTATTTAATATGATGACACACGTAGTGCATCATTCTGACAGTAGATATACTGTATTTTTAAGAATTTAAGATGTGTCAGTGTGTCTACTACGCAGTATTAAAGTTGTTCTACAGCTGGGCAACAGTGTTTCTCTCTATATCTCATGGTTGCAGAGTGTCTTGTTTCTGCATATGTAAGGTTTATCTTCAAGATGACGCAGACACCCCCAGTATAAACAACGAAACGTTGCCGATATCGTAGCATGCATTGTACAAATAAGAAAATCCACTTTAGTTGATCAAGCGATGACGATGTAATTTTCTTTTGATATTTTTAAAAGTGAACCTTCTTCTTCCTCTTAGTCTTTTCCCAACTGTGTTTGGGGTCAGCTTCCAGACTTACTAGATGTGCCGGAATACCAGTATTTTACACGGAGTGACTGCTATTAGACCTCCGCGACGCATCCAAGCTGCGGTCCCACGGCCTGTAAACTGACAGACCGCACCGGATGATGCCACGCCTGTCGAGGGCTGTCGCGGCCCGTGCCGGGTATTGTCGTATATTCGTCCACTCCATGATGTGCGCGCAGGTACAGCCGCAAACGAAATTAATGAGTGAGAACCGACGCAGATGCCTTTGAGCTTACCGACTGATAGGACGGGCGACGACAGGCCACCATACGCCTCATCGAATGCGCCGGTTCCAACGGGCTGTCGGCCAGGCCTGGCGCGAACTGGTCTGTGAGAAAGCGGGCCGTGGGACCGCAGCATTACTGGGCAATGCCGATATATTAAGGTTACACCGGTTGTCAGACTTTCGGGCTTCTGACAAAGCGTAACGACTGTCATAGGCATTCGAATGACATCCGGGACTGACAGTTTAACGTGCTCTCCGAGGCACGGAGGGGTCTCGATGTGCAATGAACGGTCACCCATCCACGGACTGACTTCGTCAAGCGCAACTTAACCTTGTAAATCTTAGCCAGCTCCTCTTTTTTTAAAGCGAATCCTATACGGAAATACAAAGCAAACCAAATTAGAAGGAATATCTTTGTAGAGGACAACCAGTCAAAACACACAATTTACTGAAAGGCACTTGCCGTATTTATTTCACAGTATAAACCTATTTACATTACAATAGAAATTCTAAACTTTAAACTTAAACATTGACACTCATTCGGTAGAAAACCTAAGCGACTACACGTTCTTCTTGCTTCACTTCAGGCTTCAGGCTTCAGGATTCAGGATTCAGTTCTTCATGTTCGATGAATGAGTGCCGGTGACTGCCGCTGCCAGGATCAGTAACAATGCATAAAATGCACCTCATTAAGTATCGTTCAGGGGGGCGCAAGTTGTGGATAGTATGGCCCCACGACACTTGCTATCTACCAACATATTTTTCTGAGTTTAATATCTGTAGCTAGTGGTCATGTTGTGCTATATACTATGACGTATTTTATTACCTTGTTTACTTCATCTATCATTACGCCTGTATTTCCTGAAGGGATAAGCAGAGGTATATAGCAACACCCACATAGCTATTTTAATGTTATTTACATGAATATATACAAATTAGGCTTGCTGTCCGCAACAATCTTATTATGTTCTAATAGTACTGAAAAAACGGATGGAAGACCTGATGAAACTTCATCATCTAACTTTTTTCCGTCACTACAATATTATGCTTGTGTTATGACGGTTCTACGAAAAGCCACTAGTCGTTTACAATTTACATAGGTATATATTTTTTTAATTACGCGTTACGTGGAATTTAATTTAGTTGTAAATTAGTGTCGTTTCAGGGTTTTTGTTAGAGTGAGAATGAAATTGGATGTTTTTGAAAAGTTGTTTTATAAAATAAATACAGTGAAATAATATGTTGCTGAAATATGTCAGTTCAAGTAAATTAAAACCTCTAGCATGGTTAATTTGTATCTCTGTAACAAAGTGAATTTCTTTTCTAAGAGCGTGTTGAAGATAATTATAGTCCAAGAAAAATAATTATGCAGAAAGATAAAAAGAAATAGGTTTATTTATAGTCAGCTACTCAATATAAAGGGTTTCAGTCCATCTAGCTGCAACTTTCTGTGGGTAAGTCTGTATACTGGTATTATAAGACAATATCTGTTGTCAGCTGCTCTTGTGAAATAGTCACCACCAGTGACGACTGTCACTGTTTTACATAGTGTGTGTTGATAGGGTAATTACTTACTTATAGTCAATTTAAGATTAAATAAAACCGTGCGTTACTTAATAAATCTTAATTTTAATTAAACTTTAAATTTTTTTGCAGCCAAGATATCACTAAAAAAGCTTGTCACAGTTTGCGCCCCCTGTAAAAAACATCATAATACATTTAAATAAGTAATAAAAAACTATATCGTTGTTTTAAAAAAAAAAATAAGAGCACCAACGTACATCCCCTCGCAAAATCTGACGCGCGCATGTGATTCTAAGAGCACCAACGTACATCCGCTCGCTAAACCTGACGCGCACAAGTGATTCTAGGAGAAACAACGTACATCCACTCGCAAAACCTGACGCGCACAAGTGATTCTAAGAGCACCAACGTACATCCACTCGCAAAACCTGACGCGCACAAGTGATTCTAGGAGAACCAACGTACATCCACTCGCAAAAACCTGACGTGCACAAATGATTCTAGGAGAACCAACGTACATCCACTCGCAAAACCTGACGCGCACAAGTGATTCTAAGAGCACCAACGTACATCCACTCGCAAAACCTGACGCGCACAAGTGATTCTAAGAGCACCAACGTACATCCACTCGCAAAACCTGACGCGCACAAGTGATTCTAAGAGCACCAACGTACATCCGCTCGCAGAACCTGACGCGCACAAATGATTCTAGGAGAACCAACATACATCCACTCGCAAAACCTGACGCGCACAAGTGATTCTAAGAGCACCAACGTACATCCGCTCGCAGAACCTGACGCGCACAAATGATTCTAGGAGAACCAACGTACATCCACTCGCAAAACCTGACGCGCACAAGTGATTCTAAGAGCACCAACGTACATCCACTCGCAAAACTTGACGCGCACAAGTAATTCTAAGAGCACCAACGTACATCCGCTCGCAAAACTTGAGGCGCACAAGTGATTCGGTACTGTATTATCTATGATTCGGTCACTTCTGCCTATTTTCACGTTCACCTTTCGTTCATTCCCAGTGAATGATGAACGAAAAAGGTGAAAGCATTTGTACCGCTGATATCGTTTATCTTGGAAGCTCACTCGCAGTGATTGTATCATCTTTATGTTTAGACGGTTCATTCTAGATGATTGATCAACAGTGAAAGCCAAAGATGAACCGTCTAATGTTTAGCAATAGATATTCTATAATTTTATCAATACCCATGTAATAAAAACATAACTTACATATTTAAAAGCTTCTAAAAATCCCAATGGTACTGCCGTTATCATGTGGCCGAAACTTTGCACTGTCTGTAAAATATATAAGATGATGTTTATAATATCTTCCAATGTCCAAAAAATAACAAAGATATATAAGAAGGTATGTCGCTTAGGTCACTACCTAAACGACATACCTTCTTATTATTCTCAGTGGAGTAGGTACTCAGTGATCTAAACGAGAAACAAAGAGCATTAAAACAAAAATTAACACTCAACGATGTAACTTCAAAGACAGCTTAGATAGATACGTGAATAATTTAAGGTGATTTTAATAAATATAAGAATGTGAAATTTTAACATGACACAAAAATATCTGTTATACGACAAAAGAATCACAAATACAGCAACGACAATGTATATTATATCTTGTAATATGACAGCTTTTTTTATTATTTCAGATAAAAATTAAGTTGTATCGTTGGTCTAGTGGTGGCAAACGCGACTGCTGATCGTGAGGTCCTGGATTCGACCCCAGGTCGGGCAAAGTGCTATTGGGTTTTTCCGTGTGGAATTCTTCAGTAGCAGCCCGGAGCTTGGATTTGTGCCCGGTTGATGGCAATACTGCCGCGAGATTCATAAACGCAGTAAGTAATGGTGCGTCCAGACCTGACGAACGCGCCGCCTGCGCGCAGCGCGCGAGCCGTTCGCGAACGGTTCGCGCGAGCCGCGCATTCGCGGCGCGTTCGTCAGGTCTGGACGCACCAAAACATGTTGGTCAAAAATGTGTTGATCATATATTCGTAATCACAATCCTATGGTGATTACGAATATATATTTAACTCATTTTTGACCAAAATGATACTTACTGCGTTTATGAATCGCGCGGCAGAATAGGCTCGGCCCCTATTTGCATAGGACTTAAACATAACGGCGAAATGAGGGTGTTACTATACTATTTTGCCCAACCCTTCGAAGAATACAGGCGTGATGTTATGTTATGTTAAAAAATAAAAATAAAAGTTAAAACTAATACGTGACTTACTGACAGTGAAGAGGATGTGGGTGCTGCAGTGGTTGCAGACGCTGCCACAGTAGTAGTTGCAGCTGTAGTGGTAGTGGCATTATCTTGACAAAAACCCACCCCCACCAGTAAAACTATCAATAGGAACAATTTCATGTACGCTGGAGCCATAATCGAATGCAACTGTACACTCAAAGTACTCCACATAAGCTTATATACATATCGTTGACAACCGAGACGGATTATATGTCTCATATATAATTGGTATAACATCTAAGTTACATAAAGTAAAAAATTTCATGGTTTTCCATTGCACGGAGGCCACTTTGAATTGTGCTCTAATGAATATTCAGAATGTTGTAAGTAGTTCATGGCAAAGTATAAGGCAAAAACGTGTGTATTGCTCAAACTTAGTTGCATGCGTGTAGAATAGAGAAGCTCTAGAAAAATGAAATGCTTTCTCGAAACCGCGAAGAAACCAGCCCCGAATATTAGGGTCTGTCATCAGCTGGAGCAAAACTGCACTAATCAGGGGCAGTTTATAGGAAAGCACACTGATTTCGTGGATTTACCAACAGCTCGTGCTTATTATTCTTGGACAAGAAGTTTCCAAGTCAAGTAATACTAGTAGGATCACTACCTATCGATATAGTTAAGTTTGCATCCTTAGGTATAGTTATTTATTGTCTGTTTATATTATGTATTACATACACATTACACTATATATGTTTATTTCATATTTATTGTATACTAGCAGTGCCCGCAACTTCGTATGCGTAGAAGTCGTAGAACAACATTACTTGCTTAACTGAAATTATTATTATGTAGGTATAGATTAGGTGGGTTTTAAAAAAATTTTGTTTGTTCTAACCATGAAAAAATACATAAAAAAACGGAAACCTCACATAGCTTCGGGTGCTTTATGTTTTTACCAAAGGTTTAGGCTGAGTAGATGTTTAGTTGTTAGATTAAAAAATTAGATTTTTTACCAAACAAAATATGTTGTATTTCTATCAGTAGTCAGGTCCATTATAAAAAGGTTTCCATGTGAACAATGTTAGCAGTAGAAACACCAGGGATGTGTGCATGTCTGCCGGGGTCGCGGTGCATGCAACAGCGAATCCCGTGACCCCGGCCTTAGGTCAGGAGGGACACCGTGGGGTTTTAGCCGGTAAAAGTCCGGCACACCCTCCCGTCTTCCCCAGACGGGGGACAGTCCATGAGGATTACCCGACGAATAAAAAAAAAAAAAAGGGATGTGTGCATGTGGCTGGAGAGGCATCATGGCGCCCTCAGCTTTCGGCTGACGCAGGTACTCTCGGGACATGGCTGTTTCGGGAAGTACCTGTGTCGTATAGGCCGGGAGCAGACACCCGGTTGTCACCACTGTGTGGACTGTCAGGAGGACACGGCACAGCACACCCTGCAAGTGTGCGGTGCATGTAATAGCGAATCCCGTGACCCCGGCTTTAGGTTAGAAGGAGGTACACCGTTGGTTTTTAGCCGGTAAGAGTTCAGCAGACCCCCTTGCCTTCCCCGGGCGAGGGACTTCCATGAGGATTTACCAACGATATACAAAAAAAGGGATTTGTGCATAAAGATAGCTCAGGTTGCTTAGGTACACGGGATAGAGCCACATAGAGCTAATCGTGCGAGAAGCAGCTTCATAGCATAACATAAGCTAATCGGAAACTGTACCTACACGTTTAAACCTGAACGGAAAATAGATTACGTAATTTAGTATACACGCAACGCCATCTATTGAGCAATTATGCTACAACAAATGATGCTAATTTTTTTCTTAATGACTTTAAATTCTAATAACTTTAGATTGAGTGAACCGATTAGGATGAAACAGAAACTAAATGTTACTCCGAGATACGCACAATATTGTCTATAAAAGTCAATCACACTGAGTCAAACAAACCGACAGACACATAGTCCAAAAATTATCGAAATGGTTTTTTTTCTTATCTTTTAACCATCCCCACTATTCTTTTAAAAATATTTTCAATTTTCAATCACGGCAAGTCTACAGATTTATGATAATATTAATAAAATATATGAGTACCTATTTCAAATTAATCTATCATATTGCCTTGCACAATTAAAAATTTAGAATACACTCACTTATGACCTCACTATATCCTTTTGACATATATAATCGAATTATTTTTTTCAATGATTATTATTATTTTACCATCACCTCATTTTTTACGTTACATTTTTAATAAATTGTAATTGTGAGTACCATGTAGGGTAGCTATATACACGAATTTTGTAAACGTTTGGCGGTTCTTGAGTTTTTTTTTGTGACCCACACAAATGTCCAGCTGATTGATAGCGTCGTGCAGCGGTCGGGTTGTTGAGCTCCCTAAAATAAGGTTTGAGCTCCGCGATGATTGAAGCAGATGTACCGTCAGTTAGGACAGGTCAACTCGAAACTGCTATGGCACTTTCCTCAAAAGACCATTCCAAACGTTGCCCTACATCGTTTCACTCGCATAGTTTGTATACTACAATGTCTGGACTTTATCTGGACTATTGTCTGGACTGGCAAAATAGGTTTTTGTATTATAGTTATTATTTTAATAATATCGCTTTACAATACTTCATTCCAAACTGTAAAGTATGAGCATCATGCAGCTATTAGTGATACGCTTATAATCATATCATATTACTGCCTAATGTCTGGTAATATGAGTCTGTCATGCTCACTTAAATGTCTTGCTGATGGTGGCGTTGTTTATCCGGTCGTTGAGTTCCCTATAATATGGTTGAGCTGACCGATGCGGATGTGCACGTCATGCTCGTGAACGGGTGCCGTCTGTCGGGACTGGTCAGCTCTTAACTGCTATGGCAATCATAGAAGGCATATTTTTCTATTTGTTACTCTTATGTGAGTTTATTTGTTACATTAACCTGCATTATTCTCATTCTATTTCTCACACTACTGTAATGGAATTGTAATGAACTACTATTTTAAAAAGAGTGTTCATGGAGTTTCTTGCCGGCTCTTCTCCATAGAACCTACCTTTTGGAACCGTGCACCTAGTCGTGACGTTTTAAAAGTGCCTGAAATCTGGTCTATTTGAAATAAAAAACTTTGACTTTGACTTTGACTATGAAATTGAGTGTATTTCTCTTCCACTGCCATTCAGATAGATAGGTACCTAATAAATTCTGAATAACAATATCTTCGATTTTTTTTGATCAAAGCTTAGTACCTTCTTCGTGAGGATAGCATTTCAATAGACCTTCCGTAGACTGAGAATAGGTACCAATTCAACAATTAATATTAGGTAATTTCTGGATTTATTCGTTGTAATATATTTCCTCAAAACGTGATTTGATACACGTAACGCCATCTATTGAAATGAAATGGTATAAACGAATACATGCTAACTTCTAGGGAACTTAAAATTCACATATCTTTTAATTGCGTGAACCGATTGCGATGAAACAAAAACGACATGTTACATGGAGATAAGCACAATATTTGTTTATAAAAGTCAACAATATTGGATCAGTTGTTTTTACGTGATGCTTGCACAAACAAACAGATAAACATACAAACAGACAAAAATTCCAAAAATGATAAAAATGGGTTCTATTGATTATCGTATGTACAGACACACCAAGTCTACAGATTTATTATATGTATAGATAGATAATATTTATTTATTTGTGTTTTTAGGTTTATTTAATTTCATTTAATGTCTCCTCATTTATTGTTACACTGAGAACTAACTACCCCTGACTTTTTTTTTCTTGCACTTCATGTCCATCCAAAGGTTGTCTGGAAGAAATCGCCTAGTGCGATAAGACCGCCCATTGTACATCTCTATTTTTATAGTAATGTTTCTTATTTGTTTTGTGTACAATGAAGAGTATTGTATTGTAATACGAAAAAATGTGAAAATAAAAATAGATATGCGCCCCCGCCATTCTTGAAATCATAAACCTAATAGGTATTGTAGTAAAAATAACCTATAGTATGCCTAAAACTGCAGAAGTGGTTCTAGGCATAAAGGAATTTTTTAGGTTTAAATTAAAATGATTTTTCTAAGATGTTGATTTTATTTTCTCAGTAATTACTCATTAGATATATTTTATTTTTGAAAAATTTGGGTTTTGACCTCAGATTTGTGACAGATTACTCGATCAGGAGGGATAAAACACATGTGACTAAGGGAGTGATGAATATGAATGTAGATGAACGGCGGGTGAGAGGGAGACCAAAGAAGAGATGGATGGATTGTGTGAGGGATATGACGGAAAAGGGGAGTAAATGGTATGGGGACGGCTGACAGGGGAAAATGGAAGAGAAAAGAGACAAGAAGATGATTATATCGAAAGTAACCACAATCCGAGTACCGTTCATGTGATAAATATAAAACAATGCACTCGGATTGTGATTACTTTCGATATTACCATCTTTGATCTTTCGACATCATCATAATATTCCAGTCAGCTTGAAGAGTTTTCGCCTAGTCAGTCGGAAAAACTATCAGAGGCAGGCATTCTGACGAGTGAGATTCTTAGGAAAGGTGAATGCCGAAGGCTTTCTTTTTATACCCCTCATTAAAAACGCAGAATTTAATACGAGAAAAGTTTAAAAATAAATGTAGATATTATGTACCTACACATTCTTTTTTTTTACAACTGACTATCTAACTTTAATTAAAAACACAGTACTACGTGCAATATTATTATACGAGTGAAATGGCAGATGCATACAAAATGCAGGTAGCGTCAACACAAAAGAACATTGTGCGTTCCACCTCGTCGTTACGAGGATGCTGGCTGTACATGTAAAACTAGAACCTACACTAGATACCTTGTCCCTGCAGGCTAGACATACATACATGATTCAAAACTACTGCGTTGTATTTGCTAACATTACACATAAATGGCGACGTATTAGAAAACAATTCTTTACGATTGTTGTGATTGGCATTCTAAATGAGAAAAACAACAAGACTGATGTGCTTTAATTTATTTTAGTTCTGCAACATCTGTTTTATGTTTTCTTGGAATATATTATGAAATATTATTGCAATGATTGCCTAACTACGGCAAGTGGTAGTGATCGTAAGTGGTCGCAAGCGTATCGTGCCGACCGACCGGGGAGGCAAACCCAGACCGGGTTCTACTCTCTCTTCGGGCAAAGTGATATTGGTTTTTTCTTTTTTCTGCTGGTAAATTCTCAGTAGCAGTCTTGATTTTCAATTGCCACCAGTAAATGGCAATATTTAGCGAAAAAATAGTAAAACTGTGCTTACATTATGATTTTTTTCTTGTATATATGTAATAATCGCAGGTATATTCTACAACACAGCAATGTATGACTACCTTCCTATACATCGTAATCCACTTGATTAAGCTTGTTCAATCCCTGAAATTGGAACCGGTGTATTGAAATAATGTTTGTTGTGTTCCTGTATTGTGTAAACGTTACACAACAAGAATATGTAAACGTTGTTAAATAGCTTGTAACTAAAGCAACTGAATAAATAGCTGTCCAAAAGCGAGTTGTTGTCAGCAATAATTAGCTGGAGACGGCTCTGTGAGTCGCTCACGAACTATTAAGATCGGTCTGATTAGCTGGCTCAGAAAAACAGTCTGAATCTACTTTGTATATAAAAAGTGTTGACACCAATTAATCGATTTATAAATGTGTTAGTAATTCAAAAGGAGTGTATGTACTTTATTTGTCATTTACAAAGATTTGAGATAAAATTCGAGATTAATACAATCTATAGGTATACTAATATTATAAAGGTGAACAGTTTGTTTGTTTGAACGCGCTAATCTCAGGAATTACTGGTTGGAATTGAAAAATTATTTTTGTGTTGGATAGTCCATTTATCGAGGAAGGTTATAGGCTATATATAATCACGCTACGACCAATAGGAGCGGAGCATAAATGAAAAATGTTGCAAAAACGGGAAAAATATCCACTCGTGCGAAGCCGGGACGGGCCGCTAGTTAGATTATGAGAGTTTCTATTATACTGAGTGGCGCAAAAGTACTGGCACTATAGAAATTACTTCTTTTTATTTTAAATGGCGTCTCTTGTCATCCTGAATTGAAAATTGTGTAGTAAACAAATGTAAAATATACCAAAAATAAACATGGACCGTTTCACTCCTCAGGAACGCTAAATAATTGACACTTTGTTACTTTTCCAAACCGTGTTATCTCCCGTTGAGGTGATTTGCATTGGCCCACAAGATCACCCGATCTGACCTCACCAGACTTCTTTCCTTGGGGTTATTTGAAATCTTAGGTCTATGTGAAAAAGCCACAAACTCTCGCAACCCTGAAAGACAACATTCGTCAAGAAATAGCAAACATATCGTCGGAAGTGTTGCGACAAGCTATGGAAAATGTCATAAATAGGGCTCAAATGTGGATCAACTCTGGAGGTCACCATCTAAGAGACATCATCTTCAAATCCTTATGGGACGAAATTTCTTGGCCCAAGTATATATATAGATAAAACTAATCATAGTTATCTAATTTAGAAAAGAAGTTGTAGCTGTACTAAATAGGGTCATTACTTTTGCGCCACCCAGTATTAGCTTTGTCAGATGGTCTGAAATAGCTGTAATTAATAATATATATTTAGAATAGGTACATATCGTTAGTGGAAAGGTAAAAAGACTAAAGCGCTATCTTTTTACCTTTCCACTGACGATATATAGGTATATATAAATAAAACTCTCTTAAATGAAACGACTATTAGCTAGCTATAAAGGGTCTAGCAGCTATTGTATTTTTTTCATAGTGCATTGTATATCATAACAGCTATTATAAATGAACCATAAAACGATTTTTTATTATTATTAACATAACGCTCTAAATAAAATGAGTGAATTTAAAGGGTTTGTGTAAAATTTAATCGATAAACGGAAACGGCTCAGCTCTCGAACTGAGTACGCACTCAAGTAGCCATTGACCTTTTTTAGCCTGAATTGACGGCACTTTACCACATACATTATATGGGTATGTCTATTGAAATCTCTACCTACGCTATGCCACATTGCCAACGCCTCGATTGTACAAAATTGAAAACCTAAAAATATTTTTTATTTTATTTCCCGTACATCGATTTTTTATGATATTTTTGTTTAAGTATTTACAAAACGGAAGTATCTTTATTGTAATAATTATACAAATCTATAAGACTGTCGCTTCTGTATGACGATAATCCATTTTGTTGTCAAAGTTCAGCCTCTATAGCAGCTAATTTACGAGTACCAACGACTATTTCATTTACAATTAGCTCTATTTTTCCTACTGAAGGTTGACATGAGGAAAACTACATTTCATTGAATAACAAAGTGTAACGAATGTCGTAGGTAGAGAGTGCTCTTGACACGTTGGACAAAAACAATCCGTGGGACGTGGATATACAGAATAAAGAATCCCAAAAACTAGTGCTGCGTAGTTGGCTAACTGACTACATAGTTTCAAAGAGTGCTCTTACATATATGAGAATGAAATGAAAACGACCTGAGCTAGTTCGCTATCTGCTTCGAGTTTTGTGTGCCCGCTAGCCCATTGGTGGTAGATTTTATTTTATTATGCTTAAAGTTCAGAGAAAAAGAAGCAGAAGATACTTAAAGTTTAAGTATCAACTTTTAATTTTGAGTTAATACCAGTGATTTACAAAAGGCATGGAAGTACTAGTTTGTTTATCAAGCAGCTGCAATCTAATTGTTTTTGAAATGAACCGGTATTTCGTAGCAACTAAATCACTCGAGTTGGTCTAAATTCATATCTATTTACCATATAAAGACACAAGGGTAGAAATAAAACATTTGACTACAAAAGGGATAAGTTAGCAAACAGTTTTAGCAAACTGGGACTATGTACTCTCATATGTGTGTCATGGAAACATTTCAGTATGCATTTAGGTAGACGGGTTAATCTACCTACGCTCTTTGATGTTAGTAAGCATACCAATATTTTATTAATAAAGCTAGCGCTGAAAAATAAAACGTACCCATATTTTTTTCCTTTATTCTAAAAAAGATTTCAAAATAAATGCATGCTTATTTATTTTTTATGTATGGTGCACAAATTGGGCTGAAATATCTGATGTCCTTATGGATTGAGGAGCCACGTCAGATTTGAAAAGGAAACAGATTAATAGGTGATCAGATAATTTTATAGGCCAAATTCTGGAATTTGTAATAAAATACCTATATGAAATATATACCTATACCTTTGTTGGTCTAGTGGTCGTAAGTGCGACTGCTGGGCATAGGGCCCTGGGTTCGATTCCCAGGTCGGGCAATGTGTTATTGGGTTTTTCCATTAGCAATTTCTCAGTACAAGCCCGGAGTCTGGATTTGTGCCCGGTTAATGGCAAAAGGCTCGCCCCCTATTACATGGGACTTAACATAACTGGCGAAACGAGGGTGTAGTGAAAACACCTCTGCCGTTCCCTTCGGGGAGTATAAGGCGTGATATTATGTTATTTCATGTGTATTTGAAAATTTATATCAATGTAAAATTGGCTCCTCAATCTAAACATCTGTACTGAGGAGTCACCTGGAAATACCGAAAGTATTCAACTAATATTTTTGAATATATTGTATCAGGTTCTGCCTAGCCTTTTTCCCAACTATGTTGAGGTCAGCTTCCAGTCTAACCAGATGCGGCTGAATACCAGTATTTCTCACGGAGCGACTGCCATCAGACCTCCGCAACCCACTAACTGGGCAATGCCGATATTCTAAGGTCAAACTTTCAGGTTTCTGACTACCAGTAACGACTGTCATAGGTATTCGTATGACACCCGGGACCGACGATTTAACGTGCTCTCCGAGGCACAGAGGGGTCTCGATGTATAACGAATGGTCACCCATCCACGGACTGACCGCGGCAAGCACAACTTAACCTTGCAAATCATATGATCCGAGCGGTTGTTAATTAGCCACGAGCCCCTCTTTTGAATATATTGTATCATTTAGCCTATTAAAAATCTAGATTCAGTACTGCTGATATTCAGAAAGTTACAATACCTACCTACTTTTAGTGAGGCTCCTCTAATCGCCGATTACTTTCAAAAAAATTCTAGCTCTTATGTATATAGATTGAGTAGCCGCTCTAAAAGTATTGTATCTTTACAATAACAGTATTATTTATCAACTATATTTTAATTAGATACTGTTTTGAAACTTCACTGGAGGCCATGGTATCGATGCAAAAGTATTAAGTTTTCTGCAGACGACGTTCGTGCCTTGTTTTTGCAACCAATCTTGTAATATTCACAAAAGATGAAAAATATACCCATTTTAATCTGACATGTCTGTTTCTCCTCTCCTTCAAAACCTGCTGTCTTGTATGGATCGGAATGTTGGGCCACAAAAAGGATAAATGAGAAGCAATTGCATGCAGCTGAGATGAGAATGCTAAGAGGGATGTGTGGTATTACGCGAATGGATAGAATTAGAAATGAGTATATAAGAGGAAGCCTGAAAGTGGCGCCGGTGACAGAAGTTGTGTGGAAACCGGTTGTCATGGTATGGGCATGTGATGTGGAGGAACGAGGAACATGACGTGAGGAAAGTATTGAGTATGAATGTGGATGGTTATAAGAGTAGAGGAAGACCAAAGAAGCGATGGATGGATAGTGTGAAAGATGATATGGCTAGAAAGGTGGTGACTACTGAAACGACGGCTAATAGAGATGTATGGAAGAATAAGACATACTGCGCCGACCCCAAATAAGTTGGGATAAGGGCAGGAGGATGATGATGTCTGTTTCCCCTCTAACCTCACGGAACAAGTAAATCGCCTATTTTTAGCTCAAGAATCACACTGAAGTTAATTATAATTAACTAATGAGTAACAGCTACATAGAATAATTATATTGCCGACATCATGCCCTCATTTAACTAACAATCTGCGCACAGTATGCTCAGTAGGTTCCACACTCTAGGTCTTATTACTTCTCAGAAGAGTATTCAGCGTAGAGAGTAAACCGACAAACAACATTACAAACTAAATTTTTATCTAAAGATAGTACTTTATAATTTCACCTCACAGCACTCTCTCGGATGGCGGTGAAATAGAATTATCAACCGTTTCGACGAAAAACTGCAGCGGAATGGCTTTTAACGTTTTTTATTTTCAAGTTCCGTCGACTCAAAAGTTAAACCGCGATATTGAATTTTATTGTACCCCTTCAGCGGTTACTGAAAACCTGATAAGTGGTTGGTTATACTTTCAACATTCAGACTTAAAAAGATTACCGTTCGAATTCTGTAAGAAAAATATTGGATTGGACCGCGTTCTGCAAGTCTTTTAAAAGATTACGATGATAAACTTTAGTTAAAAGCTTATTTATATTACCTACAATTACGATAAGTTAATGTTGTGTCACTTGCACATAAGTAATTTGTGTATTGTTTATGTTGACTTAAAGTCACGTGGGCTTTCTTACTTAACTAAAACATGTTTGCGAAGATCCACGCAATTTAAATACGGAAATGTGGTGGGTGTATTCCGGCGAGGCTTGCTCGACTCGCATCCGGATTCAGAAACCGGAGCACAAGTTAAGCTTGCTCATACCTACACAGGAATTACCTTATTACTAAATCGGCTCCTACGAGAAAACAAAAGAGAATTAGTAATTACAAAACAATTGGGGTTTCTTTTCGAAGTTTGTTGTGACTGTCCGGTGTTTGGTCACTTTCTTATTATAAAAAAATAAAAAAAATAGAAGCGCCAATAGTATTATAGAAGCGCCAATAGTATTGCGTAATCTGTTAAAAATAAAGCTAAATGGGCAATAGGCTCGCCCCCTATTACATGGGACACTTAAACATAACTGGCAAAAGGAGGGCGTACTTTAAACACCTCTGCCGAACCCATCGAGGAATATAAGGCGTGATGTTATGTTGTGTTATGTGTTAAAGCTAAATAAAAGCATTTGTTAATCATGAAAACTTTTTTGGTCATTGTTACCTTTACAATTAGTTTTACTTCAATAAGTATAACCGAACTGCTTGGTTGGTCTAGTGATGGCAAGCGCGACTGTTGATCGTGAGGGCCTGGGTTCGATCCCCAGGTCAGGCAAAGTCTTATTGGAGTTTTTGGATTTGTGCCTGGTTGATGGCAACAAGCTCGCCCCCTATTAAGTACATGGGACTTAAACATAACGGCGAAATGAGTGTGTAAGTAAACACCTCTGCGCAACCCTTTGGGGAATACAGGTGTGATGTTATGTATGTATAACCGAAAATAACGACATTATAATTATTATCCGCACAACAATCGTAACTTGAAATCGATACTCGTACTTTTTATAGATTATGTTCTATCGGCGGAACGGACCAAATTGAATCGAATACAAGCTAAGTACAACAAACGCTGGTCATGCTCACCCTAACGCGCCTATTTAAGGCGAGTCGTAACACAGTTTGAGCAGCCCAGGATGCTCCAGGAAATTCTACTTGCCTTATCCTTTCACGTAGAAAATTAAATGTCTCGCGGTAATATCCGCGAGCCTGACTCTGGTTTTGGCAGTTGATCTACTTGAGCGTCGTACCTGCTTGCGGGCGCCTTAAATTCTGTATAAATAAATTGTTCTTACCCAATTCTAGAAACGTTATTCCACGAATCGATAGTCGTTACCTATTTGGGTACTTACAAGCGTGTATCACAGTATTGGCTTTAATTCTCAAATGACTTGAAATATGTTAGCGCGGCATGGCTTGCGCTCTCGTGTGAGAATACCGTTGCTTTAGCGTTAGCCTAGTGATTATGTTCGATAGATAAGTCTACCGGAAAAGGCTATTGGCCGCTAGTGGGTCATACAAAGGCTTTTCATAGCCTATAACGTAGTAAAATATTGAACATTTATTCCTATTTTTCTCTTGGAGAGTTGATAGCTAGATATGGCTACGTTATGGATTGTAAAATCTGGATAAGAAGATACAGATAATTACATTTCAAAGTCGGTGGCTTGATAACCTATCGATCTTTATGACACATCACCTCGTAGACGTCTTCTGAATATGGGCCTCCGAGTAGACCACAACGAACGAGTTTATAAAGGATAGCGAATTTTTTTGGGTCGTAAATACCGCTATATAAATTTTCGCCACATTACGGATTTATGCTTCTGAACTACTAGATAATTTTCATTGTTGGTCTTCCTTAGCAGATTTTTCACACTATTTTAAAATAAGAAACCCGCTATGTGTCATATTGAAGCGCAATTCTAAGAGGCGCGCATTGAAATAAAATATGTTGTGTGGCATACATAAAGGATTTTTCAAGCCGTTTTTGACCAAAATTACAAAGCTGACATTGCTATCTCCTTAATCAAATAAATTATTAGAAAACTGATTTCACAGGCCTACGTGGCTTGAGAAGTATTATAAATAGCCTTAAAACCCGAAATTAAAAAAAAAATACATAGCAGATTTTGCAAGCGCAGCGACGGTGGTCATGTTGGTCCGGTTGTAACTTTATTTATTCTACTTTTAAAGGATATTTACTGAGTACTGTATAATATCTCTGGTACTGTCAACAAGCCACATTGAGTTAGACTGAAAGCCAAGTCACCTATGATATTATAAAAATCCCTGAAAAAATATAATATATCTGCACGCTGACTTGACAGAATGTTAATGGGCTTTATATTACAGGACAATGTGTATATTGACTCTGTTATTGTTGAAGTAACAGGTGCCGTTGCTTATTTATACTTTTCCCCGTATAGTATTTTGGTTGCTTTTTTTAACTCGCCTAGGTTGCCTAAATATTCGGTAGTTAGAAACACAGGACATTTTAGTTAACTTTTTTTTTATTTATTCGATTGAATAACAGATGCAGATCGTCCGGCATACCATGGGCAGTCAGCCCCGCTACCAACCTTGGTGATTGGCTAATCCTTCCACCACGGCATGAGCTATTGTTGTACAGCTCGTGCTGACATGAAAAAAGAAGAAGAATCAGATGCAGATGGTAATTCAATCGACTAAACAATTTTAGCATAACGGTTTTAAAGAAAATTATTACATTGAATTGAAACTAACAAGGATTTAGAGCCAAAATAACGAGAAAAAACAAACAAAACGAAGCTTATCATTCTAGGCGGCGACTGTGTTTATTACTCAGTCGCTGAACTCGTAAATTCTGTTTAAAATGAGTCTGATTAAATTACTTAAGGTCTGATGGTTTAATTTGTGACCTCATTAGATCAAAATTTACCAAAGTGAACTGTAGCATTTGACGAATTGTAATAAATAAGCTAATCATAGTGGATAAGGAAATTTGTGTGGCTTCCTAATTATGCCATTACAATATATTATGTGGACACAAGCTAAAAACCTGGACAAGGGCGAGTAAGACTCGCATCTTAAGAGTTCCGTACCGGTTTATAACTGTAAAGTGGAATTATTACGTGACAAATTTAATTTTTCGTTTTTTTTTCATATATTATACAATACTAGCGGACCTGGCAGACGTCGTCCTGCCCTAAAAATTTGGTGACATATCGAAAGCAGCGCCACCTACCGGGTCCAATTGTGAATCTAAATCATCCAGGGCGCCACCCAAACGCATACAAAAAAATTCATTAAAATCGGTCCAGCCGTTTACAAGGAGTTCAGTGACATACACACGTACAGTCGAATAATATGTATAAAGATATGCATTAAGGCGCAAAATTAAGTTGGCCATGTAATAATTCCACATAAAATTGGAAATTAATGTTTTTAAGATATTTCCCTTTACTTGTGCCATGAGAACTTCATTTGTGCCAAATTTCAAGATTCTAGGTCAACAGAAAGTAGCCTATAGGTTTTGACTGACACATCAGTCAGGTTCACATTAATCGTTCTGCCTAGCCTTTTCCCAAGTATGTTGGGGCTAGCTTCAGTGTAACCAGATGCGGCTGAATACCAGTATGTTACGCGGAGTGACTGCCATCAGACCTCCATAACCCAGTTACTGGGGCAATGCCGATATCCTAAGGTTAGACTGGTTGTCAGACTTTCGGGTTTCTGACTTCTCGTAACGATTGTCATAGATATTCGTATGACACTCGAGAACGACGGTTTAAAGTGCTCTCCGAGGCACGGAGGGGTATTGATATGTAACGAATGGTCACCCATCGCAAAAACGCTGCTTTACCTTGCAAATGATCCGCGCAGTTATTAATTAGCCAGGAGCCTCTCAAGCTAGCCTCGAGCTTCACAGTAATAATAAACTTTAAAAAAAGTAATAATCGACTCCAAAAAACTGAAAAGCATAAAATAATAACCACATAATACAATTTACAATTTCTGAAGTTGGTGCTAAGCCAAGCAGTAACGCAGAATTGAAACCTTAGTGCAATAGAAGGCACCGATTTCAGAAAATGTAAATTTTATTATGTGTTCATTATTTTATGCTTTTCAGTTTTTTGGCGTCGGTTTCTACTTTTTTTAAAGTTTATTTACTATTCATGTGAACCGGAGGCTATTCCTTATTATACATTCATGTTTTTTTTTTAAATAAATGCATAACATTTACTTGTTCATTTTATAAAATGCTAGTTTTATCTGACTACGTCTGGATAAAGTTATGATTAGTATCAGTAGGATAGCAGTTGGATAAAAATCGTAATACCGCATTTTATTTGTTAAATTCCGACTTTATCCAAAGGCTTTGGATAGTAATAGCTTTATCTGGATAACGTTAGCTTTATCCATCCACCTAGCATTAACCTATACAGTTTTCATATATCAAGTTTGGTCGACCCCAAAGCAGTCCCTTTATATCTAATGAGTACTTTTACGTATTTTTTGTGTTACTTGTCCTTACCACAAATTCTTTATGGTGCGTTAATCAAGTCAATGTATTGTATTTTGTTTTATGTGCCATAAATAAAATTGTGCAGTGGTCTGTATTTACATTCGACTAAATTGTTAATGTTCTTTTGCAGAGGCACCAATAATAAAGAACCTAATTCATGTTAGATAATATATTTAATATTTTTTCTAACATGCTAGTTATGTTAGCGGAGAATCCTGCGATTGTAGGCGTGGCGGTTGAATGATGTCACGAGGCGCAAGAGTGCGGCAGGCGGACAGCGTCAGCAGCGAGCTCATTTCCTCGGTCATTTTCATTTTGGGCGCTTAGAGTGTTAGGACAGGTTTTAGCTAGACGGATTTGGTTACCTGTGTTTGATTAAAATCTATTTTTGTTAAATGTGTGCTTAAAGAATTATAATCTTTATTTTGAGGGCGTTGTCTTTTTACAAAATTCCAACTTGTCCGCTCTGCTTATATTTAATATATTTTTCTAAAATGCTAGTTAACCAGAAATAACGAATGTAGAAAAATGTAATCTCATTTAGGTTCGTCGCTCTCACCGCTGTGTATTTCCCTTCCTTAATATAATAGAAAGGAAAAAAACCAAAATGTTTCTTGCAAGATGTTACATATTTTTCCATTATCTAATATTGATGTTCCGTATTCATTTATATAATGATCAACATAAGCCGCTACTTATTTGAAGTCACGTCAAAGTCACTCAGATCAAAGAGGTAACTGTGGGGCGAAAACAAACATTTGTTTCCGTCCAAATGTTATTTGCAGCTTGGAAACTGTGTTGTAATCGTTCAGTAGGTACCTCTAAATTAATTTCAGGCCGCAGACGTTCGGATGGCGGTTGAATTTCATTAAAAGTATGCTTCAAAGATTATAATTTTACTTCAAACGTCGTGGAGGGTGTTAATATTGTTACCTCGTTGAACTGTGATTATTCATTAATTGAGTAAGGCTGAGGCGTTGTTTGATGTTGTTCTGGATATAACACACCGTTATTCTGAGAGTATCCTAAGTAGCGGCTAAAGGCTTGAACGGATTGGCAATAACTCTTAGTTGTGTTCTAATAGTAGTATACGACGGGTACTAATCCTCTTGTCGAGCTTGAAGATTGTGACAGTGCCTTTCAGGACAGCTTATGCGGCAATCTTCGAAGAGACTTAACTTGCTGTTCTAGCGAGAACTTACCAGCTATACGATCCAGTTTACGTTCGTCCCCGCCCCATTAAACGTTGTATTTGTGCTTTAAAAGTAATTTAAATAGAGCTTAATAAAAACAGATTATCTTGTTTAATAAAGGGGACTAATTAATTGATCAGCGAATTAATATTTGGTCAGTGAAATTAATATTTCGTCAGCGGAATCAAACATTTGGTTAGCGACGGTTTTTTTTAAACCCGCAGGTACTTATTGTCGAAAATCTCTCCGCCGATCGTGCGTCGATGATCAATAATTAATGTTGTTCGCTGATCAAATATTGTTTTTCACTGATCTGTTAAATGGTAGCTTTTAATAAATAAACGCTACACACGGCCTTCCACTGCATTCCCTATATCATGGATGCTATTACATACACAAATCACATGCACAAACGCATTCGGAACAAATATCTGTAGGTCATAAAATATTTGTCCTGATACTCGAATCAAACGCGTGATATATACAGCACGCTACACTGCTTCGCTATTTGACTTATCAATTTCGTTCCAGTACTATTTTTAAAGAACCTTCTAAAACATAGCATACCATCACGCCTGTATTTTCCGAAGGGTTGTTCAGAGGTGTGTAGTAACCTCATTTCCCCGTTATGTTTAAATCCCATGTAATAGGGGGCGAGCCTATTGCCTTCAACCAGGCACAAATCCACTACTAAGGAATTCCACACGGAAAAACCCAGTAATACTTTGCCCGACCTGGGGATCGAATTTAGGACCTCATGATCAGCAATCGCGCTTACTGCGACTAGACCAACGAAGCAGTTCCTTCAACTTCCTTCTAAAACATACCTACTAATACCGTTATCTTACCCGTGTTAAACATTACTTCACTCGCTTCTCACATAATGAAGCTAGTGATTGCTTCTATGCCATATCACATATTTATGTAGGTTAGGTACATAAGAGTATAATGGACAACGGGCTTATCCTATTTGTTTTTCTTGCTCACCTCGCTCGGTATATGATGCAGTGCGGATGCTGCATTTGCATAAAAGCGTCCATTATCCACAGCTTCAAACAAATAAAAAATCAATATCCACCAGTGCACGCGTTTGTATACACCACAGAAAATATCGCGTTTTCAATTCATGATATTTAATTTTTTTATTTAATACTGCGTAAACATCGTGAATAAGCGTTATAAATGTGTTTACATGTGGTCTAAAATGCTTTTGTAAATATAAAAGCTGTCACTAGATTTATGTACCAATTCAGCTCCGAAATATGCTGCATTGTTTGTTGATAGTGGAGATTGTTTCGGTCAAGGGTCCGCCTATCTAATATGTATAGGTATGCATCTTTTAAAATTTCAATTCGATTAGTGCAATTATAGGTGTAGGTGCAGCCCGAACAAGCACGTAGCGTATTTCAACTACAAAACCTGTTTGGTTTTACTGCGGACTGAGTGAGGTGAATGATATGATAGGGAAGCACTCCTCTCTATTGTGATTAATTGCTTTCATTCAAGGGTTAATTTGTTTTAATTGTGTCTGGGTCTGACTTTAGTGTGGGCTGGTATTGTGTGTCTTGTATTCATCAAACGGGTCAGCAGGCAGGACACAAATCAAACGAGGTCGCTGCGCCTGTCGCGTCGGCACTTGCGAATAATGCCTTGAGCGGTGACAGGTGATAATTTATGTATGTAGCGTTGTATGTAAGACCGTAAGACCGACGAGTGCCTTTGAAGCTTTTGTATACAAAAAGTTCTAATTTTATTAACATACCTGTGTGTATTTGTATTTCATCATGTGAGTTAGAACGAATAGATTGAAATAAATATTTATTTAACAAACAGTGATAGCCTAACGGTTGAACGCTTGCCTTCCATGCAGAAGGGTTTGAGTTCGATCCCAGCCAGATTACCTCTGACTTTCTGAATTCATATGCGGATCATCATTTCATTATCACTTGCGTTAACGGCTAAGGAAAAATATCGTGAGGAAACCTGCACATCTGAGAGGGCTCAATAAAGTTCTCGATGGTATGTGTAGTCCGTTAACCCGCACCAGGCCAGCATGGTGGACTAAGGCCTAAACCTTTCTCTTTCTGAAAAGACGCCCTTGCCCAGCAGTGGGACAGTAATGGGCCGGTTATTTATGATATGTTAACAACAATATGGTTTGTGTTTTCTAGACAAAAGTGGGACAACGCTACCTGTCAAAAAAATTACAGAAAAATGAAGTGTAACGTTTAATCAGCAATCAAAATGAGCAAATAAACCCTCCGTATGAGAACTAAAACTCAGCTGCAAAATGCATCGTATCAATTGGGAAATAAGCCATTTTCAGGTGCCTAAATTTTCCATGACAAATGACTCGACCGCTTTTAACCATAGGTACCTACGTACATTTATATAAAATTAGTGAGTTGTAAGAGCGGGTGGGGCGGCAGCACCTGTTTCCGGCCACCGACGGGGCACTAACTCAGCGATCCCGGATCCGACCGACGCTACATTTAATTCTTTGTTATGAGCCATGAAATAGGCGGGACGGGACCGAGAAATTGTGAGAATGAAACGGGTTCTTTGGTTTTATTCACGATTCAAGGGGATGTGTCGCGAAATGAAGCTGTTTAGGTTTATTGGTTACGATTTTTCTGTAAGTGTCTGAATCAATTTCGTGGAATGTAGATACGTTTATGTAAGTCTTGCCGTATAAGTGAAGGGCGTGTTTTTTTCAATGTTTATTTATTCTTTCTTTTACATTATCCCCTTTACTAATACCTAAGCGCTGAATAAAAATATGACAAGCTTATACATCAAGAAAATTATGGTTATACAGACGGTATTCATGACAAAAATTTATTCAG
This sequence comes from Amphipyra berbera, assembly GCA_910594945.2. NCBI lineage: Eukaryota > Metazoa > Arthropoda > Insecta > Lepidoptera > Noctuidae > Amphipyra > Amphipyra berbera. The sequence goes on from OU343127.1 coordinate 9,662,861, forward strand.
TGTTTATTAGTAGGGGGGTATATTTATAATACTTAACAAAAAAACCATACGTAACATATTTATATGAATAATGAACTACCTCCTCTTAGTGATAACAACGAATATAACTCTTATTTTCGATTTTTATATTTCACTAGTTTTTGTTAGATTTATTTATAGTACACAATAGGTTAGGTATCTATAAAAATTGAATTTCCTTGTCATTCTTTTTGAACAAATACAATTTATCGACTGCTAAGGCATCACCGTGCAAGTCTTAACTAAAAGTATTATTTAGTGACGTATTTCGATAACCGAACTTGTAAGCGCTATCTGCTATCTACCAAACCATGGCGTGATCATAAGAAGGCCTGCATCCGGCAGTGGGTCGTAACTTCGTAACAGGCTGAAGAAGAAAAAGAAGTAGGACTGGTTCATCACGCCCAAAACATGTACTTACATCATTCGTAATTTCTAATCGAAGTGCTGAATCATAATTTATCATTATCAACTAAAGCAGTCCACTGCTAGAAGTATAAAAGAAAGAAAAAAAATAGCGGTCGGTGGCTTGGTGGGAGACCCTTCAGGTCTCACCAATAACTGCCCGGTTACGTAGAAACGGTCCGCAAGACCATCTACAAGCAGTCGAATAGGGAAAAAAAGCGGTCGGTGGAAGGAAACTACCTTCAATATAGATGATAGCAAGTTTTACGCCAAGTGAACATGTCTTTTATTATATTTAAAAACTAGCGGCCCGTCCCGGCTTCGCACGGGTAGACATATTCCCGTTTTTGCAACATTTTTCATTTATGCTCCGCTCCTTTTGGTCGTAGCGTGATGTTATATAGCCTATAACCTTCCTCGATAAATGGACTATCCAACACAAAAATATTTTTTTCAATTCCAACTAGTAGTTCATGAGATTAGCGCGTTCAAACAAACACTTTAGCTTTGTAATATTAGTATAGATAAGTATAGGTACCTGCAAAGCTTTTCAAAAACTTGCTTGTTTCAGCTGGGAATCGAACCGACACGAATACCGAAAACTTCATCGTGTTATTTTGTGGCATCAATCTACGGATCAAAGGTCTTTATGAAACATTGTGCCAAGACGACCATGAAATCTAATATAAAATAAACAAAAAAAAACTAGTTTAAGTATAAATTCACTATCTTCAATGGTTAATGTATTTTATCTTGATGTTGCATTGAATTGATAAATATATGTAATATCTCATGGTTGCCACAATTTTTCTTGCCTCAGCATGCAAATTTTCAAAACTATTTGGTAGCAGTTATACCTACTGTTTATTTCTAGTATCAATATTTGAGGTACTTTCCCTCCATCGAACGCCTTTTTTCTACCCTGTATATAGGCTCCTCCAAAATCATAATTATATCGACTTAATATCATCGCGATATTAAGTTTGCGAGAGATGATATTATTTTCTACAAAGATGTGAAGATTCAATATAAAAATAGCACGAGAGCGGTATACGGTAGTTATTTATGTTCTGTGTATATATTATTATCTTAGTGGTTAAATGGTTAAATCCTCAGCTAAAGCCTACTAGATCCAGGTGTCCCAGGTAACTGTTCGCTTATTTCATAGCCAATCCCTACACTGCTGTGGTTTCTGCTTCCGCCTGCTGCTGCTGACTATTAACTTAATTTCAATTCAACTTTTTTCTTTCGTTAACGTGCATATTGTTTTAGTGAATGTTTTACAGTTATTTCACAATTGAATTAAGCTCGAAATTGACGAATGAATTTACAGTTATTAAAAACCATCATTCTGTATAATATTTATAAATCATATTACTTATAGTTCGTTTTATATGTTTCAGACATCAATATTGAGTTTCGATGACGAAGAAAGTTAAACAATAAAAATGAAGAGCACGAATCAAATTGTGGGCAATAAGAATTAAGAGTTGGGTGCGGGTCCGCATCCGCTGAGGCAGTGCGACCCGCGCCCTGACTCCAGGTGGCTGCAGGAAGACTTTTATACTCTACTACTTATTTTTTTCTGTTCACTCCAGAAAAAGTGATAGGGGTTCATACAATCATCGTCTTTATTATCAGCCTCTAGATACTACTGATCATTGCTGCCTTGATGAGCGGCTACGATAAGTTATCGTAATTACGTTAACTTCTTTCCAATAATTTGTTGTAACAAACGTATTGGAGATAGCATTATAAAGTTAACAGTGATGGGCCGAATAAGGGTTTCACCGAATACAAATAATCGGCCGAATGTTCGGTTAAAAGTTTACCGAACCAAACATTCGGCAGGATTTGGCGACCTTTAACGTGCATTACAAAAAAATTAAGTCTGTACTTGTCGAACGCATTGAATCGCGCGACCCTTTCGACCGCTGACGCCGCTACCCCCGGATTGTTATTGTATCATCTAGTTAGCGACAAAATATTGGCACGTTTAATTATTTTTGTGTGCAACATCGTTAAAACTCAGTTGTTCTACCTAGCCTTTTTCTCAACTATGTTGGGATCAGCTTCCAACTCGTTAAAACTCAGTTAATTGACAAAAAACAATGAAATGAGTGGAAGGAAGAGGTCGAACATTTGGACATTTTTCTGTATAACTGACGATGAATGATAAGACACACTTGATATGGATACAATTACGTAATTATACTACTTAATACAAGCATAGAGGCAACTTTATAATTCAAGATTATTCGGTAGAAGGTTCAGCATTTTAGCCGAATAATCGGCCGAATACGAATGTTCGGCAAACCTGCCGAATATGCCGCCGAATACCGAACATAAAACGAATATTCGGCCCATCCCTAAAAGTTATTCAGTTAATATTTTTAGAATTGTACTGATAATGCACATGTGGATGCAGTTGCTCATATTAAGTGAACATTACTCAATAATAGGTAAAATAGTTGAGGCAGTTTTTCTGGATAAAGTTAGCTTTATCCACCCACCTAGCATTAACCGCAACATAGGTACATTTTCTTAAACATACGTTCTAACGCAAATTCATTTAACAATTTTAGGTTGCAATATTGCAGCACAGAGGTTACAAGGTTGCATCTTATTGGTACACACGAATCCGGAAAGGACCAGTCTTCCCGTAGCCCCTAGTCGACTCATACAGTCTGGATTAGATTGCAAGTATAAAAATAAAAAAGAACAGAAATTCCCTCCCATGGGATGCGATGGAATGGATACTGCGACAGCAACACCAGCATAGGATTTTTAACTAATTTAATATTATTCTCTTTTTTTTCCGAGCATAGGCAAACAAAGGGATTCGTATAGGGATCTATTTATTTTTCCAATCATTCGTACGTCACCGGACGGTTAGGCTAAGAACTCACGGAGCGATTTTAACCCGCGTCCGCCGCGGTTGCGGGCCCGCAGCTTCTGTAGAATGCAGATATATATGCAAAAAATTAAAACACATCTCACGACGCGTTTTACGCCCGCGGTGTGCGCGGTTGTTTGCAGATCCCGCTGCACCGGCGGGCAACTAGTAGAATCGCGCGGGCCGCGGTCACCCGCAGCCGCGGCGGGATGCGCCCGCGCGCTCTGCGATCGGGTGGCGGGCGACCGCAGTGGCAAAGAGTAACAAATAATCCATAACGATCTCTATCCTGAATCAGTGGATGCACCCAGAACCTTTTGGGTCTTCTTTTTTTAATTCTTCTGTGAAGTAAGTATAAAGCAACAGCTCGTTTCTGGTGTGCGATAACTGCCCGTCTTGCAACCGTCTTGCGATCATCGTCCGCCACGTTTGCGGGCGATGATATCAACCGCGACGGCTGCGGAACCGCGAAAATAACCGGTCTCGTGAGTTTAGAAATAAAACCGCAGTTCCACCACCGCGGCGGGCACGGTACAAAATCGCTCCGTGAGTTCTTAGCCTTATGTTGATTGTTATGAATGGTGTGTAATTAAATTCCTTACTATCCCAGGAACGCGACAGAAATAAGATGAAAGTAAGCTGCGCCATTTTATCTGAGATATTTTTTTACTGTCTTCACATACATTGGTGAATAAAAAACATAAAGCCCTTTAATATTAACATGAACAATTGTGAATTCCGTGGAAAACTAAACTTTCTTAACTGCTTTAACGTAGCCACAAATTAGATAATGCTCATAACTTAAATAAATTGTAATGAAACGAATCTTTAACCCAAATATTAAGGTCGGAGAGCCTAAAAGTCTTACTTGTGAAGGTAACCGTCGCCCGGTGTTCAATCACATACCTTATTGTATTTTATTTTGTCTCGTCTTGGATTTACTTCAAAGGACAAAACATGTTACTTGGGGCTATTTATTACGACTCTATTAAGTATTTACTTTTGTTTTTTAACTCGCACTTTCTGATTGAAGATTGTATAGTGCTTTTTAATACATTAGCGTTGTGAATTAGATTTTTCTTTATATAAAGTTTTTGGAGAATGTACTAGAGGTTAGAGGTAGTCCAATGTTGGGTCAACGAATGCTTATATTAGATTAAAGTTTTATAATTTATTTTCCCTAATGTCTAAGCATAGTTTGCTGTTACTCTATTCAAAGTCGTTTTTGCGGTAATTCCCACATTAAAGATCAAAAGTATTTTACAGATAATCTAATACATAAGTACAATAGAAGCTAAAAATAAGGCTATATAATGTGTGTGCGCCTGATTACTAGCTACCTTGTTTTGTTTTTCCCTTATTTGATTTGAAAATAGAAAAATGCCACACCCACAATTTCTTTTAGAAACCAAATAACAGCTCAGAATACGATATTAGATTTGATGATTTGAAACTGCTGATGACTATGATGCAGTATTTTACAAAAGACCATCATAGAGAAATATCCATAGAAAAATACAGTTCACTGTAAAAGTATAAAGTAATCCGGTAGAGTAATAAGTATTTTGTGTTAGTGCGCACTTAGGACATTACGTGATTCGAACTGCGCGAACCAATTAGCTAATAAGATAATAATTGCAAATTCTACGGATATTGGCTTTGTTGATAATATTATCCAGTATTATGTAAGTATAGGAGACCTATTACAGAATCTTCTAGGGGTGAATCTATCATTACAGTTATAGCTAATATCGGTATGTCAGGATTGGGAGCATGGTAAATAAAGTAAATTAAACCAACATAGACTCTGCACCACTGAGAGTACTTTTAATTAGGTTAGTGATTAGTTACAGAAGCTAGTTCACAATATATCACAATATAATAATAATTAACACAAGATCAGAAAATGAGGACAAGCAAACCAGATATAAAAGGTCAGACTTCTTCAGCTGTTCGACATGGAATCCTCTGCTCCGTGGAATGACCACTGTTTTTATAACTTCGGATACGTTGATTAATCTTGACGGTTACCCTCCTATGTCAACATTGTCCAGTGTTACCAGCTACCGATAACATAAGTCATCTTCCTGCCCTGGTCCCAAGTAACTTGCGGTCGGCGCAATATGTTTATCTCTTCCACTCTTCCCTGTCAGCCGTCTCATTATCATTTACTCCCTTATCTTTCATATCCTTCCTCACACAATCCATCCATCTTTTCTTAGGTCTCCCTCTCCCCCTCCATCCATCAACATTCATATTCGTCACTCTTTTATTCACATGTATTTCATCCCTCCTCAGCACATGCCCATACCAAGACAAACGCTTTCCTTTCAACTTTTCTGTCACTGGTGCCGCTTTCAAACTTCCTCTAATATACTTATTTCTTACTTTATCCATTCGCGTCACTCCACACATCCATCTCAACATTCTCATCTCCGCTACGTGTAATCTTCTTTCATCCGTCTTCTTCACGGTCCAACACTCTGATCCGTACAGCACGACAGGTCTTATAATGGATTTGTAGATTTTGCCCTTCAGCTTGAGGGGCATCCGTTGGTCACAAGTTGTCCCTGTGACCTGTCGCCATTTCATCCAACCTGAGTTGATCCGATGCGTAACGTCTCGGTCAATTTCACCATCCCCTTGGACGAGTGACCCAAGGTACCGGAAGTCGGAGCAGACTGGTAAGGATATACCAGCGAGAGTAATAGGCGTAGGACTGGAGAGACCGCCGAAATCGCAAAACATATACTGCGTTTTGCTTCTACTCGCCGATAACATAAGTAAGTAGGTTTTATTCCAAAGTTTTTAAAAGATTTGTGGGAATATTTCTTAAAAATAAAATTAAAGAAAAAGTCTAATTCTTAGATTATTTGCTACATACTGACTTCGTTTTTATTTTGTTTAAGGGATTCTAACTTCTTTCTATAATGAAGCCACGTAAAAAGTTGTCGCTAAGCAGAGCAAGATGAGCCAAAATCCTATAAATGCCATTGCTGAGTTCCTGTGACCACCATCATCATCAGATTAGCTCAACGGTACCTACTATCGCGTTGTATTCTCAAGGAAACTGCATATTTACGCAAAATTTCAGTTTAGATGTGTTTAAAAACTTAAACATGAGGGTGAAAATGATGGATATACCGTAATATTAAAAGATTTGTATGAAAATCTAATAATGTTAATGTGTACTAATTACTGAACGTATTGTGTTCCGCGTTAATAAGTGGATGTGTTGAACATAATTATTATACTGCCCGAGGCCAAACATGTTGATACCGACAGTACCTGCAGCCAGTTTAATATATTTTGTTTCGGGTGTAATACCTATAATTAATTTATCAAAAATGACTTAGTTTGGCAAGTCAATTGACAGATGATGATTATGAGGATTGATATTTTGCACACGTAACGGAGTCCTCATGCAAAGAAAACGTAAAATAATATGAAGTCAAATAAACAAAAAATGCACTGAAATTAAAACACCAACTACTCAAGACAATCGCTATCTAAGGTACCTAAACTACGTTAAAGTCTAAGTAATTAGCTTTGTGTTTAGAGAAGCAAGCGAAATTGTAAAAAAGTTGTAAAACAATTCTCATAATGTAGGTTCGGCGAGTGCTTCCTTTGAGGTGTAAGACAAAGTTTTGGGTCAGGTACGGCATCAGCGACACTATCACATTAACGAGTCAGTTTGTTCTCAACTAGGATCCAATTTAATTAGCCTTCCGCTCTTTGTAGAACTGGATGAAATCGAATACGAACAACGAATAATATATTTCATTATCGTTTCTTTACTTTGGAACGTATTCCGGGAACAATTTTTCATCAGCGGTCTGCTTCGAGCTCTGTTGTTATTTTAATATAAAAAACATATTAGAAACATAATGATCTATGATGCCGTGTTTTTCTATTAACAATAATTTCAAATAAAGGTTTTGATGAACTGCTAAATTGCACCTCTATCCTAACGTATAGTGATCGTTCCGGGCTGTCGGACACTAAAAGCCACACCCTAGCTATTAAGATAAATTTATTGTCCTTTGCCGCTCGGTTGGCGGCAGTGGCGGTGTAGCTGTTACTTGGGTCCCAACGGCTATACAAATGGTGCTAGCGATTGTGCAGACGTATTATAGTAATGTTTATTGGCGGCGGAGTACGTTCAATGGCTCCGTTAATCAAAGGCGTCGTGGCACCGGCGATGCTGCGGTGGCCGGTGGTCCGCCGCGGGCGCCACGCGTCGTCAAGCCTACATAAATCCTTGCACAATTACTGAGATCCAGGTCGAACTGTGAACGTTGTTTGCTATATACACAAATGCAAATAATATAGAATACGATGTGTAATCATAAAACAATAATATATAAATGTCAGCGGAAGATCGCGTAATCCGTATTTTCGTGAACATGCGCGGAATTTCGTCAAAATTCGGTACCTATATGAAAAACATTCAGTAGAGAATATAGAATTGACAATCGTAACATAACATCAAGTACACATGCTAGATTGTTTGTTGCATCCAAATGGTTCCATACATTTTATAAAATCTGATAGAGGCATAGTTCATGAGCCAGCTTAATACATACGTACGGTCCACGACGGGCTAACTTTTATTCCTGAAAACACGCAGCATAACAATACAAACATTCATTTTATATTCGTCAACGAGCGTGGTCATGGTAAAAATATCATGTTTCTACGCCTTTGTCAAGCTATTATGTCATATATCATATTTTGTTGTTGTCGAGCCACTGGACTTGTTATGATGTCATTTAAGTACCATTTTATTGAAAGTAAATAGTTGAAGAAGGTACAATTTAATTTATTGATTACCATTGATATTTTTAATTTTAGCAAACTATTAAAAGTCACAGATAATTACCCCTGTCCAACAAATTACAAAATCTAATATTTATTTTAGATATTTCAGACTTTATTACGATATTTGCTAAGCAGATAGCTTAATCTAAATTAATGAAGAAAGGACACAGAGTAAAGGTTAACAAACAAACTTAGTTATCCTGAAATATTAATGGAGTTTTAACACGTAAATGAGGAGAGTGCCCTATAGTTCAATGCTTGAAGGTTAATCCTGTCCTGTAACAGTTTTCGATATACGATATTTTACGTAAAAGGGGTCGGGTATGCTAAGTGGTCGACAGGGCAGGACAGGACCGCGACACGCGACATGCGACATGTTTGCGGCTGTCGTGCGGTCGCACGCGCCCTGTTCCCCGGCACACTACACCATCCTATAACATACGCAAACATCTACCTACTATGTACTTGCTACGTATTTCAATAGTACGCTCAGTGCCAAATTGTTACGTGCTACGTTAATAATTGACCACGAACATAAACGGATGCTGAACGAGTACTGTTATGTCATGCTTTATTATCTTCTTTGTATATTTTTTACTGACTATGACAAATCTCTAGTAAGAAAACACAATATTTTTTCTCGTACTAGCACGGATCTGCTCATTATCATCCCAAGTTGAATAACTTTAAGAGCTCGTAATTTACGTCCAACTAAATTTTATTTCTATACTTTTATTCTAAGTTTTCTCGGATGGAAAATTACATAAGGGAAGGGGGAAACATTACGAACCACTTTAGGGACTCATGACTCGTAATAAGTGTCAAAATAAAAAGTTTACGACGAGTTTATTCTATCACCTACACTTACCATGTATAAGGAACATTGCTGCCAGTATTTTTTATTCACGGGCGTATTTTTCGGCACAAAAAATCGTTCTGGATGTCAGACCGGAGTGACAGACCTTACTTATCCGTAGACAAGTGTCGGTACTTAAGTACGTCCGGCGCACCCTGGACGATTGCCCTGCTACCAAGCTCGTTGACTGGCTAATCTTTTCAACACGCGGATGAGCTGTTCTAAAATATCTCGAAATGAGAGATGAAGAAGATCCTAATATTATCTTAAGATTCTTAAGACCGTAATACTAATTAAGGTCTTAAGAATCTCACACCGTAATATTCACAGTACCTACATAGATATTTCTGTAGCGATTACCAACCAAGTTTCAAAACGTTTGGTATTCACAAGAATCTATAGTACATTATAATGACCAGCCACAGGAAATTAGGCTTTTCTCAAAACGGAAAGCGCCGGGGGGAGAAGGTAACATCTTCCCGCTTGGCAGACAACGAGCCATGATCCCGGCATCGCATTAACTTGTGTGGTAAAACATATCGAACAGATTTTTATCCCGTTTTGATCAATCGTCGACCTATCGGTTTTCCATAATCGTAATATGACGATGAAATGACAATGGCTATTAATTTGTGAAAATTTTATAGACAAATTATAAAAATAATAATATTGAACGACCGCTTACAATAACCACAATGATGTCAATTCACGTTCAGATTTTACAATTTGAGCTGATACACTTTAACTTGTGTTTAGATTGCTGTAGTAGAAAAACTTTAATGAGTGAATATAAGATAAGACATTAAACACAAGTATTAAAAAATATTATTATCAATTAAATAAAATAAATACCCTTTATGGTGTACCGAAAAAGCGCGGCAGCAGAGCGTGCGGTCTTAGTACATGACCCGGCAATAAGATGGCCCCTATAACATGCGACCTATGTAGATATGGGGCGAGCTTATTTCCGAGCTACTGACGATTTCCTAACAGAAAAGCCTAATGGCACTTACCCCGATCTGGGCATCGAAGCCAGAACCTTCTACAGTCATCCGAGGAATATCCGGGTGCACCCTAGTTTGTCTGCATAAGTCTGTAAGGCATACACTCGTTTTGAGATGCTCTAATAGAAGAAGATAATGAAACAGCGCTGTTAGGCAAAAGGTGATTCCTATTACAGCTAAGGCTGCAACAATTTAGCAAATTATAAAACGAATATCAGGTAAATTGTGCCTAATATTTGTTATGAGCCGACATGCGGTAGCGGGTAATGCGGGTAACGTCGGGTGTCGGTCGGCGTCGGGCGTCGGTCGGGCGTCGGACGGCTGCGGCCGACAGGCTGGGCAGGCCGCTCCATTAGCCACTACACACGTGTTGCTATTTGTGCGGAAACCTCGTTATCGCGCCCGATGCGCCACTCACACAATTCTTTTACTATATAAAAAGAAAGAAAAGCTATCAATTTTCGTGCGTGTTAACACGCCTGAAAAATATACCCATTGTGAGGGTATTTCTGAGAAAAACGTTGATAAATATAACAAATACGTGCAGGTTTTCATATCATTTTTTTATCATAATATTATTTCGTACTCTATTATGAATATAAATTTCACGTCAATAACTAGACAAAAAGAAAAACCAAAGTATACCAACAAATATTGTAAATCCATAACACTTTGGATCAAATCAAGTACTTTGTCGTCTATTGTAAGTCTAAAGTTGCTTCCACAAACCCAGTAGGAAGAACAAAGTTAGTATCTTCTCTGTTAGCTAGACTAACTTTGGTTCTAGTCAGGGGTACAAACACTAGTTAAACTGATTTGATCACAGTTCCTTACTCTAATACTCAGGTTACAAATATTGTATGTTATTGAAGTTAGATACTTTAGTTAGTGCTAAAAAAATGTCGAAAGTTTGCCTGATCACTTTTACAGATACAAATAATTAATCATGGCTCTACGCCGTAGCCTACGATCCGTAGGCCACAGTTTTTACTACGTAACGGTCGAAAAGAACAGCAGAGATTTGAACAGATAGTAGCGTCTATGTATTGGGTCCGCCACTGATTAAAATATAACCGCGTTGGCCTTTATTCCTAAGTACGTTAGGTTCGGCTTTCAATCTGACCAGATGTAGTGTTTATCAGTTTTTGGCGCCTGCCTTCTAACCTACGCTTACAAATGAGTAGCGTATAAGTACTAATGTCTTACACAATGTGCGTATCATAACGTTTATCAGACTATAGGGGGCTTTTAGAGTGATGCGGATTTCGTCACACACGTGGGTTTGACCCGCATGCGTGGCACCCAAATTTCATTTCACTGACTGTGAAACCCCCTTAGGCTGACTGCTCGTAACGGGCATAACCACTTTCTCAGATATTCATATAATCGAGGAGTCTGTAAGTCTTAACAGCGGTCACTTATTCAAAACATAGTTCTTCATACGCCTAATTGTATTGAAATTTAATATCATATTCTTGCCGAGAACTCTCTGTATCGCCTTCAGGATAAATGAGTTGTCCTACACCTTCCCTACGACTACCTTTTTTTTTTCTCTTTGGAAAATCCTCATGGATGTCCCTCGCCCGGGGAAGGCGAGGGGGTCTGCCGGACTCTTACCGGCTAAAAACCAACGGTGTTCCTTCTCCTGACCGTACCCTACGACTACCTACCAAACTTTATGAACAGCTTGATCTTGCATAAAACACAGACAATGACACTACTTAATAAAAAAAAGTTTCTCATCTTGTAAGAAAGAAGAAACGTGAATAATTTTAAAGTATATTTTCCTCAATTTCTTTATATATCCTCAATGTCCTTTAAAGAGGTGTACTGAGCTGTTTAGGTGTACTTGAAAGCAAAAGATCGGCTTACCTTTCTACTTTAACTATGAAAACAAACAAGGTTGCTCAGTATAACGTTAGTACTTTAAATATGCCCGGTCGAGGGCTCGTGGCTAAATAATACTGCGAAGATTAGTTAATTGACCGTTCTTTACAAATGCATGTGGCAGTTGTTACGGGAAGTTACAAGAGCAGCCCGAAAAGTCAAACAACCATTATTATCTTGCGGTATCTCTATTTCAGTCATTGGGTTGCGGAAGGCAGATGTCGGGTACTGAAAGGATAAGGCTGCGCTAATGAGTTATTCTCTCCATGCAAGCTATTAATCTAGACTTTCCCCAACTATGTTAAGATTAGTATCCTCCAGTGTAACTAGCTGCAATTGAATTTTAGAATGTTAATCTTTTGTCAGTCACCATATACAATGGCTCACATTGTCCTCACCTTGACATCCATATTTCAATTTATGCACAACATGTACACAATCTACTAAGATTACCAGCTTCTTGCCTGCGGGTACCATTACACCCGATTCCCCCAGTTGACTTACAATTTGCGTGGGTTCAGGAGCACCTGATAAACTTTGTTTTTCTTTCATTGTCAGATTTCCAATTTGGTTATTTTATGTTAAAATTTACACTTTGAATTTATACTCTCCAAGACAATAAATACATCATTGTGCAAATAAGACGCCCGCGAGCACGTGTTTAGTTCAAAAATATGACGTAAATAAAAATCAAAATTCACCGTCTTTTTCTGGTCGTATATGTACTTCAGGTATATTACTCATGATAACGATCCAATGCTTCTATAAAATATCTAATATAAAAGTACGACAAACGGGACATTTTAAACACGCTTACAATTACGTTAAAGTAATTCTGAAATAAATAAATCTTTTCTCGAGTCCTTGTTAAATTATTAAATACGTGTTCAGAATATTTTAACACAACTTATTACAGGAAATAACGAAGTCGTACTTAAAAAGTAGCTCTGACTTCCCAAGACTTCCTTATTTAGTTCAATTTAACTAATTTAAGTAGATAATGTGAAGGCGTTGTTGGGTCAATGGAGTAGTCGCGAGATGGAGTTTCTTGCCGGCTCTTCTCCATAGGAAACGACTAATTGGTACCGTGCATCTAAATTCGACTTTTCATAAGCACCTGTATTGGTTTATGTGAAATTTTTTTTTTGATTTGATTTGATTTGATGAAATCCTACAATAGTTCCATATTGCGGTATACATTATAACATCAAAAACATTTAAACGTGCACAAAATATTTTTAATACCCATAAAAAAATATACAGAAGGAGCCTGTTTCAAGTATCGGCACTCGTAAACCACAACACAAAACAAAATTAGTTTATCGTAAAAAAACGTTATATTTAGACATACAAAGTTATATTGTCCCCGAAGAATTTGTCGAAGATAATAAGCAATACCTTTGCTGATTTCACGCCTTATTACGTTTCATGACGTACTTATTTGCTTAGCCCAGCTCACAGAAATCTAAAGGCTCAGTTACATTAGGTACATGTTCAAAGTCATAATAAAAAAGTTGCAGTACAGCGTGACATAAAAATCTATAATCAGAACATTTTTTTGATATTTATCAGTATTGTGACTGTCAATCAGTGTTGGTGATAAATGAGCCGCGCAAATTGATTTAAAATGAATTATCCAAAGTTCTACTGGAAAAGTTATTTTTAAAGTTTAAGGTTTATAATGTATGACTAGTCATTCACCCCCATTTTTCGTACTATTTTGTGCAGAGCTGTAACTCATTTTGTAAAATGTGGATATAAATGTTCTATCTACGATGGCCGGTTACATGCTCTTGAATCTCACATTTTACAAATGTGAAAGTTTGGATGTTATACAAACTTGGCGTTATGAGAACTAAATATATTTAGATGGAATTTAGTCTGCTTCTTCTTCTCTCGTTTCGGAACAAGCTATCTTTACGAGATGAACCATTCTCGCCGTGGTGAAAAGATAAGACACACAACAAGGCTGGTAGCGGGGCATTGCCCGGGGTGCACTGGATCAGTTGTTGGGGCTCTTTCAATGCACGCCATTGGATTTTGGTGCACATGGTAGAACTAGTATGTAGGTATCCTGGATTAGTTAAAAAAGTACTTTGCACTCTCAAAAACATACCACCAAGCTGTAATAATTCCGCAATATATGTCATAATATTCCAACATGAGAGCTTATAACATTACCGATTCTAGCGTGTAATCGATATGTCACGAAGCTAATAATCGTATCAAACATAGTTTAACAGCAACATGCTTCATCTCAGTGGAGGATTCCTGGAAACTAGAAAGGTATTTTGCAAAGTATTTATTTTCATAGATATTATATTAAGGAAGTCTTTCAAACGAAGCTCTATACAAGTAAAGACGGGCACTGAATCCTAGCCAACGACGTTGAAAAAAATAGACACGCTATCTCATATAGGCATCATAATATAATTATACCAAATGCATTGACGCCATAAGGTTCAAACTACCGCTACAGCTGTCAAGTTCAATGGCACTGTGGTTCCGGAACCACAACTGGTTGATACCATGTTTTTCTTCTAAACAGCGCATCTAGTACGTAAGTACATATTATATCAATGTACATAGCGGTAGAATAGTCGAATGTTATGTAGATATCAAGTTAATTGCCAGAAATGGATGTAGGTAATGAGCAGTGTGCGCCAGCTTGCCTGAACTTTCCGCTTACCCGTGTCAGATTCTCGTAAATTCGTATAGAGTAACTGACACCAAAGTAACTCAGAGAAATCACACAGCAATCTGCGTAACGAGGAGCATACAGGTACTCTCGGCTCTTTGAAGCGCTAATTCAACGCAACTGCAAATGAGCTATGCTATCCTCTGAGTATATCCTTGATTAAACTAGCAGCGCGAGGCACAAACAAGTTGTTTATTGATGTTATTATGTAATGGTAGGTATATGGTACATTCATTATACACTGGCCTGCAAAAATAAGTATCACACTTTAAAAGTAAATATCATTAAAAGTGTAGTACTTATTTTTGCAGGCCAGTATATGTATGTACTAGCGGCCCGTCCCGGCTTCGCACGGGTGGACATTTTCCCCGTATTTGCAACATTTTTCATTTATGCTCCGCTCCTATTTATCGTAGCGTGATGTTATATAGCCTTTAACCTTCTTCGATAAATGGACTATCCAACACAAAATAAATTTTCAATTCCAACCAGTAGTTCCTGAGATTAGCGCGTTCAAACAAACAAACTCTTCAGCTTTATAATATTAGTATAGATTTTGCATAAAATTAAAATCAATATCAACTAAACAGAATTGGCCATACAAACGTTAGCTTGCTGCCTCAATCTTCTCATCTTTGTTTAGTCTGGATATACGTTTATGGCTCGAAATACAACCAACTCTCTTTGGGCATGCTAAGAAGTCGGACTTTCGGTAATGTTAGTCCAGGGCAATTAAATTGTTACCGACGTACTCGCTCTGAAGCACGACGCCAAGCCATCTTTGGCGACTCTCCTGCAGCTTGAGTGCTATGTCACGTAGGTACTCAGGGGCTACTGCGGATTCTCCTTTTGTTAATTTCATATTCGTTCTAATCCCGCAACGCTACACATTCATTATACGATCATCTCGAATTAACTAACACTAAGCTACTGCACGGATATGTTCGGGGAAGTCCTGGTCTCGCTACCGTATATAATTACAGATATTGATGAGTTAATTTATAACTATTTTGTATATTTAATGAACATACATAAAACATCACATCACGCCTCTATTCCCCGAAGGCTTGGGCAGAGTAATATCTTAATATACAGGGCTACAGGTTAAGTCGACCTAGATCCTTTAAGAGGTTGTAGTTACCATCACTCCTGACTGATTTGACTATGAAACACCGTACCCCAAACTTAACCGGTTTCAAGATATTGGAAGTTGATGTTTTTTTTTTTAAATTGCCGATTTTTTGTCTATTGGCCTATTTTTTTGGGTGTTTTGCCTCTAATTTCTTTGCGTTTGCGATTTTTGTCTAGTAGATAAGTTGCTTTATTATTCTCAACGCTAAAATTGCAGTAAATTGAACCAACTGGATCGTAGTAGACGATTGATAGTTATAAAATGAAATAAATTCGTAAATAATATTTTATTCTTTCAGAAATATTTAAGTAAATGTCTATGACAGCCATGCTGCAGATGTGCTTAAAATATTCTATGTTTCATTAGCTATCTAACAAGGTATAATAAGCTTGGGTATTATCAGAATTCTTAGAAAAAATCTTTGGTGAAAGGCTCCCAGGTAGTAGTAAAAAATAACGGTACTTAAGCATCAAATGTATCACTTGGGTCAGAAAACAAAATAAAACAATACAAATTGGTACAAAATGACGTTTATTACTATTTTTTACAGAAAGTCTACGATTACAATTCATGTTCCACGTGTCCGCCTCTGTTTCGCACACATACTCTCATTCTGTGTCTTAATCTTTTTAAGAGAAGATTTACCCGACCTACTAGGCGATTTACCACTCAATTTCATTAGTGACATGTGGTTTGGTGATGAAATGGATATGTGTGAATTGTTAATTATTATTATTTATTTGTTTTTTTTTTCGTTCTATTAACTTATATTTATTGTATACTTTATTTCAAACACAGTGTCAATTGCTTCTGAATAAAACAAATAAAAAAGGAAATTATAAATTATGAATTCAGTAAATAAAGGTTCAGGGTTCACTCGTTTTAGTAACTGTCACAAGAGTTCCTTGATGACGAGCTAATCGAACGGTGCATTCTATGTGGCACGACAATGAGAGTCAAGTGAGGACGGGAAATATGACAATATCGTATTACATTATATACTATGATGTCCCAGAAATATTGATATAAACAACTATAAAACAATAGGATTAATACACATATTGATAATTTTACTTTCATCTTGAAAAGGATTCAGTAATTTAATATTGTCGGCAACTTCAAAACATCTGCCTAATCAAGCCGTTTAATGTGGATTATTAAAATCTGCCGCTACGTTCACAAAAATCTGTAATAATGTACAAAGCACTCGGGGATTGGAACATTTTCCGGAATTTGTACTTAAAAAGCCGCACTTCATTTTAGCGAGGCGTCGAAATCTGTTATGTAAATATGAGACCGTGGAACCGGAAAATAAGTTTGGTGTTGTGCCCTTTTGATTTGCAGCAACAGTCGGCCAGCATGTAGGCAGGCTCGGGACTTTGGAGCGGGGCTCCGCGCCGCTCTTGTGCCCCGTGTGGTGTTAGGCGACGTTACAATTTTGTTTGCGCACATCTCGCCACTTTATGAATAGTAATCAAACCACCGTCCTACATTCATTTATCTCGCAAGCGACCAACGATGAAATGTAGATGAGGCCTTTCTGATAAGCTCCAAGTATTTTGTACATTTATTTTGTAATTATATTCTGCGGGGGAATAAACGATCGGCTTAAATTGTAACAGGCGCCGTATCTGATAATATTCAGCAGAATGATTAATTTGGAAATAATATTTAAATAGCAGTAACGAATGATTTATGCAAGCGACGACAAAAATCCAAAATAGAATCGATATACTTCATGAAAATAGAATTATATTTTCCTCATGTAGCTGAGAGAACGACTAAAAGCTGAAAATAGCTCAACCTGAAAATGATAAATTATTCTGATAATGATTTCTCTTCATTCAATAGTCTGTCTGGCTATAACACGGGTGAAACATTCTTGCACAAGCTGCTTACAGAGCTGTATTACATTATACTCTACCTATATGATTGTGTACCTGTCTGAAAGCATTGCTGTTATAATTCCATTTACAATATGTTGCAAGACATATTTATTTTAACTGATAAATATCTTCCTAGTCTTCAAGTAGCAGAAGATTCGCATATAAACATCACAAAATCTACAAGCATAATAATATTTTACGACACTATTTCACCTCGGAGAGATCGAACAAGTAAATTCCTTAAGTTCCTAACTAAATTCCGCAAGTGCGGGCCTACGCTCCGGGAATACACTATTGTGAGACAAAATAGTGTGGGCACTCCAAGATAGACATTTTGACAATTGTTGAATAAAAAAGTTAAAATTGTGAAAAGTTTTGTAGAAGTGCTCACAAAGAAATATGCAGAGGCGCTTTATTTTCATCTAGCACCGTTGTGATATGTGACACAACTCCACACCAGGTTATTTTTCTTATTATTTGGAATATTTTTACTTATATGTGATCTTATTACACATTTCTATGGTAATACATAAAGAAAATCATATTTGTTGATATGAGAAAACTGCTACCACCACATCTTTGTGAGATTTCATGTAGCGAGAGTTTCTTTGACGGTGTGATAAGTTCTTATTGACGCTTTCGGCTTTTAGAATAAATCTTACGTTCTTTTATAAGCCTTAATAAAATAAGTCGGTAAGTATAAGCATCCTATGATGGTATCTTTTTGCTATCTGATCATGAACCATTTAACTATATGTTAGGTATGTACTTAGAGATTATAAATAATTAATTCTACAATTGCACTTTCTCATAACATCACGACTGTATTCCCCGAAGGGTTTGACAGAGGTGTATAGTAACACCCTCATTTCGTTAGTTATGTTTAAGTCCCACGTAATAGGGGGCAAGCCTATTGCCATTAACCGGGCACAAATACGGACTCCGTGCTGCTAATGAGAAATTCCTAATGGAAAAACCGAATAACACTGTGCCCGACTTGAGGATAGAACCCAGGAGCCCGTCATGCACAGCAGTCGCAATTGCGGCCACTAGACCAACAAGGCAGTTACTTTTTCATAAGGTATAAACAAACGAATAGTGAACGAACTTTGTATTTCAAATACAAATCTAAAAGTCCAATCAACTCCTTTAATTAAGTATACAGTAATATAACGCCGATTAATGATTTTCATATTGTATTTACAAGTTTCATTTGCAGTAACTAAAAACTGACGTACGTTGGTACTTATAAATAAAGGTAAGGCATTTGTTACAATAATGGAATCATAAAGGTAAAATAATCGCGTCTCATGGTTACAAAAATGACTTTACAATCAGCTAAAAGCTACGTGAGTAATAGCTGGTCCGCGACAGATGTCAATCTGATTCGTCGATGCGACGTTGGACATCTGTCAGGTTTCTTGTTATCGCGACCCTCATCTTTGAAGAAATTACGTTCGTGCATCCATGTCGCTGCCAGCGGTGACACGCCCCCGCGTATTCGATCGCCGGGCACGTTAATGTGCCCACATCACATTGCCCTCACGGTTAACATGCCCCACATACGCCATTTGCACGGTACGTTCCGAAGTTTATGCATAGGTACTTGTGTTATTTGGTCTTTAATTCTGTTTTTAAATGTTTATGGTAGTGCCTCATAAATGATGATACAGCCTCTGACTATTGTATGTAGGAATTTATTTCATCAGTAATATACAAGAAAACCAAAAAGTTTTTTATCCCATACCTAAGCCGTATAACGCTGTAAGATGTTCTCTTTTGTGTCGTTGATTTATGCTACCCAACGCGGTACCACACTATAGCTACTTTTTAAAAGTTACAATGTAAAATGGACTTTATTTGAATTTTAATAACTGAATAAATAAACATCCCGCGAAATGAACTGTATAGAGGAAAAAAATATGAAGACGAAAACATTCAAGGCGTCTACAGTTGAAAAATATAGCTCATTAAGGAATGTTTAGCCAAGCTAATTTAACTAGGGGCCTTAGACATCTCTGGGGAAATTACGAGCTTTGTGCGTATGTACTTCCAAAACTTTTAGGACGTCTTTGTTTAGAGTTTTGATGATCAAGAATTTCATTAGTACATTCAACTATCTTTAAAAGTATTTACGAGATTCATTAAATTACGCTATGATCGTGTAACATAAAGTAGCGCAATACAAAACAATAATTGTGTGCGAGAGGCAGATAAAGGTAAATCGGTTAGGTATTTGAACGAATGAGACCGGTTCCCGGTAATTGTACCTGTCGCGTGGACAAATGTGCTGTCCAACGTGTGCCAGATAGTCAGTCTAACTGCCGCCATTAGCTCGAGAGATAATCTTAAATTACTATCCGCACACTCAATTGTTGCGCTACGCCCAAACGGGCATCACGCTCAAATATTTACGTTAAATAACACTGCGCTGATAACCCGACTGGGACGCTAATTGACATTCACGAGTACATGACTCATTAAAAGCATATTGTAACTTATTACAGTTGTAATTAATTAAATAATGTAATTACAGGCGTGTCAATTTCAATGATTGATAACAAACTAACGCGACCGTAATTAAGTGAGGAGGGAACAGGAACACTCGTAAGATATAATTGTTAAATTGAAGGACTCTCTTGTTACCCTCGTATTCCTTATGGTTGGCAGCTAACGGTGGATTTCACGCGACAAGGAGGCGCGCGAGATATAGATACAACCTGTTATCTTCACACGTATCCCCGTTATTTAGTGCCAAAGTACACTACTTAGAACAAAGCAAAGCGTAACTTAATATAAAGCATGTTAGGATGTCCACAAACTTAGGGTGAGTTTCAAAGACGATCCCTCGAGTCTCCTTTATGCAAATCTCGGGTAATTTCTTCGGTGAGAATCACACGGGACCCTTTGCCAAGATTGCGTTGACTTTTCAACCGTGCGATACCAACCTACGTCTTGTCTTATATTAGTTTACATAGGCGCGTTCCATCAAAACTAGAAACAGGTCAGCCCACACAATGAACCGATTCTATCAAATCGATAGCTGATAATATTACTTTTATAAATGTTTAACTACGTATTGCAAAAGTAAATATACATATAAAAAAATTACAGGATTGACACTTTTGTATCATAGCTGGGTTTTTCCATGTGGAATTCCTCAGTAGCAGCCTGGAATTTGGATTTGTGCCCGGTTGATGGCAATAGGCTCGCCCCCTATTACATGGGAGTTAAACATAACGGCGAAATTAGGGTGTTACTATCACCTCTGGCCAACCCTTCGGGGAATGCAGGCGTGATGTAATGTTATGTTTATATTAAAGCAGTCATTTGAAAAAAGTGTCATAACTGCATATGCACATAATAACCACCTGGGCGTCTTGACTTATATAATATCTGCCTCGTAACTGTCAAAGACCATAATTCGCCTGTATACGTTGGCCAACGAAACCCTTAGCGGTGATATAAACGAGTAGAGACACTGTTTATATTACTCTCAGTAGATTTTTCGAGTTGTCGGCTATCAGCTATCTTCTGGAGGAATATCTAAAGATAAATACTTTTATCTAAACACAATTATAAAAACACTATACACTAAAGTTGTAAATTCAGTTTCGGTCGCGCTTCCCTATAGCGATGGACCACATCTCCTGCTGGCAGAACGGACTGATGCATCGCGAGAAATTGGAGTATGTAAGAATTGTTTGTAGTTCTGCACGACTAAATCTACGACAGCTTCAGCATCAACAACCGGTGCCTTAGGATGGGCGCCTTGGGCACCGCACCGGTTTGATTTTGGCACCTCTTGATGGTGTATTGTAGGATTGTCTCCCGATATCTAAAGGTACTCCTTGTACCTCTGTACAAGAGCATGGTGGCTGCTGCAGCTCGCACATCCTCGCTTGCAGGAGCAGTACCACGTTTGTTGCGGTTGCGTCGAGATCGATTTCATCTCTTCCACCAAGGTAAATGTCGTCCACTTTACTAGCTTATGGAGCACGCGCATTCGCGGCTATATCTCAAAACCCAATGCCACACAAATAACGGGTGGCATAGAATTAGGGCAGTGGTGTGGAGTCTTTCTTTCCCTTCTACACTGCCTTTTCAGGCTGTGACGTAAGACTGAGTCGCTCGCTGATTGCACGTCGCGGTCATTGCACCGCGCTTGCGGCCCAATGTCCGTCGAAGCTCTATTTTTGCTGACAGGCGAAAACTGAACCACTCCTTATGTTTACTGACACAGGGTTAGTACTGCGTAGCAATGGAACTTCTTGTCTTAATTCGGCAGTGTTCCGTTCTGAAGCCACAAGCTTCTTGTTAATAAGCGTGACTTCAGTCTTTAGTAACGTTATATCCTTTAGAAGCCTTGTGAAATGCACGTGACGTCACTGGAGGCAGCTTGTTCAGGTCCTGAGACACGTACATCATCCGGATAATGGTAATGACGATGATACTCACAATGATATGCAATAACAAGCAAGATGATCACCTTTTCTGATCCCAGATTTTCAAGGAATATAAAATGGAAATACTGTAAATAAGACGGAAACTACGTACTATGATTCTAACATCCTGACTCATTTTGCTACTTTTCACATTTATACATCTTCTCATACATGCAGATCAGTGTTACTTATAATAATATTTTAAAAAATTAGTCGAAAGAAAATCCAAAATTTAATCTAAGGACTTGTAAATGATACCTCATTATATAGGAGAGAATTTCATCGACAAATAATTACGATGTTTCGGGAAGTTTGCGTACCTTGTTAAATAATGTAAACATTCTTATTATAATTAAAGAATGTAACAGAAATAGAGACGGTACGCGTTTGCGTAAAATAAATGCCAAATACCACTGTCTAACCTCTCTAGTTCACAATTGCTTAAATAGAGTTGCGCCTCTTCGCTGTTCAATGTTTCATTTGGATACAAAATGTCAATCAAAATTACAATATAAGTTAGTAAACAAGTTACATCCATCATACTATTGCGAGCTACAATCGTAAGAAAATACAATTTCTATTATGAGTCATTGTGCGACTATTGCGAACTACAGTAATGAAAAAATAGAATTTATAAAAATATGCCATTACTGTCTATTGAAAGCCTTAAAGAAAAATATTTAAAAAAATGCGCCACTACCTACTACCTATTGCGTAGGTACTGGATGAAAAAATATAAACATATCATAACAATACGCCTGTATTCCCGAAGGGTTGGCCAGAGGTGTATACCTAATAACACCCTCATTTCGCCATTATGATTAATTCCCATGTAATAGAGGGCGAGTCTATTGTCATCAACCGGGCACAAATTCAAACTTCAGGCTGCTACTTAGGAATTCCACACGGAAAAATCCAATAACACTTTACCCGACCTGGGGAACGAACCCAGCATCATACGACTAGACCAAGGAGACAGTAAAAATATACATGACTAAAAATACCCCATTAGTTTAAATTGTGGACTAAAGTAAAAACAAATACTGTTTAAAAATGTATCAGCATTACAGACGCTGTATAAATACTAAACACATCAGTATTCTGTTCCTTTTGGTGTACTGTAAACTAAATTACTCTAATCGTGTGCCTCTGAAGGTAGAAGAGGAAACTGATTTAATTGGGTTAAGTACGTAGCCGCTCACACATGATAACCTGTCGCCGTTAACGGGACACGTAGCTAAGTGTGGCTACAATTAGTGCTACAGATGCACCTCATATGGTTATTAGCTTTACAGTGCAATTTAAATAATAATAACGCTGTATTTGTTTCCTTACAAGATACATTTCACACTTAAGTTGAAGTTAAATATTTGTTAGTATGTGTTAGTGTTGCTTTAAAGCTATTGTTTGTTAGAAGTGTTAGGTTCATATAGGTCACACACGTTCTATGTAAGGACCGCTTCTGGCGGTGAAAGCCTCCTCCATTCGTTTCCATCCTGCTCTATCTCTAGCTTTTCTACTCTAAGCATTGCCAGCTGGCAGTGGCGACTATGTCATCGGCTATGTGCAATTTAGTTAGCGATTAATAAAAAACAATTTTTACAAAAAATTTAAACCGACTTCAAAAAAGAATAAAATAATTACCATATAAAATTAACAGTTTCAGAAGTCGGTGCTGATCCACGCTGAACTAAATTGAAGGCACCGACTTCTGAAACTGTTAATTTTATATGGTAATTATTTTATTCTTTTTTGAAGTCGGTTTAAATTTTTTGTAAAAAATGATTTTATTTTGTTCATTTTAGTGGCCTTCATTAAAACTTGGTTGGACCTACTAAAGACGCTGCTCGTAACATAATCACATCATCACAATATGCGTACTGTTCGTCATTGAGGAGTTCCATTTTCTATCTCCGAAATTGTTCATCAGATCTTCACCAAATTTAGATGAGACCAACTTCAAAGTATACCCTATCCATTCAAAAAAGAATGATCAAAATCGGTTCACAATTGGCGAAAATATTGATGAAAAGACACAAAAAAAAAGATACATACAGACGAACATAGTAACCTCCTCCTTTTTGGAAGTCGGTTAAAAAGGTTCATTGTACGGCTAACCTTGCATAGGGACTTTTCTGAAATTATATTATGTTATGGTTAAGGTGGATGCGTTACGTCTCTTCTCCATCCCGAATCATATTCTGCCATACTATGAACCAAGGCAATATGGATGGAGGGGAGAGGGAGACCAAAGAAAAGATGGATGGATTGTGTGGAGATATGAAGGAAAAGGGAGTAAATGATAATGTGACGGCTGACAGGTAAGAATGGTAGAGGAAAACATATTGCGCCGACCCCAAGTAACTTGGGACCTGGGCAGGCAGGTGATGACTATGAACCACGGCATTCCCCGTAACACCACACATACTTTCATTGATGAACATCTTGAACAGTATATTATGAAATAGCTTTGTGAAATTAAATTGGATGTACCAAAATACGTAAAGTATAACTGAATAAAAACACACATTCTTAACAATTTTACATGTCAAATAGATTGTTAATTACAATATAATTTATTCGTTATGTAGTATATTATTATAGCTTTGAAAGTAATTTGCTTTGTCTCTTTTATAAACGGAGCACTAATATAGAGACATATACTTTACAACTCCAGCTGACTGCTGCACCCAAAGTGCCATCATATAATATGCTTTATATTACGCCCCTTTATGTATTATACCGTATTATTCATGACCACATAAACGCACTGAACTCGAGTATACACCACGCCAATTTCGGAGACAGTAAAAATTACGCCACAATATCTTTTTATGTCATTACTTTTATATTTTATTATATTTCCACTAAATAGATAACTTCATGAATTTTGGATGTAGGTACGATGTCTAAAACCGGTCTTCAGAACTTTACGAAAGCCAAACTAGGGCGCTTTATTAAGGAAGTACAAAGATTAGCAGAAACTTTGGTGGGATTTTAATTAATTTTAGCTTAAAAAGAAAGTCAACCATGTCATAATTCATAATTAAGCAAATGTGTGGTAGATTTTAACTCTAGCAAATCTTTGTATAATCATGTTATAAACTAATTGCGTAACTCATAAGTAACTGTTTTATTCTCCATTTGAATGTCCTGTTACCCAATAGAACCTAAAATTACTCTTACGGTTCGGGGGCCTTCGACAAAACAAATAATACTCGCTCATAGCCCACGTCAGCGTCTCAATTACACGACAAAAATGGCGTGCCTACTTATGTATTTTAATATTTTATTCGCATCCCTTCACATCATTCCCGAGGTCGCGTCTTCAGAAAGTGGGTAGCAGTCAAAATCACTCGTGCTTTTATTTTTGATGGGGCAAAGCTCTAAATTGCAACACTAACGCCTCTGGAAACTACTGCAAAACCCACAACAGAATGTTGCAACTAGTGCGCTAACACTACTCTGTAATCCTAAAACTATTGCGTTGGCAATCTATCACTACAAAGCAATCAATCTCACTCATTTGACTTTTACGCAGGAATAAACAGCATGCTTTTAAATCTGGTTCTATAGTCATAAATAGTCCTGGCTCGGGTGTAAGATGCGGTGGAGCGACACACAGTAATTGAGTTCATCTGTTGACCAATGATCATTCATGTTTCATCGGCCGTCTGGTCATGCGTCAATGAGGAAGCGATAAGGTATAGTGAGCTACAGAGATAGCCGAAGGAACATTGCACCACATGCAATTCAGTGCCGATCCGATAGCGCCTAGTGACACCGACAACACATAGGTACACGTACAGTACACAAACGTATCCTACGTACATTCAGTACGTTTAAATTTTCGCACAATCCATTTTGATACGGTATTCAAGAATCTGTTGTCACAACAAGCGTTAACGTCACTAACGAGTGTTGATTGTACTTCGTTGAAAACCTTTGTCTTTGTCATAATTATCATATCATATTAGAGCGTATAAACACGTTAGAGCGTGGAATTTAAATTATGCTAAATGAAACATGTTTTTAATATATAGGCAGGTATTGTCTTTCTGTTCTCGGGGCTCGTGGCTAAATAACAACCGCGCCGATCGTACGATTTGCGAGGTTAAGCTGCGCTTGCCGCGGTCAGTCCGTGGATGGGTGACCATTTGTTACAAATAGAGACCCCTCCGTGCCTCGGAGAGCACGTTAAGCCGTCGGTCCCGGGTGTCATACGAATACCTATGACAATCGTTACGGGTAGTCAGAAGCCCGAAAGTCTGACAAACGGTTTAACCTTAGGATATCGGCATTGCCCAGTTACTGGGTTGCGGAGGTCTGATGGCAGTCGCTCCGTGTAAAATACTGGTATTCAGCCGCATCTGGTTAGACTGGAAGCTGACCCCAAGATAATTGGGAAAAGGCTAAGAGGATTGTCTTTCTGTTCTGCTTCTACACTTACTAACTACTTTGCGTGATTATAACTTGGTTTGGTTAATGGACACTGTTTGCGGTAATGTATTCAAAAGAGAAATGATGACATTTTAGAAATTTAATCTCGAGGGCAATCTAAATAGCGTAGTTTCTATTTTGTTAATTATATGAAACTAGTTTAGGAAGATGCCTATCACGAACAGTATAAGGTCTCATAGTCAAGCGCTTCTAAAGTTTTCAAATTAAGATCGTAGTGGCCAAGGGCGCATACAGCTTTAGTTTATAGGGAAAAGCCGTAGAACGACTCCCAACTTCAAAGACCCAAACTTGTATACAAAGTTTTTGTGTAATATTTAGTAAAAGCCTAAAATTCCCGCGGGACCTTAGTTCCTAGAACCCCCATTAACAAAGTCCTTGCTAGCAGCTTAATAAAAACGTCATTTTGTATAAAACAAAAAAGATTCACTGTAAAAGGTTGTCTCGTTTTATATTTGGCACAACACTCCAATATAATTGGATTTATTTTTTCAACTTACAAATGAATAACAATCAGTTTAAAAGGTCATACAGTATGCAGCGGGCCACGAAATTAATTTGTTACAGTCTATGTATTGTTACAAAATATACTATTTATACAGTGAGTAGATAGCTACTCACTGTACAGGGCGTCCCACGGATATGCCACATGGAGGGAAAGTGCCTTGAATATTGTAGATGGAACATTTTACTGAAAGAAGACATTATTTGAATTTAAAAAACAATTTAAACTGCATTCATAGATATTTAAATAATTACATGGTTGAACCGGGAATCGAACCCGTTACATGAGAAAAATAATCACCCTGTAGCTTTATCATACCGATCGAAATGTTTCATCATAAGGATTATTTATTGCTAAATAACATGGTATGTACAACCGACACAATAATCGCATTTGGTCCAGGGAGAATCCCTTACGTATCCGCGAGACTATATAATGGAGTGCGTTTTTCGTTCAACTGTTGGTGTGGGATTGTAAAAAACCGGCTCCTCTTAGTACATTTTTACGAAGGGCATTTGAATACGGAAAGGTATTTAGAAATACTTGAGATTTTGAGAAATGTGATAAATAATCTTCCGGTTGCAGAACGACAATACCTTAATTTTCAGCAAGATGGGGGCTCCGGCTCGTAACAATCACAGAACAAGGGACTATCTCAATGAACACTTTCGTCCCTGGATCGGGACAAATGGACAAATGAGATGGCCGTCGAGATCCCCAGATCTAACCCCGTTAGATTTTCTTTTATGGGGTTATGTAAAAAAATAGTTTACAAGAACCAGTATGAAAGTGTCCACGAGCTACCAGCAGAACTTAGACGTATTATTATAAATATCCACCACAACAAGATCAAAAAATCGACAAGGAGCGAAATAATCAAAAGAGTGCGACTTTGTATTCAACAGGAAGGGAGTCATTTCAAAGTATGGAATAACCTGCCACCGCCGATTAGAGTAACTAACAAAATAGATACTTTTAGACGACGCTTACGGCAGTACCTCATAGAAGCGCAACGGGAGCTAGACATGGTCACACTGAATGTCTCCATTATATGATCTATGTGTGTTTCGAAAGATTTATTTATTTATTTATTTACATATTAATCCTTCCGACTCATTTATTAGTCTTTTTTGTTTTGTTTTTATTGCAGTTTTATCCAATATCACACTATGTTCGTACCTATAATATATCGTTATTATTTTTATCTACGCAAATTTATTTTATTTAAGTATGCATACACACACTGTGGTATAAAACCGTTTGACATCCGTCACCTCAAACTTCAGGTCCAGTTGAAAACCAGCGTCAGGCACTAGTTGTCTGGCATTTTTGCTGAACTGGGCCTTTTTGGCGCAGCCGTGAGGCACACTTTCTGCTTTATGTTTTGTGTGCCTTTTAGTCTGTGCTAAATAAATGTATTTTCTTTCTTTCTTTCTTTCTTTCTTTCATTTTGAGCATTTGATAAATTAATTAATTTTGTATTAAAAATGTTAAAATTCATGGTCTTCCATTTATTTTTGACGCTATGTTATTTAGCAAAAAATAATCTTTATGATGAAGCCTTTCGATCGGTATGATAAAGCTACAGGCTGATTATTTTTCTCATTTAACAGGTTCGATTCCCGGTTCAACCATGTAATTATTTAAATATCTATGAATGCAGTATAATTTTTTTTTAAATTCAAAAAATGTCTTCTTTCAGTAAAATGTTCCATCTACAATATTCAAGGTACTTTCCCTCCATGTGGCATATCCGTGGGACGCCCTGTATAGTTGTTTAACATTATGCATGTATTTATTTATCATATTCATAACTGCCAAAAGTTAGTAAACCCCAGACTGAACGGTACGACTAAAAATGTCGCATTTTCAAAACTTTTATAAATAGTTTGTGTTCTAGCAAAGTCTTCCGCTAGAAGAATACGTCATTTGTGTTTATTACGTAACACTTATGACACACTCGGTGATTATAGTAACTTAGCATTACTCAAACGCTAATGTTATTGGAAGGAATCATTGAAAGACTTACTTATCGACGACTTGATTATTTTACATGCTTATTAAGAATTGCTTATCGACGAATGCCTCTGATTAAAATAATTTATTTTCATAATTGAAAAGGCAAAATACAGTATAAATACAACTTTTTAATAAAACAATATTTATGATGTTTCGCCGCACTAGGAAAACACCTGTATTGTGGGTGCGTTGACAGACACAAATCTTCACATACACAAACATCCAATTCCGGAACAATTATCTGTAGGCTATACAAGTAGGTACTTGTTTCGTGCCAGAATTGAACCCACGATACGTTGCGCAACAGCCAAGCGCTCAGCCACTACGCCATTTGTGTCGTCAATAAAGCAAAGATATACATTATAACATAACATAACATCACGCCTGTATTCCCGAACGGTTGGGCAGAGGTGTATAGTAAAATCCTCATTTCGCCGTTATGTTTAAGTCCCGTGTAATAGGGGGCGAGCCTATTGCCATCAAACGGGCACAAATCCAAACTCCGGGCTGCTACTAAGGAATTCCACACGGAAAAACCCAATCACACTTTACCCGACCTGGGGATCGAACCCAAGGACTCACGATCAGCAATCGCACTTGCCACCACTAGACCAACGAGGCAGGCTACATTATATTTACACATCATTTTACTATAAAAACATTGTTCATTATTAAACCAATTTTTGGTATTACATAAACATGCATTTTCAGTGCGATGATACGGCAATGATGCGTGCCGAACCCTTACGGTTGACGTCCGGCGTCCGGCGCCGGATGAGCGCTGCCGATAATCTCTGCCCGCGGGACTGCCTCGATGATCACTCACTTGTCATTCACGGCTTATACGAATCTGTGGATATAGCAATCCAAATCTCCTGATGCGAAATGTGTGGGCAGGTGGAGGGTATCCTCTATTTTATCATATCGTAATTCATCTCAAGATAAATATCTATAGGTACATACTTCTAAATGGACGTTATTTCAAACCCAAATTTTACAATATGCTTTAAATTGTTTTTATGTACGCTAAATCTAAATGGTTGGTTGGTCTGAACTGTTGTAATCCTTGAGCATTGATAAGTGATTCAAATCTATCCACAGCTTTATAACAGTTTTCACAAATTTTGATTAATTCCTTTTAAGACGGAAGGAATAATGTTTGACAGTGTCCTTGCATATCATAAGTGACAATAGTTTCAAAGTTTAAGTATATTTACACAACAATTAATGTTAGTTTAAACAATAGTTATGACTTATAACCAGGGTTCAACCATAAGGATGAAAATTTTCCTTCTGATGCTTTCATTGGATAGGATCAGGATAGTGAGACCCTAAACTTAATAACGGTACGGGTCGGGTGACAACCTTATGTTTGTTGAGTGCCCCACGATGAGTACAGTCCACAACAAAACTCAAAAATATATAGCAATTAACTTTATTTGCACAACATCAAACACACATGCAATATTTCCTGCGAACTTTATTATATGTGAAAGTGTGAAAATTTACAGAGCTCACTTGTGTTGTTGAATATACCAACAATAATGCACAAAGTTTTGCTTTACTGGGTCAGGGGGCTTCTTGAGAGCTCTCGGCAACACGAATATACCTTCTGCGTGTGTATGGAATAATTTTGAGATGTACACAACAGGAAATTACCTCTATGTAAACGAGAAACTTTTGTGTGTGGCTTTATCATTATCCCTAAAACACCTCTGGCATTTCTTGAGGTGAATAAACACTTCAACTAAAAACAGTGCTCACTTCTAGATGAAGACATGTTGAGTCAACACGCCCATGCGTACTTAAACAAGAGTAATTTCGCTAAACGAAATTACAGCGAACATAAATTTCACGATTTTAAGAAAAATTTGGTATCGCACCTGTGCCACGTAGAAACGAAAATGAACGCCATTATCCCACACCATAATCTTAAATCACTTCGGCTTAGTGTTTCGATTACAGACAAAGGTTCGAAGGAAACCCACATTATGATGGTAGTTGAATAATTGTATAGATAAGTGGAATTGATGGCCTCCGCTTTTGTTCCTGGCTAACCTTAAGGAATTTCTAAAATTGTACTGGTTTCCGACTATGAAGCTATAAAACTAGTCACTATATTAATTCAACTAGTCTAGCAAGTAAATGGCACTGTTTCATAAATTACAATTATTAAAGTCGTACAATGTCGATAGAATATTAACAACTGATAAAAACTATATTTTGTACGAACCGAACTATCGTAATTGCACGGCGGCGCGGCGCTGTGAGAATATAGACCGAGTATATAATGGATGATTTGATTAGCTTAAGTAATACATTGTAGTATTGTATTAGATTGGGCATCTTAAGTAATATCACAGTATAATATTAACAAAGCAAATGTAGGTAGGTACTTTGCTTTGCTTTGCCAGGCGGATTTTTATGTAACACTCCTCTCTTTTCGTCGGGGGTTAAAAAATGGTCTCACATATAACATTTAAACAGGAGAATGGTAGGATCTCTTCTAGGTCGTCCTAACGCTATTGAGGTGGCCACACACTATTAAAAACATTATTTGATGAACCATTGACCAATAAGAAGAAGAAGGAGAATGGTAGCAGCATCTGCCTCTATTTAATGACACTGCATGATCACTGGTTCACCTCCCATTATCAATATGTAAAATCACCGAGTGTTTTAGAAATTAATTTGTGGCAGTGTTACCGCATTCCATACATTTGTTGGTAGGAAGGAGTGCAGTATCTACACAATGTGGATTCTGTGAAGGCGGGCGAGGCCACCGACCGCGCGCAAGCAAACAGCTCTGCCCGATAACCCTCTAGCTTTCCCTACCCTTCTATTTGCTTTTCTCTCCACAGGTATCCTGTTTACTCAATTCTGAAATTTACTGCAATGATTATGTGGTGAAAATACCGTAAATATTACATAGTCGGTCTAATCAAACGAAACTTAAATAAAAAATATTATTAAAAACTTATTTCTGTGACCACGTAAACTCAGTTGTGCTAATACTAACAATCAGATTTATTGCTCCAACTTGAACCACTTCATAATAAAATGCAAAGAAACGGTCGCAAAGGATATTCCTGCTGAGAGACAGATGTTTACAAGCAATAAAAATTGTTGGATGGTTATTGAGCAATAAATAATAATAGAATCTGAGAGTCGGACCGGACGGCGGCGGCGGCGACGACGGTGTGAACGCACACAACTTTTCTCGTTATGTCCTTTGGAGATGTTTTGAGATTTGCAGGAGCTCTGTAGTGCATCGGGCACAATGGCGTCTTTCTTATCCTCTTTGCGGGGACACATCTATTTGGACTTTTTGTTGAGGCTGTGGAACAGTTGGTCGCGTGGCACGTACGCTCGCTCGTCGGAGACGCGCTTAGAATTCAATATCCCTATTTCATGTGACCGTCTTTTGCACATACATAAAACTACCAACGATAGGTACTTACTTGGGCTTTGTTTATCCTATTTGTTGATGTTCCAACTAAACCGATATTACATACACATGTGTAGAACAAACTTTGGCTCTTTGACTACTTAGTAGGTACCTACCTACTAGCAATTGTGGGTTATTTATTGCCTTAGGCAGCTTTCCGCGTTCACAAGCTATTCAGAGACTACATCAATAATTTATGGGTACGAGGGAGGTTACATCTGAGAGATAGACAGGTGCATGATTGACAATGATAAACGGCTTTTAAAACTTTTTGTTCATAATAATTTGAAGTTCAAACAAACTTTCTATAATTAACGGCGACGGGCTTTTGCAATTTAGATTATAGCCATGTATTAGTTACGCTCAGTTTATAAATGCGATTAGTATTAAATTTTACCGGCAAGTATTAATAATAACGGCAACAATTGGTTAATTTGATGAATATCAAGAAAATAAGCACTTTTACCGGTTTTAAATACCTACTAATATTATAAAAAGGAAAGATTTGTATTTTTGTATGTAACGAATAAACTGAAAAACTACTGGACCGATTTCAAAAATTCTTTTGCCGTTAGTAAGCTACATTATCACTGAGTAACATAAGCTATATTTACTACTGCAATAAAACTTCTTACGCGGGCGGAGCCGTGAGGACACAGCTATTGTTAATAATTTCCAAACAGGGTTGGTTAAAGCACAGTGTATAGATTTCTATGGGTTTATTAAGTATTAAAACAATACATCTGTTACCGAATTCATTGATTAACGAACCATAATATGATCAGGATCAAGTAAACTTGCAATAAAAACGAGCAAAGCGAGCTTGGGTCTTGGAGCACCGATTCGGTTGGTATAGGCCCGAAGTAGATGACAAGGGCTGGCGAGCGAATTAAGCTCCCATCATCCGCTTCGAGTGGTTTCTTTTATGACCATACCACTGCGAACAGAAAGAAATAGGAGCCCCGAAATTTATTTCAAAGTTTGTTAAATATATCACTTGTATGTGTGAATTATAAACAATAGCCGATTAATGTGATTAATTTTTCACTTTGACCTTATAAGTTGATTAGTATATTAATATTCATTAGTAGGTAAACATTTGTGTATAAACAATTTCAAAAACAAGAGTCTACAAGTTTCTGAAATGTTGATACATTGTTGTGGTGCACTATGTGTTTACGACGACGGCAATACCTAAACATTTAACGACATTTGATGACATTTAACTATGTCAATTGTTTTATATAGTTTAGCTTCATTTTCACTTTTGTAAATGTGAGAACTTTGTGGACCTGCATCTATAAATTTGTAAATTACTACAATATTATTCATATTACTTTTTTTAAAATTTTATTTTTGTTTGTTAGTTTTTGTACTCAAGTCTTTTAGAACTATATTACTCATTGGTCTGTGGTCAGGACCTCATTGTTCTCTCACTATCATAAATCATTGTACTGTATCCACTGAAATTGTTAAAGGTATTATTTTTAAAAAGAGTAACCATGGAGTTTCTTGCCGGCTCTTCTCCATAGGAAACGACTAATTGGAACCGTGCACCTAAATTCGACGTTTCATAAGCACCTGTATTGGTTTATGTGAAATAAAATTTTTTGATTTGATTTGATTTGATTTGAAACAACATTGTTTCTAGAAACATTTACGTGGTGTTCCAAAACTTGCTGGCAACTTGTATCCGATACTTTGTTTACCAGTGAATATATGGCTTTAGAATTAAAATAAACACTCAAACCATGTATGCAAAAGTAATATCATTAAAACTTCATAGCGCGATGCTTTTTATACCTCTTAATATGCAGCCATGAAGCTCTAACTTTGCAATTTAATTACACTATTCCAGTAATTGTATTCAGTCCGGTCACGGCGCGGCGGCTCGTTCACAGATCGCTACTCGCAGCCGCCGCATCATGTTAATATGCCTCCCGAGGTAGATTATCAAAGTATTATCACCCGTATCGGAGATGTTAACTGGCACCAAGGTGTTAACATAGATACAGAACGGTACGACAGATCTCTACAACATTTTTATCACTATCCGAAGTAAATGGAGCGAAAAGTGAAACTTTCCAGCGTGTTTCATTGTGAAAACGATCCCAGTATTCTTTCTTTTATTGTGTTAAAGACTTTTGAAGCAAAAAATAATAGAGTATAGTTATGAAATCCAATTTGGATCGAACTAAACTGATTGAACGAATAGTCATAAAGTA
Source organism: Amphipyra berbera (assembly GCA_910594945.2). NCBI lineage: Eukaryota > Metazoa > Arthropoda > Insecta > Lepidoptera > Noctuidae > Amphipyra > Amphipyra berbera. The sequence continues at coordinate 9,697,564 of OU343127.1, forward strand.
TCGGAGAGTTTATCTAGCAACACGAACATATTCTATATTTTCTGTAATTACTCAATATGTGCCGTAAATACATAATTGTCTGTGCACAAGCTATTTTTATTTCCATTTTATAAAGCAACTCGTGTTCGTAAAAGACAAGAATCGCAGTTTTCACAAGAAATAGTTAATGAACGGACCCGTATTGATATTTAAGCAACTCACGTCTAGTGCTCCTCGTAAAACGTTTATACGCTTACATAAAATACGAGTTACTAAAATTAAAGACTGTGTTTAATACCCCATTCAGAACATAAACTGAGACGTAAGTAGGTTTATCTTGCTCGTAGAGATACTTTACAGGCTAATTAATTTTTAAAATTAACACGCTTTAAAATTACTTTAAAACACACGTAAGATATCGTTTTATTATAAACCTGTCTGTGAATCATCTATTTATAGATAAAAGTGTGCGAGTAACCACAATTAAAGAAAACAAACTAATATGCCATTAATTCGTTGTTATGTTAGTTTGGAAGTCATGTGAAGGATATATTTTGGCAAAAAGGCGAGGTCAGGTGAAGTTGTCGCGTTGCTGGCTGAGCCGGGCCGGGAGGCGAGCACAATACATGTGGGCCTGCAAGCTCCTGCTTCATCGCAACTTGCCACAATACGACTTTCCAAACCTTTCTCATTTCGTTTTTGTTTCGCTTCGTGTCGTTGTTGTCGCGGCCGCAGATGTTCCTACGAAACCGACGGCTCATCTACGGATTAGTACCCGTTAGGTTTTCGTATTATGTGTCCTACATTACAAATGGAAGCTCTTGGAAACATTCAGACGGCTATTATTTAAGTATCGTTATTATTTCTGTATTATTCAATACAAGATTACTTCAGACTTGTTTGAAGCGACATTTCTTTTAGACTACAATTAACGTCCCGCCGCGCCGTTAACAAGGGTTTTAGGTTAATTGTACCGGCAAAGGCTGTTTTGCTTTTTAATTTGTGACCGTTTAAACCGAATCAGCATTTGTAAATTTACGTTGTCCTTCAAAAATTTAAGAGCTCAGGTAAGTATTAATGAGAGGCCACTCGTGTTACAAAGTCTGGCCGGCGCACTCCCACCGAGAAAATTACGCGAAAATTTACATAATAGAGAATCCGTGGCTGCCCTAGTCCTTTGAAAGTCGGAGCTGCGGGTCCGCTTCGAGTGACACCGTCGTACATTAAATTAACATCTCTCTCACTTTGTTTGCGAAGGCTACACCGACGGACCCTAATTTGTGATGATAAAAAGCTCGCACTAGCCTCTACGTGTCGCTGCATATTATAGTTATGGTAACTCAAAGGGTCATCAATACTATTGGTTTTCAAGCATCGCGTTTATTTCCACATAATACTTAGGTACCTATAATAAATAACATTATATCAGTAAGATATTTCAGTTGTTTAATCAATCAGATGTATAATGCAACACCTGCTCCATACATCATACTTTCAAAATATACAATTGTCGTTGCCAATCTGCGCCGTTTCAGCAAATGTGCTCAGTAAATTATCGAGCAAAGCGTCTGAATCAGCGGAACTAAAAACGTAAATGCAGCGGTAGTCGCTGTAATTGGGTAACCGCTGCGCATCATTAGGTAATTGCAGCTGCGGCCCCCAGATCCCCGCTCCCGCCCGAACGCTTTTTGTTTTCGGATTCCCTTATTCTGTGCCGAAACATGGGTCACATACGATATATCTGGTTGATTACTAGTAGTTATTAGACGAATAAATGTTTGTCCTAATTTGGTGTTATTGCTATTGTTTTATGTCTCGTCGTGTCCTTTTTGACTTTCATAATTCTTTCTTTTTTTTCTTTTTGCTGCACCAAACGTGTCGAACGTTTGGTGCAGTGGCTGAGCGATTGGCTTCAGCACTACGGGTCGTGGGTTCGATTCCCGCACGGAACAAATATTTGTATGGCTTACAGATACTTGTTCCGAGTCTGGATGTTTGTGCATGTGAAGATATGTGTTTGTAAACGGAGTACGATACAGGAGAAATCCTACAGTGGGGCAACGTTTTTTTTTTAAAAAAAAAGAAAAAAATATTATTTTTCGAATGGCAAAAGTTTTTACACATTTGGCGATTTAACAACAAAGAGCATCGTGGCCACCGATGAACTGAGTCGTCGACCGCGGTACTCTAAGTTGAACAACATCATTTGAGAAAATATGACGATTGAAAAATTGAACCTAAAGCCATTTAAGTCATAGCCAACACAATCCAAGAAGCCATTATAATGTAACCCGTCAATGATTCCGTAAATTTTATAGGATTTGTCAGTTACCGTTTCTTTTTATTTAAGCCTACAAATTAAATGTGTTTATCGAATGAAGAGTACCTACGATCTTTGGTTTGAAAAAAAGAGTTGCTGTCACCTGCATCAGTTGGAGGCGTTGGAGCACCTGGCTAGCGAGGTACCCTGTCTTGTTCATCAATACTGCAGATAAACCGCTGTGCCTGTTCAGGTTATTTAGTCGGTGGTGCTATTGACGTCACGTTATAAAATAAAACAGTGCATTAGTTCTCCTATATTAGTATGTTAGGGATTGAGCAGGGTGCAACATGTCCGCCGTGACGTAACCTACGGCACACACGCCGCGCAAACGTTGCACCGTGCACCGACACTACAATTAGATAACCGTTTCTACACCAGCTGCGTACCTACCTAATTTTTCTTATTCTGTATTCTTTGGCTCGGAAAGCAATAATTAAATTTCGGAAAATCAGATGTATTTAAATATTGTTTCCGGTAAACTCCGAACGCAGGATGAACTAAAGCGGCTAAATAAAGCAGTTCGCAATATAATAATTCTTCTTTAGGACAATCTGCTATTACTGCTTAAGTCAAAAAATATCCATTTTAGAATTTATTTTCTAATATTGGTTGGTGCAAAGACGACCTAAGCGGGAAGAAACCATTCAAGTTGATGGTGAAGCATCTGAGTTTCTTGTTGATAAACAAAAAGTTGCAAGTCAAGGTAATAAAAGCATGTTAAAAACTGTATAACAAATAAGTCGACATTTCCTGTCCAAATTAATTAATTAGAAACATTTGGTTTAATCGCCGACGACTAAATATAATATTTTACCCTGAAATCGGAAATGTCTGTCATACTACGGTATAAGGTACTCGTATATATTATTAGGTACATATAATGACATAATTAACGTAATGCAATAACATATTTAATGATTTTACGCTGCCCGGCTGTTCCACGTCAAGAACTGTTCTATTATTTTGAATAATATAAAAATATTTATTGGTCCAGAAAATTCGAAATCAATTGCATATTTATTCGTGTACCTATAATACTCTACTAGAATGTAGTGGATGAATATATATCATACAATGATTATTTTATTGATGCTTGTCAGGTACGAGCTAGCGTAGTAACAACTAGTGCAGCTCAATGCTATTTTCGTTCTCTCGATAACCCAAATACCTTTGTGTAGCCAAGCCTCATGCCCGAACCTATACGAGCAATAAATATTAGACAATACCTATTGGCATTACACTGATAGTGTTCATTTATTAGATTTCTGAGAACCAATCGACTAATTCGTGACGTAAAGCAAAATTAATTACAATTAGTTTCCATCATCAAGATATAAAAGCGAATGATATAATGAGGCTATTATTAGGCCTAGTCTCGGCTCTGGACGAAGTTACATTAAGTTTGCTGTTCAGCTTAAGTTAGCTGCTCGGCCAGCCTCCGTAGCTATTACCCCACTCCGGGTCGACTATACAGCGTGTAGGTAGACGCGATCTCCGTTTGCTTGTAGATTAGTTCAAATTGCCTTGTTCAGTTCAATGCTTCGAGTAATACGTATTGCAAACAGCTCCTTTTAGTCTATGATGTGAAATGATATTCTATGCTGAAAAGCTTAAGCCGTTTATTAACGCTGAGTGCAAGCGTGCGTTAACTGTTCGGTATATTACCTACGGATTATCTACGAGTACCACTATCGTATCACGTCAATATCTAGGTACCTACTCAGTTCCATGTGGTAGAAGATACACGTGAAACTTTGTACCTTATTATTATTATTTAGCCATGATCATCCCACTGCAGGGCAAAGGCCTCCCTACCCTCCTTCCACTTCTCTCGGTTTAAGGTTTTCTGCGGCCAGTCCTTCCAATAGGTGTCCAGTTCGTCCCACCGTCTCCTTCTGGGCCTGCCGCGACGTCGTCTGACGTTGTGTGGGTTCCACTCAGTACCTGTACCTTGATGAATAGTTTATTATTTAAGTACTACTTCAGTCGGTAAACATGATTCTAAACGTAGATATAGAATACGGACCATAAGTGAAGTACAGAAATATATTATTGTAAACTGTGTGGCTTCATGCGGTAACCTATGGCATTTAAAAACCAGCCGAGCGCACAAAGAAATAATAAGTGGAGCACAAGTAGCGTTTGTGTGCTAGCAACCTGTCATACATTATAAGGCGTACAACCTACAAATATAGCTATAGCTATACATAGCCTATTTTCCAAAATACCAAAATGAAGGCAAGCAGACACACAAAATACAGTAAAAATTAACAGAACTGAAGTCATAAACTGTTCAATTGTAATTGGAAATAACAACGAACAACACCTGTAGGTGTAGATGATTCGTCGTACAAGTCACGTGATACGCAACGCTTTACGATACGGGAGCGACGTGAGCAGCGGGACACTAAAACAAAAACGAGCGTTTTATCATACAATTTATAGCAGTCCTTATGAACTCCCAAAACACTTGTGATCGAGGTACAGCCAATAAAATTCGGTGATTATTCTCTCCCCTAAAATTGATCCAAATCAATTTATATTATTTACACGCGTTGCACGGATATAAATTGAGTTTTTGTGTTTTATGTTTTCCAATTACCCGCTGGACCCTTTTCACATTGAAAGTGTCCCTGTGTTTTATTTTGAATGTTTGTTGCTATGAGTGGGTAGTGGATCAGATGGGGTCTCTTATTTAGGCAACATGTAATAAATAACACGACAGAAAAGTCACGTACCCTTGTTAATGGATTTTAATAATACTCCAAGTAATTTATTGTGAGTTAGGAAATATGTATTTTTGGGTTAAATCTTTTTAGTTTCCGATGCCAAAAGAGTCTAGTGAGGGCAAGAAGTGTTCGTTGTTCGTTTATAAAACTGCAGCACGGAACACGTTGCACGTCAGATCTTTTTAATGGAAACATTAATTTTTAGAAAGTGAATTTAGATATAATATCTTCAAAGTATATGTGTCTCATGAGTAGTTATGATTGTCATATAAGCTTGGTCGGTTTGTTTTATATATCAATTTGTTTGTAAGTTCAGTAGTTGGCCTCGGCGAGCACGTCTAGAACTCGTTTAATTAAAAGGGAATCTACTCGTCTAGTGCAGTTAAGCCCGTGTTTGCTCTCCATCTGTGTTCCCTCGCCACACTTGCCGGCCGAGTAAACTAATACATTATGTACTTACATTACATAATGCATGTACGTTTCATATAATAACTTTGTACGTGTTTCATTATTTTCTCTTTTGAGTTATATGTCGCAAATAAAATCTTTTGTTTAAGGGCGATAGCCCACGACGACGTGTTGCAGCAATATGTAATAGTAGAGATAATATCTACAGACGCATAATGTCCGCGATAGCCTAGGTACACGGCCAGCTATTGTAGCCATTTTGCGTGCTGGCACACGCAGTCACCATTCTGTATCGCTTCTATGGCGTAGTCTGCCTACGCGCAGCTCCGCGTTTACTCTTCCTTCCTCCAATGTCGTCCGATACAGTCGCGTTCTTGCATCGATTTAGTACCTAGCAATGCAGAATCGATACAAAGTGACTGTAACGCTACTGAATCACTTGAGCCGCGCACTACAAAATGCGACAAGCACCACATGCATAAAGTCGTCGCATGAGTCGCATCATGAGCTGTCGCCCTAAGGTAGTTTTTTCAAGGCTGACGTCTTCGAACGCAAAATATAGATATATATATCTATGAACCGTTTAGTAGTTTCTAGTAGCGTCGTCGTACATACACGCAAGGCTTTATTAATTTTGTGTTTGCTCTTTGTCCTTGCATTTTTGACTGTACCTCCTCAATTAGCTGCTTCGGTAGTGCGCTTATAATCAAGCAAATATTTTATCCGAATCTGGCAAGGTTTTGGTTTTACGCCGCGCAAATGCCCTGAACTCCACAGCACGCTTCGGGAAAGTAGTGATGACGAACTAGAAATGCTGGCTAACGCGACTATTTTTGTTCGGGAACTGCTCGCAAATAGTTCGCGAACGCGAATGACGGCACTCTATGCGCACTGAAAACATTGAAAATTTGCAAATGCGACTATAGTTGCAAGTCCGCAAGTGTGGACACAGCTTAAGTGTATATCTCTTTGTGTAGTACCTAGTTTATATAATGTCATGTTCTCTCGGTATTGTTGGTGCTATCTCATGAACTGTTAAGCTAATATATTTTATAGATCCATGGACTAACATACACACAAACCTATAAATATAGAGGTTACGTCCTACGCAGTTTATGTTTATCTCATTGTATAAGTTAAAGCAATTGCGGTACGTCGGTTTTGCCCAAGAGATTCTTATTAAATGAAAACAAAGAATAGCTTGTCTTTACATTTTTAATTACTTCAATTATTCTTTGTTCTTTGTAGAGGTCTATTGAAGAGGGTAATTCTAGCAGTGGACGTGTATGGACTGAGAAGATAATGTATGATCTTGAGTAACGACTTTTCCGTATACAAGGTGTATATTCATATGGATAATCGTTAAATTAATTCTAATTTAACTCATTAATTCTGCCCTGTGGGCTTTAAAGATATCAAAATTATCGACGAAGGTCAAAAACTTTTTTACAGTTGCTTACTTACATTTAATTCGCTTTTTATTATTGTATTTAACTTTACTTTAAGTGATTAAATATCTTTGCAAAGACCTTGATCGACTTACAAAAGAAAGAATAAGAGGTTCTGTTAAGTCATTGTTCTTTTTTTTCCGTTGAAACCAGGTACCTACAATGCCACCTCGTACTATTAACTTCTTAGAATTCAATAACTGTGATGTGTGGGATATGTCGATATTATACTATCTTTATTCTCTTTGTGAGTTTTATTATGTTTCTTTCCTCCAACGTATCAATGTATAAAATAATATTAAATGAAACTGTACTACCTACTTTAAAACATTTCATAATAACCTTTTCTCTGACCAAAAATTTGTTTCCATAGTATATTTCATGTTCTACGAGTAAGTAGTACGAAACAATACATTTTTTGTATCAAAATTAATCTCGTTGTTATGTAAAACAGTAAACAGTTCCAACAATAAATCTAGCTCCAATTGATTGCACAAACACCGACTAAAACTATCATTATCGAGTCGCATTCTTAAATTGAATTCATAGGGCTGCCGACAATTCATTTGGTTTTACGAAATCACATTTTTATAACGGTACCTACTAGCTTTTTCTCGCGACTTCGTATATAAAGTTTAGTTGACTTTAAACTGAAACAGTGAAGTTGGCCTATCTTACTTTATCATTTGATTTTATGAGTTAAATATACCAAGTTTCAAGTCTAGAACACAACAGAATCTGATTTTACAATACAAACTTTTGTACTCTGTTGCACCCCTCATTAAAAGTTGTTTTATAATTCCTGAAACACGTGTTTTATTATTTACTATATGTAGAAATTTTCCTATATGTGAAATGTCCGCCATCCCGCACCAGGCCAGCGTGGTGGACTAAAGGGATTATTATTACACTACACGATTTTGATTTAACACCCCCGGGTTGATATTCGATAATTATTTTCTTACTGCCTCTACAAGCTCTAAGAACCAAATCTTCTTAATTTCATGTTTCTATCTTTAACGGGTTAAGCTGTGTGTTGTCTGTTAGTCAACCAGTCAATTAGTTAGTCACGCAACTGTTTTATATATATAAGATACATATACGGCGCAAAACACGCCACATAAGCTCAAACATAAGCACAATTTTTAAATGGAGATGAAAAGAGAAAATGCTGCTTAATGAATGAACTTTCATAAAAGTTTTCATCTTGAATGTTTTATTTTAACAAAATTATTTGTCACAAGTTTTACTCTGAAAAATATAGCGAACGTAAAAGAGGTGAATTTTTAGTACTTACACTACAATAAACTTAATTAAAATATGAATATTAAAATGTTATGAAACGTTATTCAAGTGTCATGAGTTTACGTGTTCATTGCAACAGGCTTTAAAATTTTAATGGAATTGCATGAGAAGAAGATTGAATATACGCGTAAAGTTCCAGTGGGTGTATAAAACAGTTAAATAAGTGTCAAAGCTTCCAACCCTAGGAACGTTTGCTACAACGGCTACAACGATGTCGTAGTGTCGTAGCATCGTAGCGTCGTAGCGCGGACGAGGGCATCGAGCAAATGAAAACATAGATAAAATCGAGCACTGGTTCCCGTGTGACGTGCTCACGTAAATACTTGTAAAAGCACTTCAAACACAATCTCACACTGTACTGAAACACAATGTAAAACGTGATAATAGGTATATTATTATAGTTTAAAATACACCTACATATAAAAGATTACACGTCATAACTTTAAAACAGAACACATTAGTAATGATGTGTGATGCCCATTACTAATATTCCTGTTAACTTTGCCAATTACGTTAAGTGCGCTTATGCCTGGAGTGGTTTCACTTTACTACACTTTAATAGCATAGGATTTCAACTACGAAAATGCCGTTGAATATTTAGGTTATCGGCTTAAATATTTATTAGATAAAAATAAAGAACCAAAATTTAATATTTCTCATTCAAAATACGTAATCTATACTGAAATATAGGAATTTATCATGATATTTTTTCAAATACAGTTCATGGAACGTTATAATAAAATAATTCATAACTTACGAAAGTACACAAAACATAAATCAAACATCAGATTGGGAAAAAATGGGAATAATAAACGTGAATATTTCGCATTTCAAACTTTAGCGGAATATGTTAACTATATGTACACATCATCCTAAGTAGTGTTTTCCAAAATATGTTTTGAATCTAACATGATGACGTTGTTTATATATAATATAATGTTTATATAATTGTACAAGAAACTTGTGCCGACCCTTCACAACCCATCCAGTGTGTGCAAGCTTACAGTCCTAATCTATAATAATTGGTAATCAATAGGTGATTGCAGTTTAAGTACATGGAGGTGTCAATGAGCGAGGAAGCGACATGGCGGGCGCGTTGACAAACAGCGGCTCGAGCGCTCAGTGGCTCGAGTGTCGAGCCGAGCCCCTTATACCGCGTGTGTGTACATTATTAATCATAATAATGGCACCTACTCCTCAACGGGCGGCTTAATTTAATTAATTAAGCAGTACTAAATATTGTAGACGCACAGCTAACCGAGGACGATGAAATGTTAACAATGTTATTGTTCTAGTGGATTAAATCCCACAGTGGCGGATGGCTCTAATATTAATTTGAATGTTTGGGTAAAATCCTCAGACAAGGTCGTTGGCGTTACGATGTATTAATTTAACGGAGCGCAAAGTTTATCCAGAGTGAGACCATGAAATTTGATTTGATATATTCTCTAGACAGATTAATTTAAAAGTTTAGGAACCAATTTATATATCGAACTCCTCAACTCGTCGTCGAGTATAATTTAACACTTGAAATACTTTCGACATTTTATTTTTCCAGCTGCTATAAACTTGGAAGGAAAACAAGGAGATTATCGATTGATTCCAAGTATGTTTGGAAAACAAATATTAAGTTTTACAACAAAACTGATTGTAATCAGCCAAGGACTCGAGATATGAGCCTCGCGGAACTTTCCGAGAAATAAGCCTGAAAAGTGAACTCCGCTGTTTAACCTTAATATTTCTACTTCTGTTTCTACGTAGGTTCCTGTGAGATAACATGTTTTCTATTAAAAATATCAGATCATACTATGTATGTTTGTTTAATGTTATTTTAAAACTATAAATGCGCAAAGTGTGCTAGATTATTGTCTGTCATCCTAGCGTTTACGCTACCTTAATTTCCAAGATGGCCTCTTTAATTAATTTAAGATGGGCTTTAACATTTTAACGCTGTAGATGGTTAAAGCGATGATGATGAATATTATACACATATAGGTACTCGTACCGTTCTAAACATCGTTGCGTTTAATAATAACTACCCTTCCGAGATAAACAGAGCTACGGAATCGAGTGTCAGTCATGGACGTGAATGCGTGACACGAGTCACCGTATATCGCTGCGTCTATTATTTTGCTCAAACTTGACAGGTGGTGTGTGTGTGATTTTTACTATTAGCGGAAAAGAAAAATATCGCAAGGAATCTCTAGAGCTTCCTTTTTTATAAAAAAATAGTATATACTTCTGGCAATCTGATAAGATAGATAACATCGCTTACCTCTAGTTACTTTATAAAAATAATTGTAGTGAAGCCATTGATATCGATATACCTAATCTTCATTTAATTTGTCAACCATAAATTTCAACTAATGAACCATTCTATGTTTTTTGGCTCAGATCAGAAATCAAAATTATTTATTTAGGTAGATCTATCATTCAGATACTTATAAATTTTTAAGCTGGTTCGGTAAGTAATTCTATAGAAAAGTTCGACATTCTACCAAGAGACTTTATAACAGAATATATCTAATGGCTTGAAATGCGTTGTTGGTGGGATCGATGGCTCGAGTTATAATCTCATAGGGGACGAATGGGAGCAAACAGCATAGATTGGCGCACGTCCACAGCCTCCCACTTGTAATCTAACTACGATCAACATGGACGATTTTACGCAGTAATGTACGATTCACCACTCTCACCGCTAATTAATGTAGCGTTAAGATATGTGATATTAACCCTTGCGAGTCCACTAACTGTATTAAGTGCTTCATGTATGTGGTTAATTTATTTTGGTATACCTAATATATATATTTCCAAATCAATGTTAAAAATCAATATCATTTCACATACAAAATTAAGTAGTAGTTATTTAGATATTTTTATTTAGTGTGCCTAACAGAAGGATGAGAAATAACAGCGTGGGACATGGCATTCAAAAATAAATTATAATTCCACTACAATTTCCTGCCTTTTCACACCAATGCTATTACTACTATGGAACGATTTCAATCGTTTCATGTCATTTGACGTCGACGTCTCCCATATATCTCTTTGTTCACCACCAAACGTGTCTGCCGCAGTGACAAATTCACGAAACGAAATAATAAGAATCATCTTCCTACTGACATCACGTTACAGTACGAGAGCTAAATGTCATCTTTAAACAGTAGCGTGTGTTTTCGTGTTCATGAAATAGCTTAATAGAGGATGGGCCATGTTGGATAACAAACAAAATTGTTGTGTAAACACGGCGCCGGTCGGTGAAGACGAGGCGGTGTTTCGTATGCGAGGTGCGAGACTCGTTACCGGGATGTGCGCCCGCGGGGCATTGCGAGGTCTCAATTATCTTTAACTTCATTGCTCAGATTCCGTCATGAGCATGTGCTCTAGCTTGTCACGAAGTATATGTGTTGCATACAAGTCTGTTTGTGTAATTAATTTGGTTTCCCCAATGGTTGTAATTCCGCCGCTCGACACAACACAATTTTATTCTTCTGTCGACAAATATATTAAGACTAGTGCTGCTTTGTGAAACTACGGCGGAATATAACAGCGAGAACAACGATAAATAACTATTTTTGTAATATAATGCTAACAATTATTTCTTACCATTTCTTTTAATATTATAAGAAACAAGCTAGCCAGCCCAGGAAATGTAGCGAACTTTATAAAAGAATAAATAAATAATTTGAATGAGTAAGAGGTACCTACTGTTTCTTTTTATTAGTAGAGTCTTTATATCACTTTACGTGACTATGGAAGCCTCATAGGTACCGAATAGAAATCATATATTTTAATACCGTTTCTGAGAATACTTTTCATACATATTATGTACCATCCTCAGATCACAGACTGTGATCTGAGGTACTTTTCGTGTTCAATGTTTGATTTTATTGATTTTATTTTTGATATAAGTATAATACCTACCGCCAGCATAAAAAATTGATGAATTCGGTCTATAATGTTTTTGTCAACATGTTTAACATGAACTTGGTATCGAGTTTGGTATCGAGCTAACAATATCAACAAATAATTCAAGCGTAAGTTATGTTGTTACTATAAGTTTCGGTTTAACTTAGTCCGGAGCATGTTTAGCCTGATTGGAAAGTCGAGTTGATGCGATTAAAAGTTTATTGAATAACGTAGCTAACAACGTTTCCAGCAGCTGCAACGCCGCGGTTTCGCTGGAACTTAGACTTGCAGTTTGACCTTATATCAATTACTCAGTAATGGTGGGAACCGTTAACATTTTTATCAAGTACAAAGTATTTCTGCGGTCGGTAACAGACATCGCAATAACACAATTGCTGTTTATTCTTCATAATCAGGTTCAATGTTTCAAATATAAACACAATCACGACACGTATATCAACACAAAAACATTCAACCAGGGCGGGATGCGTTGTGTTCATTCGGAACGATCGCCTAACGAGCGCGGAACGCGTGTGTACTCCTACAATAATGAAGCAGAAGTAATTTCTTAATAATTGTTGGTGAGAAAGAGCCGAGGAAGTTGTCGGCTGGCGAAACTTCAAAGAAATTAATGAGTGTTAGGAACTCGCGACGTGCTACCGCCGACTTGATCAGTTTGGACGCCAGCCGGAACAAAGTTGCCGCAAGAGCTTTAAGAAATTTCCTGCTAATTGCAGAAGGACCTCAATTGCTATTTCAAATGCCTTATCAAACGATTCAAATTTTATTCAAAACAGCGAATAAATTTGCGGTCACTTGGGGCTTTACTATCTGAACTTATGAATTATTAAACACAATTATTGTGACTGGAACTTCGTTTTAAGTAAATTTCATAGAGCCTCAATAAGGTCATTTAGAAAATGTTGGTACGTACTTATATATCTGTTGTTTTCGATGCCATCATCACCCTTTCCTGACAGCCATAGCAAGAAAATGATGATGAAATTCATGCAATATACCTATGAAATAAAAACCTACTGCCTACAGAAATGTTGATAATTATTATCATCATTTTATACAATAAACGTTTTATAATAAAAAGCTCTCTTCATTAAACTAGAACAGAACTGACTTACTAGTTGTGCATGTAATGTTGGCGCCGGAGCAAAACCCATTATTACAGTAATGTTTCAAGTTATATTATTTAAATTGATCGTATCGTTTTTTTGTTTACATTTTACAGTTCTTGATATTGTAATTCTATTCTTCTCCATTAATTCCTTCTCTTCTTTATACTTCATGGCTTTTTTTTAATTATAGTGACTTTTTAAAGGTTGCTAAACAACAACTAGTATGTACAATTGTACATTGTCATAAAACACGGCTTTCTCTTGTTCATTTTTGTATTGTTCCACAAAAACAAGAAGCATTGTGTTGTTCCTGTTGCTTGTGGAATAAACTGATTCCTCTTACATTATAACTTTTGCAACTACGTCGGGATTAGTTACTCGTGTAAACCGAATTCTTAGTTTTGCCTTTAAAATACGAACGGAATATGTTTCAGCTTATAATAATGAAAACTAGTTTTGTAGAAAATTATGTACATTATTATGTTTGGTCTTTTAAAATGTTATGTTTAAAATTAAAAGTATAATAGTCAGCTCCTAAAAATAAATAATTTGGAGACTTTGGAAATAGTGGAAAACTAAATCCCTATTGATTTTACAAATACAATAGAAAAAATATTTTTTACGAAAGAACAACTAAAATAAAATAAAAAATATTACCTATTTGAAAATATTATTGGATTATATTTTTATATTCGATTCCAAATCTCCATTTAGAATCGTAGATGAAACCTTATAAAATCTCCATACGTTTGATTTGATTCTTACAATAGATATATGCGAACAATACCCGAACAATGGCAGCTGTCTTTTTGTCTTTACAACGGCCCTGCTTTTTCAGATCACATGGCAACAGAAGTCCTATTGAAATGATTTTATCGTCTTGTCCCGTAGTCCTATCCACTCATTGTTATTACTCGGAAATTACATCTACTTTCAAACAAACAAACATTCACTTCACATCTTTACTATTTTCGATTGAATGTGTTCCAATATCTTTCTCTTAATTAGATGAGTAGAACCTATTTATTTAGAACCTATAAGTGATATGCAATGACGATGCCCGTATCCTAAAAACATTGAACTGATTTTGAATGAAATCTAAAGAAAAGAGGAGCGTAGTTTTCCACATTTGACAAGTTCTAGATACGTCAGCATCAAAATCAAAAATGTTTTATTGCGTTATTACACGTTGTACATTATACAGTAGGTGGCGTCTCCTTTTAAGCATATATGCCTGTGCCAGGAGGCGCCGCTCTTTTATATCTTAAAATTAGTGTAACATGCTTCCAAACAAAAGTTTATGAATTTTTATTTATTATCATTAGTCTGTTGATGTATGTGAATTAGCGTGTGTGTGTGTGTGTGTGTGTGTGTGTGTGTGTTTGAGTGTGTGTTTGTGTATGTGTATATATGTGTGTGTGTGCGCGCTTGAGTGTGTGTTTGTGTGTGTAAATGTGTGTGATTGTTTTATATGGAAACGGTTTTACCTTATATTTAATAGAAGATTCTCTACTTCATCGTAACGTAACTTGTTTATCCACTTAATCAGCAACAATTTGCATTCTTTAAACGGTTTAGTATGTATATCTATATGTTTATTTATTTTATTATATAAGAAAGACAAGCGTTTGTCGTACTGGATATTTGCAAATTCTGTTTTTACAAGAGGGCTGGAAGCAATATTTTGTTTCCTTCTTCTAACTAATACATTAGGATCTAAGGGTAGGGTTTTATATTTTTTTAATACCTACTATGTGTATAATATATAATTTTCGGACTGGTAATAAATTACTTATTTGGTATAGCTCATAGGTGGGAAAGGTCCTTTTTTTCAAGTACATTACTTTTATTAATGTCCGTTGCGCTCTTTCAACATCAAGGAAACGTGTTTTACGCGCGCCCCCCCCAAATGGAGATACAATATATTATTACAGATTGAACTAGCGAGATATACACTTCATTTAGAAGATTTTTCGCTAAGCTACTCCTTGGGACTATGTGTCGTAATGATTTAAAAATCCAAATAAATTTTCGTATTTTCGCAGTAATTTGTTCAATTTGAGGATACCAGGACAGGGTTTGGTCCAATATTATACCTAAGTACTTGACGTGGTTAACTTTACTGATGGTTGGACAGTTGCAGTCGTAATCAACCGTCCTCCTACACTCATATTGTATTTTAATGTTGAAATTAGGTTCTGATTGGACATTTTTATATATTGAGAAGCAGATATAATTAGTTTTGCTCATGTTTAACGCATCTCCACGAAGCATACAGCAAAAAGGTATTGGATTTATGTATTGCAGTAGCGCACGAATAGAAAGTATAGTCGTCGCTTAAACTTGGACCTCAATTATTGTTATTTAATTTATATTGAATATTGTATACAAAAATATGATGATATCTAAAAAATTATAATGTTAACTGTATTTTTTTGAAATTTATACCTATAGAACTTCGCTTTATATTTTGGGTGAAACTGCAGGCCTAGTACTGTATGGACCTACAGCTGTAGACCGACACAGTGCCAAGGCCAAGTACAAGTACAGTGCAAGGACTCAGATTTATGAACTTTTATATTCGAGATTAGGCAAAATCCGTGATCTTGACACGGCAGTGTGTGCCAGGCTGCCTGTTACGTTTGTTCTGCCTAACCTTTTCTAAACTAAGTCGAGGTCAGCTTCCAGTCTAACCAGATGTGGCTGAATACCAGTATTTTACACGGAGCGACTGCCATCAGACCTCCGCAACCCAGTTTATATGTTTACGAGTTGATATATTTATATCTGCCTATGTAAAATCCACTTTTTAAGCCTTAACACATAAAACTTTCAATCACGCATGAGTAGAAAATGTGAGGGAGCGGCTCCATGGTGCAGGTCCATTAAGGCAGCATACAAACTGCCCTCGGCGGGGCAATGCCGTGATTAACGTAATGCGATTGCGGCCGGCCCGGCTGAGCCGCTTCAGGCCGCTATGATTTCAAGCACGTGCTATTGATTATTGTCGCTACAACAGAAACAAACGTAATGCCTAATTGACGGACGTTGCTTTGTTGCAGATTTGAGATGTGGTGGGAAATATTATAGTTTCTAAGTGAAACTTAATCACGTAAAAGTTAGTCGAATGTTGTGAGTGTCTTGAATGTACAGTGGAGGAATGAAAAGATTCGTCAATTTTCAAATTCATTCCTTTCCCACATCGTGGGTACATGTTACCTGTTCACACTGTTGAACGGAACACACCAATGCATGAAAAATTATGTTAACTATTTGGTAGCAAAGATCACAATTCCCTTTAGCCTCCATATGGCGTAGTAGTGTCTTTGATTTTATTTAAGAAGTTTTGCTGTAAAAACCATGACATCAATCAAAGCGATGTTAAATAATTTAACATTATTAGTGTCTGTCACCATGTCACCATTTTTAATTATTTTAATATCTTGTCAAAAAATTACTTGTCATTTCTATAATGTTGGCAATACATAGTCGGTAAAATACCTATAGTTCGTTTGTTGCACTGTGCAAGCAAAAATACACCTTTTAATTTCCGTACTGTACTATGGACTCATCATCGCCATAACATCCATAAACGTGTCAATAACTGCTAAGGAAGGTCATGCGAGTATGTTCACATAATTACCGGGCTTGGCGAACGCACTGATGATCGCCGTACTTTGCCAATAAGTGCTCGATTTCTCCAAATTCGTTTGTAATCCATGTCAAACTTGGAGAATTGTTGGTTGTCCATTCATTATTAAATAATAAGCATAAGTATACAACATATAACGTAATTAACGCACACCCTTAAACACCCCAATTAGAATATTATGTTATAATCATAATACATACCACTGAAATTGTAGTTTAACATGTAGGTATATGCATTGTTATATACTAAATTAACGTTCTTGAAATAAGGTTTATTTTTCTTTATTTTGTATTGAATGACGGAATTTGTATTAATACAAATAAAAATGCACTTTTATCAGTCTTTTTGCCTTGATTTACGGTCCATTTCAGTTTGTTTTGACTGTACAGGGGTAATGTGACTAATTTCCGTAGGTAGTTTTAATTATTTTTGGGATAAAAAATTACCTATATTAAAAATGATAAAAATCGATTCAGTAAACGATTCTGAACAAACTGCGTTCAGGATGTGCGTTATAGTACATTATGATATAAGTGTGCTATGTTGGTCATTACGGTCGAGGCGGTATTGGGCGCGCGAGCCGCAGGCGAGTGCGATAAGTGAGCCGAGACTGTAATGATCAATGCACACGCATATCATACGACGTTTTTCAACACACTTGCGAGGAAAAAAACAGACTTGTATTGTTATTAACTTTTAATTATTGAAACAATTAGTAAAGTACATTTCTCAAAATGATACCGAACATTGTTGGCATTTTTACAGTTTGTGTTATGGTATTGGTATATCAATATAATTTTTGGTCTTAACTGTGCTTTTTAACATGGAATAGATACACCAAAGCGAGCTGGGCTTATATTTATTTGCCAGTTCATTGAAGTAAGCCAAAAATACGTTGTCAGAAAATGACTGGGAATTTTTGCTGATTTTCCATTGTATGAAAGTTTCGTAAGCCGCTAGGTATTTCTCTCTAGATTTTGATGGCAACAGGCTATTACATGCGCTTTGTGCTTCGATTAGTATTTCCGGCGCCGTCAAATGTACGTATTATATACTTAAAGTCGACGTTTTTGATAATAATCAACCACACAGCGAAAACGTTAACAAATATTTATGGAAAATTGCGTGCAAGTTTCTTGAGTTTCTTTTTCTTTTCACGCCGCGGCGCGCCAGCACGCAGCGCGTAGTTTGGAGCAAGGGCACGAACAATATACAGCCAATATTAAAAATATAATACAGCGAATATTTTCGTATTTATAGCATAACTTATTGTGAATTATGAATAATTTGATAAAATTAAATGATTATTATCATATTTTAACTAACACAGTTTATTTATTCTTTTTTTTTACAGATAAGTGTACTATTATTTAGGCATAAAAAGTCTTTGCTGCCGAAATCTGTAACAGATCTTTCCGAGGGAAAATTCAAATCCCATATTAAATGTGTCCTCACTCAAAAAGCATACTACAAGACTAAGGACTACGTTGACGACAAGGATGTTTGGCATTAGTTCTTGCACATGTGGCTTCCCTGGAACCTCATTAACAACATATGTGTATGTCTATTAACTATCCTCAATTATGATTATTTATTTTATTTTTTTATTTGTATCATTACTCTCAAGATATCTTTATCTTATTTTACAATGATTTTTTAGCTAAGTTTTGATGACATTTAATTATGTCAATTGTTTTATATAGTTTAGCTTCCTTTTCACTTTTGTAAATGTGAGAACTTTGTGGACCTGCATCTATAAATTTGTAAATTACTGTTATTCATACAGTTTTTATTTTATTTGTTACTTTTTGTACTACATTACTCATTGGTCTGTGGTCAGGACTCCTTTGTCCTCTCACTATCCTAAATCATTGTACTCTGTAATTGTCAAAGATATTATTTTTAAAAGAGTAACCATAGAGTTTCTTGTCGGCTCTTCTCCATAGGAAACAACTAATTGGAACCGTGCATCTAAATTCGAATTTTCATAAGCACCTGTATTGGTTTATGTGAAATAAAAATGTTTGATTTGATTTGATTGATTTGCTAAGACTGAAAAAAAATATTTAATTTAAATTCGTAGACATATCATTAATCTGTGGTACATTTTACCGGACTAGTCCGTAAAAAGCTACATTACGGACCTAAAAGCGGTCCAATAAGAGCCACTTTATGAGCAAGTGTGTTGAAAATTATGTTACATATTGTATATGATTCGTGTCGTTGTTCAAAATATGGCGAATTTCTCTTTTACACACATATTAAATATCACCCTTTATAAGCGAATTTTCGTAGCAGCTGCTATAACGGCATTTGTAGATTTGACTGATTTCAATTAATCTCCTTATCCCTTAATCGCCTCTTGAGCACCTACGGATAAGGTTACTTTAGGTACCTACATAATCTAAGCTTGGACACATGGTTATGTTTCAAGGTTTAATGTAAACTTCCGTGTTTTGCTAAAAAATATGTTCTAATAAAAATTCAATAATACTTGCACTTACAACGTGGTCTAATTCATGTTCACTTCTCTTCTAGTTACGTACATTCAAAACTTGTTCTAAAATTATATTACTGAAAATTGAGGCATTAACAATTCAGACAAATTATGGCCGTTTATAACTCTGTTCAAAAGTTATCATTACCAACTTAGTAAGAACAACCACACAGTCGTTTAAATCACAACAAATTGGCCGATGTTTAGATTTTACGAATGTTTCGGTCGAATTCTACTGGACACAATTTGTTAGAGCTTTCAAAACACAACGTTTAATTTAGAATTTATGAAATCCTATTACGCGAATCGATAAATTGTTTTCATGGTTGCATTCACTGCTGTTTCATGTAACCACTATCGATTTTTAAATGTTGTTATAAAGCAATATTGTCTCGAGAAATTCGACCGCGCGCTAACACGTCTCTCTGATAGTAAATGGAATAAGTAAGCACACGAGCGAGATTTCCTCGTCTCGGAAACTAAAGCAAAACTTAATGCTGAAAGCTAAAACTGCAGACGGAAATGCACTCGCTGCCAACTCCAAACAAGAATGTTATTAACAAATTAATAATGAGGCTTGCGCACAAATTCTGCGTGTCAGCATACTTAATGTGGACTTGTATATAGTTAGTGAGACCTGAAATGCTGCTCTAAATGTTACTTAATAATGACTTTCCTTGCCCCCGGACTTTGCTAACGAACCCTCATGAAATAGGGAAAATGTTTTCCTTTTTTTGCTCTGTGTATCATGGACGTGTGATGACGTGTCTATGATTGATTTAGGTATGATAGCACAACCCTACGTTGTATATTCTTCACCCATGAACCATCCAAGTAATTAATAATCCATCAGTTGCTGACCAATATACTCTGTACGGAATTTGAGAATTTAAATTCTTTTAAAATCCATATACTACGCTCTGAAATGGCGCATAAGCATAAATTCAATTTTTTTCGATTAATAACTAACAGCGTAGTAGTTGCCATAACAATTATGAAATCAACTTTATATTTATGAAATGTAAATGAATACACGTTACGTATACGTTACTCTTGGCACTATCCAATGACATAGTGTCTGAATGAAAGCATAACCTAATACGTAGTATTCCGATTGATTATGTATCATAATTTCATTAGTCCTAAACACTGCTATCCAGATCGAAATCTGAATCAGAGCACCCCAACTCCACGCGATACGACTTGGTAACCCTAGAATAACCCTGGGGTAGAAGGAGGACCTATGTGGAACTAGCGCTCGAAGCCGAAGTGTAGCGAGTGGGAAGAGATGACGAGCGAAGCGAGCCGCCTAATTCTCGAGTGTAGCAGCAGTATATAGGTACAAGTGGATAATATTATATTATAGACGAATTCATCGCAGTCTCTACAATTAACAGTAGATCACCCAGACGGCTTAAGAAAAGCCCACGCAAGCGCTTGCCATTTGTTGAAATTAATTAATTGCAAAAAAATTAAATATCAGGTTATGGGCTATATAATATGTCCGAAAGTATATAGAAAAGTAATTCGATACTGAAGTGCTGCGATTAGATTCAAATTAGAAAACCTCGCAACCGGCCATTACCGGCGTTGTCGTTCTTCTCTTTCAGCATAGTTTTGACGAAAAATACATTAAAAATGGTATCACAAATATAACGATTGAGAAGTTAACTTGAAGAGAAAATTACCAAAGTTGGAAATTTGCCGTAAAAATTATTTAGGTTATTATACTGCTTTTCCAGTTTCTGCTGAGTTGGAAGGAAACTGCTGGTATGTTAATTCCGGAGCATCATTGCATATATGCAATAATCGGAATTGGATGTATGATGTTTCTCCATCTACAATCAATATCTACAAAGTTGCAGACAATAAAATAGTAGCAGTAAAAGGCAGTGGCAAGGTGGATTTTCAGATAAGAGATTCAGATGGCATATTACGGATAATACAGATCAGAGATGTTTTATTTGTAATATGCCATCTGAATCTCTTATCTGAAAATCCACCTTGCCACTGCCTTTTACTGCTACTGTTTTATTGTCTGCAAATTTAATGTTGTTGATTGTAGATGGAGAAACATGGTAGCAGAGCGTGGTTTAAAAACACAATTACAAATTCAGCCACAGGGCATTCTATAGATAACAACAGGGTCTTTATTTTATATTTTCGTCTAATATTAGGTAAAGGTAACTAATTGCTATATTGTTAAGGCTAATAACACAATGGTAAGTATTATTAGTTTCACGAAAAATCTTTTGTGTTTGGTTTCTGCTAACCACAAATTACGTTACATAAAATAACCTCCTTGTTATAATAATATATTACCTGCATATTAGCCTGTAGGTGATTTCTCCTTTGTAATTATAAACTGGTAAGTGTAATGAAGAGAAACCCGAACGCCGTAACAAGGAAATTAAATTTCGTCAAAGGAACGCCTCAAGTCTCGACCAGACCTCTAGGAAAATTAATGATTATTGGTTAGAGGAGGGAAACCCGGTAGCGGTGGCGGCGGTGGCGAGCGAGGCTGGACTTTGAGAAAACTAATGCTGCCAGCAACGGACTGGCTAGCTTGAATATCAGACAGCTTTTTTATAAATGTCATAAAGTTTCTTGACTAATGTTCCCACTGATGGAAATTTTAACACTTTGAGGTGGGCTGAATATACTTGGACATACATCGATGTTATTGGTGATGTTCTTCACAAAGGACAGGTGCGTAGTACTCTCAACTGACGTGCGTATATGACAAGATGTATGAATGTGGATGAAGCGAAAGGGATATGTAAGGATCGTAGCATGTGGCGTTCTATAGTTTCTACCTACCCACATGGGAAAAAGGCGTGAGTTTACGTATGTATACATATATGAATATACTTATCGCGGGCTACTGACCATATAGAACATATCAAATACCAAATGTTATGTGCCTGTTTATTATCTTTGATTAATTTTATTTTGTTTAAAAGAACGTTCTACTTTGATAATATGTTTTTGGTTATAAACTAATTGCAGAACTATGAAAATAAAAATATTTTTTGTAAAATTAAAAACCAAAATACAACTCTTGACAATTTTGTCCTATCTTTTTGTCCAAGCCTCGCTCAAAAGCTATAGGACGAATTTTAATAAGACTTTAATTGCTGCAGTACTTAAGAGCTTCGCAACTAAATGGAATATTATATTTAAATATAAGCCGGTTATTTCCGTAGAAGACTGGACAATAAACTTTTGCAGCATTCTCAAAGTCCTAACGAGTAAGTACCTTTGAGAAACACTGTTAGTAACTATAAGAGTCCTCAACGTAATAATATGCTTACACATACAGTTTTTTCTTCTTACTGGTCCTAGGATTTCTCGGCTTATTGCCAAAGGTTTTCTGTCTGTTTAATTACTTGGTGTGCTCATTAGCTACCACAAGCTTCATTCTATATCGTATAGTAAGCTTTAAACTTAATGTGGAGCGATTGCCGGCTCTAGAACGTATAGGAAATCGATGTTGTTTCTGAAACACCTGAAATAATCTCTTAGTAGTTTCGTACGATACCCCGATACCCCCGAGGGAGTATATTGAGTTGCCTATGCTTAGAAGAAAACCACAATAACAGTTTATAATGTTACTCTACAAATAATATAGTACAACGCATGTACGAAATTTTTAACGAGTAATTTTAATTAAACCCATTATAACAAAAAACAAAATGGAATAACTGCCTCGTTGGTCTAGTGGTGGCAAGCGCGAGTGCTGATCGTAAGGTTCTGGGTTCGATCCCCAGGTCGGGCAAAGTGTTATTGGGCTTTTCCGTGTGGAATTCCTCAGTAGCAGCCTGGAATAATCCAAATTTGTGCCCGGTTGATGGCAATAGGCTCGCCCCCTATTACAAGGGACTTAAACATAACGGCGAAATGAGGGTGTTACCATACACCTCTTCCTAATCCTTCGGGGAATACAGGCGCCATGTTATGTTAACCCTAAAGAGAATCCAAGTTGGAGTAATTGATACTATACCGATTAGTAGGATTGCTGGTTATTACATTACGAATGTTTTTCTGCCTCTCAACTAAATTATTCAGCCTATATCAAACGAAAAATAGTAGATTGTATCATAAGGGAGCAAAATAATATTTTTACGGCGAGGGCGCTTTTTTGAATCCAGAGCGAAGTGAGGGATTCTAGAGTAGAATTCCGAGCGCAGCGAGGGATTCTTTAGTAGAATCCTGAACGTAGTGAGGGATTCAAAGTACGTCGCCAGAGCCAAAAATATATTTTGCGCCCGAGTGATACACTCTACTTTTCATCACCCACTATGAGAAAATAAAAGGCGCCTCATATTTTATTGGAATATTGTTATTTAATAAAACATAGAGTAACAACTAGATTGAAATTAAATAGTATCTAATAGTTCGCGCGTTTTTAATTTGATTTCTTTTTTTTTATTCAGCCGGCGGCGCGACTATTGGCCGTCGTACCAGCCAGTCTTTATTCAAACAATATTTGCGTTCGATTTCTTTGGCACTGAACACTAAGATGTTCCAAATTCAAAAAGTGCGCGGCAGAGATAATTGCGGCGCACTTATAAAGAGGATTAAAAACTCATTACTGCCCGCTAAACGTTTCTTATAGAAAACACCACCTTTGGGTGCACTTAAAGGCGAACCAAGTCGTCCTTTTCGAATAGATGGGATGAAAAAATCATTTCTATTCTATGGATAATTCCTCTGTACGTTAATACTCAGAAATTAAGTGCGTTATCGTATCGCTGTAATTCTAATCGGAGAAGTCCATTTCTATCTGCTTACCTTATAAATGACACATTACTTAGATAATTTAATTATTAATTTCCCTATATTTCCATTTTTTTTGTCTGCCTTATCACCCAACTGTGCTGCTGTACCTAGCTCTGTGTTATATTTCTTTCAACAGCACTGCAAGATCATCTAAAATAATCCAGCTCTATTCTATAGATGAATTCTCTGTTGAAATTTCTAAAGACACTAACTCATTAACCAGTTGCTTTACCATGAATTTTATACGAAGCATAATATCGCTATAAGTCTAAGCATGTTCACAATTCATTACATTGTTCACGCTGCCGCCGACGCGCTTGGCTGTCGGTGGCGAGCTATTCCGCTGAGCCGAGCTGGGGAACAGCCCGCCTGCTTAATTGGGAGCGCTTTACAACTCCTATCCAATGCTCTGGGTTAGCTTTCAATTTAGATGTTCACTTGTAAACGCTACTTCACTTTAATACTTGATGGTAATGGTAATTTTCAGTTCAATTAGCGTGTATTGAATGGAATTTCACCAACATTCGTCAAAATGTGGGCTTTTATGACATGCATGTGTTTGTCATAAGCAAAATATGTGGCAGAAAATGATATATTAGTATCAATGACATGTTTAGCAGTCATATTTTGGATTCTCTACTGCTATTTGGTATCTCAATCATTTTATAACACATATTTTTATCGATCATACTCAACATTGTCACAGCGCATTCGATATCTTGAATAACACGATTATGCAAACTATAAACACTATAGCCAATTAACTACTTATCCTATTTCATTGTTTTATTTAAAATAGCTTTCTTTGTTTCTAATAATAAATGTGTAAAAAAATAGCGATCAGAATAAACCCATTTATTTTAATAGAGTCGAAAATTGCCCACGCTTTTACCCCACTCAACAGAAGTTCCGCATATGATGTTATCAGATGATTAGATAATAAACACAATATCCTTTAAACATATTACTTCTAGTATATAAGAAGTTTTTCATTTGATAAGATTTGTGAAAATTCAGTTTATAATGCACTATCTCATAAGACCGGCCTATCTGAACTTCTCAATCTCAACACAAGAAGTGGTACATACCGGTCAATCACCTCTATTGTGAGCATCTAATTGATAGATATTTTTCAAGCTTCTGATTGCCTGTTACGTTATCAGGAGACCAATTCTACTAACAAAATTGACAAATCGCTATCGAACTGCAGCTTAACTACAGCCGTTTGAGCGTTATGTTTATAAAGAAAACCTGCCGTGGCAGAGCTGTTTAAAATTGCGATTGAAAAAAAAAATGTTTGTAGAAATCGATCGGATCGTTCTTCGTGCGGCACTCATAAACCACGTGCACCTCACCATAACGTGACGTGGATATCAAAGTAAAATTGAAGAAATAACAGTAGATTTATGCATAAGCCAGTCTAACAATAATGCAATCCAAAGAATATCAAACTAATAAATAAAGCGGGCGCAGGTTTAGCTTTTGAGACTATTGTAAAAGCAACCAGAGCCGTTTGCTAAACTTATTTGATCTGCAGGGGTCTGAACTGCAAACACGTGTTTCGCAATTTCTGGCTTCGGGGACATTTTCAGTGAATTTAGCGTTTTGTTAGTTTTTATACGTATAGTTTCTCCTATAAATTTTATCTGGTATTATTTAATGTTATGGTCAATGGGGTAAGTATCATGTTTTGTTATTTATGTAGAAAACAGAATTTAATAAATTTTCGCTCGCAGGTTCGCTGTAATTGCATTAATATTTATCATAACATAACATCACGCCTGTATTCCTCGAAGGGTTGGGCAGAGGTGTATAATAACACCCTCATTTCGCCGTTATGTTTAAGTCTCATGTAATAGGGGGCGAGTCTATTCGCATCAACCGGGAACATAAATCGAGTTGCTACTGAGGAATCAGCAGTCGCGCTTGCTACCACAAGACCAATGACGCAGTTATTTATCAATAATGCATTATAGTGTAACCGTAAAGTCATTTTATTATCTACTGCTTATTTTCGCCTAATCTAACATATTTTACTTTAGAATACGTAACTAGATAACTACTATACCTATATAAATTTCCGAAAGGAATGAGCAAAAGCGTTAGCAAAACTAATCCTAACTACATTTCAATTTTAATTAGGATAAGCATACTACGCACTTTCATTGCAAAATTTATAAAAACGAACATTGCAGTAAAACATCCAGGTAATTACATTTTAACGTGCAACTTTTACCGGTAAAAACCTAATTGCAAGCACGCGTTGCTTGAAAGCCACAAGCGACATTTAGAATGGGAGCTGCTAAAACAATCTGCAATAAGCGGCCGTCGTGGTCTGTTGTGGTCGACAAAACAAAGCATTGTTGTGTTGGCGTGTCGCATTGTCGCCGGCGACACTCACGCGTTCGCCACACAACGCCACTTAATTTTAAGAAGCCTTTATTGTCACATTTATTTTTATTCCAACTGTACTAGACAGATGTCGCCTGCAAGATTTTTACGCCGTACCTAGATTATACGATGTCATATTTATGTTTATATTATACTAGATGCCTAGGTTCCACCACTTACCAGTAATATTTTTGCATTGCTACTTCGGTCGCTGTTGTAATTGATCATTTTTGGCAGTGTATAGAACATTATACACCTATAGTATACAGGGTGTAAACGAAACCATGTAATTCCTTCAAACCTCGTGATGTACTGCTGTACACAGGATTGGGATATAGCAACTCTGCGTGCTATTTCTCTCGTGGTGTATCCTTCTTCCCTCAAAGTTACTATTCTTGCTCGTAAAACTTCTGATAATCCTCTTGGCATTTTTCAATCACAACTCTCCGCGAAATCTATTTTAAATCCGTTAAAATTGACTAAATCAGATTTCTGAATGAGCGTAAGCTAGGACTGAAAGTATTTTTATATGGAAAAACAATTGAACTGGTTTATAGTTTTATATTCGAAATCTATATTTTTAAATAAAGAATCTAAAAAGAAGAAGAAATCATAATATAATCTACTGTAACAAAAAAAAAACGATTTTTCAAAGTGACCGCAAACTTTTTTTGATGCGTGTACTTACCTACTCCTTAAAATCTTTACGACGCGTTTGGTGTAGTGGCTGAGTGATTGGCTTCTGCGCTACGGGTCGTGGGTTTGATTCCCGCACGGATCAAACAATTGTATGGCCTACAAATAGTTGTACTGGGTCTGGGAATTTGTGCGTGTGAAGATGTGTGTCTGTAAACACACCCACGTTACAAGAAAAATCCTAGTGAGGAGCAAAGTTTATATGAAAAAATAAATCGCCAAGGGTTTTTTTTTTAATCTTATATTTTAATAATATGTATGGGTTATGAACATACTTAATTATAATCTGAATAAAGTGTTAATAATAACATTTACTAACTGTTTATAAGTACCATGATTAAGAACTGTAAAAATTCGCAAAAAGTGTAACTTTTATTTAGGTATATCTACTTGTTTATCGAGGCCAACAGTGTATAATATATTCCAAATATATGCAAGTCTAAATCAAAGAAAGGTACTATTTATCGCATTAGCACAACCTATTCTTTTTTGAATATATTTTTCCAAAAATATTATTTTGCCATATAAATGTAAGATAGCAATTTTTCAAAACCTTCTTTTGCGGGTTTGGTTTTAAAAATCCAGGCAATTTTGGTAAACTTTGTTATTATCTACGATAGAAAATAAATAATTGCAACTTGTAGTTTTAAATTCCTAGAGGAAAAATAAAATTTCCCGGAAGTTTTAACACATGACCCACCTGAATAAAAATACTCCAACAGAATCTACCTAAAAGACGAGCTTTTTAAACAAGTAATTTAATCTCCGTATGAAGTGGAGTAGATACTAAAACTCCTTTGTGAATGTGTAAACATTTACACAAATTGGAGATCTAATGGAATTTCAGATTGATTGGGTGGAATATTTCATGAAACTGCTGAGAGCAGATTGGGATACCTTTTCATGCTAAAGGACACCTTAGAATTTAGATTTAATTATGTATGGGTGCATGCGACCGTAGTAGTACGACTTCCGGATAGCAGAAATTAACCTACTTCCATTAGTCGTGCTTATAAGGGCGCAGAGAAACCTATCAAACGATAGCCACAAGGAAACCTATCAAAAGAAATACATTGTAGAATAACGTCTATACTTTGAAATAAAAAGATTATTTATCGAATATTTTATCGTCCAACTAGTTCAACACTCCGCCTGGAAGCAATTTTAACAAGCTGATCAAAAAGCAATTTATGCTTTATTGTTTCAATTTTAGAAATAGCTTAACATAAATTCTTTTTGCAAACCTCTTCACCTGTTTAAAAACTCTTTGAAAAAAGCGATGACTTTCCTCAATAATTCCTAATGCCAAAAGAGGATCGGGTACGTGCTATAAGGTTTGTATTACCCCATTGATATTTTCAATGGGAAATAACCTAGTTTCGGGAATAACAGGCACATAACAGTGTCTTATACTGATGGGGTTCAATATGGGGGCAATGTATTTTTTCTAAAGCTTTAACAGGCAAGCTATGTGCGATGGCCAGTAAAAGAATGTTTTATTACCTCCGCTCATAGGTAAGTAAATATGTGCTCAAAGTATTAAGAGAGAACTTGAGGGAAACTTTTTTAATTCAAGCGAAGACAATAAACCTACGAAGTTGGCCGTAGCTTGGTCGGAATCAGTGCTGCACGCCGCTCTTCAAAACATTATTTAAAAACTACTGCAATTTTATAATAATTGCGTTTGTCGAAATTTATTTCATATTTTACTTGTTTTTGTTTTATGAAATGGTAATTAACCAACCACAAATAAATACGGCACACCTTTATAATCGAGTTAATCAGCTACTTAAAGAGACTAGTGCCTAAGAGAATTCCTTTAGTTGTTATACTTATCTAACTTACCTAAAGTTTTTATACAGGAACGAATAAATTCTGTTATAGAAAATATTGTATTACCACGAAACTCTAATCTGTTGCAGTATACGTTTCATAGTTTATCGATATATCTACTTAGATATTTCGATAAAAATAACAAATCCTTTTTGCGTCTATTACAAAGTCCATCACAAACTAGGATTTTCTATATACCTCTACATTGGTAGTGGTATATAGCTGAACTAATCCGTAACTGGTATCAGTTGCCGATAAATACAAAAATACGGATTAGTTAAGATTAGTCGTAGTCTGATTTAGTGCTAAACTTTGACAACAGTAAAAGCCAATGGGCGAAGTTTCCGTCTCAACTGATCGTTCGCGCCTGATACAGTACTGTTACCTACACAAAGGAGTAAAAATAGACAATTCGACGCCATGATGGACAAATTGTATTAAAGTTTCTTAAAATAAAACACTAACTTAGCAGTTGCTTTTTCGTTTCCATTATTCTTATCACTCCGTTACTGTGAGAAAGAACAGCGAAGGTGCGTACCAAACTTCCTCCTCGGAGACCCAACTCTGCCCCGTTGCCCAAACGGCTACTAAACTTAATAACATGGCGAGCAGAAAGAGTATATTTTAGTAATTCCGGGTTTACTCTGCAGGATCTAATAGCCACCGAAGGCAATGTTTAAACGCCTTCCTTAGTTCCGTTTCTTTTGTGTAATTACTGTGTGTGCGGGGTTCATATACGTAACAGAAGTAACTGGTAGTGCTATCTGGATGTAAGGCTACGGGTGTGGAATTTAAGTGATCTTATTTGGTGGCCGGCGAGCCGATTCAGGAGCGCCCGTGCGCCCTGCGCGTGTTGCGAATCGACAATTTCCTACCTACCTGCCCGATCTTTTTGCCTAATTATTACTTGGAAGTCTATATTCAGCTCTATTTAATTCTCCAACTTGTACGTTGAGAAAATTTTAATTATTTGTTTCCTGTTAATGTTTGCTGCTGTTTTATTGATTCCTAAACAACATGGGAAATGAATGTACATTATAAACTATTTAATAAAGGTAAGGTTTAAAAAGTACCTTCATCAACAGTTTTTGAATTTCGTTTTATTATACTTACATAAATTCAAAGGTAATTTGAAAACGACTATCAGGTATGTAAAACAAGATATTGTTTACAAATAATATCAGAAACGGGAAATGCCTAAGGACATTCGGAAAATTATGATACAAGGAGGTTTGTACGCAGAGACATTCGATAATATGATTTTGAATACACGGTAATCGTATTTATAACAATACCTGCTTACCTAGTATTGGGTAAACAGAGTTAACAAACATCACAACTCTTCCCACGTAAAGAAAAACTTTTTTATTTTTCTTACGACTGCAAATTAAAATAAATACGTACCTATTAGAACATAATATAAAATATCAGTAGATATTAATTTCAACTACAATTGTTTTAGCTACCTTCATGTGTCATGAGAGACTCAAATTATGCTTAACTAGATAATAAGATGAGCTGAACACGCTAACGACTTCGAACATTTCAGCGCTAGATAAGATTTCAATATTACATTCTATTGTTAAGTAGGTTATTATGTTCTAATAGTTACCTTGTTACGAGCCCAATAGAATTATAAAAATCTTTCAAATGGACAACGTCTATAATTCTAAAAGGAAATAGCAACACAATCAGATAGAAAACATTATTGATATAGAACGTCGGCGGGAACTCGACCCGGACAGTAGTTGGTCGTCAAGTCAGTTGATTTTATTTTGCCACCGGCCGAGTTCGCGGGTAAACGTCGTTACCCGAGCAAAGTTTAGCTATCGGGATCTTCCATTATTAAAGTTTTATCCAACTGGGCCACACGAGAACACCGATATCCATACGAATTTTGCAACCGATTCCAGTTCCATTTGCGTTGTATAGAGCCGTCTTCGCACTGGCGTGTTACCGCGTCATAGTTTGATCGTTAAGCTTACAAAAACTTTATTCTTGTGTACAAAAAGTCCATTTCGCATAGTTGTTAATAGCTGTACGTATTTTTGTAAGACTAAGAACCGCAACAAAGGCTTAAGCAGTACCTAATGATTAGGTAGTTTAATTACTCATAGCCATAACCAATCAGTAACTGTTATATATACCGCAAGCATTCAAAGCAATCAGCATTATTAGAGTTGTAGCTACGTGTACAGCATTGATTGTATAATGTGCGATTCATTGCGAAATTGAATTAATGTTAAATGCATAGTTGGGTAATTGCGTTACAATTAATATCTCTTCTATAACCTGGACCGAATTCGTATGTGTATATGTTTTTTTTTTTTTTTTTTCCTAATCGACTATTGTAGATGGTCTTGCGGACCTTTTCTACGTAACCTGGCTATTATTGGCGAGACCAGAAGGGTCTCCGAACCAATACCTACTAATCTAACTACCTAGCTAACTACGCAAAGCTAACTACTGTAACATCATGGCTATGACTATAGCAGCGACACCTCTGAGAGCGTCCCCAAGGGGGGACTCGAACTCTTAGGGTGCCGAATGCAAGAGGACTGGGAGGGATACGACAGCTTGATGAGGGCTGTATTCTCGCGTCATGGTGACTGCGCGGAGTCAGAAGGGACGACCGGCTCCGCGGCTGCGGCGGGTGAGCACGGTGGATCGGGGGCGGCGGCGGTGGGACGTCGCGAGGGGCCTCGTCGGCGAGGGCGATACGCCGGTCGGCGGCGGCGGTGTATGTGTATAGTACTAGTCGATTTATTCGCCTCCTGGAGGAGGGTGATCTCATAATCGGGCTCTAGTAGCGCATGCCGGGGACGGCGGACTATGCTAATCTGGGAGGGTTTATAATCGGACGCGGCGGTCACGAGGGGGTTCCGATGCCTCGGGGCATGGTCGAAGTAACGCTTAGACGTGCGTTTGAGATATTGCCTTACCGTTGGCATTTTTAAGTCTAAATGAAGCTGAACGTTGCGCATATACCACGGAGCGCCCGCGGCTCTGCGCAATACGCGGTTTTGCAAGATCTGGAATGCTTTAAAGCGACATGGCCTAACGTGTGCGAACACGACGCTGGCGTAGGTTAATATGGGGCGAATGCACGTCAGGTAAAGTCTCAACTTATTTCTAAGCGAGAGCTTACTGCGCGCCCTAATCATAGGGTGTAACCGGCCCACAACAAAAGAGGCGCGAGCGTGCACCTTTTTGATGTGTTGCCGGAACGAGAGGTGGTGGTCTAGGATAACCCCCAGGTACTTGACGCTCAGTTCCCAAGGGATCTCTTTTCCAAACATGACTACTGGGGGACAACGCGAGTGGTTATCGCCGTGCCTCTCGAAAAGAACTGCTGCGCTCTTTTCGGGATTCACCTCGATACGCCACTTCCGAAACCAAGCGCCGAGGCGGTTGGCTGCGGTCTGTAAGATGCGAGAGATCGATTTTAAGTCACTACCCGTGTAGTAAATAGCCGTGTCGTCGGCGAAAAGTGCCAACTGGGCCTTGCCTTGAGTGGGAATGTCGCTGGTGTACAGCGTGAACAGAAGGGGGGCTAGCACGGAGCCCTGAGGGACTCCGGCTCGGATCGGATGTGGAGACGAAAGCGTGCCGTCTATTCGGTAGCGAAAGGTGCGATCCGACAGAAAGTCTCGAATGATGAGCACGAGACGGTCTGGCACGTTGAATTGGTACAGTTTATATAATAAACCGTTGTGCCAGACCTTGTCGAAGGCTTTCGCTACGTCGAAGAACAGCATGCCTGTCTTGTATGAAAACATGAAGCCGGAGCTTATGTGTTCGACAATACGGTGAAGTTGCCTAGTGCAGCAGTGGGTGGGACGAAAACCAAACTGCTGGTCGGGAATGAGGTTATGGGAATATGCGAATCCCTTTAAACGCGAATAAATGATACGCTCATAAATCTTCCCAAACGAATTGAGAAGGCTTATGGGGCGATAACTGGACGGCTCACACTTGGGTTTGCCGGGTTTGGGGATGCCTATAACTGTGGCTTGTTTCCAAGCTTGCGGAAAGAGGTTATTGCTAAGAGCGCCATTGAAGATGGCGGTCATTAGTACTATGAGCTGGGCGGAAAAGAGTTTAATCACCTTGTTCGTGATGCCATCGAGACCGGGGGCTTTCCTGGGCTTAAGATTCTTGATTATCGCCTGCACCTCATCCGCGGTGACAGGGGGCAGGGGATCATCAGGATCTTCTACGGGGGGGAGAGCGGCTTTACGTTCGACTTCGGTATCCACCTGGGACAGATGGACCGGGTCTACTGGTAATGCGCTGGGCGTACACTGGGCTTCTAGACTGTCGGCTAGGCATTCGGACTTTTCGTCGTCTTCAAAGGCCGGCCTTTGATTCGGACGATTGAGAGGGGGAGTAGAGGCTACACATTCATTTTTGAGGGCGCGTTGCAAACGCCAGAAAGCGAGATGGGATGGCTCTAATTCGCCTAACATCTTGTCCCAGCGGGACTCCCTAACCTCCTGTATGCGTTTCTTTACAGCACGCTGCATAGAACGCATATGGAGGCGGTTGCCTTCGCAGGGAAAAGTGTCATACGCGCGTACGGACGCATTCTTCTCCGTCAACAGTTCACGCACATCGTCAGGCAGTTTCCAGCGGTGATCTTCCACCGCTGGAATCTGTCGTGAACACTCGTTCACCGCGGACTGTACGTGACCTGTGAGGGAGTCGATAGCGCCCAACGTGTCGGCGATTGTCACTATGTTGTCGGGGATTGAATCTAAATGTGCGGACGACGGAGACTTGAGACGCTCCTCTAGCTTCCGCCAGTCCGTAATAGTTTTAGTGGGCGCGGGTAGACCGGGATCCGGGGGACCGCCCCGGGGACCCAGGTCTAGGACAACGGGTCGGTGGTCAGAGTCTAACTCTTCATGCGTTTCTATCGAGCGTATGGCGAGGCCTACGTTCTTTAGGAGCGCAATGTCGAGTATGTCGGGTCTGTCATCAACGTTGGCGGGATAGTGAGTGGGGGACATGGGGGCTATCACATCGAAGTCGAGCAGAGGGCTCAGTGCTTCGAGTGTCCGGCCGGCCGGGTTATTGGAGTGACAGCTCCAAGTGATGTGTTTGGCGTTGAGATCGCCCGCTATGATAACGGAGCCTCCGCCGAGATCGAATAGAGCTCTAAGGTCGCTCTCGAGAGGAAGTCTCAGACTAGACGGGGGGTTGTAGACCGACACGATAGTGATCGGCTGATGTCCTGTCATGCCTAACCGACAGATAGAGGTTTCCAGGTACTGGAGATCGGGAGGGGGGTCTAACGGGGTGCAGTACAGGGAACGTTTGTAGTATATGAGGGTACCACCGCCGCCACAACGGGTCCTGTCGTTGCGAACTAACTTGTAGTTGGCAATTCCAGGATTCCTATTGTGGGGCTTCAGAAACGTTTCCTGTACTAGAAATATGTCAATTTGATGATCACGCAGAAAGATTGCGATCTCATCTCGTTGACCGGCTACGCTATTCGCGTTGAAGAAACCTAACCTAAGGGATCGCGGTTTGATTCTAGTGTTGGTCTCAGTATCCATTAGAGGGTAGCGAGATAAGTTGGTTAAGAATGTCCTCAAAATCGCGGAGGACATTGATACGCGCGATTGGATTGCCTTGAGTGGCGTTCCAAGCGGAAATCATATTTTGTGCCCAATCCATATTGCAGGAGGACAAAGATTTGAGCAGGCTGGGAAGAGTGTCTTGGAAGAACACTTTCGTGGCCATGAGTGAGGGGATGGGGGCCGCGGGTGCTGAGGGCCTGGGTGGTGTTACGGGGGCCGGTGCATGGTGGACCGGTGGTGCGATTTGTGCCTGTCGCTGTGAGGCAGCCGGCATTGTGGTTGGGGCGACAATAGGTTGTTGCGGGGGAATAGCTGCCGCCACCACCGGCGGGGCGGTGGGAACCGCGCTCGGAGGTGGTGGTGGGCGCCTTTGCTGTAGAGCTGGGAACGACTGCTGGTGTTGCAGCATGTTCCAGGGGGAAGGCCTCTGTGGACTGAGGCGGTCGGGGATATGGGAGGACAAGAGGGGGCTATGGAGTAGCTCTCCCTCTGTTGGCGAACGGCCGAGCGCTGAGCCAGCTTAGGGCTGCGCTGTTTTGGCGCTTTGGGGCACCCGCGATAATTCGCTGGGTGACCCTCCACGCCGCACAGTACGCAGCTTGGGGGCTCTGTACACAGAGCCCTGTCCTTTGGCCTGCTGCAGTCGCTCGTGCCGTGAGCGCCCAGGCACTTAACGCACCTGGGCGTCGCGTAGCAGTTACGCTGCGAATGGCCATATAATTGGCAACGATGGCATTGCCCTGGAGGGCCGCCTTTGTTGGGGCGCTCTACTACGATACCGGTAGCGTAGCAGAGGGTTCGGATGTTGAAAATGGCCTTTGATTCGGCCAATGGTTCGCAGACGGCGAGGACCATCTCATAGGGGGCGCCACCTCTGCCGCGGTGCATGCGGTGGACTTCTAAAACGGGAACGTTCTGGGACTGAAGGTCCTCAAGAACATCTTGGGGGGTAACTCCCAGGGGGATGCCACGAATGACTACCCTTAGGAGACGCTCGTCGGGGAGGGCGTAGGTGTGGAAGGACACCTTCATATCTTTGAGCAATCGCGTCATATTGCGAAAGTCTGTAGAATTTTGCACCATGACTTTGATGCCTTGAGGGGTAGAGCGCGCGCTCAGGAAGTGGATCTTCTGTGCTGTGCACAGACGACCCACGTCCATCCACTTAGCCTTGTCCTGAATGAACACAGGCGGTGGAGCGGGCTCTTTCCTCGGAACTGAGGGTTTAGTGGGTTTCGCGGGGTTCGCGGAGGTCGCGGGAGTCGCGGGGATCGCGGGGATCGCGGGGGTCGCGGGGGTCGCGGGGGTCGCGGGGGTCGCGGGGGTCGCGGGGGACGCTGTGACCGTTTTAAGGGCCTTAGCGGGGAGATCGGTCGGGGCAGACTGCGTCTTACGCGCGCGCTTCTTCCCCTTGCCGGCTACTAGCGTGTAGCCTTCAGAGGAGGATGACGAGTCATTATTTGAGTTCGACTCGGAGTCGGACTCAGAAGAGGGGCCGCAAACGTCCATGACGGACGGGGCTTCTACCGCGGAAGGCGGTTGCACTGACGGGGCAGGGACAACTACCGCTGAGGGCGGTCGAACGGACGGGGCCGGGGCAACTACCGCTGAGGGCGGTTTACCGGACGAGTTGGATGATACGGAGTTAACTCCGTCATCGATACGAATGCTCGAATATTGAGCATCGCGCCTAAGCTCAGGTGACTGAGGGCAGTCAGCGGAGTTCCTGAAGGGAACCCCGAAGATTTTCAGGCTGTACGCCGCTGCGAACGCCTTATCTTGGTGAAGAAGCTCCTTGACGGCCGCTAGTATACTAGCGTCCGTCATGATGGAGTAGGGGGCAGTTTAATGGGGGGGGGAGACCTAACTCCTATCCAGTCCCGAGGAGACACGTACGTGTCGCCCCGGGCGAACAACTCCCACGAAAAAGCCCACCCGTAAGGTTTTCCTAGTGTTATACTACCGAGAAGAAAACCATAAACAAACTCGGTAGCTACACTCTGTGTTGTTCGATATCGCCTGAAGGGCCTAAGAACCTAGCTCTCCGGGTGGGATTACCCGGAGATGAGTAACCCTCCCTGTCGGGTGTAGACAGGGAGGTTGTGTACCTGCGGTGTTCCCTAAGCTTGAAATCCCGATCGCCGATCTTATTGTGCAATCGGGTTCCTAAGTCCCTTAGTAAAATTAATTACCTCGGGAATGCTGGGAAGAGAACGGGTTATGAGTTGGGTCCGACTAGGAGATCCCCCAAGGCCGGTGAACCCCAAACCCCTACCGGCTTAAGAATGGTGTGCCGGGTCCCCACCACCTCGGTTTCGTTGGCACCGTTTGGTTTCCACCGAGGACCACTATATAAGAGTGGTTTTCCCTGAAGGGGGACTACTTCGTTTTGATGGTTTACTCTCGGAGGAGACAGTGATGTTCGCCACTTGTCTTGAAAAAGACGAGCTTTGAATCGAGCGGTCGTGTGGCTAGCACAACTCGTAACAGCGTTACGAGTGTACTGAGCCGCGTCGACCGGAAGCGGAGTGTGCGCAGCTGCGTGGCGGGGCGCGCAGTGACGTCAGAGGTGCGCGGCGGGGCGCGCAGCGATCGGGCGTGGAGTCGAGAGCACGTGTGCTCTGGCCGGCGTCCGAGAGCGGAATGAGATGTGTATATGAAAATTTGATTTAATACAAATACCAATTTAATATCTACTGATAAATGTTTTAAAAAAATTAATCAATTGAAATTGCTAATTTTATCAAGAAAACAAAGAAATCTGAAACTAATTGCGAGCTCTTTCCTAATTGCTACCAAGTTTTTCCATGAATTTTATACATTTTTTTTTTTTTTTTTTTTTTCCTATTCGACTATTGTAGATGGTCTTGCGGACCTTTTCTACGTAACCTGGCTATTATTGGCGAGACCAGAAGGGTCTCCGAACCAATACCTACTATTCTAACTACCTAGCTAACTACGCAAAGCTAACTACTGTAACATCATGGCTATGACTATAGCAGCGACACCTCTGAGAGTGTCCCCAAGGGGGGACTCGAACTCTTAGGGTGTCGAATGCAAGAGGACTGGGAGGGATACGACAGCTTGATGAGGGCTGTATTCTCGCGTCATGGTGACTGCGCGGAGTCAGAAGGGACGACCGGCTCCGCGGCTGCGGCGGGTGAGCACGGTGGATCGGGGGCGGCGGCGGTGGGACGTCGCGAGGGGCCTCGTCGGCGAGGGCGATACGCCGGTCGGCGGCGGCGGTGTATGTGTATAGTACTAGTCGATTTATTCGCCTCCTGGAGGAGGGTGATCTCATCATCGGGCTCTAGTAGCGCATGCCGGGGACGGCGGACTATGCTAATCTGGGAGGGTTTATAATCGGACGCGGGAATTTTATACTCTACTACCAATTTATTTAATACTAGCAACCCGCCCGGCTACGTACGGGTGCAATGTAGATACTAATGTGGGGCATATACCTAAACCTTCCTCTTGAATCACTCTATCTATTGCTGAAAACTGCATTAAAATCCGTTGCGTAGTTTAAAAGATCTAAGTGTACAGACAGCGGGAGCGACTTTGTTCTATACTATGTAAAGATGTAATAAAATATAAATAAGTATATCAAAAATAACATAACATCACGCCTGTATTCCCCGAAGGGTTGGGCAGAGGTGCAAAGTTAACACCTTTATTTCGCCGTTATGTTTAAGTCTCATGTACCTAATAGGGGGCGAACCTATTGCCATCAACCGGGCACAAATCCAAACTCCGCGCTGCTACTGAGGAATTCCACACTGAATAACCCAATAGCACTTGGCCCTTCCTGGGGATCGCGCCCAGGACCTCACGATCAGCTGTCGCGCTTGCCACCACTAAACCAACGATTAGTATATGAAAATAAATACAATATCGTAATTTAATTATTAATATAACGAGGTACCTACTAACCGACATAAACATAATATTATTGTTTACGAAGACACTTGAACGCAGACTGATTCTGACTACCTAATTAAATATTCGAAAACCATTCTGTGAGCGTCGCATATAAATACAATTTATTTGCAATTTAAGCCGTGTCAATATTCAGGTCAGTAAAGGAAATTAATTTTAGATGATAGGTTAATAAAACTGTGATATATTTACATTTCATTCAGGAATTTATTTCTACTAAGTGAACCATTTTATTGGGAATGCATTAATTCTGTACGGAAATTTGAAATTTGTGTCTAATAGCCCCTTAATAAAAGCAAAAATAGAGGCACCTAAAATATAATACGACGCGGAAGTAACATAATAAGTGGAACCAACACGGATAACCGTAGTGGAGAATTACGTAATTCCCATATAAATCTAACTTGGCTTATATTAGATTCTTAACTGGCGATTCGTTACCAAGGAAACGAAATTATACAAGTAAAATCATAATGAAATATTAACCTTATAGTCGAAGATCCCAGTATAGAACGACCTTCAACGAGCTGGTTACTGGATGAAAAGTATTTTATATCAAATTAAATATGTCAATAAATATATTGCAAATGGGTTGACTAAAAAATTTCGGTCCGAAATATGATTAATTTTTTTTTTAATCATTTCACTGGTTTGGTTAAATGCTGTTTATACCTGCCTACCCAAGAGTTGTGACGGGAAAATAATAGTCAACCTAACGTTTGCATATTCTATAGGCTTCATACTTTCGATTGGTATGGAATTTGTCTATTAACCAAACCACTGAAATGTTTAAAAAAATAAAATTAATTAATCATATTCCGGACCGAAATTTTTTAGTCAACCCATTTGCAATATATTTATTGATATATTTAATTTTATATAAAATACTTTTCATCCATTAACCAGCTCGGAGAAGGTCGTTCTATACTGGGATCCTATACTATTATAAATTACTAGCTGTGTCCTCACGGCTCCGCCCGTAGCCTATGTTACTCAGTGATAATGTAGCTTTCTAACGGCAAAAGAATTTTTGAAATCGGTCCAGTAGTTTTTAAGTTTATTCGTTACATACAAAAATACAAACATCCAAATCTTTCCTCTTTATAATATTAGTATAGAAGTATAGATGATCTTTTGGCACAATATACCTATTGATATGCAAAATTTCTTGCAGACAAATAGAAATAGAGTTATTCTTTGGTAAAAAGACTATTTCAACATCATTATAATTCTTTATCATATATTTTCTTGCGGTATCCATGACCTTCACTGAACCCAAATTTTACATTAGATACCTACGAATTTGGTTTTCTAGGCTTTTTTCATTATTTAATTTGTTCGGGAGAAAAGAAACTTGAAATTTAATGAAGAACTTCATTTATAATATTGCAGTTAAATTTAAATTTATAATGTCTTGTACATAAAGTCACCCAAAAAACGCTTGATTCCATCAGTTTTGATTCACTGATCACCTAGTTCCCAGTAAAAGTAGGTACAGAGCATTACATCTAAGCTGTGTGAGCACAGGATAAACTCATTGTGCAGAATAGGATCACGTGCGGTGAGTGCGGAATAACGACGTTGCCTTATTATTGGACTTGTTCATACACTGCAACACATGTTTCCTTACTGAAACTAATGTCTTTATAAAGGTATTACAGAAGTTGCATTCTTCTTTAAAACTTAATATTATTTCGTTCAGATTTTTCACACAGTCAAAGGAAACGTTCCGAATGAGTCATGGTAAGTGCAAAGTACACAAGTGTTGGTTGCAGCATTTGCGGGCGGAGAAAATGAGAAAGACAAGTACGGATTTTTTTGAGATACTCAGAGCTAATTAAAAACTAATAGTTGCCAAGGCACCCGTTCTTAAAATACTAAAACTTACCTAAACTACGCTGTGCCGGGGCGAATTATTATCAAAGTAGGTAGCTACGTAAAAGTTCCCCAGACACTTGTGTACAGCGTGGTATTATCCGGAAGGGTCCTGATGTCGTGTCTAAGTGTTTAATTACTCCGCCTTTGTTGTTATAAACAGTGCCGCAAGCCGGCGAGGCGCTAGGCTACCGACCACATCTGCGGCGGCACGCAGGCATAAATTGCTGACCGGACCGCCTAAGCAAATTCACCCGACCCCCTCTAATCTGACACTTTTAAATGGATTACTTCCAAACTTGAAGTGAACAAACATTTGGCGATATAGTTTAGCGCTGAGATTTCGAGATGCTCCCAACTCGTCGTTTTATGATGTTGAAATACCCGAAAGCGGGAAAGGCGTTAAGTTTGTCTATCACGTATGTAACCAACATCTGTTACGGCAAAACTTTATATTCGACAAATAACTGTTTCTTATGAACCACCCTCTTGGGGATACCTGCCTATACCTATACATACATATCCACTTTATATTTAGTGTACACATCTAGGTACATTCACGCCACGGTCCCATGGGTAGCCTAACAGAATGTCAAAATCTACTTCACTTGCGCACTTCTGTTCTGTAATTATCAAAACTTTTAATAATACAAAATAATTATGTTTTTTAGTTACAGGTGCCATTCAAGTACTCAAGTACCTATCTATCACTCAACATTTCCGAGGATAAACTATCTCTTTAAACTTTATCAAAACCTTCATAGCAGTTGATATTACAATCCGATTGTTCATGAAACAATTTTATTTGCTAAGTTTTTTTAATTTAATAGGTTGGCGAACAAGCCTACAGTCCACCTGATAGAAAGTGGTTACCGCCGCCTATGTACACCTACAACACCAAGAGAATTACTGATTCCTTGCCAACCTTAGAGACAAAGTTGCAAAATCTCGTGTGCCTTTAATTTCATCGGCACCCATACCTCCAAACCGGAACCCACCAATACTGATTGACGGCAGAAATAAGTTTGGTGGTGCTTCCCCGGACGAGCTCTTTCACAAGGAGGTCTACTGCTACTGAAACTAGTTTTGTTATGTATTTAGAAGGATTTTATGAAATAAGATCAGATTGAAAACCTCGAATGCAAAATTCATAGAGGAGGACGTAGTTCATGCTCGATAACGATCGTAAATAGACGGGATTAACTCCTTTAATTGAGAACCATGGGCTGGAATCGTTAATAATTCAGTTGGACTAGTTCCTTGCAGTCTATTTAGATTTGTATTTTTGAATAGATACCTACTATACATAGAAAGCTGTTATCCTTTCCAATTGGATATGAATTAATATATTTATTGAAATAGCTTTCAGTTTGCTTCGAATATAGCCGGAACGGAATCTTTGAGTAATCAGAAATTCAATCTGTAGCTTGAATATCTGTACTAAAATTATCCTTATCTATTTTGACGCAAAAACCATTGCCTTTATTAACCGAGAGGATGCCATTCCTATATTGTCATAAAGTTTTTACATCACCATAAAGTAACAAGATGATGGACATTTATTCAAAACATAGACCAAATAATCCTTAAAAGCTACAAATCTGCGTTAGTGTGTTGGCAAAAAATGTTGGAGTGACACAGCGGTATTGCCGGCTCGGCTGGGATCACCGAGTGACTGCCGACTAACGGGACTCAACGAGATAATCCCCTGATTACAAAGGTCGACGCGCCGTCCCTCTTATTCGTTCAAAACATTCACAGATGTATATATCATTTTTTTATCATGATTGTAAATATTTAACTGACAGATTCTGATAAGGATCATGGATTTCCTAAATAAAACAGGCCACCTTCTATTTTCTCTTCTTTTCTGTCTTCCTTTCTCTCTCCTTTTCTTTCTTCTTTTCTTTATTCTTTTGTCTCTTTCTTTCTTTCTTCTTTTCTATCTTCTTCTCTCTCTTTTTTCTCTTTTCTTTTTATATATCTTGTTTCTCGTATTTTCTCTCTTACCCTTCTTGTAAAAAGTTCAGTTCTTCATTGTTTTAAAAAGAGACAAAAGTACTTCAAGAGAATGGGCAGCAGAATCCATGTGTGCAATAATATTAACATACTAGAATCACCAATGCGTTTGCCACGCCCGGTGAATGAGTTAATTATGGTTATCACTTATCATATTCTCTTAGGAAGGTCGATTATCAGCCTATTTTCCACAATGATCATTAAGGGACTGCTGATGAGAATGAAGTTTTTTTTATTAATAGACATTTAAACACATATCAGTATAAATGAGTTTAATTGTATGCATTATATTGTGCCGTGCACCGTTCCGTGTATTAATGTAAGTATGACTACTTACTTACTATAGTAGCGTACACTATACGCATTAAACCACAATATCCTAAGCTCTGTAACATAATTATCGATCAGCCGCGGCTGGTATGAAATCCAAAATGACCTTTTTTATTTAGCTGAACTCAGCTCTCAATATCCACAGCAGGTTTTACCTAGTAACCATATTCTTCTATTTCCGATCGTTTTCCTCTGTGATGACGCTTCCATCCTTAATTTTATCAGTCATCTCTGGCTACGCTCTCTGTCTATAACTCCTACTTTGTGACGACTATACGTATTATGTCTTTACGTGATCACTGACTTTAACTTCGAATTTATAAGTAGACTTAGGTGTCCCGGCCATTTTCCCACTTTAATGATTCGAGGCTCTGAATAGCCACTTTGAAGTAAGTTTCGAATGTCAACAAGTTTGTTCTAGAAACAAATGTCAACATTAGGAGTCCTGACCTTAAGCCTTTGGCCAGACTGCAAACGCGGGCGCGGGGCGGGCGCGGTGCGGCGAGTTCAAACAGAAGAACTTCATTTGAGTGTCCATAGTGGGCACGCGGGCACGGGAAGCGGCGCGGGCTACTTGGCGCGGGGAGCGCGCGGGTAACTCACGCCATAGGTCGGTCATACAAGTGGCCGCAGTGAGAGCGCGGGCGGCAAGCGACAACCGGCGCGGGAGCGGGGGATCTCAAACTAGTTCGAGCTGACCACGCGCGTTGTTGTGATGGCGTCTTCAAAATTAAATGTTGAAGAATTAATAAGTCCTATTCAAGCACCGTGGATGTCGAAACATCGTTTTTTAGTAAGAATTGTCCAGCAAAAATAAGTCTTCTTCACCGCGCTGCCAGTCTGGCCAAACACTAAGTGTTTGGCCAGACAGCTATGGCGTGAGCAACCTGCGCGCTCCCCGCGCCAATTAGCCCGCGCCGCTTCCCGCGCCCGCGTGCCCACTACGGACGCTCAAATGAAGTTCTTCTGTTTGAACTCGCCGCAC
Organism: Amphipyra berbera; assembly: GCA_910594945.2. NCBI lineage: Eukaryota > Metazoa > Arthropoda > Insecta > Lepidoptera > Noctuidae > Amphipyra > Amphipyra berbera. Next base: position 9,741,385 of record OU343127.1, read on the forward strand.
CGCGCCCGCCCCGCGCCCGCGTTTGCAGTCTGGCCAAAGGCTAAGGGACAGATAGCACCTCATCTCACTTTATAGTTTTTTGCTGTTACATGTGTAGTTTTCGCTAGTTTTACTTAAATACTTAATTTTTTACATAAAGGCTTCATGAAAACAGACCATAAACGTCCACTGCTACACATTCATGAGATTCCAACATACACAACTGAAAAGAATGGTCAAAAGGGAATGTTTATTCGATGACCATACCATATTACAGCTTGGTACCAGTGGCGTGCCTAGGGGTCAACATTAGGGCAAGCCCGATATTTTTTAGGTACTTATTTTGATATTTATAATTCGCCTGATAACAAATAGTTGGAGATCTTAAGATCGAATTATTGATATTATGAAGTGTGTTATTCGGTATGTGTCTACAGCTTTTTTATAGGGCAAGCCAGGCGTTTGGGCTTGTATGAAAGTACCGCCACTGCTTGGTAGACATATCTCTCTCTCTATCTCTCTCGTGTTGGCACGAGTTAGACGAACACAGCTCATACCGTGGTGCAAACATTAGCCAGTCAACAACGTTGGTAGCGGGACTGACTGTCCAGGGTGCGCCGGACGTACTTATAACCTTTTGGACGCCTATGTCACATATATGTGACAAATGAAAATTTACCCTGTGCGCCAACGTCACATATATGTGACATAAACGATGGGATTACAGATCCTTGGCGTGGGGGGTACGCCAATGCGCTCTGGCGTTCAAAAGATGTAGTTAGTTGTAAAGTATAGTTGGTCTTGGAACCTCTTTTAATGCACCCCAGCTACAAACTTATGAAATATAATTGGCAAGCTAAATACCGCTACTACTTCAGTATAAACCGTTAATCGACTCTTAAAATACCCGTGGATGGTGGTGATCTATTTGCAGTCGAGACCAGTCTGCCAATAGAATTATGTTCAAGTGACAATGAGAATTCTCCTTTAACTTTTTATCTTTTATCTCTTCGGGATCTAAATAAAACCGTTTTACATTGAAAAACTTGCGAAAGCAGTTCAAATAATGACCAATAAACGCCAATATTGTAATATTTTCAGAAGTCTGAGTCTAACTGCAGTATTACGATAAGACAATGCGGCGGAGTTTTATCAACAATCTCCAAGTCGTTAAAACAGTCGTAAAATAAAGTTAAATTTGAATCGTAACGTTTGACCGTAATTCTTTATTAAAATCACGGAAATCGTTGAAACACCTATCAATAAACTTCATATCACATTAATTAACTGCAAAACTCGTTTTCATGGAGTTGAAATAACGTCTATTTATTACCTTTATTTTAATGTTACTTTCATAATAAAAACTGTAAAATCACATCCAAACGTACATGGAGCTACACTGGCCTGCAAAAATAAGTATCACACTTTTAAAATTGCAATAACTTTTTAAGTACACAAGATATATTTTCGAAACAAAAAGGACTCAAAAAAGAGTTTAACTTAGTTACTATAGTTTCAAAGAAAGCTGATAAAAATTGCTATAAAACGTTTTTTATTTTAAATCTCTAACTTCTATAGTTTAGAAAAAATAGAAATTTTAAAAGTGTGATACTTATTTTTGCAGGCCAGTATATTATAAAGCTGTGAATAATAAATCTACAATATCATGCTAGTTCTTATTTAAAATCATTACTCAGCTCATGGTGCTACTTTTCAAGTATGTATTAGGATTAGGTAAGCACAAATTTATTCGAAAAATTAAACGCAAGTGTATCTTCAAAATAAAAAAATAAAGGTTTACATTCTCATTATAATGTAAACCTTTATTTCTTTATATAGCCATTGCTCACTGCCTGAATATGAAATTTTGTATAATTCAATTGAATTATTTATTCCAAGAATTCACCCAAAAATTGACTCGTGAAATGGATTTTGTATTAATAATTACGAAACTCTGCACTAAAAAGATTAATATTTTATCAGTTTTAAAAATACATCGTTATTAATTTGTAATGTTTAATTTACACATTTTTACTGAATAAACTTATGTTTCATGGTAACAAACAAAGTATTATTACCATCAGCCTACATAGATAGAAATTCTAACTTTCTTTTTTTAATATGTAGGTACCTGTATGCCGCGGCCGGTTTGAGTTGAGGCTAAGAGTTGAGAGTCAATACAGGTACTTACTGCTAGTTCTTAGTTCATTCTTATGACTAAACTGTATTATATTAATGTTTGATGTTCACCTATGGTATGGCCTACAAAATACTTTGAATGCCTTTGTTTAAATCCATGGAGGAAGAAACCGCGTAATCAAGAAACCACGGAATAAATTCATGCATGATAGTTTTTCATTCTCATCTGTCGGTACATACTCGTAGCATTCATTGAGCTTGTTTGGGACGTCACGTTGCCGGCCGCAGGCGAGTGACTGTGCGCTCGGATCGAACCATTCATTGGCTCCGTTGTTTCACTTTTCAACCGACGACGATCTAAATCTGCAAAAGCTTTGATTGGCTCCCGTCAGAACGGGAATAAATCGTCTAGCACCGCTACACCGCATCAGATTCAAAGGCTCGTCCAAGCTACGGTTAAAATTGGACATTCAAGAGAGTTCCATTCTTTCGTGTTTCATTGTACCTAAAATGGAGCATTTTAGGCAATATTGGGCTCGTCCAAAGCGACGAATCGTTGCTAAAATTTTAACAGAATATAACAGTTTCAAAACTGAAAGCAAAGTTGAACAAAAAAGTTTATTTCGTTTTATATTGACAATAAAATTGAATTAGCCGACACGCGCAGGCTTTCTAGGTCTGTCGGTAATCCTATTTGCGGTGCGGACTCGCGCCAGTTGTTCCTAAAAGTTGGGTGCGCGTTACCAACAAAACGCTGCTAACGCCTCGGGAGATTGAGACTGGCTGCGGGAAGTGTATTTTACACATGTGGAACCTACTTATATGACTGATTAGTTTTATTTCGAAAAAATACGTTTACAATACATATAGATATTAAGTTGGAAATGGGGTATTAATTCGAAAGGATATTAAATTAAGGTACCCATTATAATAAATAACTTTTGTTCTACAAGTTTCCCTACAAGATAATAGTTTTATAGAGTAACAACTGTTCGAAGATTTCATAAAAATACTCTAATCTATATTACCAGCTATCATCAACTGTGTATAATTTTTTGTTACGTTTGGGGTTACCGATTACGGAAAAAGTTTCGAATTCGTAAATGAATATAGGCTGTCGGTTTTTTGAAAAGAAATTGTAGAAAATAAAAAATAACGAAATTTTAACACTTGCTATAAAACAGTCATCAGTGATACTTTAGTGACCCGCGGATTAGTACGTACCTACCACTTTTCCGACCTATGGTAATGTAAAAATACAATTTCCAACCTTTCTTAACCTTTATAACTCATTACCGTAATTTACCTAACCTAAGATCTAGGTAAAAAAATACGGTTTTCTGTTTAAAAGAGCCTGTAACTGAGCCTGAAATTCGAAAAACCCACCCATTCCATTAACTTAGCTTATCAGAAATTAGTTTTCCTCCGATATCTTTTATTAGTAATTCGCTTCTCCACGTTCCAAAACACGATAGAATCCCTAAAGGGGGTACCTACCAAATGCTGCAGCGTCACTTCGTCTCGCATTATAAAATATGCAGATAAGTTACGGGAATTGATTCAAGGCACAAAGGAGGCGAGCGAACTGTCTATAAGCGGGCGCCGAGATTTCGGCAGTAATTTCCCGTGAGGGTACACTCTTATCTCATGACACTGAAAATATTTTGAATAACACACGTTTAAGTACAGCTTCTTCAATAAACGGTCAGGACTAGCATTGAAATAATATTTAGTACTTTAAAATTGTAATTCGCAACTTCTCTGCCAAAAAACGTAAAAAATATATGTGATCTAGACGCGCGGCATCGTGTCAAGCCAAGTTCAAAGGATAAAGGAACTGGCGACGCAGCAGCCGTGTGTTATATTACACGAACCATTTGAAGCCACTTTTGACCCCTTAATAACTCAAAATCTATTTAACGTAAACACATGAAATTTGGTTCATTTATTAAAACTCCTTAGATTAACAAGAACCCCAAATTTCATGAATGCAGCTTAAACGGTTACTGAGATATTAACGTCTGAAAATCGGCATTTTTATCACTGACTGACTGACATATAGATCAAAAACCTAACCCACTTCCAGATTACCTAGAAAGTTGAAATTTGGTGTCCAGCTGGGTAATTGTATGTATACAAAGGAAAAAGTCAGAAAGCAGTGAATTTTTGCGAATTGAAATTTTTTTCAAGCAATCGATTTTTACTTCCTAGCGCCTTTCGAAATTATAATAGCAAAATCTTTTTCTTTCGCAGGAGAATATGTTCCATGATTCCATGATGAAAGGTCACTTTTATCGTTTTGTATACCAGATTATTTGATTCAAGTGGGAAATAAGAATATGTATAACTAACAGGCAAATGATAAAAAAGTTAAAGGGAGGACTTTCCATATACCTATTTCTAACGTTCTAGAAAATGTAAAAAATAACACAAAGAAGAAAACTATACAGCGTAAACGTTTTACAGATCACTTATGAATGATGAATAATAATAATTTCTTTACAAAAAGTAATGATATCCCATCAAAAACATAAATGTGAAAATAGGAGCCAAGTTTAATAATAAGAATATCCGTAGTTGTCGACTTCGCTGACAAAAGAATTGAGATCTAAATGGTTGCCAAGTTCTGTAGATAATCCTGAAATTTATTTATTCAAGATTTGACTTGGCTAGTTTTCACATACAAGTTATCTTATATTTGACTAATCAACTTGTCTTCTTTAAGCGTCTTAATACGCAAGTTACTGTTTTTATATGTAACGACGACATAATTATCTTACTCTTTAAAAAAATTGGTTTGCTGGTTAAAACTAGCCAAGCAAACTTGAATAATGAAATTTCAGGATTATCTACAGAACTTGGCACCCATTTAGATCTCAATTCTTTCGTCGGCGAAGTCGACAACTACGCTTATTCTTATTATTGAACTTGGCTCCCATTTTCACATTTATGTTTTTGATGGGGTTATCTTATCTTCCGCAATTAAAGTCCATTTTTCTTGCTTTTTAGTATTGTAGAACCAACTGTTATATTCTGAATCGTTCTATAGTTACAGAAGTAGTAGAAGTAGTAGTAACAGAAGTTATCGCTTAATCTTAGTTGAATTCTCATTAAAACTATTTAAAAGTTAGCAAGTAGTCATTGCTCGCGCACTCCGAATCATTCGTTTGTTTCCAGGAATATCTTTAGTTATAAACGTAATAGGATAAAGCAGTGGTTTCCGTCTTCTGGCAAACTTTAAATCATTAGTAAATTCCAGGAGTACGGATAACTGCACCGGAGTGGAATCAAGTAAAATTAAAGGTAGGTAACCTAATACTTTGATGTTCTGTAGAAGTTTATGTTACCGCTTTAACCCGTTTTCAGTTTAAACGTGTTTTTCACTAATGGAAAGTAGTTCTTACTGAATGCATTTCTTACAACTAGATTTGACAAATTTATTGATTTTACACAAACATTCACAAGACCAAAATAAATTTAATGTTTAAAAAATACATAGCAATCCTCGATATTCTACACTAATTTAAACTTAATAGATACGCACTTTTCGATCATCATTTAATTAAGTCAGCCGAAATAAGAGTAACAGTATATTTGGAATACATTCGAAAAAAATACATTGACGCAGGAAAAATCTATGTTTAGTTAAACACAAAGCCTAAATAAAAATACTGTAAAGCTTCCACTACAACCAGGTAGGTAATGTAAATATTATTAAATATATAAAAATATACCGACCACATCGGTTATTCCATTAGGACAATGCGATTGCTTAATTCGCACAGCTTTTGTTTTTTGTTGTGCCTCTCTGTTGCCAGTTATTCCTTATTTTGTGAATCTACTAACGAAGTATGTACAGCTAGCATCGTTAGTAAGTAATACGTGAACAATTACAGTTTTCCGTGAAGAGCTGGTAACAAACAAATCTACAAATATTATAACTATAAAAGTAATGGCCCGGCGCCGCCACAATGTATCAGAATTTTGGCCTACCTGAAAAATGGGTTGGCCAGCCTTGCTATACTTAAGTACAAAAAAATATTTTTCTCATTTTTGCGTGTAGAAACTGGTAGAAAAATATTTAACAGAAATAAAAAACCGACTCCAAAAACTACATCGATTCGTGTGCTAATGATGCTGAGCGTGCATTCTTCACACTATTATGATTTTCTATTTAACAACGAAGTCAACTTCATAATAACAAAATTAACCATCTGTGAGCGAATACGTTGATTTGAAGTGCAATTTAAGTTAAGATTTGTTTACAGTCGTTGTTGGTGACAGTTTAACTAAGCCCGACATGATTCTGTTCGCCCCTGTAACTTTATTTTCCTTTTTTTTAAATTACTTAACGGCCTAATTGGATTAAACGCTAAGTTGCCTTTTAATCCTTCTTCATTTTCTTTAAGTAATCGAGTTTACAAAATAGCTTTTAATCAATTTTGAACCCGAACCCGAGATCTTTAGATGGGCTGTTTGGGTCCACGTATTTTTAGTAAATAAGCAGATAGACAATGGAAGATAAATTCGATTTAAAAATAATTTTCCGTCCGTGACGAATCATTTAATAGTTCGAGACAAATTTCTGTTTGAGTGTCTTTCTCTTTTATTTAAGTATAAATATACAATAAAATATTTAGTGTTAATTCCGCGAAAAAACAGTTGATCAAGCCTGAATGCAGTATGCAGCACCGCCCTCCCGCCCGCAAATATATGCAAATGCAGAAGGTGCGATTAATAACATGCAACACACAAGCAAAACAAACCGATACGACACGTGTTTCGCCCCTCCACGGGACGACCGCTTGGACGCGAATAAATATTATTTATATAAATATTATTTATTCGCGTCCAAGCGGTCGACGAGTCAACATCACCTGAGGATGCCCCGTGGAGGGGCGAAACACGTGTCGTATCGGTTTGTTTTGCTTGTGTGTTGCATGTTATTAATCGCACGTTCTGCATTTGCATATATTTGCGGGCGGGAGGGCGGTGCTGCATACTGCATTCAGGCTTGATCAACTGTTTTTTCGCGGAATTAACACTAAATATTTTATTGTATATTTATAGATCATGGATTTCCGTAAAGTAACGCCTGATCCCATCGTATATTTTATTTAAGTGTTAATAAAACAACAAAGAAACTAAACATGATGCGTTTTGCCAGTTTATGAAAAATAAAACGACATATTTAAACCGCATTTCTCGAAATATTCGAATAGCTACGAACAGTGTTTGTGCTGAAGCCCACGTTGAGATAATATACTTGCTGAACTATGTTTGCAGAACCTAGGACGATATTATTCTACCCTTAAAAGTTCTCGCAAGTAATTTGCATGGTATAGGTGTCAATCAGGTGGTTGTTTATTCGGAGGTGAGGGGTGAAGCGGATCGTGTGAGGGTAGCGGGGGGCAGCGGCTCGGCGGAGGTATTCGTTTGCCGAAACAAGGCCAAAACCGGAGAGTGCTCACGGAACTCAAACACGGCGCACTATAATGAATTAAGTTAGCAACTCTCTTGGAGGTGAACCTTCCTCGTGTCACACGTGAACCGCCTTCTAGCTGTGGGAATTTAGCTGCATTAACTAAACTCTTATAGAAAACCGATAAACCAATTGTACTGCAACACCTACAAACAGTAATGCATTTTTGTTGATCGGCAAAGTTACGGATTCTCGGTACAACCAGAAATTTGTATGTTGCGAAATCTGTTTAAATTCCCATCGGTTCGTCATTATCCGCATAAAAGGTCGAATGATAACAAAAATCAACGGCAATCGCTAACGAGTCGCGTAATGCGATAACCATCAATTATGGACATGTTGATTGAATGATTGGTCCGAATGCGAAGCTGATTGAGACTCTGCCAAACGTGAAATTAAATAACTGCTGCAAACATTTATCGGGAATATCTCTTATTTTGAGCTTATATTTTTTTATTTATAATAAATGTTATCACGAGTTTTAAATAAACTCGTGTACAGTGGCAAACAAAAACACGTTCATTTATTTTACACCAAAATAAAAGAGTACCGTTGACGATGAACGAATGACGAATGATAAAAATCGAGTAGGATACAGAACTATAAATCAGTGAATGCATAAACAAGATAAACATACACGGATATTTTACCTCAACATGTACCCTTATACTGGTAAAATTATTCAAACCGCAGTTCGGACGTTGGTACATACAAACAACGTGTAAAACATGGACAATTTGACAGCGAGACAGAACGAGGCGCGGCTAGGCGAAGCGCGACTCAGCTGCAGACAAACGTGATTGCTAGAGCAATGCGGAACCACTCCATGGTACAAAATAAACACCTGATTTCGAATACCGGACCCAAAACTGACGGTTATATTACTCATGTAAGTCAAATAAACTTTGATGTAGGTGTAGGACGTAAAAAAGCACAAGGGAAATTAAATCTTAACTAAACGTTAACTATCTAATTGACGAATAATTTAATTCACGGTCAATTAAAAATTAATAATTCAAACAATCCAACCTCTACTTGCTAGCAACCTGTGTCTCGAATGAAATTTATTTCACAGGTCAGGAGAAAAACATTGCCTTTTTGGGAGAAGATAACTCAAAATATAACGGATTTGCGTAAAATATGTGAAACCTTTTGTATGCTAATACGATCCCATTGTTCGGAGATTGAATTTTCGGGTTATCATGCTTAAGAATAATTCATGACAGATAGGTTGCGATTGTTATGATTTTTCACGGCAATGTTGTTACAGAATAAAAAGTAGTTTTAAACCACACGACCATGCATTTTATATTCGTTATAATGACTGAATCAAAAATAACAACCATATGAACCCAACACGGCTCTGAGATGGTATGTACAAAAAGCACACATTTTTGTGCACATTTATATTTTGTAAGCTTTTCATCGCAAAAAGATTCATTTTTCTTTGTAAAAATCAAATGCGGTGCAAAAATGAACTAGGCGAGTGGAGTCTGAAACTCTGAAATGAAAATATGCGCTGTCTGGTGTTGAACATGCCGTACGGAATATTTCACTCGGAAAAAATGTGTGGAATCCATTTCTGTGAATTTAATATTGAATAAGCATTAATGAACCGATCAAAGTGTAGAATGGAGTGCGAGAGGGACAGATCAGAAAGGGCATTCATTTCGGAAGGCATTGCACGTCTCGCGGACGGTGGGGAAATTGAAACTTTATATTTGAGCGCACTTTATCTGACCGACGAACCTGGAACCTCTCTAGCGGAAAATCCTTAGTCGAAATAAAATAAAACTCCAACGAATTTCCTCAATACTTTCTACGACTGGAACATGCTTTACGGTTTTCACTGCGATTTGTGCAATGTATTTATTTTCTTTTTTATTCCGTGACGCTTAGCAGCCTGCTACTGTCGCTGTTTAACCTCAACCACTTACATTAATGTTGGGTTTTATTACTAACGAATTCCGCATCAAAAAAAAGCTATTTAGTAAGTTTTACACTTTTTCGTTTAAAAACCGACGAAATTTACCTTATTACAAAATAAGTCGCTATAAAGAAATTGTCAATAGCAAGCAATACATTTCATTGCGAAATATTATACCTATTCACAAGTCTTTCATCGTGGTGCTGCTAATGGAAATATGGCGTCCGCGTCGGTGCTCACAATTTTGTGATTATTTGACGTTATTCTGATGCGGAACGTTGCAATCGAAATATTGTTTATCATTCCGAAAACAGACAAATTTTTAATTTCGCTTCAAAAGCTGTTTTGACTGTACAGTTTAGCAGGTGTATTCTGTATATAGGTATAGTTACGGTGCAGTATACGGTAATAAATAGGAACAAATCTGAAGTTAATATGACGATAATAGTAACTCGAAAAACGTTGGTTAGGAATATAAAACTGAAACGTGAATATTTACTAGACATTTAATCCGAACCTATTAAACCTTATCGTTTTTACCGAGTTAGGCAATCTGCTTTTATTTAGGTACTAAGTAAAATATAGTAGTAAAAGCAAGCGGTGCGCAATAGGAAAATCTAAACGTTCATAATAAAGTGTAACGTGTCCATATAATATATGAGCTCTCGTGTTGGCCATAAACGACGCCATAACACTCCTGGATCCATTCATCATCATTAGATGCTCGATTAAGTATCTCTGCTTACCCAGAAATATACACGTCCATAATCTATTGTAAGAACTATAGGAAGGTATCAATTGTGGTACCTATAGGAACGATATCACTTTAGTCTCGCCCCGCTAATATATTCCTATTCCAAACGAAAAAAAAAGAGTATTTTTAAATTTAATTCTCAATACGAATTAAAGGTCTTTGTTACGATAATAACAAATTTCTCATTCAGTAAGCTAAACGAACGGTTATTGTTATGTGGTAATAAGTGAATCCCGTTAGAACTAGCCCTATCGCAATATTCGCAATACACCGGTTTCGCAGCGCACTATCACCCATATTCTAAGACGTTCCTCCAAAACTTACTCGACTCGACTCCACCTCGACTCAGCCTTTCGGTAGTTATAGTTGACATAAACGTCCCTGACTCAAGATTTTTCCTCAGTCGAGGGAAGGAATCATCTGTCAAACTCAAGGTACCTCGGAACCGTATTCGCCGAAGGGATCGGCAGAGGTGTTTTAGTACACCCTCGTTTCGCCAGTTACGTTTAATTCCCAAGTAATAGGGAGCGAGCATATTGCGATTAACCGGGCACAAATCCAGGCTCTGGGCTGCTACTGAGAAATTCCTAATGGAAAAACCCGATAACATTTTGCCCGACCTGGCGATCGAATCCAGGACTAGCTCAGCAGGCTCAGCAGTCGCGCTTGCGACCACTAGACCAACAATGCCACAGTTCTACTTAAAACCTTAACAACTGCAGAATTATTAGTGATTTCTAACCGTTCTCCTAGTTCGCTGGATGAAACATGCTTAATTATATATCTAGCTGTGTCCTCACGGCTCCGCCCGTAGCCTATATTACTCAGTGATAATGTAGCTTTCTAACGGCAAAAGAATTTTTGAAATCGGTCCAGTAGTTTTTAAGTTTATTCGTTACATACAAAAATACAAATCTTTCCTCTTTTAGTATAGATAACAGAGTCCTTTAGTTCATCCTAGAATACATCAGATTTAATAAACATTCAAAGCTAACTCGAGAAAACAAGGCAGGTCTTCCAAACCGTGACTTTGTGTTCAACACTCGAGATATTGTTCTGTATTTGAAAACAGCGTGATAGAAACCAACAATTCGTTTTATTTTTATGCGAAATATACAGAAATACAAAAAAGTTACGGAAAAAAACGATTTTGTCCAAAATTGGTATTCCGCGGCCACGCATACAATATCCATTTAGAAAAACACTTCCAATGATTTGGAATGTCAGAATAGATTTAGGTCCCACCCTTAGTGGATAGAAGATACTTTTTCTATCACTTGCGAGATTTGAAATATGTATCCATGACTCATGAGCCCATGGCTTTCGCTGCTGTATATTGTATCTTAAAATATTGCAACCAAGCTAACCGATCGTGCAGGTTTCAAATAAATCATAACGGACGTTTTAACGCAAATCCTCTGACTTTTCGGATTCATGTGCGTATTGTATAATTATCACTTGCTTAAAAACGGTGAAGGAAAACATCGTTAGGAAACCGGCATACCTGAGAGATATTTCTCGACGGCATGTGAAGCCAAGTCAGAGGCCCATGGGCGGCATAAACTCTGAGACCAGGTTAGTCACTAACCACACGAAGAGAAGACGATGACGTAAATCCTACTGCTGGGGCATTATGCCTAACAGTGTATATGTTACGTAATTGTTATGTAGACTTGTAAGGTCTGTTATGTTATGTAATTGTTATACAAGATTAGTCGGAAAGAGGGTACTAAGCCACGGGCCACTTAAAGTATCACTGATGACTATTTTAAAGCGTTTTAAAATTCCTAAATTCAATCATTTTTATTTGCATGCAAAAAGATTTTTATTATAGTTTTTTTCAAAAAATATACATACCTGCTTTAGTTATGAATTGAGATAAATAATTTTCTAATCCGTGACCCCAAATATGACCTAAATTGCAAAAACAGCCGATCATAGCTATGGACAGATAGATTTTAGCATATTTTTTACGAAATCTTTGAAAAGTTAATTGTCTTAAACTATCGAGTTTTGGGGAAAGTTGTAGAGCAAAAGTTATCCCTGGTACTTTAACACCCTTTCGGCTTAGTACCCCCTTTCCGACTAACCTTGTATAGACTTGTAAGATCTGTTATGTTAATGTTAATGAGTAGACGACTGATTCCCTTGATGGACTTATTGCTACTAAAATATAATTACATAATTACATGTTAAGTATGTTACAGAAATGCATAATTAAACAATATCGATATGCATATGTGAGTATGATATACAAACTACAGCAAAGGTTACACAGTACAGGATACAGGTACAGCATAGCTCGTACACCAACCATTAAAATTATAACAAAACAAACTAAACTGCCCTTTACGCAATAAACGTAAATGTTTACAAATTGCGCTTGTAATACAATACAATACAATGAAAAATAAAGCACACTGTCTGCTCTACACATTATTGACACAAAAATTGGTCTCGCCCTTATACCTCTGACGTGCATCGTGATACGCCATAATATTATTATCCCATTGTGGTCATAGACGAGCAACTTTGTGACCACAAATAAGTAGATATTTCGACTGTGATCTCACAAACTAATTGAGCATCTACATACAAGATTAGCTTGTTAAACCACTGACGTTTAATTTAAATAACTTGTTCCAAACTCTGACTCCACTGTTATGAATAACACGAAATTTCCAAAGATTACAATTACGTGTAAATCTCGAAAATTACGCTCAGTAAAAGAGGTTCTCCTCGATAATGAGTCAGTAACAGACCGTCTTTAAGACGTGCGCAGCGGTAAGATATTTTGAATTATGAGTGTCGTGGGAATTCGCGCTGTCTATACTTAAGTAGCTGCGAGGTAAGGAACAACATAGTTTAAGAACTTGCTCCACTCTTGTTTTATTGAGGATAAAGAATAAATTCTCACTCTTAACAAGTAAACGCTGATCAAGAAATCATTCGCTACTTGTGATTTGACCCATTTCCTCTATAAAATGGTATTGTATGGTTGTTGAGTCCAGACGGATATTTCATTAGCTGGGCGGCGCGCGGCGTGTAGCTGGCGGACGTACTCGTAGCTCGCGCTCGCCCTGACCCGGAGCGAACTTCACAAACATCAGACAGAAACTCGTTAGCCATCTCCCCCTCCACACCTTGCCGCACCTCGCCCCCCGTTACTAAATAAATGTCTCACTCCAATTCCGCAGATTGGTACAACTTCATATGATGAAACAGCAATTTCCCATTTGTATGAATCCCAACAAAAAGATTCACTATCAAATTATTCGAATAAAAGAGTGTAGCTTAAAGGAAATTCCGATATTTTTCCTATATTTAACGTTCATTAACGCTGAATTTTTCATAAGATCTTTCTCCTGATGATACAAGATTTCTTTTACAACACGAAAAGGCACCTTTAATTAATTATTAAATCATTAAACACGCTAGTGTTGTCCTTAGCCAAATAGGTACATTTATATTCAATGTTTAGTGCCGATTGTGATAATATTGCGTGTTTTTTTTCTTTCTCGAATCTCGGTAATATTAGGTAGGTAGTATAGGTACTGCTTTTTTTTTGCTCTCTTTGCATTCAATTTCAAGCTAGTTAATTAGAGTATAATTCTTATGGACTAGCTTAAAATTGTAACATTTATACCGCTAGATACCACACAATCTACAAATCTAGTCTTGTAAGATTCGAACAAAACCGTGCATTTAGCCTTACTTCATATCCATGTTAACATCTTTCAAAAGGTTTGTAATTAGGTACATACTTTAATTATGACATCATTATTAAATGTAATAATCATACACATGAACATCTAATGCTACGTATAATAGTAGGGAAACCCATACATTTTTAAATATATAATAGCACCAAACACGAAAATGAACAGCAACACACCAATGCCCCATTTACAGCCAGCACATTCATAACACAAGTTAAATAAATGCCTGTAAAATAATAAAGTAAAATACAATACCTTAACTTTCGTACAGTACGGCAAGACAAGTAAAACTGTACATCAGTTTGTATTTAATATGTATGTATATGTACCTATAAATCTCAATAAAACGCTTCCACTCCATTAAGTAAATTGAAAAACTTTTCGATGATCCGTATTCTGTAACCACATCCAAATTATTATTTTATTATCTTACACAGTTATTCTGTATTTCAAATCAAATTAATAAATCCTTTGTTTAAAATCGGGAAAAGCTGAATATCCTTTGAGAATAGATAAGCCATAGAAAGTTCATAAAATCGTCGAAGTTTTGAGCCTTCTACCCCTAATCCGTGCCAGTGTCGCTCTGAGTTTATACAACTTGTCTTAGATGTATGAAAATGTGTACTTATATTCTTTATAATAGTTACATACCCTGTTAAATCTGCCTCAGTTTCTCAGTTAATTATGAAACCTAAATAATAATCACCTGACCTGACCTAACATTATAAAGACATCACAAAAGCTTGACCCGCAACATCAAATACCTAAGCAGTAAGACATTTCTTGAAATTCATCGGTAGACTTATTTTTCGGGAAAATATATACTTAGCTGTTATATTACAGTCTGTGTGAATACCTTGAATTGGTATAGGACAAAGGAATTGTTACATGTTCCTAGTTAGTTATTCTAGCATCAGACTGTTTCCCGAAGAACGGTTGTTAAATTGATCCGTAGCTAACAACAATTTCACCGAAGAAAATACGTGGCAACAAATCTTCTTCACCGGAAAAGGTTCTACTAACCGAATCCAGATTCCAGGTGTCGGCGGAACAATGCAATTCCCGAACAAATCGCGTCGGGGACGCGGCGGGCGCACGCCGTTATATCGTTGCCGTGCCGCTATCGTCCCGCAGTCGTCTCGATGTATCCTCGCCGCCGTACCGTCGTCGCGTCGCCGTACCACCGCCGACTGCCTGCATGTCCTCTGTTCCCGTTCTTCGAGTGACAGCTAACTAATATCTGTCTAGTGAGCTGAATCGAATATTCGAGGATATAAACTGCTAAACCTCTATAAGTATATAAATGTAAGTGTCTCCATTCATACCTTAGGTACACACAAACTCTTTTTCATGTTTTTGAGTTAGTATAATAGTGTTGATATGAATCTAAATAACTTAATTATGGAAAATGAATGGTGTAAATCAGAATCATACTAATGAATAGAATTGTCAATAGATTGCATTAATCAAGAGAGAGAAAAATAATTATGGTTTTGATTTTTATTTGCCGAGATAACACTGACCAAAAGAATTTATTTCAACGATAGGAATAAAATCTCATACTTGCAATGGATAGCGTAATATTGTCTTGTAATATTAAATTCTTAAGCTAAATCTTCTTTTTTATATTTACTTACTTAGATACTAAAGATGATAAGCAATATAAGTTAAGGCCAAGAATTTTTCATAATGTTCCTTCACAGTACATGTATAAGTACTCATAAGCGTTTGTCCATCCAGTAGCTGCGTAACTTTGTTGAAAAGAAAACCGGTGCAAAAGGGAAAAAGAAATAAAACTGTTGGCTGACGAATTCGACAGAGATTTATCACCTCCGCGAGGTTTTAGCGGTTCCTAATTTACCTACCGGGGAGACGGCTGAAGGACGATAATTCATTTTTATACATTTTCATTTTATTATACAACGTTAGTCTCTAAAAGCAAATATATGATAATTAATATACCAATGCAGTAACATTTCAAAATTATATTATAATAGATTTAGGCATTACATTCATATAAATGGAAATGTGGATAACTATCAACAACAAACAGTAAAGAGCATAATAACTTTTGCTAGAACAGTTCATTGCAAACGCAATTCTGGCAAGTTTTATTTTCAATATCAACAAAAATCTATTCAAAAATTTGAGTAAAAGGTAAGTAATACTTTTATTTTTTGTCTCTTATTTCCCAATAAAATAAACATTAAATAACTCATGTTTAATAAAAACGACTCACTGGGCACGTTGTTTATTGTCGGTAGATAATCAATATTTCCCATTTCACAATACCACGATTTCAATCTTTGGGAAATCAACAAAAATTTGCATACAAAAAGCGCTATCTGTTTTGCATAAATCGATTTACCTATCCTCTTTCGGAAAGCTTTTTCCTTCCCAATTTGAACGGCAAGTTTATTTGTAAACAAAGTAGGAATTGCTCTGGGGTATTACCAAATAAAAGTTTGGAATGTAGCAGAAAATTATTCGAAATTTAAGTTTTTTATGGGCGGTGATAAATATAAACACGACGGGAACACGTCATTTGGTTATATTCAAGAAGTTTCCAAGTCACACACAACCGTCTAGATGAAGAATATTATATTTTCGTGTTAAAAATTTACTGTGTACCTATAATATTAAAAGTTTAGTGTATACCATTGCATAAATCAATTATAATTTGGTTAGTAGGTAGGTATATTTAATATACAACACTCAAGATACGTATATATAGGTAGTTTATGGTGATTTGCTCCCGATTAGAATACGAAACTAGACGATTCTCAATTCAAGAGTCGTTCTATATCGGGTGTTGAATTCTAGATACAGCTATTGAGGCCATCGACTCTCAGTACAAGAATGCCCAAAGTACATTACACTCCAAACCTTTTTGATAGAAATAATATAGATACTGCCAGAGTCCCGATATCGAAATTAACATGGAGCGCCAATGAAATTGTAGCGTTCTGTAAATGGCGAGAGTGTAACAGAGACGAATGTGGAAAGCGAAAGACATGAAACAGTCACTAACGCGGCGAACATATTTATCGTTTTTTTAGGAATCCCTCATTGAAATAAACTTACATAAACATGTTAATTACTTTTTAAATACTCGCAAAAATGACTTAAATAACCCCGTGTGCAAAGAACTGAACAGCATCCATTTAGGAGATGATCATAATACTCATATTTATTCTTCAATTTGCATGTTTTTCATCAAAACAAAATTTAAAGAACAAAGGGAGAACACATTTTTATTATTACTGAATTAGAACTCGCGTCATCGCATTTCATTCCGTTACCCCTGGCGACAGCTCTGTCACCGCTCCTAGCAGCCGCCAGGGAATATGTAATTCTGAATAGGATCATACTTAAATGTCAGGTGCGAAACCTCCTCTGTAGAACAAATTCGCGACTGGCCGTTTTTTTGTCTCTTTGCTAACGAATCACCAAGCTCATGGGGCTTTCAGCGCGCCGCTCGTAACGGCTATTGTTTCGTGCCAGTTAGTTTTTTTACTTGCTTTATCCGTTTCGTTCTTTTATTCTAACAACTATCGATCTTCTGAATATCGGATATCGAATGACACTTCTCAGTTCCAAGCTTTTCGCTCTGACGTGTTTTCGAAATGTAAGCGTCGTTCAGTTTACTACCCATATTAATTTACCTGACATCATTTTACTGTTTGTTTTTTAATTATGTTTGAGTTTGTTTGTTAATATCACGGTTCACGATGGATTAATTGATTGTATTAATTGTATCAATTTCCAAAAACTATACCAATCCTATTTATCTACTAGTACTTAATAACCAGTCGCATGGTTTCAAAACAAAACAAAACAGATCGCTGTACATTATTTGTGTCTCAGTCTAGGGCTGCGTTCACGGGACAGCGGTGCAGCGTGTAACGACGCGTTTTATGGAACTGCTCTCACAACATTTAAGCAAGACCGCATGCTACCCGCGCCTCTGTAGTGTAAACGCAGCATTAGAAGTATTTCTTTAGATTTATACTCAGTACATTGCTAAAAGTGGAATTCCCACCTTTGGGAACCTTTGAATCAACCAAATTAAATATTCAAATCATTAAAAGAGACATCTGTGGGAAAAGTAGAACGTGAACTATTCACACTTGACCTATTACTTTTTGTGCTCCCCTCGAGACTGTGTGACATGATTGATCACCGCAACTTCATATGTTCAAACTATTTCTGTATTTATTATGTACATTGGTCAATAAACGTCACAAATGAAACATCATATTAATGTCTTATTACAAAAACTGTTCGCTTTCGTCTTAATTAGAGTCATCGATTTTATAAGTGCTACCAAATATTTGTCTGGGGTAGTTTTCTTACTGTAATATCTTTTTTATAATGGAAGCTTGTAAGGTTGAAATCTATTATTCAAAGTTATTATCAACCAATAAAATCGTGTCTCTAAATGTGGTTCCAAATTGGTATCGTAAAAACCTCATCAACGATATCATATTTTATGTAGTAACAATTAGTCATTTCTTCTAAAATCTTTTGTTAGCTATTTTAACCGCACTACCTATATAGCATTAAAAATAAAATGATTCGAGGAATAATACTTGTTGAACTACCTATTTTTCTTTGGTAGAAAATTCCAAATACCAATAAAAAGTAATTGTACAATTGTGCTAATTCGCTCAAAAACTCGAATAAAAATGGTAATAAAAATCTTGGTTCTGAAATTACTTGAGTGAGTGAAATGTTAGCAACCGAGACTGATGCTGATTGTTCTCATTTCTATGCAGATATTATTGTGATTTCATGTGATACTGTAAGTAATAAGGTATAGAATGATATGTTATTTTGACAGTGATAACCCCTACCTAAACAACCGGCCCAATTTGAGTCTTAGTTTCACTACTGCATCCAGCATTTTTCAAAAAAGTTTTTGGCGTGGTATGAAAAGCGGGGGCTAGTTTCTGTTTGTATTTTGGTCTGTAATTCACTAATTGTACAAAATTTCAAGTAGTGTCAATAATTATTACTCGTTAAAATGTAGTAGCTGTATTATTTGAAAATCAGCAGTTAACAGGTTGTCCGTGCATCGTCTACTGCCATTAAATCACCATTGACTGATTATATATGACACAAATTTAACGTAGGTACCTTTTTATGTTTTCTCCAATCCCAGATAAGCATGGTTACAGCAGATTAGCCTACAATATCACACAAAAAACTAACATTACAATATATTCTTTGTTTTTCCTACATTCGTGTCTTATTTTGCACATTTCATAAAAGGGTTATGACACTTATGAGAACCAATTTCGCAAAAAAGTTGGGTACAAGAATATTGTACATACTTAAATATAATAATATTGGTGTTATATAATTTTTCCCGAAATATATTGAAATCCTGTTTTACATACGTATTCACAAAACCTTTTTATACTCATATTGAAAACGGTTTGACGTGATGGTACATTTGAATATTGAAAACAAAGAATATTTTAAGGCTCAGAATGATATAAAATTTAATAAAAAGAATAGGTTTCACTCGCTTACATTAACATAATTGATGCGACACCACTTTGTGTGTCACATTAATAACACACCAATTATGTTTCCGAAGTTAATTGGTAATGCATCCCTTTTGTAATTACATGAGGTAAAAAATTACTTTTTCTGATATTTCCGAATTTTGTATGGGAATGACAAAAAATATAAAACTGAAAGGATTTATCTCTATAGTAACAAAAAGAGGAATTGACTGACTGACTGATCTATCAACGCACAGCAGAAACTGCTCGAGTTAGAAACTCGAAATATTGATATTACCTAAGTACCTTTCATAGCGTCGGCATCCACAAGGAAAGATTTTTGGAACACGTAAAAAAAAAAAAACAGTTCAGTGATCAAAAAAAATGTTGTATCGTTTAGACAAAAGTGCAGTGGTCTAAGTGGTTTTTTATAAGATTATTTTTAATTTGAAATGAGTTCTGGTAATTCAAAGTTCTAAAAACGAAATCGCTACGGATCGGGCAGTCTTCTTCTTTTCGTGTGGTTAATAACTAACCTGGCGTCAGAGTTTATGACTTGGCTTCACATGCCGTCGAGAAATATCCCTCAGGCATGCCGATTTCCTCACGATGTTTTATCAGTTAAACTCAGTTAACAGTTAAACTCTATTTTGCGGTCATTTACGTTGACTTTGTAAGAATTTGACAGCAAGTATAAGTTTGTCACCTATCCCACAATATTAAAAATCGATGATTTTAGTTTTTTTCCATTTGCTATTATTTCTCTCTTTGTGCCAAATTTCAAGATCGTAGGTGAACGGAAAGTGCCCTATAGGTGTTGATTATCAGTGAGTCAATAAAACTTTGTATGAAAATACATTTTGTGTTGTGTTGAACTAGAAACTTACCTTTTACAACACATGAGCCTGTGAACATTAGTATGCAATATTAATTTTAACTGGATACCTCAAACCATTTTGAAGAAAAAGGGCTTGGCAGACTAACACAGTATTTAAGAGCTTGATTTTTGTTTTACGAACAGTCATTTTCCAATTATTCAAATTCTACGCAAGCAAAGCTGCAGTCAAAGGCTATCTATTATACCATTATAATTATGTATGATACGCAAGGATTGACAGTGTGTAGCCGTGGACGTCTTCCGCCTAAAATAATTATGATGATGGTGTAGGTAGCGCAATAGGTACTAGTTTTCCTTTTACTAAGTTAACTTTCACTATAGTAGAGATGGGTCCGTATTTACTATGGACACTATGAGGCCCATACTGGGTACTATTTGCTCTCACAACCGCGAGTGTAAGAGCAAATGCGACCACGAGGGCGCGAGTCAAAACTTTCACATTCACGTTTGTCGCTTCAACATTTATAATAATAACTAATCAATCGCTATAGGTGAAAATATGGCAATTATATTAATATTAAGGTTTAAGGAAAATATATATTTATGAATTTATGCGAATCATATTTGCTAAACTTGAAACACATATAATAATAAACATATGTAGGTACATAATATACGTTCGGGGATAGGGGATTTATTGCACGTAAGTATGTAGATTTTAGGCATATAATAATTAATGATGCAACAAATCCGTAAAACCATTAAATACAGGTTTAGCAAATACTTATGAAACCAGTGTAGATTTATGCTTTATAAAATTTCGTCAAGTGAGAACGTACAGCAATCAATGTGAAGCACCCCGAAATGCCATGAGTAATGTTCACAATTTTGTCACCCTCATTGCCACCCGAGACGCTCACTTTTTATTTCAATAAATGCCAAATGCCTGTCACCCAAATATATATATCGTTATTATACATCTTATATTTTAATGAAGTGCTTTTTATATTACCTTATCCAACTTCGTATCTGATCTTTTAATTGAATTTCTGCAAAGATTTCGGTATGCAAATAGAAAATACCTAGAAGAATTAAGTATTTTTGAATTGAAAGAAAGTTTTAAGACAACTTTTTAACAGGCTGCCAAACTGCATAACAGTTTGTCGGCAGTTGGTACTATCTATATCTAAAAGTATTTACTTATACAAGGTTAGTCGGAAAGGGGGTACTAAGCCGCGGGCCACTTAATGTATCACTGATAATTGTTTTAAAGAAAGTGTTAAAAGTTAAAAAATCGATTAAATTTTGTCCATGAAAAATTATTTTTATTTTAGTTTTTATTTAAATTCTTCATCCCTGCTTTAGTTATGAATTCAAAAAATGGAGTTTCTAATCCGTGACCCCAAATATGACGAAAAATGCAAACACGTCTGATCATAGCTGAGGATAAATAGAATTTAGCGTATTTCTTATGAAATCTTTGAACAGCTATTTCTCTTGAACTATTGACTTTTGTGGAAAGTTGTAGAACAAAACTTATCCATTATTATGCGTACTTTAACACCATTTCGGCTTAGTACCCCCTTTAATCCGACTAACCTTGTATAAATAAAATAATCTATATAAAATAAACACTAGAATCAATACTATGGTAGGTACCAATCATACTATCTTGATTACACTTGCAAATAACTTGTATAAGTCTGCAGGCTCTTGACTATAATCAAAGCTCTTGAAATTTCTAACAAGACTCCTCAACGTCGTGTCTGCCTGACAGTATATTAATGAGTAAACTAAATGATTGCTACCAATGTGTATTATTTAAATATTACAAATAAAATTTACCTAGTATCATAATTAATTTGGTTCATTTCACTTGTCGACTGCAGGCTTGAAATGAAGAGCCATCGGACCTTTAACGTACACGTTCCCTGCAGATAATTCAATTTGCCAGGGTGACTCAACCAATTATTTTATCAGCACCAACTCATTTTAAAGGCTGCTCAGTTCTAATTTACCTACTGTAATTTCATTCGGGGTTCCTATTTTATTCTTTCGGTATTTGAGGTATAAACATGGAGTCTGATTACGATTTCTGATGTTTAAGCAAACTTTCCCTATATGTTGGGTTTTGTTGAAAATTGAGTAAAGACAAGAAGCCCAATTAATTTAGTTATTAGTTCTTTATTGTATCGACTTCAAACTTTATAGGTTTAGCTGTTTAGAAACTTAAATTACGGTCTAAACCATCTAAACATTTTTATCAAACATTATAAATAATTCCAATATTTTATTTTAAACATCTTTGTTCTGTTTGTTTTATTTATTAAAACAAAAGGCTCGCGTCCTATTTATCAAGTGTATTGTTTAAATTTAAATTTCCCTGACTGTTCGAGCACTTTACAGGGCTCATCGCTCCGGGTAGACAACCCGTGACCACGAATGAGGCGACCGCCCGTAACCACGACGGCTCAATATTTCACAAAATTAAAATATAAACGTTAAGCAGGAAAAGTATCCGTCAATCTGGCTTTATTTTGGCAAACTTTATTGTTTTACTCATCATGCTTCACGTTCGAAGCGTGAGAAGCAGAATTACTATTGGTGTCAAAACATCAAGTGGAACCATGGTCACGATTAGCATACCTGCTTTTGTGGGTTCAAAAGTGATGAACGGACTGTGCAATTATTATCACCCATCTACCAGCACCTTAGCTAACTTATATCTTAGTGGACTTATAATAACTACCCAGAATGAACCTTGACAGGTTGCTTGATTGCTGATGATTGCTTTACAGGTTGCTAATAGGCGCATTTGCTGTTATTTTGTAAGTGACAAGTAAAAAAGCAGTTCCCGTTTCTCTTTTAAACAAACATACCTATGTAAGTACACAAATATAAAGTTTGTGTATTACTTTCATTGTCATAAAGTCCAGTGTACTTTCTCTTGTAGATAACAAATACTTTACAGTGTCAGTGATGAATGTCTTGCACTCGACGTTGTTTTAATGGCAGAAATACAAGGGGCGCTGTTTGACGCGATAACAAACTCAAAAATATTGCTTTTATTTAATTATTTCAATTATTTACGGTTTACTCGACGGGAAATCCTAGAAAAATGCACATGAGTAGACCGTAAATAATCATAAATATGTGTCACACAAAAGTTACATAATACAAAAAAGAAGCAGGTTAACCATTAAAAAAAAGTATGAATAAATCGTTTACGAAAAAAAGCATATTATGAGAGAACGAAGTTAGTTTTATTACGGCTATCCATTTCAGCGCAGAGATGTGCGATCGCAGTCTAGCTCCGTTTAACTAAGATATCTTTGAAACTTCGCAGTTCTCTTTCCTTGAATAGAAACAGAATCGGAAGTCGTTTGCTCTCTTCTCACGAAACTCTTGGCTGGTTATACATTTGTAAAAATAGACGTTTACTATACTTATCATTAGCAACTTTGGCCGAAGTAAAAACTTCCTCCCTTTCGTTTTACCCTTCTCAACATGGATTTATTGTTTGAAGGTCAGTTTGATCCTTATCTTGTCTTGTAATCGATCTCGTTGGATTTTGCCACTTATGTACATTTCTGTTAACCACTCATCCATATATATTGATTGTGTGTATCGTAAGTATTGGTCATATAAGATCCTAATATCTTACAGCTATAAATATAACTGTTTACTTATCGTTATTTCATATCATTTAGATATAAGCCATATCCAAACTTTTAGCACAACTGCTATTGAGCAATCTCGATTTCAAATCCCTAGCGTGGAATTATTACGGTGAACTCTCTCTGAAGACAGGAACCTACAGTAATCTGATATGAAGCGATTCAATAACATGAAACATGCAACACATTTAGCTCGTATGTTATATTTCTTTTAAAACACGAGATCTGTACACCGCTTCTCAAACAAAAGGTAGTCCGGGAGCGTTCTAGAGTAGCGCAATTTTTGTATCGTTCGATTTCCTATGAAATACGTGAGACGAGATAACGCCGCCGTGGGAAACATCCTGTGCGTGGTAGCGATCCCATAGAAGATCGAATAAAGCAAATCCTGGATGGCTAGCCACGGTCACCTTTCAGTCCGAAGCGTAGGTAGAAATTGGTGGGACTAAAATTGTGAACATATTTCTGTCTATCCAATCAAATACGAAATATTTTAAGGAACATAATTTCAATTCGTGTCGTCATTATTTGACGACACGTTTGGTGCAGTGGCTGAGCGATCGGCTTCTGCGCTACGGGTCGTGGGTTCGATTCCCGCACGGAACAAATATTTGTATGGCCTACAGATAGTTGTTCCGGGTCTGGATGTTTGTGCTTGTGAAGATTTGTGTTTGTAAACGCACCCACGATACAGGAGAAATCCTAGTGTGGGGCTACGAATTAAAAAAAAAAAAATACCAATATTAGTCCAAATCATCTTAAATCCCGACGATATATTCATGTGAATTCCTCCATAGGCGTACTTAGGGTGCGGCAGATGGGGCGCTTGCCCCACCCTGGCACAAGAAAGAATAGGTAAATGGTCTAGATTCAGTCAACTTGCCACCCATGTCCACAGAACAATTACCCAAAATAGGCAGACCAATGCCCGACTCCATCTATACTTATTTGGACCTCAAACATAAGCATATGGGGCAAAATTGCCCCATAACCCCATTCTGCACTTCCAGATTTATTGAAAAGACAAATATTTACTGTCGACTGAGTTTGCCCCACCCTGGACAAAATCCTGGCTACGCCCATGAATTCCTCGCAATTGATTATGAACAATTTTATTTCTTCGGCCCAGATTTATTTAAGTAAATAATATATTATAGCAATCCAAGTATTCCATTGCAGCACATTCCACGTATAAAACATACCTTGAAGTTTTTAGTTAAGGGGGTTCCATATCTCTGAGGCAATAAATTGAGGATCTTCTCTCAGAACGATGACAAAAGGTATAAAATAAGGTTATGTCACAATGTAGAGGCGTAAATTCTTCCTTATCTCACAGGTATGCTACCGTCAATCGTTTCTTTATAGGAAACTGCACTGAGTTATGAAACATACAAAATATGTACCTATAACAAGTACCTGTATTATTTGTATAACCAACTGTCTGAAAGGTTATAGTATCTCCAAAGACAAATATTATATTATGGTGATTTTCTTTGATACTGTTTGAACCTAAATAGCCAAATATGTATTAAGGCATGTTATTCTAGAATCCTCCGTGCTCATGAAATTGGCAGTGTTATAAGAAGAATTATTTTAGACTCAGTTTTGCTTGTTATTTATGCTTTAGAATTGTTTCCTACGCTATATCAAAATTCTTAAACCTACTCATTTGCAACAAAAGATTTAACCGCTTCGAGGCATGCCCTATTTTCTATATAGGTTTTTCTATATCATCTTCTTTGTTATGTACTAGATGAATTAAATTCCGTACATTTTCACTTATCTTAGCAAGTTATTTTCATTATATTTTTCTGATGAAGTCATATTGCTCTGACAAGTTTTCCGAAAATACGTACCTTAATGAAATATCGAGGTACTTTTCTTCACAGATATAAAATCATCACAGTAATATTTTCTTTTATTCTGTCCCTTTTTATGTTTGTAGCCGTCAGGTGCAGGTAGGACCGCGGGTCATTAGGGCGACTCGTAGCCCCGCTACGGCGCTACGTCGTAGCACGAGTTCAAATCACGCCGACCCTCAATCAACACCAATGTCACGACTTGTATAGTAACGTGAAAAGTAAAAATATATTTATAAAGAAGGTATGAGTTGAATACAAACGATAATTTAAGAAGTTTGAACTTTTGTACGTCTTCTACCTATTCCAGAAAATTAAACTAAAACATAGAATTTTGTGAAATATATACAATACCGTGTATCGCCAACAAAAGATCTCCAAGAAACTTTGCTCCTCTTTTCGGAATTCACAATGGTATTACAGGCAGGATTCAACGAAATGGGACGGAAAATCGCTTTGATGTGTAAATAATTGAAAGTTAGATGTAAAATTTGGGAAGTCGATTGTTGGTCTGGAATATGCCCAAAACCTTGTAGGATTATATCGGAAGTGAGTGCTGTAAATTGTGGCGTCGGGCTTCGGGAATGCGTTCCTATGTAGCAATCGTCCGATCAATAACGCACTAATGAGCCGTGACATGCTGTCGACAATCGACATGACTGTGTATCGAATGCGTCGGTCCCGTCGGCCGCGTCCGTCCGTCTGTCCGGGCTGGTGGCACGCGCGCTCTGTGCAGTCCCCACCGCTGCGGCTTTCAGTACCGAATACTCGCTTGAATACCAATTACTTAGCTCTGTCATGCAAATATTACGGATAATTAACATTACCGATTTTGATGCTTGTCTAACCGGTTAACGTTAAAGCTCATGTTTGAGTCGAAACAGACAGTTTTGTTTATAGTTTTTTATACAGGATGTAAACAAAATCGTGTAATTCCTTAAAACCACAAGATCTATTACTGGTATAGATTAACCATGCCCGAAATTTTACTTGATTAAGAATAAATTAAAATAGATCTTTTTTGTCTTGTGATAATGGTAAGTGATCGTATATTAACTACCTGATAAGGTGTAAATAAAATAAAATGTAAATATAATGTTTTATGTGATAGAAAATTTCAGGGCCACGCATAAATGAAAGGAAACCCAGTAGGGCAGTTGGCGGGCACGACTAGCGCAGTATCGCTTCACGCAGTCAGTTAACTCGGTGCGCTAAAATGCCTCACGTTAAGATGTTCTTTTTATTATTTTTTATTGAATCCTAAAAAAAACCCACGCAGCGTCATTCTATGTCACTAATATACACAAGTTTGAAGGAATTTGAAGAATTGAACACGAAATTTGATGAATTGAGTATTCAATTACACTATTGCGGATACATCCTGTATAGTTGAGCGGAGTTTATGTATATGACAACAAAAAACAAAAACTTACTATCGGTTACCGAATTGTTACAAATTGTGGTAAAGTTCGGCTTTCTGCAGAAACGTATTATTTTAAACTACGTAAAGTCCCTGATTTTGTGATTCATATAAAAAGTTCTAAGTAATATTAGTGAAGAATGTATGTAGTTCGCATTTCAGTAGTTAAGAACAAACGGTATTTGTGTGTCTGGGAGGCGGACAGCGGTCGGCGCCACGCTCACTGCTCCCGCCCGGCGGAACATTACTCAGCGCTATCTGATGTCGTCTGCTAATTGACTAGAAATACAGATAAACGCTATTTTTACTCCCACCATAAATCTTCAAATACCTTTTCTGATTTACACATCGATCATCCTCGAGTTTCCTGTTCAGAGAAGGAAAGTATTTTATAGAAATATCATGTAGGTGCGTTTAATGACAATAATGAAAAAACTGGTATCTCCAAAGGCAAATTTTATTCATGGTCCAACGTATACACAATGAACGGACCCTTTCAATGTAAAATTTTGCATTATTATGTTCACTCGCATATATTACAATATTTACAAATGGATACATCCCACTTAATTGAACACCGAGGGCAGTTAACTACTCGCGAGAAAGACGAGGGTTGCGGCGGTGAGGGCCAGGCGCGGCGAAGAGAGCGCGTCGCGGGGACGAGCGCCGGCGCCGGCCGCACGGGCACGTGCGCTGCCACCCGACTCGCCGCGGCACCCCGCACCGCCAGCGCCCACGCTGCCTAAGCTACGACCCCGAACTTTCAACGGCGATATACAAAAATTCTCTTCCGCGAAGTCTTGCGTCAGGGCCAACGGGTTAGCGAGAGGGTCCCGGCCACATTCACACGGCACGTGATTCCCGCGTATCACTATATTCTCAACTTCTAAAAGTACCGCCTCTGGCGTCTCCAGCATGTGGTTGCCTGTTAGTTTAAACGTGGTAACGCTGTTGTTCTGTACCAGGGAGAGTTCCTCGATGCCGTCGATTTTATTGTTACATATTTCTAATGTATCGATACGCTGCAGACCATCGAATGCGCCGATCCGCACGATCCCCAGATCAGATTCCCGTAAAGCGAGCCGGCCGACACGTACCAGTCCGCGAAAAGTATCGGACAGCACAGCCGGTAAATCCATGTACGCGAGTTCAAGTACACCAACCCCTTCCAGCCCCGCAAAAGCTTGAGGCTCAATAGATCTTATACCTGAAGGGAGTTCAATCTGCGCAACGTCATTAAGCCCAGAGAAGGCATGCGCTAATATACGTTTAATAGGATTATTTCGAAGGGAGATGAGCTTTATGAAATTGGTTCCTGCGAAAGCGTATCCCTCGATTTGAGCGATCCTGTTGTGTGTTAGGACGATAGAAGTGATGTTTTGAAGAGCGGCGAACGCGAATGCATCGACAGTCGCCAGCGGCGTGTGCTGGATGTAGAGCTCACGGAGACGCGGCAGGCCCCGGAAGGCGAAGGGGCGGATGCGTGTGAGGTTGCAAGCGTCGAGCGCGAGTCGCCGCAGTTGCCGCAGATGTGCGAATGCGTCGGACCGTAGCACGCGCAGGTCGGCGCGCGACAGCGACAGCTGTGTCACGCTCGCACTCAACGCCGACGGTACGCCGCGCAGCGTCGCGCTGTTGCACACCACCTGCAACAAAACAATACCAATTAAATAAACATTTCACATTGTAATCAACAATATATCCTCCTCAAATATTTTGCCAGCACCGCGTCCATGATAAACAACAATCCTACAAAAATGATTGAATTTATCAGTTTCGCCGTGTCACGACCTAAGCGTTATTTCCACTGTTTGCTCGGTCAATAAAATTAATCCTTCCCGAAATATCGTCATCGCCGTTCACAGGCCAAAACCCATATTTTGATTGAATTGTTCCAAACTTAAGCTTCGCACATAATCGACCAAAACAAATATCAATTTGATTCAGCCGAGCAGGTACACATACCTACAAAGCGTCATATTGAAGCTTCAATTCAATTTAGTCATTTAAGTGCGTATGAATTCAATTTACTTGTATCAGTGGCCTGTTCATCCATTGAATCGATTGATATAAATATGAGGCACGTCTCATGAAACAGTGATTTATTTATTAATCAAACTATACTTTGTTAAGGAACAAAATGAAAATTATTAACCAACTTCCCGAAAAGCCTGGATCCGTTGTCGGAGTCTTTATAAAGAGACTGACTTTAAGCATACTAAAGTCAGTCTGAACAAAGACTTGTGGCGACATCTATCATGCCACATGAAAACTACGCAGCATGACGATTGTCCAGCAAACTACAGCGACAACAATGACAGCTGTCAAATGTAATGTCACAAATCCTGCATCGCGATATCAAGATCTGACACGGAGTTAGTAACAACTTCCCAACATCAACCGTTGGGCAATGGCCCGCCAGGCATAAGACCCGCCTGGTTGGAGGATCGTCCCTTTTCGTTGTAGAAACACCATACTTCGTTCCTCTACAGACTATTTAAGCCTATCAAACTAAAAGTGTACACTAACAACAAGAATTTAAAACCATTGATAAAAACACTGAAACTTATCTCGTCCGGAAAAGAAACGTAATAATTGATTTGTCTGCAAAGCTGGGATAGGGGCTGACTTCAATCGTGAAGACTACAGTCTCTAATTTCAATTTAATCCAATAATTCAAGATTCCTTTACCTTCAGCTATGTTCCGGAAAATAGTATTAAATTCGGTGAAATGCGCACCTGACAAATTAGTTTATAATGTTATTTGAAATTGCTGTAGTATTCATATAGTAACAACCATTTATTTTGCGTTCGTAGGTTACATAATGATGCATCTAACAGGAAATAAAAAGTTTTTTTTTTTACATAATATTTTCTTTAGTCGGCAAAAAATGACATGATTCATCATCATCATCAGCCTGAAGACGTCCACTGCTGAACAAAGGCCTCCCCCTTAGACCGCCACATCGAACGACAATCCGCCATTTGCATCCATCGGTTGCCCGCGACTTTCACAATGTCGTCGATCCACCTGGTGGGAGGCCTACCTACGCTGCGCTTTCCGATTCGTGGTCGCCACTCAAGAGCCTTTCTTTCCCATCGGTTATCGGTCCCTCGAGCGATGTGGCCTGCCCATTGCCACTTCAGCTTGCAAACCCTGACAGCTATATCGATGACTTTGGTTCTTCGGCGAATATCCTCGTTCCGGATTTTATCGCGCAAAGAAACTCCGAGCATAGCTCTCTCCATTGCCCGCTGGGTGACTCTGAGTTTCTCCAAAAGGCCAGCAGTCAAGGACCACGTCTCAGATCCATATGTCATCACTGGCAACACACACTGGTTGAAGACCCTTCAGGCACTGCGGAAGTTTGGACGAGAAGATACCACGCAATTTCCCGAACGCTGCCCATCCGAGTTGGATTCTTCGAGCGACCTCTTTGTCGAAGTTGGACCTACCCTAGCTTGACAATCTGTCCAAGGTAGTAATAGTGGGTAACAACTTCGAGAGTATCGTTCCCAACGACTACCAGCACGGGTACAACATGGACATTGGACATGATTTTCGTCTTATCCATGTTCATTTTAAGACCCACCCGTTGAGAAGCGATACTGAGATGATTATTGATTTTAAATAGGTAGCAACTAGAGCTTTTTTTCCTTTGTTCAAAATTTTTCCCTAAGTTGACGGAATTGTCCATCCAAATACATATAAATATTCTTCAAGCTTATGCTTCTTATATTCCTTATGGAATGAACGATGCGTGAATGTAGGTATTAGCTTAACTTAAAAGTGAGACCTTCACCACTAAAGATGTAACACAAGACAATCTGAAGTAGATTGGTACTGCACGGTACTGCTGAGGAGTGTTTTTTTTTATCTGCGACTAAGTAAAGGTATGCAAAAGCGAGTATAACGAAGATCAGCGAACTTTAGCAACAATTAGGACTGGTAAGAAGTTTATAGTACCTAGCACGAAGAGCTGATTACCTGCGACTACGGCAAACAGATGCAGTGCGTCTGGCACAGAGACGTGAGAGAAGGAGTGAGCGAGGCAGGGCGAGTTTACGCGACACAAGCTGTTGCCAATCTATGTACATGCAACATTGACTAGTTACCTGCGACTGTGACAGACAGATGCAGTGCGTCGGGCAGGGCGGCGTGAGCGCAGGCGTGAGCGAGGGCGAGTGCGCGCGTCCGCCGCCGCACAGCGCGCCCCACGCCGTCGCCGTCACCAGCCAACGCAACACCCATCTAATGACAAACAATGAGTAATTTTGTGATTGAAAAATATGCTTAAATCGTTGAAAATTTACATAATGATGTGCGAAATGTTGAACATTTGAAGTACAGTAGGGGAATGAAAATGTTATGCACCTTAAGGTCTATTTTTGCTTGCACAGTGCAAGAAACAAACTATTTTACCGACTACATATTGCCAACATTATAGAAAAAATGAAAATACCTACAAGTATTTTTTGACAGGATATTATGGTGACATGGTGACAGGTACAACTAATATCAATTTATTTAATCATCGATTTGATTGATGTCATGGATTTTACAACAAAACTCCTGAAATCAAATCAAAGACATTACAATGTAATAAGAAGTTTAGGCACTACTACGTCATGTCGAGGCAAAAAGCAATTTTAATCTTTCCTACCCAATAATTAGACATAATTTACCATGCATTGGTCTGTTCAGTTTAACAGTTTGAAAAAGTAACAAGTGCCCGCGATGTAGGAAAGGAATGAATTTGAAAACTGACGAACCTTTTCATTCCTCTAGGTACTGTATATTTTGATATAATGCAGGTGAGTTCTAAATACATGATTTACCTTTCTGTTATCATTCCCGATAATTCTAGTACCTCCAGCTATCTTGGATGTAAACGGACACCACAAAGCAGCTCAAATATCACAGAAATGTACTTTCATTTTACCAAGAGGAACAGATAACCACCTCATTTATGAAAACAGTCAACAGTCTAAAACGAGCCCATAGCTGTTATTCTACGGGAAACTATTTTCATGATTCCCACAACATTTACGTAATTATATTGTCAAAATGTTATCCATAAATAATCATCACGATTTCCAAGCACATTGGTAAGTTAGTGTCAGGTTTTTGAACTCAGTCTATCCCTCTCTCTTATGGCGGCAGTGTCTTTCGGCCTTAAAAGAGATGAGTAGACTGATTATACAAGGAATACAGATAATACGTACACCGGGCCACTTAAGCCCTCTATGCATCCTTTGATTTCTCATCAACGATGTCGCGGGATGATCCGACAATCCGAATTGCATACACATATATACACATGTGATTCATGTGCACATTGAACACATACAAGGAGTGAATTAAAGTGACGATTCCTGACGATGGATTGGAAAGTGTTTGCGGGTCTAAAGCCACGTAGCAGTACGTGTGGGGTTAAAGGTTAACTGTATAAGTTATGACAGGTCGCCTATCGACACCGAACAAGATCAATGTGCCTTCGAATGTCAACAGACAAAACTAATCCTTCATGATATTTAATATAGTGCCACTCTCACGAAGGGCACTGAGAAAGACCAATTTTAGGTAAACCTTCCAAATAACTAGATCGATTTCTATAATAATATCTTTGATAACAAGTGAGTGCACCGTGCTTGTATTAAATATCTTAAGCTGTTTTAAGAATTTCCAACAACAGTTTCCGAGAAAATTTCGGAATAGTTCCCGATAAGATGTGCTCTAACATTTATGTCAATGCCATCAGTCACTGAAACAGAATGAATTAATAATCTTCTTGCGACTTTGTTGAAGCCGCTAAATAATTCGGAAACACATAGTATTTATAAATATACAGTGGTGGTCATATAATTAAGAACGCTTATTTAAAGACAAGATAACAAACTAGTATAACTTATTGCATGTATTATTTTTTTATCTCGCAAAACTTTTCCATACTAGCGGTACATTAATTTGTACATTATGATTAATTAAATAATTAACAGATACATTGTATATATTTCATTTGAACCTAGTATTACTACTTACTGGCTGGTCAAATAATTAAGAACGTCAAAGAGTTTATTTTTATAATTCAAATTTAAATAGAGAACACTCAGTGGTTAGGTCAGTTTTCGTATAATTTTCACGCCATTTAGTGCTGTAAAACTATAAAAGGTGATTACTTCATATAAAAACAATGGGGAAAAATAAAACTTGCGATAGATCTACGAGGGAAGCTATTATAAAACTTCGCGAGAAGAATCGGTCGTATAAAAAGACAGCTGATCATCTGTAATGCTTGAAAACGATGGTTTTCCATGCTGTGAAGCATTTTAACACGTATCAAACGACTTCAAATATTCCGCGTGTACCTAAACAGAGAAAGACATCTCGTTGAGATGATCGAAATGTCGTTCGTTTGGCAAAACAAAATCCTTATAAAGGGTCTAACGAGATAGGAAAAGAATATATAACCCTTCAGCGATCTCGGCACGCACTATTCAAAGGCGTTTGGTAGAAGAGAAGTTACATGGAAGGATGGCAACAAAGGTACCCATGTTGAATCGATACCATAGGCAAGCCCGTATGAAAACTGGTCAGACAGACAGAAGAAAAATGTTAATTTTTTCTGACGAGACAAAAATAAATAGAGTGTGTTCTGGTGGAAAACGATACGTACGACGCCCTCCAAATAAAGCATTCCACTCTAAGTACACAAAAGTGACATTAAAGCATGGCGGAAACGTGAAAATTTAGGGTTGCTTTTCTGGTTATGGAGTTGGACCTATTAGGCTGATAGAAGGAAATTTGAATCAATTCCAATACAAAAATATACTGGACGAAACAATGTTACCCTATGCTGAAGACGTGCCGCCGGTTATTTGGACTTTCCAGCACGACAATAATCCGAAACATACTGCACGCACTGTTAAAGAATTCCTAATATCACAATCAGTTTGTATCTTAGACTAGCCCAGATCTAAACCTAATTGACATCTTTGATGCGACGTCAAGAGAAGCGTATAAAATTGACAGTGTGGCAATTTAAGAGTGCTGCATGACGTTTTCTTAGAAGAATGGTACTCTCTCTCTTGCAAAATGTCAAAAAATGATAGAGTCAATGCCTCGCCGGTGTAAGGCAACAATTAAATGCCGTGAGCATGCCACTAATTATTAATTTTAGTATAAAATATATTCATTTGCCTTTTTTAATGTGCATTATTTCACATTAATGTAATTTATTTCATCTATATTTCATTTAAACTAATTCTCAAACAGTTTTATAACTAATCGTTCTTAATTATTTGTCCAGCTTCATTTGTATTTGAATTTGTTACTACGTAAAATAAATGAACTTTGTAAAAAAAATAGCGATGTTACGCTTTTATGTTACTAATTTCAGTTTGCCTTATCCATGTGGGTATTTCATAACAAAACTAATTACTTCTAAGAAAAAACGTAAAACTACAAAATACCTAGTCTGGCCCTATATACTGTTACAATTAAAAATAAGAAAGATATTACATTTGAATTTGGAATCTGTCATTTTTATACGATTGTTCATTGAGATTTCTATTTTTGGCGCCAATACATTGTACAATATTTTACGATATTAAAATGGAGTGGGGTGATAAAGAGAACCGTATCGCTGTGATTGCATTACACAAAGTTGGTATGGAGCCAAATGCAAAGGTACAATGACACCTCCTCTGTTTGTGACAGAAAAAGATCTGGCCGTCCACGTAATGTTCTTACGAAAAAGGTGGTCAAAGCAGTAAGGGAAAGAATTCGAAGAAATCCTGTCCGAAAGCAAAAGATTTTATCTCGGGAGATGAAGATAGCATCCAGAAACATGTCGCGTATTTTAAAAGATGACTTAGGACTTGCAGCCTATAAGAGACGCACTGGTCATTTTTTAACTGATAATTTAAAAAAGAATAGGGTGGTAAAATCGAAACAACTACTGAAGCGGTACGCAAAGGAAGGTCACAGAAAAATTTTGTTTACAGATGAGATAATCTTTACAATTGAGCAACATTTTAACAAACAAATTGACCGTATTTATGCTCAAAGCTATAAGGAAGCTTCCCAATTAGTCGACAGAGTGCAACGTGGGCATTATCCGACTTCAGTGATGGTTTGGTGGGGTGTTAGCTATGAAGGAGTGACTGAGCCATATTTTTGTGAAAAAGGTATCAAAACATCGGCACAAGTGTATCAAGATGCCATTCTTGAGAAGGTATTTAAGCCCCTTAACAACACCATGTTCAATAACCAAGTATGGTCCTTCCAAGAAGACTCGGCGCCGGTCATAAAGCTCGGTCCACGCAGTCTTGGTTGGAAGTGAACGTTTCGGACTTCATCAGAGCTGAAGACTGGCCATCGTCTAGTCCCGATCTTAATCCGCTGGATTATGATTTATGGTCAGTTTTAGAGAGTACGGCTTGCTCTAAACGCCATGATAATTTGGAGTCCCTAAAACAATCCATACGATTGGCAGTGAAGAATTTTCCCATGGAAAGAGTGCGTGCTTCTATTGATAACTGGCCTCAACGTTTAAAGGACTGTATTACAGCCAATGGAGACCACTTCGAATAAGCTTTTTATATTTTAATTTGTTTTATATTTATGTATTAAACTAACACACTGTAAAAGTAATAAATAAAGTAATAATAAATATTATTTGCAACAAAAAAAAATTTATTTTTTCGTACAATATTTATGGCAAGACTAGGTATATCATGATTTTGTTCAAAAATTTATTGAACTAGGCATCGTTCTTAATTATATGACCACCACTGTACA
This sequence comes from Amphipyra berbera, assembly GCA_910594945.2. Classification (NCBI taxonomy): domain Eukaryota; kingdom Metazoa; phylum Arthropoda; class Insecta; order Lepidoptera; family Noctuidae; genus Amphipyra; species Amphipyra berbera. The sequence continues at coordinate 9,777,495 of OU343127.1, forward strand.
TGTACCTAGTAGTTAAAAAACTATATAATTCTATCCCACTGTTTGCGTAACTTTAATTTAGATTACTTTTCTAGCTACTTTTCTTTTTCTATAATAAGAAAGTTAATCTTGGTTTTTTTTCTTCAAAACCAGTTACCTATAACATGGATGACTAATAATGTTATTATACTTTTGGTCCATATTCCATCGATCTTCTATTGTTCTATAAAAATGAATCTTATTCAACTACAACTGTAAATAAATGATATTTATATTTTTAAATTGAATTTATATATGTATATTTATTGAATAAATGATATAAAAAATGGAGTATGTAAGGATCCTAGCATGTGGCGTTCCATAGTTTCTGCCTACCCCCATGGGAAAAAGGCGTGAGTTTATGTATGTATATCAAAAAATGTAAAACATAGTCTTTCTCTCTCTACCATTTGTTACCATACCCTTAAATTATCCATATTCCATTATAGTACGTAGTGTCTTCGAGTTCCAAGAATTAGCACTTTGTTGTGCTAACAAACTATGTATGAAATACGAACTTTACAAGCTTGTTGCCAGTTTAATGTATTTGGCTTTCGATAATGAATCTTAGCGCAACAGTTTGAGGCAACTTTACGATTAGGAGGTCCAAAGTTTGGGATCTACTTCATCTAGTATTCAGTTGATATTAACTCTAAAATTAGCCGTTAAATTGCTGTAGTTATCGGAAAAATTATATCAAAAGTATAGTTTTGTATAGCAATTCAATCACCAATCTTATGCGAAGTGCAATAGTTATGGTAATGCCCATTTAAAGCCTCTCGGTGAGGCAAGCTATGGGAGAGGCTTATGTTCAATGGCTAGATATTTACCGGTTGACGTAATCTGGAGAAATTAGTTAGCGTATAGGTATCGGTATACATGTTCACTAGCTCCTATAGGTAAATTGAGATTAATATCTATCTTATACCTACATAATTTCACAAGCTTAGAAACCACTGCAGCTATATTTGCGGCTTTTATCAAATTGACATCCCATAAAAAGCTGGACCATGTTTGTTATAAATATCAAATACAAAAAAAAATACTTGCGCAATGCGAATGGTTAGTCATTTCGAAATAACAGAATAAATAAACATCAAACATTCCCAGGTGTTATTGTTACAATAGCTACTTTTATTCGTAAATTGTAATCGAATGAAAACAACGTCGAATTGAATTGATATCGGCCTTAAAGATAGATAGTCAACAGCTTTGATGTGACAAATTAAACGACTGCCCTGAAGTTACTTGTATAAAAACATTGCCGTCTTCCTTTTAGATCGAATAATACGGGTTGTAATTCGATTTCTAATTAACGACAAAAAATAATCTTCAAACGGTTTGTAATTACTTTATGAGATGTAATAGACAACATGTTAAGTGGGCCGAAGCCGTAATGGAGAATAAATAACTTATAAATACGTTTTAATTTGCCAAGATATTGCTCAATGCCGTGTGAGATGACAACCTAACTAAAACGTTGTTGGCACGGAAAGCCCCAGCGAATAGGCTTTTAACAATACCAAAATGTATTAAAGACCTTAAGCTAACATCTTAAGCTTAGTCCAAATCTTACCAACCCAGCATAGTATATAAAAAACATTTAGCAGTACAGTACTCGCCAAACTTTTTGACCGCTCTGAAGTCAGGCGAATAATTGCACACTAGGAAATTTACTTATAAATTTTGCTACTGCGTAACCACCCGCAGAACTTCAGAGCGGCTAATAAGTTTGGAGAGTGCCTGTACTGTACTGTGATTCTTACCTGAGTCTGAGAGCAGGGGCCATGGGCGGACGCAGGCGGGACGCCCCGCCCGCCGCGCGCCCTCACCGGAGCACCGCCATCACACTACAAAGGCCTGTCAACAAATAATTAAACAGTTACTTCATTACGTCCCTGTACGCACTAATCGCATTACCACGTCCGCAAATTAATCAGATACGATGCTACTTGGGGTTTTAATGTGCTTTTTTTTCCTAGTGTTTCCTCAGTCAGTTACTTAAGTAGATAAAAGCTAGTTCCTTCACCTATGATTTTGCTAATTGCTTGTTTTCTAAGGAGTAACTGTCTCCAAATCTTTACAATCTGTAGGACTTATTCACTTTGCTGTGCTAACAAATTATGAAATACGAATTTACAAGCTTGTTGCTAGTTCAATGTATTTCAAAGAAGAAGAAAGAAAGAATATAAATTTACTGACACAAAAAAACATATATACCTAACCTACATGCAATATATTAATATGGTTTTTGATAATGAAGCTTAGCGCAACAGAACTGTGCTGCTGCTAATCAATGAAATTAATCTCTTAGTACCTACGTTTACTACATCGCGAGAGGACATAGGGTGTGCCCATTGTAAGCCCACAAACACACAAGATAAATCATAATATTACGGATATTTTCATTACAGGGTGATCAGTTCTCTAAACTGTATAAACACGAAGCTGTTTGCACTTTAATCCACAGCTTTAGCAATAACAAGTTGGATCAAATATTGCCTTAGTACAGAATTAGTAACAACTTGTTTACCCTTTCTTTTGCGCAGTTTGTAAACAGTTCCCAGTAAACTTCTACAACTTGCGGTGTTTAACATGCCTCTAATGACTCTGTTTTTATATCACATATTTATTTAGTACATAGTAAAATGTTATCTTTTTAATACGATCACATGAAGGAACTCTGCATCTACTGCTGAAAGCAAAACTATCGGATAACAGTGTGTAAACTGTATATCTTTTTCTAGTAACAAATATCAGGCACATGCAAATTTATCAAAATATTATACCTATCTTCCTGTCTTTTACTTAGTGAAAGAAAAACGCGCATATTCAAAATTCAATTATACCCAAACGGAAATTGAAAACGTCGAGAAGATGGAGCCGCTATCGCCTCGCAAACCTATTCCTCTGTAGCAGAAGTTTTAAAATTTTAATTGTCTCCTGATACCTCCTACTTGTGTGACAGATTGTACGACAACTATTTGGCCTTTATTGGAATTTTGTTTTTTACCATATTATCCATCAAACAGATGTAGATAAGTACTACATTATACAAGGTTAGTCGTAAAGGGGGTACTAAGCTGAACGGGTGATATAGTACCCATAATAATAATAGATAACTTTCGTTCTACAACTTTCCCCAAAAGTCATTAGTTTAAGAGAAATACCTATTCAAAGATTTCATAAAAAATACGCTAAATCCTATCTATCCTTAGCTAAATAAAAATAATTTTAAATGGAAAAAAATATAGTTGAATTTTGAAACTTTAACACTTTCTTTAAAACAATCATCGGTGGCCCGCGGCTTAGTACCCCTTTTCCGGGTAACATTGTATAATGCATGCGTGTGAATTATTAATCATGATTTTAGAACCGACGTAGGACTCGCAGCTTAGTAACGACCACGCGGATCATACGATTTGCGAGGTCAAGCAACGCTTGCCGCGGTCAGTCCGTGGATTGGTGACCATTCGTTGCACATCGGGACCCCTCCGTGCCTCGGAGAGCACGTTAAACCGTCGGTCCCGGGTGTCATACTAATAACTATAACAGTCGTTACGGGTAGACAGAAGCTCGAAAGTCTGACAACTGGTCTAACTTTTGGATATCGGCATTGCCCAGTAACTGGGTTGCGGAGTTCTGATGGCAGTCGCTCCGTGTAAAATACTGGTATTCAGCTGCACCTGTCTAAACTGGAAGCTGACCCCAACACAATTGGTAAAAGCTAGGCAAAACGATTTTAGAATCGTCATTTTAAAATGTAGCACTTGTGCGTTAGTCGAGCTTTCTAAATGTTATATATAGCACGGTGGTTTTCCTTTTTCAGGAACATAACGAACTGTATTAAATTGCTTTGACTACAATTCCGACTAAAACCATGCAACACGCTACGCCTAGTTGGGGCTTTGTCAAATTTTCACGTTAAAAACTACAATGTAAACTGGTGACAAAAACGACTCTGTATACAAGGTGGTGAATGATACAATACAATACTTTATTATTTTCTCATCATCATAATACAGAGTCATAGCAAGTTACAAATACAATAAACACTGGTGTCTTATGTAAGTATTCTGCCTACCCTTTTCCCAACTATGTTAGCTTCCAGTCTAACTAGATGCGGCTGAATATCAGTATTTTACACGGAGCGACTGCCATCAGACCTCCGCAACCCAGTTACTGGGCAATGCCGACATCCTAAGGTTAGACGGGTTGTCAGATTTCGGGCTTCTGACTTCCAGTAACGACTGTCGTAGGTATTCATATGACACCCGGGACCGACTGTTAAACGTGATGTAAGTATTAAAGCAAGTGTTAAAACTACAATTTTTTTTTCAAATTATCGTTTCCATAACCTGTTACTACTAATCTGTAACTCCACTTATGATCTTAAATTAAAACAGCCGATGATAGCTGATAATGATGATACATAGTTTTTTATGAAATCTTTGAATTTTTGGGGAAACTAGAACATGACTTATTTATTATTATAGGTACTTTAATACCTTTCTGGATTAGTACCTACCGCCTTTTCGACTCGCATTGTACATTTATTCATACATAGCTCTTTATAATAAGAATCTGCAGAGTTTTTATTTACAAGATCAAAACGTTGAGAACAAGTAAATATACTCGTAAAATAACTGGTAACAAAATACTTCTAAATAAAATAAAACCACACGTTTGCCAAGAATAAAACACAAAACGGTACTTTCCAGAATGTAGTCGAAAATAAAGCGGCGGAAACATTGAAAGACCTACGATAAAGGCTTACACGTGATGACACACGTCTGAAGAGCTTCCTTGTAATACAAAACGCTTTGAATAATGTACATGTTGCATGCCAAAAACTTAAAATTGTACGAATATGTTTTGTGCTTCGCGTGGAGATTTCCTACGAAGAATAGTCCCCCGGAGCGCCATTACCCCGCCCAACGAAGACGCATACGCTTTTAAACTAAACCACGCTTAAATTGCTCGCAAAACAAATTATACTTTTTGTAGAATACACTAGAGAATAGAACATCGCCACTAATCATGCAGCAAAAAGCAATTTAAGAGTTAAAATATAAAGTTGTGTAGGCCACCTATAAATTAAGAGGCTTATTAAAATATATTTGTGAAACGTTTCTTTAAAGAGAATGCGCTATTTGTGACTTACAATTAAGCTAGAGTGGACGCAAATTATTTACCTACTTTTACATATTTATATATTCTTTAGTAGCAGCCCGGAGTTTGGATTTGTGCTCGGTTGATAGCAATAGGCTCGCCCTCTATTACATGGAACTTATACATAACGGTGAAATGAAGGTGTTACTATAGACCTCTGCCCAACCCTTCGGGGAATACAGGCGTGATTTTATGTTATGTTATATTTTACAAATTTTAAAGCAAAATAAGTTTTCATTGCAAATAGTTTTTTTTGTAAAGCGACATTTGTACTTTAACATTTACATAAATCACGAGAGGCATTATCCCTTCCCAGACCATGTTTTTACTTGTCCGTCACCTGTGAAAACAAACAATGATTTCTTTTTTTTTCATTTTATCGGTTTGTCGACTCTACCAAAATCGTGTTTTCCTAACTGGATTCTTTACCTATAATGGTACCTAATATCTGCTGCATATACACTAGGCATTTTTGGACTACTTTTTCACAATTAACTTATTTAGATTTGCAATGTATTCTCATAAATGAGAGAAATGGGATGTTAAAATGTTTAGATTATTGTTATCTACTCAACAATTATGCCACTACAACTAAGTGGATTTGATTGGAATTTGATACTGAGGTAAAGTATTTACGAAATCAGTATATAAGCTACATAACCATTAAATAAGTACTACCTAGAATAAACATTTTGTACCTATGTACCGACAAAATAATTAGCTAAGTTGAATTTGACACCTAAGTAGTTTAGTATTACAAGTAAAAAATTATCTATCAGTCACTGCCGTTTAAGTCCCTAGATAAAAGTACTTAACTTTCGCCACCTTATGGGTATTTTACGAAATAAATTCCTATTTTATAGTCGTATTTATCCCGTTTATTGCATGATAACGAGTTCAAAGGATTTTAAAATGTCCATAAAATCATACCGTGTTGCTGCGAAGATATTGTTGAAGGTAAAATATTGGATATTTGAAAAAGTTCCACCATTTTATTAAAATCTTTATTTAAGTGTACATTATATGGTGATGAAGTGATACGACATTCGTCAAAGTCTGACAACTGATCTAACTTCCAGTAATTAGTACCTACTTGATTAAGAATCAGTTATTGTAAGAGTTTAATAATATAAAACTGATGGGCAGCTGCATACAACTGTACACTGAGATCATCATAGAGAAGACCAACCTAAACAAAAGACCATAGTACCGGAAAGTGACTAGTTCATAGATGAAGAACTGAAGAAACAAAGCATTTGTTGATAAAAACACGATCAAAATGAACCCATATTAAATAAACTTTAATATGTACAGCAACATGGACCTACTAAATATGTAGGTTGTTATAATATTAACTAGAATCTGTCAAACACAAGTTCGATTAATTCTGAATAGGTCCAATTTGCCTTCAGTCGGGTAAATATTTGATGTTCAATATATCTTACTAAATTTTATGTCTGCCAGTGTAGTGGACAAGTTTAATTGGTTCCCGGCAGTGAACGATCAATCATAGCAGTGACGGGTCATGTCGGCGCTCCAAGAGCGGCCGCTATGATATGTGGACGAAGGCTATATTCCTCAACATTTTCACCAACAAACATTTCCGGGACTTTGAGTCCAAAAATAAATACGAGTAAACCACGCAATCTCATCGAAGACTTCACAAACATAGCCTTTGAACTAACCTAGTCTAACTGTATAAATAGCTGTGTTTGTGACAAAATATTCGTAAAGAGGATTTCAAAGTATAATGTTATAAAAGAAAATATTAACTGTATACAACGTTAAGTATTAAACATAACAAGGCTTTATGAAACGGTCACAGCTTTGTAAACAAAGAAAAAAGAATATTCGCAATGAATGTTGATAGGTATATAGACAAAACCAACCTATACAATAAGTACATATTATTACACAAAATGATATTATCATTAATATCAGGTTCGTGTATGTCCTAAATGTGTGAAAAAAGTGAGGATGGTGTGGAAGACTCCACGTCTAACAAAGCCATATTTTACTCGGAGCAACTGACATCTGGCCTCCGCAACCAGTTCCGGTTCTGCCTAACTTTTTCCCAACCATATAGTTGGGGTCAGCTTCCAGTCTAACCAAATGCGGCTCAATACCAGTATTTTACCCAGAGCAACTGCCATCAGACCTCCGCAACGTAGTTACTGGGCAATGCCGCTATCCTAAAAGTAGACCAGTTGCCAGACTTTCGGGCTTCTGACTTCCCGTAACGACTGCCGTAGGTATTCGTATAATAACCGACACCGACTGTTTAACGTGCTCTCTGAGACACGGAGGGGTCTCGATGTGTAACGAAAGGTCACCCATCGACGGGCTGACCGCGGTAAGCGCAGCTTAACCTCGCAAATCATATGACCCGCGCAGTTGGTAATTAGCCACAGCCCCTCTGCAACCAGTTATCAAACATATTTTCCTGGTCACTTCTGGCTACCATTGACGGCTGTCATACATATTACCGTGTTGACTTAGTTTGGGCTCCTGTTTCCTACAAATAATTAATTTTATGTTCATATTGTATTTGTGATAGATAACACTTAAATTGTTGTATCATTTGTTGAAGAAAATAATAATTATTATTATTTATATTTGGCACTTGTGAATAACAGCTTAAAATGCTCCCCAAGCACAAAGATAAAGAACGGTTGAATGGTAAGGAATCGGGCAATGTAGTTTTATGTAGTGGAACCATTGTTTTTTGACTGCGTGGTACATGGCCATTTAACCTTAAGCCCTCCAAACAATATTACAAAACGATGATAATTCCAAAAGGCTATAAACTAAATTGCGTTCATTTCAATTTATTAAATAATAATTTAGAAATGTCATAAAAAGAGCGACAGAGACAAGTTATTAATTTAGAGGCTTCATACAACTATCAATTCAAGAATGACTTAGTTATAGATTTCAAAATAAAGATATTTGCTCCTTTGAATTTACCTAGTCTGGCCATAAATACTGTTACAATTAAAAATAAGAAAGATATTACATTTGAATTTGGAATCTGTCATTTTTATACGATTGTTCATTGTGTTTTCTAATTTTGACGCCAATACATTGTACAATATTTTGCGATATTAAAATGGAGTGGGGTGGAACCGAATCGCTGTGATTGCATTACACAAAGTTGGTATGGAGCCAAATGCAATTTTTAAAACTCTCCATAGGTACGCTTGGTATTAGTCAAATGTTTGTGTACCGGGCTATTAATAGGTAAAATGAGACCACTGTTTGTGACAGAAAAAGACCTGGCCGTCCACGTAGTGTTCTTACGAAAAAAGTGGTCAAAGCAGTAATGGAAAGAATTCGAAGAAATCCTGTCCGAAAGCAAAAGATTGTATCTCGGGAGATGAAGATAGCACCCAGAAACATGTCGCGTATTTTAAAAGATGACTTAGGACTTGCAGCCTATAAGAGACGCACTGGTAATTTTTTAACTGATAATTTAAAAAAGAATAGGGTGGTAAAATCGTAACAACTACTGAAGCGGTACGCAAAGGGAGGTGACAGAAAAAAATTGTTTACGGATGAGAAAATCTTTACAATTGAGCAACATTTTAACAAACAAAATGACCGGATTTATGCTCAAAGCTCTAAGGAAGCTTCCCAATTAGTCGTCAGAGTGCAACATGGGCATTATCCGACTTCAGTGATGGTTTGGTGGGGTGTTAGCTATGAAGGAGTGACTGAGCCATATTTTTGTGAAAAAGGTATCAAAGCATCGGCACAAGTACACTTGTGCCGATGCTTTGATACATCAAGATGCCATTCTTGAGAAGGTAGTTAAGCCCCTTAACAACACCATGTTCAATAACCAAGTATGGTCCTTCCAAGAAGACTCGGCGCCGGGTCATAAAGCTTGGTCCACGCAGTCTTGGTTGGAAGTGAACGTTTCGGACTTCATCAGAGCTGAAGACTGGCCGTCGTCTAGTCCCGATCTTAATTATGATTCATGGTCAGTTTTAGAGAGTACGGCTTGCTCTAAACGCCATGATAATTTGGAGTCCCTAAAACAATCCGTACGATTGGCAGTGAAGAATTTTCCCATGGAAAGAGTGCGTGCTTCTATTGATAACTGGCCTCAACGTTTAAAGGACTGTATTGCAGCCAATGGAGATCACTTCGAATAAGCTTTTTATATTTTAAATTGTTTTATATTTATGTATGTTAAACTAACACACTGTAAAAGTAATAAAAATATTGGCAATAAAAATAAAAAAAATCTTCCTGACCATATTTATGGCAAGACTAGGTATATAGGTTTGTAGTGTACTTACGTAATAAAAGTACAAGTCTTTTGTGAGTATTATTCCAAATACATTCAATTAAAACCTTAAGAAATATTTATAACGACACTATAAAAATTCTAAGGCTAATTTGCTTATTCAGTACTTTCTACATTATAAGGTCTATATCATCAGAACTAAAGTCTTTTGTAAAAAATAAAGCAAATGTTAATTATTTTAACGTAACAAAATTTATTAAACTACTGCTTTTTTAGAAGAAGTTTCTTACTTTATAAAATCTTTTGTGCTTATACTGTAAATATTACGAGAGAGATATATAAGGGCTACACACAGACATAGAATTTGTAAACTTGGCAAACTTTGGTTGTGGTGTGCCCACTTTGTAATTTACGAGTTAAGTATTACGACATTGTCTCAAATTGCTTCGTAATTTGTAATCGTCTCGTTCTTGAAGTACTAAGATTGAGATTGAGATTCCAACTTATAGTTTTGAGTTCAAGAACAGGCAAATGTTTATTTTGTTTTATTATTAGAAAATCTCAATGCAGGTCTGCGCAGTGTTCCCGATAAAATACACCCTATCCTCTAGCGTTTGAGCGGTCACAAGGTACTGCTATGCTGCTACGAGACTGAAAATTTATTCGTAACATCTTAGAGGCCGAGGCTGTTGCCTGCGTGCACCTGACAATATTATGTATGCCGTTGACGCAGACAACGCTACATAACAATATTAACTTTGGTGACGTTGAACTCCTGGATATTTCTCTCCTTGTACAAAAGAAACGATGGGATGATATATTTGTATTATAACACTTTGAATATGATATTCGCCGATCGCAAACACCCCTTTAACCTCCTGGATGCCTGCGTCATACCTATATTATATAAAGAATTAAAAATTCGTTCACGTCATTTTGAGTTTGACAGACATTATTATAATTAGCCTGTACTGTCCCACTGCTGGGCAAAGGCCTCCCTCCATTCCTTCCATCTGTCACGATTCTGTCCAGTTTCATGCCAATTATCATTAAAGGCATCCAACTCGTCCCGCCATCTTCTCCGCGGTCTGCCGCGACCCCGTCTCGCTGTCTCGGGGCTCCAGTCTTGTGCTATACGGACCCACAGCTCGTTCGGCATACGGCAGACATGTCCTGCCCAGTCCCACTTCAGCTGGGCGGCCTTTTGAGCCATATCTACAATTTGAGTTGACAGACATATATGTCATATATATATATTTGTCATATATATGTGACATAAGTAAAATCTATATATAAAAAACATTTTTTTTTTCATTTTTTGGATGTGTACAGACCCGAGATATACCATAAAACCTAAGTTTCGAAATAATATCGAATATTTTTTTTCTGGAATCCAGGAGGTTAAGTACATCCTACTTCGATAAACTGCACCAATTCAAGCCTTGACGTCATACTCGATTTATAAATATTTCCATTATTCTAACACACTAATTAGCGGGTACAAAACAGTAGCAATTATCTCAAAATGAATGACAGAAACAATTTACACGTAAAACAATATAACGTTCAAATAAATGTACCTACCAAAGGTAAAATTGGGCGAAATTGTTTTCGTTAACTGGTGTCGTGAACCGCGGAATGTTTTCCATTATCCCAAGATAAACGAGGTGGTATATGTTGACAGATATAATCTTATACAAGACGAGTATGAGATTACATGTGTCAGCTAATAATTCCCTGCCCTCCCCGAACACAATGTTGCCAAACGTTGCTCGTAAATAAATAAAACAAATCTCACTTTTGCAATACTTAAAAAATAATATTGTTTATTCGTTTAAAATCCTAATCTAATACAGATTATTTATGCTATGTTTGCTTTGATCAGCATTGTTTTTAAAATGCAATGAAGCCGAAAACCCATTGCACTCCACGAACTCCACGTGGTCTACGCCCACGCGGCTTACATTATCTACGTGGCCGGCTGCGTGTGTCTACGTTTTCACTGCGGCGCACAGCCTTGCTTAGTTTTAGGTATTGCCAACCGATTTATATCGTTAACTAAAACTATTGACTATTGCGGAATGTTGTAGAACAAAAGTTATTCATTACGGTACTTTATACCCTTTCAGGTAAGTAGATACCCTCTTTCCGATTGACATTGTATACAAAAGGTACCCCCTTCCTTATTATGTTACACCTAAAAGCCGTAGTTACACTTAGGTTTAGCCAGCTACAACTAGGTGTTCCCAGTTGCAGGTGGTTACAACTAGGACATAGTGTATCCTATTTATTGAAAGAGGGTACAGTTTTAACGATGGTGTCAGTTTTTCGATATTAAGCATTTCTGCGTTGTTTAAAAAATAATATTAGCTTTAAGCAGAACTCGTATAATTTCAATAAAGTGTAACTATTTCTGAGACATCATGTGAACATATTCGGATATAAAAAAAACTACATTGGGATTTAAAATAACTACCTACAACTTCATAAAATAGGTATAAAAAATGTATCAAAGGTAGTCTCCATTGGCACTTAAAAAAAATATGTTGCAGCTGTTTAAAAATATTTTTATAAAACGTTGTCAAACTTGACACTTTACGCGTTCCTGTAATATATACGAGGACGGGGCCCGTTTTTCTTGGTATGTGTGTGTGTGTGCGTAAATCTTACGTATGAGGAACAGCGACGTACGGTGGCGTGTGTTTACGACGTATTGTCGCGAACACAACACAAATCTTCCCCAGGGCGTAGTTTCCCCCCCCCCCCCCTCCCTCCTCGGGCTCGCGCCTCGCTCACCGACCGGCTCCCCATTATCATTCAGCCCCGAAAAGCTTTTAAAACATTCTTAATTTTATTGGAGTTCAGAATTTCTGAATCTATAATTTCAAAAAGAAATCTGTTGCTATGTACCAGCAAACAATTCGTAAAATATTTATTCATTCTATTTGTGCATTCGGTTTTGAGTGCCACACTCAAAAAGAGTATTACAAACTATTGCTAGTTTGTACCGTGGGAACTAACTTAGTTGTCAAAGTCCACAAAGTAGGATATCCTGTTACTAACTGTTGTTTTAAGTCCTTAAGTGGGTTAGATGTAGCCAGTCTACTTCATCACGAACACTCTAAAATTAAATTGGAAATGGAACATGACTGTGTACATATACTTAGCTCTACAACGAGATATAAACCGGTAAAGGCAATGGGACTAGGCGTTAGGATGCTAAAAGAGTTTCGACCGGGATATAGTTATGACACGAATAACTGATGGACGTCGTCCTCTCTCCTCATCACTTGATTAACATTCAAAGTAGCTCGCGACTCGCAGCTTGCCATTCTTATAACAATACCCGAGCACAAAATAAAAGCTTTGCACGTTCACTCGCTGAAAGGCGGACTTCCCCAACTTACGTCATTCCAGTTTCCCGTAGTTGTAGAACTTTATCGAAAACAAAACACTGGTACCTATTGTCAATTGTAAAGGCTCTCATACATAGTTTTCAAACATTTTTAGCAGTGGAACGAGTTATTTATCAGATGTAAGAACGAAGTTGGAGTGAAATCAGATTTATTGCACGGAAACCACGTCCTTGTGGGGGGCTCGCGGCGTCGGAGACGCATCAACTTGTTTCGAGACACTAAGTTATCTTTCTGTCTGAAGCAAAATACGAGGCGGAAAACGGAATGTCGGTCGGCTAAACATAGGTAAGGAAAAGCTTTCTTTTTTTAATAAAACCCCTGAGGTGAAAATACAAAAACGTGTTTAAAGTACACTGGCCTGTGAGCCACAAGGATGGCGAGATTCCCTCACGCTCGTTAATTTTAGTTAGGTATTTAATTTGTACTGTACATTTTACCCCAAGCATTTAACCTATGACGTAGAATCATAAAATTCGTTATTGCCTATTCCCTTCCCTTTATTGTTCGCGCGTTTAGAGTTGCCATTGTCACCCGAAAGCTTATTAGCCGCCATTACTTTCCTCTGTCGGCACATTTATATTTTAATTAAAGGACGTTCACCAAAAAATTAAGTCATGAAATGTTTATTTACAGTAGTTTTTGCTTAATGAAAATCTGCTTGTGCAAATAACATTAAATTATTTGACACAACACAATATTATTGAGGAAATGTAACCACATCACTGCGCTCGTTAACAAAATGAAAACAAAATGCAAAGTTACTACGAAATTTAGTTGCTCGTCATATAAGACAGAAATTATAATGAACTTCCGAAACTTTGAATATATTAGTTACATGTTGGAATCTTATATAAAACTTCTGGACCTGAGTCAGAAACATGATATTCTACTTTAATAAATATTCATTAGATTCGTTTCTAAAAAATACTGATCGAGTTCGAGAGGAAATTGAGTGTCCTGAATTCCTTACAATGTATACCTGCATTTTATCCTTTGCGGCTACAAAGTCAAGTTCATTGGCTAATTATTCTTAAAAAGTGTTAAATGCAAGTAATCCATCTATTGATTAATAAGCGCTTAATTTCAAGCTTGATGCCGAAAAATATTTTTTTAAGAAATGTATTTGCAACAAAAAAAACAGACCCTTAAACTCACCATCAAAGGATTTTCCGTATCTTTTTATTACGGAACCCTACACCTACAAATACAACAGTCGTTTAGAAGGCACCTATCTGAAATAAAAATGCAAATTAGAGTAAGACGAATTGGGTTAGCTAAGACTTTTATATTTCTTTTTCCTTTTAAATTAAAATAATGTGAGGTATACAGAGATGGTTACCTATACCTACGTGTCGGAAACACAATGGCTGTTCTTGTTGTAATATTTAGTGCTAGACTGGCTACAATTCCCAGAAGTCTAGCTTAATCTGGTGTGTTCTTGATATCTCGCACAGATGTTCTTTGTTCCGCACTGCGATATAAATTCTCGCATGTTTATTTAAACAGTTACAACATGATGGGTTATGAAAAATATCAATGTATTCAGATATTTTGTCATAACTCACATTATCAAATACAATGCTTTCTATATTGTCATAAATCTGGGAATACAAACTCATATTCAAAATAATAAAATCGTGTATTTTATTAGGTGTGCCTAATAAAATCGGCTCAACGCTGTCACAATAAGTTTTTTCGAAGACGACATAGCTCGCAACTATTTAAATGCTGAAGAACTATGTGCTTCTAAATAGACAGCAACACTTGACAGGACCTAAGGAGTCGGGACATAATCATCACGCTTGGCAAGCGCAATCTCCAATGTTCTTGCCCAACCTCGTGACGTAATGCCGCGTTACCTAGAGGTAACTAACTAAAAACACCCACACGAAAACAAAGGTCTATTCTTGGCCACAGACTACATTACCGAAGAAACTTACATACAATTCTATTAAAATTAAGTACCTCTTATTTGTCTTTACTCTTATCAAATAGTAACCTACTTAAGTATCTTTAACAAAAAGACAAAAATGTGTCTTTGGAGCTTATTGAAAGTACCCGTAAACGTTACTCTAACATCAATATTAAATGTAGGATAGAAGCTAAAGCTTTTACTTAACATCGTTTACACTAAAAAAGCTAATAAATTAGGACTCCAACCAATGTAAAGGTAAATAGTATAAATACCCATGTAGGATAAAAATACCTGAATACTTTTTGTTTTCAGTACAATTATAGGTGTGGAAACAAAAGGCGTGCTTCCAT
The DNA here is from genome assembly GCA_910594945.2 of Amphipyra berbera. Taxonomy (NCBI): domain Eukaryota; kingdom Metazoa; phylum Arthropoda; class Insecta; order Lepidoptera; family Noctuidae; genus Amphipyra; species Amphipyra berbera. Next base: position 9,792,618 of record OU343127.1, read on the forward strand.
ACATGCATACTTGAAATAGTAAGTTGGAGCGCGCTTTCAAAAGCAGAAATTCTTTAGTTATTTGAAAACTAGGGTCGTCAAAGTTAAGCAAAAATAAAACTCGTTTAACGAACACTAGAGAAGCGTACCCGGTTCAAACGCGCGTCTTTACTTGCACATATAGGTAAGTTTATTGCACATATTATACATAGTTACGCTTTCACAATTAGATGAAAGCGTTAGAGGCGCTTGTTTTAATTAGCAAGCAGCCGCTATCTAGTCTCAAGTGTGTGCAAAGCAAAACTTTGTACATAAGTATGGAAGGTTTCAATATCCGACACGTTATTGTTGACCACTATTTAATTATTGGGTATGATATTTTGTAATTTGGTGTACCTACGAACATCCACAGTCAAACGTTATCAACATAGTTAAATATACAGCCCTGTATCAAGGTTCGTTCTCCTTAGACAAACCAGAATAAATATCTGGTTAAAAAGTGATGGACCTTTATAGATTCTTACGTTACTAAGGTAACGAGTTTCTGGTTTTACGTGAAGGAAGGCCAGCTGGGCCCCATCCCTACGGCGTGTACGAACATTGCATTGCTGTTTAATGTAAAGGTTTTATTTTATTTTAAATCGTAGGCGTAGTTGTGTATGTATCTGAATCCTCTGAGGTGGAATAATACCCTTATCAGATGAAAACTTGTAAAATACGTGGAAACAATATAATTTATTGCATATTTTATTAAACATCGTTGGTTTAATTTTTACAGTAATAATTATAGGTATATCGTTTCGCAGTGCAAATATAGGTATACTTATTTCAGTCAGATGAATGTACCTGTCCTGATACGTAAATAGTTTTAATTCTTCTGGGGATAAATAGATCAGTAATGTGTTGTGCGCGAAATATATTAACTAGATGTTACTTTTACCGTTGTCGGTTTAAGATTTGATTAGGACCTAATTAATGGTCATAAACTATATAATAATTCAGGACATAATAACGTCGTGTAGTTGTCGATGCAAGTCATACACCTTGCCTCACTATGCAAGATCAAACACCAAACACGTTAAAGTTAAATATGTATAATAATTTCATATTTATGCCAACGGAATTCATAAACAGAACCATTCAGTGAAACGTTTTATATGTTGCAGCATTTCCTTTACGCAGGAAAAACAAACGAGTGATAATTTAACCTTTGTCTACGGAATATATGAAGCACATAGTTAAATGGCTATAAAAAATCCGCATAGATCATCCACGAGTGACCGCTCTCTCCCTCCTCCTCCCACTGCGTCCGGCGACAAGGGAGGGCCTTTCAAATCTCATTACCAACGTAACCGCATACAAAATGCAATGTATTCACAATATAGATATTAATTTATTGGCACATGTGTAAATAGGTAGTTTTAAAAGAGCTGTGCATTTAACAGTAATTTTAGGTGTTTACAATTAAGAATTTTATATTCAACTAATAACTGTTGCCTGCAGTTTCACTCACATGCACATAAAAAATATCCTGTGTTAATCCGTGACATGGTTTATCTTTGTGCTAAATTTCATTCAAATCCGTTCAGCTGTTTATGCGTGATTGAGTAATATACATCCATCCATCTTCACAAACTTTACTGGTAAATGTAGATTAATTAAGCGCTTACTTGATCCAATAATTACCTCTACTATAGGAATCTTATATCAGAATCAACTCATGTACGTATCTTAGTAACGTATTACCAAAAACAGATATTTTTAAACTTCCTTAATTCAATTAGATTCAATTCAAATTTTAAAAAGCCTTACCAGTTCGATCTCAAATTGTTCGGCTAAGGCAATAACTGAAATATAAAATGTACTAGTTTCTGAAAATATACTCGCAAGAAGCTGTAGAACCGAGGGTAGATATGCCTCGACGGATTGTGAGGATTATCTTCACAAAACTGTGCACGAAATATTAAACTTTCAACAGTTTAGGCGACGTATTTTAATGACGTTAATAGAAACAGAATAAAGGAAACTAGCGTAGTACCACTTGCTACGTATATCTACATAAAAATAAATGTATTTATCCGTTCTTGGCTAGCAATAAAAGATGACATGCCGTTTCTATTCACAGCTACAACCAGGTTAAATTATACCGGCGCTATAAAGGTTAGCCTGTGGATTTTCGCAATTATGGAGGAACGAATTTTTTACTGTCCTACGTAATGAGAGAGGTGCAAAAACTCTAACGCCGCTTTTGTGCTACACATCTATTAAAATGAGAGTACTAATAGTGAATGCTCCTCCTGGGGCTCAGTACACGATTAATGTGCGTCGCCCACATGTAAATCTGTGCAAGCACACCAAATAAATGTTTTGTAAAATGTTTGCCCCCGACGGAATACAACACCTGATAAATGATAGCTACGGGCGTTTTATGAATATGTGAAACGATAAAATGTTGCTAACGTCACTTGCGGAGACAGGTTTTGCTGAAAGTACGAATCGACTACACCACCTGCAAATCTAATACTGTATTCTACATTTCGACCCTAATAAATTTTAAACAGAAGCACTTTAACTGTACATATTTCTGAATTTTAAAACGACATAGCTTATACCCTGAATTCTGCTTTTATTATTTTGAATTTTACGATTTACAAACACCATACTGTTTCGGAAATGAAAGAAAACACATGTACCTACCTAGTTTGCCTGTTCACCTCCCACACATGTTATAAAGGTCAATTAAAGTAAATAGGTCGCCATGACATTCATAGGTAATGGGCCAAACTTATCACTATTTATGTATCACCTGTAGTTACGACCCTATGAGCAAGGCTTCATTAGCTATTTATCTATCTTGTGTATGTTTATACTTTCCTCCAACTTGCATTAAAAAAACTCGACCTAAAGAAGCTCTTTTCACTTTTTATGTGTTCGCACTTTGCAGTGCGTCAGAAACAAGCATTCCAGACGCTTATAAAAAAGGCAGGAAGAAGGTCACACTGACAAAAAGTTTCCAAGCCCTTAATGTCGACGTACAAAGACATATTTAATGAACGTGAGAATTTTAATTAAATCACAGTCAACACGGCCGACGTCATTAGGGACATGTTTACTCAAGACATTAGATACCTGCGTTAATGACAATTTACTCTAATAGATGCTAGGGATAAACAAAGTAGTAAAATTACACAATGTTTGTATAAAGGATTTGCTTAAATAACAAAGTAGGTATAATACGCGTAAAATTGTGAAATTGTTACTAGAGGTGTTTTGTTTACGGATTTTAGGGTGGGTATTTCACTTAGATTTATGAAGGCCCTATGTTTAATCCAAGTACATGTTGGTTAGTGTGTTTATCTACAAGCACCTAATATCTGTGTATTGTGCGAAATGTATTACACCTAAAATAGTATTAATACTTTCTGCGTGAATAATGATTAAAAATTCACGTGATCGTGCTAGTATTCTTCTGTAAAAATAAGCCAACATAAAAATGGCGCAAGGAATTTCATAGATAACAACTGTAAAATGTACAACTTTAAAATTTTCAGCAAGAATATTGTGCTAGACGTTTTGAATTTGTTCGTTCAAGAAATTAAATGAAACACTGAGAAATCAGATGGCTGTCTAGTCTCTTTGTTATAACGTGTAAATTAATACTAAGCATATTTCACGACAGTTTCAGTGCAAAGAACTAACACAGGTCAATGTACTGTAAGCATTTTATTGCATTTTCGTTCTTCTTTTTCATTTTATTTAAGAGGTCTTTTTAATCTTCTTTATTATGTCTTACAACATAAACACTACACTTTACCTAGTTACCACTTTACAAGCAAGTTTTTTCTTATATCAGTTCACACATTTATCTTTTCACAGTTCACTACAGCACTGAATTAATGTCATGTCCATATAAAGGTAAGCATTCAAAGTTCCGCATCGTACGCATCGGACGGAGGCGTAAAGCATTCCTCTGTATTCGCAGCATTCGGAATGCCGATGCGACTCCTATGAGCAATCGGATTTTCGAATAATAAGGGTGTCGCAAATTATATGTAAATCTCCTCATAGTCCTGCACAATTATAAATAGTCGTACGATGTCCATGCTAAACGATAAAAAACAATACAGAGCGATCACGTCCCATGCGGAGCGATGACTACGGTCGCGGGACTGTGTCTACTGATCGGCAATCCGAATGACGTCATCTGCATGCGTCGGAAAAGATGCCCAGAAGATTCCCTGTCGGCATAGCCGACGATACGATGCATGCGTTTCGTCCGCTGCGAATTAGTGAACGCACTTGTATGACTAGTCATACAAAGAATTCTAAAATTCATTTGATGCGATACAGTCCTGTTGAAAGTACTGCAGCTAGAGGCTCTGGGACCCTGGTGCAGCAAGTGATCGAGGGATCCCTTAGTTCGGAGACCCCGCACTGCCCCATTGCTGCACTACTACCTACTGCTCTAGCTCCGGAATCTTCAATGGTTTTCTTGCATCTTCGTCCTGTCAAGGTGCATATAAGTGCAAGTGTATGGTAACGTTTGGAGAACCAAAGTGTTGTGCGCTCCCCCTTACAATTTTCAGTTGTGTAAAGGAGTAAAGAAGCAAGCTAAATAATTTACTAAAATAAAAAGGTAGCTTACATATATAAATATGTTATACCTCTACTAGGTTTGATGTCACCATGTGAAATTCCATTAGGTTCCATTGTTTTCGCTGAAGCGAGCTTAAATAACAAACAAACAGGCTATCGGATTTCTGTATTAATTAGTCTAGCATGACGTCACAGAACTTTAGAATAGATAGGTATCTACAAGTCCTAAAAAACGTCGAAAACTTGTTATGCTTATACAATATTATTTTCAGGCGTTTGTGTGATTTTTTTTGTGTAGATCTTCTTAAAACATTACTTCTTTTAATCTTTGAATTTAGCTGTGACGGTACACACCATTTTTTTAGGTTGACTGTGCCTACTGTCTTTTGACCTCCACAACCGTCCTAAAACCAAGTTTCCGCGTCCTTGAAGTGTTACCTTCCTGCCTTAGCTATCACGCGATAATTCTAATAAAACTTAAAGCTGAAATTTGTATCCAAAAGAATGAAATAATTAACATTATGAAATATTTTAAATTCTAGTAAGCGCGTCGTTTTCAACCTTGAAAGACTAACCAGTAACGGCTTGACTCCGAAACCTTTTTAAAAGGTTAATAAATAAATTCCGGCCTTTATATTTCTAAAGGTCCGTACCGTATACGGTAAGTTAAGTTATAACTTAACAGTAAAAATAAGAACGTTTTATAGGAGAACAGTAGCGTACCTAAATCAGAATGAATGGAAATAGTCATTTCAATACGCTTGCGGTAAGGATCCTTACAAGGCTATAGAAGCCTACCTACCTTCTGTATAGCCTAGTTAACTTCAATACCTTCTCGACTTCGTCATTTTTTATTCCAATACCTATACGTGCTTCATAAATTCGTAGCGGACTACGTTCTAATTAAGGCGAAGCAAAAACTAAAGTGAATTAAATTCTCGACTACGTGAAGAATAAAACGGCTAAGGCCAAAAATAAATTTAGCTAACAATTTAAGGCAATGAGTAGCGACAAGTCCAAGAAGGCGGCGAAAGGGCGAACGACGCATAAGTCACTGTCACAACCCGCGACCACCGACACTTTTTTGTTCTCCAGCGCGGTTTGTGCTGGCAACAATGATTAAATATGTGTATAAGACTCACTATGAGTCGTAATGACCAGCGGTTACACAAGAGACGCTGCGAGCTAAGAAAAGAACGTTGCAGCGACAAACTTTTGCAGTACTTCGACTAACAATTACTTTCGGATTTACGTATTTCTTCCACGCTGATCAAAAATATAATATCTAAAAGTTAATCATCCCAAGCAAGTCGTAAAACATGGCTGAAGGTTACATTTGTTCTTGTAGATTTAGAAACAAAACCTCTCAGATCAAGTGAATGAATTTTTATCATTTTTATACACACTTGGGTATGTATTTGTAAAACGTAATTTCTTCTTAGCCTCGTGATTCGTGCTTATATTGTAAACCTAATAGATTTATAACATAAAATCCATACTAATATTATAAAGCTGAAGAGTTTGCTTGTTTGTTTGTTTGAACGCGCTAATCTCAGGAACTACTGGTTGGAATTGAAAAATTATATTTTGTGTTTTTATTAATTTTTTAATTGTATTTTGTGTTGGATAGTCCATTTATCGAGGAAGGTTATAGGCTATATAACATCATGCTACGACCAATAGGAGCGGAGCACAAATGAAAAATGTTGCAAAAATGGGAAAAATGTCCACCCGTGCGAAGCCGGGACGGGCCGCTAGTATATTATATAACAAACAAAAAAAGCATTGTCTATAAAAATACGAAGTTTTAAACCTTCCGTATTCCTTAAACACCTTACTTCCTACACAAAACATGTAGGAATTATATGAGGACGACAACGGTCATCGTAATTCATTCTACCGCTAGATCCTTATACAAAAACGGGTTTTGGCACTTGAGCCAAAATAACGCATTTAACGTTTATTCCGTTAGTCTTTCCTTTTATTCCGCCTTAATATAAAAGAATACCTGCAATGCGTGATGCATTACTTACATTCTTATTCAACCCACCGAATAAGATAAATGAACTTGCGTCCAACTTCCAACTCTCGCAGGCACGTTACGAGAGAGAATAATCCTTTCTATGTAGTTTCCATTACTATACGAAATAATTGCTATGAAATATAAACCTGTTGGTCTTAAACAAACATAATTTAATGAGAAACATTAATAAGGTAGGATTATAGTTCCCGGAATCCTGGATTTCGGATAAAACATGAAGAGATTGTCCGGATAATAAATTGATGCCCGCGCCAAAAGGACAATGGCCAGTTTTGTCGTTCTACCAAGCGTCAGTTAATGAACCTGATAAATATTTCAAGCGTAATCAAATGTTTTCGTTAAAGTCTTGTATAAAAAAGACGGGTGAAAAACATAGGTACTAAAACGTATTACTTAAACATACTCCAGCCGATATAATGAGGATAATTGAAGTTTGGATTACTTTACTTTACCTTTGATCATTCTCTATAGACAGGGTTGCCACCTTTTTTCTTGCAGTTAAAGTACATTGGTTATTACAGGTAAGAAAAAAAAAGTACATAGTATCAAAATAAAGTACAATTTATTTTTCTTTATTATTATGTTTAAAAACATATTTTTTATTGCTTTTTGAACTTTGTATCAAATTAGTAGTGATGTGGCGCTGGCGAGTGGCGACATCGATTCAGCACCAATCGATAAATTTCGTTTAGCAAAAAAATACGACTAAACTTTTCAAAATCCCAAAGAAATCAAATATTGCGAAATAAAGTATTTTCGTGTACTTTATTGTTCTCATAAAGTATAGAGTACAATTACCTGAAATAACGTACAATACTTTATTATAAAGTACGGGTGGCAACCCTATCTATAGACCACCCTGATAAACGCATTAAAAACATTAAATCGATAGTATACTCAAACTCTATGCAGACTTCTTAAAATATTATGTCTAATCGTTGCAAATCCTTAGTTTTTGCCAGGTTGAGCAAATTGTACCTACTTAATTGGCCATTTCTAGAGTTCGTTTTAGGTTTCTAACTGCCTCGTTGGTCTAGTGGTGGCAAGCACGACTGCTGATCGTGAGGTCCTGAGTTCGATCCCCAGATCAGGCAAAGTGTTATTGAGTTTTTCCGTGTGGAATTCTTCAGTAGCAACCCGGGGTTTGTTTTTGTGCCGTCAATGGCAATAGGCCCGCCCTCTGTTACATGGAACTTAAACATAACGGCGAAATTAGGGTGTTACTATACACCTCTGTCCAACCCTTCGGGGAATACAAGCATGATGTTATATTCTAGTTTTCGTGTTTGAAAAACGGTGCTAGAGGTCGCTTCATAACTCTTTCATTTCGTAGAGTTATATTATGTATATTACATGCAACATTGATAACCTTATAGCGATATAGAAATAATAATAAATGCTATTGCTAACCCATTATCTACAAACAAGTCCATAACAATGTCCACTTAAAATTTTCAAATGTACGTACAATTTATACGTAACATTTTAAATCCATTTTCCAATCACAGTCATTAAAATTGATATAAGCCTCATTGAGTACCTATAATGTATAATTAGTTTAATTTCTACCTTATTAAGAATCAGTAATAATTTTGATAGATGTCTATTACTCGATTGTCTGCCTGAAGGGCTTAATACCAATGCCGACAGTGACGCGGTTTTCACTGTAGTACCTAATAAAATTGTACGAAGATGCTATGAGTGCTATCAAAAAGAGCAATCAAAGCATTCTTTGCTTTATGTACAAGAATTGTATCTTAACCGGAAATATCGAAAAGACGGTATCAAGATTGGAGAGTGTTCTTTACACCACAAAAACCTATATGAAACTCAGTTATCGGTAAAATAAGACAGGACGAGTTCAATAACATAAGTAAAAATGGCCACACTGGCATTAGACTAGACCAAAAGGGGTGGAAACTAAGTAGGGAGGTCTTTGGGCAGCCGTAGGATTAAGATATTATTGTAGGAACAGCTTCTTTTAATCGATCTTTAAAAAATGGAAATGTATTGACGCAAGCAATTCTTTACGAATTATATTGTTTATCTTTATTTTGTTTAAAAATAATCTGTAAAGATGATTGCATCAATGGAAACGATTTGCGTAATTTTCAAAAAATATAACAGTTATGTGGGTTTAATGAAAGGAAAAAACCTTATTTCGTTATCGACGACTTTGTATAGTTTCCTCGAATTTTTCGTCTCATTGTTGCAACATTTTGATTAAATTACCCACCGCCAGGAAAATATATTCCAACATGATAAAACGTGATTGAAAACATAATTTTCTTTCTCTCTTCTGCCCTGAATATAACTACTACTAGACAATTCATCATCAAGTCGTTGATTGAAAGATAGAGGACTGTCCGACTACCTACTACGTATCGACTTGGCTGTGGAAATTATCACCCTAGTCTCGAATATTCTAGATATTACTATTTTTAGCTATGCCATACATTCAATCAAATCAGCGCAGACAAAGGCGTTTCCCAAAAAATAACTTAATACCGCGCTACCGCCCGGGCAAGTAAGGACAATGCCCGCAAACCCACAACTCTCGCACTGGTGTCGCTGATGACCGTTACCGTTCTCAGGTATTTGGGCTGTCAAGTGACGTGACCGTGGCAATCCTGCTGTTTGTCAGTCATCAGTGCCAGAATCGGCCAGAGGCAGGACTTCGCACCCTGTACAAACATGGTTGACGTTATAAATAGCTGAGTGTTTTACGCTTTCAACTCGAAATAATTTACATGTCATACACTATGACCTACATAAATTAAATATAATCAGTTGCCTTTAATCATGTTCCCTATGCCTGTGCTTTCTTAGATTAAAGCCTAAGCTACGTATCTAATTCTAATTACCTATCTCATATAAAACGATACAGTAACTCAATAAAATTCGTAATTTCATTTGTTTAATGTTTGCTAGATTGATCATCTTAATACCTATAGGCGGAAATAGCACTACAACTTCAATAGACTTGACAACGACTAAATGTAAAAAAGTACGTATAGTGATTTACCAACACGGTAAATCACGAAATAACTACCGAATACTACGCAACTGTGCAGGGAAATATTTTATTCTTTTCTTTATCATATTTCTCAGAAAAAATATGCATCAGCCAGAGAAGGACTATAGGTATAATTTTTTCTTTTGATCAATCAACTGTTGATCAATCGTTAACAACATATTAAAACACGGAATTAAGCACCACATCTTAGTTCTTTTGGTATTTAAGTATTTTTCATTTTCCGCTTCATGTTAATGTTCCTAACTTTTCCTTTTAAAATTAATTAAAAAGGAAATACCAATTTGTTAATTTGTCCCAGAGGGGAAATAATAATTTGTACAGATGTAATTTATATTTTCTTACATTCACAGGCATGTACAGACTGTGCTCTTATCTTTCACAACGCCTTTGCGAGATTATGTTGCAATTTGAGAACAGACCTACTGCGAACTGTATTTATTATAATAGATTTATTGCCTATAAAACAAATAGCTGAAAGTCACTAAAATATTATAAAAGCATTAAAAATGAAAAAGTATGTCTGTCTACTAAAAATAACTAATTATTATTACACATCCACAAAATGAACTTCAAGTGCTCAAACAGGTCCATCGGAAAGAAACATCGCATCCATTACGTACAAAAAGTTGACAAATAACAGTCATAGAAATACGAAAAGTTCAATTCCACGGGGACAAAAATTTCTATTATAGAAAGTGCAGCCTTCCGAGCTACGGGGCACATAAACAAAGGTAATTCAACATAACAAAGTTCACCTGTTTTAATGTTAATATTAATCACTGGGGCTGTCACTGTTAAGTAGCAATAATCATGCAATCACGCGCGTGTGAACATTACGCGTTCGCGGTGCTTAGCTGAAGCCGGCGGGACCGAGCCGACGACTGGGTCCGTAGCACGCGCCGTAGCCGCGGGAAGCCAACTGTCGTAGCTACGTGCTACGGACTACGCGCTGCATTCCTTTACAGTTCGCGCAGTCGCAACTCTTGAAACGTTAGGTTATGATGGGACTGGCATACCCTTGGGTAAAAGTCCTCAATAATAAATAAAGACAAAAGAAAACTCGTGGTTGTACTATTTCGTCTGCTATTCTGCTATTTAAGAAAAATATTGGGAGAGTAATTAGCTAACTGCAATGTAATTAATTAAATTAATTACGAAATATTTCAAATCTATTGCGAGATATCTTCAAGTAAAGTAATCTAAACGGTAAATATATTTATGAATGTATGTTGTATTTTTTCACACATTTTTTATTAGGAAATGTATTTAGCTAATAACATAGTTTGCGCACACCCTTGGTACATAGATAATGTGCATACAAACTGTGTCTACAACCTTAGTCATACAGAGAGCCATAAAAGCTCAAAAACAAACTATTGTCAATAAATGCCCCATTGACGTAGTGATCGCAATCCGGCTGCGAGAGTGAGGTCCTGCATTAAACAAGCATTAAACAACTCTTCGTAATGTGCTCTCTCAATCGCCTTGACATACTGGAAGTTCTACCGTATTAGTAGAATTTTGGCGTCCTGCTTGTCCGGGGACGAGTACGAATCAACGGAGGTGTAGATCATATTATGTGCCTTGATAATAAAAAAAAAAAATACTTTGTTCAAATCGACACGAGACTTTTGAAGCGGTAATAGTAGATTATGATATAAGTGTGCTATGTTGGTCATTACGGTCGAGGCGATATTGTGCGCGCGAGCCGCAGGCGAGTGCGATAAGTGAGCCGAGAGTGTAATGATCAATGCACACGCGTTTCATACGACGTTTTTCAACACATGTTTATAACATAAATTAATTGTAAGCGAGGGATAAGGAAAACAGCAGGATCCAATAAATGGTAGGAAATAGACGAGCAAAAAAAATTACTGAAAAAATATGACAGTACCAAATGTCACAACAATGCCGCGGGGTGGCGCGAACGTCGCCCATCGTCACACATTAAACAATATAATTTTATGCGTCGCCTACATTAATTAATGTTAATTTGCTGACAAAAATAAATAATTTACTTAAATGAACTGTTTATATTTTAATTAACACAGTTTATTTGTTCTATTTTATAATAAAGAAGTTTACTATTTTTAGGCGCAAAAACGATTTGAGAAAATTAAAAAAAATGTAAAGTGAAATTTGTAGACATATATCATTAATCTGTGGTACCTACATTTTACCGGACTAGTCCGCATTAAGCTACATTACGAACCTAAAAGCGATCTAATAAGAGCCACTTTATGAGCAAGTGTGTTGAAAAATATTTTATTGCTGATCACAGATTTTGACGCCCTTTATGTGCATTTTCTGCCATTGAGCAGGAAATGTGAGAATTTGCGGGCTCTTAAATTTTTAGAGCTTATCTGTAGTGAATTTGTCTTCATTGCGGCTTTCACAATATTTCACACCTACATTATCTACACTTCTTGTTTCTTGACATTCACTACCTACGTACCTAAATAAGTAAGCGTGCAAGATTCTTGGAGCTTTATATTACACTCACCGTTTCCGCATGCCACTATTAAAAATATAAATATAAAAACTGATTTCTTAGTACCTAGCCAAACTGATTTCAGTACATACTCTGAGCGTAAACAGCTGTTACGTCACAGCTGTGTGCAGACCAATCTAACTACCTCGCCAATATGGACTCCGGACCGCCAGGTAAAAAGTATGCTGTCTGGCTTTTTCAGAGTACTTATGTGCAGATTTTATTCACTAACCCCTCAGTGTCATGTGACCGACACACAATTCGGCTAAACTACGCCTGCCTACTCAACCTGTAGGTATCATACAAAGCCATTTACAGTTAAAATACGAAAGATGAACAGCTACACGGTTGAATAACACCGATACTAACAACATCCATTGTGTGCTGCTTTACCTTGGCTGTGACAACGAAACCAGAAATTCACCAAATCACACTTAGATTTAAAAAAAAACCCTGTAGGCCTAAGAATTCTGGTTAATAACAAGAACGCAAGATAAACCTCATTTTTGAATTGAAAATCAGTGGATTTAGGTACTCCCCGGAATTTCTGAACTTTCCGATTTGTTTATTGATTAATTTTATATTTTTATAATGATACAACCCATTTTAAAAAAGAATATCTGTAAATTCGAAACGGTCCGGATGTCACTTTTTCGCGTTTGTGTTAGTAAGATTCCCGGATCAGGAGAGAAACTTAAAAAAATGGATCATGAAAAATTTGCTATTTTTAACCGATTTCAAAAAAGGAGGAGGTTCTTAATTCGTTTGCGTTTCTTTTTTGTAAGTTTGTGCCGCGATATCTTTGTAATTGTGAACCGATTTTAATCATTATTTTTGTTTGAAAGAGTATCCTTTCGAGGTCTTCCCATTTATTCGGTGAAGATCTGATGAAGCACTTCGGAGAAAGACAATGGAACTTTTTAATGGATAAACGCAAATCACTCGTGATTGCTGTAATCGTATGTTTATGTGTTGTTTATATACATAAACATGCGATTACAGCAATCGCGAGTGATTTACTGTTAAAAATAGAGTTTAGTTTTCCTTTAGAGACAATGGTGTCGATTCTGTTGCGCAATTTGACAGGACTAAACTAAACTAAGGATGTTTGTCTCTTTCTGTTTCAATTTTCAATAGAGAAAGTTGCGTAGACAGTTGCGTTTAGTCTAGTTTAGTATTGTCAAAATGTGCAACAGAATCGACACTAATGGAATTCCTCAATGACGAACAGTACCAACACATAATGTGATTCAGGCCCGGACTGGCCATACGGGCAAATCGGGCAAATGCCTGATGGGCCGGTCACACAGTCGGAGAAATGGAAAGAGTGAGGGGAACGTCAAAAATAAAAAAAGGTCGTCGAACTATCGCCTATCGCTTGAAAAAGAAGCCGCAAAATTGTTTGTGTTTGTAATTGCACCCAAGATACAGCAGAAAGAGTGACGGGAGCGTCTAAAAAAAACTTCGTCGTGTAATCGCTTGGGAATGATTTTTTTTTGCCAGCTTTGGCCCGACCGTCTCTCAAATGCCCGGGCCGATTTCAGGTCCCAGTCCGGCCCTGATGTGAATGAGTGACAAACAGCGTCTTTAGTAGGTTTAACCATGTTTCAATTAAGGGCACTAAAAATAAAATACTTTTTAACAAAAAATAAAATCAACTTAAGAAAACATAAAATAATTACCATAAATTATAAAATTAACAGTTTCAGAAGTCGGTGCTAATCCACGGTGAAACAAATTGAAGGCACCGACTTCTGAAACTGTTAATTTTATAATATGGTAATTATTTTATTCGTTTTTTTAGTCGGTTTTGTTAAAAAGTTTTTTTTAATATTTATAGTTGGCCCTCCCCATTATATTTGGGACACCGGTACATACCTACGGAACTAATTTTAATTCGATAACTGCTCAGTGCTGTGTCAGTCACTGTTTTTCAGGCGATAAAAGACGCTCAAATTGATTTTAAACGAATAAAACTAGTCAAAGTTATATCCGAGAAGTTATATTTTTCAGATAAAAATAGAACTAATAATTAAATCATTCATTTATTAATGTACTTATTATTTTATTATTCTACCATGATCACCCCACTGCAGGGCAAAGATCTTATAATAATGTACTTACTTAAAGTAAAAGTTTTGTAAAATATGACTAGTGGCGCCCCCATTTTCGTACTCTTGTGCAGAGCTATGCGTTTTAATTTGTACTCAAGAATGTAAATAAAATTATAAAACACTTTCAGAGTGATTGGAATGGCGGCAAATTCAATCAATTTCAATAATGTAAAAAACAAACAACAACATCAAATCTCTCTATCGCTCTAAGGTTTGCTGTTAGAAAACTCATTTGTGAGTTAAGCTCGCCTTTGTACATGATTTTACCAATGGAACTGTATTATATATTATTATTTTGTGTACAATAAAGAATAAGAATAAGAAAAACATTATTTCATAATACAATGATGACACTCGCAGTTTTTGCGTGTATCAGAGTCTTACATAAATGTCACGTATGTCGGCCTGTCACTGTCAAGTGTCAACCAATGACATTGACATCTGACATTAACATTCCTTTCTTCAGTTTTTTAAAGAAAGACTATTCATTGGTCATTTCTTCTCCCCTTGATCTTTGTTTTGTTTGTCTGTCATAGTCAAGTCAACTCAGACTCGGTAGTCAATTTCGTTTATCAGTGTTTGTCACACACTGTTTACTGTTCTTCCTATAGATAAACACTTAATTTGTACTCATTTTCAATTTGTTTCTAAACTAATACAATAATGAAACCTAAATCCGGCTTAACGAGATTTCATAACTGTTTTATTCTTCGTGATAGTAAGATTGTTAAAGAAGACTTATGGATAAGAGATGGCAAAATCGAGAATCCTGAACAGGTATTTTATGTAGAGCAACTACAAGCAGATATAACTGTAAATTGCGAAGGTCTGCTGATAGCTCCAGGGTTCATTGACATCCAAATCAATGGTGAGTAATTATTATATTAGGTACATAGCTATAACTTAGAGCTTATTCTAAGTATTAATAACTTTTACATTTTAACTACCAATCTAGGTACCCATAGTTTTTATATTCAAACAAAATTTAATTATCGTTTTCCTGACGTTCTTCTTTTAATAATCGACCTAAATAAAATCAACTTTACTATTATTCTTTTAGCATTTTACCAAGTGAATATTAGATATTAATTCATATAATGGTGTACCAGTACCTAATTTACTAAAATACTTACCTAATTTACTTAATTAAGCAAAGTTAGTAGGTACCTTATCTGAAAATTAACTTCAATGTCCACTATACTTAAGTTAATGCATCAATGTTAATATGATATTAATGGTTATATTGATTGATATGATAATGATTAATGGTATTCTCAATTTACTTATGTTCTGTGTAGATTCTTATAAGTACTTAAATAAACTGTAATTTGTTATTTACCTAACATCCAAAATTCCCATGCAATTTCTTTTAAAGGTGGTTGGGGTGTGGACTTTTCATATGATTCCGAAAATGTTAAGGAAGGCATTAGAAAGGTGTCAAAAAAACTCCTTGCTCATGGTGTTACCTCATTTTGTCCTACTATGGTGACATCTGATGTGGAGAAATACCATAAAATCCTGCCTTTAATAAAAAAGACTGATGGTGGCAAGCACGGAGCCACAGTACTTGGAGTGCATTTAGAAGGACCTTTTATTAGTTTGGCTAAAAAGGGTGCTCATATGGAAGAATATATTAAGACACCTGAAGAGGTTGGTATCTTTAAAATCAACTTTTTTTTTACATACTGATCCATTTCTATAACTGAATCAATTCATCTATAAGTACTAGCAATATATTAATGTTATTAATATAACAGGCGAGTTACAAACTTCCCTTAGTTTAATCAGTACCTTTATTGTACCATGCACCAAAAAGGGTTTCAACATTTGTCTATGGAAGCTGGCACAGCCACCCTGATGCCATTTTAATTTTTTTTTGGAACTTACCTGTTTATATACTTAATTAGTTCATTGTTCTCATATGGCAATCTTTACCTCCAAATATCTTATCAACATGACACTTTAGGGCACCATATTGCTGAAGGTTTTCATTTGTTTAAGTGTCCTCTACTCATATACACAAGATACAATGAGCACAAAAACTTTTTAAAAAAAAAAATGGCAGCTATGCCTCAAAGGTTCTATCCCCTTTGACTTTTCTTAAGTGCCTGTAATGGTTGTGTTTTTCTTTATTTGATTTATTATTTGCACTTTAGTAGTCTATAACTCTAATTGGTGTATAAAGAGTTGAAATAATGTTTGTTAGTAACAGACATTCTTGCATAAAATCATATTTTATATTTCAATAGTCATAAAATCAATAATTTATTATATTTCAGCTCTACCTTGGTCTATACAAAGGATTTCTCAACTATTAAAACATCATGCAATTTTTATTATCTTCTGTAATTGTAGTTAAACAATGTTGTGGTACTTACTGACATTATCAGTTAGCGTTTATCATTAACCTAGTTTTTAGAAGTTGTAAATAAGGCACATATAATACAATAACTACACAATATTATATGTTCATTTTATATGTTATGAACTTTTATCAAATACTTAATAAATAAGTTTATTAATGTTATTTTAACAAATTAGTACTTTTATAAAATACCTAGTATGTACTCAAACAGATTTATTTAAAAGAAAACACTTGGATATTTTTAGTATTGTAAAGGTAGTTATTTAACAAAAACCAAACTGGCCGCCTTGGAAATGAAACCAAATAATATTTGGGTGACAAAAATTGATAAGGAAATAGAACTATTTATCACAAAAACATATTAATTCTACTATCATCAAAACATACTTTAAAAGGAAAGGAAGTTCTAATGCATAAGTAGGTACATAACATTTATTTTACTGATGATCTATCTTAACTTTTCAGGGTATAAAGACTATAACAGAAGTATATGGGTCATTGGACAATGTTGTTATAATTACTCTCGCCCCAGAGCTGCCAGGTGCTACTGAGGCAATCAAGGAACTCACCCAAGTGGGCATCAAAGTGGCGCTAGGACACTCTACTGCTAGTTTGGCTCAGGGAGAAAAAGCAGTTGAATGTGGAGCTAATTTAATCACACATTTATTTAATGCCATGCTTCCAGTAAGTATTACTAACTATTGGTTTTATTTGTGAAATATTACAACTTCAATCTTTGATTTTAAACTTCTCGGTAGTTATATGCCTTCATTTATAGTGGCATAACTATTAGATTGGTGGGATCCCGTATTTACTGTTGTCGTGACAGTGTGAGCCCGAGGTAACAGCAGCTCTATCTACAAACAAATAACGATTAACTATGTCACGAATGTATAAACTTAGTTCCTCATGTGCGGTCAGCCTAAAGTCATAAGAAGTGTGAACTAGTTTTGTCTTTTTTATAACAATAGTTCCACCACCGCGATCCTGGACTAGTTGGTTTGCTGGCATCTACAACAGAGAAACAAGTTTTCTACGGAATTATATCGGACGGTATCCATACCCACCCAGCTGCCTTGCGAATCGCAAGCAGAACTAACCCTGAAGGTATTTATGTAATTAGTTAATTATTTATCCGTGCGTTCTAGGCGTTCTAGCAGAAGTTTTTTAGATTACTAGCAATGTGCGTTACACAGCTTACACATTGCTGGTAGGGACGAACGCATCACGACGTGTCGATCGCTATGACGCATAGATGCCCTGGCCATTGAGATATTAGATAATTGGAACCATTTCCAACGGCATGTAAACACATTGCAGTACGTAAAAAGCCTCTCTCCTTTTTGTATTTCTATTGGTCAAAATAGAAATGCAAAAACTATCATCAATTTAAGAGAAATCATTTTTCAAAGAAATGTATTATATGAAGTGTGTTTTCTCATCCAGGTCTAGTACTAGTAAGTGATGCCGTGGCTGCTCAGGGTCTCGCCGATGGCAACTATCGCATAGGACCACAGCATGTCACGGTGGAGGGTGGTCGTGCCTACGTAACCGGCACTAAAGTACTCTGTGGCAGTACTACTGCATTGGATGCATGTGTTGCAACTTTTAAACAGTCTTTAGGTAAGTTTTAATTTCTCACGAGTTTTTTAACTTTTCACCGCCTCAGCCGGCTTTATACGACAAAAGCTTTCGTGCCCCTGTAGCCTCAGTCGTTTAAATATGACTGAGGAGATGTGGGCACGTAAACATTTTTATTTGTCGTATAAATGCGACCGGGGTGGTCAAAAGGTTAATAAACTGGCTTTGTTAGATCCAAGAGAGTAATCAGTGATGGTCTATCAACCAAAACAATCCGCGCGAATGACTACTTGAATCATGACAAAGATCGAAACGGAGCGCACTCTGATGTGGACATCCGCTCAGACTATAGCAATTTTTAAACATTTTAGACTAGCACCACGCAATCTTGTACTAATAGTAAAATACAGAAAAAAAACAAAATATGAGCGTCATAACATAACTTATAATATACCAAGATTTGTACCTACTCGCGCCTCAAATATGCTCATGGCCTTAAGCCCTCATACGCACTAGGGACCATTCAAGTATTACGTAAGCAGAATTTTGGTAATTTTTGACCCTCCCCTCCCCCTTGTCAGCAAAAGTAAGCAAAACTTACCCCCCCGCTCCTATGCTTACATAAACATTGATATATTTTTTTAAATCTGTTCAGTTTTCTTTATTGTTATTCATGAGTAGCAGTTTTCAAGTCTAGAAAAATAACTAAAAAAAAAAAATTGCTGACGTAATCACCATCCAGACCCCCCCGTACCCCATGTCATCAAAAATAAGCGAACGAAAGACCCCCCCACCCCCTCTGGTGCTTACGTAATACTTGAATGGCCCCCTAGTGGCTAGTGGTTTGTTTTTAATATGAATCCGCGCTTTAAGTACGCACGCGGTTTCATATTAGAGGCCAGCAGTCGCGCGGTTAACCGCCCCGATGGCTAGCCGCTAGTGCGTTCGTCACTATAGGCCTCGATTATGGAAACGTGGGATCCGCGGCGTACTGTCGTACATACAACTACAAGTCAAACAATACACGCAGAAAAACGCTTCTCCGTAAACACGAATACATTGCAGCATTCTCATATTTATGTTTGAATTATTGTTGTTAATTTGACTCCCCGCATCACGGTCCGCGCTAAGCTCCGCGTTTCCATAAACGCGTCCCACGTCCTGTACCTTAGGGGCCATTCAAGTATTACGTAAGCAGAATTTTTGTAATTTTTGACCCACCCCTCCCCCTTGTCAGCAAAAATAAGCAAAGCTTTTACCCCCCCCCCCCCCCCCTCCTATGCTTACGTAAACATTGGTATATATATTTTTTAAACTGGTCAGGTTTCTTTCCTATTATTCATAAGCAACAGTTTTTAAGTCTAGAAAAAATAGGTAAATAAATAAAAATTGCTGACGTAATATCAAAAATAAACTAAGCAAAGATCCCCTTACCCCCTTCCGTACTTACGTAATACTTGAATGGCCCCATAATTGAAAAAAGCTTACCTCTCACATTTCATAAAAATGCCTAAAGAATTTGGCCCATACAGAACGAGCTTGGTCTGTACGAACCATACAACCACATGATAATAGTGATGATTGGTCTTTTGCTATGATATATAAACCGTTATCCGCGTATGATACTCCACATAATGATATCTATGTTTATTAACTAGGTAGAAATAATTTCTGCAAGTAGCTTTGATGCACTCGCAGAGTTGTTGATTTTCAGCACTGATAAATATAATATTTCCATAATAAAATTTACTGAAATAACACGTAGCATAACATTATGCCTGTATTGCCCGAAGGGTTGGGCAGAGGTGTATAGTAAGACCCTCATACCGCCGTATTTTTTAAATCCTATGTAATAGGGGGCGAGCCTGTTGCCATCAACCGGGCACAAATCAAAATCCGGGCTGCTACTGTCCTCAGTCAGGTCGGGCAAAGCGTTATTGAGTTTTCCATGTGGAATTCCTATTCCACACGGAAAAACCCAATAAAACTGCCCGACCTGGGGATCGAACCCAGGCCCTCACACCAGCAGTCGCGCTCGCCACCACTATACCAATGAGGCAGTTGTCTGAAAATGTAGTTAGTGTTGCAGATAGATCTCTTTACTCTCGTACTTTTTCCATATCTTCGTCCTACTTATTAGAAAATACTAGTAAAAATGCAGAGTAGAATTTTAAACGCTATGTTCTATGAACGTAATATACGTAATATATCTAATGGTATACAGGGTGTAAACTAAATCATGTAATTCCTTCAATCCTCGTGATGTACTGCTGATATACATCAACCCTGAAAGAGATACTTTTGAATTTAATAAAAAATAAATTACAGAAAGTAAACATGTCTTCTTAACATGAGGCATTTTAGCGCCCCGAATTAAATGACTGCGCGGCGAGCGATAGCCGCTCAATTCTCTCGAGGCTATAGAATGCCGCACGTTAAGAACACATGTTTACTTTTTGTAATATTTTTTTATTTAATCTAAAAGTATCCCGTTCAAGGTTGATCTTTGTCAGTAGTACATCACGAGGTTTGAAGGAATTGCATGATTTTGTTTACACCCTGTATAATATCGTCAGTGGAAACGTAAAAAGACTAAAGCGCCAATATACCTACTTTACAGGAGAGAGATTCAAAGTATTTTTTTAAGAAAATAGACATATAATTTAATTATATATTATTATTATAACTCATTTTTTATATCTCTGTTGCAGAATGCTCTTTAGAATACGCCTTAGAAACAGCTTCCCTACACCCAGCTAAAGCTTTGGGCATCGACGATAGAAAAGGAAAACTCAATTTCGGCTGTGATGCAGACTTCGTTATTCTTCATCCCGAGATATTCAAGATAGAATCTACTTGGATCGCTGGTGAATGTGTTTACAAATGTGATAAAAAGTGAATAATGTGATAAGTATATACAGTCTGACCAGAAATATTTAAAAAAGTTAAGTTTATGTATTTTTGTACAAAAAATTGTTACCAATTAAGAATAAAATATATACTTTCTTTATTTAAACCATCATAAAATGTTGGAAATAAGTAACTACGTTTACATAAAATTATTATTCAAAATTTATTTTTTATTTCGCTGAATGAAGATACTCATGCTTCACGAACTTGACAACTGCTCCCTAGTTCAGTCGTAGTAGGTAGTATATTCCTTGATCTACACGCGACCACAGTCGGTTTAGTTCGGTTGAAACGTCGCGATAATAGAGTAATATCCTACGCGACTAAACCACAGTCACTGTATGTTTTATACTTTGTACGAATCGTGAAAAGGTGTGCAATTTTTTTAATCAATTCAATTTTGATAATTTCGTAGCACTAGCGTAACTAAATAACAATATTAATTCAAGGCTTTCGCCTGTCTGATTTCGGATAGAAGTGAAATAGTTCATAGGAGAGGACGTAGGTACCTACTATAAGCACGTTTTATTAAATTAAGGTCGAAATAGAAAATAAACATAGCCATGTGAATTTTCAAGATAGCCTTCATGAGTGTATCTAAGGTAGAGTTTTCGGGTGAGCTAGTGCCAAAAATAAGATCGATCGGAAATCCAAGATGGCGGCTACGAAAATTTGTTCATGATATTCGGGGTTTCCGATTGCGAAAATAAGGTCATAACTCAAATCCAATATAGCGGCCGTGAAAATTAGCAAATTAGTCATGGATGTCAAATCCATGATTTTCTGGGGCGCTGATGCCGAAAATGGGGTCATAATCCATATCCAAGGTGGCAATTATAAAAATTTGGGAATCGGCAGTTATGGGTCAAATCCAGGATTTTCGGGGAGCTCCCTCAAGATCAGCGCGATAATGATAAAATCAATTCTCAAACACTGTTTTACACGTTTTACTTATTTTTCTATGGCCGCCATCTTGGATTTAGGAATAATTTATGATACCTAATTGTGTCATGCTCTGCCGCAGAGCCACCATTTTAGAAACCGATCAATTATATCTTAATATAATGCACGCGACATTTTAACAATAATAACACCGACTTCAAAAGAACTATGAAAAGAATAAAATAATTACCATATTATACAATTAACAGTTTCAGAAGTCGGTGCCTTCAACTTGGTTCAGCGTGGATTAGCACAGACTTCTGGAACTGTTAATTCTATAATATTGTAATTATTTTATTCTTATTTTCGTTTTTTTGAAGTCGGTTTTATTATTGTTAAAATGTTTATTTTTTTCATTTTAGTGGTCTTATATAAAACATGGTTGTACCTACTAAAGACGCTGCTCGTAACATCATGACATTATGCGTACTGTTCCTCATTGAGCAGTTCCATTGTCTATCTCCGAAGTTCTTCATCAGATCTTCACCATATTTAAATGGGACCATTTCGAAAGAACTCTTTCAAACAAAAAAAAATTTTTCAATTCGGTTCGTAAATGAGGGTGTAGTGAGGTAACAAACATTTAAAAAAAACCGTCGAATTGAGAACCTCTTCCTTTTTTTGGAAGTCGGTTAAAATAGACATTGATTGTGGCTCTGCTGCAGAGGCTACTCTCTAGCAGAGCCACACAGAACATGTACTCAGGAAAGATAAACGCTACTGTTTTTTGATGAAAACTGTTATATGAATAGTGTTTATTGTGTACGTATTAAAAAATATCATTATTAGACAATGGTTTTAACTTTATTAAATGTTCATGGAATGTGCCTGATTATTTTATATCAGCAAGTTTTTCTAAACAATCTGCCTTTCAATTAAATTAAAAACAATTTACATAAAATGGATAATGTTTATTTGCCAAAAGAAAACAGAGCATTACTTTTCCTTAGTCTACATTAATATTTAGTTTTACATACAAAATAAAAATAAGACTCAAAGGAAGCATTTTGTGTTGATTCTTTATTTCATTAATTTTTTAATCAGCATCGTTGTGCACCGATTCCCTAGATTTACCATGAATGAGAATAAAGAGATAAAGAGAATGACCGTGTCGTCAGAATGAAATATATTGTTTAACTGACGAAACAATCTATGTTTGTTATGAACACTTTCCAAACTATGCTTTCCAGCGTCTATATATCAGTAAATGGGTAAATGTTACGACATTTACCCATTTACTGATATATAGACGCTATGTCGTACTTAACTGGAACAGCCTTACGGGCCATATCGTCGTAGCACTCCCATTCGGAATTTCGCCGTAGATAGTTAGTTTTATAATGACCGGAATTTGGAATAAATTCAACTACAGCTGCTAATTCAAATATTTTGTTGCAGAGCAGCAATTCCTTTGGAATGTCGCATAGACGATAATAATATAATATAACATGCCAATTTTCCTCGATCATTATATTTATAGTTGTGCGCTAACGCTCAAGATAGTTGTGGATTTTTGCAGATTAAGCGTGGCCGTGCTGAGGCGGACACGCTGTAGCCCGGCCACAAAAAATGCACAAGTGGTAAAATAGCGTGGTATTTTCTTTTTCTCTTTTGCGTAGGTACGTATCCAAACATCCGTACAGTCTACAGCCATAAACATGTCCTTGTTTGAGTCCGTGGCCGGGCTAGGACGCAACATACTCGGGCTTGCTCCATTCCGCTTGTTCGCTTTAGGACAGATTCGCTTTACGGCAGAAATTGTACAGTCGTATTGAAATGGTCTCCACGTAGTTTTCCTTGATATAATAGTACATTACTGCCGCGGTCTGTAATGACTGCGTTGCTGGCAGCACTGATGATGGCCGAGAGCGCAGTGTAGCACAGCTCCAGGCCATCAGAGCGCTGTCAGCATTGCAACTCTTGATGGACAAGCTGGAATAAAGGCCGAGACCGAAGGTCGAGGCCTTTATAGCGCGGATAGCAAGGGTTGCAATGATGACCAAGCTTGAAGGCCGAGAGCGTAGCTAAACTAAGCTCGAAGCCATCATATATTGTGAAGGATCTGCACAAGCTGCCTCCCGTCACGTTTGACCACGTAGATGTCACCAGGCTGCTGAAGGACATTACATTCCTGAAGCAAAGCCAGACCGAGATGCAGCGTAAGCTGGAGGTGTCCAACAACACCATCAGTGATCTACGGGCAGAAGTAGTGCTCTTGCGCAACAAAATTTATGCAAGTAGGTCACCTACCGACGCCGCAAATGTGAATACGCGTCGCGACGCCGCAAATGTGAATACGCGTCGCGGGGCACAAAACGCCTCCGTCTGCAGTTTCGAGTCGGCGGGCTCGAATGCGTCATCAACTGCTGAGAATGCATGCGTTGCAACGCGTGCTGTGGCCGTCCCTGCCTCGACTCAGGTGGAGACAACGTTGTGTGTAGGTTCGTCGACCGCCAAAAGAGTCTACGCAGCAATAGTAGCCGCTTCCAAGCCTGTTGAGCCGCAAAACTCGCGGGTAAAAGTAGCGGAAAAACCTAAAGGGGGTAAACGGAGCCGGTCGAAAACCAACGAGGTGTTGAAAAGGCAGGGTCCAGAGAAGCACACGTGCGACAAGGACGGTTTCATCAAGGTGGAAAAGAAGAAGAAGAAGAAGCCTCCTTGTCGGAACCAGTGCGGCACCGCGCAGGCAGGACCCGACATGCTGCTGCGTCCAGCAATCCCGTCAACGCTGCTGTACGTGTCCAGACTGCACCACTCCACGAAGGTTGAGGAGATCATGGAATACGTGCGTGTGAAGACTAACTGGACTTTGAGGGTCGTGAAGTTGGAGTCGCGTCTCAACACGAACTTCAAGTCGTTCGTGGTGCGTGTCCCGACACATCACCTCGACAAGTTCCTCAAGGAAGAGTTCTGGCCCGAGGGTGTTGTGTACCGCCGGTTTCGTGGCCAGCTACATGACACCAGTCAGCGTAACACGGCGCAGACACTTCGTGTATGTTAGTTTTAATAATTATAATGGTGTATGTATTTATAATATTTATAAGTTATATTAATATTGTATTGTATGTGTTTATATGGGCCTTGATGCCTGAAATAAATAAATAATAATAATAATAGCGTGGCCAGCAGCGTAGTCATTGCGGACCAAGGCTTGTATAGTGCTTTACTCAAACAATGAGAGTAATTTAAATAAAACCACATTACATAGTATAGTAAGAATTTATTTAAAGTAACGATTTGTTTCTTCCCCAGTCCTTAGTTTTTTTTTTAAATTAGTCTTTATTGATTGTACTGCCTGTATATAAACAGCCAAATTCTGGTATAAAAACTTTTTGCACCAGACTATTTTTGAAACAAACCTCGACAATAATGGATTTTCAAAGGAAATTGCTGGTGGTTAAAACTCACCAGCAATGAAATTCCATACAACTTTGCTGGCTCCTATTCAAGTAGCGCGGAAAGGTCGACTTTGCTCAAAGAAGGTTGTCAAAATAATGACCACATTACAAGCATTTTTGAGTAAAGGTAAGTTGTTGTTTATGTTGTTGTTGTCAAGCATAGAAAACTCCTTTAGTTTTTCTGCCAGTATCATGTTAATGGCCCTCATATTATGTCATTGTATATTTATTTTATATGACATTGTCATTGACGATGAGATCTATCAATTACCATTGCTTACATATAACTTTGGGCAACGGTTTATTCCCGCTGTCCACCCCCTGCTTGTCCACCCGGGGTGGACAGTGTCACAACTTTTAAAAATTATTCCCGCTGTCCCCGGGGGGTGGCCAGTGAGCATCATTATTAAAATAATTCACTGTAGCCACCGCTGGTAGACACGGCTACAACTTTTCCAAACATTTACAATGGCCACCTCTGGTGGCATTTTTAACACTGACTGACTGACATATAGATCAAAAACCTAACCCACTTCCAGATGACCTAGAAAGTTGAAATTTGGTGTCCAGCTGGGTAATTGTGTGTATACAAAGAAAAAAGTCAGAAAACTGAATTTTTACGATTTGATTTATTTTCCAAGCAATCAATTTTTATTAAGTAGCGCCTTTCGAAATTATAATAGCAAAATCTTTTTCTTTCGCAGGTAAATAGGTTCCATGATTCCATGATGAAAGGTCGTTTTTATCGTTTTGTATACCAGATTATTTGATTCAAGTGGGAAATAAAATATAACTAACAGGCAAATGATATTAAAATTTAAAGGGAGGACGTTCCATATTTCTAACGTTCAAGAAAATGTTGAAAATAGCACGAAAAAGAAAACTATACAGCATATAAACGATTTATAGATCACATTTGAATGATGAATAATAATAATGGCGAAGTCGAAAACCACGCATATTCTAATTATTGAACTTGGCTCCCATTTTCACATTTATGGTTTTGATGGGATTCATATTTACTTGTCAATTATTTATCTATAGAAGATTTATTTTCCATAAATTATTAACCAGCCATGTCAGAGTTAAATACCGGCGCCAGTAGTTCCTCGGGAATGTTAAATTTTTCGTAGATTTTAACGAAGATTTTTATTATGATTTTAAGATATAAGTAGGTAACCTATTATAAGAACAATCTGTAAATACCTAGTTGATTTGAAATATTGTAGCCTTTTAATAAACATTGAACAAAATATACTTAAATGCATTTCATTTGTAACTGTACTACATCATCATCATCATTTCACTCGAAAGACGTCCACTGCTGGCCATAGGCCTCCCCTATACTGTCATGTTATTGCACTCTGCGCCAGGGGTGGACAAAGAGGAGGTTTTGTTTTAATAGTGATGCTGTCCACCAGAGGTGGCCATTGTAAATGTTTGGAATAGTTGTAGCAGTGTCTACCAGCGGCGGCTACAGTGAATTATTTGAATAATCATGCTCACTGGCCACCCCCCGGGGACAGCGGGAATAATTTTTAAAAGTTGTGACACTGTCCACCCCGGGTGGACAAGCAGGGGGTGGACAGCGGGAATAAACCGGGCAACATGTTTTAAAAATATGGGCCATGCTTGTGTGCATCTGGATTGAGGGCCCATTTTTTAAATTCTATGGAAGAGTTGCATCGTCCTTTCCCACATGTATAATAATTTATAATTATAATTGCATGCATTATAATTTTGCATGTTTTTTGGGAAAAATACTATGAAAAGGTGGCAGCCCTATATGTATCATATAATAAATAGCATTTTTGTTACTTGTTTAATGTTTTATTAATAAGTATAGTGAACTCGATATAGATTTCAGTGTACTTCTGTCGTAAGGCGAATCTGTCCTAAAGCGAACAAGCGCTCCATTCGACCTGAATCTCTTCAAAGTTAAGAGTTAACAGGCTTCTTCTGGGTAAGCTCACTCCATCGTAGACTGTCTCCGTCTCCTATGACCTAGGCTAGAGTCAAGAGCATGACCTAGACTAGAGTCAAGAGCAAAAACCCATTTCAAATAAAAAAATAAATAAAAAATGCTCCAGCGCTTGCATTATTGCTGCACTTGCGACACATAGTGCAATAAATTTCTTTAAAAATTGCCCGTGTAAAGGCACCAGCGGGCAAGAATAATTTAGATAAACTCTTTTTAGTGGCATGGAAAATCTTTATTGAAGTAAATATATTTATAAAGTCAGTACAATTTAAGTTCAATAGTTTCCAAAAATATTAAAGTGCAGGTTGCTGATCACCTGGCAATGTTAAATATGATTATTTCTTAATTAAAATACAAGCTAATATTGAGAAAACTGTAATATGTGAATAATAACATGTATATACCTAAATAAAATCATGACAAAAATATATTTTAGGCAGGCTCAGAATTACACTGCTCTGCTGTTGTTATCCTGGCCACAGTTCACATTAATAAACTTATAATTATTATTAAACCGCTAACGTCACGTGACAATTTGCACTCGCCATTAACTAAAGTAAAAGAAAGAGTGCAAAATAGCAATCATCCAAATTCTCAAGTCACTTCAGCGGTAACGAATTTGGTCAAAGTAAGATGTGCAACCAGTTAAAACAAATAATTTCTACTTCTGTCCACTGTAAACATCGAACTATTCATCAGTTACGTTGAATAATATAAGTTTAATCATCGAATACACTCAATTCCTCCACTTCTTAAGTGTGGACAGAGAACCAGTTGGGCATCTTAATTTTACAATAAAATAATTAAACATCAAGTTACAAACCACGCAATGTATATTCATATTGTATACAATAATCTAGGTGTATGTATGTATATAATGTAAATACATTTTCATGAAAAACCAAAATAATATCATGGAATATTCAAAGAGCCAAAATATTTGAGATTAACTCTACCTTGATACCATTAACTTCTAAGATCTAGGCACAATGCAGCAGAGACTCCTGTATGGATTATATAACAATTTTCGTTGACTGTGGGGCTAAATAGTACGATTACAGTCAACACCATCACACCAGGTATGCTGAAGACATTATATAAACTGCCAAACCTTTTATATTTATGAAACATATTTGATGAGAAAGATATGTTGCATAAAACTGGACCTATGAGGACAAAGCTTCTGTGTTGTGCTATTACAAAACTAGCAGTATAGTATAATGGTTTCAGAGCCAGTGGCAATCCCATGTGCTGATGTTGCTGGCACCCCTTGCAGCTTGCACTCTGCGGCAAGCCGCCATGAAGGCAAACAACTACATCTAATAAAACTTCAACATTTAAATTTTTTTAAATGTTTACGGAGGGTATTGTCTGTTAGATATAATTTCGTGTCTGGAGTCCACATCCATACTAAACACACAGTGGACTACAACTAGGTTTAAAATACTTTTAACAGAATTAAATTATTGAGCAATATATTCTTAAGAGAATATTAGTAGAGGTTTGCTCGGCTGCACCAACTCTACAGAATAATTCATGTTACTCCTAGTATCAAATACCAATGCATACTCCACAAATGTCATTTCCGCAAAATGAGAATTAAATAATTAAATTATAAGGAATTAATGAAATCTTTGGATCAAAATTAAAATATGCATTTGGAACTTGCACCTTTCACACTAACTATTACAATAAATTTCACATTTCAACATAAAATGACAAGAACATAAGACAGTGTAACTTAGAATATACTTATATCTACCTTGAAAACAAAAGAAATAGCCATTTTAACAACATTTAAACCAATGAGGAGAATAAAATCACGGGAGTTGCAGACAATTTATATGTAAACTAAATTGATTCGGTATGATATGTTTTGTTGTTTACTGAATAATTTGTGAGATGAAGAAATATCTGAATGGCCGCTTAAGAGAAAAAAATTATGCTTATAGTTATAGAATCAAAAAATAAGATCACTACAATACGTAAATACCAAGATTGTATATTAAAATATTTGTACTTTTACTGACTAAAGGAAAACATTGGCAACTGCTAATAATCCTACAATTGTAAAAAATAATAATTTGTATAATGTAGACTGAAAACGGTCATCTCAAATTCGTTCACTCTAAGATGTGGAATGCAATTAGAATTCTTTAACAATATTAAAAGGTATAATAATATATTAAATTTTTATAATCAGCTCAACAATGTATATAATCTATAATAATTTAAAAGCCTAGATCCAAACTGTGATATTTATTGCACAAGCACACATGTGGCTTAAAATTCCAATGGGAATAGAGCTCACAACCTTATTATCATTTATGTTGTTTTTTAGAAGTGGAGATTATATCGGTTAAGTGGGCGAAGGTTAAAATAAAATATATTATCGTTTGAGCATGACGTCTTTCAAGTATTAATTGGAATCATTTCGAAATAAAATAATCAGGTATAATAGAAATAATCTTTATCCCACCCACGGTTCAAAGTTGAACAAAATTGAATTTGTAACGCCACAACACTCCACCGAAACCGTCGAGCTGTGCTTGGTGCCACTAATAGGCAATACGCCCACCTCCAATAGGGAGGGTAACATTAGAGCTCACCTTGTGCGCTGCGAACCCTACTTCTATCACATTACCTGGCACCAAGTATGCAAATGACCTTGACTCCTTTCATCTCAACAACACGTGGCGATCCACATACGAACATAATAATCCAAGGAAATCTGCAGTTTCAGTGCCATATAAAGTGATACTACACAACTACTGAAGTAATTTATTGCTGGATACATAAGGGAATATAGATTCAAGAGAAATATCTTTACCAAAAATTGCTTTAAAGTGTATATAGGTAACTTTTAAGATTCCCGAGAAAGGCTACTGTAATGTACTCTAATGATACAATTATTATCAAGTAATGTCAATGGACAATAGATACCATTTGACTGCCATTCATCCATGACATAGTGCTTACTCGCTACGGCAAATTATACAGCCAAGCAGACGCGACGAATAACCGCCGCGGCCCGCGCCAACCACTAATAAACATCTCTAAACAACACCACCATATAGGCAAACTTGTGATACTGTATGTGTGTATATCAATTGAAAAATACTAGTACCTACTAAACATTTCTACGCTGATCCCTACATAAAATACATGGCAAGAAAAGAGGAAAGTGTCGATATCACCAAAATTAACGTTAAACGGGGTGTCATTGACAAGATAATACTTTGGAAAATAAAAACAGAATAGTTAATGTTCATTGGTGGAAAATATCAACGGATGTTGTAATGAAATATATGACTTCGAATTTTAAATATTGGAATTCACACATAATATAGTATAATTTGTAAAATTATCCAAAACTTATCACACCACTTTTTAATAATTTTATGCAACCCTAAAGCAATATTATTAATAGCGTCAAACGCTCCCTTTGGGGCAATAATAAGTTCTATTTCGGTTAATTTTACTTCACTAACACACAATAATTTTGATCAATGACAACGAATTAAAATTGAACATCATAATATTAAAACCCTGAATATTAATAAAACAAAAAATTGGCAACAACTAATAACTAATTTTTACAAATATTATACAATAAAATAATTACTATGTGCATGCACAAATATCGTAAGAAAATAATTTGGCAGTAAAAATTCGTAAATCTAAAGGCCTAAACACACTGGCCAAAAATACTATTTATATAATATAGGCCCGGAACATATAATTAAACAAAACAATAAAACGACAAAATCAGAGTATTAATCACACCTGCTCATCCGCGAGGGGTATGTAGACTCATTTTAAACTAGTTAAAATAAAGAAAATAAAATTCCCTAATACTATTGGGACAAAAATCCTGAAACAAATAACTTAAAAACAATATGAAAAATAAACCCAAAAGTTACTCACTAATCAATAGAGGATTCAGACTCAAATGTCAAAATTCAACTTATCACTGGCTTCCAAAGATCGACGTAACTCCATCGCCCCACGTCGCAATCTTTGCTCGTGTCTTTCAAAATATTGAGTCATGTAAGTCTTAAAATGTTGGTTCATTATGTCTCTCTATTATTGCTCATATCACATCTAATTTTGCGTATCGAATATTGTAAAACTGTTCCAATACACAACAAATACATAAAATAAATAACTATTTCTAATTAAGTACACATATCTATACATGTTACTCTTCAATTATGATTTTATTATTCAGTATAAATTATATGGCTCAGCAATACGAAGAGAGTGCCTGACTATCAACTAATTAGTATTTAAAGTTTAATTACAATTTAGTAACATGAGGGTGTTTTTTTATGAGATGCACAACTTTTTATTTATTGGAAATTGTGGAATTAAAATATTTTAAATTGTAAACAAATGAAAACCAAAAAATTAGAGAGCATTTAAAACTGACATTAACAATATTGGTAAAATATCACACTTAATTTTAGGTGGTCTGGTTAAGTACTATTTCCAAAGTGATTTTTATGTAAAACAAAATAATGGTCATGTACAAAACAATTTTCCCGGCAATAGATTTTTTTATAACGGCGGCACAAATTAACTTTGTTTTTCTATGAATACTAATGTACCACTAGGAACAACAAATGTCGCACAATATGGCTATTCCAAACGATATTCGTAAAACAAACAATGGATATCTTTTAAATATTCTGTCTGATAATTCGTTCAAAAAGCCTAATTATATTTGGAAGACCATGGATCCCTGGAATTGGATATTATCGGTATAAGGTAAAATTGTATCTGACCATTACTTCTGTATTACAATTTTGATACCATATTAATAATAGGGATTTTATATGACGTAAAGTGTCCCACTTCCTAAATACTAATTTTAGGAAACCTAACACGGGACAATAATATAATATGATGTATATTGTGAATATATCTAAATATGGTATCGCTTTAATAAACCGCATTTGTACCTACTATCTAAAACTATGAATTCTCAATTTTGAATATAAATGTGGATAGTTATAAAAATATATAATTTGGCGAACTGTATACTCATAGAACATATAAGTAAGTAGAAACATTTTATAATGGCAAATTCATGTACATAACAAGTAATATTAGTTAGTTGCTTTGGTTTCTATAATGCATATTTCTTAATAACAATGAAATATTTGAATTGTAACATATACTGCAAATAAATTGGTAAATGTGTGAGTGACTATTTCAACAATGATTAAGTGCTCTAACAAAAAATCAAGCTTGCATTAGAATCGTTTAAGAAGCTCGCTATATACAAGAAAATGCCAGATAAACTATTTTTCTACATTAAATTTTAACTATCCAAATTACATAATATCTTGTACAAAATTATTGCAATGTTAATTTATAGCGGTTTTCTAATAATACAGCATGCATTACAATGTTTCATCATTAAGATATTTACTTATAATAAACCAATTCTTAACAATGTATACTGTAATGCCTACTCGTGAAAAATCTTTCAAATATGTAATAGGCTCTCAAAACAAGAGTACACGAAAAACATTTTGTATAGACACAAGAATTCTGTAAATGGTAAATATATTTTAACGGACAATATATAATATTGTATACGAGATTAACCTAAACTAGATGGCACGTTATTATGGTGTCGCCTCCTTTGGTCATGACAAGATTAAAATTTTATATATTTTTAATAAACTCAATTGTGCGTTCATATTTGTTCTTATTCTGCAAATTACTGATATCAAAGAAAATCAATAATATAAAAAACAAAACGTACGTATATTGGGCTAACACTCCAACAAATCAATATGTTAGTCGAGGCGACACACCCACGCTGTCCCCTAATTGACATGTTTAAACTTCACTCGAACTAGGAACCATACCAGCTGCTAAATTTAGAAACAAAATACAAGTCCTGTCGATGGGAATTCTTTAGTTAAATTTGGTTATGGTTGTTCCTTGACAGGAAGTTGGAAGTTCCGGATATATCTAAGAGTACAGTTGACTATAATAAATTGAAGCCACTATAGTACAAAAAAAATATCCTTGTCTACTAGCTTCATTTGTTTTCAGGCAACTTATAGTCAGATCAGATATAAAATAAATCCGAAACTTTTGACCCTCCATGACCAAATATAACAAAATTGTTAAAAATCGGACTATAACGAAAATAATAGAAATTGAATATTATATACTAACCTTTGGATTTTCCATTACTAGAACTAAATGCAATTATAAAATAATAATGATAGATGAACAAAAACCAAACAATACGCAAGTATTCAGTACTTTGGAAATAATAATGACTTAAGTCTATCCATAGCAGTGAAT
Organism: Amphipyra berbera; assembly: GCA_910594945.2. NCBI lineage: Eukaryota > Metazoa > Arthropoda > Insecta > Lepidoptera > Noctuidae > Amphipyra > Amphipyra berbera. The sequence continues at coordinate 9,826,383 of OU343127.1, forward strand.
AAAGATATAGTGTCTCTCAATCTAGAATGCCATAAAACAAAAAAATCACGAAGCATACCGAAATTAGGATCACTATAGTTCACTGCTCATGAACAGTGTTAAAATATCAGACTAACATGAAATTTAACACAACATAACGAAATAAGTAGTCAAATACTGGTTTAGCAAAAAATGTTAAGCTTTGTAAAAACAGCAATTAATATAAAATATAGGGAATAAATGTGAGATCTTGTAGTATGCAGACTTACAGCCATCGAGTTACTCCTCAGACAATATAAAGGGTGTTGAGGACTAGAACATGATGATTATTCTTAGCCAGAGTGACAATATAACCTTCAGATGTAATCTTCAAACCGCAGCAACGGGACACCTGCAAACAATAAACACCTGTGAAGCATTCTCTATTTTCATAATGCAGTATCTATATAATATATAAAAGGAGAAGCTGACTGACTGACTGATCTATCAACGCACAGCCTATGGCTGCGGTTAGAAACTTGAAGTTTTGACAGTAGGTTAATTTTGTGACGTAAACATCCACTAAGAAGGGATTTCTCGAAATTCAACCCCTAAGGGGGTGAAAAAAAATCACGCAAGCGAAGCTGCGGGCAAAAGCTAGTACTGTATAAAAGATTATATTATAAACTATTACATTATATACTATTTTAAGTTACTGTTCTTTTTTTCACAAGCTGTTTTCTGATGGTTTATGTAGCCTGAAGGCAAACATGTAAATGTAAACGGGGTGACACAATATTGCACATAACAGTTGAGACATGTTTGTGATTACTAAAAATTTGTAATCAAATATCAATAATGTACGATGGGCTGGACAGCCTTGTCTCGTCCATACAGGTTGGAGTGCAGGGTAAGGCCGGAGGAGTTGAGCTCACCAACGCTCTTCAACCTGTACGTGAACGAGCTGATCGAGCATCTCAGCAGTATCAGGGTCGATTGTAACAGACGGTTTCTGCGTCAATAAAATCAGTTACGCGGACGACATGGCGCTGCTGAGCGCGTCGATTGGTGGCTTAAGAAAATTGGTTGCTCAGTGTGAGGAGAACGCGAGAACGTACGGCTTGACGTACAATTGTAAAAAGTCAGAGATGATGGTCTTTGAAGCCAGTGGCCCTGGAAACGTACCAGCCTTTATTACTCAACGACATGCCGTTGCAGTCTACCAATTAATTAAGTACCTCGGTCATATATTGACACCTGACCTCAAAGATAATCGGGCTGCCCCGTTTCTGTAGCGCATCTGGAATGTTCGCAGACGCACATGTAGATGGCTTCTACGCAACGATGCGTAAGAGGTGCGCTTCCTTGGTGAACAGGGTACAGGCCAGCTCAGTACAGTATCCTAAACATGATCGCAAGCAGATAGGATTGCGTATACGTGGGTTTTCTGTTGCGCCATCTCTCATGGGAAGACGCAGTGGTGAGTCATAATCATGTCATCATCTTCCTGCCCTGGTCCCAAGTTACTTGGGGCGGCGCAATACGTTTTTCTCTTCCACTCTTCCCTGTCAGCCGTCTCATTATCATTTACTCCCTCATCTTTCATATCCTCCCTCACACAATTCTTCCATCTTTTCATAGGTCTCCCTCTCCCCCTCCATCCATCAACATTCATATTCATCACTCTCTTAGTCACATGTGTTTCATCCCTCCTAGACAAACGCTTTCCTTTCAACTTTTCTGTCACTGGTACCACTTTCAAACTCCCTCTAATATACTTATTTCTTACTTTATCCATTCGCGTCACTCCACACATCCATCTCAACATTCTCATCTCCTCTACGTGTAATCTTCTTTCATCCGTCTTCTTCACGGCCCAACACTGATCCGTACGGAACGACAGGTGTTATAATGGATTTGTAGATTTTGCCCTTCAGCTTGAGGGGCATCCGTTGAGTCATAATCATGTATTAAATGTATATCCCTTATTTTACGTATCGCTAACCTATTGAGTCCTGGTCACGTGAATAAATTTTATTCTACTCTATTATAAGGCTCAGTTGCACCAACTAACTGTAACTGTTAATTTACCTTATTTACGTCAAATTTGTACTGATTTGACAGACATTTTGGTATGGTTACGGTTATAGTTGGTGCAACTCAGCCTAAATATGTCAGACGTACCTTGACGTAGGGGCACTCAAATTCGGTGACAAGAACGCCATCACGCGAGAATACAGCTACATGGAACTTGTTGCCGTGCGAGTCGCCGATGAGCACGTCACCTGCGTCAGACACGTCAATGCCATTCGGAAAGTTTGTCACGTTCTCGCATCCAATACGACGTAGGAAACGCCCTTCATCATCGAAAACAACCACGCAGTGTCCCTTGAAATCACAAACGTAGAACTCCTTGCCTAAAAATTTGAACTTGCCATTAATTATATTATTATGGTTTCAGGAATGCCTAATTAGAAATCTCAACCATATTGTACTGCCTATTATTTACAATCAGTCTATTATTGTAAAAAAATACTAGTATTAAAATTACTACTACTACAAGATATATTTTAAAGGGTGGTCCAGTCCCATTAAGTAAACTAGTGGAAGATTCCATTTTTTTTACTTCAATTCTCTATGTAAACATACAGGAATAATACAACAATAAATAGATATTTATATTTTTAATTATATACTAGCCAAAGAGTAAAACTCACCACTGATAGCAATATCAGATGGCTCCCTCATGCACTCACTGCAATCAAACCAACTCATGAGGTCGCCTTCTTCAGACAATATAAATACAGTAGGTGTCACACTGTCCACTGCCACAATGAGGCCTTCAGCAGTTACTGCTAATCCAGCAACAATATCGATGAATCGTACCTATAAATAAACACTAAATTTAATCACTGAACCATAGATATCGCAAAATTTATAAAATTAAAAAAGCGACCTCATAAAAACTTAAAAGCATTAAAAGTCTCAAACTCAAACTCAAAATATTTATTTGCACACTAAGGTAAAATAATACAGATCTTATTATATAGAGTAGGTACAGCTTAGCAACCTTTTCCAGGTGTTGCAATATTTGAGGGCTCTAATTATATGAAAGTATATTTATAAATTTAGTATATTTATAAATTTATAAAGTGGTCATAAACTAAAATAAACATCAGACTAAAATAGTCATCAAACTAAAATAATCATCTTTTTATTAAACTAAAATAAACATTGTTTTTAAGTCGGCGTTTTATTTAGTTTTGAGTGGACTAAACAATAACAGCTACCTTTACGCAATTATTCGATTGTGTACTTCTATTCTGATACAAATTACAATAACCCAATCACGATAAGTGTGCTGTTCGTCGTTGAGGAGTTCCATTCTCCATCTCCGAACTACAACCTCGGGAGTACAAAATCATACACAAAAAAAAACACTAGTCGGCCAATAATTCACGGACAAATCGATGTACATACTTTTAAAAAAACCTCTAATAGATAACCTCGTCCTTTTTTGAAGTCTGTTAAATTAAAATGGTCGATCTTTAATACTTACAGCAATTTTCTTCAAGAAATGACCATTTTTGGTAAAAATTTGCATGCGGGACCTCTCGTTGCCGCGATCACAGACCACGAATTTACCAGTGGCTCGAACGACTGCCACCTTACGCGGGTACCACAGCTGGCCTTCCTCCTTTCCAGCAATGCCGAAGTTGAACTTATAAGTTCCAGACTTATCAAATACCTGAAAAGAATATTTTATTAACAAAAAAAATATTTTTAATGTTGATGCCATGATGTAGTGTTTAATTTTTATTGTTTTACCGTGATGCGATGATTATTGGTATCAGCAACAATAATATCTTCGTCATTTCCAAGACAAAATCCATGAGGGGAGTTGAACTGGCCCTTGCCACTTCCCAGCTGACCAAATTTGAATCTAATATGCATGGGTGTAGCTTTAGTTGCACGCACAAGTGGAGCTGGGGGAGGTACAAGCGCAGCCTCCTCAGCAGCAGTCAACAAAGGCCTTCCTGGTGACACCCCGCGATGACCCACGCCACCAATTCCTCCAACGCCACCAACACCTCCAAAGCCATTCACTTCTGAAAAAAATGCCATAAGAATAAACATATTCCAAACTTGAGAAATTCAAGATGTATAATCTTCAGGACTTACCAGTATTTAATCCCAGCTTAGCAAGAGCTTGCAAATTATTGTACGCCTGAGGTGAATTCAGATCGCCAGCAAGTAGTTCAGCGAGAGTAAAAGATGGAGCTGGGGATGCATGGGGAGGTGGTGGTACATCTTTTTCAGCAATACTAGCCAACTGCTGCAAATTGTATTCCACCATAGATGGCAACGCAGGCACGCCACCGACGCCTTGTACACTATTGATGTTAACGCCGCCAGTAATGACGTTAGTATTAGTAACACCAGTGACGGCGCCCACGCCCGGCACCCCAATAGCGGGCACCCCGGACACTCCCACCATGCCCCCAACTCCAGACACCCCGGTAACCCGGCGGACGCCTCCCATTGGGTAATCATCAAAAACAGGAGCGTTAGTCACCGACACAGCGGGAGAATGAGAATTTGATGTCACTGATACAATAGCAGAAGATTCGCTCGCGCGTTTTCTTTCTTCCGCTCGAGTCGTTTCTGTACGGAATAATCCAAATGTTTCTTCTGAAATGGCATCAAACTTATCCATCTTAGTAACAAACTCCAATGAATAATCAACATCAAATTCTGGTGCTCCTTCCAACAAACGGGCAAATTGGGAGGCGACGGTCTTTTTCAACATCACAATTTCAGTACCATCACCGCGGCGAAGAAGTCTAGCCGCGAATTTACAGGCACAATCTATACGTTGAACAGTTTTATCGACGCGATCAAAGAGATCCATAACCTTAAGTTCTCTTTCTTTATGCAAACGCTCAAGCTCTTCAAGAGCCTTTTCGCGGCATCTCTCCAGGGCAGCTTTATAAGCATGAAAAGCTTCGTTGATTACACCTTCAGCTTCATCTCGTTGACGTTGCAAATCTCCGAGTGCATCATCAAGCCTGGCGGAAGCACTACCAGCTGTTGCAGCACGAGCATTAGCTTCCACAATAAAATTCCTCAGTTCAGCCCGTAGGTTAGGCTCGACATCAACGATTCTCTCGCAGCGATGTTCACCTACTTTGTGATCCACGGTTAGACATTCAGTGCAAGCACCAACTTCACATTCGCAGCAATAAAATTTAAGACTTTCTCCAGCATGCCGAGCACAAAATATGGGCTTATGCACAGCAGATTTCTCTTTAGAAGACCTTAGAGCATCAAATGGTACTACTCTGTGATTTTCAAAGCATCTCATAAATTCATGAGCAGAATTGCAGTTGGAACATAGGAAATGAGAGCAATCAGTGCATCTGGCAACAGCAGGTTCCTTACTCTTGCAACAGGTGCAAACAACAGATTGATCCATAGCAGAAACATCCAAGATATTAGTAAGGACATAATCGGAAGGAAGGGATGCAGCCCCACCTCCAGGTATCTGAAAACAAAGAATAAATAAGTTAGATGTGTACTTAAATATACATATTGGTATATGTAAACCGAAAGTTAATTTACATAATATCAAATACCTACCTTGGTTTCTTGTTTGCATATTGGGCATTCTACAGCCAAATCAAATTTTAGAGAATCGCCAGCTTCATTAACCATCAACTTGTCAATGCAAGCTTCACAAAATACATGAAGGCAAGACAGTACTCGAGGACTGCATAGCTTATTGCTGGAATAAAAAAGGATTACGTATGTACATAAATAAAATGTAGTACTCGTTAATTTTTAGTTTTTAATATCAATTAAGTCATGATAAATACTCACTCGCAAATTTTACAATTTTGCTCTTGTTTTCCATTATCAGTAGACTCCAAAGAACCCTCATCTCCCAGACTAACTAAACCGCCCCCATAAAGATCCCCATTCATTTCTTCCATTTTAACTTACAATTATGTTGGTGTATAATGAAAATATCCTTGACCTTATTCAACAAGAATCTGTAACAATGAAAGTAGATTTTGAAAATTTTAAACGTCTTAATGGTTGTCATTTTTGCCGTGAACTGTTTATGACACGTGTTGTATTTTATAAAGTATTTCTAATAAAATATTGCTCACAACCTTCAGCAGAGTCAATGAAGCCTACTCGTATAAATCGTCAAAACTGGGAAATCCTCGGAAATGGCTCGGATTTTAATGCTTTTTTCGCATCACTGTAAACTCTTAACGTGCTCAGAAGAACTGACAGAATTACCACGTTGTACGGCAGTGCTAATCCTTAAGCTAAAGTAAAGACCAATGTCAATTAAATTTAATACCTATTTGTTGTTCTCAACACCTATTATTTTTTTACTCTCAAATATGTTGCATTATACTAAAATATTTTAATTTAAAATCATTGAAATACAAATTAATTAACCGTATAAAATTTATTAATTGTTTAAACAATATAAATATACTTGAGTTAGCCAGTCAGAATGTTTCCGATTGAAAATAATGTATTATATTATGAACAAATTTAGAAATAAACGTTAATATCCTAGGCTATTTCTGAGGATTCCGAAGTCGAAAAGCGTTATTGACTGGGCTATGCAGCCGAAAGGCGGGTTTCATTTTGTGTAGCCAACAAAATGTCTTGGTGTTAAAACATTGAAAACATAAGGGACCAACAACGGTGAGTCAAATTTATTAAAAAGAAGAGCAAACGCGTGATACGAAGCATTCAAAGAAGTCCGAGAGGTGCTAGAAAACTTCCCCGTTCTGATCGACCGAAGAAAATATCAATAGTGACTGACATCGTGATGGTTAATGGTCTCGCAAGTTTAAGAGAGACGATTCAGGAAGTAGAAGTCTCACGAATCCGTTCGTACCATTTTGGTTGACATTTTGGGCATGAAATGCATTGCGACATGAATCGTTCCTAAGGAGCTAAATATCCTTCAAAATGACCACCGCAACCGGTTTGTGGTTTTAACATGCAAACCAGCCACCAAGCTTTGGAATGGCGCTTTGACGTTTCAAAGCGCCATTCCAAAGCTTGGTGTAGTTTTTATGTAAGTAGTTTAGATTTATGTAGTGTAGGTTTATATAGGCTTTGATGTAGTTTTTTTCTGAAAAAAACTACATTAAAGCCATTTAAAAAATCAAAGTCATGTTGGCGGTTTTCTTCGATTATCGTGGTGTTGTCTTCTCAGAATTCCTTCCCGAGGTCCAAACGGTCATGGTCATGGGCGTCATGAGGCGACTACGAGAGAATGTTTGTCGGAAAAGGCCAGATCTGTAGAACAACAATAATTCTTGGAATCACGGGAATTTTGGCCAAAAATTCACCGATTGTCATAGACCAAACTTCATATTAACCAGATGGCCTCTTATGACTTTTTCCTGTTCCCCCGACTCAAATTACCATTCATGGCAGGCATTTTCGAGTCCATTGAAGTTATAAAACAAAATTTTCCATACCCGAACGTGCCTCTTCCTAAGAAGTATTTCGGCGAATGAATTATTCGCTGGCAAAAGTGTATCGCATCAAATGGTCTCATATTTTGACGGCGACAAAATTAATTTAGATAACAAAACCAACCATTTTGTTTGATAAAAAATCCCGATAATTATAAGTAAGTATATGAACGCAATTTAAATTTTTAATGAGTAAAAAATGTATCGGAACACAATGTTCGAAGAGGTAATGGTATGATGACTGCAGAGACCGACGGTTTAAGGCTACCGCGCACGCATATCGGCTCAGCATCAGATTAGTATCGGTTTGAGTTACCTACTCCATACTGCAACACGCACTAATCAGCATCGTAACGACATCGCCTCTTTGGGACAAGCTGGTAAACAGCATGCTGGTTCTTGGTAAATTGGTGGTCACCGCGGGGTCCGTAACTTAACTTCGAGAGTCATTTGTTCGATTAATGGAAAGTCGACTGAACTATTGATCGGATGAAATTTATTGCGAAACAACCTTTTATCGCCAAACGCTACTTCGACTGAACGATTCATCGAATATTTATTAATCGATGGACTACTCTTTCGAATGAGTTTTAGTTATTATATAATTTAAATAAAATTATAAAAAAAAGATATTTCGTCACATATTATTTCATACATAATCGAGGAAATCAAACACTATCACAGGATATCATACGTTCTTCTCGCAGATTTAGAAACATGCAATTTGATGAAAAGGAAGATAATAAAGCACAAATGAAGGGAAAAATGTTTATAATAAAAAAAACATTTACGTTACGATTTTCGAAAACCTTTTCGGTAGTTTAACGCCCTGAGAACTCTACTAATAATCCAAACAAAATAATAATCACTATCATCAAATTAAAAAATTTAAACGTTTTATCTTTTTAAATGGCAAATGTAAGCCATCGAACTCATGCAGTCAAGCCTGTCCATGTGTTCAGTTTGATTTAAAAGTTTTTTAAGTGTCTCTTCTTTCCCAACCTGTTTTTTCTTTTTGGTAGGAGAAACTGACTTATCTTGGGCTCTAATTTTTTCTATAAACAACTCATTATTTTTTTGTTCTTTTTCCATTTCTTTTATGGTTTTAAATAGGTTCCACTTCTATAATAATCTTTAGTTAGTAGGATAAAAGTGTTATTACCAAATTGCATGTTTCTAAATCTGCGGGAAGAACGTACGATATCCTGTGATAGTGTTTGATTTCCTCGATTATGTATGAAACAATATGTGACGAAATATCTTTTTTTTATAATTTTATTTAAATTAAATTATTAAACTATATAATAACTAAAAATTAGTTATTTAATTAGACGAAAGAGTAGTCCATCGATTAATAAATATTCGATGAATCGTTCAGTCAAAGTAGCGTTTGGCGATAAAAGGTTGTTTCGCAATAAATTCCATTCGATCAATCGTTCAGTCAACTTTCCATTAATCGAACATAATATGACTCTCGAATTTAATTTACGGACCCGTCACCGCGCGGGGTAGCAAGTGATCGAGGGTCCCCTAGGCTTAAGAATAGCTAGGTACAGCCCTGATCAATAGTGTCAAAGCCTTGGTTCATTATTATTAACGTTTTTTTTTAAGTGTACCTAATAAATACAATTTAAAATGAGGTTACTAGGTCATGTGGGATAACATATGAAAGGGCTTCATTTGCACATTATAAAATTTATTTTCATTTCATGCCGCAGTTTCAGACTTATGAAAAATATCTAAAAAAAATACCATTTGGGTCCCTTTATCTCCAAAGTTTGCAAAATGAAAAATCGAAAATAGTTAGGGTTAAGAGGAAACACGGGCTGCAGAATATTAATATTTGAATGGGTTTTTGCGATCTATTTCCGTCCCACCCCTCCCGCAAACCTTCCCAATTAAGCGCGAAAGAGACACCTGCATCTCGTACTGATTTCTCCTGTGCAATATCAGCGAAATCGTACTTTCGTATTTCCCTATTTCCTTCTTCAAATCTGGACCGATTTTAATATTTTTTTCTGTAATAATTTAGAAAGACTTTGGTTATGTCTGTATATTTTTCATTTGTTTTTTATATACGTATGTCAAATTTGTTTGCCAGGTATTTGAAAACGGTGGTAAAACCGGTCGATTATTGTAAAATTTAAACGTTTCTAGTTCTTTTAATAATTAATTTATTGACAAAAACAAAACATAGGGACATAGTGGTGGTAGATATATACCATATGGCAATATTTGCTCTAGTGACATTATCCAAGGAGGAAACTGACGTTTAGGCGCAGAATGTCCAATTCGCAGAATGTCCAATTCGCAAAATGTCCAATTCGCAAAATGTCCAATTCTCAAAATGTCCAATTCTCAAAATGTCCAATTCGCAAAATGTCCAATTCGCAGAATGTCCAGTTCGCACGCAGAATGTCCAATTCGCAAAATGTCCAATTCGCAAAATGTCCAATTCGCAAAATGTCCAATTCGCAAAATGTACAATTCGCAAAATGTACAATATTCATCATAACGTTGTCAGCCCATCAATCGTTAAATTGAATCAAGAGTTGGGTTTTAATGAATAGTAAAGTTATTCATTAAAACCAGTTTTATTTTTTTCACATTTGACTGTTTAGAAGTTACTTTGAGAGACACGCAGGTGCTAAATTTAATGTCGCAATTTAGGGGTCAACCCTCAACAAGCATGTGCACATACATTTTTAGCAGGCGTGTACTTACGGGAGGATAAAGAATAACACTTGTAAAAAAAACAAAAAAATCCTATAAAACACTAGGTATTAAAACTGATTTTAACGAATAACTTGACTACTCATTAAAACCCAACTCTTGATGCAATTTAACGATTGATGAGCTGACAATGTTATGATGAATATTGGACATTTTGCGAATTGGACATTTTGCGAATTGGACATTTTGCGAATTGGACATTTTACGAATTGGACATTTTGCGAATTGGACATTCTGCGAACTGGACATTTTGCGAACTGAACATTCTGCGCCTAAACGGAAACTGAGGAATACGTTTGTATGGACTAAATGCCGACCACATTCCCTCTTAATGAGGTTTATGTAAATATTACAGGAAAAATAAAACGATGTCTCTAACAAGGATTTTTTAAGAAATCAGAAAAAATTACCTTTACAAATAAACATAGCTGTGCGCATAGCATGCGGCCCCAAAAAAATGACCTTTATTGCGTACATACTAAACCATATGATAGGTCTGCTATATTTTACAGGAAAGTTTCCGAAAGAAATAAAAAAAGTCTATTTTTAAACATTATATTGTACGGAACCCTCTGTGCGCGAGTCTGACCCGCACTTGACTGGATATTTTTTTTATTGTTGTACGAGATAGAGAATATACAGGGTGTAAAAATAGCCTTAACGAAGCCGTAGTCTACGCATACTGTACATAAAACTAAATAACTAGTATTTAAAAACAGCTTTTAATTTTACCGCGCAATGGAAGCGCGCGCGAGCCGCAGGCTGTGACTACATTTCAAAAATGTTGATGTTTGTCAAGTATAGAAAAATGTTTAATAATAACATTTAAACTTAGTTTTCGTGAAAAACGTACAAAAATGTGGTAACATTAACCTTCAATATCTCCATAACCAGTCGGTTCTCAGGTATGGCCCAATACCAAAAAATCTTAGTAATGATGGGAAGAATACGTGGCTCTCGGCTTCGTTAAGAGTATTTTTATACCCAAAATAGAGTCCCTTAAAATGTGTTATACATCTCGAGGCGATTGAAGGTATGCTCGTACCCCGGCAAATTTCTCATTAGGATCCTTTACTAAAATCATCAATGATGTTTAATTACTTTTAGATAGACAGTCCAATTACCAATCTGCTTGTGTTCTAACATCGGACGGCCCAGAGGCCTCGTTTACGGGGACGCGGGATCCAGCGCGCACTTCTCGTTAGGGGTTTCCCCATAGATATTATTATATTATTTTACTACAATATTTATAATCATATGTGTATATTGATAACGGCATTGCCCAGTAACTGGGTTAGGGCGCTTTCAATTTAGTCGTTTCGTGTCGGACCGCTGCGGTGCCGAAGCGGTGCGTTTGTCGTAATGCGTACGGACGGTCGTTTGTTTTCATACAGAGAACGCGGTGCGGCAACTGCGTGTTGTCGAGCGTTCGCGGTACCGACGCCGCACTGCTGCCGCACCGCGTGATTTGTATGAAAACAAACAATCGTCCGTGCGCATTACGACAAACGCACCTTTTCGGCACCGCAACGGTCCGACACGAAACGTCTAAATTGAAAGCGCCCTTACAGAGGTCTGATGGCAGTCGCCCATCTAAAATACTAGTATTCGGCCGCATCCGGTTAGATTGGAGGCTGACCCTAACATAGTTTGGAAAAGGCTAGGCAGAACTAGGTACTTATTTATTGCATTTGTACGAACCAATTTGACGTACCTTGCGACCGGCCTCCTTTGTCTAGGTAGTCACCCGAATTTGGTGGCCCGAAAATGGTTTATATTGATTTTTACTACAATTATCTAAACTGGTTTTTTCAGCATTGTATGAACCTACTTATATTGGAAACAAAACACTAATAATTATTGCTATAATTCGTGTAACCATCAACTCATTGAAAGCTAATGTAGAGTTCAAAATAAGTTCGCTGGCAGAAACAGTACACTAGTTAAGGCACACTTGCCACAACCACAAGTGGCGGTGGCGCGCACCCGACTCCGGTGGATGGTGGTTGCATACAAGTGGTCGCTGGCTACGCCTTTTATAGCCCTGCTTTTGCAGTCCAGTCTCACCGTGACCAATTAGTCATGGTTTCGAAATCAAATGAATTTCTTTTTTCTAAACAATTTTGTAAACCCCAAAACATTTTGCCGCCCTTAAAATTATACCCCCGTAGCATTCTTAACAAATAAGTTTTTGGGGAAAACCCCTGAGTTGGCTACACTGCAGCTACCGGTTAACGATGAGAGGGGGTGGGGATGCACGCGTAAGTGACAAGTGTCCACGATTTGTTTGTGTATCTGGTGGCGGCCGCAAGTAGCATGTTGCGACCAGAGTCGTAGCGAGTGGCCATCACTGGCCACACCTGTGCGGCGGGTCCCTGTAAAATGTATGGAAAAGTTAGTCCGCAGCATGTGACCAGCCACTACTGACTGTCGCAAGTAGCCCATTTGCAGGTGCCCTCATAACTCGTTAATGATAAAGTAGGCTAAAAAAAGGATAATTGACGCAAGGAGTTTATTTTACATAACTGAATATTATTATAATGTGGTACCATATCGATTAGGGTTGCCTAACTATCGATAGTTGACCTCGAAAAATAGTCACAATATCGATATCCCTATCGATACTATTGAAATTTTACAATAGTATCGATACTACCGATAGTATCTATCCAAGAAATTGAGCAATGCTATTGATAAAGTGCAATACCATCGATAGTATCGATAGTTTTACTACATCGATATTTTACCAAAATTCAATAGTATCGTGTTGGATTCAAACCTTTATTAGTGACTTATGCAGAAATAAATTAAAATAACCTTATTCGTTGATTTTATAACAGTTTTTATCGCTATATCGTTGTTTTACTGTAATAATGTAGATGTATTTCTTTACTCTGAAAAAACTGATGCAGAAGAAGACATCTGCCTGATATCCATTTATACCTAGTCTGGCCATAAATACTGTTACAATTAAAAATAAGAAAGATATTACATTACATTTGAATTTGGAATCTGTCATTTGTATACGATTGTTCATTGAGTTTTCTAATTTTGGCGCCAATACATTATACAATATTTTGCGATATTAAAATGGAGTGGGGTGATAAAGAGAACCGAATCGCTGTGATTGCATTACACAAAGTTGGTATGGAGCCAAATGCAATTTTTAAAACTCTCCACACGCTTGGTATTAATCAAATGTTTGTGTACCGGGCTATTAATAGGTACAATGAGACCTCCTCTGTTTGTGACAGAAAAGATCTGGCCGTCCATGTAGTGTTCGTACGAAAAATGTGGTCAAAGCAGTAAGGGAAAGAATTCGAAGAAATCCTGTCCAAAAGCAAAAGATTTTATCTCGGGAGATGAAGATAGCACCCAGAACCATGTCGTGTATTTTAAAAGATGACTTAGGACTTGCAGCCTATTTGAGACGCACTGGTCATTTTTTAACTGATAATTTAAAAAAGAATAGGGTGGTAAAATCGAAACAACTACTGAAGCGGTACGCAAAGGGAGGTCACAAAAATTTTGTTTACGGTTGAGAAAATCTTTACAATTGAGCAACATTTTAACAAACAAAATGACCGTATTTATGCTCAAAGCTCTAAGGAAGCTTCCCAATTAGTCGACAGAGTGCAACGTGGGCATTATCCAACTTCAGTGATGGTTTGGTGGGGTGTTAGCTATAAAGGAGTGACTGAGCCATATTTTTGTGAAAAAGGTATCAAAACATCGGCACAAGTGTATCAAGATACCATTCTTGAGAAGGTAGTTAAGCCCCTTAACAACACCATGTTCAATAACCAAGTATGGTCCTTCCAACAAGACTCGGCGCCGGGTCATAAAGCTCGGTCCACGCAGTCTTGGTTGGAAGTGAACGTTTCGGACTTCATCAGAGCTGAAGACTGGCCGTCGTCTAGTCCCGATCTTAATCCGCTGGATTATGTTTTATTGTCAGTTTTAGAGAGTACGGCTTGCTCTAAACGCCATGATAATTTGGAGTCCCTAAAACAATCCATACAATTGGCAGTGAAGAATTTTCCAATGGAAAGAGTGCGTGCTTCTATCGATAACTGGCCTCAACGTTTAAAGGACTGTATTGCAGCCAATAGAGACCACTTCGAATAAGCTTTTTATATTTTAAATTGTTTTATATTTATGTATTAAATTAACACACTGTAAAAGTAATAAATATAATGTGGAATAAAAAAAAAAAATTTCTTCGTAACAATATTTATGGCAAGATAAGTTATCATAAAAAAAGCGCCCATTCCATAATTCCATCTAAAATATCTAATAAACTAAGATAATAATTTCCAGTAATACTTTTAAGGATATTTAAAGAAAATCTAAGCAACATGCAAACATTATTTCCCTTTTTTGGCCAAATTTTGTAGATATCTTTATTTACTTTGCATTTAACATTTTATACACATCATTAAATGAATTATCTACCACTAAACTTCATCTGTCTATCAGTTAAACTAATTTATTTAGTTCCCAACCCATGCAAAATATATATTTTTAAATATTACATAACATTACATTATGTACCATGTTTTATTTATTCACAACAGGTCTTTCTTATAGAAAATAAGCATGAAATGTATTTTTTTAAGTATTACATACATGTCAAAATTACAAAAATATTATCAAAATAGAATTCAAAGGCACCATTGGCAAATAGGTACACATCAGAGTGATATAAAATTAAAAAGAAACATAAAAACAAAACAATACTTTAAACTTAACAATAATTAGCACTGTCTTCTTACTACTTCTAATAGAAAAAGTTCAAATGTCCGTTTCTACTGCATTGTTTTTTAAAAATCGAGTGTAGATGTCTTCATCTACGTGCCAGATTTTCTTCATTATTTTGAAATTTGAAATAATTTTGATACTGACTTGTAGATAGGGTTGATATAAGCTCATTTTTGTAAAAAAGGCATTTTCGGAAAAATGTAGATGTCCGTATCTACTCTGCTGCCATCAATATAATGTTGGAACATACAAGGTTGTAAAATATTCCAGTAATCATACAATATTTTTGTTTTGTAATATAGTTTGGAGTTTCCGGATGCAAATCCCAGGGACAAAGATAAATTCTAGTAAATGTGAAGAATTTTTCAATTATTTTATAAAATTAATTAATTTAAAATACACAGATTCTGTTATGAGTTATGACTAGCAAATATTGCCAGGTTTAATATTAAGATATATTTAGAACAATAATTGGCTTGTATAATAAATAATTAATCTCAAAGTTACTTATTATGCTAACTGTACTGTCTCAATTTTAATATTTCATTGTTTCTTCAATTGGGCTACCTACAAATCAATAAAAAATATGCCACAAGTCAGTAAGTATATTGTTTTCAGTTTTTTTTTTTAGTTAATACCTGTGTACTTCTATGGTTAAAGGGTTACATAACAGGGTTTTAGTTGAGGTGCCTTTGACAGACTGCATAGTAACAGCCATGAAACTTCAAATTCTGTGGGTAAATGTTGGGGTAAAGAGTAACAAACTACTTTTAACAAGTTAAAAAAGTACTAGGTACATGATTCTTGATAATAATTAGGATGCATAAATGTAAATCAATAATTTACAAGACAAGCTATTGAAGTAATTGTCTTTAATAGTTTCAGGCTTAGATGTCAGTTTATTGGGGTTATAATAAAACAAGACAAAATGTTTTTACTTTTCTCAATTATGTCATAGGAGAATAAAATAATCTAAAATGGACTTTACATACAATATAAATATTTGTAAAGTAGTTACCTACTTTACAAATATCTGGAGAGCAATCTATCTTTTATCATTCATTGTTTAATTTTAATAGATTTATTTATTCATCTGCACATGTAACCTCAGAAACTTCCAATATTGTTTGATTTACTTACTATTTAGACAGTGGTCAACATTTTTTTAAATTCAGTTATGCAAAAAACTGTTTTCAGTAGGCAGTTTACCATTTGAGGCACCACTCGGTTCATACAAGAGACTGACAGAAGCTAAATATCCACTACATTATTTTTTCATTATATTTTCACTCAACAATATGTAGGTACTGTAAATAGCTATATTAATTAATTAGGTATCTTTAAATTTCTAATTACAGTAGTTGAACTCAAGTTCTAACATAGCTACATTTTTCTATGCTAGAACTTGAGTAGAACTAGATTCTTAGTCTTCAATATTTGGTGAAAATCAGATTATCTTTAGATGAATGCTACATAAATTGCTACATAACAGGCATAAAATCGACGGTGACAAAGGGCTGAAACTTCATGAATTTCATGACACGTTATAATGCGAGAATCCATGGTCAAAAATATAAAATATTATATTAAAATATAATTTGCCGCCGACAATACATAAAGATTATAAGAAAAGTAGATAGGTAAACTAAGGTTTTCATTATTGAAATCCCTTATCCTAAAACAAACTGAACTTGTAATGGTACTAAAGTAGTAATCACAGCAACTACAATACCGCTTTAAAATTTGTAGATCACATAAATACCGCAAAATAGCTAAAATAATATCGTCAAAATGGCTTCATAATATACTAATTATGTAGGTACGTACCTATCGTACATTAAACGCAATGCACCATGCAGACAATGGCGAAGGTCGATAATCTGTATTAACACGTTTTTACCCAAATATGGCCAGAAATCTCCATAGGTTAATTATTTCAATGATTCTTTATAATTAAAATTGATTTACTAACCTTTAACAGTTTATAATTTGAAGGAAAAGCTGATAATCTACGCGCAGAAAGTTCTACCACGCCGTAACTATGAGAATACTCATCACTTTGTAAATAAATAAAAAATGAGCATCAAGTCTCAACAGAATTTTTTTTTAAATAAAAGTGGTTTCTTCGATGAATTAAATTAATGTTTTGTCACGTTCTCATTTTAAAAAGGCGAATACATCACGGTGTATTGATTTTCTGCGTAGTTGGTTGCGCTGTCTGTGGCTTCTAGTGTTGCCAGTTTACTATTTAGCCAAGTAAACTAATAAAAAAATACATTTAATAATATTCAATAAATCTGCCAATCCAAAAGAACACATACAAAAAAATAAACATTATAAAGATATCTGTCTTTATGAGTTATTATGAATGAATTAAATTATACATAAACCATGATTCTAATAAAAAAAGCTGCAGTGACGTTAAAATACAGCTGCACTGACTTATCCAAAGAGATTATAACATAATATGTTAACATAAAGTTAGCCCTAACCCTGAGGGCTAACTTTTCTGTTAATTCACAGAAGAGTTGCTCCGGTATATGCGAGGTGTCACACTGACTGACTGCGGAACGGATCGTGTCCAGCAGCAACGGGCCGTTAGCCGCAATGTGATACCTTGCATACAGTTTCATGTTCATACAATTACAACTGCGGCCGAAGTGCCGAGCCGCACCCGGCCTGCAGCCGTCCCACACGCTTACCTGTGGGTGGGTTCCAGCCTTCAGTTAAAGATCGGTTTCCATAAAAATTATCGTCTAATTTTACTAGTATGAAGTTGTCCTTAACATATTTTATTGTCATCGTGTAGTCTGAAGCACCCTTAAAATCCTGTTATTGTATGGAATACGGAAGTTAAAAGCTTAGCTCAGTTTTAGGCGGCAAATCACCAAGTGAAGTTTGGTATTTTATTATTATTGCTTTAAATGTTAAAGATCGTTTCTGCAACTGGTATAGCATGTTATTACATAAAATTGGTGTAGTTTTGTATCATAACTTTTTGCTTAGTGAACATTGTTGAAGTGTATTAAGAAGGCCACCTCATAGAACCTCCCTGTGTGAAATATCTGGATATATTTATCACTAGAGTGTGCGCAAGATAACTCTGCGCGCGACGGAGGGCGTGCTAAATGTTGCTATGATCGCAAAAATATAAAGTCCTACTTTTCAAGGAAAAGTAGTATATTCGTGAGCATTAAAATTGGGCAGCCCTCTTGCTGTTTATTATATTTTAATTGAGCTAAGTTATGTACGTTTAAATGTACTACCTATCAATTAAATTAATTCGTATTTTTACGTAATTTGCAAAGGAAAAGAACTAAGGTTATAAATGTGCCGTGAGTGAATAAGAATGCAGTATGATTATTATCGGCTGATGACATACATACATACATACATAAACTCACGCCTTTTTCCCATGGGGGTAGGCAGAAACTATAGAACGCCACATGCTACGACTCTTACATACCCCTTTCGCTTCATCCACATTCATACATCTTGTCATACACGCACGCCGGCTGATAAGGTCTATTATAATCTTTATTATTATATTTTCTTTTATTCCTAAAATCAGGTAGATGTAGTGACAAAGTTAATAAAACGGCAACATTATGGCGGAACATGATTAGTTCCGATTTTGGCCGCGCGCAGAGTTATATTGCGCGCACTCTATATTCGAAATGTCTAATTCAGATAATTTATGTATACAAAGAAACGTCAAGAAATGTCACTACCAAAATGACAGGACAGTGGTGCCAAACATTTTATCATTAAATTTTTACTAAGTAATCATCTATAAAGTTAATCCCACCAAAAACATTCTGTAAAAAACTAGCCAAGTCTCGATGGAGCTGCTTGTTTATCTCTAAAAAGTAATGAAATCTAGACAAAGTCGTGCCATGTCTAAGATTCCTTACTGCGATTTCTTTATAGTTAATGTTGTGTGACTTGGCCGTTGAACATTCTTTATACGTTAGTGGGTACAAGTCAACGGGACAGGTACAGACGGACTTCTATCAATGATTAGAAGTCCGTCTGTACTGGTTTTTTTTTATACTGTTTGTTTTAGGCTCGCCTATACATAAGTATTATTGAAATACGCAGCTTTATCAAGCCTACAATTGACTGGTTATTGAATCAACGTTTTTCAAGTGGCAATTTTCCATCGTCAATGGGTAGCGGTTCTGGCGACAGATTGGTGCAATGGTGTCATGGAGCACCTGGTTTTGTACCCTTGTGTACCCTTCAACGGCCAAGTCACACAACATTACCTATAATAATAAAGAAATCGCAGTAAAGAACCTTAGACTTGGCACGACTTTGTCTAGGTTTCATTACTTTTTAGAGATAAACAAGCAGCTCCATCGAGACTTGGCTAGTTTTTTACAGAATGTTTTTGGTGGGATTTCACTTCTTTTTGTAGAAACGTGGGCATATTGATTTATTTTATTAGATTCAGAAGGGGAGGCATTCGCCCAGCAGTGGGACGCTATAGGCTAGATTAAATTAGATTATTAGAAGATGTGTCCCACTACGCTGGATTTTTGCAATGATAGTCGATTTTTTTATATACCAATAGTAGAAGGGGGCGTTACCATATCTCTAATACAGCTGAGACCAGCTGAAGGTTCTTCATCAGATACTTCAGACCTTCGATTTTTGACATCAAATGAAGCGGCCTACCAAGTTGAATATTTTTTGTAAAGGCGGTATGTCGATCTCTAATAGTTTGGTTGGGCTCTTGTGTTTTCTAATCAGGGTCACCAGGTACTCCAGATCTTCGATTATCCTAGTTTTTATAGTTTTCCCTTTATGTGGCCATTAAACCCTAACTCTGTACCAAATTTCAGCTCTCTGAGTTTATGGGAAGTACTAGTTCTATTCTGATGATCATGAGTAAGTGAGTGAGTGAGTGTCATAAATGCGAAACTTTGCTTTCGCTTAACTTCGGAACTAAATGACCTACAGACTTGAAATTTTGGATTTTAAATATGTGATTATAGCTTACTGGATGACGAAAATTTATGCGTTCTGGTCTTATCCAGAAGTTCTAAAATAGGGGCCTGAAAATGCGGCGAAATGGTTCCAGTAAAAGATGGTACGGCACTGTTTGCTTCGCGCTCGACTTGGCGGGGGCACTGCCGTGCCCCCCGATTAATTATAAGAACTATGCAAATAAAATACCGTAGCCAAACAATGTTTGCAGCGCTCATATCGAGCTCCGATTAAGATAACTTATTAACAAATTTTTTTTCATGGTGTGTCTGAATCTGAATAACTATCGGTTTTGGAATCGGATTCATTCGTATTTATGACAAGCCTATCAGTAACGTCATCAATTATGTGGTTGAGTTGGTACATTTCATCTTCCACTTTTACAGTACCTAAGTATGTCTAATACAGTCTGCCCATTTTTGGGGTGTCACCTCTCTTAAATCTTTTTCTAACAATTGTTTTATCTCATTCATTTTGAAAGTTTTGTTGTATCGTGCGACATACCCCTTTACCTGAGCCCACACTTACTCAATGGGGTTTAGCTCACAATGGTAAGGGGACAGTCGTAGGACAGTGACAAAGCATTGGGCAGCCATGTCATCCAACACATACATAATAAATTCGGATTTATTTTTCTTAACAATTTCCAATAACTGAGCTATCATTGTTTGCCCAAAGGAAATATTATTATTTTTATGAAGCCATTCCTGTATATTGGCTTTTCTCCATGAGGTGGTAGGGGTCTGCTCAACTTTTCGGCTATGATATGGAGCATTATCCAATACCAGAACCTTCGATCAATAATAGTACTAGATTAAGGATCAGGAACAAAAATAAGTCGCTGAAGTGGCCACGTTTGCACACATTTATACATTTATATTTCTTACTACGAAATATAGAAAAACGTTTAATAATATTAACAACTTCCGTTTATTATAAACCTTAACACTCAAACAAAGTTTAATTACGATTGCAAAATATTTATATTTAAGTCAATCTGTCATCAGAGAAAAGTAAAAACAAAAAAAATTTGAATATCACTTGAAAATAAAAAGTCGTTTTTAAATAAGTACAAAAATATTTATTCTAAATTGAAACTTAAAATCCAAGCAATTAGGTTTAAACCATTATGTAGACAATTTCGTGCTTACTCTATTTTGGAACTAGACGTAGTTCTTGGTATTATAGTTCAAATTCAGAAACTCAGAACACAGTAAGTACAGAAAGACATAGAGTTGCAGAATACATTTTTTAGGCGAAAGTTATATTAGACCGATTTAAAAAAATAGTAGTACAAAAATAGTATAACAGTTATTTTGCTATTAATTATGTGCGGGTTGGCTTATTGTAATCAAACCGTATAATGAAATGGGTGTGTTTACTTAGGTACGCGATTTAGAAGTTCATCATCATTTTCCTGCCGTTAGCCGTTGCCACTAGGTGGGATCGGCACAATATTTATTTCGTAAATCCATGTTGTTAGAGGATTTGGCTTATTGTTTTATGACCTGCCACCTGCTTGACATCAACCCTCGTTGCGCGGGTGATCCAATGTGCTTGCTGATATTATGCACTGGGTCCCAAAATGATATGCTTGTTTCAACTAGCAGACTATGTTCTTCTTGGTGGAATATATTTGAAGTTCCTTGACCCACTCATTCAGTTTTGCTAGGGACTTTGGTTTTGACATATCGTAAACTAATACGGTATAGCACTATGAGCGTCTCTGTGAGAACTTGACGTCAATTAAATAGTTACATGCTCTGTGACGTCAATGTTCTGTATCGCTCCTGTCCCGCTGTACGCGATTTAGAAGAATTAGAAGTTATAAAAAAATATTTGTATTAAATCAATTTGATTGAAATGAAATTATTTTTTCATTTAAATTCAATTGCAAATAAGAGTGTATGGTAAACAATCATGAAAGTGCGTGCGAGGTGGATTCTTTAAATATTGTATCTGGACAATCGTAATCTGTCTGTTTAAACGGAATGTATGTTTAATTACCTTTAAACAGATTCAGCTTGTTCTGTAGCTATCTTTTAGAATCAATTTTTATTTGAGCGGTTTGATTTTTACAGATAATAAATGTTATCTTACATCAATTAATTTTTCTATTAGTTTCATGAAGCTTATTTTATAGTTGTGTTCGTTTCGCCCAGAAAACACATCTTTTTAAAGGACATGTTATGAAATGGGCTTAAAATAATTTTATTTTTGAACCGCTTACATGTGCGGTTTTTCTGATAGGGAAAACTGTCTAGGACGTGCTTACGAAAACATTTTTTTTTTTATAAAGCACCATTATTTAATTATAAAACATTTAAAATCCTGATATTTTTTTTGTTAAAAAACTAATAAACTGATAAAAAACTTAGAAATAAAAATGATATATATCATTTTTGAAAGCATAATATTTATCCTAATATTAAAATAACATTAAATGGCTTAAATTAAAATAAAATCAATGAATTAACTTAATGGTTTGGATGTATGGCATTGATTCCCTTGTCTCAATAGAATAAAAGAAAATATTTACTGTATGTCAGCAAGTTGTCACTTGTCATTGTCAGTAATATCATCAATGTCTAATCATGTCAAAGGTGTCACACAAAATAGCTATCTATTGTTGTTAAAAGCCAGGTCAAATAAAAAAAAACTCAAAACAATGGTACATAGTCAAAAACACAGGAACCACAGTCACAATAACAGACAACAGTTGAATAGGTTGAATTGAATTTGACTTTTTGACAATGACTGACGTTGACAATGACAATAATGTCATCCAATAGAAGTGTTGCCAGAATTAATAATTATGGGTTAACAACTGTGGGTTGCAACTTTATTTTTTTATTCCAATTATTTAAATAAAAAAAAAAACAATAGAAGGGTGCTTTTAAAAAAAATAAAAAATATATACGAAAGCTCCATATTTTATGTACTTTCATAAAAAAAATATCTCTTCTCTGTTCACAGCCAAAGCCCAGCTTCCATACAAAAATATAACATGTCCTTTATGCGTTTAAATACACAGCGAAATGGGTCGCAAAGAAATCTACAAACAAAAATAACATATAAAATAACAACACTACTCCATGCACTCCCTGTTCCAGAACAGTCGATGTTTGTTAGAATAGTTGGCGAGTTGTCACAAACGTTGGTCAAACAATCATAATATTTGCTAATTGATTTATATTTACTATTTAATTTTGTTTTTATTTTATGAAAAACACTCAATGATATAAACTTATCGAAAAAAAGATATTCCTTTCAAAAACCTTGGTGTTACGGTGGTTGTTTACACAATTTTTGAACACGCACTACGGAATTTTGACGTCTTAACGTTGGTTATCATTGGAACATACTAATTTGAAATATGAGCACAAAAATATTTGTGCTCTTATTTTTCGGGCCGTTTTTGAAGCGCTTATCGGGAATCTAGTACTATTCTTGATCGAAGACCAGAACAGAGTTTTGTTTTAATTTTGGGTAAACGCAAAGACATTCAATACTATAGGTAAACGAGACATTGACATAATTCCTATTAAAAGAAAGGACATGTTATATTTTTGTATGGAAGCTGGGCTTTGGCTGTGAACAGAGAAGAGATATTTTTTTTATGAAAGTACATAAAATATGGAGCTTCCGTATATATTATTTATTATTTTTAAAAGCACCCTTCTATTGTTTTTTTTTTATTTAAATAATTAGAATTAAAAAATAAAGTTGCAACCCACACTTGTTAACCCATAATTATTAATTCTGGCAACACTTCTATTGGATGACATTATTGTCATTGTCAACGTCAGTCATTGTCAAAAAGTCAAATTCAATTCAACTTATTCAACTGTTGTCTGTTATTGTGACTGTGGTTCCTGTGTTTTTGACTATGTACCATTGTTTTGAGTTTTTTTTTATTTGACCTGGCTTTTAACAACAATAGATAGCGATTTTGTGCGACAACTTTGACATGATTAGACATTGATGACATTACTGACAATGACAAGTGACAACCTTGCTGACATATGTACAGTAAATATTTTATTTTATTCTATTGAGACAAGGGAATCAATGCCATACATCCAAACCATTAAGTTAATTCATTAATTTTATTTTAATTTAAGCCGTTTAATATTATTTTAATATTAGGATAAATATTATGCTTTCAAAAATGATATATATCATTTTTATTTCTAAGTTTTTTGTCAGTTTATTAGTTTTTTAACAAAAAAAAACCGGATTTTAAATGTTTTTTAATTAAATAATGGTGCTTTTTAAAAAAAAATGTTTTTGTAAGCACGTCCTAGACAGTTTTCCCTATCAGAAAAACCGCACATGTAAGCGGTTCAAAAATAAAATTATTTTAAGCCCATTTCATAACATGTCCTTTGAAAATATTTGGAACTCCTGTAGTGCCACCAGTATCATAAAATATTTTATACCAGAAAATCTCCTTTTTCTAATAACTTTGTTTAAATTCGAAAATTTATAAAAATAATTACTTATTTATTTATTTTATTATTATTTATTTATTATATCAAACATGAGTACTTAAAAGAAAATCTAACCATTTTCTACGTCATTTTTTGTAAATTAACATTAAGAAGATATTTTTTTGGTCTGTTATCCCCTCTGTTTACATAAATTATCTGAATTAAGGTGGGCGCACACTTATCAGAGCCGAACGCGCCGAAAGAATCGAATTTTAGAATTAGTTGTATGAAATCCTATGAAACCTCGCACACCTATCCGAATCGGACGATTCGGCGCGGATAAGTGTGCGAGGTTTCATAGGATTTCATACAACTAATTCTAAAATTCGATTCTTTCGGCGCGTTCGGCTCTGATAAGTGTGCGTCCACCTTTAGGGATTCAGGGTATAGGAACTTGCAATAGGCAATCAAAAGTGTCGCCAGAAATTCGAGCATTGTATTGTTATATACGAAAAATGAAAAACAAATATGACTTGGCTGTTAAGCCTGACGACCTTTGCCTACCTACATTGGTGAATATTATAACAACAACAATCTTACCCAGTGACGTGACATTTTGTTGACATGCGTTTCTTCTAGGGATGTGACCGTATGTAATAATATTTCACTTATCGAAATAATAAATATGAATAACTTTAAGGGCCGTTTTTCAATCGTCAAAATACTTCGACATGTTTTCTATACAAAAGCTGTTAAAACTTCAAATTTATTCCTTAGATAAAAGTTATCTGACGATTGATAAATCAGCCCTAAATAAAATTATTATGATTATAATATCTGTGGCTGATTAAGCAGGATACGTTGCGTGTCGTCGCCATTACAAATGTCGTTTTTGTCGAATGAAAGAAATAAATTTCACTATTCATGATTTATCTTGCGATGTCTTAGTCATCGCGAGCGAAAAAGAGACAAATACTTATATGTTCAGGTTACAGGGTAGCCAATCAGCAAAGTCGTAACGTGCCACCCGCGGAGCGCTTACCACCTATCTACACTCTTTTTACTAAAAATATTATTGAGGAGATAGAACCTACTTAGCTATGATAGTTTTCCTTTAATTTCATTATATGCTACTATAATGAATACTTTCAGATATTGATAAGTACCTAGTGGTTTAGCTTTTAGGAGGTGGAGAAACATATTTATTACAAAATTTACCACTTTAATATAATAATTGGATCCTTGTATCGAAAGAGTTAAAACATCCCCAATATTTTTGAAAGGCCTATTCAACGAAATAGACGCTCGCCTTCATACTCTTGTACACTACTTTGAGAAGATGTAAATTATTATAGGTACCTTCGACTCTGCGTCAATGTGAATCGAACCTTAGTATCTGCGACTTTTGCGAGTAAAATGGTTGGTGACGTACAGTCATGGCAAACGAAACTATAAGATTCCTAGTTTGACGAAAATCCCTGTATTATGTTAAAAATACAGATTATATTAGTTAGATTTATGAGTCAAACCTATCGTAAAAAACAGGACCCATCCGAAAACCAGCGCTGCTGTACTTCGGTGTAGCAGCATTATGCTGAGTTGGGCTCCTTTTTTAGTCTCGTGGAGACATGTAATTTTTTTATTTTGTTGTTTTTTTATTTGTCTTTATGTTTGTATGTCTGTAACGAGACTTAAATAAATAATTTTCTTTCTTTAATTGATAATAACGAAATAGAAACTTCGATAGATTCACAGTCACACTTTACTTACAGCTTACAGCCCTAGTTTTAAAGAATTGACAGACAGACAAATAGATCGACTACTTTCAATTTCAAATTATTCAATCAAAACCAGTCTATTTATGCGATTTGGTAATCACGCAATAATAAAAGGTTAATCAAGGTAATAAAACAAAATGACTTTTATACCTAATTGGGAAGAATTTGAAAAATCTGCAGAGATGTTATATTTAAGGGATCCTCTGAACACTCGCTACAGTATCAAATATTCCCATTCAAAAGGTGTATTTGTTGTTAAAATTACGGATAACAAAAAGGTAACTATTTATTAAATTGCTGCTATTGTTTCATCCAGGTGTTTAATACATACATTTTCAGTGACATGACGCTATTTAACTTGTATGGTAGAGCTTGAAAAAATATTACACGTTTTTAAAGTTTTAGATTTACCTACCATTGAATGAGAATTAAATATAATTACTACAATAATAATGGCTACTCTTAGATAAAAAATAATGGTTTGGTGGTGGATGGTAAACTAAAAAGTGAAGCCTACAAACAAATTACCAAATAGAAATGTGTAAATAGGGTCATAAGTATAAAAAAAAGCAAAATACTCAACAAAATTAAAATATTTACCAGTTGAATCTGATTACAAAAATAATCTGGACATCAGGATAACAGCAAGTATACATTTTATTTTGATATGACCCTATTAATTTTCTATTTGGTATTTCTTTAGTGGGTGTCACTTTTTAGTTCTAAGCACTCCGTCTACCTTTTTCTTTTGGTCTGACTGGCTACTATTACCAAGTGCTTAAATGTACAAAGTGTGTAACAATAACTGAATAAGCCCTGATATTTTTCTGGATAAGAGCTATATAAAATAGCTTGGTTTGCACTTAGATGACAAATTTTCATAGAAACAATGCATTGAACATTTAAGATCAAAACTTACATTCCTAATGGTATCCTACATAAAGCAGTGGCTTATATTCTGCTCAAAGTACATAAATGTTTGTGTATGTACAACTCAGTAAAATTTAATTTAGAATACTTTATACTTACCAAATCTACTAGCTAACTTCACAAAAAAAAATTATGAAAACAATGTTGGCTTATGAACACTGAACTCACACACAAACTGTACACAAAGAAACACAAATATTTAACTTAAAACAACTATACTCATAGACAACACGCATTCTTGTACAAAAGATATGGGATAGGCAAAATACACACTTAAATAAAATTCACATAATCAACATAATCTAAACCATCAAATCCACAAGCAAGTTTTAATCTGCAAGTAATTGCACTCAAGTGCTCAACAAGTGTAAATATTGCAGATGTAGACTTGCTACAGGTGTATCCACAGTTCGAAAGCCGGTTTAAGAAAGCAACTTGCAAGTGGATTTAGTGCTTAAGAACTATAAGCACAAAAAAATACACAGATATTTCAGAACTGAACACAATTCTTCACCGGTTCAGGCAAAAAAATGTAGAATCCAGAATTTCTTTTTTGTAGTTTCCTTTAACTAAGATTTGCTATTTTTAACATTTAAAGTCATTTCCCACCATGACCATCTGTTTGGGGACCATATGACCATGGGTTATACTGATGTATAGGTTAAACTACTCTATTAAAGCACATTCATACCCTGGGGTTCATATTACACTACTCAACAAAGTCTAGTGGTGCGTCCAGACCTGACGAACGCGCCGCTCGCGCGCAGCTCGCGAACGGCTCGCGCGCTGCGCGCGAGCTGCGCGCGTGCGGCACATTCGCGGCGCGTTCGTCAGGTCTGGACGCACCATAGGGAACAAGCCAACTATAAGAATCTATTTAAAAAAACTCTTTAGAAAAAGTATTGGCCACTAAAATTTGTAAATGAAGGTTGAAACTACATTAAATTATTGTTCTAAATTTAAAAAAATATAATTAAAAAGTAAAAGTTTATTGAATAAGGAGTTTTTTAACGTAAAAAATTGAGAGATTAGTATAAGATTTCGATTAAATTTCTTGTAGAAAAGGAAATATCGCTGCTTATTCCTAAATTTTGTGATTCTGAGCGTTATGTCACGTCGTCATTTAACGCGGAAAGACATGCTTAGGGCTGTGGGATTGTTGGAAGTTGGGTGCAATCAACGCGACATTGCAGACGCTGTTAACACGCAACCAAGCGTAATTTGCCGATTATGGGCACGCTACAGGGCTACAACACATCTAGCCGAATGTCACCGAGGAAGATATAGGGTCACTACTTAGAGACAGAACCGTTTTTTACAAAAAACGGTTCTGTCTCTGAGTAGTGCTGCAAGGAGGCAGCCCCAGATTTCAGCTCGTCAGCTGGTAGAAAGACTCCAGTTCCAACACTAAGTGGTTATTAGTGACTAAACCGCCAGGAGAAGATAACAGGAAGTCAATCTTTACGCTCGCAGGCCGCTAAGAGTTCCAGCTCTGCGACGTGGAAATCGAGGTCGTCGTTTATTGTGGGCTAACGCACATTTGCACTGGACTGACACTCAGTAGGCACGTGTTCTGTTTTCCGATGAGTCTCGCTTCGGATTTCATCCCGATTCAAGAAGAGTGCGTGTTTGGCGTGTTCCTAGTCGCCGGAGTCGACTCCAGAATCCTCAGGAAGTTCATCCTTACCAAGGCGGAACGATCATGGTGTCGGCGGGAATTCGCCTGGGTGGATGAACAGATCTCGTTTGGATACGAGGCAATTTAAATGCGAAGCAATACCGTGACGAGGTCGTACAACCCATGGTCATCCCCCACTGACAACAGCTCGGCCAAGACTTTGTGTTTATGTAAGATAATGCACGTGCATACACTGCAAGGCTGGTGATGAAAGTGTTCAACGAGTACAATATCACGGTATTAGTGGCCCGCTGAGTCCGCCAATCTCAATCCTATTGAACATGCATGGGACATATTCGGGAGAAGAGCTTTCAATGATCTTCCCCCAAATTTGAACACGGAAGAAGAGCTTTTTTCGCATCTTTCCAAAGTATGGAGCCTTATTTCACAAGTGATAATTAATAACCTCATATTCAGTATGCCACGGCGATGTAGAGCCATCGCTAATGCCTTGGGAGGTCCTACTCATTATTGAAAAGTTCCTAGGAATGTTCTTTTTATTTAATTTTTACTTAGGTGTTAGTTATTTTTTTTATTTACATAAACTTGTTTTTTCGGTTTTGACACAATTTTGGTTTTTCATAATAAACAATATTTTTTCATTAACAAGCCTTTTATTAATTTAATAATTAATAAGAGTATTAAATTACGCTTCTATTGATGTATAATATCTAAGACAAGAACTGATGAATTAAGAAAAAATAACTAAGAGACCCTTGTTCCCTAGACTTTGTTGAGTAGTGTACTAATAAACAAAAAATTACAAAATGTTCCAGCATAAACAAAAGCTTAGTGATTTGAAACATAGTTTAATTTTTGCATGTTTTCCCAATTACTATATTTTATGGGTATTGGACTCACTGAATTATGTAGAGAGCTATGCTTCGTATTTCCCTACGAAATCGAAACAGGAATGATGAGATATGTAGAAGAATTAAAGTTGGCTGCATATCTGAAAGGATTAGTAAGCTATAGTAGCAGTGAGTGGGGCACATAACTCGCAGAACTGATGGCCATAGGGGGAGAAAGGTTCTCGAGTGGAGACCGCAGCGAAAATGTAGTGTAGGATGGCTTCCAGTTAGATGGACAGACAACCTGGTGCAGGTCGCTCGGGAGTCATTGGATGCAGGCGGCATGAAACCGGTTGTTTGGGAAATCTATGGGGAGAGGCCTTTGTTAAGCTGTGGAAGTCCTTTGGCTGATATGACAATGGTTTATTTTAAAAAGTTTCTGTAATATAAAAATATCAGCTCATATCAACTTAATGAATACCTAATTGAACTATTTTTTATTTATTTGCAGTGTCTTCAATACAAAACTGAAGTGCAGCAAGATGTTAGAAAAATAGATAAGTTTATATCAAATCTAATAAGACATATGGCATCAAACGACAACTGATGATGGGGCAATTGTATACTAAGTTAAATAAATATATTTTATATTGAATTGTTTTTCCTTTAATCAATAATTTATACTTATATGCACGCTGTAACATGGGGGGATGGATCATTGGTATCAGGGCGATGGAGAACTTATATATCTATCAATTAACCCCTGTGTACAGTCTACATCAAAAGTATGTGATGATTGCTCATTTCTGAATGAAAACTTGCCAATAATAATTTTTGTTCAGAAATAAGGATAGAGTACCTAGTGAATTTTTCAAAGAAAAGTATTATTATAAAAAAAAAACAACTTCTGAGATAATTACTTGATGGGTATTTCAAAATATTCATCGACTTTTGCTGTTAAGGGAACGTACCCATACTAAGTGACCCGTTCATGGGGGGGGAGAGAGGTCTTCGAAATACCACGCTTGGTCACAGGGCCTGGGGGGGGCTTAGGTTTTCGTCACGTGGTCAATATCCTCTAGGGAAATCTCGCGCTTTTTCGAGCTATATTCAAATATGGCGCGCAGCGTTTAGCGCTTTTTAAACTCACAGGTGGCAACATTGACGCACATTGAGCCAAATAATTTTATTTTTCAAAAAAAATGTATTTAAAACCATATTTATGAATTACTACGTGAAAACTAGAGGGGGGGGGGGGGGATTGGCATATACTACGGGTGGTCACTGAGGGGCGTAAAAAGTACTTAATTGTAAAAAATGGGTCACGTAGTATGAGTACATTCCCTAACTGTATAGTCCAGTCAAAATTAGCGATGGGTATAGGTCTACCAGAATCTGATGGCAAAAAAATGATTTGATGAATTCCTGGGTTTATAAACTTGAAATTTGGCATAATACTCAAAGGTAAATAATAAAATCTATAGGTATAATCCCAGTATTTCTTGGAGGATTCAGGGTTAGGCTACTGGTTGAAAAGAGATGGTCAGGTAATATCCCACCTCCTTTACATGGACGATTTGAAACTCTTTGCCCCCAACAATTTGCAATTGGTTAAGTTACTGGAAGTAACTGAAACTTTCAGTAATTCCATCAGGACGGAATTTGGTGTGGACAAATGTGCAGTCATGCATGTAAAGCGAGGAGGGATTATGGAATCCGTGGGAACACAACTCTCGGATTCCATACACGTCAGATCCCTCTCCTCAATCGAAATCTACAAATACTTGTGCATGTCGGAGGCGTTAGGCATCAATGAGGCCGACATGAAGCAATCGTTACGGGAGCGCTTCTATGGCCGTCTAAAAAAAGTACTTAAAAATCTTTTATCAGGCGGAAATAAGGTGCGCGCCTTTAACGGTTGGGTCATGCTGATCTTGATATACTCCTTCGGCATACTCAAGTGGAATCAGACTGAACTTGACGCCCTGGATAGGAGGGCCCGTACGCTGCTGACTGCATACCGAATGCATCACTCACGTTCATCGGTGATGAGGCTGTACATTCCGAGGAAGTGTGGGGGTCGAGACTTTTTAAATGCCCCTCCACAACCGCGAGGTGTGCAACCTCAGGGAGTACTTCCTCCAAGCCGAAGTCGAAGATGCATCGAGATGTAGTCGCAATGGACAAAGGAATAACCCCGCTCTCCTTGGCTAAAGAGAACTGGCGCAAGCCTGTAGCACTGGATACTAATAGCCGCAGGGAGGTATGGCAGAGCAAGGAGCTTCACAGACGCTTTTACCGGGCCCTTCATGGGTCCAATGTAGATTTCCTAGCGTCCGTAGCCTGGCTACGTTTCGGTGATCTCTTTGGGGAAACCGAAGGTTTAGTCTGTGCAATTATGGACGAAGTTATTATGACGAACAACTACCGGAAATATATTGTGAAGAACGGCACGGTTGACATCGTGTATTTACACAGACACAACCTAGTGGCTAGGATTATCCACCAGCAACTTGCTCTTAAATACAACCTTGTGGACGCAGGAGTACCATACTACAAGTATGTGCTCGACCCAGTTCTCGAGAACGGTCATATCACATTGTACTGGGATCGATCTATCATCACCGACAGGACTATTGTTGCCAATACGCCTGATAAAGTGGTGGTAGATCAATTAGAGCGTCTCACAATGATTGTTGATATCACTGTCCCACATGACGAGAACCTTGTGAAAGCCGAGAAAGGTAAAGAAATTAAATAACAAGATTTGGCACACGAGGTTGTTGACATGTGGGAGGTTGACTCGGCAGTTGTTGTGCCGATAGTCTTTACGGCCAATGGCTTAATAGCCAAGAGCCTCCATTAACATCTAATGAGGCTCTCATTGGGCAGCTGGGTCAAGGGTCTGATACAGAAAGCGTTACTTCTGGACACGGCACGCATTGTCAGGAAGTTCCTCTCCCTGAGGCCCTGACCATCGCACCAGATTGAACCCTGTTCCCGATGCCGCCGGCGGGCTACTATTTTTATATTTTTAAATGTTTTTTATAGAAATATTTAAAAATGTAATCAATTATGTATTATAAATGAATAAAGGAAATCTGTATTAACGATTTAACAAAACTAACCCAAAAAGGTAAACGATTTTTTGTGATAGTTTCTAGTCTTTCTAGCTTTCTTTGTAATTTTCAGCTTTTTGGCTTTATCTGTGTTTTTTTTAATAGACTGTTTGCATTCAACATTCTTGCTTTCATTATTGGTGGTTTGAAACTAAGGCTTTTGAGTCAATTCTGACAATAAAAAACTCATAATACGCAGTTCTCCTGCTTATAAATTATTTAAAAATTACCATCTGTATTAATATTCATACTATGATGCATCTCATCATTTTTATCCTATTGTATTATTTATTATATTTATTTTAAACTATAATCGATTAATTTACACCGTGGACATCTCTGCATTATCTACAACATACACTGTCAAAAATTGTTGATGGACATTGGACATGTTATTTTACTGTCATGCAGTGTGAAACATAAATAAAGCATATTAGTTTTTGTAAAAATCATGACTTAATACTCAGGCCTAAACTGTTAATATGAAATAATAAATTATATAAAATAACTGCCACTTACATATTTGTTTTAATTAATGACATTATGGATGGTTTAATTCACGCGGCATTGGAAGCTGAGGTATTTCATTGCTTTCTTCTATTTATTATCCCAGATTTACTTAATTAAACGACCTTGTTTACAATTTTGTTTATTATCAATAATTCATATTTCAGGTAATACTTAAACGGGCGAAACATGTGAACTCAAACTTATCACAATTTAACAGTGGTGTTCCAGACCACAAAATGACTTGGACCCATGATAAAATGCATCTTGCTGAATCTGTTGATGAATCTAGAATGAAATTTCAACGTAATTCATCCGGGTCTGCTTCCAAGGCGACAGAGAAGTTTGATTTATTTAAAAAACTTCATGAACTTTACAACGAGTTAAGTAGAGATGAGACGTTACAGGTGAACTATGTAAGTACAAATCTTGATATTCTAGCTTTACATTAACGTATTATAGTTGTTTCATAATGGTTTTTTACTGTTACTCAAGTTACACCAACAGTGTTACTATTAAAACATGTCTAGTAACATAGTCCTGAACCTCGTTGTAATGTACAAATATCAATTAAAATTAAATTATAAAGCTTAAGATATAGAAAATAATTTGTCTTGTGCTATAAATAAAATAATGATACTGAAGCCTTAGCTTAATTTGTAAAGAATAATTGGTCTGTAGATTATGTATTATCTAATATTTGGTAAGACTATGGTAATTAATTCCTTTTACACTCATATCAATGCTATATGTAGTTACAAATAACACATTGGTAATCATTTATAGTCCTGTCAGTCTTATGAAGGGGACAAGTTTCAGTAATATCAGATTTTATAAGAAATTGTTTATATGCTCCTCGTAATTGTTCTTTATTTAACATTGCAGCAAGGCCTGAAGACCACATCATATCTATTGGAAAAGTTATTAGCAATATATAATCTTAATACCCTAATTATAAATCTGTATCCGGGCAATAAAGGATATTCTTTATCTTTAAAAGTAAATGGCAACTCGCAATATTTACATCCACCTGATGGACATGTAAGTAAACCTCTTGAACTATCTACAAAAATATAATAATAGGTATACAACATTTTACCACTAACTCAATAATTAGTAAAATACAATGAAATACTTAAAATTTATCTTAGAAACTATAGAAACTATATCAAGTCAATTTGAGAAATTAATTGCAGTTAACAAAATCAGCCATTCCTAGTTTTTATGATTACATAATACTATACAATTGATTTGTATGGTGGGCTAACTATATAGACAATATCAGTTTCTTCTCATCATGATTAAAATGTAGTAAGGGTCAACTGAGTGATTTCTTCACATACATGCTCATAAAAAAAAGTTAATTAACCAGTTAATCACCTAAAAGTAAGGTAGATATAATTAATACCAAAATAATATGTTACAGTGTTATGATTTATAAGGTGTAGAACACTTTCCATATTCCTTGTTGTTAATTATATTGATCACTTTATTGTTTTAGTCATCAACAAATGAAGAGGAGACGTTAATAGAAACCCCACGATGGCCATATGAAGAGGAGGAATTATTGAGTTACATAGACAATGAAGAGCTGCCCGTAGTGTTGTTAGACCTATTGGAAACTGAGCACTCATGTCTGTTTTATTCGGGATGCATAATAGCACAAATTAGAGATTACAGACAGGCATATCCTAGTTTCCTCTGTGATACTCATCATGTACTCTTAAGGCCCACAAATCAGGTAAACTCATAGCAACTATTATATTTTATTAATACAATTCATTGTTACATGCGGTTCAGAACTGTAAGGGGAACTTGTGTCCAGCAGTAAATATCTTATAGCTATTATGATGATTATGAATCTTTCATACACCCATATTCTAAGATGTTCCTCCAAAACATCCTCGACTCGAGATTTTTCCTTAGTCGAGGTAAGGAATCATCTGTCAAACTCAAGTTACCTCGGAACCTACCTTAAGGAAAGAAGTGTCAAAGTTCGTATCTATCAAAAATTAATTTTGAAGACTTTATCGAATATGCTTACGATAATTCTTACAACTATTTATTGCGGCGTTATTTGCGCAATGCAGATAATTCAAATTATGACGCAATGACTCTACTCTATCTCGACTCATTTGAGGACCCCTCAGTCGAGGAACCTCAAAGTTCACTCGAAATTGCGACTAAGAATACAATTTTGAAGCTGTTTTCGAGGCCGTCCTGAGCCGAGTATGAGTCGAGTGAGTTTTGGAGGAACGTCTTAGAATATGGGTGATAGTCCTGCATTTTTATTTTTCGCCATTCTCCCAGCAGTTGAACTTGCCAATTTATTTAGTGAATATGTAGGTTTTTCTGGACACTTAGGCTGCAAATTCAGAGTGGCGGGGCATGCAGCGGGGCGTTCAGCCGTTGTATTGAGCGTGCATACATTTAGCTGCACGCTGTAAACGCTTTTACGAAGACACTTCAATACTAGTTTGTGTGTTAGTTAAGTAACGTTTGAGAAAACGCCCTGCTGCACGCCACGCCGCTCCAAATTTGCGGCCTTAGGCTGACGCCACACACGAGGAATTGACACCGCGCAAAGTAAGATGCGTAATTTCGGTTATGTACGGTTATAATAATATTGCTATGCGTGCCACACAAAGCCACAAAATTAATCGCGTAAAATTTTTCCAGAACTTATCTTAGCCTTGCTTAACTGATTTATGAAAAAGCTCATTGTTTCAATATGATGTATATTAGAATAATGGGCTCTTTTGTCTATTGGTTTCTATTCTACAAGTGGCATGTAGTTATCATAAGCATTTATTTTTAAATCAAAACATTTGATAAATGTTTAAAACTTAGTGAAGTAAGCATGACCTAGATGTCCTTTTTTTGATTTTTCAATTAAAATTAGAGAGTAAATCCTATTTGCTTAGAAATTATGTGCTCACGAAAAATAGTTCAAGTATTTAATAATGAAAAATTATTATTAATTTTAATTGGACCACCTTCAGAACTTTGATAAGGTTTTAATTATTTTTTGAGCAAACACCAATTTATGGGAGGTGCCTTTACCTAGCAGAGCACTGCAATGTGGTGTTTAGTATAAATATATTTTTATTTATGTACTACACAAACAGGCAATATTTTAATCTTTGAATTCATTTTACTAGGTTTTCCTAGACCCTAGGAAAAAAAGATATGCAGGATTGTTTAGGACAATTAGGATTGATTATACCAACATCGAATAACTTTTATCTGAGGAATTTTGAATAGAAATCCCATCAAAATGTGTAACTTATTTCTCAGATAAACGCTATCTGACGATGGTAAAATCAGGCTTTAGGGCGCTGTACTGTTAATAAAATCATGTATGAAATGATACAACAAAGCGCAAATCCGCGCGACAGTAAGTGACCCTGCCTGGTCTGATGTCTGGCAGCGTGACAAATACCAATACAAGTTGTTTCTACTACTTCTCGGTTATTTTGTCTCAGTCCATTCTCCTTTGTTAAATTAATTTCATAATAATAAAGTTTGTACATTCTTTTGGATTACACCTTGTGAAGTAACAACACTGCAACTTTTTTTGCATGATTGTTAGCTATCATCATTGTTGTCTTTTCCCAACTTTTTTAGGATCAACTTTCTACTTGCAAAATCTGAACACCTGTTACTATGTTTTAAAGTAAGCAACACAACCAAACCAAACTAGTCTGTATGCAATGGTAAGGCTACACGATTTGTCTGACTTTGGAGATCTGATTGCCTGAAATAACTACATAGATTTGCATGCGCTCCCGATATTTGAAGAATCTAGTTATCTATTTAACCGACTAACAGAATCACCATGTAGGTAAGCCAGTCCCGTGACATTAACAAAAATACAAACTTCAAATGCACGAACACAAACTCGGAACTATATTTATTAGCCATACAAATATTGATGGTGCTTTTGGACAAGTCTTCAAATTATATGATGTGCATTTGTCCACCAGAGCATAATAACAGACGCGATGTGCATCGGCGGGCGCTGTGGCTGGGCGGGCGAGGAGCGGGGCGCGCTGGAGGCCGTGGAGGCGGCGCTGGTGCACGCGGCCGCGCCCCCCCTGTGCCTGGACCCGCGCCCCGCCGTGGGCCTGCTCGCCGCTCGGCTGCACGCCGCGCCCAGACTTTTCAACACGCCCAGGATTAGGAGACAGGCGAAGAGGTTCTCACAGGTATGTTAGACTGTTACTCGGTTTATTGGAGCTCAGCGATGGATATTAGTTTTCTGGTAAAAGAAGGTAAGACTAAAAATTACTATCCAATTCAATGTTGAATCGAGGCAGGTGAGGTCTGGGGTCACAATACTGATAAACCAATTTGTGACTGCTGACCTAACCTTCGGGTCCCTTTTCTGTCATGCGGGTTGGCGACAACATGCATGATAGTCCGTACGTATTAACCCACTGCGGGTCACACGCAAATCAGATGTTTGGACACGCAGCAGTGTTGTGCGTGACGTCAGTGAGTATAGTCGTGTGGTAGAGATCAACGTAAAGAATGTATTAAATGATATGATGTGGGCGGTACGCTTGCGAACTAGAACCGCATGCGGGTGCAAATCCGTGCGACAAGAAAGCGACTCTTCGTCCTTTCTTGCACTGATGTCTGGTGACGAGAATCTGTCACACATTATTGTATTGTTGTACATTATGAGACTTACGAAACAACTTAATACAATACTAGCTGTGTCCTCACGGCTCCGCCCGTAGCCTATGTTACTCAGTGATAATGTAGCTTTCTAACGGCAAAATATTTTTTGAAATCGTTACAGTAGTTTTTATGTTTATTCATTACATACAAAAATACTAATCTTTTCTCTTTATAATATTA
This sequence comes from Amphipyra berbera, assembly GCA_910594945.2. Classification (NCBI taxonomy): domain Eukaryota; kingdom Metazoa; phylum Arthropoda; class Insecta; order Lepidoptera; family Noctuidae; genus Amphipyra; species Amphipyra berbera. Next base: position 9,864,443 of record OU343127.1, read on the forward strand.
GTATAGATACATAATTATAAAATTTGTTTTGTTATTTTAGGTGGCAGTGAATCGAAAGAGGAAATTGGATCAGTTCACACATTATCATGGTTTAGAGATATTAGACTTAATACATCGTCAAAGAGCGAAAAATAGCAGACAATCTGTACCATTAACGCGACTTACATCTAAGTATCCCAAAAAACCACCAGAGGTAAATATTACGATAGTGTAGTTGACATTTTTTTTTCATTAATTGAGGTGTGGGATTTACAAATGAGCTAAGTGCCAAAAAAAAAATTCAAAATTAATTAAATAAATATTATAATTAAATAAATAATTTATTATTAATTAATAAAAATGGATTGGCTGCCCAATGTAGCTCCTTTGACATTAAAAATATTGACTTCGATTTTTTGGGCACTTAGCCCATTTGTAAATACCACGCCTCAATTTCATCGAAACTTTTGGAAATACATATTATGCAACAATGAAATATATAATTAAATGCCCAAGTTATAAGCGATTTAAAATTGTTAGCTAGACAGAGACCGCACTATTGAACGATGACCTAATACTTCAAAAACCTCATAGTAATGTTACATTACCCCGTACAATGTCTGTTTCGTGCGACAAGGACAGAAAATGCGCCATTCGCTAAATTTTGAACAACGTGTATCTCCTCCATTTTTAGTCTTTTTCATCGATCGTTTACTATCTATACCTTTTTTTATAATATATAATATTAAATTCATCGTAATTTTTTAAAGTCGTCAGATACCTAATTGTGTAAACTAATTACATCTTCCAAATGTGTCCCCCTCAAGTAATCCCAACTAGACTTAGATCCGTGATGACAAATAAACACAAAATCGTAATGTCTAGGCCGTAGGTCTATTCAAGAGCTGGTTTTTGCAGCTTTAAAAGCTGGTCCTTGGTATTTTAAAATTCGGTTGTTAGATATATTTTTTGCAGTATATCAATTATTCAATAGTCAATTGAGTCTTTTTTTTTTGAGTTGTTAACAGCCTTTAGTCTTGGTTCCTTTTTCTATCTTATTAATTATATAATTTTTCTAGGTGTTCAAGCCCATCGAGCCACCAAAAATGGATGCCCTGTCATTAGCCGTGCCGTCCGAACCCGGCGGTCCGTTGCGCCTCGCACGCGCTTACGAGCGGCCGCGACCCACGCCGGACTGCCAACCGCAGCTAGTGGAGGAGTACATTCTAGAGACTGAGAAGACGTCACCCCACGCTGGCGCCGGGTTCTTCCATATAAAACTATCGATATTACAGAGGCCGTCCGATCAGGAGTTCCTTGGAGAACTGTATGTGGACAGAGATCATGTAGAGGGGGAGAGAAATGGGGCGGCGTGTCGATTTACGTTAGGTGAGTTATTTTTCTATATTTTTTTACATAATATTCATAATCAGACATGTTTCCCATCATAAAAGCAAGCGGTGGGATATATTATAATCTTTTCATATAAAAATGACACATATTTTATTGCCTCTTTATACAGTAAGGCTGGTTAAACGAGTGACGCAAATTAAGTACAAGAATAATGTAACACATAGATATTTAAAATAAAATATTCACTATTAAACCACAAAGACAACACATCCCGCCTGAAAATATTATTCCAATAATTTCATAAATATTTTTAAGTGAGTTGTGTCAGACAGTACAAATGGCAGCGAGGAGCTAGCGACCGGTCGGTACGTGCCGTGCCGTTTGCTTACCTGCGTGCTTATTTTATGCTCGAAATACTCTCACTCACAACAGATATACAAATGTTTTGTACAGTCCGTGCCATACTTTATGACCGCTCTGTAGTCAGGCGAATGTTTGCGGAGTAGCAAAATATAGAGGTAAAGGAGAATCTGTAGGAACATATTCAACCTGGTCTTGCATTCCTACCGTGACCAATTCAACAAAATAACTAAACATTGCCATTACTTTTTCTCACTGGATTTTGAAATGAGCCGCCATAATAACTATTGTAGTACATTGAAATAGTTTTCTAATAATATTATTATGTTTGATCGTTATTGGTCTTGAGGACCATTTTGTCCGGTCATCCGTCCTGCGCGCAAACATACAGAATTTAAAGCGGATGAAAAACGTGGCGCGTACTGTACATACTTTATTGGAGAAATAAGTAAAATATTAAGGTCCTATTAAAAAAATTGAAACGATAATCTGTTACTGAATATTTCCTTCAGTATTTTACTCGTTTAACCAATCATCTATATTAATATTATAAAGAGGAAAGATTAGTATTTTTGTATGTAACGAATAAACTTAAAAACTACTGGATTGATTTCAAAAATTCTTTTGCCGTCAGAAAGCTACATTATCACTGAGTAACATAGGCTACGGGCGGAGCCGTGAGGACACAGCTAGTACTGTATAAATACGGACTAATTAACTTTATGACTTACGATAGCAATAAGCTAAAGATATATGATGGAATCAGGCGTTACTTTGTGGAAATCCATGATCTATAAATACATACTGCTGCATACTGCATTCAGGCTTGATCAACTGTTTTTTCGCGGAATTAACACTAAATATTTTATTGTATATTTATACAATAAGCTAAGTAAACAATTTGTTTGTATTACAGGGTCAAGACTTCAAGCAAATAAATACATACAGCAATTTACGGAGATATTCACAGAGGAAGGTCGCAAGTCAGTTAGGATAAGACATATTGTACCTGGACAGCTGCCGAGGGTGTCCTTCACTGGTGGAATGAGAGAATTGGTAAGGAAATGTACTATGCTATGGGTACCAATGGTATGGGTAACTTTATGGGACCAATAGGTTTTCGTGACGTCGATATTATTTTAGACATACTAGTTCTAGGCCTTTACGTCTACTGCCTGCCTAAATATAAATCTAAAACGCTTCAATATTAAATTGGATGAATTATTCTAGACAGTTCTATTGATTAAGGACTCGAAAACCATATAGCTAAAAAATATGTTTAATCAAAACAATGTTCTGGGTCTGAAGAAATAGTTCTGTGAACAAGAATGAACCTTGAATATTACCTTCGAAAATAAAAATGTACACAAATATACAGGGTGGTAAAAACGAGCGCCACCAAAAGGGAAAGTACCTAAAATATTAAAGATGGCACATTGGACTCGAAGACAACTTTATTTTATTTTTTAAAGCAAGAAAACTGTATTTTTATATACCTAATAAAAAAGTCTCTTGCATAAGACTGATTTAGAAACCTTAATTCTAACATAGTTCAGTTTTCATTAGATTTTTTTATGTCCGTCTTTTGAAATCAGCTTAGGTGCAATAATATTATGTATTTTTATTTTATATTGGCTTTAGTGTGCATGTATGCCATCTGGTTACTCAAATGCGGAAGGGAAAACCGGTATTCGATATGGCTATTTTTATAATAAATTAGCTGTTCTCCCGCGGCTGTGCCCGCGTAAATAATTTAACTACAGCGCCACCTATCGGATCCCAGCATACAAACCATGGCCTCGACAAAACAAATATATTGTGTAAATATGACCTCAATCGGTAAAGTCTTTCTCAAGTTATGGCGTGACCAAGGGAAATAGGGATTATTTTTTTATATATTATAGATGAAGTCTTGTTAACAGCTATTTCGAGGGCATTTAAAGTCGCAGATGGCTTTTAGTTTATTAATACATGACTGTCTCAACAGGGTCAGCAACTCTTATTGCAGCAGCGTTCAGCAGCGGGCAGCGTCGCAACGGTTCAGACTCACGCCACCACTGTGCCTGTTGTGTAAATATACAATTTCCTTATTATTTAATTTGATGAAAAAATAATAATATTGAAAATGATCTTAAAAAGTTGTTCAATCAAGCAATAAAATCCACCCGAGTCTATTAGTCATGGTAGCACACTCTTTTCAAATGGGGATCATGCGAGACACGCTTTTTACTGACTGTGCTAGAACACTGTGCTACCACAGATGAGGAGAGGCTGCAGTGGCCTGTGATCTAACTGAGTCATGAGTATGTAAGTACACAGGTGTTGTGTAGCGGACACGAAACGACATCGCGACACACGGCACATGTGATGAGTATGACGAGGGAGAGAGAAAGGATACGTGATGTCGTCAATCGAAAACAAAATACGGTTATTAAACTTAGACCTTAAATCCTTTGCTTAGAATCGCAAATAGACTGGCAGACTGGGTGGTCGAACTGTGTAGCTGATCTGTGGTGTGTGCTATGAAGGCACATAAAAATAAAAAGAGGGGTCACTCGTTTTATCGAAGTGAGTAGCTACAACTGTGCTGAGTACCCAACACTAGAGTCTATCTTATTAATACAGATCTCTTCTTCCTCTTCCTCCTAGCTTTTTTCCAACTGTGTTGGGGTCGGTATACAGTCTAACTAGATGGGGTTGAATATCAGTATTTTACATGGAGAGACTGCCATTAAACTCCCGCAACCCAGTTACTGGGCGTTACCGACGTCGCAAGTTTAGAGCCGTAGCGACTGTCATAGATATTCGTATAACAACCGGAATCGACAATTTGACGTGCTCGCCGAGGCACGGAGGGGTCTCGATGTGCAACGAACGGTCACCCATCCATAGAATGACCGCGGCATTCCCAGCTTAACCATGTAGATCGTATGATCTGCACGGTCGTTATTTAGACTCCCTCACCTTAATAAAACAAATGTTCATAACCTATGGTTTTTATAACTGTTGCGTTAGTAGTAAACACTATTCATGTGTGTGTAAAGCCTGTATCAAGATTTGTAATATAGCTAATTTAGTATCTATTAAACCGTTGAACTGACACCTCGTGTTAATCCTTTGCAACCTATAATCATCAAAGTAATTTGAACCTTAACTGCGTCAACATATGGTCGAAAATCGAGCCGAATCCCCAGTGCAAGCGATAAGAGCCGGCCGGCCGCGAAAACAAAAGAAGACTGCATTCCTAAGTGACTTCCGAGAAATTGTGCATCGATTAGTAAAAAACTACTTCATAAACAAGTTAATTACGTAGTTTGGATAATATTGGTTATTAATAACGTTGAAAATCTTTTGATAATCATTCAAAATGACTACTACAAGTGAACAATTATTGAACCAATTGGAAGAATATGCTTGTTTACTTAGGAAAACACAAGCAAATTTGAAGAAATGCCCCAAACAAAGGCTAACAAAGGGCTATGTCGAAGGAAGAATAAAGTGTATAGAAGAATATTGGCAAGCATTTCAGTCTACTCATCAAGAACTAATTAAGTGCACTCCTAAGGAAAGGCGGATGGAATTGCTGTATTTTGCAAACGAAGACTATTATATTATAGAAGATTTATACATTTGTTTACAAGGCGATTTGAAAGACATGTCAAGGTCAACCAAGACTAATCAAATGGAAGTATGTGAAGATTTAACACAGCCTCAAGTGAAGTTGCCGCGTATACAGTTACCCACGTTTGTTGGCAATTATGAGGAGTGGCCCACATTTCATGATTTATTTACATCACTTGTAGACAACAATAAAACAATAAACAAGGTTCAGAAGTTACATTATTTGAAGACAAGTGTAGCCGGTGAAGCCGCAGGTCTGTTGAAACATGTGAATGTGACTGAAAGCAACTATGAACAGGCATGGACAATACTCAAGAATCGTTACGGAAATAAGAAACTTATAGTTAACTCCTTACTCAAAAGGTTATTTGGCCAACGTAAGATTAATACTCAAACAGCTACCCAAATTAAAACTCTGTTGGACACTACGAGCGAATGTCTGAATAACCTGAATAACTTACAAATTTCAACGAATCAGTGGGACCCAATGATAATTTACTTAGTAGTACAGAAATTAGACCACGAAACACACAAGTCATGGGAAGAGGAGATTTATAACCATGATTCCGACGTATTACCTACATGGGAAGAACTGAAAAGATTTTTGGAGTCGAAATTCCGCACGTTGGAGTTGGTCACACCCACTACGTCTGCTACAAGGGAAGTTAAGTCTATAATAGCACAGAAAACATATCATGTTTCGTCCGCACCAATGGCGAAATCTTGTTCCATGTGTAATGAAAGTCACACTCTCTGTCATTGCAAAGGATTTGCAAAGCTACAACCTGAAGAACGATATGAATTTGCGAAAAGTAAGAATCTATGCTACAATTGTCTAGCCCCAGGGCATTCTAGCTACAAGTGTCGTCAAAGAGTGTCATGCAGGTTATGTAAGCGACGCCACCACACAATGTTGCATCAAACCAGAAGCGTCAAACAATCAGACAATGTATCACACAATCAGGTTGAAGACAATCAGGTGTCACAAAACGAAGATTCTCAGACAGATGTCGCAATATCCTCGCATTTAGCGACCAAGAAGTCCACCGCTTTGCTCGCTACAGCATTGATAACTGTAAAGGATCAACGTGGACAGACCACAATATTGCGCGCATTAATCGATCAAGGATCTCAAGCAAATCTTATCAGCGAACGAGCAGTACAATTGTTAAGCCTCAAAAGAACAGCAGTAAAGGGGATAATCACTGGAGTAGGATCAACGCATACAACAGTCAACCACGTGGTACAACTAGAGCTCCTTTCAACTTGCGATGATCAATTCAAGCTTCTAGTCCAAGCATATGTCATAGCCACGCATTTGACCACACATCTGCCAACTCAGACTGTTACAAACTCTGCTAACATTTGGCCACACTTACAAGGTCTCACCCTGGCCGACCCAAGCTTCTATCAGCCAGGGCGAGTAGATATCATATTAGGAGTCGAAGTGTACGCACGAGTTGTGAAGAATGAAATAATCAGAGGTCCTCCAGGCTCTCCATGTGCTCAGAATACAAGCTTTGGATGGATACTCTTTGGCAAGATTGAGAATGTCATTTCTTCAGAAGAACTAACAGTTATACATCACAGCGTTAATATTGAGGACATGCTACAAACGCTGTGGGAAATAGACTCAGATGGAAAGGAAAAACTGACCAGTGAAGAACAAAAATGCGAGACAATTTACAATGAAACTTATGCGAGAAACAAAGATGGTAGATATATTGTGAAGCTGCCCTTCAAGACGGAAAATCCAGTATCACTGAAAGGAAATACAAGACAAATAGCCATGAAAAGGTTACTACAGCTGGAGAAACGTTTTGAAAGAAATACTAAGTTAAAAAGAGAATACACGAAGGTAATGGAAGAATATATTTTGCTCAATCATATGGAAGAGGTACCCAAACGAGAATTAGAAGAGCCAGCTATCTATCTCCCACATCATGCAGTGATTAAAGAGACGAGTGAGACAACCAAGGTTAGAGTGGTATTCGACGCATCTTCGCCAGGAACGAATAACATAGCACTCAACGATGAATTATTAGTTGGGCCGCAGCTCCAGGAAGACATGAGGTCCTTGGTAATGAGATGGCGATTGAAAAGGATAGGATTTGTTGCTGACATAGAAAAAATGTACCGTCAGATTTTGGTTACAAAGGAGCACATCGATTTTCAGCGAATTCTTTGGCGCAGACATGACTCTGATTCAATCCATGATTATCGCTTATTAAGAGTTACCTTCGGAACGGCTTGCGCACCTTACCTTGCTGTCAAAACACTTCAACAGGTCGCTGCTGACGAAGGTAAACAACATCCTATCGCGACTAAAACAGTCCAAGAAGATTTTTTCATGGATGATTTAATGTCAGGACAAGATACTTCTACAGAAGCAATGCAAATCGCTGAACACATAACTGAAATCCTGAAAAAAGGTGGATTTAAATTACAGAAATGGTCGTCTAACAGTACACAATTTATGGAAAGATTCAGACGGAGCGAGAAGAGCTCACTGGTTCAGATAGATATGAATGTCAATAGTACAATTAGAACACTGGGCTTATTTTGGAATATAGATCATGACGTTCTACAATATAGTTTCAAGTTACCAACTTATCCAGAAGTTATCACGAAGAGAAGTATCCTGTCTGAAATACAGAAGTTATTCGATCCACTTGGCTAGTTAGCACCTGCACTCGTACCTGCAAAAATATTAATTCAAAAGTTGTGGCTCAAAGGCATCCGCTGGGACGATGAAGTAAATGCTGAAACAGAAAAGGAATGGTTAGAAATAAGACACAGTTTTGAACACACAGACCAAATAAAAATAAGAAGATGGTTACATACTACAAGCGAAAACATGAATGATGTAACAATCCATGGTTTCTGTGACGCTTCTATTAAGGCGTATGGAGCAGTTGCTTACCTGAGAGTTCGCACCGAAGATGGAGAATATAAGACTGGAATCATTGCAGCGAAAACTTGCGTTGCACCCGTCAAACCGGTTTCACTGCCCAGACTAGAATTATGTGGCGCAGTATTATTGTCGCAGCTGCTAAAACTAATAAACAAAGCAACTCGCATTCCTATCAGTCAAATCTACGCTTGGACGGACTCCACAATAGTGCTGTCATGGTTGCAGGCGGATCCCGTTCGTTGGCAAACATTCGTACGAAATCGAGTTGTAACTATCCTTGACAACATAGGTAATAAATGGTTTCATGTTCAATCCCAGGAAAATCCTGCGGATATCGCATCTAGAGGACTACTATTGCCAGAACTACAGAATTGTAAAATTTGGTGGCAAGGTCCTGAGTGGCTGCAAAAAGATGAAATAGAATTCAGTAAGCCTCAAGATATATCGACGAATCTGGAAATAAAGGAAAGGATAGTTAATTTTAAAATAACAGAGAGCATGGAAGACGGAAAAGGCATAACAGCACAATTTAAGAATTTCGATACATTAGCTGAATTATTAAGGTCTATTACTTACTGTCGTCGATTTCTTAATTACAGAAGAGATAAACATAAACAAATCAATTGCAATATTACAACAAAAGAACTGGATGAAAGTTTAGAAACATGCATAAAATTAGTACAAAGTGAAGAATTTAAAAGTGAAATTGATAATCTAAAAGCAAAGAAGGCAATAGATAAACGAAGTGTAATAAAAAGTCTTAACCCTTACCTCGATGAGAAGACTGTCGTCAGGGTGGGCGGCAGACTCAGACATGCACACCTAGATAAGAACTTCAAGCATCCGTTTATTTTAGGTCACAAGAATAGTCTGACCACACTTATAGTCGCTGAAGCTCATAAAAGAACTTTGCACGGTGGTCTACAGCTGATGATAAATTACATAAGATCGCGATTCTGGATTGTCAGAGTAAAGAACCTAGTTAGAGCTCATATGTACCGATGCATCGTTTGTGCAAGACAAAGAGCTATTAATCGAACACAGTTAATGGGAGACTTACCTGCAGTACGCGTTACACCCGCACGCCCATTCTTACATTCTGGAGTGGACTTCGCTGGCCCATTGACAATCCTAGTGTCTCGAGGTAGAGGTGCGAAATGTGAAAAGGGATATATCTGTATATTTATCTGCATGGCAACCAAAGCCATTCACTTGGAGATTGTAGGTGATCTGAGTACAAATGCATTTTTAGGTGCTTTCAGAAGATTTGTATCACGGAGAGGGAAATGCAGTCACATGTGGAGTGACCGAGGTACAAACTTTGTTGGTGCCAACAGAGAATTGTGTGATCTATGGCGTGAGGCAAACCTAGAAATTCCAGGTGACTTAACCGATTTGCTAGTTGATGAAGGCACCCAATGGCATTTTAATCCACCGCACAGCCCAAATTTTGGGGGCTTATGGGAAGCCGGTGTGAAATCGGTTAAATATCACCTGAAAAGAATATTGAGTATCAACCTTACCTTCGAAGAGATGTCCACCACATTGTGTCAGATTGAAGCTTGCCTAAATTCGCGACCTTTGTGTCCAATAGATAGTTCAGATCCTGAAAACGTGAATATCTTAACACCTGGACATTTTCTCATCGGAGAAGCGCCTCTTACAGTTCCCGAACCAAGCCTCAAGGATTTGAAAGTTAACAGATTGTCTAGATGGCAACATACACAAAGACTTGTACAAGATTTTTGGAAGCGGTGGCATAATGAGTACCTAGCCAGGCTGCAACAAAGACCCAAGTGGCTAAAGTTTAAAGAAGAATTCCAAATCGGTGACATTGTGCTTGTTAAAGAAGAAAACTTACCACCTAGCAAATGGGTTTTGGGTCGAATAGTCCAGAAACATCCCGGAGGTGATAATTTATGTAGAGTTTACAGTTTGAAGTGTGGTAACAAAGTTATAAAAAGATCAATATCTAAATTATGTGAGCTTCCTACTAATTGGAATGATTAATTTAATTAAGATTTCTTATTGTTGAAGTAGAGTGTACATTTTCTTGTTGTAAGTAATTATTTATTCACCCTATTTCATTTCCTTTACTGAGTAAAGGTAAAATGTAGATTAGTTTGTTAAATTTATATTTCTTGCAAAGAGTATGTACTGTTATTATTGTAGGAAAGGTAACAAATGCATTCAGCATTCCGCTTTACCACTTGTATTACTACTACTACTACTAGATATTATTATAAATTAATTTTATTTAAAAACTATATTTTTGGTGGGCGGTATGTTGCGTTAGTAGTAAACACTATTCATGTGTGTGTAAAGCCTGTATCAAGATTTTGTAATATAGCTAATTTAGTATCTATTAAACCGTTGAACTGACACCTCGTGTTAATCCTTTGCAACCTAATCATCAAAGTAATTTGAACCTTAACTGCGTCAACAATAACATTATTAATTTCTTGTCTATCGATACGAACACGTCAGATCGAAGGTGTTTCTAATTTTCTTCGTATTATTTACAGAACTTCAGCAATACAAGCAACAACAAATACTCATACAAATGCTCGTCAGCTACCCATACTTGTAAGTACACAAGATTTTTATACATTGATTACACATGTTATAAAAGTTTTTCTTCTTGAACATAGTATAACCACAGTTTTACCTACTCCATATATTCGGTAATCGCCTTTGACATGATAGATCCCTCAAAATTTCAAAAGGTTACAATTACATGCCTATTTCGAAATTATAATAATGAATGACTTTCCTGTACCAAGGTGTAGTAAGGTACAACCCGACTACTTAAAGAATGTGATTAGAAATGGCGGATCCACTATTTGCCCGGATAACGTGTGTGAGCGAGAGACAAATAACGTCAGTAGTAGTAACGTCGCCGTTTCTAATCCCGTTCTCTAAGTGATCGGGAAGTCACTCGGGATATATCTGCAGCGGACGAAATATTCTACAGTGAGAATTCTCACGATGACGACACGATTGTCTGGAGTTAGATACAGATAGATAGTCACTAATTAGTTGACCCAACAGTGACCAAACGGTTATCTTTGGTTTTTGGTATTTTACGTATTATGTACTTACCTATATACCATAATGAAAATATGTTTTGGTAGCAGGCTCAGTTACAGCAAGTGGGTAGCGTGACAGCGGTTGGGAACGTGGTCGGCAGCGTGGGCAACGTAGTTGGAAATGTGGGCAATGTTGGCACAGTGGTGGGCAACGTAGTGGGCAATGTGTCCGCCACGAGTGACACCGCGCTCAAGCAACAACCTTCCCCTACAACACCACGGCTTTCGCCACAGGTGCGTATTTGTGGTGGGAATGTGGTTGGAAGCGTGGGCAACATAATGGGCAACGTAGGCACAGTGGTGGGCAGCGTAGTGGGCAACGTCATCACCACTAGTGACACCGCCATAAAGGAGCAATCTTCGCTTACGACACCGCTGCTTTCGCCACAGGTGCGTGTAAACAAATCATACAGCTTAGTACGCCTAAATACAACCAGAGTGAGCGATTATATTCAGTAAATAAGCCGAAGAATATTCGCCAGAATATGGCAATATTGACTTGAGATTGCTTTTCGCAGTGGTCTATTCTAGACCTATGTTCAGCGATGCATGCTTCTTGGACTGCTGTCTTTAGTGTGTCTAGAATAAACTATCTGGAAAGATCAAGGTCAAAAAATAATACAGCTAATTTTAAAGACCACCTTGCATTTTAGACTTTTTCTGGTTCTAGTCATTGATTAATGAGATTAATTTTTCAATATAATATATAGTAGATTACTTGGCGATGGCTCTCTTGCAGTCGGCGTGACATTCACTCTCTTTTATTTGCTTAGCTTTCATATAGCGTTATCTCATTCTGTCTTGCACATTATTGCTTCATCGCTAAATAATTGACCTATACATGAAATATTTTACCACAGGCGTCAACGAATCAGTTGTTGGCGCAACAGTTGACGAATCCACCACAACCGCTCAACCCTCAGAAAATGCAGTCGGCCATTATTCACATACAGCATCCACTCATGTCTACTGCTGGCACGTCACAGGTATGACACAGATGGTTTATTGTTATAATACTACTAGCGGTTCTCCCGCGGTTGTGCCCGCGTAAATAATTTGACTACAGCGCCACCTATCGGATTCCATAGCTACAAACCATCGTCTTGATAAAACAAATATATTGTGTAAATATGACCTCAATCGGTAGTCTTTCTCAAGTTATGGCGTGACCAAGGGAAATAGGGATCCATTTATATATAGATAGACTAGCGGACCCAGCATACGTCGTCCTGCTCGGAAAAGCAGCGCCACCTACCGGGTCCAATTGTTAATCTAAACCATCCAGGGTGCCACCCAAACGCATACAAAAAAAAAACATTCAAATCGGTCCAGTCGTTTAGGAGGAGTTCAGTGACATACACACGTACAGGCGAATTATTTAGATAAAGATAAACAAGCAATTTTTGAAAATCATGATATTTTTTTAAGAACAACATTTGAGAGCTTCCTTCTACATGTCGTTTCAATATGACATGAGAAGCTGATAAAAAAAAGCCTAAATGATTTTGAGAGCCTGTGACCCAGGCCGCAATGTCGAGAGTAGTTTACGGGCCTTGGTTTGTCTGGTAGAATCACTGAATATGTTAAGACAGACTTTTTTTAGTTTCGCCATGTCCGTATGTCCGTCTGAATGCCAGAGCCTCAAATTTGGCATGGTGATACATATTTAGAATGCCTGCAAAGCTATGAAATTAAATTGTTTAAAAACAATTTTTTCAGTCACTCCCATACATCTAAAATTAAGGTGATTTTTTAGTCACTTCTTTGGTTAGGTTGTCGTTGAATAGGTCTTTCCAAAATATTGGCAGATGGCATAAACACTTTTTTGATAAAGGCATCCGTTTACGTGGTAAGTGGTAGTTTTTGAATTGTGCCTTCATCTACGATATATGACGTTTTAATTGGGCGTTGCCAGGTGCAAAATATCCAGTATACTAATGCGACGACGACACAGCAGAAGGCCACCATCACCAAGCCGAGAACAACGAACCCCGCCATCAGCGCGCTTGTTACTAGTCTTATGAACTCCGCACAACAGTTCCAACAAGGTAAATATTATTGTCAAAAAATGTAGTCATGTTGCAATTTTTTGAAGTACTTTTAAGGCTGGATTAAGTGTTTGGTTTTGCCTTCATATGTTAGTATGGTTTGTGTCGGTATTTTATTATTACTCGCTTTATCCACGTTGTAATCTGAAAAAGAAAGGTGAACGATAAGTTTTGAGTCAGCTAGTTCCAGCGGCAAAACGAGACGCGACGCTCTGTTTATGACAGCAATCGAATATGAAGTTTTATTAGTTACGATGTAATGTGCGTATCTTTAAGGTTAGCCCATAATACTCGAAGGACTGCATGTTTCGCCTTATCTCGTCGCCTGTTTAATTGGAAGCTTTCTAGGAACCTTTTCAAATGAGACAGAAGTTTTAGTGACTTTATTTTTAGCAGAAGACACATCTCGTTACTAAATTAAACTAAAATCTTTAAACGTATTGCCAACAGCGGCCAGCCAGAATGCGGCGAAATCAGCAGTGAGTACAGCCAGCAGCAACGCAACGATCCTGAACTTACTAAACAGCGCGCCCGCCGCCATGACACACGCGACGTCCAGCGCCGACAACACCATCGACGCGCACAAGCTGCTGGGCAGAGTGTCCATAGCTGGTGCACGGATCATCACTGCCACCACCGCCTCGCACACATTACCGACCTACACACAACAGGTGAGCGGGTCTAGTATTCAGGATCCTGGGATCCTCCTTACCGGTAAAAAATATGGAAAATGCAATCTAGCGTAGTGTTGCAACGGACTGTGCCGAATCTAAAAGTTGATAAGTAGAGGAACTGGTGTAATCGAGCCATTTCACAGAAAAATCGTGCGGGGTTCTATGTCCTGAGCTGCTGTATGGTTGCTCGTGAAACCCCGCACCACAGTCGGGTCGGCGTGATTAGATTGTTGTCAGTGATGTAGTTACAATTTGGTTTTATTGAGATAAAATATGTTTATGATTCGTTGGAAGCGACTAGGGGGTTTATATCAGGTGGACAGGCTGTCGTCCACTTCCCAATATGTTTGTTTCAGCAATTTATGTGGGAAGCTCATGGTTAGCAGTAAACATTTTGCGGGCTGTGATCCGCGTTTTTTTTTACACTAGGTGCTTTCTAAGCGGGTTACGACAAGCGTATATGCATGTTGGTGACGTACCTACTAGGAGCAAATACAAACCATTCACATGCAACGGGCGTAAACAAATTACCATTACCAATTACCATTGGGATATCTGAGCATAGTTAGGAGTCATTACTAGTAAATTCGCAATTTATAATTCCTCTTCGTTTATATTAGGGTGTTGGTGTCCAAGTAATGAGCGGATACACACGCGATAACGAAGCGACGAATGTGTCGAGTAGTGAAAGCGCTTTATTAGAGCGACTGATGGGACCCGACACAGCCGCGGCACCCGCCTCACAGCCACAACCTGTGTGCCATTTGCAGGTAACGGAATTTAGCTAATATAGGCCCTTTTACATCATTAGGTGGTCGTCCTGACTAAGGTGACCTTGGTTTGACAGTTGATGTTCATGACCAACGTTATAAAATATAATAATAATTGCGTCGGCCAACAGCGACCAGTAAGGTTAACAATCCACTAATCGGAATCAAGCCCCACAAAGTCAAGGTCACCTTGGCTAGAATGACCACCCGATCGTGTTCAAGGAAGAGCTTTATGTTATTGCTTGCGTCCAGGAAAACAAGATTGTGTTTATGGATATATCGAATCAGTGTTTCATAATGTTGCTTTTTTTTTCTGAGAGTGAGTGTAGTTGAGAGAATTGAATAAGTTAAAGCCGTACGGAATTAGGGTCTGTTTGCGTCGTGGTAAGATGCAACGAACAGATTTATTAGATTAACAGATAGGATTCTCTATTTTGTCGGGGTATAAATAATGCATTCCTGACGTTTTTATTATTATGACGCTACCCAAAAATTACTTATGAGGTGGTTTAAGAAAGTTCAAATATTCTGTGTCAAACAATATATACTGCCCGCTAAAAACTTATGTTAAAATTAAATAACATATATTTCATTTAACAGGGTTTAAGTTTAGCATCACTTCAAGGTCTTCAAGGCATCCAGGGTCTTCAGAACGTGCAAGTACAGATTCCGGGTCTTTCTGCACCGATATCGTTGTCTCTAAACGTGTCGGGAGCGCCAAGCGGGCTGCTCGTGTCAGTACCTCCTACAACCTCCGTTGTCCTCACGAATCAACCCTCGGTGCTCTCCTTACCAATAGGTCAGTGGAAATTGAAATGCTTCCAAAGCTTTTACAACATTCAGTTTCTTCTTTCCAGCTTAAACAATAGGAAGCGGTGAAAGGTGGGTGTTTTTGGGGGATATCTTTTGTAACATTGACGTTCAAGAAGCACTAAGTTTAGTCCCAAATCAAATGGCCATGACCAGAATTTATTTTTTTAAACAAAAAAAAATGTTTTAGAGATTTTTATGTCTCTCCGGTGCGGTATTGTACGGTACGTAGTGCAGAATCAATTTGAAACAATATATATTTATCCTCACAGCGCAACTAATGTCAGGCGGTGTGAAGGGCGGAGTGCGCGGCGGTGGGGTGCAGGTGGTGCGCAGCACGCGGCCCGCGCGCCCCGCGCCGCGCGCGCCCGCCGCCCGCGCGCCCGCGCCGCCTGCTGCGCCCGCCATGCCCACCATGCCCACCATGCCCACCATGCCCACCATGCCCACCATGCCCACCATGCCCAGCATGCCTGCGCCTCTGCCCACACAGACAGGTGAGTTATTCACCGTGACTACCTAGCATAGCGATCTTTTGAGGTCAGGAAGATAATAATAATTCTTTTAACATTTTTTTTAATCGTCGTCAAACTGCTGTTCGTCCCCGCTGTTTGACTTTTTTTTCTTATACAGACAACGGTCGAACGGCCGTGGTTCGGGTGCGTTTCGATCGTGATTTTAAACAACTTTTAGTAGAATTGGCATCCAAGTCTGTAACGTTGGGAGCTTTGCAGACCTGACTTTAAAGGATGTGCATCGAATTCTGGGCGGCGATTAAATTATTTACAAATATGTTCCGAGCACCAAACAGGATACTTGTGTGTTCAGCTTTACCATCCGCCTGCAGATTACGATATTTTTAGCTCAACAAGGCATATAATATGTGTAATGAGTCCGATGTGTTTCGCAGGTACGACTCAATTCATAAGCCAGGCGCAAGCGCAGGCGCTGAGCGCGCAGCAAGTGCGGCGGAAATCGAACGCGGACAGTTCGTAGTGACGTCACACGCCCCACGTCCTAGTGAAATATACTGTAAATATTAACCCTAGTTAAATTATTGTAACATTAGTGACATAGTGACCAGTGAAATACGCAGTATACACGCTGTGATCCACATACGTACTCGGCGGCCATTTTTAAACACCGATATTCGAGAAAAAGACTCAACTTAGATATGTGCGTGTATGCAACAGTGGAATTATTGTTGTTTTATTGAAATGTCATGCAGTTATTTTGAGTCCTGTTAAGAATAACATTGGTTAAGTTACGGTCTGTCAATACCGTAAATGTTACTAATACATTACTAGTTTCAATATAAAATCTATTTAAGTAGTATCCTCAATGTTGCTATATCCATACAATAATTTCTGAAACAACGACTGAATTTTTATAACGTAAAAATGTTATTTCATGCAATTATGCCTATAGATAGCTATTAAATTTATCAGTTTCCATCACATTACATGTACATGGTCTACAATATTGCAATTATTTGTTTTTAATCATGTCTTTGACACATTTTATTTTATTCGAATTATTTATCATATACTATTTTCAATCATGTATTTTTATTATTTGAATGTCACAAATTATAATATTATGTATGAAGTTTAATTTTTAATGCAACATTGAAAGTGATTGAATCATGACATGAATTGTGAGTAAAGTTTAAAGTGTTACGACATAGTTAAACAAGAATGTCGAAAAATCCGGATATTATTATCTTAGTAAAGATTTTTGTTGTTGGAATTGTTGGTAACAATTGTATATAAATGTTGTTAGAGAATTTGTTTTTTTAACAATAGAGAATGTTTTTCATGGATGAACGACTTCAAGATTTTTATAAATCGATCACATAAACGTAGATAAATTGCTGTATTTATTTGCCTTAAGGAAAAGTAAACATATGTATTTTCTCTTCTCGTGGAGCTAAGGAATGTGACTGTAAAGTGCACGTTATTTGAGGTTATGATCACACAATCTGTATTTATTAGAAATATACTCTTCTAGCATCGTTTTAGGCTTTTACGTCTGCTACAGACGATTTAGGCAGCGCCTTAAGAATCATCTACCTAGCTTTTTCCATTAGTGTCGGCTGTCAGTCTAAGCAGATACGGTTGTATATAAAATTATTTTACTCGGCACGTTGTCTGACCTCCGCAAAGGCAATATTCAAAATAATTTTCCGCAATCATTATTATAAAGACGAAAGAAAATAAAGTGAAAATACAATGATTGGTTAGAATAACAACACTAACACTAACCTGTGTCGTGTGTTGGGGTTGTTTGATAGTAGAAAAAAGTTAACACAATGACGACTTGGTGAAGTCATGATGTACAAAGTCGGATATCCACAAACCACATCAGTTTTACTGTCTTTGTAACAGTGTTACGTGCAGGCGGAGTATGTGGGGGAACGAAAGCTTGACTTTGCACGGAATAGCAACGAAAACAGAAAACTAATTATAAAAACTGAATAGAATAAAATAATGGTCATATAATAAAGTTATCATTTTTTGAAGTCGTCGTGTTCAATTTCCTTACGAGTTCAAATCTTACTTAGTTACAGCAACGTTACGTGACTTCAGAAAATGTTAATTTTAATAATGACCATTATTTTATGCATTTCAGTTTTATCACAGGCGGTTGTTTATATGTTTATTTAGTTTTCTGTTTTCAGTGGACTAAACAATAACTCAGCATTATGCAAAATAACTTGATTGTGGTCTTCAGTTCAGATAAAAATTATAATAACCCAATCACGATACGTGTGCTGTTCGTCGTTGAGGAGTCCTATTCTTTATATTCGAAGTGCTTCATCAGATCATAACAAAATTTATAAGGGACCACCTCGGGAGTATACATACCCCTTTAAACGAAAAAATTACCATCCCAATCGGTACATATTTGGCAGAGATATGCGGGATCATACATATTTTTTTCTAGTTTGACTCATTGATTAGCAGGTATATTAGTCTCGGACACAATACAGAATAGTTTATTTTTCCAATAAATTGAATGCAACTTATCAACGTTATAAAATTTTACATTTTCTTAGATTTTGTTGTTGTTTGTGATTTACTTTAATTAAATTAAAACCACTTGATTTTAACGTATTTGCAATTCTAGTTATATTCTGGTAAGATTAAATTGTCATTAATAGTAGTAGACTTATTCAAGTGAGCGGATATAAGTAGAGTCCGCGACACGTCGACATGGCAATCGGGTATGAGGTGAGGCGTACACCCCGGGGGCGCCCCGTACACCCGCACAGCGCCCGCGCCAACTTACACCGATATTCTAAAACGTTCCTCCAAAACTTACTCAACCCGACTCCACCTCGACTCAGCCTTTAGTTGACATAATCGTCCCCGACTTGAAATTTTTCCTCAGTCGAGGTAAAGATTCACCTGTCAAACTCAAGGTACCTCGGAACCTACCCTAAGGAAGGAAGTGTCAAAGTTCATATGTAACAAAAATTAATTTTGAAGACTATTGAATACGCTTACGATAATCTTTACAATTATTTATCGCGGCGTTATTTGCGCGATGCAGATAATTCAAATTATGACGTAATGACTCCGTCGAGGAACCTCAAAGTTCACCCTAAATTGCAACTAAGAATACAATTTTGAAGGTGTTTTCGAGGCCGTCCTGAGTCGAGTAAATTTTGGAGGAACGTCTTAGAATATGGGTGTTAGTCTTACCCCGGTCACTCACATGCGCGCAAAGGTCCGTACATTGTACGAATGGTTTCCGTTATGTATGGAAAATGTTTGCATAGTCATTGCAAATGTCAGTCCCACACTTATGGTTTCGCGTATTCGTGCGAATGTGAGTGACTCTAATTAGAGTTGCACGAGTCCGCGTCGACCGTGTTTATCGATTTCGATAAACGTTCTCGTTTACGTTGTTGCTTGTAGTTGTGTATTGAAAATGTCGTGGACTGTAGCTGAATATGGATGTAGATGGAGGAACTGTAATAAATCTAGTATTTCCGTGTTCCTTTCGTTTCGAATCGTCTAAAATCTGACAAGCATTTTGAATAATAATTTTGAAGCTATAAGCGTAGCTGTTAAACATATCCTGGTTATACTCGATCTCCTATAGAACAGCACAAAGAATGATAAAATATATATTATAGAGTAAAATTGAGTAAAATAAGTAGGTATGAACTTTAGTTGAGACATGGTATATAGTATAATGGGGGTAATAAGAGAACCACGGGTTTAATAGGAATTCAGTTATTGTGATCTTTAATTAACCTACATACTGTAGAAATTTTGCGTAAATCAGTATTAATAAGGATTAAATCACTGTACGCATGACAACCCCCAGTACTGACGTTTTTGGAACTTAATGAAGTACAACACTGCAGTGATTCGTGAATCTGTGTTAGATAAGTTGTAAATATGTATTATAGTTTCGAGTAAAAATCATAATAACAGCAGTGATATCTTAGCGGTTGAACGCTTGCCTTCCATGCCGGAGGGCCTAAGTTCGAACACAGCATACACCTCTTGACTTTTTGTATTCATGTGCAGATTAATTTTTAGTTATCACTGAACGAAAACATCGTGAGAAACCTGCTCACCTGAGAGGGCTCCAAAAAGTACTCGATGGTGTATGAAGTCCGCCAACCCGCACTAGGCCACCGTGATGAACTAAGGCCTAAACACTTCTCACTCTGAGAAGAGGCTCGTGCCTAGCAGTGGGGCAGTAATGGGCTGATTATGAGTAAGCATCACAGCTATGTATATATAGTTGGAAAGTAAGAATGTTGATTTAATGTTTTCAGTAGGTTGGTGTAAATTGTAATATAAAGCATGTGAATAGTAACGGATTTGTTTTTGTACCTGTTAAGGTAATAGTTATCGGGTTTCGTAGATATCGGATTGGGGTTATGATAATAAATATTAGGGTGAATATTCGAAATTTTTTAACATTATTTTAACAAATCATTCTTCTCCCGGGTTGTTAACATTATAGTATTGTCAGATTGTTTTTATTCTTGTCTTATTGCTTGACGGCAGCGGTATAGTTTCCGTTTTGATTATCGTAATTATAGTATTAAACATCTGCATTCTTAACTTTGGGATGATGCTAATGACGTTCTCAATTTTTGTTAATATTTTTCGAAGAATGCCCCATTAACTTTTATTTTGAATTTATTTATAGTTTGATTGCGGAATGAAAGAAAACCAGAATGTATGATTCATTTTCATTAACTATGCATAATATATAATTATACTTGAAATTATTTTTTATCAAACTGATATCTGAAACTGAAAATCATTTACGTGAATCTATGAGCTCTACTTGAAGGATAAATCTGAATGAGGATATGAATACGTAATATTCTGTAGTACATGGTTACTTTAAATTAACTGACGAAACTACTACGTATCGTTAACAAAAAACATTCAAATAAAAAATACCTAATTAATACAATAAGAAAAGAGCGCGCACGAAGTAGGTATCTTGTTATCTAATTAACTAAAGTTTAGGTTTTTGTTTAATTTAAATGTCTTCTATTAACTATACTTAGTAACTATGTAGAATTTCGCCAGTTATGTTGTACCCTGTAGACTTTACTGAGCATAAATTTATAAATTAATAGTTAAAATATATTTTTTTAAAACAAGCCAAGATTGACTTGTCGATTCAAGTCATGCCTACTAAAAAAATGTATTGTCATCGGAACTGAACCAACATGTAAAAAATTTCAACTCCGTAGGAGAAGAGGAACTGGTTCAAAATTCAGTTCCAAGATTTCAACCGAACATACATACATACATACATACATTGCAAGTTAAGTAAAAGCTTGTAAAAACGGATGGCTAATAATATATAGTATGAATGTAACTAATATCTGCGGAACCCTTTAGTGTTGCAATTAACGAATAGAATAAAACAATGCAATATAGATATATTGAAACTGATAGTTTTCGATATCTTGCACATTTAGAGATTATCAGTACATAATCTTCCTCTTCCAAGCGTTTTCCGAAACGCAATGGTCAGTTTTGTATGAAGGAACTGAAGAGTTCATTGATATGTTCACCGACACATCCTTCATACACGATATGGCATGTTTTGGTGCCTGAGATTAACAGTACATAATATTGGTAATTATTCAAGATATTATGTTGGTATCTGCCCATTACACTTAACCTTGTTGATTGCTTTAAGACGCGTAACGTTTATGAAAGTCAGTATAGAGTTTTGTAATATGAAGTTTCGAGAAATAGGTACAAAATTAAATCATGTTGGGATTTTGTAGAGTTTATTTTGCATTGGATACTCTGCAGTGTACTGGGCAGTTATCAATCAGGTAACGTCTGTTTTCAGGATATATTCGCCACTAAAATACATAGGTAAAAGAGATTTCGAAAACGAGCAAATCTGTGTTCCCTTATGTATTAGATCCCATTAGTTATTCTTTACTCAGTTACAATTAAAAGTTATTGTTACGACATTTGCACACGCACAATCATATGTTTATGTACTATATTAAATTTAATGTTACCTGCCGAAATATTGCAATAGGAATACCCTTTCATATATTTTATTGTGTACAGTTTTTATGTACTCGTACGCGGTGGCGCTGTATTTACTATTTATTTTAGTTAACGAGATGTGTTCATAATGGCATTCTATGACATGCCTAGATAAGAAAACTATTTTGTTTTGTAGATATTTGTATTGCCTAGGTGTATGATAGATTGCGTGGACATATTTTGCTATTAACACAAATATTGCATAAGTCGAGGTGTAGATGAATAACTGTGCGTTTTGTTGATCTCATTTGTTTACGGACATGTAGCTCAATATGTAGACGATTGTAACATAAAGTTTATTTGAACATGCGAATGTACGTATACTATAAGAAATAATAAAATAATTATTGTATATATTTTCGAATGGAGATTTTTATAAATAAAACAATATTATTCAGCTCGAGGTTGTATGAAGTTTTCAGTGTCAACTAGGTAAATTTAAACTGCATTGTAAATATTATTTTATTTTAGATGATATGTGATAATGCATTCAGACGTTTATAACATAAATGGTGTACAATAAAAATTTTATGATTGCGTTGACATGGATTTTGTGTATAAAATTGATATTGTAAAAATTAACTTGAATACGTTGTTCAAAGATTGACGGTTCGAACATAAATAAATAACTTTTACACAAAATTTGCTTTTATTCCTTTCTGCTATGCTATCGTTCCAAAATCTCTGCAATCAAATATTCATTTTTATTTTTATGATTGGTAATATTTCTCTTAACAGAATTGACTTTCATCAAAGAAATATGACATGCACTTAAACTATCCGTGTGCTCATTTATTCGTGCAATTTGCATTTCCCTAAATGATTCTTTAACCAAAGATGAGGTTCTTTTCTTACTATATTACTATATTGGTTCATCCAAGATGTTTGAAGTCAATGCTGTTCCGGTCCGTTACTGCTTCCCTGATCCTGATGTTTCGTTGTAGGTTGTTAGTAGTGAATTAAGTATTTAATAACGAACTAAATTTGGCTCTCGCTGATTGACCTGTGATAAATAGTGACAAAATCGGTTCAATAATATTATTGGAACCCCATAAGGAATTTCCTGGTTTTCCTATCCCTTTGGGGAAGAGTCACCATGTCAGGAATTACTAGCAAGAACTTTCTGACCAAAGAAAATAGTACCTATTAAATATTGTGGATAGAAAAAAACACTAAAGTTTTGTTTGGTTAAAAAAGTATGCCTTTTTATTCTTTCAAATAGTCTTCATCTAAATTTATAAGAACATTGGACACAATGAAGCTTTTTTACCGATAAATAAGTATAAATAATTTCATATTCACATAAATCTTATTTATACATACATTACATTTATTTTTAATATCAGTCCTCTCAAAAGGTCCATTCTCTCCCTGCAAATTAAATTTTATTATTTACACAGCGATAGGGATTCGCATCTACCGTACATACATACATCAACAATTAACAATTAATAGAGACTATTTACAAAATATATTTCCACAAACACTCACACGATCATACTTCATCGTTTGCTCACACCTATTTCACATTCACACCATTTGGCATATGGATGGCGGCACGTCACTAGCAGAGTTTGTCCCAGGCGAGCCACCAGGCCCCTCGGCAGTTCTCGCGCTTCCGCCGCCGGCGCTCGGCGCGGTCCGACCGCTTCTTCACGAAGCGAATATTGTATGGGTCTTCGGCTAACTCTGGGTATCGTGCCACATCATGCACGTATTCTCCTTCGTAGCCTGCTGCTGATCCAGCCTTCTGGATTTCGTCCAATTCAGCTGCGGACCAGTCTAGTGAGCCGCCGAGTCCGCTGCGTAGCGCCTCACGCTCGCGGTGCCACGCTTTCCGCACGGCTGCAGCGCGCGCGTGGTGTAGCAGTCGTTGTCGCTCGCGTTCCGCACTAGTGCCGTATCGCAGATTCACTATGCTTGTTTTGCCGTGTATTTTCACATCTGCGTAAGAACGCCCTCCCTCGGCAACTTCGTGGAACGTCACATTCAATTTGCCTTGCATTCGTTTTAATTGTTGTTTATCGTCAGCGGCACGCCAAGTATCCTCTTTCACGAAGTAGAAGACGTCTTGTTGATCGCCATGGACGACGAATGAGAATGGTAGAAGATGGGATCGGTTGAAAACTGAGGTATATACATCGCGGTAGATGGCGTTGGCTGACGGTACGGTAGTGACGACGGCGCGACCGCGAGAGTTTCGCGACACGAGGATACCGCGTCCGAATGGTGGCTCTGAGTCGGAACCGATGCGTTTCGGTGCCAGGTTCAAGGCGTCAGTCTTGAGAGCCGACATAGCCGGTATCGATAGACTTCTGAAGTCAGCTATTCTCTTGTTTGACATATGTGACAAGAAGCCCGATTCTATAGTGACGGTCGGAAGCAGAGACATAGCAGAAGGAAGACCAGGGCTGCTGCTGCTGTCTGCCGGCGCGGTGCCCCACACTGGTCGACCACGAGGAATGCTTGGCAGCACCGACCCGCCGGGTAGTTCGTCAGGGTAGAGCTGGGGTGCAAGGCTCTTTGTTTCGTATCCAAGCAACATCAGCCACGATAGATGATCTAGAATTAAAATTAAACAATCAATCAATCAATGTAATTACAGGTACCGTTGTGTAATGCAAAACTTGGAGGGGCTCGTGGCTAATTACCAACCGCGCGGATCATACGATTTACGAGGTTAAGTTGCGTTTGCCGCGGTCAGTCTGTGGATGGGTGACCGGTCATTACGAGAGCACGTAAACCGTCGGTCTCGGGTGTCATACGAATACCTATGACAGTCGTTACGGGAAGTCAGAAGCCCGAAAGTCTGATAACCGGTTTAACCTTAAGTTTTCGGTATTGACCAGTAAATGGGTTGCGGAGGTCTGATGGCAGTCGCTCCGTGTAAAATTACTGGTATTCAGCCGCATCTGGTTAGACTGGAAGCTGCCAACATAGTTGGGAAAAGGCTAGGCAGAACATGTAATGCAAAATTTTGAAAGTATCGATTCATATCTTTACCTGTCGGTTTTTTGTTCTGCGGCCTCACATTGATAGGATCGTTACCGTTGAATCTGTACAAATGTAACTGAGTTGGGTTGTTTATTCTCTCAATGAGATTCTCCCACAACGGAGACATCCATTGTCCAATTAGAGGGTCGTAAACTTTTCCATTTGCCATGTGGACTAATGACGTCACTTGGTCTAATAGTCCTCCACAGAAGTCCACCGGAAGGTATAAGTATGGATTAGAATCGTATACTATATGGCCGTATGGAGACCTCATTATTTCTCTAATTCCTTCTCCGTATTGATTGAAAATCATCACTGGTGTTCCACATTGGTCAGTGGCGATGTAATATTTATGTCGAGCAACCTTAAAAACAAAAGAAATTTTGATAGTTAAAAACTCGGTTACTTTTAGGCAATTTATCAATCTGTTGCGTCGCTACATACCTGGGTATAGATTAGGTGTCCTCTGTCGTCATAGACTAAGGTCATGAATCTGTTTTCACGTGGCGAATAAATATGACTTACTTCATGAGGTCTGTCTTTATTTGTATAGAAGAATTGGGTCACATTTCCAAAGTTGTCTTTTCTAGTTGAAAGCCTGAAACAGAATGAGAATAGTTTATTTTGCTAAGAACACAGATATTACTATGTATACAGGGTGTCCGGTAATGAATGGATAGCCTTGAAATGGGTCATACATGGGCCCTACATCTACGAATAAATGCTCTCCTGAGCAGTCGCGTATAGCGTCGATTGGTTATTTTTGATGCGGCTGCCCGGATATGGCTGTCCTGCGCATTATGCTGTACCTGTTCGTGCATATTTAAATCGAACATACCCAAACAGATGGATTGGCCGCCTGGTGCCAATTTTGTGGCCCCCACGTTCACCAGACCTAAATCCACTAGATTTTTTATATTGGGGCTATCTTAAGGGAGAAGTGTACGCAAACCCGATCCGTCCCTTAGAAGACTTATGTAGCCGTGTTATATATGACCCATTTCAAGGTTATCCATTCATTACCGGACACCCTGTATAATTTGATGGTACAATAGTGTACAATTTTAATTTAGAGTATGATTACAGCGTGCTGATAGTGATAGCATAGTGGTGTGACTGTTGGATTGCCAAGTCATAGGTCTCGAGTTCGAACTCAAGGTACGCACCTCTGGCTTTTCGGATTCATGTGCGTATTGTATAACTATCACTTGCTTTAAAACTGTGAAGGAAAACATCGTGAGAAAACCGGCATGCCTGAGAGATATTTCTCGATGGGATGCGAAGCCAAGTCAGAGGTCCATAGGCGGCATAAACTCTGACGCCAGGTTAGTGACTAACCGCACGAAAAGAAAAAGCGTGCTTTCAGTCTTGAAAGCAAGTGAGCTATGTTTTTACATACCTGTCGAGATGGTCATAGAAGTATCGAACATCAAATCTTCCTCGTTTTGTTGCTCTTATTAATAATCCTTTAGAGTTGTATTGGAATCTTTCTTCCCTCGCATTTTGGGATACCAATCCACGGCTATCATACCTATATTGTCCTTCGCCAAATTTGACTATGCGGTCCATATCATTATATTCCATTGGAATTGTGTTACCTCTGTAGGTCAGTGATAGCATATTACCGTTATCATCGTATCTAAAACCCCACGGTTCTTGTGCCTCTACTCCTGTGAGCTGACCGTCACAGTCCCAGGTATAATTCTTCACATTTGTATACGTATTCACACCCACATTCCTGGTATGTGTGCGTGTTTGAGATATTCTACCATGTCTGTCGTAGGAGAATTCCATTCTGAATACTTCCATTCTATGAATATTTACGGTAACTTCCTTTTCTAAGAACTGGTCGTTGAGTAAACGAGAGAACATTGCAATTCCATCATATACTGAAGTTTCATTCCATTTTTGTTTAGATACTGTAAATTGTCCTAGTATTTCGGGAGCACCCGTTTTGCTATTGTAAACAATATGGTGCGGGATAAGAGTTTGTCCACCAATCCGACCTTGGACGGAAGTTATTCTGTAATTGTTGTCATATTCATAAATTATTTTCGCATTGCTTAGTCCAGTTTTGGCACCATAATCAAGCCTTTCTTCGGTAAGTAACCCACCAACATAAGTAGACTCCCATCGATAATCGACGTCACGATCAACATGTAATATTTCTGACGGTAGCCCACTCGTTTCTGCATAATGTATTTGTGTTTGACCATCCCCGTGAATTACTTCAGAAACCTTATTAGTTGTGAAATATCGATAAACCACTCTGGCGCCATCACCCGGGAATACTGTCTGAAGAAGCTCTCCTGTATGAGCATAATGTTGCAAATATTTTTTTGAAGAACCAGGTGGAGTGTACGTGACTCTCAAAAATCCAATAGAAGGTTGCACACTAAATGAATGATTCGATCCCGAAGGCAAAATAACATGCGTCAGTCCACCATCTTCATCGTACTTGTATTTGAAACTTCTTTGACTGGCTAAGGTAATTTTGGAAACGAGGTTACCTTCATTGTAATAAATGAATTTAGTTCCATCTTGTGGACTTGTTATCTCGGATAGCATCCCATGTGGGTCATAGCTATAGCTTTCCTCACTTTCGCCCCATTTCCAGCCATTAATTCTATAGAATCTGTCGTATGAAATATTGAGAGAGGCACCGGCACCATGAGGATTGAACGAAAGTGGCAGCCCAGCGACATCGTAAGAGATGGTAAATAGCGGGTTTCTATCAGCATTGAAGAAAGTTTCACGGCTCTTGAACTGATCGAACTCGATTATAAGCACCCTAGAGTCGTTAACCCATATTTCTCTATTCAAAGTTTGCTGTGGGTTACGTACATCACCCACTAAAGTATATAAAGAGTACATGTTGTTCACTAACGCGTCTCCAAATGTGGTAGTTTGATGTGACCACATATGAAGCATTTCGGCTTCTATAGGCAAAGCAGCTTCTAGTAATGGATGTTTAGCAGCTGCAATGCTCTCGAATTTCCCTGCCCATGGTGTTTCAAGAAGTAAAGTATTGTTTGTATAAATACGACCTTCAGTTATTTGTTTTCCATTATTTATAGTAATTTGCTTGAACGATTGTCCATGTAACACGTATTCGCATTTCTTGGAAACACCAACAGGTATCGTGCTTGATGGATTCGATACAGTGACAGCTAATCCGTAATTCTTCGCAAGGCCAGAGGTAATGTGTACCTGTTCACCCGATGGCATTATGATTTTCGTTACTCTTCCTAGTTCGTCGTAATTATAAATAACAGTATCGCCAGCCTAGAAAGAAATAAAACAATGAGTACAAAGTCGTATTAAAAAAAAAGATGTTAATTGAAATTAGTGGTTTTAGAACTTACTCCTGATCGACTGTTAAGTAATCCAGAACTAGCATCATAATCAAATTCCATGTCGGTTGCACCTTTTTCGGCTATTCTTGTAAGGTAGCCAATTCCAGAAATCTTCAATTCAAGTTTATGGTCCTGTGTATTTTCGATAGAGCTAACAATATTGCTGTAATCTCTGAGCAATTGTATTTTATTCCCAGAGGCATCAGTGACCGTCGAAAGCTTTCCGAAACTTGTATTCTTTGAATACAAGAACGAATATCTCGTTTTCCCCGATGTCAAGTCTTTGGTGGTGATGTGTTGACCATAGCGGTTGAATACGTATATTTCTGAAGTCGGTGGATATGGTATTCTGAATTCTCCATTTTCGTCATGAGTTGGTAAGTAATGTTTTAGTGCCAATATATGAAGAGATCCTGAAACAATAATATGGATTACTTAATTTGCCTTATACAAGAAGAAACATGTTTTTTGTTTTTAAATCTTATTTTAATTACCTTGATCAACAACGTTTAGAACTCCATCCGGGGTAACAGCAAGAGCAGAAATCGTTTGGAATTTAGCATTGGATGACAGTAACGTTTCCGTGCTGGTAGGGGGTTCATCGCCTGCGGCTACACTAAGTCTGCATGGACAGCCAGCGTCGTCTCGAGAATTTGTCGGCACAACCGTGGCAGAGGTAGATGAGTTGCATTCACAGCTTAATTCCTTCAAATTTTCTTGAACTTTTCCAGCGAAGTGCATAATTTTACCAGATGGGTCTATAGATTTTATAGCATTTGTTTTCTTAGAATCTGCTTCAGCAACATATAGGATACCACTTGGTGCAAAGGCTATAGCTAAAATTGTGCCTAAACTGGAATCTTCTCTGATATCAGTGTTTGTTCTATTGGTGGGCTTTGTTATAGGTTTTCCGTCACTTTCGCTTCCTATACGACAGTGTGATGGTTGACCAGCAACTACTTTGATTTTCATATCAACAGTTAGTTTTAATATGATTCTATCGTCTATGAAGTATAGAGATCCATCAAGAGGTGATAAGGCTACTCCTGTAGGCCATTGTAGCTGTGCTTCATAAGGCGGTATTGCTCCACGGCAAGGCACTGGTGACCAATGGTTGTGGTGACCGTGATGGCCAACAAGAGTGTGTATAATGCCGTTTGGATCGACTGCTCGTATGTTGGTTCCATCTGCAATGTACATTGTTCTGTCTGCTGCTATTGCGAGACCTAGAACAGAAGAATACAATCATATAACATTTACACAATCGAAATCATGAAGAGGCGATATCAAGAACACAGTTTGTTAGATTATTTATTAGATATTTTCAATTGTATATAAATATAAACTCTACCTTTAGGATGAGCCAACTTGGCTTTAATTGCTGGTCCTTCATCTCCGCAATTAGAATCATCTCCAGGCACACAACGGTCTCCGTTACCAACTACAGCCTCAGAATTTGTCGCTGGATCTCGTACTTTTTCTAAAGCTATCACTCTTCGGACTTGGTGTCTCTCAGAATCTGATATGTAAAGATATCCATCCGCTGGTGATATACAGATATAGTATTGATATGCAACTTGCGTAGTTCTGAAATTAAAAATAATGTGGTTAATTATATATTTGAGTTAATTAATTAATTATTTATTCGAGTTTGTTGATTAGAAAGATTATAATACAGTAGATTTTGATAAAAAAGCCGGTAATACTTACTGTAGTTGAAGTATGGTAGTAACGACACCCTCAGGAGTAATACGGCGGACTAGATTAAAATCTCCAACATACAAAGAGCCATCTGGCCCTGAGGTCAGTGCTGTTGGAGTCAAGAGACGGGCATCTGCTGCCTTGCCGTTGCAGTGGTCAGGACATTCCAAAGATCTTTGAAGACCGGTACCCATTACCACCTACAAAAATCATACAATTATTTTATTATGAGTTGTCTTTTTTTTACCAAACTGTAAAATATTACTTGTCAAAAAAGGTACGAGCTTTAACTAAATCTTTACCTGAACAGTTCTGGGATATTGTTTCAAATGAAGTAGTGCTCCGTCGCCTTTCTGCAGAATCCCTTCATGAAAGTTGTAATGATGGTGTATGTCTAGTCCCCAACCTCCAATGTCCGAGATGTCCACGTCGAAGCCAGCCAGGGTAGCCGTCTGCGTCTCCCACACGATCGACGCACATGATGTGTACTCGTATCCTATTGATATTTTGGCTTGTGCTTGGCCGTATACCTGAAACGATCAAAGTTGTAAGCATCAATTTAAAGAACGTAATAAAATATGTAATCTCAATGGAGAGTTCTATTTAATTAGATATTCAAAATTGTTTAAAGCTTTAAAGATTTTTAGGATATCTTACCTTTTGTTTGTATACGTTCCGTTTGTTCCATGCGAAGATATGAGTCAAGTCGGGATCAGCTTCGTAAGTGTGGGTGTGCAATGAGCCTTCAATCTCAACGCGGACATGTACTCGGATGAGTGATGCTGGGACAACTCGACGAGTAAGTTGGACGTGTA
This sequence comes from Amphipyra berbera, assembly GCA_910594945.2. Taxonomy (NCBI): domain Eukaryota; kingdom Metazoa; phylum Arthropoda; class Insecta; order Lepidoptera; family Noctuidae; genus Amphipyra; species Amphipyra berbera. Next base: position 9,895,487 of record OU343127.1, read on the forward strand.
CGCAAGAAAGATAACCAGCTGACTGAGACGAGCGGTATGTCAGTTTCACTAATGAGCCAGGAATGCCGATAGATTCACTTACAATCTGGAAATAAGCAAACGAATTGTTAGTTGACTCAGTTCGTATGTGGCTAAAACGAGCGATTATTTCAGAAAATAACTCGATACTAAGGTTGCATAAAGTTTTCTGACGTAAGAGTGCATAAAATCCAGTTTTCCCTGAACTTCAAGGGATGTTGATCGTAGAGGATTTGACGATTGATGGATGACGGGTTAATTATTCAACTAGAATGCCTTGATACACAAGGCTTGCGACATTATTAGCATTACCGTGATCCCTCTGCGCTACGCGCTGCCTTTGCATTAATCAATTGTAGACAAGCGAGGCATGATATAACATATATTAGGTACACCTATAGTAGGTATTAGGTATACCTTTTTCGAGTAAATATGTCTTACTTAGCATTGAACTGCGATATGTTGGACGACAAAAAGTTCCAACTGAACCTACCTGAGCCTCAGGGTAAATGACGGTGGTAGTGGTAGCAGATGAAGCAGCAGGTGCTGCCAATGGTGGTACTGCCACCACTTCAGGTCTTAGACGCTCGTGATCGTGTGCAGCGCAAGGTGGAGTTTCCGCTTCCCACCATTGTGGCGTCGGCGACCAGCCGATACGAGGTGGAGCCCTAGTCAATATGTATCGTTAGAATAATAGACGAGAAAATAGAATAATTCATGGTGTAAAACTTCAGATTAGATACAAGGGTTGTCATTTTGTCATAACTAGATTTACGCTAATTGAAGTTTTGAGAATATCTTCCCATCCTTCACTGGTTAAAACCAATTTTGGACTAAAATAGGTTCTTTTTTCTGATGATAAACAGATAGGTCGGCTAGTATACTTACAATACTTAATTGAAAATTATAAGAAAAACATCAAGAGACGAATTTAACACAATATTACATAACACCTGTAATAATAACATTGGTTAATCAAACCGTGAACTAAAACCTTCTCACCTGGGCGTTGGTACTTTTACATTGTCGTCACTAAGTTCCATCTGCACTGGCGGCAGTACGACTATCTGGTTCCATGGCACGAAGACAGTCTTCCTCAGCGGCTTGAATGGAGATCGCTGGAACTGCAGGGTCACAGCGCCTCCTCCGTTCACCAGTACGTCAAACCTGAATGACGGCACACCTTATGATAGATGGACGTACAAGTATTGTCTGATACCACGGAATATTTTTTTGTGGTTTCTTTGTGTAGTTTCGTTGTAAAGTAACGGCGTGGGGGATGTCTTACAAAAACAAAAAATCTCAGTTATGTTATAAACCTGGGTTTGAATTGAGCCTGATGAGTGGCGACGGCAAGGCGGTATAGATCTGTCATATTCCGATCACACGAAAACTACCCTATTGATCATCATAAGTTTTTTTTTAAAACGTTGTGTGGGTATACTACGATTTCTCCTGTATCGTGGGTGCTTTTACAGAAACAAATCTTCACACGCACAAACATCCAGACCCGGAACAACTATCTGTAGGCCATACAAATATTTGTTCCGTGCGGGAATGGAACCCACGACCCGTAGCGCAGAAGCCGACCCCTCAACCACTGCACCAAACGTGTCGTCTAATGTTGATTTTGCTGACATTGTCATGAACTAATTGTAGGTGTACGTACCTAAGTCCCCTCAACTTGTGCCTAGGTCTCGGTTGCATTACGAGTGAAGACAAGACCGCATAACATAATGAATGAGCCAACATTAGAATTACTACACAGCTAGTTGTTTTAATGAACGCAGACGGGGTGAAATTGCGATTGCAAAGTTCCGTGAGTTATTTCATTTCATTTATTTCAGTAACAATATTTACATTGTATCGAAATTTTACATTAAAATAGAATTAAGAATTAAAATAATTACAATATAAATCATTATCAAAACATAAATTATCAACCAAATTAATTAATAAAAATAAAAAAAAAGTAAAACATATTTGTAATTAACCTGTATATAATGTTAAATGTCAAAATAAAAATATATATATATAAAAACAAATTAAATTGGATTCATCCATTATTATATATATTATTATTGACTACCCTGTTTAATTTCAAGAGGTTTCTCTTAATTGTTTTTTTCGCGTTCGCTTTCGAACCATCCCAGTCCCTTCTAATTTGAAAGTCTCGTCTAGTTTTCCAAATTTGGTAGCTTCAATCCTGGGTCATTATTCTCTTTGACTTATATTTTTGCAGCTCATAGTTGTGCTGCTTGCAAAGGCCATTTGACAAATCGCACTGCAATACTGTATCAACTCAAAATTTGATCAATTTGAGATAACTCTTTTATTTTATTTTTTAAAAACGTTGCGCTACACTAGTATTTCTCCTGTATCATGGGTGCGTTTACAAACACAAATCTTCACACGTAATTCATATCATTCACTTCAATTGTAATCTATAACAGGAAGTAAATAGGTAATCAGTTTTCTGTCGATTCTGAAAAAAGCTTCATTTTGAGTTGATACACTATTAATCTAGCAGTGTGAAATGTCAAATTCAGTACATTTAAGATTAGTACCCTATTTTACCGGTTGCACTTTGCAACATTGTTATTTGCGTGTTACGTTTTGATGCGAGTGAAATTGGCCCAAGAAGTTACACTTGAATTAAATCATGTGTTAAGTACTGCTATTACTTTCGTTTGCGGAACTGATAAAACAAGAATAGTTAATGCCGTAGCGAAAAGATAGCCAGTCAGCAAGTCGGTATCGCGGCTGACTACCCAAGGTGCGCCGGACGTATTTAAGTAACGTCACCAGTGTAGGGTCTTTTATTGGTTGGAGACCCTTTAGATCTCACCAATAACTGCCCGACTACGTAGAAACGTCCGCAAGACCATATACAAGAAGTTGAATAGAAAAAAAACAAGGAGGCTCTTTTAATGCAACCCTTTAATACTTAGCTAATAAATATTTCGGGCTTATGAAGATTTTAAACATAGTTAGAGAGCTGGCCATATGATTTACTGATAGGTATGGTCACCGTCTGCTGAGCCTTAAATACTAGTAGGTAGTGCCCCTTATCGCCCTGTAACGGTCCGCGAATTTCTACGTGGTATCTTCCCCCCCGGTGGGGGGTTTTGAAAACCAACTGGTGTGGAAACAGTCTGCGTCTTTGTATTTTCGATTTGTGTGATCCTGAATAGTCCTGCAAATTTTGGGCCCAGCAAGTGGTCACAATCTGGAGTTTTACCGAAAAAATCTAAAATTTCGATTTTCGCTTTACATGAGGTATAAAAATGTGAGGTAACTGGCCCGGAAGCCCTTGCTGGGCCCAAAATTTGCAGGATGAGTATTCAGGATCACACAAATCGAAAATACAATGGAGCAGACGGTTTTCAGACCAGTAGATTCCCGACTGGTTTTCAAAACCCCCCCCGGGGGGGAAGATACCACGTAGTAATTCGCGGACCGTTACAGGGCGATTTGGGGCACTACCTACTAGTATTTAAGGCTCAGCAGACGATGACCATACCTGTCAGGAAATCATAATTATGGCCAGCTCTCTAACTATTAGCCTTTTTACAAATAAGCAGTTTTGTATATACCTACCTATCTATATTTTGTTTAACTCTTCGAACATTCAAGGAGTAGGTACGTAGGTACTAAACATTTAAAATGCTCGTTAGTTCTTTAATCGAGCACGACAAAACTGCAGATAACAAATATAGAAATTCTATAATAAGTAGGTAGTAGGTACTGGTACTCATATTCCGTTCCTACGCTTTTAATGATCCCTTATAATATTTTTTCTTGTCATTAATTTAAGCAACGTTGTACACCATTTTTACTTTTTTCTTTGTTTCATTTCATCTTTTTTGCCTTTAATGAGAGTTTGTTATCGGAACGTGTTGAGCAGGGGTTTAGTTTGATGATCAGCACTTCCAAGAAAAAGGAAAAAATTGCGACTTTTCCTCCTGTTACGTTTTTTTAAACGCTTTGTTACGTTATATAAGATTTCGAAACGATATAACAAAAATTTATCGGTGGTGAACAATTTTTGTTTGATTCGTGCTTCATTCTGAAAATGAAGAAAAAAATTATTTATTTGCTGTAAAAAAGACACAAAGCCAATAAAAAAGTTGGTATTTTATATTTAACAAGAAAAATGTCATTCAAGCTGTCTCGAACCTTCGTCACTACCACCTACATACTAATAGGATACTTAATTAGTATTCATTAATCTGATGAGCTATTTTGGCCAGTGCTACCTAACTACCTATATATTTTCTTACAACTTCGGAAGAAAAAAAACGTAAACAGTTACTGAGTTACGGTAATTGATTTTTAAAAGCTTAAACGTGACGCGTTTTTTGATTTCTTGTTCACATGATACTGATTTCGTTCCGCCGCCGCCTAATTCGATTTCATACTTGATGCTTTTACGTACGTGTAAGCAATATCAAATACCGTGTCCGAAAATTAATGACGACCCTATACATCTGAACAAATGTTTGTACAGATATTTGTTCAAATATTTCTGTTTATCACGCAATGTTCAATTACTTTCTTTAAGACAATTTTGTTCCGTGACTCAACGACCATCGTGTCTAATAGGATTGTTCGATTATTTCACGTGATAAATTTTACATTCAAAACATTGTTTTGACATGGTGATTGCCCTGATTGCCTGATGCCAAATTATTTTTTCTGTTCGTTTATTTACGTTGGGATATCGCGGTGATTCACTGTAATGTGTTCTACGTATTTTGCTCTAAAACAATTATGTTTTAATGTTTTATAACGAGTGACGTTTTTAAACAATTATAATTAGTAAAATGCTCAAGTTCATACCACAATGTTGGATGAAATTGAAGTAAACAGAGCATGATTAAAATTACTTGGCGGTCTAAGCCAGCAGCTTTTCGAAATAACTTGAAAAACAGATTCCCGACAACTTTCGTTCAAAAACTTTTATTATAAGAAAATGTAAGTTCAGGCTATAATTATGGAGGTTACAATTTGTGTGATATTAATTGCATAAATTTTATATTTCGGACTGTTTTATCACACAAATAACACTAATGAAAAAGTTACGAAAGTATGGATTCCTGAAGGTTTGTAAAGTTTTTATTAACATTTTTGTCGCAGGCAATATTATGCTAAATCGTGATAGGGCTAAGCGTTACCATCGGTCATCGAGCTCAATTCCAATCTTTGGATATCAAAACTGAGATTTTGATACAATATTTTTGCCAGACCATAGTTTGTTGCCGTTATTACTGAAGACCAATCAAACAACTTTACATAATTTTGTTGTTCTAAAAATACTTGGGTACCTACCTTTAATGAGCACAGAAAATAAGCACAAGATGGCTAGGAAAAGGCCATCCTGTTTTTGGTTTGCCATAAGTGGCAAATAAGGAATAACATAAAACCGACGGGCAGTAGCATACATTCGACCAATAAAATCGATATATTTGCGGAAATCTGTCTCCCCACAAATTATAGAGCGATTGCCGTTGGCGTGCAATACCAGAAATGTACCATATCTTGTAGAAGAAACTTGATCGTGCGACTTGCACTTACCAATTAGCGCACGAGCAGCATCTTTCAGCAATGCAGACTAGCTATGATCCAATCGAGATAAAACAGTAGAAAGAAAAAGAAAATGCTGTAGGTACTTTTCGTTGCACTTTTCTTTTATTACTAACCATCCACCCTGTCTGGTGAGTGTGAATCCGAAGCGAGCCTCGCGGTCGACGGAGACTCTGATGCCGATGATGCCGAGGCCTTGCGGCGAAACCACCTGCCCCCTCATCACGGACACGCGGCTGCACAGACCAGCTCACGTCAGTTCGAGCCACGAAGCCACAGCACACGGCATTGAGCGATACGATTCACACCGATTGAAAGTAAAATGACTATTTTTACTAATGAATCGCAAAGATACACTAGGCTTCTAAGAAAATGTGACTATCTGACATCAAAATAAAAATAAAAAAACTCTTTATTTTATAAAATAAACATTTTTGTACTTTTAAGGTACTTAAGTAGACTAGACAAAACCTAGCGCAATAATAGAATCAGTTTTTTTATCCATATACTTTTGTTCTGATTAGTAAATATTGAAACTTCAATGTTTAAATCTCTGATCTAAAAGATAGAAAAAATATATGTGAACCGTATCGTCCAATGCACACCTTCGATCATAAAACTTTGAGCGAGGTCTCGTGCTATGCTTCATATTTAGTGTAAACGCTGTGAGAGTGAAGTAAAGTATGAAAATAATATCGAAAAATAAAATAAATAAGAAGTCTTAGCATTGCACATTCTCGTATTAGGATCAGCTAATTCTCTAGGACACATTTCTGTTTACATTTAAACTATACCAGTAACTAGTACAGTCACGTGTAATAATATGTATACACATAGCGAAATTAAAAAGCGATTTCCTTCTAAAATATCTATTAGAATTATGAAATATTCTACAAATAGTTTTTACAATTACACACGAATTACCGTTTCTAATATTTTTTAATTACACTTTATTCTCTAAAACAAATTCGCTTTTTAAGTTCGCTACGTGTATACATATTATTACACGTGACTGTACATAAGTATTTGTGAGTACACATCCTTTTTTAGAACAAAAAGTTTTTTAATATTTTGACATAGAACGTAACGTAAACGGAAATCTACCTAGAAAGGTATGTATGCATGTAACAGCTGCCACACAAACCATAGTCAATCAATTTTGTTATATTACTTCATGTTTGAATGTTCGGTTACATATTCATGAGAGTTGAAATTGGTGCAAGAAATGATCGCGAAATCATCAATAACGAAATTGGAAGAAATTTAAATTCGTTTTTGTTGTGTGGCTTTATTATGAACAAAATGTGTAGGTACGTAAAAATTTTGATGGAAAATGGTTTTCACTGCTTTATCAGCGTGAAAAATAGCGGTTGACTCGGAACACCCGGGGTGAGTCTCCACAGGAGGCGCAAAAAGCTTAAAAATACGATGTGTAAGCCGATATCAGAGCCAAAAATCTGTCCGCTGAAAGTGCACAAGGTAACACGTCGACTTGAACGCTAGGGAAAACAACAAGACATTAGGTTGGCATTTAGAGTTAATTTACGAAAACGGAATCAGTTTTAATCAGTGGTTTTAGAGCGCTATCTACTTTTTAAAAGCCGAAAAATTTCTTTGAATGTCATCATGACTACTTAATGGTTTATCATCAAGTTCAATGTAGTATTCTGTATGCGTCTTCAAGGCACATTACATTGCCTTATTAAGGAGATAGTTAGGATTTTATCGTAAAATATCTTAAGCGTGAGTTTCATTAATATAAAGATTGAGTAAATATCACATAGTAACTTAAATAATTCTACATTCATGTAAAATGTACCTACAACATACATTTTTAACAATATCAAGATTAAAATATTCTTTCTAATCACGATTGTGTTTATGATTAATGTTAATGCAAGCGTCGTGACTACATAAACGCGTTGATAAGCAAAAGCTCTTAGCTAAGCTTTAAATATTGTATTTGTAATAAAACTTTCACGATCTTAATCCTTGCAGAGTAATCAAGTGTGAGAGACATTGCGCAGAATTCATTCGAAAATAACATAAAAATGCTTTCTCTTACACAAATTCTCCATTAAAATACTAGATACCTTCAAAGAAAATAAATAAAAGATCTATGTGTAAAGCTAAGTAGTAAGTAAAATATTATTCTTGTATTACTAAGAACTATTTATTTAGCAATGCCACTTCTAAGAACACGATTCATAAAACTTTTCATCCTCTTCATGTCTTTCCACGAAGCCCGACAGAAATTGTTATACGATACGCTTACAAAAAATATACCTAAAAAGAAACATTTTAAATACATAGGCACCTCCCAGAATATTATCTGTAACAAGTTACAGGGCACTTTTAGATCATTATAACACACGTATTTATAAACTAGCTAAGAAAAGGTGTATCTGAAAAGAGGATAAGTCATTAATTAAATTATTGCTATGGTTCTGACACTCAACATAAATTCAGTTTTATTTAGTTGGAATAGAAATTTCATTAAAACACATTAACAGTCGAAAGAGTTAAATTCAACAAAAAATCAAAATATTTTATATACAACGCATTAAGAATTGTACTGCCCTTTAGATATCAAAATGCGGAAGATTCAGTCATAAATGCTAGTGCAGGGGCAGACAGTTCTGAAAGCGATGAAATAAAATTGAGAAAAATACGTTCGTTGCACCAATTTCAAAGTGTAATAAAATGTCGTCAATGACTGATTAATGGAAGCGATGGTTGTAATGTACAATGTCGATATTTCTGCTATCATCTCGCTGTGAAGTAGTAGGAATACATTCAAATAAGTTGTGATTTGGTTAGTTACAAAGGGTGAGGATCTAAACACATAAAGAGCTCGGGCGAAGGGTAGGGGGTTGGTTAACAGATGAAAGACGCAGACAAAGGGTAAGGAACACATAAAAGGGTAAGTTTATTTGAAGCTTAATTTGCGTGTTCGCTGAAATTTTGCTCAATTGATAATATACAACTCGCGTCGATTTGTATATTTTGCAAGCCCTACACCTATCGATTGTGTTAAAAACGTTTTGCGTGAAAGCGTAAATGATTTTCCTAAGTTTCATATAGTATAACAAAATTATTCCATAGTATATATGTGAACTATAATATAAGCACAGTAGACGAGACAAATAAACAGTACAAAATACAATTGTGACTGCGGCAAATCATATTTGGAAAGAGACGCGGCGTTCGCGGACCGTCGGCAGTGCTTGATTTACGCTGAGATAGCGAGGATTTTGTCGCAGTCACACAAAAACATTCAAGACAAACATACAGATGTTACATACACATAGAGAATGAAACGAATACAGACAAAGGATTGAACGAAAAGTGAAAAAGCGTCAGGCACCATTCGCGTGTCTGTTGTGAGACACGCGAAGGTCACCGGCATCACACTCATATGCAGGATTCGCAACAAAAGGGAAGAGGTGAACAGATACTGAACACTGAGGGGCGAGGGCGGGCTGACTGACACTTACCATGGTGTAAAGGAATTCCAGAACTCGCTAGGAGTGGCGGACACACGGCGGCACAGGGACACAGAAAGACAGGACAGATTACTACACAGATACCTACATCCCTCAGTGCAACCCCACCCCGGTTTTGCAACCGCTCCGGCCGATTGCACTCGTCTATATTGGTTACCTTGCGTTTTAACACTGTATTTACCGATCAAAATTCTGTTAGTTACGAATCAATTCACAGACGAAGCCCGTTTGCATTAGAACAATACCACCACTATTGATCGATAGGTATTATGCATTATAATTCAATAAACATACATTTAGAAGAGTTCTCTTGCAGGTTGCACCAAAGATTGAATGTGGAGAGTAAACATGCGGGATTGTGAGTGCGTGGAGGAACCCCGTCATGTGTTACGTTTAAAAGGGCTGATGGAACAAATGCCAGAACGCAATATAACCACTCTAGACTTTTGAACTTAAATAAAATAGTGAAGCGGCTCGTGTTTTAATGCAAACAAACTTTTAGAGGCGCTTTTGCATATTAAGCGAGGTGGGTTGACTACTTTTATTATTATTCAGTTTTGCTTTGTCTTATTTATTTAAGAGATCGTTCGAAGTTTTATCAACGCACACGGTATAAAGTAGGGCAAATAAAAACTTTAAGTATTTGTTTAAGAACTTAGATCATGAAAGACGTGAAGTTTAATTTTATTTTAAAAAGACTATTAGTCAAAGAAATATAATGGTAATTTTTACTTGTATGATTTTTTTTTTAGATCTTAATTATAGTGACTTAGGTAATGCTTTCATGATTCAAGTTTCATTTGTTTAACCTTATTTAAATAAAGTTATTTTGTTGTTGTGAAGACAAACAAAACTGTTCGAAAGCTTTTGAGCGCTTGATTTATTTCTAATTTCATTTTGTTATATTCATAAGACGCTTTTGTTTTGTTTAGACAAACAGGTAGGGTAAGACACACACAAGGGATGAACATTAGACAATACACAACACATCGGATCTGGTGTGAAAAAAATATACAAAAACTCATAATTGAAATTATAAATTCAATGGTAAAACATAACCATGCTAGGATCGCAAACAATAAATCATAATTTTTTACACGCGAGAAAACAGAGGAAAATCAAAACACTTCCACCAGATGACAAAATAAATCGTAAGTTATAAAAGTATTTAAAGTTACCAATTAAATTAAAATAACCACACCAAATCCTCGGAGAGGTTTAGGAAGATGAGCGGGAATTATATGGAGAAGGTACTAGTTCCTAATTAATTTTATGTCGTAATGAATTTTGTATCTTCTTCTTACAGATATACATTACAGTACGGCGATGATATCACGGATCTAAAATCATTGTAAAGTGCAAATATAATTAATTCATGAATTGTGCAAAACCGACAGGTCAGTCCTAAACCAACTTGGTGCAAAAGATATCGTTATATTATCTTTTAGTTTACTGATCCTGTATTGGTTCATATTTTGTTAGTACTAACGACATCTTTTACGTACATGAAGTGATTTGGTGTTTGTTAAAAATTTGGACATTTTCTTACACATACACATACCTTTCAGAATATTCGTCCATGTGTGCGTAGCTCTGGACAGAGTTTTCTTCTATGAGGAATTTGACGCGCTGGTAGAAGGACGCGGTGACAGAAGGCGGCTGTTTTCTGAGGAGTACTTCTACAGGATCGTTGGAAGCTAGGCACATGATGTGCTCGGCGCATTCTGGTCGACTGCAGCATTCCGAGTCCGAGCAGTCCGTCATGCCATCTTCAAAAGTGTAGTGCCATTGTCAAGTGACAGCCAATATGGTTTTTTTGTTTTGTTTTTAGTTTAATTGGATTAGTTTTGAGCCTATTTTGTCTGTAAAAGAGAGGCACTTACCTTCATCGTTATCTTCGTTGTCGTTGCAAGAGAGTTCAAGTGCGATGGAGCAGTCGGTACCAGCCCAGCCATCAGCGCAGGAACAGCGGTACACTCCATCTTCCAGAAGACATTGTCCATGACGAGTACAGCCGTTAGGACAACCGGCTGTGTACATAAAAACATTATCCAAACTGTCCAAGATGAGTTAGTAATCTTTTCTTCACGTTTCACTTAAAAAGGTAAGATTCAATAGCCTGCATGAGGTTGTATCAAAAAATGTATTTCAAATTCAAGTACGCAACACTTTTTAAATGCGCTGGGTGAAACAATAAAATTTCACGAATGAATATTATTGATAGAACTTACGCAAAGTACAATGTCGGCCATTCCATCCTTGTGTACACACACACGTGCCATTCTTGCATTGTCCATGGTCGTGACAACGCGTGTCACAGGGCCGCTGGTCACACATGGAGCCTGTCCAACCGTCATCACATCGACAAACACCTTCGGCACAAACACCATGTGGCCCGCAGTCCAATGAACACACCACTATAAGGTATAAATGCAGTTAAAACGACGATGTACACGTAAGGACTCTTTATATGGATTTAAAACTCGTTTGAAGTCTTTACCTTGTGAGCAATCGTCTCCGGTATAAAGTGGGTCACAAACACATCTCCCTGCGTCGAGGTCATAAACGCCGCGTTGGGAACATGCGGGAAGACAACGTTGTACTCTGGCATCACGTTCACTGCAGGAGGCACCTCGCCATCCTGCACGGCACACGCATCTTCCACGCACGCACGAACCGTGGCCACCGCAGGTTGGGTCTAGGCAGTCCTCTGATCATAATAAAAATATTGAGTCAGTACTATGTCGATAATATTTTGTAATTTGTGTTCTAGTTTAGTAATTTTACCTTCGTCGCACTTTTGTCCTTTCCATCCAGCCTTACAATGGCAATGGCCGGCAATACATTGACCTCTTCCGGAACAGTCGGCCGGCTCACAGTCGTGTGCTGGAACGTCACATTCCGCGCCTTTCCACCCTTCCGAACAGTGACATACACCACCTGCATACGCGCCATGCCCCGAACAAAGAACTGGGCACACACCTGCAAAAACAATTGTAAATTATTACTTACGAACTCCTTAATGAAGATAATATATACTCGTATAGTGATTATTTTCTACTTACTTTTCGAACAGTCGTGTCCTTCGTAGCCGTCCATACATTCGCATTTACCAAGATAGCATGACCCGTGACCCGAACAATCATCTGGGCAAGAGTTAGTGACACCTTCCGCTTCAGAAACGATCATTTCAACATTGTGTGGCTGTAATTCGTCATTGTATATCGATATAAACCATCTTCCTGTGTCGAGGTACTGCAATATGCTAACGTTTACTCTCATATCTGTTGACCTTTTGCTTATCGTATGGTTCCATTTTTGTAGCGGGCTAATCGTGCTCAATAATGCATCCCAATCGTTAAGACTACTTTGGAATGGATTATCTCTGAACGGACTTCTTCTTCGCCTTAGTCTGTGGTCGACTCTACCGCCTCGAATGAATTCTACAAAGTCGTATTGTGTTACACTGGGAGCTACATTTCGTCTACCATATACGGCAAAATTTGCTCCCCAGGGAACCGTGAAGTTAAGGCTAACGTAGGCGGGCTGCTTGTTGCGGAATTCGGAACTCCAAAATTGGTAAGCAGGTATAGTTGCACTGTGTAACTCGTCGAATTCTCTAACTTCTAACGCGGGCGACCAAGGGGGCGGTGCGGCTTGTTGAGCTTGTTGTGGTATTATAACTGATTCTAACGCCGCTTCTGCTGTCGTTGACCATCCACCTAAAGATGACGTTGATATTGATTCTGTAATAAAACGCACAAAATAATTTAGACCGCTAAGCACCTAACATGTTTCAGGTATGAGTATATTGAATATTAAGTTTAACAGCATACCATCTGAAGGTGATGACGTTGATAAAGCATCCCTAATTCCTTGTGCGTGTGTTACTGCTTTAACATCTTGTACCAAGATGCAATTTGAATTGTCTATATTACTTTTAATTGACGATAACGCTGGAACAAAGAAATTCAATATTTTTAATAAAATATGAAAATGTTGTTCTTATTTCTTTACCGATTCGAAATTATGTCTAAGATCTAATCTTTCACTTGAACCCGGTCATCCAATTAAGTTTCCGTTAAGTTTGTTTCTTATCGATGGCTCACATCGGAAATGCCCAGTAGCCGAGCTGTAATTCTATTACAGCTCACATGGGCGTCGGTTGGGCGCAATGTATTACGAAACGTGACACAATAAGAGATGTCTTTTTAAAGTTTAAGAGGTGCATGAATGCAGGGTAGGTGACGTGATGTCCCGTCGGGTTTTAATTAAGCGAAGCACGGTTGTGCTGCATTTCATGACGGTGTGACGGAGCAATTGGTTCCGCTGCCGCGGGCCGGGCCTCCAGTAAGCACGTAGGTGGCTTAGCGACACCCAAACCATTTCTTGTTCGGAAGAATGCTGTTGTCTCCTCATTATGCGACAGTTGCTGGCCATCGAATCGATCATAAAATGCCGCGCTACGCAATCTAATTGGATAATTCTTCACGGTGTTAACTAAGAAAAGCACGGGCTCAGACGACACGAGTCTTGTCGAAATTACTGTTTATTTTGAAGCTACTGAAGCATTAAATAGGATCTCATCCTATGATGTAATTTATTAGTAGTCAATATTTTTTTTATAAGAGGCACTAAAATATGTATAGTAGGCACTTTCGCTCTAATACAACGGCGAAATATTCAATAGAAACTGCAAGGGAGCAATTGAATGTCAGTAATGTAAAGAGAAATTTATTGCGTTCATTTATTAGTTCAGTAAGAAGCTCGCAATCGCTCAGGATTTGTGCTCGGATGGGGATGCAACGTTTATTTGTTTCGGAGCGTGCGCAGGATGTGCGCCTAATATGTCGTGCGTTGCGTCAAGGGCGATATATCAATCCTTATAGACTTAATTGACGCAACCCAGATTTCGTTCCAGCTAATTAACATGTTCAGTAATTTGTCGAGAGACATGTGGTTGTGTTTTTGTGGAGCCAATTTATGGATTATATTTTATGTGTGAAGTCTTTCTCCGACACATCAAGTGTTCGCAGTTACGTTCCATAATTCGTCTAGATAACCCCGGCGGTGTCGGAGCAATTAAGTTATCTTGCCAGCCCAACGGTTGCCTATCTATCCCCAAGATTTACTCTCAGATAAGATCGCGAAACGTTGACGCCATTTGGCCGTTTGCGCCGAGGATTGGACAATTTAACTTTACTATACCATGCTGAGGGTAGATAGTTCAATGACAATAACCTTTATCGGCTTAACAACCAATAGTTAAGAAGGCAATTTATATTCAGTGTTAATGCTACATGCGTATGTCGAGATGGATTTAAAATCATACTCCTAAAATAAGGTATATTGAGTTCAGGGACTTGAAGCAGTAAAACATGTCTGTCTAGTGCGTTGCCCCGCATCAAATATTGATGGAATGGAAATAAATAGACATCTTCAACAGGCAGAGATAAATATGAATAAAACTTGATCAGCCATTGATGTCCAACAAGCTTTGTAAATACCATAAACGACCTACATAATGCCTTTTCATTTATAATGTAACCTAAACATATTTTTAGCAACCCCAACATCATATTCAGTTGGATAGAGCCCTATTCTGAAAATAATAACACATATCGTACACAATGTTTTCAGATAAACGAGCATAGTAGCAACGTAATTTCCTCGCAAGAAAATAAAATATGACAATGTGGTAAGTCACGACTTTTCCGGATGATCCCTCGTAAAATCTATAAATTTTGTGTACCTATTGAGCGACGGCGGGTAGGAAACGGAGGGTGCTCGAGTAGACGAGACCTCCGCCTCGCCGGCCGATGCATGCGACGATTGTGTGCAGATGGACTATGTTTGCTATCTCCACTATTTTTCGAGTTAATACAATTTATTGTAATACGATTCAGCATAGATTGCATCGCGAGTTGGGGGAGCGAAACTCGTTTGATAGAGTCCCCGGGGACGGACGCGCCGTCGCACATTCTCGTATTAGTCACGTGATAAATCTTCCCGTGTTCATGTGTGCTACTGTCTCTTTTCATTACATGCAGGATCTAATATCCTTGTCCTTGTTACTTGCGCATGTTAACTGTGTTCGCACGAGGTCGTGGTTTGTTTGTCCCATTTTCTCAGGGAAGACAAACAAATCCAAATTTTGATTACATCATCATAAAATCCCGTCATTAAATAAAGTTATACTTTATGGAACACGTAAGTTGTAGGTATATGTTGGCATTTTTTATTAGTGTCGCTTTTTTGTGGTAAGAATGTTTATTACACCAGCTGCTGGTCTTACTACAGAAATCTAAATAATATTAAGACAATATTTATATTTATGTGGGTCTTACAAATGGCGAGTCCTTACTCATGCAAGTGGTATTTAAATCGACCCGTAAGGTCAATAAAAAAGCTATAAAAAGATGGACAATACTGGTTCTAGCAACGGGATATATAAATCTAATTTGTTGTTAGTTTTAACCACATTGCTCATGGTTAGCGAAAATAATAGTAGGTACCTACATTTATTATTATTACTAGACTAATTTAAAATATGTGTAAGGTACACAAATTCTACAAACTAGCAAAATAAATCATAAATAAGCTCGTGGTAAAATAGTTGTTCACGTTCTGTTTTACTTAAATGTTTATGTTAGCATATTTTATGTTTAACAAAATAGTGGCATGTTTCTTTTTATTACAGTATTATTTTTATAACAAAAGCATTACCGATCGCGACGAACGTGCGCGAGCCACTTCAAAAGCGTTAATGCTCACAGAGAGAGCTTTAATAAAATATTTGGGGGTCCTCACATTTTCAATTACATTAAAAAGTTGACGCTGCTGTATTTGCCCCCATTCATACACCATACATGTAATGAAGGGTGCAACAGATGGTTCACATTTTTTCATTACATCACTAAAACTACCGGCGCAAACTAGGAGATTTATGTCGGATTAAACTACAGACCCGGTTTTTATTTGATACAAATCCGGAACGCCAGGAGGCGTATCCGAAAAATATTTTATTGTTATTTTGAAACGTGATCATTATTTTAATGAAAGTTCAATAAAAAACTGGAAGTCGAAAGTAAAATATATAAATAGGTAGCGTTTAACAGATTCCTTGATTTCGACATTATCTTACGGAAATCTAAATGTGGTAATTTCGAGGCGTGTGTGTCGTCGTGTTAGAAAAAGCGTATATCGTTTTGAAGTGGACAGGTCGCCGCAGCCATCGATATGCGACAAGCTGCCTTATCTGGGCGGTATAATTTAACGGGCCTCTAAATGAAGTGAGATCCGATAGGATAAGCCTCATTGACTTGAGACACCTTACATCTACTCGGTTCATTACATTACTTTCAAGAAGCATCGACTGAATTTATATTATTGGGCCTTTATAAAACTGTGTCTGTTGGGATAATCTTGGATTATGTCTGTGTATTACTGTTGTCTGAAATAAGAATTATTTTGTCTAATATGTAATGAAAAGAGATATGCTTGGTTTGTAATTTTAACATGTCTATTTTTGCACATTCTTTGTATAATGTATGACCTGCTTATTAATTCTTGAATCGCTAGTCAAAGGTATTGTGATGCAATTTAAGAAAGGCCTAGGCCTATGTCCACCGGGTGACTGCGATAGGCTGAGTTGTTTGATTAAAGACAAAAATTTATGAAAAGGATGTAGGTACTTGCAGAATAGTGATGTGCAACCTATCTCGCACATAGCGCATTTTCATCAACTTTTCACTGACCATATTAATACGAAACGTGGTTTCAGTGCTCATAAAAGTTTATATACATGTAAACAAGTTTTTGTTCAGTTGAAGTAGAACGCGTTGCCGAAACTATAGCGAAGTTGTTAGTGGTTCACGTAGCGTGCTCCAAGCGTATTATTTAGTGTTTGCTCAAACTGTTTAATAGAACGCCGGCTTAACTTAAATTGAAACTATAGTTTAGACATCCGAGAAGGAGCGTTTATAATTACTATTTTAAAAGCCGGAATGAGCTTTAATGTTTAGAATTATTATTGTGTTACTCCTGTGTCGGAAAATTTAACTTTCTACCTCAGTTTTCCTAAAAGGTAACTATACCATGGTTTATGTGAAATGCGTCCCGATATTTATCTATAGTAGGTACGTAGGTATAACCATACTATGAATGCCAAAAATTCAAAAAGAACCAAACGCTGAAAAGTTACCTTTCTAGCTTTATTAATAACTGTCACCTTATTTCGATCACAGTAGCTCACTAGGATTAAAGTAATGATAACAGCTGTTCCAAAACTCATCTTAGGACAAAAATACTTAACCCTATATTAACTAACTGCCTATATCAAATAAGGTTTCCATATAAAGATGTAATGAATACTTATAATGAACATATCTTAACGTAAGTATAGAGGGTTTGAGTGCCGTTAACTAAACAGTTTACAAATAGGACGGGATAACTAACCACTGATAGACTATGTTTATCTTTCATTCCCAGATTAGAACAAATATACTAGTACAAAGTTATCATTAAATAGAGTTATTAAAGATAACTATTTACGGCAAAGATATTTAGATATACGAGCGTTATTGAAGTTGTACAAATACTCTACTACCGGAAGCAATTTAATTTGGAAATGATCATTTAAGTCCCTAATTGAGTCCCTATTAGGTACATAATTTGCCATCGTGGCCACCCTCCACTTTGAAAGAGCTCGCTTGAAGGGAAATAAACAAAAGTAATTTCCCGACATTACAGCGAGTGAGCACTTTCAGTGTAAATGGCAATGCGGCTGTGCACCCAACGACATATTGTTTCTACGAATGTTCCACTGTTATACGGGATTCGCGTGACGTTGCCCAAGTAGGTGCAAATCCTATACACATACATACATTTGGCTGTAGTATATTTATAGCCAGTGCTACTACTACTTGAAATGTTCCAACTTTGCCTGTGTTTATGTCTTTCAACTTAAGTTGTTAAAAATGCAGTTAAAGAATATCTGAGTTCATTTTATGTTCTTACTTAGGTAAACGTAATCGTTCTGTTATAACTTTATTCGGAGTTAAGTGTTATAGACTGAACTTGAGTGGCTGTGTTTATATGACTATTTAGCCACACTCATTCCTTTTCTTATTCTACCAAATAACCTCTCCACATTGACATTAAAAACACATTTTTTCCTCAACCTCGGGTCGAATTTTGGAAATAACTTCTTCGAGAGTGCTTACGTCATTAAAAGATTACAACTCAACACTTTTGTTGGACTAGTGTTTCCAAATGTAACTTGATATTTCAACACAGGCCATTTCAGCATCAATTTAAATCACACCAATAGTAATAGGAATAAGAATACTCGGAACAAAAGCTTAAATGTTTTGTGAGTGTACAAGGATAATTATTTCAGTAAAAACGAGTTACAAAGAATACATCTAGTCATTATCGTTCGAGTTGTTATAGTAATTGCGAGGGCTCGGCAGGGTAAATGTGTTTGAATATAGGCCAAAAGTATTGCGTCGTCGTCGGCCGCACTCGCGACCCGTGACGGGTTCATGTTATTTTTGTGAAGCCTCGTGTGCCTGCGGTTTGGCAGTAATGCTGGTGATCACTTACAGATAATGGCCTACTTTTCTTGATTGTAACTGTACCCATAAGTGATAGATCGATCTCTGTTATTTGTGTTATTATAAATAAAAAGGTCGTAAATATTTAGCTTCTTCGGTATACTTAGCTCATAATGAGGTACTCTTAATATCCAATTTCCCTTACAACATATTTTGTGTACCAGGTCCTTTATAAAGTTCCGTGTCTTTCCGTCGTTAGCGCAAAATGCTTTCGCTACATGTAGGTACATTCAGTGCGGCAATAAGCATTACATGCAGTTGAGAGAATGTGCCATTCCATTAGATATAAAATGTAATGTATTGTTTTATTATACCGCAAGGAAGGGATTAGTTGTTCGTCGTTAAATCAAACAAGGATTTATTTTTGCGATTTATGAAGCATTTCGTATGTATAAATTATGATTGGTCGTTTGGCGGGTACCGGGTACGCAGGGATTGCGACTGGCTGATGTATTCGTAGTGAAATAACATGGGACGTGGAAGTGTAAGATAATTTATAACGGCTCTAACATGGGCGCGCGGGCCCGAGGCACGCAGCGCGCGTTGCCTTGCGTTAGGCGCATCATTTATATTTTTCTGATGTTTGTTTTGTTTTTTTATGAACTCTCTGTGGATGCCGGCTAAACAAAGAACGATAAAAGACTAATGGTCAACGTCTGTTTTCGTCGAAACATCAATGTTTAAGCAACTCATTTGCATTCACGGAATGAATATTTGAATTTATCACCTTCAGTAATTGAGTTCTAGTGTGATGGAAATATTTTTCTATTATGATTTGGTCATATAACGATAAATGAATAAAAGTATTTTTATGGATGTTTTTCGTTAGCATGACTTTGGACTACACGAAAAAAGACTTTGATTGAAGTCGATGTTTAAACAAGTATTTATGACGTATGATTATTATTTTCTATAGTTATAAAATATTATGTTGAATCCCTATGCAAAAGTAAATAAATAAGTGACTCATAAGTAAATACAGCGAACTGAACGAAGGTAGCTTATAATAATGAACATTTCCTTTGTTCATTGGAAATGTTTAGTCCACAAATAGGTTGCAATTTGTAAAAGTCGAAGTAATTTTTGCTACTGTTTCAGTGTAGAGTTAAGTCCTCGGGACTATATAATCTTGTGCAGCCCTCGAGGGCTATTCCTTTGTCGGTTTCCAATCATACAGTACGAGAACTAGCCCCTTAATTGGATGGAATCCCGCTTCAGGCACGATTCGGCATTAAGGGGATAAAAGCATACGAGTGCAATTTTACATTGTTTTGTAATCTGGTAAAACAATCGGATTGGAGCTCGAAGGATTATGCTTAGATATGTAATAAAGCTAATAGTTTTAGTCTGAATTTGTTATTGAAAGCAATTTGAATGGCAGGCAATATTTTTGATAGAAAAAATAAGGCATTGCAACCACCAACATTTTGCGGTTTTGTTTAACCACAGTCGGCGGATCCATACCTAAATTAAATTACCTTTGTAACAAACGTGGGAGTTATTTTTACTAAAAGGCTAACCGATACCTATAGGTTTAAAAAACGATATATTTTATTTTTGAAATATTGCAATGGAGTTAACCCCACATGACGTCATTATGGTAACAATAAACTTTTGTCTCATGCGTCCCTACGAAGGCCATACACTAACGCTAATGGATTGTGAAAGAATAATGTTATGAATATTCTAATCGGCATTCCGAGCGAGTTAATAAAAATACTGTCTTAACGAGAGTTCCGTACATCCCGCTGAGATCTTAGAAACAAAGATGTATCGTCAATGTAACTCGTAGTTGGATATTTCAATATTAAATAGACAACCTACACGGAGTTTGTTTAACTGCCCAGTTAAAATTGTCATTCGTAGTTGGAGTTCGTTAACTGTAGACTTTGATAAATCATTGAGAAATGTAGATTACGGCTCATAGTTTCACTATAATTGTATGTATAATGTATTACGGATACTCGAGACTTAACAATAAATTTCAAAGAACGACTAACTGGAAGTCCGCTTGCTCATAAGTATCAGGCCGCAACTTTTCAATCAAACTTGAGTACAGTAGTTATAAGTTTCCGAAGTTGGGAATCGCAACAAGCTTCTTACTTAATGGACGTAGAATGCATGAATTGCATAATTTTGTTAATTATGCTCACTAACCTTCGAGATCATAATAAAGATAAGATAGTATTCCATTAATTTGATTAGAATAAATATCTTTGAGATGTAATGTGGTGATATTTTCAAAGCTCTATTATAGACAGTTATTTACGTACATGAGAAAAGTAAACGTGGGAAAGAACAGACGTGATCTCTCAACGATCGCAAATTGAAATTCCGTGAGTTATACCAGTCCCGATTTTGTAGGATTGCAATCCCTTATTGGAATACTGTATCAAAGAATATTTGAGATGAATATTTAAATTATACAAGGTGCTCGTCAAGATTTATATCGGGTGGATATTATGCTAATCTGGAAACTATTCTTTGTCAAAGTGAATCCTTAACAAACAGAAATAATTTGCATCTCATATCACATACTTACGACTCTTAAAAGCGACCCATCTCTTGCCGTGTATATCGTAAAAGGTGAATAATAATGTGCTGATTATGACAATATTCTTTAACGAGTGTTTTTTTAGCGGAATATAGGAGGATTTTTTCTGAAGTGTACGTTTATCGGTTGATACGATTCGAAATTAAATACTTACCTGTCAAGGTTTTTACTTTGTAGAAAGTAAAACCGTAAGCTATTTGATAGCGAACAAGAACATCAACAGACAATACTCTCTTCTTTAATAATATCAGTATAAAAACAAGAACTTACCTATAAAGTAGGCGAGCATCGCCGCTAAGATGACGCAGAGGCATATCATGGCGATGGCGAGGCACTTCCACGTGCAGCGGTGCTGACACCTCTTGTCTATGTGGAAGCGCGACGGCGAATACACGGGGACGGGGCTGGGCTGGCTGGCCCGCAGCGGGAACACCGGCATCACCAGGGGCTGGTTCGCGAGCTGGCAGTGCCCACTGCCCAGCGTGCCCCCTCCCATGCCGCTCGACATCGGGGCGCCGCCCAATCTGTGGCACAATATACTGGATTTAAAGCTAAAGTCGACTGTCGAAGACCTCTTAAATGGGGTTCGGTGAAAGAGATATTTGACTCCACAGAGAATTCCAGTGGGCAGGTTTATTTTCTAAAAAAAAATTATGTGCTTTAACGAGCTTTACAACACCTTATCAGCCTGAGATTAAAAAATGGCATCTGAAAAAAAAACTACGGACTTACAAGGCCCAGTTATAATCGAAATCTAATTATAAGACATCGAGCCTTCTAAATATTGTTATAAGCAAATTTCCCGCACTTCTCCAGTGTTGTTCGTTTATTTAATACTTTGTGCCCTCTGGTATCCATAAAACGTAAACAACGATGACGTCCATTTATTGAATATTAGGAACTAGGTCAATTTTAACTTAACTTTACCAACTTTCAGGAGCAAAATAGAAGAAAAAAATACAAATAATATGTCAAAACATTCGAACGTACCTAGTAGGTGACCCAGATGTCAAGTGTAAATTGAAAACATTGGAATTCTATTCCGTAACTATATTAAATGTCTGCGTAAAAAATCAAGTTTCTGTTGATCGCAGGTAGATGAGAACTCGTATCGATGTCGTAACATGTTATGACCAACTGTTGGCGAAGCGAATCTGTAGCCCGCGCCATATGGCGCTTCTTTTATTAAAGTCCCCCGAAGACAATCAAAACGTATCATTACTGGGGATTCCGGCAAAAAACGATGACCGTAGCGTTTAAACACGTCCGCCCCGTGAGCCATTAATCAATTATCCGAACTTCACTGTCACGACTAAATTTAAAGGCCGGGGCTGAGAACATATGGTGCGGCGTCCGAGGCGCTCACCAACTGACGCCAATATAATGACCTCTCGCATAAAGGAATAAGCAAAAAGAGAATAGAAATAATTGGACCAAGTTTAGCGAGAACGAAGCGTGACTCTTAAAGGGTTTGTTTCGAAGAGGCTCTTGACTGTAATTTTCTTTTGAATAGCGGCCGAGGAGCCCGAGGAACGTTCGGAAGGACGAATTCATTAAAACGTGTACTGAAATCACAATGCTCTGGCACGCAGACTTTGGCCTTAAATGGCTTTTAAAATGTCCGCCGTCTTTGTACATTATGTGGACTTTGTGTATAATACTGTAAGTTAATAATGTTTAATTTTGGTTCTTTACTGTACCTAGACAAATATTTACAGTTTTTATTTTTTATATAAAGAAAACGTGCGTATAAAAGTGATAAACTTATGCACAATTTCCTACTTCGCTAGCTTCATGGTACACATGTTAACACGAAGTAGGTAATAATCTGAAGCTACTTTGAATAATAGGCTTTTGGTTTCAATAACATATAATTAACTTAAATTACTTGTTGATCCTAGCTTTATAACGATCCGTTTCTCACAGTTGGTTCTTCTAATTTCTGCGAGAAGATCCGGTTAGTTAGATAGTCCATTAGAATTAATTAAAATAAAATAATCTGGGAAGTATAATTAATAAGCATGAGTGTATAATTAACGATAGTCGAGATAGTTATTAGAGATTTAGCTTTAATCATCTGAAAGTTCGTTGAGATTGGGCGTTATTTCGGCTATTCGCTAATAAATGATTTTGACTACAACTGTTATCCGTTACAATATATAAATTAAAGATTTGATATCATAATTTTTTTTATCGAAAATAACATAGGTATCTACGAACGATGACGATACGAAATATTTGTATGGCCTACAGATAGTTGTTCCGGGTCTGGATGTTTGTGCGTGTGAAGATTTGTGTTTGTAAACGCACCCACGAGACAGGAGAAATCCTAGTGTGGGGCAACGTTTTTTATAAAAAAAAACGAAAAAAAAAAAACGAAAAAAACGAGATGGAAGTTCTGACTGCGAATGCCGCCGATATTTCTTGTATAACTGTACCTAGACGAAATTGATTTTTTAAATCTATCATCATTAGAGTAATGGATTTTATTGTTTATAATCTAACAGTGATGCCATTACCGGCCGGTAGGCTGTAGCCACGATGCCCGCACGTTACCGAAATGAGCCGAATGCTCTCATTTTGTTTTTGTTATAGGAAATTTTGTGGTTTAGTAATGAAATGTTGCGCAATACCGCAATGCGTTTGTTTCGGAACGGAAACGGGCATTCTATTTTACGAGCACAAAAGTTGCGCTTTCAAATAAAGAAGATCCAGCGAAGGAGAGAGTCGACTAAGACAATTAACGAGGCCGACGACAGCGTTATTGTAGGACAATGCTGCGATATTTCAAGCGGCGGACGGACGCGGGACGGGCGTTCGGCGAGATTTTGACAGGCGCTCGTCGAGTGAGCTCTTAATGAAGCGGTAAATAATGAGCAGAGGTGTTGCGCCGTGCGAGAGCCGTGTCTAATTAACAGAGAACCACGACCAGTTTACACATGCGAGACAACACACAAAAATATACCAGCACAAGATTCGTTCGTTATTACTGAAGGCAAACGTAACTATCGTTGGAAGTAACGGTCATCGTAATGTAGTATAAGAATGGCGCATTACAAAAACATCGGCCGGTAAGTGAAGGCTCGTTAGTCGTCCGTGGCTCGCCGCTGTCGCACAGTTTTTATCGCTGCAATCGCGCGTGCAGCGGTCACTTCTAGTCTCGGAGCGAGCAACGGCGACCTCTAACTCGGAAACCAGATGAAACAAAAAGAAAGAAACGCAGGCACGGGCCGTGAGAACGCGTCTCCTTCGCCGCGGTTGGCCCGGACCTTCCATTTATCTTGCACAGTCGTGCGGGAATGGACCGGACAGCGATGTGCTTTTATTGCATCGCGCCCCTAAATATAGGCCTTCGGAGGCTAACCACAACGCTTTTAGCCCTAAAATGATTGGCCGCTCAACTGGTTTAATGGTATGGGAGAAGTAGATAAAAATGTTTATCACTTCGTCTTACCAGTCATTTGTTTGGATGCATATAAAATCAGTAAGTATTGTGCAAAATATGATCGAATGACAATATTTCGTTTTATTATAATGTTGCTAGAGTTATTACACTGTAGCGGCGTTTACAATATCACTCCGACATAACCGATTTATGCTTGAAAATGTAAGAACATATTTCAGATCTTATCTGCATGTATAGCTTAAACAAATCATCATCAGCGATAATAAGTACCACATTCAAATTGTTGCATTGAACTTCTGCCAAATCACAGTAATTTTCAGTGTTTGGGTTAGTATTACTATAATAAAATTATTTGTGTAATATTAATGACATAAGCTGTTATGAAACTAAAACGATATCGTTTTTAATTCAATTGAAATGTCAACATTTTATATTTAGTTAATTTGCAGTGAAACAGGTGGTATGTGACCGGTTGTCGACAGGCCGAGCTATTTGCGTAAACGCTTTGCAGATGACTCTTGTAGTTTCGTCTAAAAACTTGAACGACACTCGACATATGCAATAGACACCATATTGCTAAATGTTATCAACGGACGATGACCTGTGAACAGTGTGTAAGGAACTTATGGAACTTGAATTGTTGTAATGCTAGACATTATTACGATGCGTAAAAGGTTATTCGAATAATTAAAAAAAACTAACAAAAATAAAACCGACTTCAAATTGTCAATCTCCGAAGATCTTCATCAGATCTTCACCAAAATTAAATGGGACCACTTCGAAAGAATATTCTTTCAAACAAAAAATAATCATTAAAATCGGTTCACAATTAGCAAAGATATCGCGGAACAAACATACAAAAAAAAACATACAGTCGAATTGAGGACCTCCTCCTTTTAAGGAAGTCGGTTAAAAAGGAACTATTCAAGAGATGTAAAATAATAGAAAATAATGATAACGATCTTTTAATTGCATATTATTATGAAGTTAACCTTCAATAATAAATGAAAATACCGGTTGGTGATGTAGTAGGTACATACGTTACTGCTTCTTCTTTCTGAAAAGGACTTCTAAAACCAAAGATTTATTTCATCGATGTTATAGGTGTGGCTGCGTTACTCAATATAACCGTTTTGTTTTCCTTTTGTGGCCGACTTTAAAACGCCCCCTACATCCATTGTGAGGGTCGAAAACGATCGAGAGATGGTATCGACTTTATTTTAATACGAATTAAATTTTGTAACTACGATATCGAGTCAGTTTATTTTAAGATACCTCGGAACTAATTGCCTCGTCGGTTGAATGAAGAACAATGAGATAAACGCGAAATAAGCGCCTCGAACTTGGGCGAGGGTTTCAATGATGATTGTTTCGCATAATTCATATTGAACGCAAATTAAAACGCAAAAGGTATTCTTGGAGAATTTACAATGAGGGACCCTATGAAAGACTTATTCAAGTACCAGACAAAAAGAAAAAAGATTAAAAGGTGCACGAATAAAACACTTGGCGGATCAATCGATACAAACACGTAGTCCTGAGGAGCCCTCGCCGCACCCTCCTATTGCAAGTCACGGGTGTAAATTCAAGAAAGCTCCCCAATTTAAAACGAAATGTATAACAATAGCATCGCCCCGCTCTATGCCAATTTCCTCCCTCGACGAACGTTTTCACTACAAAGAAACTGAATAAAATTATCATCCATACATACTGCTTACTATTATTTAAAGCGGAAAGTTAGATTGAAGCGTTCCGAAACGAGAAATTTACACAGACGAGAATCATAAAAAGAGAAAAAAAAGGAAATTCAAAATAAACAGAAAGCTAAGAAGTGGCGCTCATACATCTCGCCGGAGCCGCAGTCTGCCACGCCTGGAATCTGTCCACTTAAATAGCTGCCTTATTCGACACCGATCACACCCAACGGATTAATTAAAAAACATTTGTCAAAATGGCCTCTCGAACGAGAATTTTCTACGAAGAGTTTAATCTATAGCCATATTAATTATACGTTGAAGTAATAAACCAGGCTAACTATGACAGTCAATTAAGTTTATACAATCGTTTAGATCGCTGGATGAGTTCATAAATATAAATTGATATTGTAATTGATTTCCGCAAAAGCTGGGTTGGATTTCGTGCTCATTAAATGTGAAGCTGCAGTAATCTGTGGCGATGAACCGAGTGTATGAGTTCGGTGCACATCGAAATGATACAGCGATTTAAATACGGTACATACGCTCGGATTCATTGAACTCGCAACTCTTATTAATAACTCTCATAGCGTGATGTTTGTTTTAGTCGTCTCGTGTGGCGGTTAGGTAATGTTGAAGTTGATTCATGAATGGGAGAGCTCGTGGCTCACGGCTCGCGGCTAGCGCAAGTACGCGCCCACTCGTGTATATTTAGCGAATATCATTTTCCTAGAAATATATCAGACGACGGAAGTGCCAACATTTACATTTTACGTTTAGTTTAACTAAAGCTAGTAGCACGGATCACGAAACCGAATGGATTAAAAAACTATGGTTTGTTTCCACACGTGTCTACGAGCTTTGCTACGAACTAACAAATAACGTGTGTAATTAAATATTCTTACAATTTTTACTAACATTTTAGGTAATATTCATATTTGAAGCTGTTATTAAAATGAGGCTTTCAGCATATTAATAGATTTAAGTATCTATTTTAAATTCATACCTGCTTATCTATAATCATAACTAGAGATAATCTTACGCGCTACCATCTTATGAGCTTACTGGACTGTGTAAACGCGCCCTAGGCAGAACTAGGCAGGTTTATCGCTGGAAATGAATGGAAGCGATATCGAATAAGCGGCCAATTACTGGTCGGCGGGTAGACTGCGAGGGCCCGTACGTAAATAATCGTGCTCACGCGCAGAAACCCGATAGTGATAAACAATTTTCCATTAGGCAAGCTGTACAGCGGGGGGCGGACTCACAGCCCGTACCTACAATTTCCATACCTAACGGAGAGCCGTATGCGATAGCCTTTTATTACGGAGTTTGTCGTTTGAAGACATTATTACGGTAATACCCGAGAAATGCAAATTAAGTACTGCAATAAATACCGAAAGAAATAGCCCGGGTTGGGCAAAAACGGTAAGACTTTACCTAACGGCCGTGATTTGGAACGGATGCGATGCATATAAAATAGAAACGTAATCGATTTTCAAGTCGTGTTCTTCTTTAATTCAAGTAAAAGCACAATGTCGGTTATAAAGTTTAATAAAACAGTTTTATCTTGCACATTGACATAAAAATGTAATACCTATCACCTTGTGCGACCCGATTCCTTGAGGCACGAAAGTCCTAAACTAAACGCTTGCTATTGTTCAGCGAAACGGAAAAACGGTTTCGCAGGAGGCGTCCCTCCGCGGGCGCTCGTATTTCACCCGGAGTTCAATATTATTTCGACAGTCGGCGGCACAAAGAGGCGGAAGGCCCGCGCCGGCGTCGCCGCGCGGTCGCCGCGGGCGCCTCTCGCCTATCGCTCCACAATATTGTCCTCCCGCCTGCTGCCTCGGGTTACACTGTAAATATTTTTCGGCGGTTGCCTGATTGAAAATTTTTATCGCATTCCACCCCCACCTCCTCTGATAATAGATTGTGCTCGCTTTTCGGCATACATTGATATGGGTACTCCTAATAGGAATAGGAACCCTCCGTTGGGCTGTGTTTACTACACATAGCCATGGTGTAATAACTCTCGAGGCCTATTGGGTGTTAATATGCGATTTGGGATATTTTATATTTACTATTTTTTTTTTGTTATAAAGCTATTTTTCCGGTAGTTCTCTGTTAGGCAAAGAATGAAAATGGAATCCAGGTGAACACATTCCTACCATCTAAAAATCTTTACGTACTTTAGGCAAGTGTAATTGTTCAACTTCGGTGTGTTTGTGACCTAAAGAGGAACTGGCGGCGGCAGCTTGGCTGCATGCTTTATCTACTTTAAATGTAGCAAGTAAAGTTATAAGTTTCTTTCATAATGCATTCATAGTGAGGACGCGATGTTGCCACGACTGTGCAGAGTCCTGCCTGAATACACCTTTTCATAATAACTTTCAAAATAATGGACGCGGAGCGCGCGCTGCGTTCTGTACCTACCCAGTTGAAAACTTTTGATGGTGCTACTTTCTATGTATGGTTTTATTCTAAGTGAGCTTGTCCAAATGAATGTTGAATGCTTAAAATGAAAGTCGTCAAAATAAATCTATGTATTTATTCCAGATTTAATGATGTGTAAAATTTGGGAAGAATCGTAGTTCAAAAACTGTGTATATAGTTGAATATCGGAACAAACACGCGCCGGGACAATGTCTCTCTAATTATATTTGTTTTGGGCGGCTGCGAGGCGTGCGAATCGTCGCTCGACGCCATTATTTATACAGAGGAAGATACAAATGAGGATCCATTACTGGATTTCCTCGATCTGAGCCTAATGAAAGACAAATAACTTCGAGTTCAAAGCAATCGATAAGGGCATTTGCTTTAATTTGAACTACGCGATTGCTGAGGGTGATCCGATATTGTTACTTAAATAGATACAAATGATCAGAAGTATATTTCAAGTTCCATTTTAAAAGGTTGATTATCGTCAAATACATAAAATATTATTCTCTTTTGAGATTCGGTAACAGCAATAAAAGTGGAGAACCAATATAAACTACACCACTTGTCACAGCGGTAGAGACAAAGCTATTGACAAAGTAACAGTAGGTAGCGAAACAGGGGTGTGCAAGATTTCGCCACTACAGATGGTAGTAGTAGAGTGCATTTGAATTAAATTTTCAACTTAAAAGTGAACGGTGTAGGAGCTGAAATGGGTTGCCATTTGCGTCACACACTTGGACACAAAAACCACTGAGATGAGTTAGGGGCGCGACTCATTTGTTGCACTACATTACCCATGTCCCAGCAAGCCAGCAGAACCCTAGTTTTGAATTAAACACGATTGACATTTTGTCTCATCTACATTTTTTTCCTATAACCGACCCCATGGTCCGTGAAATGTATTAAAAGACAATTCCATGTGTAATATTTTATCAATTAAGCACGGTCGGTTTCAATTTCAAAATAATGGCGTGTCATTTGAAACTACCCGCAATTTATTACTCGCTATAATTTTATACAAGAAAATGTCACAGTTGCATTTTAAATCGTGCAATTTGCTGAATTAGAAAATTAACATTCTTTATATTTTTGAATGGTAAAAATGCCATATCACGTTGATCGTGGCAGGTGAATTCAGTTAGTGAAGATTTGGTGGTATGAATATTTATTTGTTGTGCAAGTAAACTGGAACAGGAAGCTATTCCGCAGAACTTTAACGTCCATATTTCAGCAAGATGGCCGTAGCTTATAAATTATTACGTATAAAAGTGGTCGGTACGTCCGTCGTACCTACGGTTGACCA
The DNA here is from genome assembly GCA_910594945.2 of Amphipyra berbera. Lineage (NCBI taxonomy): Eukaryota > Metazoa > Arthropoda > Insecta > Lepidoptera > Noctuidae > Amphipyra > Amphipyra berbera. The sequence continues at coordinate 9,925,613 of OU343127.1, forward strand.
GGCCACGCCGAATGATAAGGGTCATTCGTTTGCTTGCACCAACCAATTGAATTGCAAAACAGTTTACTTGCGCGGTGAATATTTACACGTTTAATGGCTGTGACGTCCGCTAATGATGAATGCATAAGATTGGCATTTAGAAATTGTGAGAAGTCAAACTGGTTGTCTGGACTATAGCACTAGTGTTTAATTTAATTAATAAGCTTTTATTCTAATTATAGTTTCAATATTCTTGCGGACGAACACTGGCATCAATTAATTATTTTGTTCCTGATAATTCCTAATGCTCTCATTGTTGTTGATGTTTTTTTTTCTTTTATTTCTCGTGTAATCTTCAAAATAAGTAATAGCTTTGCATAATATAATATTAAATATTTGCACACCATATGTTATGGAAGAATGTAAAAGGACTAATATAGATTTAAGATCATACACTGTAAACCTACATTATACCAAATAAATGAATTTGAAATATTGAAAGGAATTTTATTTTGATAATACCTATAGGTATTACATAATTGATTAGTTAATGTCTATTCATGCAGGCACCTCTATGTAACATGATATTATGCAGGAAATAAAGACCCCTGAAGCTGTGGGTCGAGTTCTAAACATTTTAAATGAATTACAAGTCATTAAACATTTATGCAGTAGTGGACAGTTCTGAGATTTAAATACGTATTGAAATGGAATTTAGAGTAAGTTAATCAAACGTCTTCGGTTAATAAAAATGCTGGTCATTAAATAACCTCAAAAGATTACAGCGTTTAGTAGAAAAACCGATTTGCCGCTGCAATAATATATTCGAGTTTATAGACGTTAGTGTCGTGGGCCAAACGAAGAGCTATGAACTTTACAGAAGTGGCAAAAAGGTATGCAGTAAAAACGAGTTGGATCCTCAAACGGTTTTTGTTGCCATGTTATAATGCGATTACAACGTAAATGTTAAAGGGGAGAAATGCTGTTTACTAAGAGTTGGGGTACGTTTGATTGAAGTAATTTACGAGTATAATGCTTCGGTAGAGAATAATATACAATACTAGTTGCTTAAATATAGTTATTTTGTTTTTTTTTATTAGAAATACTAGTTTAATTCGTTGATATAGGTCGTATACCTATTTGGAATAAATAATCTACTTCTTCACCAAGTTAACCTGTCTATGAATTTGTATTATGTAAACCACCCATGTGTATACAAGTAAATGATAATAAATCAAACACTTTATGATTATTGAAAGTAAAATATTTTTAAACAGGGCGTCAGTCATATCTAGTAGATTTATCAATCTCTATCAAAGTTTAAATGACTCTGTATGGATTATTAATGGTTGTAAGATTTGAATTAAGTATGTACCGTTTCTACATGGTCGCTAGATAATTACGAGTTTTACATGTCAGGCGGGACCATCGCTGACCGAAGTTAGGCAACGTCTTCTTTATCATATTTTACGTAATTAGTCACGCTAATCTTTTAAGCTTTACGGAGATCACTAATTTAGTCCTTATCTTGTCTTATCGGAGATCTTAATTCTGATGTATCCGCGCATACGTTGTTTACCATTTAAAACAAACGTCACGGTGGCTCCGTTTATTTTATTTGTACAAGTTGAACTGTATCAGGATTCCTCGGGTCGTAATAATGTTTGATATACACCCAAGATCGTTGACCCCCAATCAAAAGGGATTAATGTGTTTCAAGTGTTCGGTGTGTTATTGGTGTCTCTAATTACGTTTATGGGTCGGTGAGAGTTATGGTAATGTTCGGCAGCCTTCGTAGATGGCCGGCCTCGGCGCTGTCGTGTCACTGATACTTACGACTCTGAATTTAGGGTCTGTAGGGCGAGCCATTCGTTAGTCACGCCCGATGACGTGTACCTTGGACAAGACCAAAACTGTTATTAGAAAGATTTCGTCGTCCACCTTTTTTAGGTGCTTGTCTTAAAAGGTTTTTTATACTTCGAAATTATATTGGACGGCGGTAATGTGTTTTATTTAATAGCGGACAAATAATGCTTTCACTGGAATGGGTCGGAGGTAAGTAAAAAGTAATTGAGGGTCCCGTTATCGGGGGGGACGGTGACTCGTCATATATAAAACAGAAAGGTCATTCTTTAGTAAAGTATCTTCCTTTAACTGCACATTGCGGCAAAATGCATGAATTTCCGGATACAAACAAAGGCACTCGGCACGCAAAGCATGCAATGCCGCGAAGCCCTAAAGGGTAAAAAAAGACGTTTCGTGGTAAAAAGTGAGTTAGGGTGCAGCTTTGTTTGTGTATGGCTCGAGTTAAGTGTTTAGATAAGTGCAGCTGAGAGCGGCCAGCACGTTTGTTATCTCTCGGGGAGCATAGGAGCTCAGACAAATGGAGCCACCCTGTGTGGTCCGTTATTTGGCCGGCTCTCACCAAATATGTGCTCTTGAATCAAAAGCTCGCCTCAGATATCACGAAACGTTGGGGAAACGTTACATAGTGAAAAGTTGTGGTTATCGGAAACACTAGAAGCCAGTACGAGTGGTATTGGTACGAAGAGCCAATAAAACAGACCATTTTTTTCCCCTTTTGTTTATTTTGTTATGAGTATTTTCATAACGCTATTAACCATTGCAATAAAGTTTTAGTACTCTATTAGGTTTATCTGGATAAGCTAAGATGAGCAGTTTAGTAGTGAGTTAGTAGGTTTATGTTAGCAGGTAACTATTTATTCAGGCAGAGATAGTAATGTACAACTTTTTAATTCATAATGAATCAGGTAATTGCATTTCTCAAGTGCCGCAATACTTTTTTGGCTTCAGGAGGGAGCTTTCAAAGTAAAGTAAGTAGGGCTCGAAACAAGGTGCATTGGTAGATATCATTAAAGATTGTGATACCATTTTAAAGGGTGCATAAGTAATCGAAGTTTGGTTACTAATCTCGGGGTTAAAATAAACCAATTTACAGTTATTTTTGTACTAGGTATATTCCTATACTTATTTTATAAGTATAGTAAAGAAATTTAGATTTATATTTAGGATTAATAAAAAAAAAAGACAAAACACCAGTGGATACGAAAGATTAACAGTCATTTTGTTGATTTTTTCTACGGGAACTAGCAAGATTTAATATTTTTAATATGATCATCATTATACATCATCTTAAATACATTTAGATCCTATCTTACAATATTGTTGCATTCGCCGTACCATTGCATTAATCTATTATAATGACAGAAAATCAAGTTTTCGAACGCGCGTGACATTATTATCTACTATGTAGTTATCTATCTAACGGTTAATATTGCTATTAATTAAGTTATAAATAAGCATTTACGGCAATAAGACACGGTTGTATAAGGTTTCGGAGTTCTTGTATACGTCTATGATATAATGCACTATACAGTTAGGTATGTAGCGCTAGGTGCTGTACATAACGACCAAGTTCTTTGTGATCGTGTGAGCTTTCTCTACAGTATTATATCTAACCAGCTGGTCGTCCCATAACGTTCATTTCACCCTATTGTGACACTATAAAGCAACATGTCCTTCTCAGTTATAAAATATTCAAATAAGGAGAGAAATAAATCCAGGCGAGGAAACGTCGACATTACATAGGTACATATTGCTGCGGGACCGCCAGCCACCTATTCATTACAGTTATTTATAGGAAGCAGTGTCAAAGCGAGGTTTGTATTTATTCGGACGGGACAGCAGTTTATTTATTTTTAAAACGGGTTAAAATACCCTATTCCGATAAGCGTCCGGTGACTGCCGGTGCAACCAAAATATCTGGCGACGCGCGACGGCGCTGATTCCACTGATACCCCGATGTCACTGTCACCCACCAATATGCGCTGTCTCCCGAGATGACGAAATATTGCTACGCTATTATTAGAACTTCATTATTCGATGCGTTCAATGAACTTCTCCAACACCAATTCTCAGAACTACCTGTTCACACTGAAACCAATATCGAAGTAGCTTATTATGATTCATAACGTATCTGACCGTAAATTCCAATCGACATAAAAATTAACTTTAGCCATAATTTCACCGGAAAACAATTTCCGAAGCTGGTATTTGTCGTAATATAAGAGATGAACTCAATCAATATTGAAAGGAGACAATAGACATCTCTTATTCAAAACGGAAACTATTACAGTCTCGCCATTGTGTTCGGTGCCTCACCTCGACGAGTGTATTATTCAAACGAAAAGTGGTTTGTTTACAAACGCTAGAGGTAATAAGTATAGGGGACAGTCGACGACAGAAGGAGATTATGTGTGTGTTGCTATGGAACGCAGTGGATGTCGATCGCCGTCAACATGAAAGATTTATGTCCAACTTTGTGACAGTGGTATCGTCGGCGACGATCCTGGATTATCCTTTGTTGGAGATGCAACGTCATACATTCGTGATAAGCTTTGTTGTGCTCCACTGACAAATTCTCGATATGGAACAGTTGGATTGAAGGACAATATTATGATTCCATTATTTCATCACGTTGTTTACACAGTGCAGGTGTTCCGTATCTATTCGTATTTTGAGTGTGTTTTAAATATAGAATAGGTATGGAGTGGATCATCCGTGAAACATATTAATCTACTGAAAATACAATTCGGTTTAATTCAGTGGCGGTTTATATCGATTCTAGTGCATAAAACTAACTTGTAATACGAGTCGTTTCACTATGACAAAGTTCGTTGTACTACTTGCATTATTAATTTATGCGTTCAAGTTCCATTACGTATCATTGCTCCTATAATTACGCATATTGCATACACTCATCTAGGGACGACCAGTAATTGGTCCGTTTGATCAGTCCAATTATGAGCGATTGAATCACAAAGATTCAGTTTAATGAAATGATTGTGTCGACATTATGCATTAAAGTTAAAGGAAGATAATTGAACTTCCTGCGTTGGCAGCGATTGGTCTGAGCTCGCCGCGCCGCGTATTCAGTGCCCCTTTCATAGTCGCCGAGGACATACGGTGGAGCTTGATGGGGCGTTTCCTCTAATTATACGAACTATTAATAAGATGCTGCACCAGTTACAATAAACAATCGATCACGAACATGCCTAATGGGCTTGAGAAAGCCAGAGGAATGCTTTTAGGGTGAAGGTCAAGGGTTAGATTTGTAAGCGCTTTAGATACAGATAATCACATAATATCCCGAGATTCTACAGTCAACTGAACAGTGAAACCTTTATAAATATGAAATGGAGCACCAAATTATTAGAATAAGATCCTTTTCGTAGTGCGTAGTAAATCATAAAGCTATGTTTACTCTGACACAATCTTAATCTCAATGTTTGTAATAACTGAGAGACTATTAGCAATCAACGGAACTGTAGCTTTGTTTGTCCTGTGTTGCTGCTACTGTATGTTATACAACATACAGTAGCTGTCTACCTATCTCATATACCATTGAATTGTGCATTCAGCTGTAGTTAGTCGCTTCAAGTTTCTTGGTTTTGGAGATGTTTAGTCAAACGAAGGAGCTGTAGCTTTATAAAACAATGATCTGAGAATATGCCACCCACGGATATGAAAGTCAGAAACTATATCAGTTCAACAGTTGGGTTATCCTGGACAGTACCCAGGATACAGTAATGTGAAGTTTATATTTTTCTAAGAATGTCGAGGACAAAGCATTTGATCCGCATTTCACCAAAGAATCAGCAACACAGATGAAGGGCCACTAGTCATGGATACTCGTAGAGAGAAACATTCCAGTATAGGGCTACCGCGCACACGTGACTTCTCACTGAGACATTTTCGTCACTCTTATCAAATCCGTGCGCGCATATTACGACATGATAACCGGAGGCACCTCCATACGTTTGATAAGTGTGACAAAAATGTACGGTGACAAAAGTCGCCCGTAAGTTTATTATTTTTTCTCCGCTAGATAGTACAGGATTTGGAACAAAACTCACACTTTGTACACAAAGATAAGATAATACGAAAGCAGCCAACAAACCGAACAGAATTAAACCAATGCACAAAGCGAATGTGAATTTGGTCGGTAGGAACGTTTGCGATCGTCTAAAGGCTATTAACTAAGTTGCAAGTTTGTGTTGGACTTTGATGGGTGAACTGTGTTTGCGTTGTCCGGGTCGTATGGAAATCATTTCTTGCTCGGCCGAACTTCCCGGCTCCATATATGCCCAAATATTTGCCGTCAGTTCCCAACTCCTCAGTTTGGCGATCGTGTCTCTGCAGACGTATGGCGCATTTGCTCATGTTTACATACCGACGTTAATTACTAAACTTTGACGCTTTTAAGTAATTTTATGACGGAATTTCGAAATAGTAAATATATTGTACTTACATTTATATCATATTATGTGAAGTGACGGTTAAATTTTGAGATAGGTTAGAAAACTCATTAATGAAAACAAACTAACGCACTATAATATGTACATTGGGTGAGTTTTTTCAGATAGGACTGCAAGGCCCAATCCGAATCTATTAGGACTAGAAGAAAATCGTTAAAGAAGTCGTGAGTTCTATTTAGAAGAAGAACAAACTGCTTTTTAGATTTTTGAAAAAAACAGCTGTTTTATTCGGGAATTGAAGACAACATTTTTGTAAAAAAAATACCAATTAATAAGGCTGCTGATAAGGATCCAATCATGTAAAAAAATGTTGGTATAAAAAAAATGAAATGAACAATAAAAAAAAAACACATAAGTACCAATTCATCTAGGCAGGGGTCGGCAACCTTTTGAGACGGAAGAGCCAAAAGTTGCAATTTACGAAATTTCAGTTTTTAAAGCGCCACAAAATAAAATCGTTTCAATATTATAGTATTTGCTTATACAGGGTGTCCTGTAATTAATGGATGACCTTGAAATGGCGTTTGGCAAAAAATAATTATTTTACTCAAAAATGCTTGTAATGTGGTCATTATTTTGACAACCTTCTTTGAGCAAAGTCGACGTTTCCGCGCTAATTGAATAGGCGCCAGCAAAGTTGTATGGAATTTCATTGCTGGTGAGTTTTAGCCACCAGCAATTTCCTTTGAAAATCCATTATTGTCGAGTTTTGTTTCCAAAATAGTCTGGTGCAAAAAGTTTTTATTCAGAATTTGGCTGTATAGGTACAGGCAGTACAATCATTAAAGACGAATTGTAAAGAAAAGCTTAAGCCCGGGTAAGAAACAAATCGTTACTATAAATAAATTCTTAGTATATTAAGCTGGTTTTATTTAAATTACTCGCATTGTTTGAGTAAAGCACTATACAAGCCTTGGTCCGCAATGACTGCGCTGCTGGCCACGCTATGATGGCCTCGAGCTTAGTTTAACTTCGCTCTTGGCCTTCAACCTTGGTCATCATTGGAGCTCTTGCTGGCCGCGCTATAAAGGCCTCGACCTTTGGTCTCGGCCTTTATTCCAGCTTGTACATCAAGAGCTGCAATACTGACCGCGCTGTGAAGGCCTGGAGCTTCAGTGCTGCCAGCAACGCAGTCATTACAGACCGTGGCAGTAATGTACTATTTGTGTATGGAACTGGAGAGCCGCAACTTTACATCCAAAGAGCCGCATGCGGCTCGCGAGTCGCAGGTTGCCGACCCCTGATCTAGGTATCTACATAATTAACGGCTCAAAATAGTCACCATTGTTTTGATGTATTGATTTATAAAAGCATGGTTAGCTCTAGGAAGTTGCAATGTCGTTGATTTAAAGTCGGCTAATTAAGTGTATGAAAAAATAATTCATTGATTTATCACAATATTCCTTTGCAGGATTTGATCCTTATCAGCAACCTTATCAATTGATCTAATAATACAAGTTGAGGTTTTTTTTACAAAGTCTTAACTTTGCTGGACAAAAGCTTTTTTAAAAAGGAGTTGTTCCAGAACGAAGGGGCTCCCGGCCAGGTCCTTGTACAGTGTATTAAAAAATAGCTTAATAAACATAAAAAGGTTTTCAATCATTCATTTTTGATAAAATGACTTAGTTTTTTGGTAATGAACAAGAATGTATACTAAGAATTGCAACACACAACATTTAATCCAACATGGCGGTAAGAAATATTTCGTTCAATAACCAATCAATGGCCGTCAACGACGTTACGTTACACGTTAGATTTAGATGTTGTGACATTGTTTGACGTTTCTGTGAAGAGGTTAGATTATACCATGATGAGACTATTTAGAGAAAAAAATATTAATCGATCAAGATACTATTGATATTATTTACGGTCATTACAGAGTACCTACATTCAGCCATTAGCCATTTTTTGTGACCATAAAATAACTAATCGGTGTAACGCCATATTGAAAATCAATGATAATATTGATAACAAATGATTTTTCTACCACGAAACTATACATTTAAACGAATTATTAGTATTTTTCCATGAATCTATTGATTTTTCTCGATTTTTTGAGGAACTGTACATGGACCTGGCCGGAAATGAAACATCTCCTTTGACCTGCAGTTTGTTTTCTTGTTAACGACTCCGTTGACGACTTTCTTCTATTCCTAATAGGTTCAGATTTGGCCGTGCAGTCCTATCTCCCTGTATAATGTCAGAGTTTCTGTTCATTCCAAGTTATCTCGAAGAATTTAACTTCAGGTTCAAAGGCTTTAAGATACAAGTTGATGAATATATATACAGAATAGATATATGTATAGAATAAAATAGAATGTTACACCAGTTATTTATTTTCATATAAACATACCTATTTAACAAACTCTACAAGTTACGAAATCTATGAGCACGATCAACTTCAATTATTATTGTGATACAAATTGATCGGATACGTAAGCATAAGCACTCAGCAACGATTTCAATATATTAGATATTTTTAGATTATTGATAGATCTACCTACACATTTTCCACAAGGTTACACATTTACCTTAAGTTATTCCTGTGACGACATATTTAGTTGCGCTTGCGTGGAAAAAGAGCAAGCAAGCGAAGCTGGGGGTTACCTTTGAATGTCGATTTCCTTGTCGAAGGGTGGCAACTGGCAATGGCGAAGCGCCTGAGCATGAAGGGCGTCTCGATGCTATCTACCCACCATTGTTGCGTGCACTTAACCGTCATATAGTTTGCCTCACTGTTCGGCCCTTGTTAACACATTGTAAAGGAAATTACATTCTTTACTCACCGTTAGTACGGCGTCAAATGATGCTTCCGTTATCTATCATCGCTCTAGCGTGTCAAATTGTTATCATTAAACAAGTCAATAATAATTTTCATTTCTGACCTGGTTACTTTAATGGTCAGACGGTGCCATTACTTATGAGTTATGACAGGTGAAACTATTTTAACGATATTAAAGTACGTTTATCAGCAATTATAGACAACCATTTAATACAAAAGTCGGTAACGAAATTAGATAACGGTGGAAGTGTGTGTTCGTTTTCATTACTGTCGGAACATTACGTATTGATACTGCGGTATTAATAGTTGGGATTTGCCCTCGAATCTGTTGAAATTAAGCTGCGGCGATTGGGGTGTCGCAGATGGCAGTAACTGCGCTATCTGCGCTGCCCGCCCGCCGCCCGACCGCGCGCCAAGTATAAAAATATGATTTATGGCAGCATATAGAACCGCACATCCGTTTGAGTCTTTCTAGTCCACCACCATTAGAGCACACTCGATATGCATATTGTTCAGTATCCCCTACTCGCGGAAAACTACTAAACTAAATTTTGCAATGGGAATTTCTTATTATGAGAACTCCGATCGGAAACCCCAAAGGACACCCCGAATAAGAGCCGCAGAATTAGTTTTGTGTAGTGCCTTACTTTAATAATGTTCTGTGGTCTTCGGAGGTTTGCGGGGTTCAGGGAGGCCCGTGTTTATGTAGTCGTGCGGTATATGAAATAAATGTTTTCTGGCTTCAGGCTCTTTATTATTACTTTGAACTGCGGCCATGAATACAGGGGCCCGCCCCTTGTAGAGCGGGGGTCGGGAAGGTAAACAAGTGCCGTCAACTGATTCAAATACTCAATTGAATTGTACCTACATTTTCCTTATTTCGTTTAGATTTCTTTTAATATTTCCTGTTGGATATGGCTTAACATCTAAAATTAAGTAATTGTCAAGACGCGGGAATTGTTTTGTCTTAAAAGGGACTTAATACAACATTTATCACAATGGTCATGTTTTTGAAATGATTAAGGACGGCATGCCCCGTGGTTTCAACGTCGGCTTTATCAAAGCTCAGTAATTTATGTGAGTTGTCATCAGCTTCACTAATGTGTTTTATCTTACTGTTGTTGAATATTTTAGTTTTTTGTTCAAATGTCTAAAGTTATGTTACTTATCTCGAAAGCTTAGAGAATTTTATCTTAGACTTAATGTACCTATCATCAGCAGATCGAGAATCAAGAGTTAATCGTACACAATATAGATAGAGCTTGTTACTCCTCGATCATGTTTATCCCATTTATTGTGACGAGTTTTGTAGATCTTTAGTTTAGATAGCTTTATTAAATAAGTAGCTTTTTAGGGTACGGTAAGAAGAGATTCATACAAAATTGACACTAATGTAAAGCTTTTGTGGTTAGACGCCTTAACCTACATCGATGTTAGTTGATGGATTGCTTGAATGAGAAGAAACTTACCTAGGGTCTACGAAGGGTTCGGCGTAGATGTTTCTGACTGGTTGTCTGCGGGGGAGGGGAGGGGGCACCGGACTGAACCCCTCCATCATCTCCTCCCGCTCGCTGTACTTCAGCGATTTCATAGTCATCCTGCTGTTGTTCCAAGTTCACTTCACTATTGTTTGATCTCCAAATCCAACATTTCACTGTAGCGTCTTAACACTTACATCGTTACACTGTCGCATATACGTTCATTTTAATGGAAACCAAAGAAAATCCACTGTTAAGTTCAAATGTTTATTTTCCACATTTCCAGGCACTCTTTTATTTTTATTTGTTGGTTTAAAAACTTTTTACTGAAAGGAGCAAATTACGATAAATGAGAAAGCTCGTCGCGTGCCCACGATCTCGCGATACTAGTACAGTGGTAGCCCTGCGGGTGTGCGCGGCCGACTGACGGCCGTTGCATCTCCCGTGTGCCTGTCGACCCGCCCCGACCCTCGCCTGCGCCGAGCTTACTTGAGCTTTTGTCATTTTTTGCGCCCGCGCCGAGGTGCCGCCGCGCCGTCAAGCTCGTCGAGTTATTAGACTCGCGCACAAAAAACCCGAAACATACGCAAGACGAGGGACGGCCATAGACCTGACGCACAGAACGTTAGCACACCCGTGTTCAACATGTCGGCATGCGGTTGAATTTCCCATTGTATCTTAAGAATATTGTGTAAAGTGTGAATACGATCTGTGTTGTAGAGCCGGGGGTGCCTTTTGTGAAGTGCCGCGATGCTATTCATATTTTTTGCAAATTTCATATTAGTAGATTTATCGATTTTTTATACGTTAAAAATAATAGTAACACATGGTTCTTTTTTATAGAGTCGACACGTGAGACTGCTAGTAGCATTTCAAAATTCATATTCGAGTAGAGAAGATTTCGTTCCGTTGGTAAGTTAAGTGGGAGAGGTATTAGGTCACGTAAAAAGAATGCAAGGTAATCGAAGTAGAGACGAGAAAGGAGAAAGTATCTAATCGATACGATTATCGAGTGGATGAGGGTCGGCTCGGACGGAGCACAGGGTTCGTCCGACTAAATTACGTATCGGGAATGATAAGATAAGCGTTAGGTCGTACCGATTGATCTTTTGTTTATACTTATTTATCTGTGAATTAGCTAAACCATTTCCTCAATTAGGTAAATTATATTATAACGACTGACTTCTGACGTTTACTATAAAAGTTAATAAGATGAGGAATAGTTGACGCCAACGCATGTTAGTGTTGTGAACAAAAACACATGAATCACCTGAACTATTACGTTAATGTTATAAGCCATAATAATAAACGGCTTCGTACTAACGAGCTGCAAGTAAACGCTCAATAGGAGCAGTGCATTGACGTTTGTTGCATACTGCATATGTATGCATGATCGTATTAGTTCAAAGACCTGTGCGGTTCCCTGCTGCGAGGCGGCTGGGCGGCTGGCTGATCTCAGCACTTTGCATTTCTAACAATTACCCTCACAAACATTGTTTGCGACAAATACGTCGGGCGTTTACCCTTTTTGTTCTCTAAAATGTTTGTTTTAAAACTCGTTACATACCCTCCGCACAAATTTTATTTACGATCGCCGAAATTGAATTACGCCCGTGTGATTTATTGAATGTTTTCTAATTTAGCGACGCGTTACCGTGTGACTAATAAAAAATTCGCGAAAAAAATGTGATTCCGTAAAAACGTACTGCCAATAGAAAGGGATGCGGTAAAATTATGTAAAAACCTGTCCTATGGGCCCGAATTATCCCACAAGGATAAGGAATAAGAATATAAAAGAGGCTTAGAGTTTTCCATACGGCTTTTGGAAGAAGCAACGAACGCAAGATTTACATACATACATGCGGGTAAACATGCTCGTTGCCGAAGTGTCTTCGAGTACCTTTATAATAAATTGATTTAAGCGCCTCCTGACAGATTTAAGTATGTTTTGACAAACATTAGGGAATTTAAAGCCCCAGTGACTAAACTTTGTTTTGTGTGACTGGGGCGAGCGGGGTCTATCGATGGGCCAGTGGATTTTCCTCGAGTTTTCAAATTGTGAACGTTTTCTACAATCAAGTCTTTCAATTTGATGGTTGAAGTAACCTATTAAACAGACGGTTTAATTAAATAATAATAAACAGTATCTATTGTACATTTGCGTGGATTACGTACAACATCGGTGGATGTTGCTTTGAGATTTTTGGAATATTGTTTGTGAAATAGTTAAATTGCACATATGGAAGCATTATTTGTTGTAGACAATTATTAAATTAATCTGCACTTGTTTTTTTTTTATTTAATATACCTAATCGTTGCCCCACACTAGGATTTCTCATGTATCGTAGGTGTGTTTATAGACACAAATATTCACATGCACAAACGCCCAGACCCGGAACAACTATTTGTAGGCCATACAAATATTTGATCCGTGCGGAAATCGAACCCACGACCCTTAGCGCAGAAGCCAATCGCTCAGCCACTGCACCATACGTGTCTTCGTGTTTGTAAACGTGTTTTTATGGTTTAGTTATTTCAATGTTATTTTAAATAGGAATTATTTAAAAATGGTGATCTGTAGTCTCTGGATATTATTTTAGAACATGATTTACCATGTAACGAGCATAGAAACTTTATACATATTTATGACAATGGGTCCGTAGGGATGGTTCAAAATTTTGAAGCTAAACACCCTTTGTTAATGTTAGCATTTTAATGAAAAAAATGTTACAATAGACATTGTTTCGAAAGTAAATCACAGCCAATGGATCCCGGAGTATACGAGCATGCTTGTGCAATAGCGGTTGTTGCATATAAGGCAAGTAGGAAGCGGGCCGCATCTCAGCCGAACGTTTTCCCATGCCATAGACTGACTGATGTATTTCTGACCGCCTGATGTATGGGGCTTGTTCTTGCACTTGAACTTGCGTCGCTCGCGCACGGTTTGATTCTAACATGCAGCAGCGCACCGTACATTACTCCCCACTAACTAAAGATAAGTAGTACATGCCACTTCAATTTGAACAGAAATAAACCTCACAATGGGCTCGTTATTGGTTCCGAACAACTCCGAAGCAGTAGTCATAACGTAAAAACAATGTTGCGTAACAACACTGCACCAATTACACAGCATTGTTTGTATTTCGAGTGCTCTATAGTCTATACTATAGCGCACTCTAACAGAACAGTTGTAGACTAATAAACACATTTTAGTCAGTGTATTTACACTAACATTAACAAGGCGCTCGTTCGTTTGAACCGTATTAATCTTCACTGGCTGGCCCAAATAAATTTCGGCATCCGTCAGTCGACTGCGCTACAAAAAGTTACTCAGCTATTTTAATTGGCGTAAAAGTTTGGAGTTACGACGCGGTAGGAACAAATGTCAATGGTAGTAGGAATACGTGTTTCAAGTTTTTATTCCAGAAATTCCGAGGATATTAAATTTCTACGTCTATTTTCATTAGTTTTTTTATGTAATATTTTTTTAGCATATCCGACTTGTCGTCTGCTTCAACTATTTTCAACGACAAAACACAACTCACGAGAATAATTATAATAAACGGAAAACTAATATCACAACTCGAGAGAGATTTAATTAAATCTCCGAGTTTTAGAGACCGTGCGAACAAACACGTGCGAGAGCGAAGAAATTTGGATTAATTATCGCTATCTGCCTGTGTATTTGTTCATTTTATTCTGTACGCTAGCAACCCTAGGCAGCACCCCTGTGTGCGTGCCGTGAGGTGAGACAGTGTGTGTATGTGGAGCACGTTTCATAAGATAAAAGACGATATTGATTCCGTGACGAGCCGAGAGCGGGCTGTGGGAAATGATTCCTGTCCGTTTAATAGATGCCCCGAGGATACGAGTACTTACTTTGACGTACATCGTTCAACCTTCAGAAGAACACTCATTAAAAATATTGTTTTAAGTGCGAGTACGATTGATACTCTGAACACTTCCAGTTATTCCAAGTTGTAAAATTTGAAACGGGTAAGTGTATTAAGTTTCCGAGTGTAATTAACGAGTTAAGGGTACCGCACTGAGCACTTTATTCCTAGTTTAGCGACGCGGTCTGGAGGCTGTCCCGGCCGCAGGACTCGGCCACATTCTCGTCGGGTAATTACGCACGCCCGTCTCGTTCCCAAGCCTCAGCTCTAACATTTTATGCCTCATTTCGTAGTGTATGATTTGCTGCACACGTTACTTGATGTAATTATCGTGGGAGCAATCCACGCTCGCGTGCGAAGCGAATCATTTACTGGATGTCGATGATAGCTGTTGTTTACATACATTGTCGATCAACCGTACCTATCCATTCAAGTTCTTAAGAAATGAATTTCTCTACCGAATTTATTATCATCCAATTAGGAGTCAGTAATGTGATTTCCGTATCGCAATAAATATCTGTTGTTGACATAAGAATAAGAATTGTTTATTTGATCCGTATCTATGTTCGTTTTATAATACTCTAGAATTTTAATGCAAATAACGAGAAGTAGATGCCAACAAGGCTTGAAATAGAGATCAAACGGTTTTTGATTTGGTAAACGATGATTACATCCGACATCAGTTGATTTAAGTTGGTCGTCGCGACGCGGACACGTGGGGCTGGCGTCGTCGCCGCGCGCCGGCCCAATGTCCCACTCAGCCGAGTGGACTCCGTCATTCAAAATAAACACTGTCTTCGCGAAACACGCCCGGAGATAAAAGCCACGACTCGTTACTTTTTACTCCGCTGCCCTGTTTTTTCCTCTTTTCCCCGCCTTTCCACGAGTTTTTAACGGTTAATTTGTCATTAGCCCTGCATCTGTCAGCACATAGAGTTTTGTCGCCTGCAGACATCGGGCAAACAAAGCGGTTAAAACAGAAAGTTTTTTAACACAGAATCCGACACCTGAATCGACTTTAACTCATAATAAAGAAAAGCGTATTTTAGCACTTTTGGCAGTTGAGTTCGCGACGGTAATTAATTTTACTAGTAAACTATTAAAACAAACTACGCTTCAAGTTCTTCAATAAATCAAAAAAGATAGTAGCTGAGATGAGCAGCGGCGTTCTGAAATATTGACTTTCAGATAATAAATAATGATGAAAAGAGAAAATCAATGTAAGAGGGCTTAATGGTGGCGCGGCATCGTTAATGATTATAATGGTTATGGAATTGTTTCTAGTGCGTAATGGCGGGAAGGTAGGGGCGGGCCCGGAAATTGTCCTCTTGTTGGCCATCGCCGCATTAGCCGAGGACATTAGGCCACCACACCACGTCGTGCGTGACGTATCATGTGACGTATGACATACACCAAGACGACATGTGTGAAAAGAACAATGATTTGACAGAATTGTTCTTTAAAAACTTGCCTCGCTAGCGTGTGAACGCGGGCGCAGCGCGCTATCGCAGTCATGTGTCATGGAAACTTAGTTGAACCATTAGCGTCCGACGAATCTTCCAGCAATTTAGTTTGAGCACATAATTGCGAGAACAAGTCGAACCTAATTGATGTCCGGGCTCGAGTTCAAGTTGCCGTTAATACCTACACCGCTGGTTCTTGCATATGGTTCCACATCGTTAATAGCAAGACTACACGACGTCTTAAGACGAACTTCTTTTTACTTTTGTCTTGCTATGATACCATTAAGTAAGGTATAATAGTTATGGTGCAATTACATTTATGGTGTTTAACTAAAAATAATTGCGTGTATTTGTAACGAGTGTTGCTCGGCTTTTATAGCGAGTCAAAGAGAGCAAAACATGAAAGTACGCTAAAATAAAATTTGATTGCAAACAGAGGCAAGGCTTACTGAGTGTTAATCCTTTTCTTTATTCGTTTTAAGTGCTACGTAAAGTGTGGAAATAACAAGTTTCTGTCTCAAACAGAACTTTTAGCTAGCTTTATAACTCGGAGACATAAAAATCCAACATAAGTTCTGTGAATTAATGAACGATATTTTAAGTTCTTCTGTGTGTTTTCTCTGTATTCCTTTACGACTGTTCTTTGTGGCCATCAATTAGGAGGTTAATTTTCAGCAAGGAACATCGGGCTGTGGGTACTCTACCTTACTTGAATAACTAGTGATTATTATTTTTTCAAAGTGACACCTACTATGATTTATATTCTTAGCGATGCAATAATGTAAAAATTGATGTCCTTTTAAAATTGCAGTGCATTTAAATTGATATATTGTAACTCCATTGCGATTATTGAGTAGATTCTATTGTGTAATACATCCAAATAGCTCTATATGAACTCTTTTTCTCTTTTAAATTATTGAGAAGAGGATAATGACAATTTCATGTTCAATTTACAAGTGTTTTTAGGTTTTAAGTTTTTTAGAATAAATAATATTATTGACTGAACTTATACAATGAAACAAATTAATCAGTTTTCAGTGACATTGAGTTTAAATATAATAATATACCGTATTCATTAATTATTACAATAAAGTAATTAATTCTTTTGTCAGTTCTTTTCTTCAATTTAAGCCTAATTTTATGTATCTTAAAATTTATGTTAATCCAATTTTTAATTTTAATTTAATTAAGAAATATACCTATTTGATGCTGTTATAAAGCGAGCTAAATTATTATTGTATCTTATAAAAGTTATTTTAAAATTTTATCTTTTATAGAAATTAATTTGACATTTAATAACATTTAAAGTTTTGTAAGTACTAAAACTGAAAACTGGTAACTTTTTCGTATCACGTTGTATGTCAAATGTTTATAATAACGTGACGACAAACTAATGATTGTAGCAATAATTAAATATGTTTATAAATAGTAGTAAAAGCTCCACATAAGAATTATTCTTCTTATATCTGTATATAGCGAAAGTAAATATCTTATGTTTACATAATCTTGTATCGAAAAAAATACAATAAATTACTTTATGAATTGCTTGTACATATTTGTTTTGGCAGTAAAGTTATTCTGCAAATGTGGCAGTTGGCAAGCGTACATGGTTTTGCCAATAATACCATTCGTAAGTATCTTTCAGAAAGGAATGGAACAACTATCTCAAACAGTCTATCAAGTATTCGTTCACATAGTAATAGATTTAATCTCACAATAAATATACGTTTTGAATAAAATTCCAGTTTCATTTCATGCATTACCACTACTGGAAATGGAGATACATATCAGCGCCTACTAATTTCTTTAATCTTATGATATTTATTATCAGCTATCTACGTAATTCAATCAACAAATCAGAGACAAAAACCATGTCAACAGATAGATATCGTACACATTTTTATTAATCCAAAAGTAAGTAGATGTATTTGAGGCAATCCATGAATAACTCACGCCCTGACGTTGAAAGGCACCCTTACGAACTCACATACACGACCGACTAAGTTCATCGTGAATCCAAGAATTTTACAACGATTAAGGCACATTTAGGAAAACAATAAACACCAAAAACAATAAAGAACAAATTAAAGTCGGACAGCGAACGAGTGGTCCGGTATATTGCGCCGCTTACGGAAATATTGCTGGGTATCACGCTACCGAGGGTCGGGTCTCGGGGACTCGGGCTACCTGCTGGTGCATGTGGCACGGAGGAGGCACGGGCCACAGAGAGATCGCGGGACGCCACGGGGCGGAGGTCAAGCGCGATGTTGTGATGTATGGCGTATCGGTCACTGACCGCGATCGAGTCGCATCGAGCTCGGAGCGCACCTCGCCGTTGTCGGAGGTGTTGTGGCGAGTGACCGCGCGGGAGACAACGAAACGCGCGCGTCACGGTCGCCCTCCGCAGGCGATTTGATGCCCTCCGCGCGACGCCGCTGCGCGCGCATCCATCGCCGACGGATAATGCCGCCCTATCCCATGTCGAGCTATCGAGTTATCCGCTACGGGTGGATATCGTGCTTAACCCTGTCAGTTTGTACGATAGATACGTGAAAGCTCGAGGTTACTCTATGAGACGCGTGTCTTGATCTTTTGTAGCCTGGAAGAAATAAAAACTCAAATTATGCTTTCAGCGTTTGTAAGAGTTGCCTTCAATGTCGAGGTCGAATATCGTTGATGTGCAAGTTCAGAAATGGTCATGAATAATTTGCATAACAAAAAATCTTAATCGACAATAGACATCCCTAAACAGATTATAATTGGAGCATGCGTGGTGCGAGGGTTGAGGGTAACAAGAGGACGATAGCGGGTGTACAGGGGTGCGCGGGGGGCGGTAGGGTGCGCGTGTCACCCGCGGCGGCGCGACGCTACGCCGACGT
Organism: Amphipyra berbera; assembly: GCA_910594945.2. Classification (NCBI taxonomy): domain Eukaryota; kingdom Metazoa; phylum Arthropoda; class Insecta; order Lepidoptera; family Noctuidae; genus Amphipyra; species Amphipyra berbera. The sequence goes on from OU343127.1 coordinate 9,944,425, forward strand.
GATCTTGACACCGCATATGCACGGCTTGTGACGTTCCATGATGGACAAATTGTGACCGTTGGAAACAAAATACCTAACGTTACACAAAAACACCAATAAATGAGAGGATCAACGTCTCGGATCCGAAATAAAAAAGCTTTTATTATCACAGAACAATCTGTAAACAGACATTGCCCTTGACGGTCGAAAACTTACATAACGGCTTTTCAAATTGGCTTTACAAATCCTCGAATCGTATCTCCGATATAAAGTCACCCTTCAATTTTGGGACCCTATCCAATGTTACATTATATTAAGTTAGTAAAAACAATCGATGGTCTACGCTGAGCGTAGCGACTAGCTACGTCATAGGCTGCTAGGAGGCTTTCGAGCTTTAGAGGAGAGATGAAGGCGTACCGAGTCTTAAGACGTGTGTACCAAAATCCTCGGCGCGTGACTTTAGTTCACGCTCTATCGGGTCTTAGGTATGCCATATCTGTCCAACAATCTAAAACAACGTAAAAACATGAATACCTTGTTACTTGGTGGTTAGTGTGCATCGCAGCGTAAGCTTCGTCGTGTATGATTACACAAACCAAAATTGGTAATTTTTGAATATAAATAAGTCACTTAGTTTACATTACTGCGTTAGTTGCACGTGTACTTCTTTTTAGTGGTCACGAGTAGTACAACCAAAATAAAAATATTCTGAAAAAAGGTTTATTTGTTTTTTGAGCAACAAGTACTTCTACTTTTTGGTCTGGTTTTTACAAATGCTACTAATGTGAGCACTTAACGTATGTTTATGGTATGGTTCATAGTTTCATACTTGCGAAGGCGTGCTCTGTAGCTTGCCTTACTCAGATTTTCAGTATTATTTTAAGTTATTTCAAGACTTTACACAATATAATTACCTATAAGCTGGCAATGCATAATGTATGTGCATAATATTATCTGAATATGTTAATCTTATGATTTGTTTAGTTTACTAGTACAGCAGTAATTTATAACTAGAGTCTAGAGCGAACTAGTAGTCTAGAGCGAAACATTACAAATTTATAATACTCCGATATCATACGGTTCGTGTTCATAGATGATAAATATAATATTACTTTGTATTCATATGGTAGCTACGTAGTTAGTGGAGGTAGTAAGGTTTCAAGCGGGCGCGCCCCCGCGACTCGCGGCGGATAAAGGGTTTTGTTTTCTTTATAAACAAGCGCGAAGGTGCTGCTAACGACCCCACGAACAAATACGAAATTCGATCTACCATTACGAATACAAATGGCTCCCCTACAACCCGCCACCGTGAAGGCATTGTCTTTGCTGCAATCTCGATCGGCGTTCACTCGTTATGCTCTACAATATCCTCTAACTATTGTTTATGTTTATTGATCTTGTAAAACTTAGTCTATGGACACCTGATTCTGATGTCGGTCACAAAATAAACACGTTTCAATAACACGAAGATTGATTTCTGTAAAAATTTCCGATGTCCTTATCGCTATATTGAATCCGTATTAAAAAGGAAATGAAGAGTAGGTATCGGTTCCACAAAAAAGTTGAAGTGCCGCTATCGCTTTGATCTCGAGCTGGTATTGCCTTCAATCTTTGCCGAAGACATTTAAATTCGACGTTCCTTAAGTACCTATCTAATACTGGAGTACCCCAGGTTTAGAAATTGGATTGTCTTAATCACGGAATATCGAACGACTTTTCTTTGATCTAATAACTCTAATTATCAGTTTTCAGATGCTGTGCGGTTAGTTAGTTTGTATAAGAAGCTGGTAATAATCCAACTTAGTCGTGCTCCTTGTGAATGAGTTCTTCTGGAGAAATAATAACACCATACTTATTTCGACCGCCAAGTCAAGCAACTTTGCTGTGTTCTAGTTCGAAGGGAATTTATATTACAGGCACATGAGACTTTCCAACTTTGTCTCTAAGATTAGCAAAGCATTAGCAATCCCCGTGGTATTATAGGTGAATTCAGGCGGCGGAAACAGCTTTCTATTAGGTGGACCGTTAGCTTGTTTGTCACCCTATGTATATACTTAATCTTACCTTTTTATTATACACTTAATCATGACCTAGGTCATTTCAAAACGATTTAGATAGGTAGTTGATAAACTGTTGACCTTGTTAGCCAACAAGAGCAAGTAGACAGCGAAAAAAATCCAGAACCCACCCAACGTGCACATGAATTTATAAAAATAAACTTCTGAAACTTTATGCAACAAACAGCTCATAGAAAATGTTAGTCTATTGTCTCTGTCTCTTTTGCAAGGGCCTCGCTGCAAGTAGTCTGTAGTTTACCGTGACATTACAGCGAAACCCGCTGCAATCACACGATCCTACGCAAGTACGTCGCAAATGCTTGAGGTATAATAGTTTTATGTAATGGCTTGTGCCACGAAGCAAATAAAAAAGATGTCTGACAAAAAGTAGCAGAGGAACGTAAATCGAAGCATTTCTATTGAGGACCATGACGTCGCATAAATGTCGTCCACGAATGTTGTTTGTCACCGCACGGCGCACGGACGGGCGACGGGCGTGGACCCCAGATCGCGCGATAATGCCACGCCGCGGATGGACGACAACCTACTTATATTGAAATAATGTTGAAAAATAGCTTATTCACAACTTTGTTTCACCATTAGTATGATTGGGGATTGAAATAATCCGCTTACATAATCGTGTATGCCTTTCTCGCCTCTCCATTTCATGGAACTGACAGGGAGTAAGCCGTGTATGTGCCGACTGAAGTCACGTTTGTTGTTATTGGCACACGTGAGTTCTATATCGAGCTTAAAGATTGCGATTGTAGCCTAGAGATAGATAATAGCCTATCAGACTCTAGCAATCTAGATCTTCTAGCAATCTAAAGAGAAACTAGCCATATAAGTTCCTACTGATATGGCTACTAATAACTCGTAGTTTGTTGAAATATCTGTGATTTTTTTATTCTGCAGCAAATTAACTCAAACAATTTCAGGCTAATTGAGATGAACATGCTACAGCACGAGTAAGAAGACTTAACGTAAGGTTAATCAGAACAAAGTACTATTCCCTATCCAGCCGAGAGCTAGAGCATTTAAAGTAACAAAGTAATTACCAACTGAAACTAGGTCTCGCGTCACTTCATTGTATAGAAGCTGGATGTGCGTGATCTTAATTCGTAACGTTTAAAACGGTTTTTGAGTTCGAGCAGAATATTTTGCTACATTTGCTACATTGTTGAACTGAATCGTGGTTCAGGCAGGGCTTTATACAGGATGTTTTAGTGATTTAAAATGGTTTGTTTCTCAAGGTGTGCCCTCCATTAGTCGTTGTAGAGCGGTTTATTGAATTACGACACGTTCGTAAGGCCGTCACGGCGCAACGTGCTCTCGCGTGTCATATCGGGTTACAATCACATGTAGAGCCATAATCTGGTAGTCTTACAAGCAACGAGAATGCGACCGATCGTCAGATTAGACACGGAAACACAAACAAGGAGTTCATTTAATGAAGTTAAAAAGTAGGTACATTTTTGTTTCTTATTAAATAATATTGTGAAGATTTTTAACAAAAAAGATATGCAATTTTAAATTTTTGTTAAATAAAGCACACGGTTGTAGGGGAATTAAACGTAATACATACAATGAAAAGCCGCTTATCGTTGTATATTCAGTGGCTATTGAATTTCAAAAGTATTACGTAATGAAACGGCACAGTAAACTCGCATTACAATAGAAGTTAAAATATCGAACAAACAAGAAAAAATGTTTGAACTTTTGAATGAAAACTTTTGAAATGATTGCATGGTGTTTTGTTAATTTGATATACTTACGAAAAATATGCATTTTATTTTAATTTTTCTTTAAAAGCTTCTGTTATGATATATATTTGAAAACACTGTAATAAATCACAGTGCTCCCTAATTTTAGATTTTGCTTACCGTGTTAAATCTGTTTACAATACGACAAGTTGTCCCATCTTTGTAAAGTAAACGTAGTAAATCCTTCAGCGCTTTTAAATTCATAGACAGAATAAATGCTCGTGTATCAAGTTCATATCTCCTAGACTATAACTTACAATTTTAAACCTGGCACAAAATAAAAACAACGGTCTATCATTTTTTGTGTGAAAAAATAGTTCTCGAGTTTATTGAAATGAATTTCTGAACACCTTTATAATAAAACAGCGTTATTGAATTTTGCCTTTTAGTTGCTATGATTATATTTTTCGCTACCGTAAATTGGGGATATTTGAGATTCATGGGGTTAATTGGAACGAACAAGGTACAGGAGATTTTTCGATATATATTTTAACTATGAATAATTTCAATTTTAATATTTATTTTTATAATAATAAATATATAATTTCATTGAAATCGTAAATACTTATAAGCAGTGCGTTCCGTAACTGAATTCCAATTAACCTCGCGGTTCCTAAATAGCCCCATTTTACCGGTACTAATATTAAATTGTTTGATAATGTTTTGTTGTCTGTGATATTATATTATTACTAGCTGTGTCCTCACGGCTCCGCCGATAGCCTATGTTACTCAGTGATAATGAAGATTTTAAGTTTATTCGTTACATACAAACATCCAAAAATACAAATCTTTATAATATTAGTATAGATTTACGTGTTATGTTAAATAAACATCTAATGATTTGTTAATTTTACTGTTATGATTATAATTTTCAGAGGGTTAGGCAGTGGTAGTGGTACACCTACCACTTGCTGCTGAAAAAGGATTCATACACCTCGGTCGCTCAGGAAATTAAGGTGTTTTTTAAACGGCTTGGCATCCTTTCAGTAAAACGGTTCCTAACTATCGGCTTAACATGGCTAGAATTATGAAGATTTTATTCCTGTTATTATTTTTAAATATTTTTATGATGAAATGCTAAAATCTAAATCATTTTTCTTATTATTCCCAGATCGGCAAGGAAGCTTAACACATTTATTAATTGTAATTATTATAGCTATCCTTGTTGCACGATAGGCTAAATATTGCAATAGTAATTTCTTAGCCGCACAGCAGGCCAGATGTTGTTGTCATAACGTCACGTAAAGTCACGTTGTGGCATCAGCTACACGCAACCGCGACGCGGCGACGTTCAAGTGGCGCACGACGACGAAGCAACAAGTCTCTATTATATTATATTGTTTATGCCGAATTATATTCATAATTTTTGGTCTCGGGGACGGCCGAGCTCAAATTATGCTCGGCGCGGATCAAGACAAAATGAACGAACGTTGGCGTTACAATTTATGAGCCAACGGACTATTGTGCCGACACTGATTACTCTTTATGGAGATTTGACGTCCTAACACGCCGCGCCCTACATGCTCCGTTTACGTACACCAACGGGTTGTATGGACGTAAAACTTTTATGCCTCCACCGCGTTTTACAGCGGGCCTTTTATTATTTAGTGAAAGGAACGACGGTGATGTCATAAATCTCCGCTCCTGCGTGAACTTTCGCCTCTTATCTCGGCAAAGAAATTATGGAACTTTCTGGCTTCTCCTAGACAAAGTGTTTGGCTTTCGGGATCTTGGGTCACTAAAAGCTTTTCACAAATTAATGAGGAATTTGTGCAGAAACGATAGAAAGAAAGAAATATATTTCATTAGCGATAATATCTTATTGAAATTAAGTGGGAGATAAACGTCTCAATGTCAGCGAAAGCATTTAGCGAGGACGACCCGACGTTTTAAATGACTGCAATCATGGAAACGTGGGCATTAAATATGGTCGCTTGTACATAATAAGTCATGTATCTGTATCGCTGTGATTCATTAATCTTGTAGCGACTAGGTTCTGTGTGGGCTTAGACAAGCTCTATAATAAATGTAATTAAATTACATTAAACGTCGTCGGTCGTTGCGGACGAGCCTCTCTAAATCATATCGAACCCGTAAATGAATACTAGAGAATGACAGACAGACCGGTCATTACGTAAGGGTCAAATGTTTTTGTTTACAGCTTTGTGTGTCCGTTTGTTTGTTGTCTATTTTATTGTAATTTATTTGCGCATAACATTGTGATCTGTATCGTTTCTGCACCTTCGATTTGAGAATATAAATAAAATTATTCAAGCCTCGACTTATGCATGGATGATATAAGATTTATAGCTGTGACAAATGATGGCAGTGATATCTTTTTTCCTTGTTTTGTTGCAAAATCGATGCAGATATGTATTGTGTATTTTTAGGTAGACGTTCACGAGCTTGCTTGTGTTCGTAGGATTAGCTTACAGCATGTTATGTAAAGTAGATCGCTGAGGATATAACCATAGTAACAGCAGGTAGCAGCAGCATGAAGCAACACGTTTGTGTAGGATTTTTAATGAAGTTCTTATGGTTGTAAGCGAGATTGGGTCTAATAAATTTAATAGGATACATCAGCTCTAAAAATAATCTAAGAGAATTTTACGATGTTCATATTAAGCATGATCGACATATCATACGATAAATAATAGAAGTATAACGGCTCGGGTGATGCCCCAATAATGCGCCGCCAACGTTGCCGGTGGAAAATACAATTAAACATAAAATTAACGAAGCCGACTCGTAAATACTCTCACTTTATTATCTATAAAAGTCACTAATTAATTAATTGAATAATGATAAAGTGCTTTCTTGTGTGATGCGGAGCACCGCAGCGGTCCTCTATCGAAAAGCAATATTGCGGCGTAACTTGGTTGTCGTCACGTTTACCTTGTTAATGCTCTTATCTGTGATGTGGGTCATATAAATACATACTCACCGTAAAATACAATTAAGTAATTAACGCATCAATTATACATTGATAAACGACTCTGTATCATCAATTTGTTCATATCTAAAAGGTTTTATTTTCACAAGCTCTGGCGTTGTTAACAGCTTAGCAAAGCGTCGCTTATTATTTAGCGGTGTTAGAAGCTTTGTAACGTAGTAAATCTTCGCTCCTGGCTGTGACGGCAGTTAATGCAGTCTACCTAGGCTTCAAGAGATAAGCTAACAAGCCTCTTTAGCTAAACAAGAGGTGGCCAAACAATAAAGGCGAGTTAAGCGTCGTGAAATATGGCAGAAACGAGGTGCGATAACTCAGCATGCTCGCTGGGCTCGCTGGGCTCGCTTCTTTTCCCCTAATTAGCCATTCAATTCCCGTAATCTTGTTTACTCGTCGGGCGGCTCGCGCTGCCCAGGTGCGATAATGGCCGAGCTATTTGCATGCCGCCATATTGTTTCCCCATGTTCGGCTCGCAGCCTCCGATCCCGTCCGATGCGACCCCCCGTTGTTTTGGCCGGGCTTATTGGATCCGCTTGCGATTACTTTGTATTGATCCCGCCGTCCATTATCTACATTCGTTTATTTTCGTATCACAGTAATGATACCGACTGATGTCCGCAAATCCAATGAATCCACCCCTTATGTTATTGTACAAGTACAAGTAATTAATTTGTAGTTGATATTGACTGTATTGGTATTATATGTTGTTGTTTGGGGCTCACCTCATAAATATTATTTTGGTATTACGTATACGTATATTAAACTAATATAAAGTTCACGTGCACGTGCACGCCGCGCGAATATAACTTTAGTGAACTACAACTTGAGTGTAACTTGTGTAATCTGACTTCCCTAAATGACCTTTTACGACTGTTAGTTGCTTAATTAAATTATCACGATGTATTATTCCATTACAATAATTAACGAAGTTAATAATGTTGCTCTAAGACAGAGGCGTCGGGAATCAGTAATATAGTAATTGATATTTTTGAAGCAGAGGCGGTCGGTCCCCGGCGGCAACTTTAATATAAAGCTCGATCGAAAGCTAATCGTAATCTCGAACAGTAAATTGAAGGCGATCCGTGCAACGAGGCGATGCCGGCACATCTTCTATAAATACATTACTGAACACGCTTTATTACTCCGCCATCTTCATCCAATCCTATTAAGTGTCTGTTCGCGAACAGCTTTCCTCGGAAGGCGTTCAGTTTTAGGATGGCCATTTTTTAAAATAGTATTAGGGTTCAATAATGGCTTTAACACGGGGCGCCCCTGAACGTCTATATTATATCTCGGTGTGAATTTGGCGAGCTCAGTCGATATGCTAAACTGAGGAGGTGGCGTGGTCCGCTGACGCCGCGTCTGCCCGCACCGCGCCGCGCCGATGAGATGCGATCATTTAACGACAACGCTTCGGGAAGATTTCCCTTCGAGCGGCGATATTGGCGATATTACGTCCTCTTCCCGTGGACCACGTTTTATAATTTAGACGCCCGTTGCCTCGGGCTGCATAACATTAAAGGTATTTTATGAAAATGTTATTTTGCATGTTAAACATTTGAAAGGATTTTCGTCCGTAATAACTTGGTATTGTTATTAAATTCCTGGGAAAGTTTACGGAGTGATTTTATAATTTAAATGTGTGCGTAGATTCAACACTGATCGAATGTTACTCTCCCAGGGTGTTATTTAGGAGCAGGGGGGTGGGGGTATGATTCATAGAATAGAATAACTTCAAAATCGGGTCGAATTATATCCACGGCGGGTATTAAGTTAATTACCATGCTTTATCTGCTCATATCGTTGGACCTGTATAATTAGGGGTGTCAACACAATGCTTCCAAGCGAGTACAATATGTCTGCACAAACCACATGTCAATTTAATTTGACCCCCGATCCAAGATGGCGGCCTACCCTCGCGGCGCGGCGTCTGCTCGACCGAATGCCTGTGGTTTACGCTTGTTTACTAATTGACGTGTTTTAGAGAAACACTGCATGGTTTCTGTTAGCATACCGACGAATACATTTGAATATGTATGTAGTAAAGTTGGCGTTTTAATTTAGACGTTTAACTAAGAAGCTATACATATTTAGTATAGCCGCAATAAGTTCTGCCCTCTGTGAAGCGCTATGAGTGAATGTTCTTGATTAAAATACTGGATTGTACTGGCGTTATACAGGGAATATTATTATTCTAAATTTTCAGGCAACTGTCTTGTTGGTCTAGTGGCGGCAAGCGCGACTGCTGATCGTGTGGTCCTGGGTAAGATCCCTAGGTCGGGCAAAGTGTTATTGGGTTTTTCCGTGTGGAATTCCTCAGTAGCAGCCCGGAGTTTGGATTTGTGCATGGGATGTGTACATGGGACTTAAACTTAATGACGAAACGAGGGTGTTTATAATTCATCTCTGCCCAACCCTTCGAGGAATACAGGCGTGATGTTATGTTATGTTTTCAGGCAACAATAAAACTTTCTTATTTCTAGTATTTGTTTATAGCCGGTGTTTTGATTTTCTATACCTACGTTACAAAATAAAGTCACTGTTAATTCTGTTTTATGGCCACTGAGGGTCGGGTATGCTCGCATGTCAATGTAATATTTTAACTAGTCTCATTATAAATATTCACTGTCCCCTTACTTTGTTTATTTTACGATCCATTTAATGAGACATCCAGATTACAAACTTAAACTAAATCACATTGTAGAAACGGCCAGATTCACTGTATATTTCATGGATTCAAATAATCAAATAACCATTAACTATAATAATAGTCACCTAAATCAGTACCCTTAGTTTATAGGCAAAGGTAAGAGTTGTAAATATTTTATAAAGGACGCAGACACTTGCATTATTTATGGAGAGCGAGGTAAAGACGGGCGTACACAGTGTACGCGGTGGCGAGTGATCGAGTGAGCGATTACGATGACCAACTGGAATATTAAATTTAAACGATTATTGTTGGCCTTAAGACTAAATCGATAGCTAAAAATACTACAGTTAAAAAAAATTGCTTGTTTCCATAATATTGTCGTGGCTTAGACATTCAAAATATACAGACCTATATGTGAGTTAATGATTCTGACTTTAGAATAAAAATGTATAGAGTTTCAGTTGTAACTTATTCCGTGTAAATTCGTAAGTAATATACTTTCCATCCTATCGTTTAGTTTTATACAGAAGTGATCAGTTCCTTTATAATGGAAAGAGACGCGAGAGATAAAACTAGGCAAATCTGCAGGGTGAGAAAAAATTTACGGCTTGTTTGTATGAAACACCGAATGTTGAGACAATACTGAATGTTTATTATAATGAATACACGATTAATATGGAATACAATATGTAAATAAAGGAAGGTACACACTACAACGAGGTCTAGATGATCAGTTTTGACAATAACCTGTCATGCAACAGTATCGATCAAAAAATCGATGGTCAAGATCATTTGGCAAAATCGATAAAAAATCCAGCATAATATGTCAAGCTCCTTTATCTGTATGAGAAGCCCTAATTTAGGGGCACATATTGAACCTTGACGAACGACGAATTACAGATCCAACTTTCGTTCACTAATGTGAAAAGGCTTGATATCCTTGTACACTTTAAGGGACTTGTAGATAAATGTGTATCATGATTAAGAAAACGTTTGACTGGAAACCGCCTTAGAAACACGATCATTTTATGCCAAATCGTCTTATAAAAGTTTCTCCTTTCTTTTATCATATTTGAAAACACAGCTAGAATTATCAGTCAAACAAACGTTTCACTAATTTTTAAAATTAATACATGCACTTTTTTATTCAGAATAATGCAATTATCAGCTAGGCTACAATTATTCGATAATAGCGATCCGTCCCGGCATCGCACGGGTGCAATGTAGATACTAATGTGGGGCATATAAACCTTCCTCTTGAATCACTCTATCTATTAAAGAAACCGCATCAAAATCCGTTGCGTAATTTTAAAGATCTAAGCATACATAGGGACAGACAGCGGGAGCGACTTTGTTTTATACTATGTAAAGATGATCAAAATTGACTACGTACACGTAATAAATTTCTATTCATTTTGTTATTATTTGCATTTTAAACTTCACTTTTATTATTACATTCATAATCTCTTTAATACTTCGTGGGCGCATAAGATGGAACTCAAATACGAAGACTTTGATGTCATAACTGAAAATAACTTAATCCCGATACTAAATTTCTTCTTCGGGCCGTATTGCTACTTTATTACGGTATAAGTATGTCGCCACACCGCTGGTTATGACTATTTAACTACTATTTAAATCATATTCCAAGAAAAGCTTTTTCGACGAAGTGATGAAAGCCTGTACAATTTGATACCGCTAGAATATTCGGTAGCACAATATTTCGCGCGTGCAATACAATGGCGTCTATTTTTAAATTGGGAGCGCGGGAGCCCGTCAATAGACGCGAATGACATTAAATTGGTTAAATTGCTTTGCCGAGCTTGGTTCTGCAACTCCTTTGGGAGGTGTCCGTTCGTCCGTCGCGACGCTCGATGCTACACAGCTCTCAATCGATTCACAGCTCATCTATTTTTCTCGATACATGTTTCCGTTTTGTATTATCAACATTGTGAACTATTTCGAACCGGATCCGTTTAGAACAATTTACAACTTTACTTTGCTCTTAACGACACAACTCTTATTTATGTTCTCTTCTTTCTTTTTGGAGTCAACGTGATTAAGTGAGAACGCTTTTGTGTTAAAATGAAGTCCGCTATTCAAGCATTTGCTAAACTTGATTACGTTACACCTGCAGTGTGCTGTCCGTCTGATAAAACAACGCGGTGAGCTCGTGCCGCTTCGCTAATTCAGTGTAGAATGTAGTGGTGTGGTGTGTCTATCAGGCTGACAGATACAAACAGGGCCAAAACCAATCAATCAGCCCGCCGGAGCGTCGCGCGATAATTGAACTCTTCCCTCGAAGTACTGCGATTCAATAGATAATTACAATCGCAAACCAAAAATTACACGCGGCATTTAACCGTAGGACCCTATTACGTTTCACAAAGCTGGGTCGGTCGCATTCGATCGGCGATCTTTGCCGGATAGAGGATTAACTCGCAACGGCGCACAATGAGGGCCTCGAGAGGAGACGAGTAGGGAGGGGATGTATTAATAATGGTCTCCGTAGTGAATGGAGCACTTACACGGTCCGGCGGGAGCTGAATGTGTGACTATCGCGTTAGAGCAAATCGAATCGGTCAGGTTGGCCGCTCGCACGCGCCGAATTCGCCGTTTAACCGGAAACTCGGCACAGGAAGAAACATGTTACAGGGTAGAAATCACGAATCGTCACGTCAATATGTTGTTGGTGTACTTTTGAGCCTATTCCGTCAAGTGAGAGTGGTCTATAGCCCTCATATTCTATTTCTAAGACGATAGAAGTTCTTGAGAATATAATATTTCTGTAACCAAGTTAACATCATCATTAAGATCAATAATATAAAACAATTATATAAATGATCAGACGGTGCTCTAGCCGTACATACGTCTATAAACATTATTTCTGTAATAATTGTGTTCCGGAAATAATGTATGACAGACGGGTGGTAATATGCAAATGCTCACAAATTGCTTTTGACAATGATACTTAATTGGACTAGGTGTGCTCATGGGTCCGCCACCCATGGTCCTATATACATATTTTAATATTTAACTGTGTCCATAATAACTGATCACTAGACTGACTAATCTGATAATGTAAATTCTGTAGAAAAATAGGATAGAATTTGTTTTCGTGGGTCCCGGAAGTATTAGAAGTGCTTCAGCTTCAAAACAATAATAAAAGATGACAGTATTTTTATAATATTTAAAAAATATTATCTGTTATACCGTATTGCAAGATTAATTCTGTATTCAGGAAAATAAGCGTAGTCGCACAATATTTAATATTTATTCATAAGATATAACTTAGCAGCTTCTTGGGATCTATTAGGAAAAAATACAGGCAATTTTCCGATGCAAATCCATCAATGGGAGACAATGGAAAAAGTTTAACGCAACTTGTGCAGTGATGATGAGGGCACTGAACTTAAAGGAAACTACTATATTGTTAAACTTCATATTTTAATATAGGTATTACACTTTTTTGTTTATTTATAATCTTTGCGGTTTGCCTTAGCGTGGTGAATATACCTATATAAACCATGAGTAACTAAGTTTTTATTTTACTTAAAAATAACCTCATATTCACGCAAAATAAGTGCATTGACGTGGAGTTGCGGAAACCTGCCAGTTTAAACTAAACTAAACTAATCTCCATATTCAAGTATTAGTTGAAGATTTTAATATTTAGACATTTTTTCAATAAGCTCCATAATATTAAAAATTCAATTGAAGTTTAGATAAAAAAAAGTTTTCTGAATACTTATAATCAAAAAGCGTAGATATAAGTTTATTTTTTACGTAGGTAACTACGTGTACAGATGAAACTTATTTAATCCTAAGTTTTTAAATTTACTCAAATTTAATTAATGAATATATGAAACTTAAGTTTTTCGGTACACTTATAATAATGATGAATTTATGTAATAAACCTAAGTGGTATTCATTTTTTTTTATTTGATTATTGATTATATTTGATTCAAATATCTAATTTGCCTCTGGATCTAAGTAATTTAAAATTGCAAATATATGCTCTAAGTACTTATAGACTGATATGATAGAAATTATTATAAGGAATTCAGAACTTACAAGAAGAAGATTTTTTTCTATTGGACATCGATAAAACATGGTCTTAAAGAAGTACTTAACATAAAAAAATACAAACTAATAAATAAAAAGTAATACCTACATTAATACTGCTGGGTGATTCTTCGAAATTTTTTAACATTATTTTAACAAATCATTCTTCTCCCGGGTTGTTAACGCTATAGTATTGTCAGATTGTTTTTATTATTGTCTTATTGCTTGACGGCAGCGGTATAGTTTGAGTTTTCATTATCATAATTATAGTATTAAACATCTGCATTCTTAACTTTGGGATGATGCTAATGACGTTCTCAATTTTTGTTAATATTTTTCGAAGAATACCCCTGCTATCTATTTAAATCTACCGAAATATTCCGGCTTTACAAACAACGATTTCCTTATGCTATAAGACAGCTCAGACAGTCTTGCAGCGTTGGTGTTCAATGAGGTACCTACACAAAGACCAAGAATGTTTTTGTCTTTTCTGATCCTCAGGAAACGCTGTTTATAAGAGCTTATTCTGAAAAGATGACTGTTGAGTAGTGAAATCAATATACCTAGCTAATATATACATCAGTGACTTATGTTTATGTTACACTCGTGTTTTACAAATACAGACTCTATTACATACTCTTACAGTGCTTTTCCAAGAAACTGTAATGAATGTCATTATACGTTTACCTATTTCGAGACTTTGTTTGTATAAATGTAAATGTGACGTAGAAAAGTTCCATTGAAAGTCGATTTTCGAAGTTGTTCGTCGGTGGACGCGGCGAGCATCGCGAGTAGAGGAGGAGCGTCCTTTGCATACAACACAATGTCGTTCATGGTACAGAAGTCTGGATGCTACCTATATGATCTAAGCTAATGTTATGTTATTCTTTTTAAACTTGTGAACTATAGTAATGATATGTGGAACTTTTAGTAATAGTTGACGATGGGTCAGTGATGTTCTTTTTGTTGTTCTTTAATAAGTTATCTCTATCAAGGATCCCCGGTTTTACCCAATGAATGCTGTGTAACCTGTAGGACTTCAGCTTCTCGTAATTTGATGAAAACTGGATGTTGCTATATAATTCTTGGTTTTCCGACTATGCATTCAAGTAACAGAGATACGGTGGCCTAGTTTTGTCCGGAATTTGCAACGCCAGCTATCTGTTCGCTTTTGTAAGCTTTCTACACTGGTATCAAGTACAAGAATACAAAGACAGAAAGTATCTATCAAAGTGTGGCTAACTGTTTGCAATTAAGATGACCACACATGGAAGCGATCAAGAATTGATTTTAATAAAAGCAATTCCAGGGGTTTTATTAAATTTCTTGACATTATGGTGCTAGTGGAATCTTAAGGTGGGTTTAGACCAAACGAACATAGAGCTAGAGCTAGAACAAAAGCAAAGAGTGTCGTTGTTTGTTGCTTTTTTGGTGTAAACGATAATAACTCGTTTTCATCATTTACACCAAAAGAATACCATCAAGAACTGAAATTTTTGCACATACTCTACAGATGTTTAGATCAGCCGTACACAAGAACTGAAGAGATCGTTTCGAGGAGCGAGCACATCCGAACACGAAAGAATGCTCTAAGCCAGTGTTCCGCAAAGTGTGTACCGTGGTAATTAATCGGTGTGCAGCGGGAAAAATCTATTTCTTATAAAATTATAAAGGCGGATGGAAATAATGTATTCTTTACTATCTTTATATGATTAAAATATGATTTTTTATTTATGGTGTACCTTTGAAATTCCCCGATTTCGTAGGTGTACCTTGAACAAAAAAGTTTGCGGAACACTGCTCTAAGCAACTGTTCGTACGCTTGTGCGCTGTTTACATTAAGCGAGCGAGCATTCTTAGAACATACCATAGAATCTCCGCAAAAAGATAGAACAACGAAAGAATGCTGTCTCTGTTTACACCAAAAGAATTTGATGGAGTGGGGATAGAATGAGCATTCGCTCGTTTGGTCTAACTCCACCTTTAGAATCAGTTTGTTCCGTTAACAAGTTTAGAACAGTTTTTGTGCTCGGTTAGTGGTAATAGGCTCGTCCCCTATTACATGGGATTTGAACATAACAGGCGAAACGAGGGTGTACTAAAACACCTCTGCTGAACCCTTCGGGGAATGCAAGGCGTGATGTTATGTTAAGTTTAGAACGCTTAAGGCTACATATAAACTGAAAAGGTTACGAAATACAGTGCAGTGTAGCCTCGATATAACAAATCGGAAGGGAACAAGTAAATATTCGTTATATCAAGTAATTCGTTAAACTGCGGTTTGTTATATTGAGGTTAGGTTGGTCTAAAATTTGTTATAAAGAGGTAAAAAAATAGTTTTTACGTTTCTGAGCCATTGCAACTTGAATCTTTAACAATGGTGACGAGCAACAGTGTTTACATTACTTTCCATCAAACAACAATGATTGCTTTACGAAAAAAACGTGTCGAAACCTGTCGCGACATGAATCACATACTATGGTCATTTATTATTTATTAAGGGTCATATATTGGTGGGAACGTTACATAAAGGGTTTGGGTTGACAAAATTCGTTAATTAGAGGTATTTACACTTTTTTTGATAGTTGAAAATTCGTTATAAAGAGGTTGTTCGCAAAAAATGTTCGCAATGTAAAGGTATATTTTACATTGACTCTTATGGACAATTCAAGGGGATTACGAAGAATTTGTTAAATCAAGGAAGTCGTTATATTGAGGTACGTTATATTAAAGTTGCACTGTAAATGTTTTTAAAGTTGTGACACTGTCACCTTTTACCTGCACAGCTGAATTAAATCGTATCATATCGATATCGCAGATGAAACGACGCTAAATTCTACGAATAAATACCTGTTAATTAAAATTCTCAATACCGATCTCGAATGACATGTATTAATATTAATCGGTGGTTTATTCTCATCATCGGCAGGGTATTAGTTTATCAGCTACATGCACTTAAAGTAACCCTTGACATTTGTGACTAATCTGGGAAGATAATGAAGTCCAGCGGTTCCTGTTTAATTGGCATTGATAAAGTTAATTCAGTGTTCGACGAGTTTAATAGAATATCTCATTACTTATTTCCACATTGACGATACAATTTCCAAGAACTAGTTCTGTATACAGGGTGTAAACGAAAACGTGTAATTCCTTCAAACCTCGTCATGAACGGCTGACATAGATTAACCCTGCACGACGAAATTATGGATTCAATGAAAAAAAAATTACAAAAATAAACTTGTGTTCTTAACGTGAGGCGTTTTAGCGTCCTGAGCGAATTGCGCGGCTATCACTCACCGCGCGGTCATTTAACTCGGAGCGCTAAGCTGGCTCACTTTAAGAACACAAATTTACTTCTTGTAATTTTTTTTATTGAATCCAAAATTGTTCCGTGCAGGGTTAATCTATGTCAGCAGTACATCACGAGGTTTGAAGGAATAACTTGATTTCGTTTACACCCTGTATATCTTGTTACCTATTTACTTATTTACTTATTATGAACTTCAGTACATAGCTGTGAAACAAACAAGCTGTCAAACAACTTTAAATTAAACCTAGATATTAGTTTCCCTGAAGGTAATTATAATAACTGACTTAATGTGAAAAGTTAAAAATAATTTACTTTATTAATTACAGTGGAAAGAGAATCCTTAGTAATAATGAAACGAAAAAACACGGTCGTATAATTTCTTACGGTCTAGGTACATAGATACGTCTTCGTACTCGTAGAACCGATGTATGAATAAAAATGAATTGCAGCGTCGAGAATGAAGACAAACTACCTACGAGTCTTGTTACACTTGGTTGAGCGTTCGACGGCGACATGAAGACGTATTATGCTAACAGAAAATACCTATCGACTTTGCCCAACCATCTCCGATGTGTTCCGAACCTAGACCCACGTAGAAACTACAAATTGAATTATATAATTTATTACTTTTGTTAAAATATGAATATGTAGGCTTGTTCTTTTTGAAACTTTTTATTAGAAATAGAAAGGAACCATTGTTTTTTTTACGTTAATATGTATTTAAACAAGGTTAGTCGGAAAGGGGGTACTAAGCTGAAAGGGTGTTAAAGTACACATAATATTGAATGACTTTTGTTATACAACTTTCCCAAAAAGTCAATAGTTCAAGAGATACAGCTTTATCTTCAGCTATAATCAGACTTGTTTACATTTTACGTCATATTTGGGGTCACGGATTAGAAACTCAATTTTCTGAATTCATTACAGGGATAAAGAATTATTGAAAAAACTAAAATAAAAATAATTTTGCATGGAATTTTGTTTTATCGAATTTTTTAAATTTTAACACTCTTTTTAAAACAATCATCAGTGATAACTACATTAAGTGGCCCGCGGCTTAGTACCCCCTTTCCGACTAACCTTGTATACCTTGTAGCAGTAACCCACTATATAGGTATAAAACTTTCTTTCCAGTATTCCATAAATGAAACGTAAATTAAGTACATACAAGGTTAGTCGGAAAGGGGGTACTAAGCCGAAATGGTGTTAAAGTACCCATAATAATGGATAACTTTTGTTCAACAACTTTCCCCAAAAGTCATTAGTTTAAGAGAAATAGCTGTTTAAAGATTTCATGAAGAATATGCTAAATTCTATCTATCTTTAGCTACGATCAGTTGTGTTAACATTTTAGGTCATATTTAGGGTCACGGATTAGAAGCTCCATTTTCTGAATTCGTAACTAAAGCAGAGATGAGGACTTTTGAAAAAACTAAAATAAAAATAATTTTGTATGGCAATTTTTTTATTGAATTTTGAAATTTTTGCACTTTCTTTAAAACAATCATCAGTGGTACATTAAGTGGCCCGCGGCTTAGTACCCCCTTTCCGACTAACCTGGTATAAATGTCGAAAGGAGTATGTAAGGATCGCAGCATGTGGCGTTCTATAGTTTCTGCCTACCCCCATGTCGTGGCCCGATTGTAGAATTAACCACATCATGATTCAAGATATACCCCCGGCCATTTCATGAAATGGACATTTCATTTAATGTCATAATATAGACAACTCATTTCAACCATATCGTAAAATACATAACGATATGTTACATAATTATGGTCTTCAAGGTAGGTACTTACTAACTTTGCGGTGCATGCAAAAGCGAATCCCGCGACCCCGGTCATATAGGTCCTCAGAGGAACACCGTGGGGTTTTAACCGGTAAGATTCCGGTATGCGGTAAGACCCTTCGCGTTCCCCAGGGTGGAGCATACATGAGCAAAGCTCTCAAAAAAAATTTAAGTGGATGCTGTTTTCTGTTTAACTACATATTTAATTTTGTGCTAATGTACTGTTTTGTATTTGTAACATGAAATGACAATGATGACAGGTCATATTTATTGCCAGACCTATGGAAACGTTCGGTGGTGCACAATTACTAATTAATATGACGTTGCACAATGTGCTCTAATTAATTACCAAATAGACTCGCACGTGTATACAATAAATTATATCAATTGATAATATAACCCCATGAGGTGTGAACAATAATATATCTTAACACTTTTAAGGTTTATTGAGGATGTGTTGTGCAGGTTGTAAAGGCCAGATGTGCGGCGACCCGATCGGCGTGTGCGCTTCCGTTTCCGCGTCGACCGCACAACGCATGCGCCGTGCGCTCACTGTTAATACAGACAGGTGGTCACTATTGATCGATATTTATTGATTGAATTTAGATTAATTTATGCAGCTATAAATGAATTCTTAATTCAATATAATAAATTAACTCAACTTGTTGGTTAATTTATTAATGCAATAAAACTATATATGGTAATAAAATGAGTAGGTATTGCAGCACCGGTGGTCACGGATAGTGCTAGATGTGCATAGAAATTGCCTATTAATCTACGTATATTCCACGAGTTTCCATCTTTCTTAGAAATGAAAGGTAATATATCTCATAAACTTTCAATTAGCGTAAATATTTCAAAATTCAGTAAGAAACTAGCGGCCGTAAATATCAGTAGCTCCAATTAAGACTAGTTAGTGCCTGAATTCTTGTACTTCGTAGCATCTAACGACAGTCGCTACTGGCGCAGACAACACGACAAAATCGACAATAACTCTGATATAAGACTGAAATAAACTCCATATCCTCGGTCCCCACTAAATAGAAGTGAATAAGAGCAAATATTTCCAGCCGCTATTGCAGCGAGTCCGTATGTGTATTGTTGCAATTTCAGAAATTCCCATTATCGTGGAGCGTAAAAAGGAGAGAAATAAGAAGTGGCGGACAATAGTATACAGCTATGGGCAACGTGGAAAGAGAAGCGGCGTCTCTAAGCAACGCCCGTCCGCGCGTCCCACGCCGCTCCACGCGCCGTCCTTGTGTCCGCAGTTTCGACTACACAATATGCCGTTGATGTGTACCTCACAACACAACATACTTCACGGAACAATTATTGCACTGCACACATAAAAGGAAAAAATCTTTGAAATTTCACTGAAACACGTACACTTTTTACGTAAGCACGAATTCTAGCATGTTCTCGTTAGTGAGACTCGTAATGAGTTACCTAGCTTCTAAGTCAAATAGAACGAAAAACATGATCATAGAACTCGTTAGTGAATTAAATTTGGTTGAAGCGCTAAAGTTGGCCAGCATTGACATCCATTGAGTGATGTAAGCTATAATTGCGCAGGCACTCACATAAATACGTCAGTGAATTCTGTTCATATGAGAGGAAATCATTTGAATGGCCGAAATAACCGCCGACTGCGCGCTACCTCAGAGCTCAGGGATGCTATTTCTGTTCCATATTGACTGTTCATATTTCATAATGTTATACGCAATTAAATTATTCTGAGGCCTTTAACGAGACAGTGCCACTGGCTCTAATAGGGGCACGTAGTGAAAATATAGAATAATGTGCTTGTGACTTCGCTTAATTATATTCAGTGTGTCATCAGCGAAAGTACCTAAAGTTAATGGTGTAAAGAATCCAAAATTGGCTTAAAATGTATTTGATTTTAAAAGCAACGAGTTGCCTATTTAAGCGTACAAAAAACCACACAAACACAATGTGATTCCTTTGATTACAATAAAATATTTCTGTGAATGCTTACAAAAAACTACAAAGAGGCGGCGAATATCTCTTACCAAACTTCGATATGCGGCTCTCAAACGCTTCCTTTTCTAAACAGAAAATTCCGTGGATCGATTCAATATACGGGCGTTCTAATAAAATTCCGGGGCGGTATTTCACACACCTCGATCGCGACTGTGTACATCACTTAGCCCAACACAATGGTACACGGACGATTTATTGTATACAGTCTGTACCCAGATAAAGCACAGACAATGGCCTATCAGATGGCGGTCGATCGACACGTGTATGCTTTTAGCCCTAGACTTCGACACCCAATTACGTGGCCGCTAGCGACGGTATCATTCATCACGTACAAACGAGCGATTTTTTATTACACGCTCACCCAAGGTGAGGGAAAAACGGAGAATCTTACGAGTAGATGATACTGTCCAAACTTACTTCGGGTGTGGAGCAATTAAGGATAAAATTACTTGCGCTGACGGATTTTTGGTGGTTTACGGCGGAAAGTTAAAACAGAGATTATCGTTTGATGATGAGATACGTACGAGGTTTTAATATTATGTTTGTTTAGTTGATAGGCAAGTAATTAGCTTGAAGATTAAAATATGTATTTACATAAATATATTCCTGATTAACTACTAAGATGTATTTAAACAGAAATATGTATATAAGATAGTTTATTTAATTTTTAATATGAAATGTTGTGATCGACATCTTATTAGATGAACAAGAATAGAAAATATTGTTTTGGGTAATTCGTCACATACAAATCATATGTGTGTGCATGTGTGCAACTCTGCAGTGACTTTTTTCATACTGATTTCAGCAATACATTGAGAATAAAGTAAGAAGCTAGAATAGCAAAATAGTTTGTGTCAAGCTTTACAATAGAGCCCCCAGAATAACCATTATTATAGGATATACTTTATTGAGTGGCAACTTTTTTATTTCGTAACAAAAACTAGCAGAGTGTCAAAAACCACTAAGAGCATATAAATAGGTTTTACTATCTTTTATACGAAATGCTGGAAGTATGGTTTGTCTATAAAGTTTTTATATCATCATTATACCATCAAACTTTATGATGAGACTCGTCCAGTCAGACACTGAAACGAGGTCTGCTGCGCAAAACTGTTTGAGGAACAACTAATAAAATATTATGCTGACGTTTTACTTGTGAAATTAAAATCAAACTTAATTTGTAGTGCCGAAAATACAATGGGAATGTTTAGTTAGGAACGTAACTACATAAGTTCAGGGTGAGACATGTGTGAGTTGTTCGTGTAAATTGACGATGACAATTTGTCCGAATGTGGTATTTAAACGCATATCATAACACATTAAAATTATCATACCAATTAATGCACTGCGTGTGACTAATTAGACCATTTTATATTAACAAAACTTAACAGCCGGGTTTGGTGTGCTCCTCATGGGAGGGTCACAACTTAATCGTGTAAAGAATTTCATAAAAGCTATAAAACTCGCATTGTGACATAAAAGGTGAAGTTGAAATCGTAAAAAGCCGGGGTGCGAACGTTTCACCCCCGCAGCGTGGATCCATGACGTCATTAAGCGGCACGCGCACGCCGCGTCACTACAAGCAGCGTATCCGTCTACCGCACGCCGCCCGCACGCCTCCTCTACATTCACTTTTCACACACCACTAGTTGCCGTCATATAAAAATATATCCTCGAACATAAAAAAATGCCATAAATATGTTAGGTATTTACTCTTTTGTTTGTTGGTAGCTCCGTACATGTTGTTACTAATCTAATGATATAGATCGCAGGTGTTCAAGGATGAGAAAAGTAAGACAAAAATCCTTCCAGAAAGATTTCTGGCTGTAGATTTCAACTAGTCACGGCTTCGTCACACTAGCCAGTGCCTACATGTGACGAAAACATTGTTTACAAAGGTTTTCTCTTATGTGTTTGTGTCAACATGGTTTGGGAAAAGGAGATTAATTTAGGTGATTGCGTTCTTTGCATCTACAGTAACATGACGTCACACTGTTGTTTGTACCACTTTCCTTGCTGTAATGAAATCTACAGACCAACCGGTTTGTACTTTCAAATGATCATGTTTAGAACTGAGTAAGATCGTTTAGTCCCTTCTTACTAGTGACATTTAACTACATGTTTTATGTGTGTACATTGAAATTGATAAATTTATAGTTACTGGATCTGTCATGGGGACGAGCATGTGACGACCCGAGCATCGAACCGAGACGTGATTACGACATGACTACTAAAGTGACCTACATAATTTAATATGGCTTTTGACTAAACAAAGATTGCGTTGCTTACTTGAGCAATAATAGTATTATTGTTAGAAACCTATATACATGTTTATGTAATAACTATTAAAGGATTGTAAAGCGATACAGCTCTACCTTTTATGGGATCCAAGACCCAATTGTCTTTGTACCTTGTGTACTATAAGTATTAGTCAATTTGGTAAGCTCTTATACCTTACCGTTCTAGTATTTAGATAACATCACTTACAACAGAATTAGAAGATGAAGATAAAAGAAGCTCTATGTATAAACAAGGTTTAACTTATTATTTGATCATGCTTTCCGGCTACGTAAAATACAAATTTTCTTAAGGATCATTTTTGCCTAGAAGTTTTGACTTGGACAGTGCCCATACCGATTATTATACTTGGCACACGATTTTTTCTACAAAACATTATGAATATGGCAATATTGATCCAGGAATGTAAGTTGTGACTGATTTGAGTGAACCAGAAGACAAAAAAAAGTGAAAGAAAAAGTTTTAAAGTAAGATGTAACTCTGTATTGGTTAGGATTGTACGCTGAATCCACGCTGATATCCTTACTATATAATATAATAATATTATAAACGCGAAAGTTTGTATGTATGGATGTCTGTTACTCTTTCAAGCAAAAACGGCTTAACAGATTTAAATGAAATTGGGCACACAGATAGACTATGTACTGGATTGACACATAGGATACTTTTATCCGGGTACATGAAGTAGGTCCTCAAGGATGCGAGTGGAAACCGCGGGCAACAGCTAGTTATTAATACATGGGAAAGTGAGGTTATATGTGAGGTCTATCTGCTTTGTTTTCAAGACTTCCAAACCGATTTTGCTGATTTTTGTTACTTTACTTCATGGGCACAGGTACTACATATTTAATTAATTTAAATAATTTACCTACCTACTTCCCACGCTTCTTCTCTAATAAGTTTATCAATTGTAATTTTCAAAGGTTTAGTTCTATTCTGTGATCTTACTCTAGTTGAGTGGAAACACAAACAACGCGTTATATCGTATTTGTGTTTTCATTCTTTAGAATCAAGTATGGTTTTATATTAATAATATTAAATCGTTTACCTGCCTGATCATTTAAAAACCACTCGTGTTCTGGTATTTTTACTTTCACATATATTTTTTATGGTCTCTATGTTATATTATCTGGGTATACCCAAAATAAATTAGAATGTATGTAATGCATGAGTTCACATATCTACTGAATAAGTACCTAGTTTTCCATTAAGATTTCTATCCATTTGTCTGACCGTTATCAACTTCAAAATGTGGGCCTGATTTTATTGAGACAATTGTTGAAAACTTTCGATAGACTTTAGAATCTACATGAAGGACGATGCGTACAAAGGTAAAGTTCATGACTTTAATATTGATACAGGTTCTTAATTTATCTTTACATTTGGACTAGAGCTATTTTAAAGATGATTAATACTATAAAAGTAGTTTTAGATGCAAGCCTTAAAGACGATTGTCTGAAAAGATACACGAGTGACCATGACTGCGTATTGTTTAACTCTAATAGCTGATCTTTTTCAGCCTAAATTGTATTTAAATTAAACTACCCGTATAGAATGTAGTCGCGATGGCGAACAATCAATTTTGTTTTGTCGTACAAAAATAATAGTCGGTTCGACGCAGCCTTTTCCCCTGCGACATCTATCGAGGCCGCATCGTGTGTCACAATGCCGATAGACATCAGTTCCCGTCGCTACGTAATACTAAAGTGATTTTTATTACATTCGATTCGGTTGCTTTGTTCATATTCCAAGCCCTTGTGTGACAATAAGTCTTGAAAGAGCATCAGTGTGGAAAATTGTATCAGATATTCGTACATTTCTTTAGAAAATTGGATACAAGACAGTTATTAGGCTTCGAAATTATTTTCTAATGCCGTTTGGGTATACGACGTGTTACGCTGTCGTTTGCGTGATGTGAAGGTTTGATATTATTTATTTAGCTATTTTATTATGTAGCTTTTCTAGGATTTAATCGTCAATTGATTTAAAAAACATAAGCCTAGATACCTCACTAATATAAAAACATAAGTACATTCTTTATTTTTTCATTAATTAAAAACACATTTAAAACCATATTTAATCTTTAAACAATTTTTCCAATGCTTAAAAATTAAAGTATACTTTTATACAAACAAAAGAACAAGTACAAAGTTCAGCAGCTGTGGTTGCACGTGTGACGTGTAACGGAGGCATGTAAACAATTGCTCCGGTTTAATAAGGTTTCTCTATACGGTAGGTACAGCAGAATGACCATAAGGTGCATCGGCACGCGACCGCATTGTCTGACACCTTGCACTCGGCTTCAGGCTGTCATTACCGTGGCAGGCGGTACCTGATACACAATATACATTATTACATACTCTATACAATCTTTGTATGGTACCTATTAGCTATTCTATAGAGTAGATGAACTAAATTAATCCGTATAGATACGTCGCTAAAACGCGTGTCTCGCACTCCGCTTTCGTTAATTATTTTAAACATGACATCTGCAACTTCAAAGCGCGGCAATAGAAATACTCATCCGAATCTATGGTTAGACAAGTAATGTCTGGGGTATAGTTTGAATGGAGGTATGTCTGAAAGTGGCAGCTGAACATAAAGGAATGGAGAACGGTGTGCCTCGAGATAGGCACTCTGTGCAGGCTTGTAATTTTAGATATCGAGCCTCCCCCGTCACCCGCCGAATCCCCCAGCTCATCCCGACTCCACTGCGGATTAGAATGAAAATACAACGCTTTATTATCTTTCCTTTGACCGTATGTCTTACCTTCCCCGATCCACTGTTTCCCTTCTCCTGTCAGCCAAAGGTGAGTGAATTGTTGTTTTTTTTTTGTAATCTTCCCCTCTTTTGTAGGTATTCAATTATCTTTGTTGCGAGAAGATTATCTATCTGAAATTAAATTCAAATTTCATCCATACTTCTGAAAGGCAAAAGATTTTATTCAACTCAACACCCCGAAAAGTATGCGTTTTATAGGGATCCTCGAACGCGGTGGATTTTTATTAGAGACACGTTTTTACCGACAGTAGATCGTGCTACAGGCGACATTTATCTTCCGGGCGGAGCGGCAGCGGGGGTGTCTTTGTAAAACGTTTGCGGATGAAAGATTTTCCTCGTTTTATTATTTCACATGTAATTTATGACACTTCTAAGGTTCACGATTTCTTAGAATAAAGAGACATTTGACTCATAAACGAATAATTTTATTGGCGACGTTACTTTTTCAACTTTTCAAATCGCACAAAGGTCGTTTTATGTTTTTTTATTCTGAAACGAAAGTGGCAACCAGCATTTTATTATATTTTATAAGTAGAGAACATCTCTGCGATTTAATGCAAGCGGAGTGCGAGATCAAAGGGCCTTATGCATTATATTAAAGTTTTATTCGACGCCGGTGTGCGGCCGCCGGTCCCGGCAATTTCCTTTTCAATTACGCCTACTTGAAATAAAAATACAATTTTTATTTGGGCCTTGGTAATTAAAAAGGGATTCTGTAATGAAAAGGTATACCTCCAGTTCCGGGCGCTCCTCTCAATTTCACTTCCGTTTGTTTGTTCCACGGGGGCCACGCCTTTGGGGGCAAAGCAAAGGGTTGTCGTGCCGCGTTGTGCGGGGTGTGTCCTCAAACATTGCCTAAATCACAAACACATTAAGGTCTGTAATGATACTTATATAGTAATACATTTTCTGACCACGTGCAGTTAATTTCTAAAGGCGTTTCTAGTTGGTAAAACAATGACTAACGACAAACACAGAACCGTATCAGACGGATGTGCGCCTGATTGCCAGCACGGTGTCGACAGGATCCTACTTCCTGTGCCTCGGATACTAAACAATATACCTACTAGGCTACGTATCTTACATATGCATGTACACAAGATGTCTCACATCACTATATCCTTCTAATTATCCATATTGAGGAAAACACTAATCTTATGATAGACTATAACGTAACTTCTTCCGCCGGAGTCTCTATTATATAATGTAACTACAACAGTATATAAAAAAATCTATATCTATGGTAACTACTTGTCATTCATTGTTTAGTTGTATGAATAATTTTGAAAAAAGGCTGAATATGATCATACTGTACTACAAATATATTTCAGAAAAATAAATATGATACATTCAAAAAGACCAAAGTCTATGATTTTCCCAAATAAATCCACTCTCCCTCACATTTATGTCAGCTTAGAACTCAAGGAGCAGTTGAAATACACTCATGAAACATAAATGCCACCATGATAGTTTCATGTGACTGCCAGAGATAGTTCACTACACTCTTTAATGTTAATGTAATGTTTATGTAGAGGGTAATAATATAGGTATAACTCGCGGCTCCGGTCGGCCGACGGCGTGCACTTTACCCTCTCCGGAGGAGATTAGCCATCTGAGCGGATTAAGCAAAGGTAGACCCATATAATACAGTATTTAACTCGTGTACATGGGAAAAATATTTTGTAATTCTTGGAGACGATGTTGCTTGGAGAGACTAAGCTTTGTTAATAAAAGAATTTGTTATCCAAAAGTTGTCAATAGTACTCATCGCAAAACTAATTTTGGGCACAACATACGGAAATGTGAGTCTAGGTATTACGTCTTGCCTACTCACTGTAAATTAGTGAGATTACCGGAGCTACATAAAGGCTCGCGTTAAGTTGAGCCATATTAAAGTTTAATTTAGAAATACAATGAAATACTCAGCGGGATCTTGAATTTTATGAAGAGATAATGTCCTCGAAACGCCAGCGACCCTCTTGAAATATTCTAAGAAATTTGCGATTCAAATACGCAAAGCCGTTTAAAACGCCTAACAAATTAAAGGCGGACTCGTTAAAGCAATAATTACTGATTACATTATGAAATAATACCTCGCGTAGATGTGAGAAATGCTCTTCATTGCGTTATCAGGTATATTATTTATTTTAATCAAATATTTAGCTTTTTTTCTGTTAATTATTTAATTATTCTGCATAGGTTTCCGAAATCTGAAAAACAATAAAGTGGAATGATGTTCAGGTAAAAACACAAGAACAGTAGCAGGTACATAATGTTATATTCATATTATTTGCAGTTGAAAAACAGTGTAACCGCAAAAGGTTAATGTAGGAATCACCCATGTCAGAATCAAAAGAACGAGTTTTGCAGTTGTGAGTGAAGCAGGTTCATGTTTTAATATTTTACCGGAAGCTTTGCGCTGAATCGCCGAATGCGCAAACAAAGCTGCTACCTTAATAACCGCGTCGCGGCACAACTGTATGCGGCTGAAAGCTCTCATAATCCGACCTCAGCAACTCGTCGAAAGAGGACGACTGTAGTATTTTAAAAACTCGTTCCACCTTTAGATTAGCGCCGATAGAGATAAGTCTACTTGTCATCTTAGACTCAGATATATTTTAGCCCGGAAGTCCGTCGGGAAGAAAAATAAACAGGCGAAAGATTTAATCTGTGAGCGTTTCCCTGTCTGTTTAAATAGAAGTCACAGGAGACGGCGTGTTATCGGCGCGGCCCGTACCTATTTGCCGAGCCGCAGCCGGCGCGCGGCGCCCGCACCGCTCGCCCTAACTTCCCTTGTTTGCAAACTCGGATTGGATCTCGCGTTCTACTTTCCACAGGACATTCACAATCTAGTTTTATGACTTTAAAATGTTAACGCCGCTACCCAAACTGGTTGATTATGACTTTTAATCTTGATGTGAACTCTTTAACGTCCGTGTTTTTCTTTATTTTCCATCGATTGTGCGTTTAGCTTCAATGTTTTGGTTTGATTCTTCTGTTTCTTTATTTTGAAAAGATAGGATCTGGGAAGTACCTGATCTATAGATTGACGGGCGGAACGAGATCAGCGACGTCACAGTTGGAGTCCAGCTCAACAATAGGATTCAAAAGACGTTTCAACGAACAGTACACCGCAATGAATGCATAAATGACTTTGACCAATTGATTTTAACACCGCATTGTACTGTAACAGAAGAATGATGTGCGGTATTTTTGTGTTTACCTATTCGTTTTAACAAGAACCGACATTTGACTTGGCGTCTTTAATCAATGTCTCTGATAATACGCGAAACAGGTGAAAGTATTTTTGTACGCGCAATGCTTTTTGTTTTAACATTTTATAAGTATAAACTCAGTGTCAAACCTTCACTTCTTCTTAAAGATTTATTTATACAAGATTGGTTAACGTAAACACTGAAAACATAAACACACGCATTTGTAGACATATGTTAGTGAACAAGTGCACGCGCAGCGGGTGTTGTTGGCCCCAGCAAGGGGGGGAGGAAGGAGAGGGGAGGCCTGACGAGCCTTTGTTTAGAACATAAAATTATACGACACCAATAAATTCTTTGTTTACCCGATAAATGAACGTGTCCGTTCGTATGGGAGTGCGATCGACTCTGCGTGACTCGAGGATATATGCATGTATACCTATAAAGATAAAAAACTATGTGACAGCAATAAACAATTCACAGAAATAGAATAAGAACTGCTTCCAATATCAACATTCCGTTTTAAAATACAATTTGTTATTTGAAATCGCTATCTTAATGAGAACCGTTTTGAGAGCATAAATCTCTTAAATAAACAAGCATTGTCAAAACACTCGACTCTACAAAAGTTTAAACGAAGAAATGTCAACTCTTTCTGAGATAATGCCATTATCTGGTTTACCTGAGGAGAGCTTCGGTTAACAATGGCGACGTCGGCAGATGTCTCCGCAAAACAAACTTCACTACAGACCTAAATCATCACGGGAGATAAAAAAATGTAGGATTAATTATACCACATAGAGTCGCGGTGTGACAGTGCGACAATAAATCGTCATCATTGACGTGAATCGGTGTACAAAATGTTAATGCCGCGTATTATGCCGTGACAACAATGACGCATTGTACGAGGACTCGGGTTCACGTTGGACACACAAACTTTGAAACGTCACGTCGTTTGTGATATTTTTTGTCGCGGATGCACCCTAAAGTGCCAACTCTAATATCTTTCATGCGAAAGATTCATTCAATTTTGGAACTGTTAAATCGTATCATTTACTGTATTGCTCGTTAGCAGCATGTTATCTTTTACTTGACAGACTACTATGTTTTGTTATCCTTTACTCAAAATATTTTCATTTACTACTCTTATTAAGGCGTATCGAATACTCTGTTGTGTCTAGATTGTGAAAGGGTAACGAGTTGTATATCTACGATTACGATAACTCAGGAGCCACTGTTATCATAAAACTAACATTTGTTGCATGATAAATAACGAAACATGGTGTATGTTTTCAATCCTGGTTTATATTTAACCGTCTACTGCAACCGCTATTTATTCATCGATCGACGAAGATTTGTACAATCTTGGTGGCGGTTTCCGGGCGTTTGTCCGACTACCTGGCAACAGATAAGTTGCAATACATTTTAGAGCGGATTACGAATCGTCCTTGAGTCGCCTTTATCCTTTAAAGGAACCGATATTGTTGCTTATGCACGGCCGCTCCGCGAACCCGCAGCCCCGGAGTCCAGCCGCTTTCTTAAGAAGGATTCCAGAATATTTGATTATGTGACATCCTTATCTGGCTTTCAAAAGCTATTAACATTCTCTCTCTCCGACGGAAGAACCGCTTACAAATTTATTGTGAACAACGTTATTTGTGCATTCATCGATGAAATTTAGCATACAATAATACTACTTTTTGTGCTAAATTTTAAATTTAATGCCAGGTAAGAAATGTTGCATATAAAACCAGTTTATTGTGTTTCGGTTGTTATTATTACGGAAAAACACAACACGTCGACTACTGTTTGCCAATATCAATAAATTAAAGATTAATTAAGAAACTATTGTTATTCCTTATATTAGTATTCGAAAATATTGCCTCTCGATAATATTTTGCTCTTCATGGCTTAAAAGTTTGCAAAAATGTTTATAGATTTTTTTTAGTCTAGAAGGACTATTTGCAATCGGGCCAAGCTGCAGGTAAAGCTAGCTCAGAATTTGGATAGATTAAATTGATTCATCGATTCTTTCTGTTTCATTACAGGTTGCCAGGGGCTCCAAGTTACGGTCGTGTTATTATATTAGTTGAACTCGAGCATGTTCACAGATGTCACCATGTTTGCAACGGATAACTATTACGTTGTTGCCTTCGGGCGACGCACGAAAACATACGAATAATCGTGGTATAATAGCACAGCTGTTCGACAGTACGGAGATATTTGCTTCATCCCTATAAATACGCCGCGCAAAACACAAAAGGATTTGTCTCGTTAATTCACGTGTATTATTTACGATTCGTTTCACCTCTTTAGCGGGCGAGATGATGAGATCGAGTTACGATACGGCTAATATTGTCTCATATTTCCATTGTTAAGAAGATAATCGTAAAAACTCTTCAGCCCTCAATTGTTTGGAAATTGGGCGGCGAAATTTTATGAATGTTATATTTACTTTATAGATATTTTTATTGACAAATAATACTAAAATAAATCAAATAATCCTGAGACAATAATTGGGTTCTACTAATAGAAACTGGGGCGCAAATAACAGTAATTGTCTACAACTAACTGTTATTTGAAAGGTCGCTTAATCACTCAAGGGCACGGAGACAGTTCAAACACAAATATTAATTAATGCGGCTATTCCGGCTTACCTAATTTGAGAAGTTCCCCGTATCTGAATAAACAATTAAACTAGCAGAAGTGTCGAGACTGGGCAGGGGCGCGGGTCCGGTCCAAACTACGGACACCGTTCCGCTCTGCCTAAACATTAATATCGATGGAGCAGTTAATTAAACACCACAAGACTGACCAATAAAAAGTAATACCCAAATTGGGCACATACCAGAAATATTTAACATGATAAAGCTAATTAGAATATCTGGTATCGACTTTCTTTTAATGCATCAAAGCTCAAAACGAAACGACTTCGTTAGTTCGTCTATTATACTAAATTATGGATGTAAACAGATGTTCCACAACCAAAGCCGCAATCTAATATAAAAAATTACATAATACACACATTTGTATGCCGTAAGGGGTAGTTTATAAAATGCATTCAATCTATGTCACGCAAATGAGAACGTCCAATGACGAAGTATAAATAAATAACAATCAGTATGGCATACGAAAAAGATAAAAGATTCAGTGAAAATAACACAGGTCTAGTCTGGCTCGAATCAATTTAAAAAAAAGAAAACAATTTTTTAGTGATTTAATTAAAATATTTAAAACGTAGACAATTGGAAATAAATTAGATTTGATTGAAACAATACCTTAATTTTTAAATAAAAAGACTCAAACAGATTGTTTACCTTTTTTAGAAATTGTTTCTGGCCAGACTTATAGAGACGATAAATATAAATACATACAAACTGCAACATAGAATAAACTTCATGGCATTTACTTAATATATTCGTATGCCTCATGGTAGCCCAAAAAAGAAAAATGCAGCTAAGGGATCGAACCACAGCCACTCCGCCTAGGCGCGCCTGCCAAGCGTATTGATTTTTTCTACGTTACCGAGCTTTTAATTTCAACAAAAATAAATTATTACAAAAGTGTAAGTCCGAAAATTGTGGATAAAAACATCCGTCATAGCTATAATGTAACAGTGTGGTGTTCCAAACAGGAGCCAGCGTGTGCCTGACGAACCGTGCAAAATGATAATTAAGAGAAACCGCTCAGTCATCGTTAATACGATAGCCGACTATGTAAATTACAACGGCAGCGCGGTGTTTATAACAATGGCCGCAGTCGATGGCTTTCATTATTTAATAGAATGAAAACAAACACAAGTAGACAATCTCCAATTTTATTAACAAACTTTAACATCAAACCTAGGATTACGGAGTATTGAGTACGCCCTTTCAAAACTTATGTTTTCCATTACAAAGACTTATAAAGTGTAAAATATTAGAGAGGAAGAAGGCTTTTTAAAAACCTTTTCATGTCTTTTAGAAAATGCGAGGTTGACAGAGGCAGACGATGTTGATGACTGCCATTGCGTCGCAGTGGGAATGCGGTGTCGACGGAGGGTGCTCCATCCATTGAGCACAAGTACTGAGGTAATGTTTAGGCGCAAAGGGTCGCTCATGAGCTCATCCGCGGTTTATCCCGCACACTATTCAACTCAAATTTTGCAGAATAATTGTTCACACTTTATTTACTCGCATTTTTCATCAAGCTTTTGCCTCGTATTTACTAAAGTATTCCATCTTACAATTTTACTTTGTAATTAATGTGCCTTGTTCTTAATAGGAGCTTGAGATTAATTTGATTTCTAATTTAAAGTTTACTTGGGTCGTGAGCATTTTTCGTAATTTAATATTTCCTAATAGGTACGTAGGTACCTATTAAGTAAAACATTATTATTATACTTTGGAAGAGAAAAAGTCAGGTATATTCTCTCTGTGAAGTTCTAAGCAAGCAACAGTGTAAGATACATGAATTGATGTTCCATATTTTTCAATATTGGATTGCGAGTGTATTCTGAAGGTTTTCTTCAAAGGAGTGCAGTGAGAATATGATATGACACTGTAAGGTTGTGAGGGCGCGCCTAGTGGCTCTTGAGTGTCATTCCGCTAACACATTGTCTAGCGTCATTGTCTGCCGCAGCTCTCGTTACAGCGACGTTCAACTTTTTATTTACGCCCAAGTGCACTCTGCCTCTGTCGCGTCGAGAGCTGAATTAAGGTTCTCGGCGTTGATATGGGATCATTCAACCCGAGAATATCGAATTACGCGCGTACTGGGCGCTTTGTTGCTTACTTGCACGTGATATTCTTTTTGTTCAGGAAAGTTGCGGCATACTCTCTGTGTACGTTGTTTTACGAGTTTTGATCTACAATCGGCATCCTTGTAATGCATTCCTCTAATAATAAGCTCTACTTCGCTTGTTTTTTCACAACAAAGTTGTTCGACGGGCAGAATGAACAACTCGTGTGTCCCACGTTCTAATTACCTATACTCTGTTGTAGTTTTAAACTTTGTGAATACGAGTCTCTTCGGGTAGTAGATAAATACTGCTGGCTGACTTTTGTGTCTAATTTTGCCTGAATTTACAACTTTAACTACGATGTTCAAAGTTATTTGATGAATGTTGCATTTTGTTTAGAATGTACCTACGTAAAGACCATCACAGAGACATACATTCTAGTAGTTATAGATTTATTGAGGCAAAGTTTAGAGAGAAAACTAGTAGTAGTAGGTACTCCTAAAGTAAAAAGCAGCATATACTTAAATCAAACACGTAAAAATATATTCAATATTTTTCGTTCAATCCCCACTCGTCTAAAAGTTGCAGAGAATAACAAGACAATACTTGGCAAATCCGTAGATTTTTAATTTATTTTTTCTACGTGAACACACAGAGTGAATAGTGGACTTATTACGCGACCGGCAGCGGAAATTGAATCTGGAGCTACGCACTTTCCGGTTGCCGCCGCGCTTCCGATTCACTTGCTTCCCGGCCGCCCCTCGTGTTACCTTTTATTGCAAGTTTTAACTTGTTTATGGTACAACCTGCTGTAGTCTGTACAAGATGTATAAATATATCATTAGGGGAAATTTTCTTTGTTTTTACGTTCATATTAATTGAACAGGGACCTCCCAATAGATCACAATGAACCATCGTATTAGGTAACATAACTTCGTCACAATCAACACGCGTGGCACACGGATTTGAGATTGCATAATAAGTATGAGACATTATATTACATAGGTAGATGTAGAGTTGTAGGGGAATGCAATAGCGCAGCATCTTCAAAAACTTACTATGTTAGCTGTTAAAAACATTTTATGCAATTTGCCTCGTTGGTCTAGTGGTGGCAAGCGCGACTGCTGATCTTGAGGTCCTGGGTTCGATCCCCAGGTCGGGCAAAGTGTTATTAGATTTTTCCGTGTGGAATTCCTCAGTAGAAGCCCGGAGTTTGGATTTGTGCCCGGATGAGGGCAATAGGCTCGCCCTCTATTACATAGGACTTTAATATAACGGCGAAATGAGGGTGTTATTATACACCTCTGCCCAACCCTTCGGGGAATACAGGCGTGAAATTATATTATGTTATGCCATTTATATAAAACCTGCATACGTATAGATTAAAGGAAGTTAAAGCGACCAGACGGTAAATAGCCCTTAACTACCGCAACCGAAGTTACATAGGGTCACAAGTTATATCATAAAATAGACGCACTTCATACCGTCCATATTTAGATAGCTCCTAGTAGAACCATGGTCGTTAGCGCCTGATCTTTTTGACCCATTCCGTTAGACATAAGTATGAGGATCTTTATGTTACTACTTGCATATATTAAGCATACAGTCTCAAACACAGTTCTTACATCTAAACTTTGCATAATTTTGTCATGAATACAAAATTATGCTGACAGTAATTTGTATTTACGCGGGAACAGAATAAACGCAAAATAACAATAGTAATACAAGAATTTGAATTTCACGAATGCAATATAGTAATTGATCAATAAAATATTAATATTTAATTAGTCATTTATAATAAATAAGCGCGCGGAACGTCGGTCATTGTTTGGCATCTGGCGAGCCAAAACGATCGCGTAAATGCACGCCATTTCACAAATTGAGATCATACATCATTCAATATACATTCAATTTGATACGAACAATGTTTTCAGGAGGATATTTATCTCAGCGGCAATTTAAAGCTTATACATGTAGATACCGTTATATTATGTACGCAAATACATACCTAATATGTATGCAGGTATAGTTATAAATATAATTGTATGCCATAATATGTATATATGTTTTCATAAGTTACTTCTTATTCTGCTCAAGAAGTGCTAAGGGAGGTATTAATAAACTCTCCGATCTGGGGAGCGATATCCTAGGAGTCGTTGTCAAAATGTAAACGTCTTCTTAATTGCATACATGTGTGTGTCGACTGAAGATACTCTTATGTTATTACTTATTAATCAAATCAGATGTCAAAACTTCGATCTCAAATATGTGAGTTATGACCGATTCCTATAATTTACGGAGCCTAACTGGTTAAAATTGAGACTCTTGTATCTTTACCAATAATGAAGCAAAGATCTCATAGCTTTGCATAGTAGATCCTCCCATATGGAAGTAGCTATTATAGGTAAAATTAGGCTTACTAGTCTATTTATAAGCCCAGTTTAGCAATATAAAATGCTAGTTACCATAGGTAAGCAATACGATTCGTTTTTGTTTATAGAAGTCGGGCAATATTTAACAAAAATCCATCATAAATGCGTATGTCTATTATGTTTATCTTAACCGACGATTAAAGCTTACAATATCTTATTAATTAATAATTGGTTATGCACTATTGTGGCTAAGAGCACTGCTGAATTATTTAGTGCCATTACATTGTTCTGATAACGATAAGTTTTCAATCAGATTTATTGTTCTTTTTATAACAGAGGATAGCTGGGGGTCATGAGAAGGCCCACAACCAACAGTGGGTGGTAACAGGATGAAAATGAAGAAATATATTTTTATAAGTAATTATAATTTACACTGATACGGCACCGATGTCAAAATGTTGTTGCTACGACGCCTACGACGCGTCAGCGCAGGAGTGCTGAAACTAATATTAATATATTACACACTAGTTTTTCTCCTATACTTTGGGTGTGTTTACGTATATAAATCCCCCATACAGAAATGTCCATTGCCCATATACAACCCGCAAACATAATCCTGGACGCAGAAAGGTAAGATTTTAGCCACTACCCAATTCCGCTGCTCAGAGTTACGTCCTACCCCTTATAGAAAGCGGGGGTGAAGATATTGATAGAAAATAACTTGCGTTTTACCTTGCTTTATATAACTTAAAGTGAAACTTATTTTTGTCTTTACACACATAACATGTAGTTGTACAGTTTAGTGGTCATGTAATATTAAATTATGCACGAAGCTTATGTCCGATATTAGAATATTAGATGAGGATTATGACTGTCACATGCACATTAGAAATTGCTTTCGCTTTGATGTATAAGTTAGTAGTAGCACATATTTCTTGAAATACATTTCATAGGAATTACTGAGTAATATATAAATTTAGGTAAGTATACTTATGAAGATGTCATAAACTTCTAACTTTCACTAAAACGTGTTTCCGACGACGTGAAAATAGCGCGTAAACTTCGCTAAGTACGACGTTTCAGCTATATCCGGCGGCTTATTGACGTCATTCAACATATTGTGACTATTTTAGCAATCCTTATTTGAGCCATCAACTCTACCTATAGACAGCAATTTATCACTAATAAAATATTTGCGATGCCGGTCTCTGAACGTAGCTGGAAATCGTCAATTTCTCGGAAATCGAGGCAATGTGCTCTGTCCGGCCACACTATACTGTTTAAGAGTGAAGCTTCCGAGTGCGAGAGAAAGTGGCGATGCTTGGCACCCGGCCAGAACCCGCACCGTCCGTCAAAACGCTCCCAAATTTATTAATTCCACCTAATTTGTGAAATATATATAGCAAGCGACGATTATTAACATTTTTGTCATCGAAAGGATTAAGGATAACCAATTAATTCGTGAAATAGACCGACACATTTATTAGACAGGCAATAAATAATGTAAACGTTTTACAACGTACGTTGAATTCTAGGAAACGCAACTGCGTTAAAACAATTGTTTATGACCCAACTAATTATTAGAGTTGAAAGTTTAAATGTTTATTTGTTATAAATAAACTAATTTCACACCGCATTAAATATAAAAATGTTTGTTCAACAGTATTAGTAATGATTAGCAACAACGGCAAATACTTTTGACGGTGAAAATTCTTAATTGCGTTCAAAAATTGTCAGGCACGTTCCTGAATTTCGATTTCCACTGGTGCTTTAATTTAAATTCAAAGCATTCACCGATGTGTCGCTGAGTCAACAGAATATGTTTGTTTGTCGAGGCCGCGCCGAGGACTGTCAACACGCGCCGTGCGATGTGCCATGCTCACTTGTCCACGAGGTGACTACCTACTTGCTTTGCGCGAATCATATCAACACTCGTGGCGAAACACCACGAAACAAAAACATTAAAACCGTATCTACTTATGCCTCAAAGAACAGTCAACTTCATTACCTTTGACAGTTTGCTTCATCAGTGTTCGACTTAAAACAATATTGTTTATCCTTACTTTATTTAGAAACAAATTGATAATGAAATTTACCAAATGGAATAAATAAATAAACTTTACATTTCAAACAATTTGGACAGGTAAATTAGGTTTTTGGTTGAATGCTCCAATATTTGAAAGGCAAAGGTAAGTCTGCCTATTTAATTTAAAGTTGAAACATTCTCAATTTATAGTTGCATAATTATAAATTTGGCAGGAGTAGAGAGTATCGTAGGCGGTGACAGTTGTCTGTGTTTACGTGACAACATAACAGATTTCCAATCAGAGTCGACGGCGCGAAAGAGATTCTAATAACATTCAAAACTCGTCCCGCGGGAGTCGGTGTCAGTTTAATTACAGGCACCGCGGCGGGACACGCCGTCTCTGCCGGCATCACAACGGATTTTTTTCTGCGGGACAAAGGACGATTAAAAAAGTTCGTAATGAAAGTCCTCCGCCGAAAGCAAAGGGGTGAGGCTCCACTGAAAATATCCGCATTTTCACGTCGGTATTCACTACTCTTACGTATTATCAGCAGGTAATAATTAAAGTTTAATATTCCGTAAAGTTTCTACATGGTTAGCGTTTCATTTTCAAAACAGTTTTTACCTTAATATTACTCGTGCATGCAGTGAGCAACATGATTCAGTAAAATACCGGTCGAACAATGCACGGTAAAGGTAGTTCAGGACATTTTGACAACCGTAGGTAGAGCACAATAGAGGCGCGCTTCGGGTGTCGCGAGCGTAAAGGTAAATAAATCGATGCATAACATAAAAAGCCCGCTTAACTAGCTATTACGAGAAGAGCTAAACTTTCCGCGTTGGCGTCTCTCCGCCTGTCACAAAGTTACCGACGCTGTTCTCCGATTAACTCTGTTCTGACATATAAAGAGGAAAACTGTTCAGATAGGCTCTACCTTGATAAAATGGATTATTCTTTTTCTCTCTCTCTAATAGCAGCAGTGTTCTATTTTTGATACAAGTTCCACAGCATTTTTAACAGTAACATGCAGCTTACTATGACAATGAAAATACGTCAATTCTATGATATTTTTTTTGCATTCTTTCTGTAGGCCAGCTGAATACAAAAGTGTAGAGGTATGCTGCCAATGTGTGATATGTTTTCATTCGTACTAGGCTTCGTTAAAATCATATTTTGTAGAGTTGTTAGTTAACTTTCCGCGTATTGCCAACTAAAACCCGTAGCGGCCAGCATCAAAGACTGACTCACAGTGATACATCGGTTTATATTATTCAGATAAAGTTCAAACTTGCGGAGCTCCGTGCACGATGGTATCATTTATATACTTACGTTGCGTATAAAAAAAACATACCGCCTGAAACTGAGTACCTGTAACAAAAACAGAATTTTAAAATGACAAAAGTGTTTAAAATTTAACGACGTAGGTGCTTACGGTTTTTTCAGGCGATCATTAACATAATTTGAGCTGTGTAGATGTGGCTTGTGACCCGACTCACCGACATACGCAGAAGG
Source organism: Amphipyra berbera (assembly GCA_910594945.2). Taxonomy (NCBI): domain Eukaryota; kingdom Metazoa; phylum Arthropoda; class Insecta; order Lepidoptera; family Noctuidae; genus Amphipyra; species Amphipyra berbera. The sequence continues at coordinate 9,983,912 of OU343127.1, forward strand.
TAATGGTGTTTCGAGTGTAACAAAATGAGCGCGTAATGCTAAAATGCCGCCCACGAGGGCGCTTTGTGTGCTGCAGGAAGAGAAACAGATAACAGGTGAGGATACCGGCGTGGAATTGATGCCGTTATTTGAAAAACGCCCTGATAAGTCCCCCCCGGTCCCAAATAAAGGTTGAATTTTCAGGCTACGGATAAAGGTTTCAAAAATGTTCGCCTTCATTTAAAGTTACGCGAGCGTTGATTAGAATTCTCTTTATTCATTCGAATGCCCCGTATAAAGTTGATTTTCAAACGGGTACGAGAGTTTCTTAGGAGCTAATTCTTGAATATTTCAAGAGAGATTTTGATTACACCATGACGGAGTATATCTTATTCACTGGATAGCTCTCACAGGGACGTGCTGTAGCGCAGGCTATCGGTGTATTTTCGGATGCCTAATTATCGGTTGTGCCGGTTAACTGGAGCGTAGAGCACAAATATTTACCGTCATTTGAATGCAATGTGGACAGCATCCTGAATAGTTTCCACCGCCATTGCGGCATTGTATGTCCATAGAAACTCAAACGTTATTGACAATGTTACAGTGCATGGTAATAATTGTGGGTTATTGTTTGACAAATACGTCAACTTAATTTTCAAATGACTTTGTGACATAAGTACTTTAAGCCCGGTTTTGTGATGACAGCAAAATAATCTAACTTAACATAACATCACACCTTATGTTCCCCAAAGGGTGCGGCAGAGGAGTTGTTAGTACACCCTCGTTTCGCCAGTTATGTTTAAGTCCCATGTAATAGGGGGCGAGCCTATTGCCACTAACCGGGTACAAATCCAGACTACAGGCTGCTACTGAGTAATTCCTAATGGAAAACCCAATAACACTTTGCCCGACCTGGGGATCGAACGCAGGACCCCATGCTAAGCAATCGCAAAATAATCTTTTGTAACTTATAGCTATCTAATCCATAGCCGTTTCACAGTTAATACCTCAATAATTCGCAGAAAATGATGACAGCTTATAATGCTTGAATGGACCCTTCTCTTGTAATATATACCTATATGTATAGAAGATATAAAACCTAATAATCTAGGCCCCATAATTCTGCGTTGCACTTCAAGATTATATTCAAATGTAAATGTTAAAAGCAACATAATTTAAGGAAAAATGCCTGTGGCATACCTAAGTAATATATTAGTGAGCGCATAATGCACGAAATGTATGCGCCGACGCAAAGTTTATTCCTTTCCCGGTGAAGGTGCGTGGGCAGGGAAGCCTCACAAGGATCTGGGTATTTTACGTCAGATTTGGATAAGATATTTTAACCATAGTCTGTATGGCTTAGAAGGAAAGTGGAATTCTGTGTAATGTTTGAAGTTTGGACGCCTTAATTTCGATTTCTTTAGAAATTATCTGTTCTCAGAAACCAATCGAGAAATTGTTTGACACTGGTTGTTTTAAGTCCATTAACTAATGATAATAACTAAATCTGTAATTTGGAACAAGTATATTTCATCTTTAAACTTATTTAAAGCTAGTTACGCACCTATGCGTATTCTCATCAAACGTTGATAGAAAACTAGATAGAACTAACAAATGTAGATTACGATATTTCTGGATGATTTTACTATGCCAAAATTTTAAACAGAGTATTTATAAATTTTCTAACGAATCTTGTCAGAGAAATACACACGAAAGGAAATCTCGAAAAAAAGGGGCACTGTCAGGAATAGAAACCTTCTTTGAACATTGCCCATCGAAAGCAAATAGTTTCCCATTGATTTTAGAAAAGATCAACCATTGTGATAAGGAAACCTATAACGAAACGAAACTTGCCGGGACCGTTCGGGCTTTCATTGCACTATAAGTGCTATTTCCTCCTGTTGGGAAACAACCAAAGAACTATAAAAGTCTCTTACATACGAAACATTTATTGGTATAGCCACATTATGCAGCAATATCTAAGTATTTAATAGGTCTTAGATAAACGTGAGAACTAGTCTTACTTTTAGCACTATTTCAAAAAATGTATTTGCCGCCTTCAGATAACTTGACTTTGCGGTTGAATGTCGCACTCCTACGCAGTCACGATGCTACGCGACACCGTCTCAGTCGCACGCTGTACGCAAACGACAAATGACACGGACGTTCTCAGAACAAACTACCGGAGTTATCTGATACAGCCACTTCGTGACAGGCTCCTCCGGCAATTCACTTGAACTCAGTAATGCTTTGGTAAGGTTACGCGAGTTGTATCGAAGGAGGTTTTTTATCAAGACGCGAGTATAATAATTTATTGTTGAAGCTTTTTCTTTTGTCTTTGACACTGATAGGTTAACGTTCTCAGTTACTCAGACTTCGTCATGTAAAAACTCATAATACTCCAGAAGTTGGGAAACTTTAGGTACGTAATAGTAATAAATCAGTCACCCATCTAAACTGAAGTTGAAGGTTAAACTTTACCAATCTAATCTAGTGATACTGAGTTTTGCTTCGAATATTTTTACTAAAAATCATGATAAAACCATAATCAGTCGTGGACGACGTTTATTGCCTGATGTTATGGCTTATGTGAAGACCTCGTGGCTAATTAACGACCGCGCGGTTCACACGATTTGCGAAGTTAAGCTGCGCTTGCCGCGGTCAGTCTGTGGATGGGTGACTGTTCGTAACACATCGAGACCCTTCCTTGCCTCGGAGAGTACGTTAAACAGTCCCGGTCCCTGGTGTCATACGAATACCTATGACAGTCGTTAGGGGTGGTCAGAAGCCAAAAATTCTGACAACTGGTCTAACTTTAGGATATCGGCATTATCCAGTAACTGGGTTGCGGAGGTCTGATGGCAGTCACTCCGATAAAATGCTGGTATTCAGCCAAATCTGGTTAGACTAGAAGCTGACCCCAACATACTTGCGAAAAGGTTAGGTTAGGCAGAACAATGTTATGGCTTATATTATTAATATTATGTATACATACATAACATTCACAGACAAGTAGAGTTGCAATGATAGCCAAAGTGCTTCCAACTACATACTACAAAACCACATTAAGCGAGAGCATGATCCAAGTACCACGTCAAAAGACATAGAGGCATTTGCTAACTCCTGTATATTATCACCTATCTCAAAGAATTATCACACTGCCATAAACCCAAAAATAAGCGCAAATATCATGTAAGCACAAAAATATTGGATTGTATTAGACTCGTACTATTTTAGTCGTTTATACTTCTATACAAGGTTAGTCGGAAAGGGGGTACTAAGCCGAAAGGGTGTTAAAGTACCCATAATAAGGGTTAACTTTTGTTCTAAAACTTTCCCCAAAACTCGATAGTTTAAGAGAAATAGCTTTTCAAAGATTTCGTAAAAAATATGCTAAAATCTATCTGTCCATGGTTATGATCAGCTGTGTTTACAATTTAGGTCATATTTGGGGTCACGGATTAGAAACTTAATTTTCTGAATTCATAACTTAAGCAGGAATGTATTTTTTTTGATAAAACTAAAATAAAAATCTTTTTGCATGCAAATAAATATTATCGAATTTTGAAATTTTAACACTTGCTTTCAAATAGTCATCAGTGATACTTTAAGTGGACCGTGGCTTAGTATCCCCTTTCCGACTAACCTTGTATATGGCTAACCTTACCATCCAAACATTAGCTAGCCTAACTTAAGAAGGTATAAAATACCAGCTGACAGAACCTGTAAGAATTAAAAGCTACTGAAAAGGCAGTAAGCCTGTATCAGTTAGAAACTGAATACGTGACAAAGTTCCAACTTCGGCTCTCAATATTTCCCACCGAAACCTATATCAACAAAATTTAGACGAAAATGAGTCAATGTTTGTTCGAGTGACCCTTTGAAGTTTTGGCTTGAAACATGTTTTTGAGCCTATAATAAATCCTTGTGTAAGTATGAAAAGTTTTTGAACAAAAATCAGGAGCCGATACGGTTAGGTTAATGCAATCACTTTGTACTTCGTGGTAATCTTTTTTAAACACACACAAACAGTTATGGTAAAGCTGGGTACTGACCGGCGTTACGAGGCGTAATGTAACGTGTTAACAGCGAGCGTACGTTACAAGCGCCTTGTTTCCCCGTACTGACTGTACGAACGCTCGCTGTGTAACACGTTACATTACGCCCCGTAACGCCGGTCAGTACCCAGCTTAAGAATCTCTCCGCTGATCGTGCTTCACTGGTCAATTATTGTTTTTCACTGATCAAGTAAGTTTTAATGCTAATCAAAATGTTAAATGGTATCTAATTTAAAATAAGGTATGGAATTAGACCACTTTGAGAGAAAACTTGGCGTACTCTGTCTGATGAGTACTATCTCGTTTAAATTCAAATAATATAACTTTTTAACAAAAATAAAACTGTCTTCAAATTGTCTATCTCCGAAGTTCTTCATCAGATCTTCACCAAATTTAAATGGGATCACTTCGAAAGAATATTCTTTCAAACAAAAAAAGAATCATTAAAATCGGTTTACAATTAGCAAAGATATCGCGGAACAAACAAACAAAAAAACAGTCGAATTGAGAAACTCCTCCTTTTTTGGAAGTCGGTTAAAAAATAAAGATTAACTTGGACCGCTTATCAAAGTTTATTCAGGTATCGCCTATAATTTTCTATGGCGCTTATTTTGTTATTACACATTTAAGTAAATACTATGTAGTTTAAGTTTTATTAAATATAACGTAAAAACAATTGACGTCTGATTAAATCTACTCGTATAAAATCGTAAATTTCTTAATGGATACTTATTTCCTAGTTGTCACATTCGTTGGTTCTCCCTTAGGCAAACAATTTTATTATTATGACTCCGTTTATTGCGTTAATAATATTATCCACTATTGAATCTATATATGTAGATTATTATCGATATTTTATTAGGCTATCAACCTTTCGCGATTTGAACAGCTTTACTGCCATAATATTTAATTTGTCGTAACAGATCATCCCATCTCTTTCAGTGGGTGTTGTAAGGGGTGACTATAATCAGGGGTTATAATTACCGCCTTACGGGTTGATTTTCAAAAAATATTTTTAGTGCATGGTTTTGTTATAAAATAAAACTACTTTCCAAATTTATAGTTTCTACCTTCACCAGTTTAGGCTTAAAGAGAGTCTTACATTAGGAAATGTTCTTTTGTATATAGTGGAGCAGATAGATGGTAAATAACAAAGATCTACGTAAATATAATCACAAGTAGTACAAAGCAAAATTTTATAAGAATAGGGGCGGTAGTTGCTCCACCCAAATCGAGGAACCAACAGTTTTATCGAAGATGGGACTGCTCTTAAAATCACCAGTTTCAAAGACGTAAGAAAACGATTTATCATCATCATTCATCTTTTTACTTGAAGCTTTGGCGTTAGGAACTGTAATCGTTCACTACGTATCTCTGCTATTTTTTATACTTAACCATTCAATATTCAATCGCCCGCTTTTTTATGCACACATATATAGGTAGGTATACATAAGCACGTTCTATATACACACATACATTTTTAGATTCTTTCATATCCCAGTTCTTGCCAATAACGGCTAGGTTACGTAGAAACGGTCTGCCAGGACCATCTACAAGCAGACCAATAGAAAAAAAAATACAAAAATTTCTTTCATATCCGCTTGTACAGCCCAAACTGCAGTGGTAAAAACTGCAGGTGCGTATTACTAGGGGCAGTATGCGAGGGGGCGCTATCGGCACCCAGCTAATCAACCAGTTGGAATGTGGAGGGCTGTCGTCGGTTACTGGCCACTGATACTATGCACCCGTTAAGTAGACAAGTATTAAACTTGTTGCGAACAACGAGTAATTAGTACCGTAGGTACAGTTTATGAATGATTTTTCTTACTTTTCAGTTTTAGAGGGTTTTTCTTACACGCTTATGGGTATTGAAACTAGACATTTTCAGTAGACACTTAAACTCTTAAACTTTTTGGATGATCGTGTAATTTGTAAAGTTTGTATAAGGTATGCTTGTTACGTAAGCATTTTCGAACGCTTTTGCGAATATAGCTGATATAGTTTTTTTTTGTAGACAAAAGTTTATTTATTCTTGCAATTTTTGAACCAAATACACACGTTCATACTGTTCACAGTCACAAAATAATAGAAAATAGAACTACGCCACAGACCTAAAAAACGAACGTGATTTTTTAGAACTTTGGTTGTATAAAAAACGTCACAGTATGAAAATGAAAAATGGTGACCAAATGAACCGACGGAGTTCCATCGTAGCATAAACAGGATTGGAAGGGCGCAATTTGGTCGGTATTCAGAATCGCGGCGCTGTAAAAGCGCGCCATATCTAATTATCGTCGGGTTACAGCGGAGCTACCATGAGTTCGCAAATATTTCCACTCGAGAAACAAATCCCGCTTATTAGCCACCTACAAAAGAAAGTTATGCAAATATTTAAATTATCATCCTTAAATAAACATTCTTAATGTTAGTTTTAATGTCGTAACTCAACAAATTAAAAGTTTTTTTTACTCAGTCTCAGGCAGGCACTTAATCAAGCTAAGAGCGTCGAATTGTTGGCTGTGTCCCTTTAATTTCCATGTAAATTATTTAATAAGATGAGAATAAATTATGTTACCTTGATTAAAAATTAGCACTACTACTCCTATTTTTAAAATGAAACATTTTAGGAGCGAGTTATATTATGTACAATGTTAACAAAGGCCTTTCACTCTAGATATAAATTTACATCTAACAAGGGCACTTTTTAAAGCCAGTTCTGAACCGGCTCAAAAATTCTTTACACGTCTGACATTGATACTAAAAAGAAACCCCTTTTCAAATGTAATAGACAACATAGAAGACACGATATCTTATTTACAAGTCAACATTTCGATTCTCATTCTAATATCCTACCCGCTATTCAAAGATCCAAATATCTTTAAAATAAGACGTCAAATGTTGAAAGGAATAATATTAAGCAATGTTCTACTAACTTATGCAGATGGCATCGCAAGCAGGGATCTTTTTTCAGTTGCGTAGTAAAAGGGGGTTTTAATTACCCCGACCTTTATTTGGCGAAAATGGGACAAGATTATTATATTGTCACCCATGGATGAACGTGGGATTACCCACGTGGGTTATGAGCGAAGGAAGTACTTTATTTAATTTTATATTTATGCTCTGCCATAGTTTTTACCATGACGCGTTATTTATGTTAGAAGGTATTTTGAGCTCCAATTAGTTCGCTACAATAACTTTATGAGACATTTCCCTAATTAATAAACGAAAAAATCTAAAATAAATGAAAAACACAATTATTGTTAGACTTGAATAAACACAATAAAAATTTCGGCCAAAATCAGATTGTATGCTTTCGCTCTTACTACTACAATATTACCATTATTATTTTTTCCCAAATTCCTATTCAACATTGCCAAATTTAAATAGTAATTTGGTTACTCTTCAAAATGTTGCCGTGAAAAGTTATTCCCAAAAAAATGTAGTTAAAGTTCGAGTCGTGACACCAGTGAATCATAGTTGCGTTCCATACCAGTGGTGTAGTAAGTGAGTTACTGGCGACGTTTTTAAGGCTTTTTGCAGAGCGTGCGCCTATGACACATAGTTAATCAGGCTAATATTGGGTGTCAAACTGGTGGAGCTTTCCACCGCTGAACAGCGAGGGTCTGGCAAACCTTGTAATTAAATTAAAAAGAGAGTGCAGGGCTGCAGGGGCATTTCCAAGAAGCTTTATCAAATTGGTACGTATAGGATCGATCCTGGAACTGGCGAGTGAAATGAAAATGCAATATGATACTGATGCATGTCGTGTCATCATATTTTAAATCCATTGTGAATTTTGAGTTTAATGAGTGTGGTGGGCGTCAGCGCTCAATACTCGATATTTTATGCCTGAAATAACATATCATCACCGGAAAGCCAATTAAGCGCTTTTTGGCTAAAATGAGTTATGTATTATATGTTTGTATTGGATTTTTTTCTGCGTCGATTAGTTGGGACTTCGTCATATAATAGAATAAAATACAAAACCCCAACTAATCGACGCAGAAAAAAAATCCAATCCAAAGATATACTAGGTACATAACTCATATTAGCCAAAATGGCGCTTAAGTAGTATTGCCTATCCGGTGACGATATATATGTAGCCAAAGAGTTTTTTTAAACTGATTGATTTTTGGTTAATCAACTGATTTTTAACGAGCGAACGAAAAGATTCAGCTTTATAATAAAGTACATTTAAAATTTACTTGTATTCTATGAAATAGAATCACTACGAAGATTTCATCTTTTTGATGAAAAATTCCCTTATTCCATGATAAAGCGTACAACACATACATACATTCATCAATGTTAAAAACCCACCGGAAGTACTGGAAATTGACGCATGAAAAAAAGTCTAGTAAATGAGTGGCGACCGCCTGTCTCAACACGAACTGTCTATGTCAGCTGGCATGCTTATGAATTACTAACGACTGATAGGCATTTATTAATATCGCTCTATTTATGTCTTAGGGGAAATATTGAACTCGAAAATCCGACCACTCATCCGTCTGCATCGTCGGTGTCGCTCTAAATTATTCAGATTCAATTATTTCCCGTGTAAAATACTTTAACTGCGGAGCGTTTCAATCAATCACTCTTCACCAATTTAGTGTGAGCGTCATTTGGCAAATTCGATTGCGTCTCTCATTGATGGCTCTAGTGAGAGAATAAAACAGTGCGACGGGTGCCATTGACGGTTGTGACAGAACGCGTACGCCTATCCACCGGATCCCGGTTTAATTAATCTCCTAAACTAAATTTAAATAGGTGGACGTACTGGGTGCATGCGCACTCTTGCCCGACTAAATTAAATCGAGCATTATTCAAGAACACTGAACATAGAACTGAAAGCTCTCGTTACGACATGCATCACATTTTTCTTTCACACTTTTGCTGCAGTTGTCGTGTTATGTCAATTAAGATTAAATTAAGCATCATCGTAAAACTTTATTAAGATTGTTTTGTTAGTTAATTTCTGAAGATTATATTATTATAATGAAGAACAAGCTCCATTTTTACTTTAATTTCGCAGAAGGACATATTATAATGTAGTGTAATGTGTTTCTGAAAATAGAAACAATAGCTTGACTGACCTAAATATTTTTATAAGTTGGGGTATTAATTAGTGAAATTTTAATTAAAAGTTTGCCCGTCATGGATAGTTAGGTACATGAAATGTAGCGCATTAACTATTATGATTCACAGGAATGACACCTAATTGAGGACTATGCATTCTAAATATTTGACTAAATATATCCCAAAATAAAGCCAAACTGAAATCAATTTTGGTCCGCTTGATATTCGTAGAGCATGGACAGAGCCGCAGGCGCTTTACGATATCATTATGTTCAGGTTCTACTATATAGGAAAATATATGTGTCGGTGCGCACGTTTAAGCCCGCGAAATTCACACGGCTGGCTTGCCGCCACGCGCGAACGCCTCCCACCCGATCTCATTACCAACCCCTCGACAGCGATGCTATTGATCACCGTCAATATGACGAATATTATAAATATAACATATGCTGCACTTTAATTACGGACTTTTAGGTGACAGCGGAATCGGAAATTTTGAATCAAAAAGGTTTTAATACCCCATTAAAACGCTCTTTTGTATCGCTATACCCAGTTAAATTGATTATCTCTCATCGTTGATAATACTTTACAGACCGAAATACCAGGATTATTATGAAGTGGTTGAAACACGAAACCGTATACCATTAGTTAAACATATGAATTCCAATTTAAAAACGTGGTATGCAAATATGTCTGGAGAAACCCAACGAAGAGAAAAAGAAAACTTTTTACACGAACAAATATCTCATTATCGAAATAGTTGGTTCAATTACTCGAGATAAAAATTTGAAAATAATTTCAAACATTCTTCTAATTTAAAACCTTTAGAATAAGTTGTAATTATGAAAGGTCAATATCGTTTTTGTTAGCCCAAAGTTAATTACTTTCTTGTCTATTAGCCAACTACGGAGAGGTTAAAAGAGAAGATAATGAATTAGAATATCTATGTGTGTTTTAATTCGTCGGTTTGTGTTATAATTTTCAATTCTCTCTCGAGGGATTCACTCGAGTGGCTGAGCCTAGTGTTGGTCTTTCGTAAGCAATATGTAGGTAATCTGGTGTATAAGAAAAATTATATAATAATTGTTTTTACTTTTGAAAATATAAAAAATATAGGTATATATTGGATGAATGAATTGTGAAGTAGATAAAATTTTAATTAAAGGTTGATTTTTGATTGATATATAAAAAAACCCTGCCCTATCCGAAAGGGACACACAGGTACTGCAATAACATTACTAAAAATATAAAAAAACAATTACAACAACATTAATGAATATAAAAATGTTATTGTTAATTAAAATGTTTTTAGAACCCAAATTACTTCAATTTTCATAAAATTTTGCAAAATCTCAAAATTTCACAACACTAGTCAATTGTCCTAGTAATTTGGTTACTCAAAACGTGAATTTTAAATAATAATAAGTTTTTAATATTCATTAATAATGTGTTTTTTTATTTATTTTTAGTCATTATATTGCGGTATCTACCTTTATGTCCCTTTTAGATCGGACAGAGTATTTTTTACATATTGTACTAGCTTTTGCCCGCAGCTTCGCTTGCGTGATTTTTTTTCACTCCCTTAGGGGTTGAATTTCGAGAAATCCCTTCTTAGTGGATGTTTACGTCACAAAATGTACCTACTGTCAAAATTTCAAGTTTCTAACCCCAGCCGTTTAGGCTGTGCGTTGATAGATCAGTTAGTCAGTCAGCTTCTCCTTTTATATTTATAGATTCTATCATGTTTAGTATTATACCTACATTATACATAAATTAATCATACCGGTTGACTTTAGTTTTCCTGCACTATCGTCGTACATAAAACCACTCCATTCCATAAGAATGAGATTTAATAATTTTATTTCTTATGAGGCCATTCTCTACAAAATAAGCACTAACCTTCCAAATTATATCAGTGCAAATGAAACAAGAAACTAATCCTGTAGACGAGGTGACAGCGACCCGAGACGTCTTGCGGTCAACTACAAACATACTCATTGAAACATAATGTGTGACAGTGTAGAGATTGATATTTATTATGTATGAAGGATCGAATAAAAATACATATTTCATTAGCGAAAATAGTCGCTCACGGTTTCGTTGGCTAGTATTTATTTATTGTTGAGTTCATTTTATTCATCGTCTGGTGTAGAAATGAAAGAAAACAGAAGTTATAAGAAGCTAGGGAATTTGAGTTTACACAACTAAGTTACAAGTTTGATGTTTACTAAAAGTAAAAGCAAATATAAAATGTTTGTATGTTAAGTTAAACAATTCCAACGTGGGTTCCTTCGTGTATAAGAATCTTACGATTTACAAAAATAGTAGGTACAGTACATAAATAAAGTGAAAAAGAATATAAATATAAACGATTCTATAAAATAACTGTAGTGTAGGTGTTCAGTGGTGACTTTGTAAAGTTGTATCCTTGAGAAAGTACATTTCTCTTAAGCCGTGTGCCTCATATCGCGACACATTGCTCGTAAAACCTCAGCAGGCGTTCAGACTACCTACTGATAAAGTAATAATGTGAAATTGAGTAAATAATATCTAAAATCTTCAAAAATAAGCTCTTCAAATCGTATTAAAAACCTTTGAAGTGAAAGCACAATAAAGCAAAGTTGGTTTTCACATTCATAGCTTATCAGTTGTTTAGAAATTGCTGTTTTGTTATCATGAATGTTAAGTCTGCTGAAAAAAAATTGAAGTTATAAATGTTTCGATGGCAAATAAGTCAGCAACACTTAAATATTTTAAACTTACTCAAAAGATAACTTTAGAACATAGCTTGTGTTCAAGTTTATCTCGTATTTTAGATTATCTTTTGTTTTCAAGGGTATAATAGAGGGATTTAATGATGTGGTATAATATTTCATGTCCAATCATAATTAGAACTTGTAACTATCACACACATTAACCGCAATAATGTGAACTGCGTCAGTAAACTACAAATTGGGTCAATCATAAAGTACATACCTGTCACACTAATAAATAAACAAGGAGAGAGTTTAGCTTCGGACGTAGGCAATTGGCGAATTGGTTCAATAGTCGCTCGAACTGGGTCGGAGGCAATTTAAAGTTTTTACCGAATAAATACGCCGCTCGAGTCAAAAATTTACCCATGGTTACAACTCTACGAGACAGTACAGATTAAAATAAACTAGGGCGGAATTATTAGAACGAAATATAAATTAGGAGCAGTGTTCAAGAATGAACAATAAACCTAATTAAGTTGGCTTCAAGTCAAGGAGTGTATTCTAAGAACAGGGGAAGTTTATCTAATTATGTGGAGAACTGGTTGTCCCATGCAATTGGTTTGGGTGATCCCTTTTATCGTCCACGTGCGACCCCGTACGAAAGGTTTCTCTCAATTTTATGACGTTTACTTCTTGCCCAAATTGGAAATCGGTCCGGCTTGATTGCTTATGTGTGTTGGTCAACAGTTTCAGGTGTTTGCAAATGGTGCAGTAATTTAGTAGAGGGATGATACGTGATCTATAAATTCTTGAGTACCTACATTGTTGTTATGATGGTTTAAGGATTTTCAAAAGACTTCAGTCACCGACAAAAACACTCTAGCTTTGACCCAAAACCATTAACTAGAGAATTAATTAAATAACCTAGAAAATAGGCTTTTTGTTTTCGTTACAAAAAACAAATGACTTGGCTAGCCATATCTTTGAACTTAAAATTTAGCAATCTATTTTCAATGATTTTCAAGAAAATAAGTTTTTGCTCTGATACAAGTTCTCGATTTTATAGTCCACTAATCTGCACCAAGCCAGTTTGGTGGACTAAGACCTAAACCCTTCTCATTGTAAGAAGAGGCCCGTGCCCAGCAGTGGGACAGCTGATTGTGATGACTGATACAAGAAGACAAAATTAACGACTCAAAGTAGAATACATAATATCTGACTATCATATAACTTGTACGCTCTAATGGCAAAACATAGCGTGCTATTTCCATAACATTTATTGAGAACTGTATTTTTACCTAGGTTTAACAAGAATAAATGATTTGATTTGAAAATGGAAAAGTCAATGGATTTTTTTTTAAGACAATTTTATTCCCCCGATACGATTTCCACTCCAAAATATTCATGTTTTAAGTTGAATACAACATTAAGGTAAAGAAAACCACTGTAGAGTGATTTAATCAAACCATATAGCACTTCGTTTTCAACTAAAATTGAATATTGCCCTCGCGGGAGGCATATCTAAATATTACATAATTCTGTAGTGAGTAAAATAAAGCTGTACCACTGTCGACGTAGCACTTCAAGCAAACAAATTGGATCAGTTGACTCGCTTTATCTAAAGTTTTTCTAATGCTTATAACCCACGCCGATCTATTCCATTTTATAAACTTGTAAAATGATAAGATTGATGATTTCAAGCTCATATTATGAATGCATTAACATAATTTAAGATTAGACCAAAAAAATACTATAACGTTTTGGTGCGAATCACATCAGCAGACCTTTAAAGTATTTCTGTAATTGTAAAGTCAGTCAAATTTTTTGATACACTTTTTGTAAAGGCAATAAAATGAAAGAGAGAGCGATGTTAAAACGTCCTTTGAAGTCAGGGTATTTCGAACGGGCAGCTAACAAAATTGTTCTTTTAGCCTTCATAAATGTACGCGCACTTTCGACCCAAGCTTTTTATGTAATACCAGAGTGAGTCAAAGCGTGACAAAGAGACTGCAAGTTGAATTTTCAAAAACACATTGTGAGGTAAATAAAAAGTTGTTTTCCAGATTTTAAAGAAGTGTATAATTAGGTATATTTGAAAATAAAATTGTAGTGTTCTTTTAAAATAAAAATGTGAGATGTTTGACTCTCCATAGTCGAGATTTTTTCAAGCTTCATGAAACTTTAAAAGCTTGGGAAGACTGGACTTATAAAACACTTTCGTAATTCATTTTGAAGTATGTTTATACTAATACACTTTTCAGCTTCAAGTTTTCAATTTAATCTATGAAATATGATGACCTTATCATTTCAAAATTAATGAACAAGACCTTCCAATTAAAATATTGCAACCAAATTATGTTTCACATTTCTTGGGCTTATAGCTGGAAAAGGGTGAACGACGATTTGTCAAAAAACTGATTACAGTGAAATCTGTCGAGAAGACAAGTCATCAAGCAACTGTCGTGAGGGACACCCCTCACAGAGTTCCTCATGGCCCGATAACGGGGTTGTTGACTTACACCACTTTGTGTTTTACAGCGAAATAGAGAATTTTGGAAACGCGAAATATTAAACATAGAAAATATATTGTTGTTGTTATTGGAAAACTATAGTTTGTTTAGGATGGAGTATAACTTTAAGGTACCATGACTTGTTGTTATATTCCAAATCCATAATTCAGATAATTTATGTATACAAAGAAACGTCAAGAAATGTCACTATCAAAATGACACGACAGTGGTACAAAACATTTTATCATTAAATTTTTACTAAGTTATCACTTATCATCTATAAAATTAAAGTTGATTAATTATAAGAACTATGCAAACAAAATACCGTAGCCAAACAATGTTTGCGGCGCTCATATCTAGCTCCGATTAGGATTAAAAAAAAATTTTTTCATGATGTGTTATGACAAACCTATTAGTAACGTCATCAATTATTCTCACCTTTGTAAAAGTAGGTGCCCCATTTCTGCGAAAAAACTGGTGTACGATTCGTGTTATTGCAGACAGGGTAAAATCGTTCATTGTTTGGACGAAGCTGGTCTTTGGACCTTCTTTCTTGGGAGAACTGAGGGTAAGGGTTGTTTTGTATTCTTTTATTATAATTCTTCCCACTGTCACAGCTGATATTCTTAAAAATTCAACTGTTTTGGCAGCACAGTCTCCTAAAGCCCTCAGCCCAAGTCTTGTATGTCTGCTTGTAGGCATTTCAATCACCATGAGTTGTTCTGTGGCACTCAGATTTGCGAGGCTGCTTTTTGACAGGGAACGAACTGTCGCGGGCGGTGGCCTTCGAGGGACCCGGCTGAAGCTCCATTTGTCAATTAACAAATGAAACTTAACAAGAAACAACAAACAGGCAGCCAAAAAAATTTAAGTTCGATCGGGGAAAAGCAAACGAATGAATTGAAATAACGCGACTTTGACATATGTTTGGAACTCCTGCAGTACAACCAGTATCATAAAATATTTTATACCAGCAAACCTCCTTTTCTTAATAGCTTTGTTTAAAACCGAAAATTTATAAAAATAATTACGGTATAGTAATTATTTCTAAAATCGGTACTTAAAAGAAAATCTAGCCTTTTTTTTCGCAATTTTTTTGTGAATTACCATTAATAAGATATTTTTTTGATCTGTTATCTCCATTGTTTACATAAATTATCTGATTTACGGATTTAGGGTATAGTGAGTTCCGTGTTTTCTGTTGTTACATTTTAAAGTTTTAAGTTGGTTCTTCAAAATTAAATATAAAAGCTTCATCGATCTTTTGAGTCCAACACCTTAATATTTTTGTCTTTAAAATCTTCCACGTTAAGTTAAAGCCACCTGATATAATATTTTTAAGTCTTTGAACGGCATAAAAGGATTTGTTTTACCAGATATCATATGTTTAATCCTTAATGTTTCTATGCTTCCATCGTCTGTAGTTCCTTTCCACAGTGACAGGGGGTTTGCCATTTTCCGGGAAAACACGTTAGATTTTTTATGAACATGGTTTGCCTCAAGCTTTTTGCCTTCACGCGTAGAAGCTAATGATTAACTGAGAAGATATTACGTGGCAAAAACATATTGGTACAAGCTCAGGATCAAACGTCGAGACATAACTTGTATTTTATTTTCTGTGTACGCTAAATTATATCACTTTTAATCAAAAGTACTTACGTAAAAGTTCTTAGAAGAAGAATTTCTTTTAATAACTTCTTAATCAATTTGTAAATAGTTTTGTTCTCTTATGGCCAAATACTCAAACGCTACTCAATTTCAAGTTGCCGTTAATTTCGTGCTGTCACTGTCACTCTTAAGGCGAAGTGACACGGACAGCACGAGACTTAATGGCATGTTTAAATTCAGTAGCGTTTGAGTATTTGGCCACTAGAGTAGTTATTATTTTTAAATAAAAAACATCACCGTCCAATTTCGCCTCATCCGCGCGCCGCTTTCAACAAATTTTCAACCAAAGTAATCCTGAAAACATAAAGATTATGTATAAACCTAATTACCCTATCTCATAATTGCCTTGTTTTGACGTCTACCCTTTGAGAGGCCGTCGCTTATTTCCCGAGTCTTCTAAAGATATTAATAACCATCTCAGTGGTGGGCTGCTTTCCATCCCGCATCTCGGTCGTGTAACGTCGCATCCCCCTCCCCTCTAGGTCGTGTTTTTCGCTAATACCCTTTTGGAGATGATAAGATGATGGCTTTACAAGCAAGCAGTAATTACGCCCGTCCAATTACCGCTCGTCGACGCCTGTGCCGGGGGAGGAAGCCGTTCATTGTTCAACATTTTTGTTTCCAGTACTAATATTTTTGTCGTTCCTTTGTTGCCATCAAATTGAATAAACTGTTAATGTACATTCTTAGAACGTTTATCTTTACATAAAATTATAAAGAAGCAAAGATTGTCTTCCGGCTTCATGCATTTTATAAAAACTCCTACATGGACCTATAATACTTATCTGAGTCTTCGAACAACGCACGAAAATATGGTAAGGGCGTGAAGAACTATAAAAAATGTGCATTTTGTCTCGAGAACAGTGTAAGGACCCAGAAACCCCATCTGTCATGTTAAGGCAAAGTTTCAGCACCGTGACCGGCGCAAGTACCTTTCAAGTAGGTATCTTAACATTCCCCACAAATACGAAGCGCTAAGAAATTTTGGTATAAAGTAGAAATCCCACTATATCTGCAATACTATTTCAATCTGCAATACTATACATTTTATATTATTATTTTTAATTAATTCATTATTTTTAATTTTAAGGTGTTGGCCATATTGTTTAATTTACATGTCGAAGTACTATTGAAGAAATGTAAATTTATTATTTTTAAATTGTTGATGTAATTTATGAAATTCAAATGTAATTTATTTTAGTGTTTATACTGTAATTGTGGAAATTCAGATACAAGTTACTTGTTCATGAATAAATGACTGACTAATCACAAAACCACCAATTAAAATGTGCATGTAGAGTCTGCAAGCTTAAAGAAAGTAACATCCTTATCTGACGTAATCTGCATTTAAAAGAACGTGTTGCAGCGTCAAATTAGCAATGTTTCTCTAATCTTTATAGCTCTAGAATCAAAGTGGAGTGCGTTAAAAGGAAACTATAATTAGAGTCGACAAGTTGTCGGTGCCGGTTAAAGTGCAGGCGGCGGCGGAAGCGGACACGGCCGCGGGTAGGGTTGCCAGGTAAGATTTGTTTCTTGGACATTTAGATGTTGGACGTTTGGTGGAAATAAGATAATAGACTACAAGAGTACTTACAGTGTGTTAAAAATATTTACTAGATTATTTTGTGAAGAAGTAAGGTGTAACATTCCTCTGAAGTAAGGGAAGATCTTCTTGTCATATTTGACCGCTGTTGCGGTTTTTAAATAAGAAACAAAAGTGGAATTTTGCAAAACTCAATTCTGTAACACCGTGCACCTTAATTTTAAATTATGGACTAAGAAGGTTTAAAAACAACTGAATTGTGGAACAAATTCTTGAACTGGACAGCGGTGTCAAATACCGGGACCGTCCCATATTTACCGGACATGTGGCGCGTGTAGCGCGGACTCGACGGCCGCCCTTCATTGACGCACCGTTCCCTGTAATTTCAGCGAACGCTCTGCACCCGGCGTTTGCCAACTAATTTGTCATCCGAATATCAAATTACGCATGAAATGGCGCGTAACAGTAGACTTGCCGCTCGGATATCGGGGTTTTAAAATAAAATTTAATTTACATTCTGGTTGCAATAACGCAGGTAATTGCAGCCACTGTTCGCTGACAACTAATTGGCAAGTAAATTTAGTGGAATCGAATAATTGAATACAAAACTGTTGGTAAAATCGACCACCTATTATTAGCGATTATTGTTGTCTATGATTTTTTATTATTTATTCACGTACGTTTTTGCAGGATTGCTCGACTAGTTTCCAACCTAAACGGAGCCCTTAAGAGCTGAACATGTGAAACAAGTCGGGCAATCCCGAAAGCATGCACGTGTGTGAACCTTAAACAATCATACCTAAATAAGAAAATTATTGCTTTAA
Organism: Amphipyra berbera; assembly: GCA_910594945.2. Lineage (NCBI taxonomy): Eukaryota > Metazoa > Arthropoda > Insecta > Lepidoptera > Noctuidae > Amphipyra > Amphipyra berbera. Next base: position 10,002,266 of record OU343127.1, read on the forward strand.
GAAAATTTTTTATTGCCTTAAGAAAATTATTGCTGTCGTCGTAAAATATTTTAGCACATTTTATAAAGTAGGTAGCAGTTCTTTAAGATGTTAAGTAATTTTAACAATAATTTAATATCGTTAGGCAACTTCAAAGTGTTCTTTGTATTATAATTATAAAAATAAAAAAGGGTTCAAATATTTTTATTACGTCTCTTTTGAAATACCTTACATCAATTTTTCTTTCAGTTTAAGTATTATATTATTATTAAAACACCAAGTTTTATCGTGTAACTCTTGATGGAAAGAAGTGGTTCCTTCTTAGTCGAAGGTAAAGTAATTTATAAAATGTTCGTTATTTAATTTTCCGGTGGCCCTGTTGTAATAACGATACGCCTTCATATTTTGACAGGCGATGTGAATCCATTACACTTCATCTATATCGTCCGAGGGGATCGGTATCTGTACAGATTTTATGGTGCGCTAAGTGTACGCCATTTTCGACAGAACCCACGTGGTCAAGGGGTGTTGCTATGGGATGTACCCCATCTAGGGGAATGTCTATAGCGACGATTTTATTACCTCATTTTCATTAGTATGAACTACGATATTATTTACGAGTATTTTTTATGTGGTATGACAGAGGGGTGTCTAAAATATATTTTAATAATTCGTTCATCTAAAATATATTTTAATAGTTCTAAATAATAAAACAATGCATATTTTGAATCACTTACATGATCAAGTTATACCTACATACAAAGATTTTCGACGATATTTTCTTTTCTACTAAATCATAATACAAAAAGAAAGCGTGCAACACCGCGGTCTTGCGTCGTAGTGGGTCGCGTTGCCAGGGTAACCTCACTTAGGGCTATGGGTTTTTCTAACAATGAAACGGCATAAGACGTAACGACATCTAATTAATAACGTCTATCATATCTCTATTGCTCGGCTTATGTGTTCGGAGGGAGAGGGATTAACGTAAGAGGATTCAATGAGGACGCATGATTTGTTCCGGAGGTATCTCGTTAATGAGCGATTTTTGCTATTACTTTCATATGATTATTTCCTTTTGGAGTATCTCAAAATGTTGAATGTTTTAAGCTTTTGTGTATTATGCTTTATGTTTTTTGAAGGGAGGGCTTATTATTAAGTTATTTTTGCATTTTATTTAATTATCTTTTTCTCTCGCGACAAAACTGTGAAATAAGAGTAGTTGTTGAATTACTTGCAATTGGTGTCACCGTTTAATCGGTAAAGAATAAGATACCGATCTTGCTAGTGTTAAAAAAACAGACAACAGATAACCCTTTCATGGCTTTTCAAAGCGACTTTCCATTTCACTGTTGTTTTGACATTATACGAGGGATTTTTCAAAGTTGTCCGTCACGTATGTATGTATTATTAATACAAAAGGTCGATAATTAGTGGCACAGCGGAACATCAGTCTGCATCAACGCTTGACATGTTTCATGTTAATTGGATAGCACAGGACAATAGCGGGACTGCGCCCATGCACACAGGAGATGGGGTGCCGTGCAATTATTATGACATATTGTTCTCGATTTCAGTCATTCAGCGTTTTAACTTTATTAGTACCTGTCCGTCCGTCTATCACATATTTACTTGTATTTACAGACAATGTATTTGTATTTATCATGCCAGCAGAAGGGTTTGGTTTGTACGTTAAAAGTGGTTTCATTAATTTGTGACTGCCATCACCATATAAGTGATGAACACCGCATTATATTAATAAATTTAATCAACCTTAATGACATTATATTGAAAATTCACCGCGGAAAATGTTAACTACACTGGATATGCGTTGCCCGCAAACGTTACTGCATCCGCTGAATTTAAGTTTTAAATGACGCCCTGTAATAAATTTATTGCCTGTTAAAAGATTCAATTTAATAACTCTATACAGTATTTACGCATATTCACCCTCTAAAAGCGGAGGCCTGTGATAAAAGCAATTAAAACTTTAACAACATCAACTCCCGCGCTCTAGCCGATTTCGCCATGTAAATATACTTCATTTTACCGTCCACTACACGACTGAACAATAATGAATCGATAAACGAGTTGTGAAAGTAATAAATACGTTTTAGTAACTTTGATGCGAAAAAATTCAGAGAACTCATATTTATAAAGATTTGCAAAACAATTCGAGTTGTTATTTACAAAGTTTTCCATTTCGAAACAAATTTGTTTTTAGCTTTTATGACAGATAATTTGTCAAGGGTAGCTTTGCGCAAGTCAAAGATAATTTATCTGTCTCAACCGCTTTATTTATTACAACGCGTTCGCATCTTCGTTGAGCCCTTAAAGTTGGTGGTTAATGGAGCTTCTTTGAAGCTAGTACGTCAGTCACTACACGTGAGGCCGGATAGAGATGGGGGATTGAGGTGTACGCGGGGGAAGGGCGGGACACACACGTAGGTATGCATGTGGTCAGCCGTCAGGCGCGCCCAACTTGTCTTATTTTTTGCTTCCCTTTAGTAAGTGACGGGTTGATGGGAAACGAATGAACAGTTCCGATGTGTCTTGTACGCACTCTTCACTTGTTCCCCTCACCAGGAAAACGACAGCTTAAAACTTAAACGGAAATACAGTATTGTAGCGATATATCAGTGAGATATCTTGGATGTGTGTCATTTACATAACCAATACGAATGTAACTTGATATCACAGTCTGTCGAGCATGTAGTCGATACGATTGTTATGGATAAACTATAAACGCAATCGCGTCAATACCGGCTGATTTCTACTTAATGGGTGTTAATTACTGCAGGTGATGTCAGCTTTGGTACCTACAATAATATTACAATCAAATTACAATTACAATCAATATTACAATAATTGTGATACTAGAGAGTTTTATCTAAACCTTCAAACCCTATGACAATGACTAAACCTCACTTATGATAATGACATACCCTAAGTAACAGGTGGGTTTAACCATTGAACATTTGAAATTCTGTCTATTTTCGGCATGCGACTTAAATTGGAAAAGGTATTTTTAATACTATTATAGCCTATGCTAGTTTTCTAAGAAGGACTAAAAAAAATTGGGAATTATCATGGAGTTGCATTCCTAAATAAAAAACATAAATGTAATACACTAGCTGTGTCCTCACGGCTCCGCCCGCGTAAGAAGTTTTATTCCAGTAATAAATATAGCCTATGTTACTCAGTGGTAATGTAGCTTACTAACGGTAAAAGAATTTTTGAAATCGGTCCAGTAGTTTTTAAGTTTATTCGTTACATACAAAAATACAAATCTTTCCTCTTTATAATATTAGTATAGATATAGATAAGGCCTGGTCAAACAGAGAGCGTGGCTGAGTGTGATATTCATGTCGCGTGTTGATCGCGTACTCTTGGCGCGCGAATTACTATGACAATGTATGGAAGACACCACACAGAAACAGTTACGCGAAGCTTGGCGTGGTTTGGCTTTACAGCCAGAGTCACAAGGGCACGGATCATACGATTTGCGAGGTTAAGCTGCGCTTGCCGCGGTCAATCCGTGGATGGGTGGCCGTTCGTTACACATCGAGTATCCTTCGTGCCTCGGGGAGCACGTTAAACAGTCAGTCCCGTGTGTCATACGAAAACCTATGACAGTCGTTACGGGTAGTCAGCAGCCCGAAAGTCTGACAACTGGTCTAACCTTAGAGTATCGGCATTGTCCAGTAACTGGGTTACGGAGGTTTGATGTCAGTCGCTCCGTGTAAAATATTGGTATTCAGCCGCATCTGGTTAGACGAGAAGCTGACCCTAACATAGTTGGGAAAGGCTAGGCAGGTAGATAGCCAAAGTCACAAGCGATAGACTTATAACAATCAGCTGTGGGTGTATGTAGTGTATGTCCCTACAATCGTAGGCCTGTTCTCCCTCATTTCCTCACTTAGAAATAGCAGGCACTTCGCAACTGTACATAGTGACTCGACAGCCCTAGCAGCAGGGCTGTCACATCATGTTTTATCCTTTTAATAAACAATAAAAAAGTAATTAATAAGTAAATTAAATTAACACAACAGGCAGTGGGAATCCATTTGATCGAGGTTGCTTTGAAGAGGGAAGAATTATGATTGATGATAGGATATGATTCGTTTCCACTTAACACATTGTAAAGGGGTTATTTTATAACCCTCGCCTCTTGTTCCTGTGAGGTCAGTGACTAATGAACGAGATGACTCAGCTGTTTCAAACTAGTTGTTTTATGGGGATCATATCATTGATAAGCTTTTTTAGTTTATTGTTTCTTGAAAAGCCATTATGTTTTTATATTGTAATAAGAATTATCATTAAACAAGGGAACATGGTACTGAACGCCACGTGTTTTAAGCTCCTATTAAATTATATGAAATCTTAAGGCCTGAAATACACATGCTATTAAAAAAGCATACTTGTCTGCTATTAGGTATTACAGAATGCTCGTTTATAGCATGCCTTCCTGATTGTATTTTAAGCATGCTAGATTCGTTTACACGAGCTTATTATTTATTTATTTATACTTTCGCACAAAGTTTGTACAAAGGCGGACTTAATGCCTTAGGCATTTTCTACCAGTCGACCTTAGGGTGGTGCAGACAAAAAACATGGTAGGTGCACTAAGTAGTGTTGTGTATGTGAGGCAATACCAAATTAAAAATAAACAAAGCTTACTGTGAAACATTTGAAAAATAATATTTACACTTATAAATTATACGAATATATTAAATAAACATAACATACATAAATATATATTAATAATCAATACCTACATACATACCTACATATATATACATAGTATTATATAATACCGACAAAAATATAGTAAAGAATAAATCAGTGCTGAGATGATTCTGCCAATTTATTGTTCTGCTTATTGTTTGCCACTAAGTAGTTTCTGTTTGAAAGTAGCATGCTCTTTTTTGCTACTTAGTAGCGTGTGTATTCCAGGCCTCATGCTTATACTTATTCATTAGTGGGACAGTATAATATGAGTATAAATCACTTATATGTATCAAGTGAACAAGACAAGGGGAAGATCTATCTATTTTTTTAATAACATATTTAAAGATATCTTAATAAAAAGGGAGCACGAATTATTTAGATTTTAGTAATTAAATTGAAAAGTTTATTCATATCTATGTAATATACAAATTGTGCATGTCGCAAAATAATATGCAAATTGTGCATGTCGCAAAATAATAAACCAAAATGTTGTTGTAGTTGTATTTTCAATTCAAAAACCGCTTACAATAGCGATATGTTAACTATACTATACGTCAAACTTTGTTAGGCCTACAGACCCATTGAAAGTAGAGTGAGAAATGATTAGGTCACATTAATCTTTAATTAACCTGCAATTAATTTTAAAAATAAAGTCAAAAATCTAAAGAAATTTTAGAAATCTCTCTATTGAAACGATATATCGAAAAATACTAATCTTGATTGATGCTTTTATGGAGAACTATGACACTGTGTATGACGATAATAATGATCTCATTCGAATCATTCAACTGTGTCTCTGTACATGTAAAAAACAAAGGAGAACTTTTACTAATTTACAACATCTGACAACTAATTTATATTATAATATATACACGTATTCTATACATCTAATAGCGTGTCGTAACACCCTTCTATTAGGTAGTGAAAACTCAAAAGCTACTCTTTAGAGCACGAGCTGCACGAGGTATACGGTATGTTCAAGATTGCATTAGTAAGTTGAAAACATCAAAGAAGTTATAAAGTAATTACAATATTTCTAGTTAAACTAATTATGAAAAGAGATTGGAATGAACAGAGAGAAGAGAGAATGGAATTTCCAACGGTTTTATCGCGTCAATAAGAAAAAAAATATCCTTTAAATTGATAGGATGTGTTTTCTTGCTGGTCTGAGAGAATTACTACGTCAAGCCATCTTAGGTCAAAGTGTAGTGTTAATGTAGGTAAATCTAACACCCATATTCTAAGACGTTCCTCCAAAACTTACTAGACTCGACTCCACCTCGAGTTGACATAAACGTCCTCGACTCGAGATTTTTCCTCAGTCGAGGTAAGGAATCATCTTTCAAACTAAAGGATATGTAAAAAAAAAAGAATTTTGAAGACTTTATTGAATATGCTAACGATAATCCTTACAACTATTTAATCGCGGCGTTATTTGCGCGATGCAGGTAATTAAAATTATGACGTAATGACTTTTCGAGGAACCTCGAAGTTCCCTCGAAATTGCAACTAAGAATACAATTTTGAAGGTGTTTTCGAGGCCGTCCTGAGTCGAGTATGAGTCGAGTAAGTTTTGTAGGAACGTCTTAGAATATGGGTGTATGCGACGGACGTCGACGTCTGACAACATTACAGACTTTAGCCAATTTTACCTATCATATTTCTGCCAAAATAACTAACTAACAGCCGTTTAATTACTAGAGGTACTTATGTAGAGCTTACGTCAAACTACTGTGTAGTAGGAAAAACCGTCGATCCATAGAATATTGACAATGGCCGTTAATCAATTTGCCTAATCCACCAGGTATTTATTGCCAATGACATCAAGAAGCCGTCAACAAGTCGTGCGTTTAAGGATACTTTATATATTATTTAGGGTTCAATTCAAAAGTAAACGCGTTCTGAAATGGCTAGCCTGTACCGTGAATAAGCAAAATTGTTCGCAGACTGGATCGCACCCCTATCATATACATATTAATGATAGGGCCGCTGCATGTTCTACTGCAAAATATAAGGCACCGTATCAATTATTCTTTCATTTATTTTAAGCATCGTCATTTTTGTGCATGTGTAAATTAAAAATTAATACAGCTAGAAACGATCTGGGCACATATTTTTTGTGTTAAATGTGTTCCGAAAAGGGATATGAGGTAATCCTTATCTAACATGCCAGCTCACGCCATCAGTAATTCTCAATACAGAAATTTAAAGCTATGTAACAAAATAAAAAAGGTTTTTGATTTTTTTCTGATAAAGTGTTGTTACGAAAGTCAACTGTATAAAAGAATAAAGGCAAAAGTAAATTAAATACGCATTTTAATACATTTAGAAAAAGTATCTAATATAAAACACAAGGTAGAGCTTTACTATGAGAAAAACTTCAAACGTTTTCAAATATAAAGTGCAAAGCTATGACAAGTCTATTCGTGATAATATTAAAAATAGTTCATAAAAAATATAAAAATTCTGCCGTCACTAAAAATGCTAATTTTAAAAGATAAAATTGCATTTCAGCATTTCGTTTAACAAAAAAGTGGAGTGGTTTTGGCGGTAAATAGAATCACTAAAGCATTTTCCGTGTCTCGGTGGCACGTTGCGGCACTGGTGCTCCTACCCCGCACTGCATGCTTGACGCGTCGGTTGACCAGCAAAACTGAATCTGCTACGAGTGTATGAAAGTACAAAACACGGAAGTTTATGTCTCATAGAATTCAGAATTATTTCTAATCTGTTCCGTGCAAACATCCGAATGTAGGTAGAATTTTTCTTCTAATCTAAATTTATGAACTGTCGTCATGTGCAAAACAGCTTTTTGAATGGAGTCTTGAAGCGATATGCAATAATAAAGTGCTGTGTTAATAGGGTTTTATGTTAAAATACCTAGAAATTACCGACTCCATGATTTTAATACGTAGGACCTTAGAGATATCTTCAGACATACCTACTAGTTATTTGGGTATTTCAGATAATAATTGAAACGAACAGAAATAACAATAAGTGACGTCTATGGATTTCATATCATGAATGAAGCAGCTATTTTAGTCATTGATGCCAAAATTCCTAAAATGTTATAATATTGCTGTTTTTTACTCAAACAAAAACAGGTTCCAAAAAGCAGGTTAAGTAAAGTGGCCAAAAAACCGATGTAACAATTTCACCTTTCTCGTAAACAGGCTGTCGGTTCAGCACCTAAGCTATTTCGCCAAACTCATTTCAATTCAATATCCAAAGTTTCCGGCTTATTCCTAGACTTTTTCATCTTATCACATAGTGCTGAAGCCAATCGATGGCGACATGCTGTATGAAATACAAACTTTATGCATTTCACGTTTGAGAACCTACTATATGTATGTATTGAGATTTTTTATTTGGTTGTGTAGGTAATCGTTCATGAAGTTCTGAAACATTTTAATATTGTAGGCTAATTCAGGTATTTTTTTTAAGCAGCAAAAGTAAAGGAATCGTCCTAATTTCTTTATTTAAACAAAACCAAACAATTTGACAGTTTTTGTTGTTGTCAAACAATTTGACAGTATTTGTAAACGAAAGCTGTATTTTTAAAGAAACCTGTACTACTACTGTACTGGCTACTGTAGGTGCTGTGGAAGTTTTGCATCTACGTAAGTAGTAACGTAGATGCAAGTCTACCTAGAGTTGTTAACCGGTAGATTTCATAGACACAGTTGTAAAAAAAAAATGTCGCAAAAATATTAACATAGCACAGCTAAGTTTTAGTCCCATAAACATAATTATCTACTGTTGGCTTGACAGAAATTAGGACATACCTTAAAACCATAGAAATTTCAGAAGTTTAAAAGGTAACCCAAGGGTTCGAACAGGCAGCCTCATCCACAGGTTATGCGAAGGTAAGCAGGTCAGGGCATCACATCAGAAACCTCGAGGGAGGAACTTAACGAACGAATATTCTGTGAGTCAAAGCACGTATATCGTGGCTAATGTATTCGGATACCGCCAGAAGCGGTGTGTGGCGCAACACGTCCAGCCACGTCCGTAGGTGCGGCGCACGTTAATTACATAAAATTGTGACGTACCGAGGGAGGATCGGGCTCCACTTGCATAGATCACTTTATAACGTATGCAGTTTCGGAAATTGCTGCTGTTTACGGCCGGTTCCTATAATTTACAGAGCGTTATTGGTTAAAATTGAGACTCTTGTATCTTAATGAATGAAATAACGAAGCAAAGACCTCATAGCTTTACATAGTACACCCACCCATATATTATGGAAGTAGGTATCACAGGTAAAATTAGTTTAAGAGTCTATTTAGGTATATGCTCAGTTTGGCAATAAAAAATGCTACCATTAGTAAGCAAAACGATTCGATTTTGTTAATAAGAACCGGGCATTAGCCAACAATTTAGGTTTGATTTAAATCTATGAATGTTGCTTACGAGTACGTTGATTCATTACGAATATGAATATTATAATAATTACGTTATTGGCAACCGCATCATAGGAGCAGTTAAAACTCCCGCATATTATCAAATATGGTTGGGTTCCTTATTTTGCAACATAGCAGATTTAAGCTTTTCAAAGTTAAATATTCGCACCTCACGTGGAACCTTTTTCTTAAATTGATTTGATCTTTCGTCTGAAGTTGGCTACACCCCGCGAATAATTTAGAAGCTACAGACGAGAAACAACAAAACATTAATCACTGGAACAAACTAAAAAGTTTAGTCTAGTTCCAAAAAGTAGAAAGATAGTAACAAAACACCATTGTTTTTATAGGAAACGTAAAAAGTGAAGTTACATGCGGCGGGTTCGTTGAACTACTAACACTTTTCTGTTCTCTTCAACGACGGCTCGTAAGTCGTAATGCGTTTTGCGACGTCCGTCCGTCCGTCCGTCCGTTTGCTGATGACATTTTGTTAATTAGACTTTGTAACAACGTCTATTGACTCTACGAAAGCCATCTTCAATATTAAATAGTTTGCACATCAGAGTGATGTAAACGAAGAAAAACAGCTGAAGTTAATCTAAGCAAATTACGTAATTTAAATATTCTTAGAAGCTTAAGAAATACCTACCGCGATTAAGTTAGCCACTAATTTCCCTAGCTCGGCGCTAAATAAAACGAAGTAAACAGAACTACGATTAAAAATGTAAATTAGAGTACATTCTCGATTCTAAAGTTTAAAGTATTTTCTCGCGGATAAGTTTAAATTAATGTGGACCGTCACAAGCACTTTTACTGGCGCGGCGACCGGGCGGTTCCATCAATTTTTTATTAGCATCGGGATTCTCTCTTTAAAGAATTTAAGGGCAACAGCGATTATATTTAATTAGAGACCACACTACTGCTCCTTATTGAATTCGACACGTCGAATTTTGTCTCGTTGCGTTGCGGCGTCGTCTGTCTCTCACCCATTCAATACGGGAGGAATGCGGAGTATTTTCGATCCTTTTGATGAGAGCTAAGATTAATTTTGGAGGGCGGTTCAAAGGAAAATTTTAGAATATAAGTGCATTAATAAAAGGTTTCACGATAGGGCACTCCATAGCGAAAAATGCTTTTATTAAATTTGTGGGCTTTTATGTGCATATACGGTGACTTTATTACGTAAAAGCTTTTGTTAAAGTATTGAGATTTTTATGGACTGTTTTAACCTTAAGTGAATTAGTTGTGGCACGAGTGGATACTTTATTTAAGATTATTTACGGACTTTTTACCATAATTTTATTATGACAGTAGCGTCTTAGGTACATTTTCCATGCTTCCAAAATATGAGGCGACCTACGAGAAATTGTACGGCATACGGAAGCAGTATACCGCGACGTCCATTGATAACTGAGGCCTGTATTAAACAGCTCTTATTTTGTTATTATATACATAATTATACACCCAATTAAACACATCAAATAATTTATAATAATATTGAATTCCTACTTAGCCCTCTTCCTCTCTCCTAATTTTGCTGTGCCAGCCAGGGTCCATTTTTTTTGTTTTTTTAAAAAACCGTTGCCCCACACTAGGATTTCTCCTGTATCGTGGTTGCGTTTACAGACACAAATCTTCACATGCACAAACGCCCAAACCCGGAACGACTATCTGTAGGCCATACAAATATTTGTTCCGTGCGGGAATCGAACCCACGACCCGTAGCGCAGAAGCCAATCGCTCAACCACTGCACCAAACGTGTTGTCAATTATATTGATCTTTTACTTTGTTATACCATCTATGTAATAAATTTGGAATGCAATAAAGAATTGAGTATTGAAGTTTCGTTTGGATATGATTTGAGTTGAATTTAAAAAAAAGTTGTCAATCTCTCAAATGATAGTAGTTTATTAATACGTGCCTAAATGTTGATGTTATATGTTACCTGTGATGACTGGAGCTAGAGTGTCCCGTGGTGGAGCTGGAAATCGGTGATCTGGCAGGGTAGTTGCCGCCGCTCGCACCTCCCTCCGACATCACGAACTCTGCAACAATTATTTACCGGTTTTCATTACCTGGCTTATTTCTTTCAGGGGTACTGTGATACACGATGGACAAAGTGCATTGATAGTACTTGCAGCTATAGGAAGTAGCTGCCTCGTGTAGTTGAAAGCCAAACTTTGTCTAAACAGACTTATTTTGTTGAGAAAGATAGCTACACAGTCAGCCATTGTTTCTTTTATCAGGACTGGACTAAATTTCTTCCCACGTAGACTCATCTAATGTTTTAGAGATAGTCTTTTGTCAACCAATTTTTATGACCCAAAACTGTATGTAGTTCATCAGATGTCTACGTTCTACTCTTTGAATTTATGATGTCTTCGAAGATAAAACGATCGGTGTCTCAGTCTCTGTTCTGCACTATAAGTACAACAATTTGAGTCCGACGACAAGTAGGTACGCTAATACACTACTATCTTATATCTAATCACATTGAGGATATTGGTTTAGAAATGCAGTCTTAAAGTAGTTGGATGAGAAACTTTAGTCATATAATTAAAGCTTGTCTTTTAATTAATAAAAGGGAAATCATTTTCTCCCACAAGTTGAAAAATCACTTTAATCTCGTTTTTCATACTGTATTTGCTACTGGAATAAAATTGTCCTGTTCTGTACGGACAATGGAAAACCGTTTCCCACTTATCGTAAAACTTGTCGAATAATGGGAAATATTTTCCCTCCAAAAGATAAGGCACCACACTCTTTTAAATCGTTGTTTTATTTATGAAAACGGCCTTACCCAGTAATATGAAACCTGCCTTCCAATTTTTTATATGGCTGCAGGGGTTCTATGTTTGATTACATCATCAATAATATTATGATAAAAAGAATACGATCATTTCTGGTCATACTGAAGTTTGTATAGTTAAGAATCGGAAAAATAACAATTAGGTACTGAAATTTAGCATGTAATTGGTTTTTTTCATTTTCTTACGAAAAACCTAGTATTTACCAAAACTATTGTTAGGATTCGAGTGGTTGTACTCGGGAAACGTAATGACCCTGAAATAATATTTAAAAACTTAACCATTAAACTTTATACTACCTAGTCTGGCCATAAATACTGTTACAATTAAAAATAAGAAAGATATTACATTTGAATTTGGAATCTGTAATTTTTATACGATTGTTCTTGAATTTTGAATTTTCTAATTTTGGCGCCAATACCTACATTGTACAATATTTTGCGATATTAAAATGGAGTGGGGTGATAAAGAGAACCGAATCGCTGTGATTGCATTACACAAAGTTGGTATGGAGCCAAATGCAATTTTTAAAACTCTCCATACGCTTGGTATTAGTCAAATGTTTGTGTACCGGGCTATTAATAGGTACAACGAGACCTCCTCTGTTTGTGACAGAAAAAGATCTGGCCGTCCACGTAGTGTTCGTACGAAAAAGGTGGTCAAAGCAGCAAGGGAAAGAATTCGAAGAAATCCTGTCCGAAAGCAAAAGATTTTATCTCGGGAGATGAAGATAGCACCCAGAACTATGTCGCGTATTTTAAAAGATGACTTAGGACTTGCAGCCTATAAGAGACGCACTGGTCATTTTTTAACTGATAATTTATAAAAGAATAGGGTGGTAAAATCGAAACAACTTCTGAAGCGGTACGCAAAGGGAGGTCACAGAATTTTTTTGTTTACGGATGAGAAAATCTTTACAATTGAGCAACATTTTAACAAACAAAATGACCGTATTTATGCTCAAAGTTCTAAGGAAGCTTCCCAATTAGTCGACATAGTGCAACGTGGGCATTATCCGACTTCAGTGATGGTTTGGTGGGGTGTTAGCTATGAAGGAGTGACTGAGCCATATTTTTGTGAAAAAGGTATCAAAACACCGGCACAAGTGTATCAAGATACCATTCTTGAGAAGGTAGTTAAGCCCCTTAATAACACCATGTTCAATAACCAAGTATGGTCCTTCCAACAAGACTCGGCGCCGGGTCATAAAACTCGGTCCACGCAGTCTTGGTTGGAAGTGAACGTTTCGGACTTCATCAGAGCTGAAGACTGGCCGTCGTCTAGTCCCGATCTTGATCCGCTGGATTATGATTTATGGTCAGTTTTAGAGAGTACGGCTTTTGGAGTCCCTAAAACAATCCATACGATTGGCAGTGAAGAATTTTCCCATGGAAAGAGTGCGTGCTTCTATTGATAACTGGTCTCAACGTTTAAAGGACTGTATTGCAGCCAATGGAGACCACTTCGAATAAGCTTTTTATATTTTAAATTGTTTTATATTTATGTATTAAACTAACACACTGTAAATGTAATAAATATTATTTGCAATAATTTTTTTTTTCTTCTTGACAATATTTATAGCAAGACTAGGTATTACAAAAATTTTAATGGTTTGGTGTTAAACAAGCTTTATACTTTACGGAGTAAAAAAAACTCAATGAACTTTTAATAAATCCTGTGATATTAATTGTTATCCAAAGTTTTCGTGGTAATCGTAATTTAACACATTCATGTTGCATAAACCCTTTGAATAAGCCCTTTAAGATTGTTGGAACAAAAATGTAATGCGGTCAGTGGAACGCTGGTGTCCATTATCTTACACCAGTTTTTTGTGTGACAAGCGGCGACAGTGCGAGCCGTAAGGCGCAGGACGCCGGACGCGGTCTCCGTTCTCAACTATCAATCCTTCTGTCACGATATCGACAGCGCATTTGTTTGCTCTCACCATTTTTGTCTCAGTGTTTCCTCGTTCCTCGGGCGCTATATTTGTGCTGCGGGCGTGCGGCCGGCGCCGGCGATCAATCTGCCCACGACTCTGAGCATGACGGATGGTAGATCGAAGACCGAGCTCGCCGCTTCTACGCCTCGACAAGATACCATACATTTTATTGGAAACCGTTTTTGCCAGCGGCCCTGATTATACTCAATGTTGTCGCAGCGATCTAATGAATTATTTACTTTGTTATCCTAGTTCCTGATGTTTAAGTAAGTAGCCTATTTTTTGTGAAAAGAAATTCATTAATGATTTGTGGAAAGAGGCTTTTGATTTATATTTATCTCTAAAAGAGCTTTGCAGCCATTTTAGATACTGCCTACGGACTTTGTATATTGATTTTTATTCATGAAAAGAAAGTTTTATCTTACTAAGCAAAATGGAATGACTGCTTATTTTTACTGACTATGAATAAGAAGATACTTTGAATAAGATAACGTTTTTGTTTTATTTTTGTACAAGAATATTACAATATAATTATGGACCTGGGAAACGGCGCGTGCACTACGGACGAAAAGAAAATCAATATTAGTTTTTTAGACGATTTGTCAAGTCTATTTTTACTGTAGTTTGATAAAATATTGATAAATACTACGCATGAGAGAGGATGACGTGATAGGGCTGCCGTCAAAATACTGTAAATTATAACTTCCCGTGTTCCGCTCTGTTTATCATCTTGCAAATGTATAACGCAGGTCTTCCGTTTGTGTAATATGTAAATACGTGTCATGAGCGGAAGAAATGAAAACAAATCTGGCGGATCCCCGTTATTCATTACATAAGATGCGATGTTTCATTATTAATTTATGCCGTACCCTTAGACTGGGACGAACGACCCTCTTTGAAGTAGGTTGTAATATTCTTAAGATTAGTGTAGTAGTATTTTTTCATGATGGGTTTATCATTTTCCGTGAGGATATATGGGGGAAAAGAGAAAGATGGAAAAGCAGCTGTTTATGATACCGTATTTGTGAGGACATATTTATTAAGAAAAATATATTGTAGTAGTGCTCATAGGCTAGTAACTTCTCACTACGTCTTCTTTGTCTTATCTATAACGGTATGATGGTAGTTTCTTGAGACAATTTACTGTTCATGAGTTCGAGTTCTATTTTAACATATTTTTAAGCACTTCGACTGCTGGTTCGCTTCTGTAACCTTCAAAACACAATTTCTTGGTATGATTACTATTGATGATATCATAGATAAAGGACCATAGAGAAAGGATCCTTTTCGAAGTCGATTAAAAACAGATGCGTATCTTTTTCATCCACCTTTTGTAAACCAATGTAGTTGCCTGTTACGACATTTATGGGGATGGGATGGTTTGCTGCTTTTCAGGCATCACAACTTGTCACTGTTTTAATCAAAATTATACATACATACATAAACTCACGCCTTTTTCCAATGTGGGTAGGCAGAAACTATAGAACGCCACATGCTACGACCATAGGTAATCAAAATTATTGTACTCTATACTGTTGCTGCTGTTGTGTTTCAGAAGTGCCAGAAGTTCCTTCATATCGCTTGCAGTACACTCGCATTGGAGGAAGACAATGCATAAAACAATATGAAAGTCATTATTTTAACTAGATATTAGATGTACACAAATAACTAACTTAATATAAACAAATAAACAAACTGTAATACTTAACGGTAACAATATAACAGCATTAGTTTCTATCTCTTAAAGAAAATTCGTAATCGGCGGAAAATGAAAATTGATCGCTGCTAACTAAGATAAGTTTGGAAAGTTATGATGGAATGGAAGTGCTTCCGGGCGACGACGATGGCGACGGGCAAAAATGCTCCTTCCACACTGATTCAGTTCCACACTAAGTAATTATTGTTTAAACAAGAAACCTAACGAGTGAACTCATTAATCACGAGCCATTAATGTCCTTGCTTGTTACCTAATGGACACTACCCCGCAATAAAAGTAGGTGTGTAAAATTAAACTTCGACACACATAGGTAGGAAAACTTACTTGTATCTACTCCGAAAATTGGTATCGGGAAAACAGTTAGTAGTAAACGCCGAGTACTTGCTTGAATTAGTGCTTCGCAAATTAGATAAATAATAAGATTTCGATGCTGAAACAAATTACTCATTCGTATAATTTATGTAGGCTCCTACATAATTTGGTTTCGTTTAGTAAAAATGCTTCCAGACTTTACTACAGAAATATTATTTATTTGTTACAATTTTATTTTATTAAAAAGGGTACGTACTGAATAGGTATTGTGGAATATAAACGAAGATAGCAAAACTTACAAAATGGCTCTCGGTAAAGTGTCTTGTGCCGCAAACCTTTATGAATACCATATGAGGATGCCGCTATTTTTACATACAAAAATCGGCACGGAATCAAAGTCCACATGTCCGTTGCGGCCTACCTTAATTTTCCTACACGGCTCGCGCCCTGAATACCAAAGACAGGGAAGGACATCAGCTTTCCCGCCACTATTACGGGATTTCCATACAAATTATGTATGAGAAAAAACCTGCATACAACTAATATCGTAACTTTCTATATTAATATTATCCGTGATGATGTTAAAATATTAAATTTAATTTGTAAGAAACGTTTGTGGAAACGCTTTACGGTAACATTCTTGAGAGCCGACAATGCCGGTGTAATTTTGCTTATTTCGGCTTAAATTACTTGATCTCGTTTACGGCCTTTGAAGATTGAACCGAGTTTACACAAAGTTTGTGTCTAAATTATTGTTTACCGTCACTTTCTTGTATTAATTTAACGTAAGTTAATTGTTAATTTTTGAATATTACTCGAATTAAAAACCAAGTGTGATCTATTTCTCTGAAATTATCTCCAACAGTTATATCTTCTTAGTTAAATAAATAAACTTTATTAAGTTTTTTTTAGTTTAACGTTAGCAATCCGTTATAATTTGTAAGCTTTTAATATAGATATTATATGTGGGGTAGAATTAATAACTCATTTTTATTAAAATTCCAATAATGCCGGTACTAGACCGTTGGGATATTTTAATCAATAAAATACATCATGAAAGTTTAATGACGTCATATCGCTATCCGATGCTATGATTGATTATTTAATCGAAAATAAAAATGATTAACATTATCGATGGGAAACAGTGGCATGTTTCCCCTACGTCCTACACACACCTAAAATATCACGAGGTAGATTTAGTATCGCGAACAAAACTAATGACGCGCGGTTATTCAATCACAGTAAGAATTTAATCTCAACTTAAATTAAGGTGATTCCCTTATAACTTTCCAACACAGTCGCTAATAACGAAACTTGTGGTTAATAGCGTCGAGGAGACGAGCCGGGGGTGGGGGCCCAGAGGGCGGGGGCGGCGGCTTGGCGAAAATTCGAGACAATTCAATGGGAAAATCTGCCTTTGTAAAACTTCCATTGTAGTTATTATATTCTAACTTCACATTATAATTCGTTCGAACAATTTCTATTAACGGGTAATGAAGCGAATGTTAAGCACACTTATGTGACTCCAAGAATATTGCCAAGTTTAACATTTTCTTAACTTGCTGTGGTTCAGTGTTATGTTAGACAGTCAATAATTATACATATACAATAGTAGTACGTAGGTAAACAATAAATATTTAATGTGACAGTAACGTTAGTATCGATAGAGCCATGGTGGGTAATAAATGGAACACTCACGGATTTATAGATACATATAATGTATACTTTTAGCGAGAGCAGGCTTTCAGCGCAACGCCGCGCGAACATATCGAATGTTTATGATGTCATTAAACATATTTTTACGAGGACACCGCCGTGTTCTATATTATTACGGGGGAGAGAGAGACGCGTCACACTGGCATTTCATTGGTCAGTAATTCGCGGAAGCGAACCTTCCTCGAAATTGACAACACTCGCACAATAAACCATTTATGGCGCGATATTGCAACGCGCCCGCAGTTGAACGAAACCGATATAAAGCTTATATTAAAACTAATTTTATGAACTCATTATTATTTTATTAAATTAATATTACGAAACATTTAAAAAAAAATTTACCTGAAACAAGAGTAGGTACTTATCTAGTAAAAAATATCTTTTGCTTGTATGATTTTTGCTTGAGGTGTTCCCAACAGTTTACTATATTGTTAATAATATAACCAGGACAGTTCATCGATAGAGATGTAACAATATAACTTCCAAAAAACTAAATTATGATTAAACTGGAAACTAAATATAGAAAGAAGGAAAATTACTAGGTCTAAACAAAACACGCGAGGAAGCTGACAAAATGCCACGTCAATTCACCAAATTACGGAGTAATTGAACCGAATTTCAGAGTGAAGCTCATGTAATGAAAGCAGATAAAGGGAAGGGAGGAGCGAGCGAGGGGCTTATTCAATTCGTTCGCAAGTTCAACCTGACACTGACTTAAGTAGATAGTTAAGATTTAGCCAAGAAAGCACCCGCCGGCAGCCACTAATGTGTACTCAGAAAGTAGTCTGGCCTCAAGAATTGGCCGCTTAAGTACCTATGGAAACTTACCATCCATTAGTTACTTGTGAGAACACATTATAGTTTAACTTTTGTTTCTTTTTACTTACTGCCAAAGAATAGCGACACAGTAGCAAGCTGTCTAGCAACACTTCTGTTAACAATTTCTGTATTTGATGAAGTTAGTTCAACAAATAATTTAAATTTATTTGTATAATGTAGTACGTGTTGACACAGTTGAATGTGAGCGAGTAGGGCCACTCAATATTGCAATAGCCGATACCGCAACTCCTGTCAACAACCCAAACGTTTCAGCTAAATAACTCCACGGAGACGCCAAGAGACCGCGCACTTTACTCGATTGGATTTGAGGTGGACTCTCCTCGTGACCTCTCTACCACTTGTGCTCTAACGAACTAATGATTTTTTAAAACACTACTTGGAATATGCTGACGTCCAACAGGTGTCTGCAGCTCTTTTGAAAATGAACTTAAGAATCTTTATATTTATCATGGAGTCAGCAAGAGGGAATAAAGATATTTTTGAAATACGTGTGTATTTGCAAGTATCCTTTCATTTTCGCTTTTACGTTTCAGCTTTGATATTTTATTCCAAGATGAACAGTGGCATAATAATATATTTTATGAGCATTCTATCTATGAAACTGGTCATAGTTGACAACAAGACGCAGAACATCGGCATACCAAAATATGTTCCTTTTAAGTTTATTTACGGAATATCTTTCCATATTTTCCCAAGGATAAGAAACTGATCCCATGCATATCTGATTCGATCTTCATTCGTATGTTTGCGTAAAATCTTCTCTGTAAAGGAATCTACATAATCAGAATCAGCGAGACGCTGTCGAAATACGAAACCATCTGTTGTGTACGTCGTACTTAGATGTTCTTTACATGTGATAAGAAAAAAACGTGACCCGGTATAGACGGATGAACACGATTTTGAAGTCAAAAATATTCAAAAACCCTATTCGTAAGCTATTCTGTCAATATTGTGCACAGTATTTGATACCGCCTTAAAGTATTTATGGTTCTTGAGGATCAACTAAAATTGTTATTGAGGAAAATCGAAATGGAATTCTTTCTCGCGGTTGTCTAAAGATATTAATTTTGAAATATGACGAACGGTATCGCGAGAAACCAATACCCTAACGCAATAAAACGTATGAAGCGAGTATTATTCGCATGATCACATTTCCTAATAAGTTGGATCCCACAACGTGTTCAATGTGGCGAAAACTAATACCGCCCATCTCGCCGCCGTGCCGCCCGTCACTCCCGCGTCCGCCCGGCCAAGCATTTAGAGCCTCCACTCTATTATATTTCCTTACGAAACAGACCGGACCCAATATATTTAATTTCGAAAAATAAATACCCTGAGGTGACGTGAAACTAAATTTCCCTTCCTGAATCGGTGGGATTGTTACAAATGGGTCATATCGATTACGTTGTTGCGTAACATGTATTAAGCTTGCGTTTCATTGCACTTGGTAATTATACCGTTGGTTTCCGTGAAACGGGCTATAAATAACATTTTACCCCTAGTACCCACAATACAATTACCTCGGCTAAGAACTTTTTTTACAATCGCTTACAACTCATGAAACAGTATTCGCAAGTACAGTTTATGTAGGTATCGTATTTTAAACTGAACATTTGTGATCCTTTAATGACTGAATATTCGAAAAATATTAACAAAAATTGAGAACGTCATTAGCATCATCCCAAAGTTAAGAATGCAGATGTTTAATACTGTAATTATGATAATGAAAACTCAAACTATACCGCTGCCGTCAAGCAATAAGACAAGAATAAAAACAATATGACAATACTATAACGTTAACAACCCGGGAGAAGAATGATTTGTTAAAATAAAGTAAAAAAATTTCGAATATTCACCCTGTAACAGTAGGTATAAAAGTACTAATAATTACAGCAGATTTTTTATCTATCTCAGATGACATGTTTTCTACACAGTTCAACACAGATTTAAGCCAAAACTTAAACTAAGGCAGAGAAGAAGACGAGGGCGCAAAGAAATAATTTCAACTTCTTCTTCTTCCTCCTAGCCTTTTCCCAACTATGTTGGGGTCTACTTTCGGTCAAACCAGATGCGGCTGTATACCAGTATTTTATTCGGAGCGACTGCCATCAGACCTCCGTAACCCAGTTACTGGGCAATGCCGATATCCTAAGGTTAGACCGGTTGTCAGTCTTTCGGGCTTCTGACTACCCGTAACGACTGTCGTAAGTATTCGTATGACAACCGGCAAAAAAATAATTTCAAATTAAATAAATGTATTTTAAATAAAATTCTATCGAGGTTGGTATCGTACTTAATTATTAAACTAAATAAAATGTTCCATTATGAAACCTATAAACAAATTATATTTATTTTGGCTAATATGATCATTCATGGTGGATATTTGTGTCGAATTCTCGATTTAGAGTGTGTCATTATGTCAAATTACTCAACGGCTGAACATTGTATGTATTAATAGTGCACGTGTCATTCGTCACAGATTGCGAGGCATGAAATGACATGGCATTACTTTAGTGGTTTGCGGCGAGGCGCGGTCCTGACAGGGTGCGGTCACTTACGATTACAGCCATGGTGATAAACCTGAACCGTATTAGTTATTACCTATATTAACGCACAATAAACCACGCTATTACCGTTTCAGCCTATGAAACTTTTTATTCCAATCATAAAATGTATCAGACCGTTATCGATATTAATCCCGGAAATATCATTCAAATATGTACGGGCATTTGCCGGCTGGGATACTGGGTAGAATTGAAATATCCAGATTACGCAAGCTACCTCTCGGTTTCCTTGATAACCTGGGATAGAGCAGCCTTTGCGATGCGCCACGATATTAAAAGGGTATATACTTATTACAAATTTGGAAGGACTGAAAACTTTATAACTAATTTGAAACGAATTAAACATCGCTCCTGTAAGTACATACATAATAATTATAAATGTCTGTCGTCAATTATTCAATAAAGATAAGGAGCTTGTTTGAAAATCTGAATAATTCACTTGTTATTTCATTAATAATGGACAGTGGGACACTTAAAAGGTCTTAATGTTCCCCACCGTGAATACAAATGTCCATATCCGTCCACGCAAAGCTCGCATTAAGGGAGTTTGTCAAACCCAGTCAATAAGTGCAGGAAGACGGGCGGCTTTGTCATTACATTGTTTTACTACAACATTCATGCCCCACAGCGGTGCGGCCACAAGGAGGTGTTCTGATTTTAGTTCATTTTAGCAGCACGTATGTGTATCTGTAGGCTAATTCAGGTATTTTGTTGAAGCAGGTAACATGCAGGATTTTTGGACTTTTCTTGAATAGTACAGTTTTCGTATTTTATATTCAATAGGCTCACCCCCTAACATGGGACTTAAACATAACGGCGAATTGCCTTCGGGGAATACAGACGTGATGTTATGTACAGTTTTCGTAAACGAAATACCTGAATTTTCATAGTCTGCAGATCGAATTTGACAGATGAGGTGTCTGTCGATTAGTAATAGTTGGGGGCTAAGTTTTATTTTAAGGAGGCGTATTTCTATGTTGATCACGGCACAAAAGCAGAAGATTTTATGTCATCGGACAGTTTACTTAGTTCTTTTACTTGACAAGCGGCTGACTTAAATTCATAATTTGTATGAGGACAATTAAAATTTTCATTTGTTATCATCGATATTTTGTACATTAACACATAAAATAACATCACGCCTGGTTGGGTAAAGGTATATAGTCACACCTTCATTTCGCCGTTATGTTTTAAGTCCCATGTAATAGGGGGCGAGCCTATTGCCATCAACCGGGCACAAATCCTAATTCTAGGCTGCTACTGAGGAATTCCACGGAAAATAATAATAACACTTTGCCCGACCTGGGGATCGAACCCAGGACCTCACGATCAGTAGTCGCGCTTGCCACCACTAGACCAATTACAAAGCAGTTCATTCTGCACATTAACTTGCTGGTTTACATAGGATGAGAATTTGTTACCTCTATTATTAAGTTCTAACCTATGTTTACTTATTATTATACTGCTGTTTGTTGGCCCTAAATAAATAAGAATACAAATATGCTTGAAGTCACGTTTAAAATTGTAAATAATCCAAAGGCTTATGAAATTATTAAGGTTCTTATAATATAAGCATGACGTAGTAAGAGACATGGCTGTCAATATGGCAAACCACTTCCTTATTTTTTTGTTATGACCACGTAAACCAGGGTGGCTCTTACTGGCACAATTCAAGCTAATAACAGTTTTTGTGACACTAAACACGAAAAAAGCTTTTCCCGTTTAACGGAGCGTAAATGTGTACTCCATGTTACCGCCACCCTTAAGCAGACATTATTAGGGGGGTGGCACACGGCGGACGTAAAATTTTGTAGCGATTTTTTTCCTCTAATGCTGTTAAGCTATAGACTGTAGGTCACGTTGACAACATAACTTGTGTCGAGGGCCAAATTTTTGGGGGAGAGCTAAAGGCAATTTTTTACCAGTCAGACTTTTGTTTATATGTCGTATTTGTGTTCTGGTATGCAACATACGTACATATTGCCAAACTCTCCGGGAAGTAATGGTTTAAATGAAAAGTGAAGAAATTAGACTTTCAAATTGTAAAGGAAGTTTTTGGATATAGTGTGCTGAGGCCACATATAAATCCGGTTTAGAACTTCAATAAATGATCGATGTCAATACATACCATACCATCATTCAATAACCATATAAGTAGGGACCTGAGGGGCTCGTGGATAATTACGAACCGCGCGGATCAAATGATTTGCAAGGTTAAGCTGCGCTTGCCGCCGTCAGTACATGGATGGGCGACCGTTCATTACACATCGAGAACCCTCCGTGCCTCGGAGAGCACGTTAAACAATCGGTCTCGAGTGTCATACGAATACCTATGACAGTCGTTACGGGAAGTCAAAAAGTCTGACTACTAGTTTAACCTTAGGATATTGCTATTGCCCAGTAACTGGGTTGCTGAGGTATGATGGCAGTCGCTCCGTGTAAAATACTGGTATTAAAATACTGGAAGCTGACCCTAACATAGTTGGGAAAAAGCTAGGCAGAACATAAGTAGGTACCTACTTACGTTCGAAAATTCTACCATTGTCTAAGTGAAAGGTGATCATAAAAGCTCGTAGTATAACAACGTGGACCAAATTATTGTTCGGCCAAAACTTGAGTGTGTGGCAGAACGCTTAATGAACGAGTCAAATTCTCATTAAAGCAACAGTAACTATTATAGCTTTGCGAAGTTAAAACAGTTTGTGTTCGTAATGCGTGACTGTTGTCAAAAATACGGCCCGTGATGCTTTCCAACCAAAGTACAAAGTAATTCTCTGGTCGCAATATAGAAAGAAAGAAAGCATTTATCATTTGTAATCGTCATAAATATTATAAAGACTGACTTACAAATGTCTTTTTACGCTCTAGATTCGTCTGATGACCTTTATTCTATAACTTCACCATTGTTTTTTATCTGATTTTGCTATAAAACTATTTATCATTATAACTATACGCATATTAATCAAAAATCATTGATTATTTTATTAGATTTTATTTTGATCACTATCGAACACCTGCCACGCTGCCGCAAATAGGGTTCCCTAGAAGCGCAGAAGTTTATTTTTAATCGTAATTAGCAATATTTTGTAAGGCGGCACAAAGGAGTGTTGCCGCGGGTCTGTCGGCTTTGGGACAAAAGCGACCGGCGGACTGCGCCCAACGCACTACAAAGGGCTTACTTACGGTTTAAATGTCGCCGCCCTGAAAATTTGTTTCATTAAGCGGACTGGCCTAAAATTTCTTTTCCTTTTACACCGTACCAAAATTCCGGTAACTGGATTTCAACGTGAAATATTTCATAGCTCTCCGTTTACCAAAGATATATTTTTGCATAGAAATAACAAAGGGTGAAATTGTAAGGTATCGGATGGGAATATCGGGTTCTATTTTTTAAAAGACTTCTGTTTGTTCTGTTCTGGTTTATTTAAAGTTTATATCAGATAGTTTTTTTTTCCTTGTAGGCACGTGTATAGGTTTTCACGTTGTACGTTTTACACAGTTATGTCGTATGGTATCGGGTACGAATAAACCCTGACACTTTTCCAGGCTGATATGTAAGTCACCTCAAGGATATAATAATGAGGGAGTCGTTCGTAAAGTGTAGTACACATGTATATCACCATATTGCGATATATGTTAATCAGCAGACAATTATTAGCTGGTGTAATAACTGCAATAGTTTACATACTAAAACTCGAATATCATGCAAAATTATGTAAGGTTTGTGGGTCATAAAATTGTTGATATACAATATAAACAAAGGCAGTTTCCACCAACAATGGGTACCTGTGCGTAAGGATAAAAGGATAGAGGATTACCGCCATCAAAAGCACACCAAGTGTTCTTCTTGATATAACAGCGTTAAATAAAAAGCTGTTTTCTGAACAAAGCCGTACGTGCGGCAAATTATTTATGTATTGCCGCGGTCGGTCTAATTACGAGAGCCTTTTGTTCTTGTAGCCCTCCCGGCCAGGCCACACTTTACTTTCCATACAACCTCCCATATAGTATCCGAGTGAAGGTTGCTTAGATAACAATAATGTAATGAGCTTGCGGTCCCTTAAGAATCGAACCGCTGCGTTTGTTTTAGTTTTAAGCGCCACTTTCTGCCATTAGGTTAGTTTCTAATTAAATGATCTAACTCGATGCTTTCGGTGCATCTGGTATTTACAAAGAATTTGCGATCTGTTATTTCTTATGGCATAAATATTTAAAGTGAATTGTGTTTATTTCGTAAATAGGTCTTTAAAACATTTTTGCATGTCATTTTTATAAGTATCTACTTGATTAATGGCCATAATTCATCAAGTTCTTAGTACAAATGCTAAAGTAATACACTCACTAAGTAACACTTGCCAAATATGGCTGTCCCGAACTACCCACAGGTAGATCCACCACTCTGTTGCATGTTCTCTTGGAATTGCAACTAACGTAGGAATAATTTCCCCTAATAGCAGCCGCAATACGAAATATGAATTTTCAAGCTATAATGATTAAAAAAGATGCAAGTGGCCATTACCGTTGTAACGGCGTTCTAGAGGAGAGGCCGTTCAACAGCGTACCCTACGTCTTTTGATTGTTATGATTATGATGATTATATTTTTATACTACATACTTATACTATTATTATAATGAAAATGAGTTATTGCGTAGCTAAACGTATGCAACCAGCAATTAGTTTTAAAATCAATTATTATTAATTAAGTGCTGATTGGAGTACCTTTACCTGATTACATAGGTTTAAATGAGTATTACGATATTCTACGCATACAGAGTGTAGGTAAAGTCTAGACCAAGCATAACTAGATGACTCTTGGTCGAAACGTAATTGGAAAACAAAGAACGAATTACTTTTTTTGTTTCAGCCTTTAAAGTATGCCCAATAGACTTCATACGTGTCAGTCAAGTCTTGTTTAGTATTGTTCTAGCTTTATTCATCTTTCGCCTTTTCCTGCTTGGCCCCGGAAAGCGTAAGTACAAGTCCCGGAAACGCTTACCTATTAACCTTGACCTACAAAAAAGACAAATTCGTTTTACAAAGTTAAAAGCTTGATTTATGTTCAGAATCGGATATCCAATTTCATTATTCGAGACTGCATGGGGTGAAAAATATACCTACTGTATACCGCTGTAGATGAAAGCGTATATTCTGTATTACAGATATGACAAAATTTTTAGTCATAACATAGGCACTCTATTTTTTTACTAACATAACTTCACGTTACGATCCAAAAATAATTTGACATCTAGTGTGTACTTATAAGAAAAATATGTAATATCATAAATATTTATGATGCGCTAACATCTTACGTTCCCCCACGGCAGCTCATGAGAGTTGTGCAATCAGTTCCTTGGAAAGAAGGAGCATACGATATTCACGCGTAATAAATATTAGAGGAGTGAGAGAGGAGTTGCAGTGATTGCGAGAACAGGTGTAGACGAGACGGAGGTCGAGCATAAACTGGCCCCCGCTTTTTATTTCGACGACCATTTTGAAAATTTGCCGAGTTCGCACGTTTTTTAGTGTGCACTCGGGGGCAACGTTTTATTACCAGACCCGGTTCTTGTTCTGCGCCTACGATATCTTATTTGAATGGTTCTACATGCTAAGGTGTGTTATGATACCTAATAATTGAATATGTTTTGAAAAATTATCTTCGGATTATGACAGATACATTAACTTGCAGGTTTGCAGGTGGTCGGTAATACCCATATAAAATCCAATCTATTTAATTCTTCCAACAAGCGCAAGTCTTCACGTAATAAGCATGACTTCATGTAGGTACCTTTACTATAAAAGTTGTACGAAAATGTCCATAAACGTCAGAACAACTCAACATACTGTACTCTTTTACCTCTTATTATATAATCGTTTTTCATAAAATATGTAAAGCCCACGGCATATGACAACCTTCAACCCTGCGACATGTGTGTACTCCTTGAATCTACTCGTCCAGCTTGCGCGTACCTAATGTCAAATCAACAGCTGATAATTTTACTTTCAAGGTCAGCATAATACCTATATAACTACAAGTCTTTAGACTTTCAGTAAATAAAAGCCTCTACTCTAAGATTAATCTCACACTAGCTAAGTATAGTAAATTGTTTCAATATATTTGTTAATATATCAATTTTTTTTAAACGTTACCCTATATTGTTCTCAGAGTCATAATCGTTCTTGCAGCGATGATAAATGTCTGGACTTTAAAAGAGACCTTGACCTTTTGGTTTGCTTAGGCGCTCTTCTCAAAGTCAGTTAGGCAAAGCAAGCACCGCGCCATCTTAAAAATAATGGGATCTTTGAAATTTTTTGTATTTTCTTGTATTGTCAAAATTAAAGGTATTGTAATAGCGAATGTGTTGCAAAATTAAGGTGCTGGTCTGTGAATAAATATTTATTTAAGTAGAGCTGATTGTTTACGTAAAATGAATTTAAAATGATTTAACCATTCATTGATTTTTGCTCTCCCAATTGTAATAAACGCATGTAATAAAAAAACCATTCAATAGTTTTAGAATTTTAATGCGCACAGCGTAGCAGTCAACGTAGCGACCAGCGGCTATAGTGGATTTGTTTAGGTCCGCAGCGCACACAGCGAGCGATGAGCGATGGACGAGCGAAGCGTGAGCGATTGTCACACGAGTGATGCGCGCGAAGAGCTATACGGGGAGGGAGCCACCGGCCGGAGGGCCCGCGCCTCCCGAGTCCCCCGCTATCGATTGCCCCAGTTGAGAGCGGAGCGGAAGTAATGATAGAGCGGGATGCAACCACTGCCCGATCCGATGCCCAACTCCACCTAGTAACTGTAGTGCACTACACAAATATTTGTTCAAGATAATATTTAATCTTCCATTTCTTTCGCTTAATGCAATCCTCGATAAATCCTTTTAAAAGAACGCTCACCGACATAATTATCAAGCATTACTCGATATTTGTTTTTCTTTTTCGATGTGAATGATATTAACATAATTGTGTTTACCAATATATGTTTATATAAAGCGTAAATAAAATTAAAAGCCCTAGTAATGCTCTCTCTTCAAATAAATTAGGCGAAAGTTTGAACCATCAAAGTAAACAACTTCACAAAGTCGAGCGTGGAAGTGACATCCTGCTTATATCTATCTGAACGGATCCCGTAATAGCTTCCTCAATCTCGGCGTCAAAGTTCTCATAAGGCGCTTCTTAACTAAGGCGTTAAGGAAGATAGTTAGTAAGAGGCCTTCGGCAGGGTCTTAAAACTTGGCCGAAACTTGCGTAACTCGATCTCCACGATCCGGCGTCGGGCATCAATGGACGATAACTCACAATACGTTATTAGCATAATAATCATAATCGCCTGACCGACAAGAGCTATGACATCGAAGCTTCTGCGCTACTAAGTCTTGTTGATACCTCTCTTCTGAATATTTTTGATCCAAACAAGCATGGTTAACGAGAACAAGTGGGTCGCTCTATCGTTTCAATATAAAAGCTATTGTGGTATAAAGTTGCATGAAATACCAAAATGGCGATTCGATGTTCATCGTAAAACAAAGTTCATAAGCCATGACGTTTTAGAACTCGAGTCCATAATCAGTTATATCGATTTTACAATAAAACGCGTCCGACAAGAGTGTCTTCTTCACGGCGCGGTAAATTGCGAAGGAATCTGAGCCGACGTTCACATCCAATGATAATAAAGTGTAAAAAGAGTCGTCGTTTTAACGTCCACTTTATGGGCACTTCCGGAGGTTCGTATGGAGGTTCAGGATGCGCCCAGATATATGGTGGCTGTTAAAGTCCTCCACCAATGGCTCGAGCTCTTTGTCGTCATCCGATCGCGTGGATGGTGTAAAAGCGATCTACAGCGATCCATAAAACTGCTTCACGGCAATTTTTACATGACTGAGGCGAACCGAAAAGCGACTTATGTTTTTACGCGGTTGTTGCCAACCAATTTACCCAAAACGGCTCAACATATTGATGTGTGGCAATTGGTGTATTCGCAGAATTTTTGAGACTAAAGCAGACTCAAGACATTTTCAATTTTCTCGATAGGTTGTAAAATTACAATTATGTGAAACCACTAATCTATATATCGGGCCCTTAATAAAGTAAAGGCCTATTTCAAAAATATCAACTTTTGGGAAAACGTGTTAAAAGATTCAGGGAACCCGATGTTTTCACAGTATTTTTTACTGTATAATTACTGTATTTGCTTTACATACATACATACATAAACTCACGCCTTTTTCCCATGGGGGTAGGCAGAAACTATAGAACGCCACATGCTACGACTCTTACATACCCCTTTCGCTTCATCCACATTCATACATCTTGTCATACACGCACGCCAGTTGAGAGTACTACGCACCTGACCTTTGTGAAGAACAAATTTGCTTTAATAATGTCTTTTTTCTCTTTCTGTGAAAGCCAAGTGGTAGAACAGTTGATATTAAGACCATCTAACACAGAAACTCAAAAACTCAATATTTCGAGTTGTGCCCTAACATTACTATGGGTGCGATATATAAAATGAATCCCTATTTTCCTTGGTAACGCCATAACTTGAGAACGAATTTACCGATTGAAATCATATTTACACAATATATTTGTTCTGTCAAGACAATGGTTCGTAGCTCTGCTGGGATCCGATACGTGGCGCTGTAGTCAAATTATTTACGCGGGCACAGCCGCGGGAGAACAGCTAGCGTTCGATAGAGATAAATGGTGATTTACTCGTGTGTGAAGAAAGATATAGTTATGACCACAGAAATCTAAATAATAAGTTAGTTAAAACCTTTGGTAAAAGTTCTCTTAACAAATTTTTAACCTCTAACTATTAAAAAATTCAGTGATTTTCTAAAAACTGCAAATGCATTATCATGTAAGGTGACGAAATACAAAAATAAATTCAATGTTTCATACAAATACATTTCGAATAAAACCTACATTTTATTTGCACCACTCACACACCACAAACAATAAAAAGTAATAGAATCAATCAAATATTTTATTGCATAATTAGAACAGTTTCCACGTAAAAACAGATTCAGTGTCGTAAAACGAAGTCTCCTATTTAAAGTAGATCGGTCTATAAAATAAACTTGAGAATCCAATTAAGAAATGAGCAGGCAACGGATTTATACCAGTCTCTCTTTATTAACGTACATGACAATAAAATGGGATATTCCGACTTTGTGTAGTTGATTCGTGTTCATGAGCAATTAAAACAAACGAACACTGAGTATTCTATTAAAAGTAGTTCAGTTACATAGTTGAGGAATATTTTTCCTATACAACATTTTGTCAACGAGAAAAGAATTATATGGATAAATCATGAATGTTTAAAGACTTTCCTGTTAATAAATTGTGCTGTATTTAGAATAACGATGTTTTTTTTTAAGCAACAGTTTCTATCTAACTGATTCCCAGTGACATCATACTGTCACCACCGGTGGACATGACCAGCCCAACTATGGCAACATCTCCATTCTAAGGGGACACCCATACCTTTTTCTGCCGCCAAGCAGCACTTCTGCGTGTTTCGATTTAAAGGGTATGGGTGCCGGTGGAATTTCAGCCCCATGAGATTTTTCCAACTTTGTCTATAAGGTTGGCTACGCATCAGTAATCCTTTTGGTGTCGTAGGTGTATATAGGCGGCGGTAACCACTTTTCATCGGGTAGATCGTTTTGTTTGACAATAATTTCATTAAAAAAAACAAATACACGTGGCATTAATAGGTTACAATATTATTTCAAAAAAATGTATAAACAAAATTAATATTGCAATACCCGCAGATATTCTGTATCGTTTCGAAGGTATGCCTTTCGTTTTCCATCTTGCAAGACCGTTTCCTGCAGCTATTAAAATTTTACGACTGAGCTGGCGAAATGAATGCCAGAATTAGGTTAAGGAGTACCGTGGGCTCGGTTCGCGTGACGTAGATACGCCCTATTCGCCACCAATTTAATGGTAAAAAAAAACAATCACAATTCATTTTTCTTCGGTAAATGGTATGAACTTACACGCGAATATGGTTCAATTTTTATAGCATAAAGAAACAAATTGTCATGGAAATATAGGGAGGTCTTTGAAGCTGTGGACGATGGTCATATTAACGCTACGGTCGTAGGAACTAAACACACATCTAGCTGTAATTGATACACATATACTTTCAATATAATATCACTTTTAATTAGGTACGTCTGAATGACCAGGAAAACGTCACATTTGGTGAATCATAATTACGTATTCGTAATCGTAACTGCAAGAGCACTGCAAATCCAATCGGCAGTTGTCACACAGTTGCATTGCGTGCATCTTAACTGCCTTCAATCTGCATTTGGCAGTTGCATAGTTTGCAGTTGTGATTACGAATATGATTTACCAAATGTGACGTTATTTTTCCCCCTGGAATATTAAATTTTTAATCTAAGTTTTCCACTAGGGTTGAAATGCGAGTATTAGACGGGTAACATCTAGTACGAGATGTACTCGTAACTCGTCTACGAGTACCACAATAAAGCATTTCCCTTGGTAACTCTTAATACTTGTGGTATGAGAGGTATACTACTATATCGTGTGTATTATTAATTTTGTAATTTCACGGGGGAAAAGTAGAGAGATTATATTGATTTAATAATGAATACTTTATACTTTTACTGTAGAAAATCGTAAATCTTCGTAGAGCCATGCAAAGAGCACAAAGAGCAATCGTACATTTTGTAGCAAGTATTTGTGAATAAATACTGGTTACAAAAATATGTATTTAAAATGTACGGTTGCTGTTTATGGCGCTCTACGAAGATGTACTCAGGCTAGCAAGATCTGATACTGGATTTTACGAGTTTGACTCATGCTCTATTGTTATTCGGAGATATTAATTAGGAATAATGTCGCATAATTAGTAAAGTTATTTAAAAAAATTGGTACATACATGTGAGCAATGCCTAAGAGTTCGTGAACACTAAATTACCTGAGGCACTTAAATACTTGAGTAATTGGGATGCCTAAACGATGCGATAAAGATAAAGTTTTACTTAATTGGAATTAATTATTAAAGTCTTCTTAGTTCATATTAATGCATTACAGTCATAATGGACTAACTTTCTGTCAAACAAGAAGCCATCAAATTAATCAAATATTAATTATATTTTTTTAAACTGTGTCTGTAGTAGTTGATTTGGATGTGAATAACAGAACTTCAGGATTGTTCTCAAATGTACTGACATGACTGCGACAAGAATGTAATAGCCGTAAGAAATCACAACAATAGTAATCGTAAAAGGTTATAAAAAAATCGACATTAAGGCAGCTTCTCCCTACCGTACAGTTTACATAAATATTAAATCTGCTGTCTGGGTGATATGATATATGTGATATGTGCTGTAAATCTTAAATTGCAATCACTACATGCAGGAACAAAAGCAGTAGTATAGCGTAGTAGATAAGGAAAATATTCTTATAAATGTTACTTATTGCTAAAACGTAAGGCGCTGAAAAGGTTTGACGGTTGGTATATACCTCATTGTATTTTTCTATTTTTAGTTTAAAAGCAGTGATAGCCTAGCAGTTGATCACTTGCCTGCCATACAGAAGAGTCTGAGTTCGATCCCGGCCCATACCTCTGATTTTTCAAATTCATGTGCGGATCAGAATTTGACTATCACTTGCGTTAACGGCGAAGGAAAAATATCGAGAGGAAAACTGCACAGCTGACAGGGCTCTATAAAGTTCTCGATGGTGTGTGTAGTCTGCCAACCCGCACCAGGCCAGCGTGGTGGACTAAGGCCAAAACCCTTACCATTTTGAGAAGAGGCCCCTGTCCTGCAGTGGGACAATAATGGGCTAATTTTGTTTATGTTATGTAGTTTAAAATGGAAAATAAATAAAAAAAAAACAGCCTACAATTCAAATAACGACTTCGTATATTACATAAACAGGGTTATCTGTGCTGCAAAAAATTGTTAGGTTGTTATGTCATACCATAACGGTGCATATTTGAAACATTCCTACAAAGAGCCTTTAGGTAACGGTGAACATTTTATAAATAAATTTGCAGCTGTTGTTCAGGTAATTTTTTTGTAAAAAGCTCGGACAGTTGCCAAATGTATGACATATGAACGGCTTCTATATTCAAAACTGAACAGTATTACTTACCGGTGGTAGTTTTAGGAAATACTTCTTCTAGTTCTTTTCGTGTGGTTAGTGACTAACCTGGTGTCAGAGTTTATGCCGCCCATAGGCCTCTGACTTGGCTTCACATGCCGTCGAGAAATATCTCTCAGCCATGCCGGTTTCCTCACGATATTTTCGTTCACCGTTTTTAAGCAAGTGATAATTATACAATACGCACATGAATCCGAAAAGTCAAAGGTGTGTGCCTTGGGTTCAAACTCGAGATCTATGACTTGGCAGTCCGATGGTCACACCACTAGGCTATCACTGCAGAGGAAATACTAATTTCATCCTTCATAGAATAAATGATCTGCGAGCGTTATTAAACTACTCTATAAAGACCACTCTTCAATATTCGTTAAGATTCATGAATTTTAGTAACTAATAACGGTCAGTAAAATATACCGACCGGAACCGGCTATAAGAGATAATATCAGGTGGGTGGTTATACTACATAGTTAAAACAATATCCATATTTTAGTAAGTGGAGGTCAGTAAACAGTACGAAATTTTACAAATAACAAAACATGTAGGTATTGATAAGAAATGATCACGATTATCAGCTATGTAACATGTACACGTTATTTTAAACTGTCAAGCCTAAAATATTCTCCATTAGATTAATATCCATTGGATGAAATAGAGTCACAATTCTTCTTCTTCCTGCCCTTATCCCACACTAGGTGGGGTCCGCACAACATGTATTTCATAAATCCATGTTGTTAGAGGTTTTGGCTTATTGTTTTATGACCGGCCGCCTGCCTGACGTCAACCCTCCTTGGGAATACTCGTTGCGCCGTCGCGCGTGTGATCCAATGTGCTTGCTGATATAATGCACTGGGTTCCAAAATGATATGCTTGTCAGTCTTATTACCGACAACTAACAAGCTTGACTTTACCACCGTTCACGTCCATGACTTTACATTTGTAGTCAACTCCGATTGTAGCTGAGAATGATGGATTGTAGTCTCCCGTTGTGAACGCTAGGATTAGATAATTAGAAATAGAGTCACAATTACTGTCAAATTTTACCAGAAACCACGTTTGTCATAAATATTATAGAATAAAATTTGATTGTAAATTCAATTAAAATAATACCTACTCTACAATAATATAAATGGAGTCGTAGTTTATAGTTAAAGCTGTGACATTTAAATTGTTAGGTTTACGTGTTAGAGGCACCAAACTTATCTCCAAGTGTTAGTTGAATTAGTGTTTCGCTGAGTTATTAGATTTATCACTTTGACAAGTACTGATTGGTTTGCTTGTTACTCAAATTTATACCGACCTTGAAGTCAGTGTTGAGTTGCGGACTACTACCATTTTTCATTTAAGTATTTTTAGGAATCTATTTTTCATTTTAAGATTTAGATTTAGAGTGGATTAAATTGATTTTAACTATAAAATGGTTTTCTTTAAAGGGACATAATTAATTGTAGGTACATAAATGACGATGTTTTAAAATATGTTAATTTAGTTAAAATGCATTTAGGAATAGCACAAATTGCTACTATATTACTATACTCTTTGATTGCAACACTATTCCAACATAAATCATAGAGGTTGCATCTGTTCTACTCGTATCACTTTAACCGATTGTTTATATTCGAAATAATTATCTGAGCGAAAGACATTAAACATCACCTATTGAAATGTAGCCCTTTGTAAATAAAGGACGCGAAAGATATAACACAGCGCGTACCTTTCGATAGATTTTCAGCAGTTTGAGAGCGTCGGCGGCGCGGCGGCGCGGCGTTGGCATGCGAAGCACGCATCCGTTTCTTTGTTTCGCCCGCTTATAACGAGATATTGTGATTCCCGCCATTACGACACCGCATACACAGATGATGCGAATATCAAACACCGCATTAGATACACGTTTTCTTATTAAGAAGAGGTATACGCTGAATAATAACAACGTTATTGACTTTCGTTATAGTTATTGGCGTAGATATTTGCACATTAGGTGCTGTATTGATAAGCTAATAAATTTTATGAGTCAATGTGACCTACTTGCCTTATAATGTATGTGTAGGATACGATGTGATGATTCATGAATGTGTTGTGTGTTTATGTGTGAAGCGGAGGTTGTAAAAAAATTACGGAATTTTTGTTACGCACGTATTCGTAATGAGATAACAGAAAAAGTACAATGTTTATAACGTTGAATAATACGTATAGGAATGTAAAAAGCATCCTTAGTTTTGATTTTGTTATTTTGGCTTTCAAGATTGTTATATACTGAAAGGCCCATGCCCATTATACCTACCTACCCATATTAAAAATCTAATTCTTGAAATTTTTATTGTTCCTTGTGAGACCCGTCGTTATTATATTTGTGGTGCTCGTAGGTCTCTCCTGCAATCGCTCTAATGTCGTCAATGCAACTGGAGGATGGTCAACAAACGGACCGTTTTGCCCCTCTCGGTATCCAGTCCGTCAGAGCTCTACGCCACCTACCATCACTATGCCTACCAATGTGTCCTGCTCCATGCCTGCATACAAGCAATCACTATGTATCTGCGTGAACATAGGCAAAAATGCTACCACAACTGCTGATTTTCCACGTTTTCCTTCAAATCGCAAATAAAACAAACCAAC
Source organism: Amphipyra berbera (assembly GCA_910594945.2). Lineage (NCBI taxonomy): Eukaryota > Metazoa > Arthropoda > Insecta > Lepidoptera > Noctuidae > Amphipyra > Amphipyra berbera. The sequence goes on from OU343127.1 coordinate 10,038,036, forward strand.
CATATTAAACAAAATAATTAATAACAAACCCAATCATGTGCCTCACAAGTCGATGCTAAGCTGCGTCGTGATATTTAATATTCGTCAAGAATTTTTAATCCCTTACAATCGGCCACAAACCGATGCGGGCGGTTCGTTCGTTCCAAGCCGTTGTGGCTTGAAGCACTGCATGTGCGTTGTAAGACACCAGCTTTAACTTCTTAGGAATAAGACGCAAGTCTGTGTATGTGTGTGTTTGTAGTAATTAAGGATTGCCAGCGCGAGTGTGGTATTGCAAGAATAAAAATAAGAGTAAAAATAGAGTGAAAGTGTACTAGACCGTTGCATTTTGCACGGGAATGTTCTTTTATTTATATTTTCACGTTCGTTTTCTTCATGCGAATTTGAAAACTTTTTCATTTTTCGTTTAATACACCTGCTACTGTATTCTCTTTGTGGAACTTCCGTGTATTACTCCAGCCAACCCAATCCACTTAGATTCCCTAGATTTGGCTGTCTCAAAGGTTACGGTCCCATAATTTTGTTGGTTATTTTCAGATTGCACCCCAAAACCTTAGCTCGTCACTTCATTTACGTATGATTTACAAGTTATTGGTTCACATAAGGCCTTTCTTTTCTTTTTCTATTGGACTGCTTGTAGATAGTCTTTGTGGACCGCTAACCTACGCATATAGATATTCACAGCTATCATGTTACCATTGTCTGTGGCTTCGCCTCCAAGCACCACATTAACTGGTTCCACTCAGTTGGCTTTTATAAGGTCTCGATCGTTTACGGTTTTCTTTTATTCCTGATACCTATGTAATAGTCCGTGTACCTCCACATCGCAAAGAAGTGAAGTACACTTCGAAAGCAAATGTCTTTGATATTGTGTGCATATAACGTTTTATGTTCTAGACAAGTGATGATAAAGGCTAAGGTCAATCAGCGCACGCACATCACTGTTAGATATAATGTAGGTGTAGATAGTTGCCTGTACACTTATCACTTTTGCTCCCGTACATTAACAACATAACCTTATAAACCATATTTTTAGAATAATATCTCATAACCGAAACCTGTGTGAGACCTCAAATGTTAGACAAAAGCGTTACACCTTCAGGGCATCAGATTTTAGGTCCCATGTGACATTTAGCGAGCCTATCTCCAGTTATCACGAATACAATTTCGGGCGGGAATTTTAGAAAAATTCAATTATATTGTTTGGTCCACTTGGGAATTGTAACCTTTCAACCTTTTTAAGGTTGGTCGAGCTTACCTACAGCTACAGACAATAAAATACGGTATTTTCTAATACTAGTACGATCATCCTCATACCAAAGAATAAACTATAATAATTGAATATTACCTACACTCCACAGAGATTAACATCGTCATTCATGTCACCTATAAGATGTCCTCTGCCAATAAAGAGTTAGTCAATAAGTAAAGTCAGTAAATTGAAATACAAGAAAGTAATAGTGTCAAGTACACAGCTAGTGTGTTCACGTAACTATTTGAAGAACAAACCGAAGTTGGCCTGCCCCCGCCTGCTTGTGTTGTGGCGTCTGCCTGTTCTTAAAGTTCACAGACAGCCAATACCGATGTTTTCAATTCTGTCTACGACTTAAACAGTTGCAGTTGATACCTAATGAAGATTGGTTTCGGGCTACGTTCAAAGTGTTATTAAGTTAATATGACTTAAAATATGGAAATGTTTTGATTATCCGCTCTGAATTAAAGGCCAGCTTTTTTATATGTACATGGATCTAGTATTTATTAAACGTTAGAAGAGAAAATAAAACTACCTACATACAAATGATATTTTTATTTCCATGAAAAGACTTTCGTTTGGCATTAAACCTTTAAATCTACCTACAAAGCAATAAATCACTTAACCATTAGGTACCTACGATCGTCGAAAAGTTACTCAGAATATAAATAAATATGTATTATTAAAAGGCTTATAATGGCGGCATCCGATGTCACCTAACATGGCGGGTGTTACGCAACGATCGTTATAACATAACACAGATAAGCAAGGGTGAAATCCTATCCTATACGCGTCCTCAGATTAAAATTAAATTTTATAACGCGTCAGCGGATCGCTACACCGCTACATCGCTTATTGTCTAAAACCGTAATTTAATTTCATGTGAATTCGTAAATATTAACTTCATTTATGTAGGTGTAAGCAAACAGTAATTGTTTGAACCTTATTCGTAAGATATGAGATCTTTTGTGGAAATTAATTACAAAATATTAATTATAAATGTGCGGTGTTTTATGACTTCAGAACAAAAGGTCTGTGTGACGAAATGGCTTTAGAACAAAAAAGTCAAAGCTTTAGTCTAGCTTTAATTGTGTTTAATCTTAACAATTAAGTAATACTCTAAGTTTGATGACTCAATTCGTAATTAATAAATTGGATACGGGAATTTATATTACCTAATAATATATTAAAGAGGCGACAATCATTTAAGAAGACTCCGATACCCATAATCGAATATGAATAGATAAAACCCTAAATAATTGATACCCTTCCTTGAATCCGTCTCCAATAACACCTAGATGATTAATAATAAACACGAATATTCCGACATAAACATAACATCGCCAATAAGATAACTATATCTAGTAAACGGATACGAAATAAATACGGATAACCTTTGCAAGTCGGATGTCGATACGATAATAACATGTAAAGACCGAAAGAGGAGGAAAATAAGGCAATCACATTGTATCACAACCGGGGCATGTGTCGGATAATTTTCCTTTACAGATATTTCATAAATCAGGCATTGATATGAGAAAATCTGATATTACCGAGAATGTCGCGCGAAAGCGGTGTTCGCGCATCGACGATTGCCTCACGCCTAATGCCTTTTTTAAAATAAGAATTCCAATACTCACCATCACCATTTGAAATGTTGTTGAATGTACATAATATACAACATGTAACATAATAAACGCAAACCCTGAAAATCGGCAATGAATGGATTTCAATCACTTGAAAAACAATATACCTGCTTTTTACAAATCAGTCTTAATTGAGAAAAAGAAAATTAAGCCTTATATCAAGACCATTAGACTGAATTTTAAATATAGCAGTTAATGCATTGCAGTTAACAATCAAAAAGTAATACTATTTTCTTAAATTAATACTATTTAAGTATATAAAAGGAAAATTTCAATGTAGGTATTATGATTATAACTGAATATTCTAATAATTTGCATTTCACTCATAGAAAATGGTATTTTCACGTCGATTTACCTTTCGCATGCGTAAGCAGAGCACGATTACTCATGAAGAATGAATTCATCAAATGATACCGTCTTAGCAAAGATTTGGTATGCAATCTTTGAGAGGACTTAAGATCTCACATGTTGGGGCTTACAAAATCCACAGACTTTTATCTATGGAGACTAAAGTATTTTTTTTATTAAATTTAAGTATATCATTTATACATCACGCCTTGTATTCCCTGAAGGGTTAGGCAGAGGTGTTTTTAGTAACACCTTCGTTTCGCCAGTTATGTTTAAGTCCCATGGGACTTAAACATAACTGGCGAAACGATCATAGCGCCCCCTATTACATGTAATAGGGGACGAGCCTATTGCTATTAACCGGGCACAAATCCAGACTCCGGGCTGCTACTGAGAAACTCCTAATGGAAAAACCCAATATTACTTTGCCCGACCTGGGGACCGAACCCAGGACCCTATGCTCAACAGTCACGCTTGCGAGCAGTAGACCAACAAGGCAGTCTAAATCATTTACAAGGTTAGCCGGAAAGGGGGTACTAAGCCGAAAGGGTGTTAAAGTACCCATAATAATGGATAACTTTTGTTCTACAACTTTCCCCAAAACTCGATAGTTTAATAGAAATAGCTTTTCAAAGATTTCGTAAAAAATATGCTAAAATCTATCTGTCCATTGCTATGATCAGCTGTTTTTACAATTGAGGTCATATTTGGGGCCATGGATTAGAAAATTAATTTTCTGAATTCATAACTAAAGCAGGTAATTTTATTTTTGAAAAAACAAAAATAAAAATCTTTTTGCATGGAAATAAAAATTATCGAATTTTGAAATTTTAACACTTGCTTTAAAATAGTCATCAGTGATACTTTAGGTGGCCCGTGGCTTAGTACCCCCTTTCCGACTAACCTTGTATATGCTAATATAAATTTTATTTATAATAATTAAGACAATATTATTCTCATTTTGGATTTTGGATCTCAAGAAAGGATTCCCACATTCACTTCGAGTAGGTACACTTGTGCTTGGGCAAAAACGCTCAAACACTGAACTATATCATGTCATAATTAAAAATTGTGTGTATTTTAAATATCTTGTTATAAACTAAATATTTATAAAAAAAGTCTACGTTATGCGAATATTGTAGTTTACTAAGTATAAGGTCTATAAAGGTTGTTTACAAAGTTAAGATGACCTTGACCACTATCCCGCCAAAGTTCAAGTGGATTGAATTCGTTTAGAAACGAATTCTCGCGTAACAATTTAAAAACGCAGAAAATAAACATATTAATAAATTACATAGCACAAAATATTATATTAAAATGCACTCTGAAATACATGCCTTTTCACTTTCCTTCACTTTCACGGCTCTAGTTATATCAAATAGGCCTTAAATGGGCCAGCTAATACATTTAAATCATGTTCTCTCGTGTTGCGTGACTTCAAATGTTTCCGAAACGCGTTATACGAGTTCCGAAAACGTTTGAGAACCAGCGCTTTAAATTTGAATAGATGTAGAAAAATATTAGTGTAAACCAACGTTCGGCCTTTTAAGTCACTTGGATAGAATTTTTCCTTCCATTTGCAGGTGAACACTGAAAGACTGTTTCCGTCGGGAACGGTACACGGAAATGTACTACAGGCGGTGACAAAAACACGAGAGCTCAAGCCAAACTAGTTTACAGAAGCGAGAGTAAACTCCGTGGAACCTGATTCACAGTACAATTACGTTATTCTTAGTAAAAGACGTTTTTAAATAAACATGCACTGAATTTGTACAAAAATACCCCTGTTATTTTAATTTATAGAATCCTGTTTATTTTTAAAGTTACGGGAATAATTATGAGCTTTGTACAATCACCTTACAAGCAAGCAAAGGAAACGTACAACAAAGAAGCCTTTATCCCGACGGAATGTTTTCCCGTCTATTATATTCCTGTTCGGTAGTTATTACTGGTAGTTACTGAGATAGAAGATAAAGGCGGAGATCACGCGATTCATTCGTCTAATTGCATCCAGTGGCGATTCCTTCTGTGTCCCTTACGGGCAGACGGTTTATGGAACGAGACGGTAAAAATAATAGGCCAATTAAACTAAATCAAAATGTTCCGTAACAAGGCGACGTGGATTATTATTTCAAAATATTGTTCAATATTAAGGAAACGAATCGAGTTCATCAGTGCGACAAATAGATGTTGAAAATTGTATTAAAGTATTTCGTATTCTTGAATCTAAATAATAAATATATAGATACATACGAGTAAATCAGTGCTTGGTATTAACAATAGTCACAATTAAAGTAATTTTTTACAATAAGTACCTACGTGTGAAATCAATGGAAACGCTGAAAATCGATGAAAATTTTAATCAAGTAGTTAGTCTTCCTCGCTTACAGAACAAAAGTCCAACACTAGATGTTAAACAAACAAGCTTATATAAGTATTCAGAAATAGTTATAATAATAATAAAGATCGCTTAAATTGCTGTATACTTAGCAAAACAACGATAAAATGCAAAACAGCTAATTCTCAGAAACATACTGCTTTAAAGCAACAACTAATCAAAAACGTCATCTTTATATTACAACTTTTTACTTTGGCATGACTGGAATGTTGGCATGTTTTACGGAAACACTTTTGACAGATAGTAAAAGGGGATCCTATTGCCACCCACTTGATAAAAAAATGAAGACGTCGCTGGACGCCTTCATTTTTAACGAAATTAGGTTTGCAAAAAAAAATTGCTGTCCGATTCAAACCGAAGATAGCCAACAAGTAACGAAGGTCTGCCGGCATGTGTCTGCCATCGCGAGCGTCGCCACGCAAAAGCCGCCCTCAAACCCACGCACCGCCGCATTAGATGTTTCACGTCAAAAATCAGACAACAGATAACCCGTTCATGGCTTGTCAAAGCGACTTTCCATTTCACTGTTGTTTCGACATAATAATACGAGGGATTTTTCAAAGTTGTCCGTTCGTATGTATGTATTATTTATACAAAAGGTCGATAATTGGTTGCATGACAGTGGAACATCAGTCTGCATCAACGCTTGACATGTTTCACGTTAATGCAGCGGGCGTTAGATGTTTCACATGAAATCTCTTTAGTAACTTTGTATAAGAGTAGAATAATATTATGTAAAGCAGACCATTCACTTATCGATTAGTCTGGCACAATGATATTGCGAGAAAAATCAATATGTGGTCACCTAATTTCGTGAATATCTAAAATAAAGGCTTTCGTTCTTATATTAAAGGGTGTCAAAACACCGACACTGAAAAGGCCCACTCGGCCTTATAAGTGTCCATTAGGGAGGCGAGACTGATATCATGTAACCCTATATATTTGACATTCGGCAAGGGCCTACGAGAGAAAATGGGCCTGATAACGATGGCTCTTTTAGGGTTATATTTATTGTCAGATTATACATACCTACTTACACAACCTCATTTGCTGTAACAAATACGTGTAACAGCCAATTTTCATACAAGAGTGCTCTATCAAGGGTATGTGCGTCCTTACTTTGAAGATTAAATTAAGAGTTGTCACTTAAGTAGATACTAGTTTCGAAGAAGTCAACTAAAACAATATTAGTGCCTACGAGACATAAAGTTGGTCCAGAAAAATACGTTTTAGTTGGGACTGGCAAGTTTTCTTAGACAAATATTAGATTAAACATCGTGCAAGCCTACCTATATTAATAATGCTTCTTATATACATTATGTAGTTTACGAGACACTACTATCGTATCTAAGTAAGATTTATAGGGATAGAGATAATTTTACAGCTTATAAATTTCAATTTTGCAAAATAATATATTTTATTCAGACGGCTTGAGGCGCAAGACTTTCGGCTGTTTAAATCTATGTTTTTATGAACAAAGTACATTACTTAGCAATTTAAATCAATTTAATATCAAGTCTAGGCTTTTTACATGTATATGGGTTGTCTAATTAGTTGTTAGTTTTGTACACGTTTGTAAAGCTACAACGTAGAAAAATGAACCATGATTGCACTTGCATTTTAATTTACCTTGTCTCTTACAACGGAAAAATAAATAAAAAGCAAGGCAAAATTAAATGTGATGAGTTACAGTCATATATGATTAAAGTTCAAAACAATAGTTTTTGGCGGGCTTTGTATGTGAGCAAATGCTCGTAGAGTAACGACTGATAGTGGGTTCTATTCAGAAAAGCCAGTGGCTCCAACATTTCAACCGAGCTTTAGCTCACAGATATCACAATTCCACTCACAGTGGAATTGTCGAGTAATTTCACATTTATATTACGGTGTCGCGGGCGACGTGTGATGTAGTTCGGTGAATATATGTACAATATAGATGTAATATAGCACAAACTTCGGAAGGAAATACGGCCAGGATTAATTACGTGGGTTTTCTCACATTCTTGCTAAAGTAATCTTAAGAAAGTGCGAAATGCCTTGAAAATAACTTGTAACGCCACGCTAGCATTTATTTTCTTGATGAACTAAACTCTAAAAGTCCCCGAGAGGACCGATTTTACCCTGTGTCGCCGGGCAAGCAAATCGTAAGAGGTGATGATCCTGGCATCAAAATTCTGCCCGAAAAACGGCAATAGGCTCGCCACCTAATGGGACTTAATACTAGAAGCGAAACGTGAGTGTATCTACAGACCCCTGTAATAGGAAAACACCCGTGCTTACCCCTTCAGGGATTACAGGCGTGAGTATATTATGTATGTAAGTAAAACTCTAAAAACCTTTTAAATAAAATAAATAATCAGATGGATTATTACGAGTATGTTCAACGGAAATATTTCCAAGCAATTGACCCACGGTGCATGCATGTACGAAAAAGGTAATGGAAGGTAATTTCCAATGTAATTTAAGTAGTCAGGTTTTTCCTGAAATTCACCTCACGATGTCACTGGTAATAAATCGAAACATATAAGGCTGGCTTAAGGGCGTACCTTTGTGACTGACGCTGTATAAAGCGCGTCTTCTTATCCCTCAAGGAATACTAGCGAGAAATTACCTAATCCTGTCTGTAGAGGGGTTGTCAATATGCCACATTAGATGCAGAATACAGCCCCCACTTAACTTTAATCGGTAAATCTGTAGATGTCTAACAATATACAATTCTGGTTTTATGTGAGTATAAGTAATTTTACAAAAATATTGAAATGATAAAGGATTTCAATAGGTAAATTATACATTGTTACAGCTAGTTCACACAGAACCTGTTTACAGGATCCGTTTTTATTTTGGTGATGGCGACACTTCTTATACACGACTGTATTCCGAATCCAGTAAAAAATACTGGATCCGTTATTTTTATCGTATCCTGTCTGCCAGATGCAACGCAACTGCTATTTGTTTAACTGATCAAATGTGAACAACACATCCAGTACCGACGGATCTGTTAAAACGGATCCGCTGTGTGAACGGGCGCTTAGTTTGTAAGATAGGGCTGCAGGGCCAAATCTGAAACTATTAGGAAGGAGACAAGTCGTCAATATAGTCGTGAACTTGAACTTGGATCAGACAAAAACGGTATTTTTAGGTTTCTGAAAAACTTTCACCACTAATAAGTGCGCGCAAATGACTTCTACAAGTCTACAGCTTTACTACATTTCAAGTCGTTAGCAATAGTGATCAATGAGAAAAACAACCGTGACACAGACGGACACCGAAGCTTCATGGTACCGTTTGGATGTTTTAGGTACGGAACTCTAAAAAGGGGAACATTCTTACATGTAATGTACCTATGACCGCTGTAGATTCCAACTTATTCAGTTTGGGATCGATCTGCCCCTCATATTGCCTTTTGTGTGTTATGAAAGGTAAATACTTTTTATATAAAGTAAGTGTAGGAAACCTTGAGCTGGTTTCATTGTAGTACTAATATTTGCGGTTTAATTTCAAGACCGTTGATGCTGCTATGCGCTATAACGGTTATCTCACGTATTATATTGGAGCACAAAACATTTAAGTCGCAGTTTGCGGTGGCGCGATAAGCTCTATAGCCAACCATGACCTTCCATCCGGCCTCTACTGTCTAACATTTAGAAGATACGAATACATTTCACGTATGTAACACCTATTACCGACTCACCTTCACATATATTTAGATCGTAATTGTACATTTACATGTAAACGCTTTTAGAATTGGACATGGAAAAAAGATTGGAATATGACAACCCACGCGTTGATATTTAATTATAATATAATACCGAAAAACGAAATGAACGGAAATATGGACAGATTCAGAACTGCTTTATGGGTTTCAGAGACATCATTTAACAAACAAACACATATCTGTATGTTTGTTTTGTGCAATGCAGGTTATATGGCAAAAAAAATAATTAACAAGCAAAAATACGTTTCTATGTTTGTTAATTAAATTATTTTTTTATTGCAGTGCACATGTATTGTACGTTTGTATGTTTGTTTATCAAATTATTATTTTCTGGCGTTATATCCTGCAGTGGGTGTGTCTGACTGCTTTCGTGCCAAATAAATTTCTTTCTTTCTTTCTTCTTTCTTTCAGTGCACTTCACTTAGTAGTTACTCAGTAAAGCAGTGTACTGCAATACATTTGAAATAATAAAATATATTTCAAATTAATGTATTTTAGTCGTTCTGACTACTTTCATTGGCAGACACCATGTGGGTCAATGACAAAGATCAAACAGAAAAATAAAAGATGTCACAAAAACACTTAATTTTATTATGTAATTCAAATTAATAATTTATTTCGGACAACAGTGATCCATATTGTGTTAGTATTACAAAACAACATATATTCTAGTGTTAGTAGTACTGATATAATATTTAAAATAATGCACACTCCACGCAGAGGACGATCAGGCAAGTAAACATGTTTCCTACCTGATTAACCTCCGCATAAAATGCCTCATATTTGGAGTATAGCTCTCCGCCACAACTCTCAAGATATAGTTGCGACTACTTCGTAATGTAATGTAGTATTGAAATCAAAAAAATATTCGCATAGACAGATTTGTGAAATATCAGTAAATCTAGCACGAAAGCTATCGAGTTACTAACATATCTAAACGTAACATTAATGTAAGTGAATCTTGAATCGAAAATACTCTTTTCGCTCTTTTTTATTTAATTTACTTGAAAACTTTTTTTTTATTTTTTATTGTTTTTTTTATTTATATCTATGTATGATCTTCTTCTTCTTTTCGTGTCGTTAGTGACTGACCTGGTGTCAGAGTTTATGCCGCCCGTGGGTCTCTGCCTTGGCTTCACATGCCGTCGAGAAATATCTGGCAGGCATGCCGGTTACCTCACGTTGTTTTCCTTCACCATTTTTAAGCAAGTGATAACTATACAATACGCACATGAATCCGAAAAGTGAGCGGTGCGTGCCTTAGGTTCGAACTCGAGACCTATGATTTGGCAGTCCGACGGTCACACCACTAGGCTATCACTACTATAAAATATATGATACAAATTGTGCATATCGCAATAAAATTAACCAAAGTCGTATTTCCGATTCAAAATTCGCTTATATTAGCGATAAGTTTACGATACTATCACCCATATTCTAAGACGTTCCTCCAAAACTTACTCGAATCGACTCCACCTCGACTTGACATAAACGTCCTCGACTCGAGATTTTTCCTCAGTCGAGGTAAGGAATCATCTGTCAAACTCAAGGTACCTCGGAACCTACCTTAAGGAAGGAAGTGTCAAAGTTCGTATGTAATAAAAATTAATTTTGAAGACTTTGTCGAATATGCTTACTATAATCCTTACAATTTTTTATTACGGCGTTATTTGCGCGATGCAGATAATTCAAATTATGACGTAATGACTCCGTCGAGGAACTTCAAAGTTCACTCGAAATTGCGACTAAGAATACAATTTTGAAGGTGGTATTGAGGCCGTTCTGAGTCGAGTAAGTTTTGGAGGAACGTCTTAGAATACGGGTGTATACGTCAAACGTTCGTACTACAGTTTCTAGAAGATGGTTCCGATGTGTCGTTTCTTATATGTAGAACGGTCTTAAATTCGAATTGGGAACAAACTCCAAATTGGTATTGAATCTATTCATGTCACATTCTGAATTGATTATAGGTAGGTATATAAATGAGTGATTTTACCTGATGGCATATAAAGCAAGATGTTGTGTTAAAAGATTGAACCAGTGACACGGTAATGCACTTTACAATATAGTGGTATGACGTCAATCCATCACAAGTTACCTGGTTGCACTTTATGGCTAAAACACGTACCGATACATTTTACACTGCTTTTATAAGATTGAAAAAGCATTCGTTGACTTATTTTTCTATGATCCAACCTACTTAGGTCATACATTAAAACGTGAAAATATTATTTCAAATTAAAAAATAAAAAACCCGACTACAAAAAAAACATTAAAAGTAATGCACTAAAAAGACCGAAACAAGATTGAGAATAGAAAACAAAATTAAACTATAAACGAAGTAAACTCTATGTCGGTTTAACAGACTATAGGTATATAGGTATTATGAGCTGAAAGCCTAAGTTAAATACCCGCATTAAGTTTAGTAGCAGGCGGGACCCAATTGAAAATTATAAACAGAAAGAAAATGTATGGGTCCTGCCTGCTACTAAACTTAATGCGGTTATTTAACTTAGACTTTCAGCTCATAATATAGTCTGTTAAACCGACGTAGAGTTTACTTCGTTTATAGTTTATTTTAATTTTGTTTTCTATTCTCAATCTTGTTTCGGTCTTTTTAGTGCATTACTTTTAATGTTTGTTTTGCAGTCGGGTTTTTGATTTTTTTAAATTATTTATTTTATTTTAGACTTTTTAGTGTCCCGTGATAGCACGAGGTCCGACACAAACATGACCCATTTTTACATTATCAAAAACTTTTTAAACCAATTTATTATTCCTAATTAAACTTAAACATATAAGTTAGGTATGCATATTTTTGTAATCCTCTTTTAATTTCCTTTATTTTGATATCCTACTTGATAGGTCTGGTTAATTATTTTTATTAACGTATTACTATTTCGAGCCAAAAACCGCCACTTTGTTAAAAAAAATTCAAACACCCTTCTAAGGACACTTGGGTTTTTAAGACAAATATAACGATACCTTAACTGTCGAAATCCATCCAGCCGTTTGGAAGATACGAGATTATAAAGAAATTTACAAACATACATACAATATACACGCGAAAAACATAACCCTTCCTTGGCAGTCGGGTAATAATGAAGAATTTAATATTTTTCCTGATAACGCCATAATCAACCCCCTGGTTAGGCGATATGGTGTATCGTTAGTAGTTGGATGCTGTTGCTCATCCTCATTAGTCTTATCCTATTCATAATTACTTTGGAAGTCTTAAATCCCTGGTAAGTTATGGGGAGTCCTATTTGAAGCCGAGGCTACATTATGCCAAAACGTATCTAAATTAATATGGATAATATCATATTTCAAAACTATATATTTTTATAGAACCTATATAGGTACAATTTTTTATTTTTGGAGTCAATTGAACAAGATACACAGAAACAATATAAATAGTAGAATAATAATAATAATAAATCGTTTATTTGCATAAAACATGGTATAAAATGGTGTTAAATAAAAATTTTAATGGTACAGACATGTTTAGCTAGGATAAAACATAGCATGCAAAAATTTAAAGGTGTTCACTTTTTATCCATAAATTCTTTTAAACTATAGAAATTACATTCATTTAACCATTTGTATAATTTAATTTTAAATAATCTTATATTTAATATTTTTAAATGGTTTGGTATCTTATTATATATACGCACACACATTGCTAGGCAGCTTTTGTTGTATTTGGCTAGTCTTGGTAAATCACTTAGTACTAATCTATAAGGGTCTCGTCTATTCCGAGGATTTACATCATCTGCTGTCTTAAATAATTGTTTATTTTTATTTACGAACATACATATTTCGTAAATGTAGAGAGACGGCAACGGCAACAAACCAAGATTTTTAAATATCGGCTGACATGAGTCATCAGGTTGAAGTCCATATATTGACCTTATGCATTTTTTTTGGGCAATGAATGCTCTATTCAAGTCGGTGCTGTTACCCCACATTATAAGACCATAACGTAATAGTGACTCTATATAAGCGTGGTAGGATGTCACAGCAGTTTTTATATTTGTTACATTTTTTACTTGTTTCAATGCGTATACAAATTTATTTATTCTAGTACAAACATTATCTACGTGTTCTTTCCAGTTAATATCTTTATCTATTATTACCCCTAAAAACTTTGTATGTGTTACCTCTTTGATTTTATTTATATTAAGTTTGATGTTATTTTTATAATTATAAGATTTATTAAATTGAATATAAACGGATTTCTCTAAATTTATTTTCAAATGATTTATGTCAAGCCAATGTAGTAATGTATCTATTGTATTATTAATGTCAATCTCGTGATCTTTAATTGTATTTTGATTTTTATTAGATGTCACTATAATAGATATGTCGTCGGCAAATAAGATGCATTTATGGTTGGTTATTCTTATGATGTCATTTATATAGAGAATAAACAATATTGGGCCCAGCACGCTTCCTTGTGGAACGCCATATTTATTGTGTCTGTATTCTGATGAGTAGGGTATTATATCTTTATTTTCATTTACTTTATTGATAATGACACGTTGTTGTCTATTACTTAAATAGGATGATATCCACAGAAGTGCAGGTCCCCTAATCCCAATTGCCTCTAACTTATCTAGCAATATGTCGTGTGAAACCAGATCGAAGGCTTTTGATAAATCAAAGAAAAGAGCGGTAGTTAGATGATTGCTGTTAATATTTGTAAGTATTATTTTCATTAAAGAGAAAATGGCTAATGTCGTGGATTTGTTTTTTTGGAACCCAAACTGTTCATTACTTAAAATTTGGAATTTATTACAGAAATCTATAATTCTTTTATACATGCATTTTTCAAATATTTTAGACATAATAGGTATTAATGTTATAGGGCGGTAATTATTGATATCACTTTTATCTCCCCTTTTGAATAACGGCTTTATTAAAGATAGTTTTAATATTTCGGGGAAAGTTCCTAGTGAAAATGACATATTAATTAAGTGGGTTAAGATACCAGTGAATTCATTGCAGCAAGCTTTTATGATTTTTGTGTTAATTTCATCATAGCCCTCAGATCTAGTGTTGCTCAGAGAAGTTATTTCCTGTCGCACCTCTCTTTCCAGCATTGGTTTGAGAAACATTGAGTTAACAGCTATATTTTTCCTAAAGTTATGGTGAGCATTTTTTTGCGTTGGTTCATGCGTTGAATAATGGTCATTGAATATAGAAGCTATTTCTACAGGGTCTCTAATTATAGTATTATTTACCTTTATGATCTCTATGTTGTCTTTGGGGGTAGTATTATTTATTTCATTTTTAATGACAGTCCATGTAGCTTTGCATTTGTTATCATTTGTGTTAATATATTTAACGTTTGCGTTCTTTTTAGAACTATAAATACATTTCTTTAGAAGATTGGAATAATTATTATATTTAGTTTTATTACTTACATTTTTATTTTTATAATACTGATAACGTAGTGTCCGTTTAGTTTTGCAACTTTGTCTTAGACCTTTGCTTATCCATTTTTGTGTGCTTTTATTATTTATATTAATCTTAATTCTTACCTTAGGAAAACAGAGATCATAGAATAAGCATACCAAGGCATGAAAATCACTGAATGCAGAATTTGCATCGGTTTCCAGGTAGATATCGGACCAAGAAAGGTTTTGCAAGCATTCCTTAAATTTCCGGATATTGTCTAAGTTGTAATCTCGAAGAGAAGTATATCTTCTTGCCCCTGAGTCATTGTTTGATTTAAGATAATTATGAAAATTAGAAAGTCGTAAGACTGCGGTGATATTGGAATATTTTCTATTCCGGTCTCTTCGCTTTCTACTTGATTTTAGGCAACTTGGCTGTATGTAGTCAATACTACTCAAGTATCGTGTTCATTCTAAAGTTGCCTTGTAGTAATAACAGATCGCGATAAGGCCGCCAATGTATACTTATTTTATATACAACTATATTTTGTTTGTATGATATTTCGTGTAATAATAAAGTATATAAATTATGCGTATTATTGTGGACAATAAAACAAATATATACATTTGTTATCGTTTTCCTGCATCTATGCAAGAACGTAGAACATTTTACCTTTTGTTCGGTGACCTGTGTAAAAGGACAAATATCTTGATCATCCGAATCCCAAGATCCAAGAAACAGTGCAGCTTTTATGTTCAGATTAAGAATTCCGTCACGACTAAATGTAAATGCCAACAATAAAAATTACTTGTAAGTGCCAGGCTAATGTAGATTTTTTTACTCATGAATAGTCACGCAATCTGCCTGGGTCTCGTCAATTGATTGCAGCCAGTGAACCGTGTAAGTCGTCAGCGGTACGGGAAGTGTGCCAATTATACGACGTTAGACCGCCTCACGACACTTCTGGGACAAGGGTGATTAGAAAAGGATATGTTGCATTACTTAGGGTAATGTTTATTAACTATGTTATAAATCTTCGATTAGGGCCAATCACTAATAAGCACATATTCTCATTTTGTTGAATGTTTTTGATGCCAGTTATGCGCTTCACGGCTAAAATTTTACGAACACAGGACGTTTTACTGTCGGCTATCAAAGCCGATAGTAAAACATCCTATATCTACTCTTGCTAAACTCACACAGGTTTAATAGATAATCACGTAGCACTCGTAATAGCAAATTAGCAAGATCGCTACGAGATAGCCTATTGACTACGAATTCCACAATGACTCATTTTACGTAACCGGCTAGTAAAATCCGACAGTTGATACGCTCGACACGCCACATTATCCTCCTAATATTCCCAGAATAAAAACTAACGAGTACATAAGTATGTACATTTACCATATGTGTTATGTCCAGTAATCGTTAAATATGGCTTACATCAAGTTTCTTGATCCGTAAACATAACAAAGTGGAAATAATTTCTTACCGTGCTGGGTTTTCCTCTAGACGAAATTATTATATCTCCTGCAATTGTGAAGCAGACGAGAGCCACTACATACCCACGTATAACAAAGAATTGTATAGAAATTCTCTCAACTGGAAGGACGGTCCACTTTAACAAGACTTTAAGTGACTGGATAACGAAGGCTGGGTGTTTGTTTCTACAAATAGAAATCTAAAATTATATTCATACGAACCTTTGTTACAGCAATTATCTCGACAATAGACACTGATAACATCGTAACAATGCTTTTGAAACAGCTGTATTTTATTGTTTACGTAATAATGTCTGAGAGAATTTACCTTTATAAAAATATGTTTCGACAGTAGCTTTAACATGCTGCTAACACAATTATGTCTAGAACATTATATATTGATACGACACAAAAACATTCCTGTAGTCTACGAAGTACACCCAGACGTAACACCTATGTAAAAATAAAAGTAAAACAGCGGCGGCAGTCCTGTCGTGTCGCCACGCACGTCGCTCCGTACAACGACACTCACCATTAGTTTACATACAAATGGGTGTCGTTTTACATAATCCATCGTACACGATCGCTGTAATTTGTTGCGAACCTTCTGAATAAACAAATTGATCGCGTTCATAATGCATACCCGTGGCATGTGGGATAATTAAAATAAAATCTCTATCGCTGTACGTAATACGTCAGTCTCGACTAACGTCACTCGAGTCGAGCATTGATTGATCAACCGCGCCAGATATATCGGTTTAAGCGGAATAAAGTGGTTGTGTAACGATCACGACGTTGTAATAACTGGATACGTATTGCTTTGTCATTTGGTTAATAATTAAAGTGACTTGTTTAACTAGGTACTCTTCATTGAATCATTCATTAAGGACCTATTTTACAATCGTCACAGAAATCATTTTGTTGTGTTGACAGACTCTCTATAGAAAAGCTGTCAAAATTATTCTTCTGTATTAAGTTATCTGATGATTGAAAAGTCAGACCTAAGCAGGAATGGCTTACTTTTATTCGATTGCTTATAATAAAGCTTTTATACGTGCTCACAAATTTAACCAGTTCGTTTCCTAGTGATGAATGTATGTGATATAATACAGTGGTAGCGCACGCGTTGAAATGTAAATACCTATGTAAGTACCTGTATGCGAAATCCACGAACAAACGGCTAACGAACGCAAAGCAAGAGGCGATACGATTTGTCTGCCGCTGCGAAATTCATGGATGTAGGAATGCGGTAGAGGCGAATCACTGGAAATTTACATTTCATTAGCAGTGTGCACGACTTGAAGTATCTTGTCATGGCGTTTTGAGAGACAGGCAGAAATGTAACTGTAACCAAATGCACTTGTTAGGTTGTTAAGAATCAGTTCACCCGTACGTTGATGACGATTCAAAATTCTTTGTGCCCTAGTTGTCTTTTAATATAGCCAATATCTGTTAATAATTTCCTACGAATAACACTATAATATTAAAAACATGGAGTGATATTAACTGTAATGTTGATGCTAAATAATTTTCTCAATTTTTGTACAGGACTCTAATTATTTAATTATGAAGCATCACTGGAAGCTATATTTCTATAAATTATATATATTTGTATCTTTTGATACAAAACGACCAAAATATTTTATAAACACCGTGCGCATAATAATATACTCGTACTATTATAGGTAGCGCTTATACTATTCGTCGTAGCCTGCTACGGTCGCTACGAATATCGTAGCTGTCACCAATTATTCGACCTGTCGATAAAACCAGCATTCGGTTTGTTTCGAAATGACCAGTAGTTTACGTTTATAATTAATGTAACAGTCTAACTAAATGCATCCTATATTATACCATAGTTTTCGTTCGTATCGTTTCTACTAAAATATTTCAAGACTAAGTAACTAGAACTGTTGGGTGTCTTCTACTTAACTTACATAAGAACCTACAATACATAAGTGCAAAAAAGACATAACACGTGATGTACAACATCCCGGACCACAGCAGTCATACTTTGTGCGATAAACTCTCTTCCTTTATTACGAATGCAGTGCATTCGTTAGTAGCTCGGCGTCGCGAGTCGGTATTTGCGCCGCCTGCAAGTGGCGATATTTCAGCGCGCCCAGAACCTGTTTGTGAAAACTTTATTCACGTCAACAACTGGCTGTCTGTCAACTACAACACAAACTCACTATTATTACATACAGAAAACTCGCACACAACGCCGAACAATAATCCAAACCTTTGAATAACTAGCCTTTATTGCGATAGTTTGTTCACTCATTGAGCTACTTCATTCAATGCATTCATGCATCCCAGTCATTGTCCTTTACAGTGATATTATTAATGACTGCTTGAAATGAAGATCCAAAAGCTTTTCATTAGATTTGGTTACTAGAACATAGACACAGTTATTCACTGTCCAAAATCTTTAATATAAATCTGTTCTAAAGCTGGTTTGCAATAAATTGTGCTGAATACTCAAGTAAGACTAATAGAAGTAACATTAATTATCCGCTCTCAGTACTAAGATCAGGTGAAATACTATTTTAGTACCTCAGTAAAAAACAGTGTTTTGGTCTTTATCTACTAGTATGTACGTAATACTTTTGGTTAATATGCGCTATTTACGCGGAGTTGTAAAGCAGCTTATGTGTTCTATTTATATATTGCGTTTCAAATGACTACGAAGTAATATTCCAGTATATTCATCCTGGATTACATATTGATTTCTTTTCAGGCAAAGTTCTCAGACATTTTATTATTTAATCTTGGAAATATAAACCTTTCAAGAGTAATGTATATTACGGTTTAAATTTACCTTCATTCGGCACAACTTGCTGTAGAAACATTGATTTGGCAATATGTAAAATTCATAGGTACGTACACAATTATCAGTGTGTGTCGGCAGGCTTTTGGAAGCGCGGCGCGGCGCTCGGCTGACTGACTCCGATCGTACGCGTCACTATTTTACATATAAATGGACGCCACTCCATAATCCGTCTAACACAATGGCTTTAATTTGTTCCCTGAATGTGTACGTAGGCAAATGAAACCTGAAATTGGCGCGAAGGTACGTCGCGTGCGGTGCAACGTTCTACGGGTAACTACAACAGAACGGTAAATAAGTAAGTGCAACGATGAGTGTTTACTCTAATTTCAATACGACAGTGAAAGGCTCCGCTGCTACATCGGATTGTTTGACTCTCGTAAGCCAAACTACGTGTGTTGTTAAGTTTGACTTAGCTTACAGAGAAGTTAAATTAGTACGAGTATTTCCGAATGCAAATCCCGTGCAGGCTGAAGTAGTGGGTCGGCACCTGCGCTGACAGTTTGCGTAATAGCTCGGAACCACCGAATTAATTTACAAAACTCTGACCTGTCTCGAACAAAATAGTTTTTGATGCCAGTACCCAGTTTGTTCGCTCCACTATGGCATAACCTCGAATAAGTGGGTTAGTTTTTGAATAAATATTACGTGGAATTTGTGTTTCCTAAGGGGATTATTTTAATGAAACATAACAGGTATTTGTTTCTTTGTTAGCTGAAAATAGTTTGCATAATGCCAACGTCACTGGAATAGTAATTTAATTTATCACGGTTCTTATACTTCTAAAGTGGTATCTTGCTTTTACAAATTTTATCTGAAACTTTTACATAATAGTAGTACATATACCGAGTATACTATTTTATATTTCGGAGACGCCGCTACTATTAGCATATTTTTTAAATTATTTTAGGTAAAATTACCAAGGGACGGTGAAATTTTAATTCAATAATTTCAAATTATCCACGCGTAAACTACGGCGAAGTGGAATTAAGTTAAAGCCGAAAATATAGGCAAGATTAATTATATCGATAAAATGATATTGTTCCAAACTCTTTAAGTGGTTGTCAAAGTATTTTATGAGATTAAAGTTTCATAGGACTTATTTTATAATTATACTATTATTATTTCCTAGGTAGACATATTTTAGAAACCCTACAACTACGAGAATACAATATACTTGATTATCTCGTTTATTACGAGAGACAGTTTAAATCAAGATTAAGGTAAATCCAGGTTTAAAATATTCACATCACTTTCTAACATCAACAAAAAGAGACAAGGCTTTTTTTAAACCTGGGTTTACTTAGACCATCTATTGTGTGTTATAAGATGGTCTAAGTTTTAATTTAAATGCCTTGTAAACAAGGCATTTAAATTGTTTTGTCGTCGAGATGCGTATTACGTAAACAGATAACAAGTTTATAAAACGCACTAGATTGTATAGCCTTTCAATTAAAACCCCCGTATTTATAATTCTATTATACGGAGACAGGTGAATTGGGATAAACATCAACATGTTTATAATAAGAACGATCTCCAGCGGTGCCGCAAACAACTTTGAAACTGGCCCAGCCACGCAGATGGGGATGACATCTCTTTGAAGATAAAGACGAGAGATAATTTTGCAATTTTCGTGCCGAGAGGTTAGCGATATGTACCTGCCTGTCATGTTTCTCAAATTAACTTTTGATGGCAGGCAAGCAGAGCAACTTTCGCGTTTGTGGTGACGAAATTTTGTACGTATTTTCGCTGACGGGAATTGGTAGGCAAGTACAATTTCCAATTTCGAACTTTGATCGATGTCAGATTATATAAATTTGTATTTTCAGCGTCAAAATGAGTCCGCCAATGCCGCCAATGCTTTGATTATATCTCAGTGTGAAATTGCCATTTCAAATTATAAGTTGTACGGGGAATGAAAATACCTTTTAGGCATGTAATTGACTGTACTGAATGTATTTTTTTTTCTTTTAGTATTAGGTAGATCGCGAGTGAGGAACGATGAATGAAGTTTTTTGTTACAGTCTCCTCTCCCAACCCTAGCTAAAGGGAGGTGCGGTCACGCGCGCCCACGCCATTTATTCACCATTCAATGAGCTAAGCCCACAGCTACACTCATCCCACTTTTGATATTATTCTCTGACCCAGTACATAAGGGCTAAACTTATACTTAATGGGAATAACATCTGTTACTTGATATTATAGCGCAAACACCAAAAACTTATGGAACTGTATTTAATAATAAGTATAGCATATTTCTTGACTTCCTTTATAAATAAAAATCAAGATATTGATAATATGGTGAGTTTTCGAAAACGTATGAAGTCTGTTATCTGATATTCGCAATTCTTGCGATAAGAGAAAAACGAACTAAACTTTTGGTTTTCATATACCATTGCCATTGCCGCCTCTAATGATTCTTCCGTGAACAGATATAATGAAGTGTATGTTATCAAATAATATTTTTAATCATTAATTACAACAACAACAATATTATTTGAATGTGTATTGTTTATGCACAAATTTCGTTGCCACGTCATAATCACAAAGATGTTTATCAAAACGAACACGTCAAAGTGACAGCCCTAAAGCATACATTTGTCACTATGATTATGTCAAACACAAAAATAATCCCGTCATCTATTTGGCGTGTGGCACACCCCTGCTGTTCGCGACTTGCAAATTTGGGGAGACTGAACTACGCCCGGGAACAAACGGCAGAAAGATTATAAAGTGCGTTGTATAGGTGATCAGACGTCAAAGTTGTGATGTTTTGAAAAAGTTGTCGAGGGCGAGGGAGGGCAGCGTCGGTTGCCATGGTTAATAATACCCTGCCGTATAATATACCAAACATGTTGGCGTCGTGGGCAATTTTCCCCAAGTCGCTGTCGGCCGTCGCTTTAGCAACAGGTCGCCTGTTTTATAGCGAATCTTTTTATATGATTTCTTATGCTTAAAACGTCTCCTTACAGTTCAAAAGAAGTCAAAAGCATTAAGTTTCAAAAGATGAAATCGCTTTGAGACTGAATCTTTTAAAATGTCAAGAGCACATTAATTTCTTATTTGTTCACGTATGTAGGTACAAAGTGATGAATAAAAAGAAATGCGGTCTTTTATAAACTTAAGACACACTGTTTATTGAAAATAATTGATCTTAGTTATTAACCCTACCGATTCGTGAAATAAAAACACAGTTTGATATTTTTTCGCTTTTCTGTTGTTTCGAAGCCTGGAAAGGCGAGGCTTTAAAAAAAACATAAGATGAAGTCATTCTTACTTTTTAAAATAAAAATTTAATTATAAGTTTAAATAACCACCGACACAAAAAAACCGCTAAACAGTAAAAAATAAAATGTGTTTGTTGACCCTTAAACAATATTATAAGTACCTAGTAACATTTTGATCCAAGCGTTGTCGCGTCGGGTAACCACTAAGTACATTATCATTACCAAGCTTCATAATTTGTATTTTTGTTTTTTTATTTATTTAGCGGTCCCCCGACGCGACAACGCTTGGATCAAAATAATAATAGGTACTTATAATAAAGTTAAAGGACCAACAAACACATTTTATTTATTACTTTCTAGCGTTCTTTTTTGTGTCGGGGGTTATTTAAATTTTTAATTTAATTTTTATTTTCAACTTTTTAAATTACTAGTAGACATCATCAACTATCTAACACCAACTCATTGAGACCATTCTTATGAGCCCAAACACGCTATATCTGCTGTAAGTTGCTAAGGGGTTGGGTATCCCGCAGACTACTTTTTAAAAGAGTAACCATGGAGTTTCTTGCCGGCTCTTCTCCATAGGAAACAACTAATTGGAACCGTGCACCTAAATTCGACGTTTCATAAGCACCTGTATTGGTTTATGTGAAATAAAATTTTTTGATTTTGATTTTGACTTGATGATACAGCATCAGCTCAAGGTTGCCATGTCTTGGAAATACCACCGAAGAAACAGTACACCATTTTTTAAATCAATCGGGTCTGTTAAAGTTGGTAAGACCCTTTTGTCAAGTAGGAAATGAGCTGATGATCTTCAAACGCCTGAACAGATCTTCATAAATTATAGCTAAGAACCATCTCGATCACATCAGCTTTCAAACAGAGAAAACCACATCAAAATCGGTCTATTCGTTTGGAGGCTACGATGCCACAGACAGACACACCGATACACGCGTTAAACTTATAACAACCCTTTTTTGTCGGGGGTTAAAAATGAAGTCTCCTGTAAGTAAAACTTGCTATTTTTTTATGTTTAAAGTATTTTCTCTCCATGATCATGTGTTTTTGGACACCCTGTGTATTATTAATTTATATTTCACGTTTTAGCTTAAAGAAATATACTTGAAAATGCTCTTAACATTTCAGATTTTAGAAACACCTTTGTTTAGAATATTTAAGAGTTTCACTATAGGTACTCTAAATATTCTGATTGTTTTGATGCTAACACATTCAAGTACTTTTAAGTGTCGGTAAATGTAATAGGTACTTTATAAAATATACTTGTTTATTTCAGGACTACAAATTACTTAGGCAGACGTAGACTTTTTTCAAGAATGTTTGTTTAGCCTTGAACAAAACTGTGTTCTGAGTGTCCACTTCTTATTTTAACAACACAATTAAATGAACACTAGTAATTTTATCAGAACGATAAGAAGGGTTTGGTCTTTACAAATATAGGTATTTTACTATTTGGGTATGCATAAATATGAGATAAAGTATATCTCTTGTTAAGTAACAGGAATACAGCACCTATTTAAAAGTCTATGGACTTTGCGACTGATTTTTGAGGACATTCCTTTTCATACCAACAGAATAATAATTCCTAAAACCTGTTTATTATTTTTTCTTTGAAATAAATAATTATGTTTTTATCTTTCATGGTTCCAATGTTATGTTTAACCGATTTCGTCTTTCCCGTTCGTAGTAATTAATATTGTCTGTATGTCTTTAGAAATTGGACCGCATCGCACTGCACGATCGCTTACGTTACGACCGCAGGGCTATTTAATAACGTCACTCATGCATAACCGACCAAAAGTAATTAAAGCGACGTCACCGTCACAACGACAGTATAGTATTAAAGCCTTTTCAGTAAAAGAGGGCGTTGAGCGCAATTCCAAGTTACATTTTAATCAAACAGTGACCACGCCCGAGTCTGTCATGTCGCCTATTTATGAGTTGTAAAGGGGATCCTTCCGCAGTTCACTTTGTGCGGGCGTATGGTAATGGCGTGGATATGGTGTGACGCGCTCTGACATGTGTCGGCTCCGGAAAATGAAGTCCGAACGCGAGGGAATGTTTGCACGCACGCGCCAATAACGTGCGACGGCCAACAACGGGTTTATGCTACGCAATTTGTTCTGCTGCGTAATTAAGCGGTGTTTTCTTTTGAACTTGTATCTTAAATATACACATAGTAATAGTTATAATTGCATTACAGGGGTTGACAGCTTTTTAATTAAAATATACGAAGACCTCCCATAGTTGTCCTATTTACACGTTCACAAGTAAAAACAAGCGAGATATACTTAACTTAAAATTATAACACGAACCGTGCATACCGTATAATACTCTTGGGCCTGCCCATTTAGAATGGAGGCAATTCACAAGCACATCATTATATTACGATGATGACGTCATAAAACGCAGTTACGCGTTCGAGGGGACAGAATTAGGTCCGCAAAACCACGGTCACCTTCCAGACGAGCGATGTTTACATATTTCATGCCCTTATTCATTTAATGTGTAAACTGTATTCAAGATTTTTATTAATATATCTGGTGTTTGATTTGATCTGTCACTGTTTTAATAATTAAAGATAATTACAATCCTAACTTCTATAATTTATTAGCTTTTTTATCTTAGGATTGATTTTTGCTGTCTACATTGTAGGTAGGATTCAGGGTTTTGAATAAAAACTGTGTGAAATACCTACACAGATATGTGACGTTAGCATCTGTGACTTGTATTTTTTCAGTTTACATATAAGGTTGCTTCTTTAGTTTTGTCTACATTTTTCATGCTTTAGTGTAATTGTTAGTTTGCCATATTAATGAATACATAGTATACATACTAGAGTGTTACATAGATAGACTGTATGTGAATATTAACACCTAAGTTCTGCTACGCATAAAGGCGGTTGGAATCTGTTTCAGGATTACTCATAAAGAGAGGTAATAGCGCGGCTCATTGCTTTTTCACTTGGTTACTCAAATGTAGATGGATGAGGTCGTCGGTGGCGCCGCCGGAGACAATTGTCAGCCATCGCTCAGTGTCCCCACTAATTGAAAATTCTCGTCAGCTTCATTTAAATCTCCATCGACAAGAGAAGACGCGCGACCGTTGAAAATTAAGCCCAACTATAATTTAATTGTCCTACACCTTTACCATGACGTCGGGGGCTTGGTGGTTGCGTGACTGATTTCTACAAAGAGAATTGACATATTCTATGTACGTACGCGGTAAGCAATAAGAAGTAGCAATATTTATTTTGCGAAACATATTTCAGTATAAGCGCTCAGAATGTAGGTAGAAAACTCGTAGTAAAATAAATTCGTTGTACCAATTAAGGATCCCTTATTCCTAAATACCCTTTCAAGTGGATTCGCGGAAGGAAGAGGGAGCGAGCGGAAGAAATTCTCGATAACAGGGAGTAAAGAGTGGAAAATTATAAAACGTTAGAGACCAGACACCGTCTTGAGTGGATAATATTATGATTATGATCGTTCGACTCTGAAATAATACCTATGCTTTAACAATATCACAGTTCTGGCATATGATCGTTTTAATAACATCTGGTGGGTATATTAACATGTTATTTCGTGGCATTTATACGTGATCTTCAAAATATGTCGGTATTTGTGCTAAGATTCCATTGAGACGTCTACAACTGTGTTGATTATATTAGATATTAATGAGAAGCGTTATGACTAAATTTGCACGCCCTGTTTCACTAACGTAGGTGGTGAATTTAGTGAGGAACTAATTCTTAATTTTATTTGTTCTATGACTCGACGTAACGTTATGAAAAACGAAAAAAATATTACTGCATAAATATATGTGTGTAGTGCTGGAATCTTCGAAATCCTTTGCCTAACTAAGCATCACAATGAACTTCTCAGTTGATTTGAAAGACTCGAAATATATTTCATTCAACTCCAACTTCCGCGTAGAATAAAAAATGTCTTAAAAGATATTTAAATCTGAAAGAAAGCGGATAAAAATATCTTGCGATGTGAAGATTTATTACCAGCACTTCATTTACTCACAGTTTACCCAGAACGTAGCAGAATTATATTAAGTGTGGTCCAAGACAGAGTTTTGTAGGGGAAGGAACAACTTGCGTTCCCATTTTTATTCATTCCATAGCGAAATCAACATTTGTAGAAAGCGTAGATGTAGGCGTGGGGCGACCCGTATTAAAATATTTTAAGCAGGCTATGAATATGCAAAGACACGGCGCTCGACGGCGGCGGTTAACGATTTGCACGTTTTTGGACCACTTGCTAATTGCAAATGTGAACGAACACTTACGGCAAATGTAATTGCTTTCACTGATACCAGATCAGATAGAAACAATGTTTGATTTTACCCCGCTATAGCCCTCTATAACTGAAAACTAATTTACTTTCATCGGATAGCCGGACCGCGCTAATTTCATTTCGTCTGCGATTAAAAAGTAACTGCGGGTTTCATTTATTTTAATGTTCTGTGACAAAAAATTTCAATCTAAATAAAAATTTACTTTTCTATTATACTTATCTCTGATTTCGATGACTATTTGTCTTAACTGTTCGTTTCTATTTCTAATATAATAACATACCTATTGGGAATCTAGGTAGAGCTTTGTAAGTTCAAAGATGTCTGAATGTAAAAGAAAATCCATTTTGAACATGAAGGCTACATGACCCGTAGGTGGTCCCAGGAGAGGCCCACAAACCCCGCATTACCACTTACCTAGATCTCTCGAGAAATTACAAATTTTCAGGTTCAAGGTGGCTTACGTACGATATATTTCAACGTCATGTTTGAAAAAGGATTTTACTAAAGTTATTCATACTAGTCGACATAATCAAGTAACTGAGTTAGATTCAATATTTTTTTGAGCTTACTGTTGAAATAAAACCTAACACAATCACGTTTTTTTTGTTTATTTTTTATATAAGTAGGTATAACATGAAGATCATTAGTAAGACTTATTATTATCAAAGTGGTTAGTTAAACTTATATAGAAATGATTTTATGATACAAACAAAGTAATATTAATTTCTATAAACTACACTAAAATTATTTTACATTGCAGGTTGCCGTAAAACACAATTTGCAAGTTTAAAAAATAAACAACCAGCATTTTTGTACTGTAATTACCGGTGGCAATTGTTTCTTTTACAATATCTTCTATTCAATTTATATAAACTGAAGTGAGTAGTAGACGCGCACTGTAAAGTGGAAGTTGCTTAACAAGATCAAGCACAAAGTGCGATACGCTGTACGATTAGCTGCTTGTTGTGAGTAGCTGGCTTCTCCCGGCCTTTTCAAGTGTGATTAAGGTTGGATTGAGGCGAGGAGCGGACGTATCTATTCAATTAATGCTACTCTACCCAGGTTGGCCAGTCCCTCAATTTATATTGCATTGGCTGGAAATTGCCCTTATTTGTACGTACTCGTACGTACGCCTCCTCAGGCCGCGGGCGGTCGTGACTGTGTGCCAACAGATTGAAATATTGCTTCTCGAAACGTTTAGCTTGAAAACAACTTTTTTAGACGAATGCATGTTTTTTTTATACATGTTCGATTGATGGACATGATAAGGAGTAAGAGGCATTGTGGATTGGATTTTACACTTATTTGCATAAAATACATTGATACATAATAAATTGATTGTCATTTTAATAACAGGTGATATGTCCAATGTTCATAGTCCTATTTTGATAAAATTAAATTTGTAAGGCTTTGCATAGCTCGAAGAATAATTTAGTTTCACATTACATATGATAATATACTATATTATATTGATACAGTAGTATGACTCTAATACGTATCAATTCACCAACACAGAGGCTGATAGTTAATTGTACTGAATACTAAAATGTCACCCAACACACAAGTAACTCAGCCGTAATAACTACATACACTATAATAGTATTTGTTACATATTGACGATCATCGCCAGGCGCCACATCCGAGCAGCATTGTACCGTGTAGTTCCGAGATCAAGGGATTACAGAGCATAGCAAAGCGCCAATAATGGCTGTCTTCGAACATCAATACGGATGCGGATTTGTAGTCATGCTTCGGAAACTCACTTTAGATTATAGTCTTAAGGTACGGTGAGGTATACCTCTTGTTTAACTGAAGTAAAAAGTCACCTCGTTGAACTGTTTTTAGTATTTTTTTTTTAAGAAACGTGACTACTGGTTTGCTTGAATTTAGTTGACTTTAATTTTTAAGAAGGACTTACTAAATTTTTACATTTTGTGATCTTATGCATCATGAGATTTAACTGCGATAAGCAGAATAGATAAGAGTGATCTATCGACAATTGATTAGTGTTTTAACTGTCAAAATAAATTTCAAAACGTACGCGTAGTTTATAGTAAATTCTGCAAATCGCGTTAAAATTTACGTTTAAAAATGTTTCAACATTTTATGAAATACCGGAAAAATATTTCGCTGAAATAGCTTTTTGAAAACACTATTAAATATAGTGATAGATATAAAATTTGAACACGAGAAGCAATCTCAGCAAATGGACGGCGCTTAGCAGGCCATTTTGCCATTTCGATGCATTTCCGCTTGGAAATTACTATCATTTGTTGAAAGAGGGACGAATACCGCTAAACCGGTCATGGAGCTGTTCATTAATCAAACATAGCAGAAATGTATTGTAAAATGTGTTTACTGAATATTTTTAATCGAATTTATGCTGATCCTGGAGTAAAAACTATTAAAATGATAAGAATTGTTTAATGATCCCTCGAAAGTCGTAACAGTCAACCAAAAGGTGTACTTGTTCACAGTATACGTGGTTTTTAAATAGTAGTGCTTTCACATCGATTTTCAGTCTGTCTGCTTACCCATAAGTATAACAAGCGTGTTCCAATATTCTTATATAAAACCTATATTGTAGGTAGGTACAATTTAAGTGCGATATTCATTAAAACATTGTTCTTAAAACCCAGGCTCGCTTCCAAACTGAAGATTAAGCCTAAGCCTTAAAGTTTATAACAATAAGTTTATTCAGTACCCTATAAGTAGAACGGGGCTAAAGGTCAACGGGTAACAAAATCGTACCCCACTTGAAAACTAAAAGTAATTTGGATTTTTGCGATACGCGTCTACGATGGGGAGGGCCGGGGTAGTAAATAGGACACGCTCTCGCGGCCAGTTTCCTTGAGACACAGGGTCAAGATGCACGTTCCTCGAGCCGAAAAATGCAAATGAGGTTCAGAGCTTCCAACAAACGGAGAATCGGGTTTCATTAATATCGAAAAAACATATTATTATTATAAATAAAAAACATCATATTATTAAAAAAAAACAAATATTATATGTTTTATTCAGACCATTTTAAATAAACACCCTCCGGCTGTATAAAATTGTGCCACGCGGCAAATCTTGCTGAAACTGTCTATAAATCTGATCATAAAAGTAAATCCCTGCAATCAAATCGCAAACAGCGAAAAAAGTAAGGTTGTTTGTTGCTATCTCTGGAAACATATATGAAAATTGCTGAGGAACTATTTCGTAGCCGGATAAAAAGGTTCTCAGACCATGAATATAAATATGTACGGTGCGGCCTGATGTCGCTTAACTGCGCTGTAGGGCTGCGAAGCGCGTCAGCGCTAACAGCTCTTAGCTCTTATTTCAGCTCACTTCGTTCTTATATACCGTTAATTTATATACGTATAAAGCCTCATTATTAACTCATCTCGCTAAAATCCACCAATAAATAAAGGTTTTACAATTCAACAAAATATTTTGTAGAATTTACGCGCTTGTGTTTTAATGTAGTTACTTCCTAAAGTGGGCAATTATGGTAATTTATACTCAATTTGTATCCAAAATCGAAATATCCGCACTGGGTAAGTGGGTCAAAGTGAATGGAATCTGAAGAGTGTTTTTGAAATATATTTGTGCACAACCCTACAGGCCTACGAGGGCAAATAGCAACTGTATAAAGGTTATAAAAATGTAAGAAGCCGGAAATGAATACGCCCCTGCAACGTACTCGAGTACGTACTACGTAGTACGTAGTGTGGCGTGCTCGTGCCGCGGACGTTGGGACACGGACTCTCATCAAAAATAAAGGAAGTGCACCTACTATTTCACACAAATTGGATTGTTTGAAACGTCACGTTTTTAACTTGCTCGTTAAAATACGAAAATGCATCCATCTTCAGCCTTTATCTAAATTTGATGTTTTTGAAACATGCATTTCAATATAAAGTTTCATCCTGTTTTTCTGCTTTATCCAAGAAATATTATGAACGAGAACATTCCTGCATAGCAATGCATTGAGTTTTTTTAAAATTTACTTTTATTCATCCTTTTTCCAGAAAAACCAATAAAATAACTACTCGGAAGCACATCCAGTTAGCAACTACTTGTTGATTCTTAGCCTCTACTCCTGGGGGTCAATTTTCTTAGAAAAATCACAATCACAACGAACATCCAGTCAGTTTTAGTTTACGAAAACTGTTGTGGTTCGTTAGCGATTTGACAGGTACTCTTGTGTTAGGTATGTTGTAGAAATCAATGTTTTGAAAACTTATCATAACAACGAGAATTTACCAATAGGTGTAAATGTGATTAGTAAACATCACTGTTACTTGTACAGCACTGCTTACCGACGCCAAAAGAGGTGTTTGTTAGATTTATTACCTACCATTTCGATTTGTTTACTCAGTTGTTCAGATCCAATTACTTGGCACTGTTTCTGTACTTAATTAAAGGGACGCTTGATTACTCGCCCGCTGTGGGGCTTTGTATAATTGCTATTGTTTAGCAAATGAAGACAAATGAAACTTTAATTTAATGACACTGTCTCATTCAGACGCACGGGATAAGAACTCCTGTGTTCGCGCTCAACAACCTCATTTTAAGTTTAAATTAGGTACTGTTCTCACGCACCGCCACCTATAACTGTAGGCTTTTTATTGTTTACCCGTCCATAATACCTACTAATAATCATATTGTTTCTTTAATTTGCTCTTTCTATACGAAAGTTACCAGCAAGTTAAATAATAACAACATACTTTAATAAGGTTTCTAATCTAATGATATCCAAATTCAAATAAGGTAAATTCAATATTCGATAACTTTCTAAATTCCTATTTTAATAATGAATTCACAAAAATAAGAGTCTGGGAGAGCAAACAAGTTTCGAAAAATCTCATTACAGTTCAGGACTGAACTTAGCACTCCCATGCGAGCACTGAACCGACGGCTCGGAAACAAAGGCAATAAAAAATGCAATTTTATTTAAATTTTATAGACTTGCAATTGAAATCGTTGTTTAATTGCGATACATGCGATGTTGCCGTTCATATTTAATGTGATTTGCTTTATTCCAAACGTCAAAGTTATATGCATCACGCTATCATTATCTAAAAGGCTCCATACAGTATTCAAGAGATGGTATTCGAAATGTGATGATTAAAATTGTAATTATTTATAACTGAAATTTTATTTGTTTAGCTAAACCCCTAGGTCGTTAAGTTGCGGACATTGCGCTGCTTAAATTACCTACATTTAACGGTCCAATGATAACATGCTTGAGCGCGTCGAAATGAGAATAGTTGTAAAGAGTACTTTAATTACCTAGCCTTCTTAGTTATTTGTTTGTGCCCGTCTCAAGGTTTGCTCCCGTAGGGGCGGTAACTCGATTCGCCATCCGCCGGTGAGTGAGTGGCATACTTTTAATTGGCCGTAACTGCGTTTGCCTGCAAGCATTATTGAATTACCCGCAGAACAGCGCTTGGGGTTGTGGAGTTACTAAATAACGTTTCTACTCCCATGATACCGATTTTTTTATTGGTATACTCCTACTATAAATATTTTAATTTTGCTTGGAAATTGGAGTGACGAAAAAGCAGAAAGCGTTTTTTTTGTAATTTAATTTTAATGGAAAATGCAAGAAAACGTGACGTAACATACTTCTTTGCCAATCACGTCTCCAACTGAATATTGCGTTTTTGACTTTTAGAAAGAAAGAAAGAAAGAAAGAAAATTATTTATTTTGGACTCACACAGGCAGTTACAGAAACAAAAACAATATTAAAAAAAAGAAAGAATAAGAATTTAGACTACCTGCACGAGGCCAAAAAGGGCTCCTATCTCAGCATAATGTTGCGACATTTAGAAAAAAAAAACAAAATGTCGCAACGCTGGTTTTCAGATAGGACCATAGTGATGCCACGGGCAATAACGACACAAATAAATAAATAAACATGTTACGTACATACAATATTAATTTTGAATACTACCAAACAGAAGCAATAAATAGATTAATATAAACTTATGTGTTTACTTTTACATTAATTCAACCTTTTGAAAGCCATATTTTAAATTCAAAAGCACCGTTCTATATATCATTAAGAAGTCAGGATTGTTCAAAACATGTTTGGCGTACTTTCAACCACGTGAAGAAAATGTAGATCCCACCAAAAACATTTTCATGTAAAATGTTGCCAAGACGAGACCATGCGGCTCGCACTGTCAAAAAGTTATCAGATCTCATGTAGAGCCAAGCTCCTAACTCTATACGCTCTAACTTCACAAGCTCTATACCTTAGTCAAAATATGTGGCTTGGTCATTTCGTTACTACAAGAACTATTGTATAGCAGAAAAGTAATGAACAGTGAATACATTTTTCACCTTACACCCATGTGAAAGTAGCGAAATGGCCAAGCCACATATTTTGACTAAGGTGTAGAGCTTGTGAAGTTAGAGCTTGTAGAGTTAGGACGTGTAGAGTTAGAAGCTTGGCTCTACATGAGATCTGATAACTTTTTGACAGTGCGAGCCGCATGGCCTCGTCTTGGCAACATTTTACATGCAAATGTTTTTGGTGGGATTTCACTTCTTTTTGTAAGTTGCATATGACAATTGTTTTTTTTTCCAAGTTTTAGTTTTTTTTTGTTTGTGTACTAATACTAGCTTACATACAACATTTCAGCTTTCTAGGACTTCAGGAAATACCCTAAGAATTTTGATGATCATCAATGAGTCAGTGACGAAATCGGGGTTTTTTAGATATCAATAAAATCTAAAGTATAAGAGCTATGCAATTGAAACTTTATATGTTTAATAATTCTACTAATTATATCATATCCCGAGAATTTTGTTTATCTGGTATAATCCAAACCCAAGTTATGAGGATTCAAAAAAACGACGAAGCGCTTCGAGAAATAGTAGGTTATGCCCTTGCGCTTCGTTTGGCTCGTCTTGGCGGGGGGCACTACCGTGCCCCCAGATAGGAACCGTTGTCGCTTGCCTCTAGGGTTTTTCTCCTTACTCTACAAAAGGTCTGACATAATTATAGATGTATAAACATATAAGTACGGTATTTTCTTTTATAATGTACTAGAGACAAGGAAAAGGTTCAACACGATGTACAATTTAAATTGTTTTACAATAAACATAAAAATTGTGACATTCCACTTTTATTTAATTTTATTTACATTTTGTCCTGCAAAAAAAATAGTTTTGGCTTAAATTAGGTACTTACAGATCTTCTATAGAAGTGTACCACTGGTTTTATCCTAGTCAACAACGCTTGAAATAAAAGTAAATATTTTGAGTCGTTGTTTATAGTTCGTGCAATGGAGCGTAGCAAATCGTTTAGCGCAAGCGGGAGCGAGGGCATACGCTGAAGCGAGAGTGGCATCGCTTCTATCGGACATCGGTCATTGTGTTAGTGGATCCGCTCAGGCAAGCTCGCAGTAATTACATCAGGGAATACGCTCCTATGGACAGCCACCGACGGTCCCTGTTTTTACTCGAAACTACTACCTATGAAGTACTATGAACGAGGTAACTATGAGTAAATAGCAGGTCTGTTTACTTGATGCTGTGGACTACAGTAGTTTGCATAGTTAGCGAGGTGATAAAAAAGCGTAGCCTACTTCAGTTATAGGGCTTAGGTGCTCAACGTTTTCCAGATAGGTGTGTGTGCTTTTGAGACGTTAATTGAATTGTTATAAAAAAGGGTAATTGATAATCACTAACAATAAGTTGTTAAAGTAAACTGTAATAATGTGCGAGGTTTAAAAGCCCTTATAACTATTGACGTTTCGGTGATGATTATTTTTCGCAGTGATATAGAGCTCTATATCACTGCGAAAAATAATCATCACCGAAACGCCGAAGAATCCGAAGAATGCTAGATAGCTATCTAGCATTCTTCGGAATAAACAAATCAACAAAGATGCATCCTTTAAAGAAAAAACTATCAAGACTAACTATAAAATGGATAGTAGGTACCAATAATACTTTATTCGTTGCTTTAAGGCAATTTGTCTGAAAAGGTTTCAGTTTCTCAACATCCACAATTAAAATTATTCCACCA
Source organism: Amphipyra berbera (assembly GCA_910594945.2). Lineage (NCBI taxonomy): Eukaryota > Metazoa > Arthropoda > Insecta > Lepidoptera > Noctuidae > Amphipyra > Amphipyra berbera. The sequence goes on from OU343127.1 coordinate 10,072,689, forward strand.
CAAAAAACTAATTAAAATAAAAAGTAAGATGAAGCCACTAAATAAATGCATAAACCGGCCAAAACAGGCACATAATAAAAAGTGAAATTACTGGGGCGCGGACAGGGAGCGTTTTCCGGGTTTCCGACATCAACACATAATTCAGCACAAGATTAAATGCCTCTTGGACTCGCTGCCGGAAGGCCAAGGCTCCATTAGACAGCCGAGGGCCTGTAAAGTTGGACCTCCTTTATAAATACCACTATCAACAAAATGTGGATAGGCAATCTCCGGCCATAACTTTTACTACTCGTTTCTAGCTCTAATTCAAATTTTACGAGTGTTTTTCGTCGCCATTTTGTAGACCTTTTTACATCAGAGAAGTAAAGTGTTTTTAATATTTATTTGTCAGTTTAAAAGTATGAAAGAGCTGTAGATGGTTTAGTCATTTAGTGAATAGCTCGTCGCTTTTGTTTGCTCACACACACAGCACACAATGAGCTTAGCGAGCACTCTCTGTTTTAGTGTTTAACATTTACACCAGCTACTCATAGGAGCGGCACTCGGTAACTTGTTTTTTCATTTCTGTACAAGTACCTGTTTAAAGTCGTATTATGTCGAAATATTTTTAGTAAATATATTAAGATATCTATTTGGACGACAATATTCACAAGTCATCATCATCTGCCTAGCCTTTTCCCAGCCATGCTGAGTCTGGCTACCAATTTAATCAATCGCGACTGGATACCAGTATCTTACAAGAACTTATTCTGTTCATTTGCACATCTGTTTCCGAAACACACGCTTAAAAGTATCCTGATGACCACAAAAAAAAAAACAGAATTTAAGTGAGGCTACGAACCTGGCTCTAAAATTGGGCCAGGAAAATGGCAACAGGCACGCCACCTATTACATGGGACTTAATACCAGAGGCGAAACGTGGGTGTACAGATTTCTGTACTAGGAGAAGACTTGCTTACCCCTCCGGGGATTACAGGCGAGAGTATATATGTATTAGACTTAAAAGTAGTCTGAACACGCATAATTTCATCCCGCACCTATATAAGTTAATCCCACCATGTCGTCTTGATTGGAAATGATACGTGTAGCTAATGAAAGCACCATCAGTTCCTTTAAGCAGAGCGGATATACTATTAGAGCACAGAAACACTACGATGTAATAGAAAATTGCCCATAGGTAGACAAAATATCGAGCGTCAAAAGCAAATGGTTACAAATAAATGTGGCCGTCGGATGTTACCAGGTTGTGGCCATTCACAGTGTGCACCGCATTGCTATGGCGAGCCATTCAAGTTGATGGGGGCGCGCCATTGTCTCCCCGGCTTGGGACCGCATACAAAATCAATGGCTAGCATTTGCTACGCAAGACTAAACTGTACACCGAAATCATCCCCTGTAAGCAGATCTATATCTATCGACAATATTGTCAGACATATATCAGACGTCGAGTTCCTACATTTATTGGTTTCATATTGTATTGATAAATCGCTTAACATTTTGAGGTTATGCCGCAATTCCAAGAGAAATGTTAGATGAAAACCTATAAAACATTCGTAAATTAAAATCCTACTAGGTATGAAAAAGTATTTTTTGGTTTGTTATGCAATCACTTTAGTGTGTAATATTTTAATGCACTATTAAAAAGATCTAGCACTAAGTAATTATTGTAATCCCTTACTTCATCAGAGAAAATAAACTTACTGTTACGGTACAACTGAAATTAAAAAAAAAAGTCTTTTTTTTTAGATCTAAGACGTGTATTGAAATTCTATTATGGGAGATAATCAGAAAACCCAATGCATTTTACATGTTTCTATTAGCATAGAAATAACCACACTGACTATCATTTTACTTTCGTTTATTCCGAATTTGTTTTAGAAAACGACAACGGACAAAGAAAGAAATATTCATGGGTATTTGTGGAAAAAGATTTACACATTCAAAACTTTTGCAGTATAGCAAAAGAAGTCGACTTAACAAATGTTGACAGAGCATATCATAGACGCCACATTGCCCTAAGCTACCTAGTCTTTAGTCTGCCTTGCAAATCCCTCTTACCTTTTGCAAGATTGCATTTTATTATTTACAGTCTCAAACTAAATCAAAATAAACTTATATTATTTTTAAACAACAATAATTTTATAGGTATCAATAATTTAATTTTCTAGAACCATTTGATTGAGCATCTTCGGTATGCGGGCCCCCACTTGCCTCGTGTCTTGGCGATATTCTACAATATCTATGAGTCACGCTTATTTACATCATGAAATGTTAAAAACAATAGTAGTGCCCGTAGTTAAAAATAAGACTGGCATCCTAACTGATAAGAATAGGTATAGGCCAATATCACTGGCTACTGTGATATCTAAGGTGTTGGGCGGCGTGCTTAATGCGCAATTAAATAAGCATATTGAATTGCATAACAATCAATTTGAATTTCGACCAGGTTTGTCCACCGAAAGTGCGATATTGGGTTTTAAGCACGCTGTTACATATTATACAGACCGCAGGACGCCTGTTTCCGCTGGTTTCCTAGACATGGTCGAGTGCTTTTGATCTGGTTTCATATGACATTCTTTGGAAGAAACTAACCGATGCTAACATACCACATGAAGTTATCAATATTTTTAAATATTAGTATAGGAACCAGATCAGATTTAACCAGAGGGGCTCGTGGCTAAATAACAACCGCGCCGATCGTACGATTTGCGAGGTTAAGTTGCGCTTGCCGCGGTCAGTCCGTGGATGGGTGACCATTTGTTACACATCGAGACCCCTCCGTGCCTCGGAGAGCACGTTAAGCCGTCGGTCCCGGGTGTCATACGAATACCTATGACAGTCGTTACGGGTAGTCAGAAGCCCGAAAGTCTGACAAAGGGTTTAACCTTAGGATATCGGCATTGCCCAGTTACTGGGTTGCGGAGGTCTGATGGCAGTCGCTCCGTGTAAAATACTGGTATTCAGCCGCATCTGGTTAGACTGGAAGCTGACCCCAAGATAATTGGGAAAAGGCTAAGAGGAAGAAGTATGGGAACCAGATCAACAGCATTTGATGGGATGGAGGATACTCTAGCCCGTACGGATTGGAATGTGGTGTGAGACAGGGGGGCTTACATTCTCCCATACTTTTCAATCTGTACATAGATGAATTGATTCGAGAACTGAGCAGCATCAGAGTCGAATGTTATATTGACGGCATATGTGTCAACAACTTAAGCTATGCAGACGACATGATGCTGCTCAGTGCATCAGTTTGTGGTATGAGGAAAGTAGTGAAAACCTGTGAAACCTATGCTAGAGAGCACGGACTTTTGTATAATTGTACAAAAAGTGCCACCTATCAGACTGGACAATGTACCCTTAGCTAGGGTACACAGTTTTAAGTACCTTAGGCACGTATTGACCACTGGCATTATGGATTATGACGACATTGAAAGGGAGCGGAGGACGCTGTCGGTGAGGGCGAATATGATTGCCCGCAGGTTCGCACGAGCTTCTGAAGATGTTAAAAAAACACTTTTCAGGGCCTACTGTACGTCATTTTACACATGTAGCCTGTGGGTACATTTTACGCAGAAATCGTATAGCGCCCTCCGCGTCCAGTACAATAATGCTTTCAGGGTGCTGATGGGGCTGCCTCGCTTCTGTAGCGCATCGGAGATGTTTGCAGAAATGCAAGTTGATTGCTTTTTCGCAATAATGTGAAACAGATGTGCATCCTTGATGCGTAGTGTGCGGGCCAGCTCCAATAGCGTCCTGGGCATGATTGCAGATAGGCTGGACTGCTGTATTATGAATCGTTGCTCCAGAGTTTCAGCTGGAATTCTGGAATACATAATTATATTTAATAAAATAAATAATAAAAATACCCACATCACTGTATTACTAACATAGCTTTAATTAAATATTGTTACTAACACTATAAGTCCTGGTTACTCGAAATAAAGAGTTATTATTATTATTAGCAGATTATTAAGTAATCATAGCTGAAATATTATTTTCAAAAAATGGAGTTATTTTATCTATTTGATCAAGTTATAAGATTATAAAATTAAGGCTCAGTTACACCAACTAACTATAACCGTAACCGTACCAAAATTTCTGTCAAATCAGTACAAATTTGACATAAATAAGGCAAGTAAACAGTTATAGTTGGTGCAACTGAGCCTTAAGTTAACTAATCAGAAATTGCTCGTTAAATAATTATTTCAGCGATCGGTGTGATAACATAATTAAAGCAATTATCACTATCACGTTATAATCCGATTAATATTAGTAGTGAAATTATATTCGCTGCTCCAATAACTAGTTAATTTCACTTAATTTATTAATTTGCGTTATTATCTAGGCATAAATGTAAGTACACAAGTTAAATTTTTGAACGAGGGACATATTCCAGCTTGCGGTAGTTCGTGCCAACTAATGACGAAGATAATTTAAAAAATTGTATTTGACATGAAAACATAAAATAAATTGCAGGTAGACAGACAGCCCTCACGTTTTTGACATTTATGATCTAAAATCCATTACTAGACTTGCATTATACAGCTCTCATTTGAGAGATCTTCCAACAGCAACTACCATAGAGTTCCATAAATTAGTTTTTTTTAATACCTCCCATTTCATGTGATCACAGCAGTGATAACGTAGTGGTATGACCGTCGGACTGCCAAGTCACAGGTCTCGAGATCGAACCAAAGGCACGCACCTCTGACTTTTCGGATTCATGTGCGTATTGTATAATTATCACTTGCCTAAAAACGGTGAAGGAAAACATCGTAAGGAAACCGGCGTGTCTGAGAGATATTTCTCGACAGCATGTGAAGTGAAGTCAGAGACCCATGGGCGGCATGAACTCTGACACCAGGTTGGTCACTAACCACACAAAAAGGAGAAGGATACGATAACTACACTTAAAACGCTTATACGCGCCTTAACCCTCTGTTAAAAAATGGCTTACGTTTTAAAATCAGCCTGTATAGTTTTGCGTGTACACATAAATACTAGCGTCATTAATTTCTTACTTGAATTATTTTAATAATTGTATAATACTAGAAAAGAGCTTAGTGTAGCTTACAGCACTAGTCTTACTTTTACTTAAATAATGTAGAGATTGTCAAGGTTGACAAGTATAAAAAAGTCACCAGACTTATTTTATTAAAAAAAAAACATTGATTAATTATTATAGAACCTTGAAAATCGTTTCTAAAGAAGTATTTTTCTAGGTATAAACAGCAATTTGCGATTTCAATAAGTTTCCAAGAAAATCCTGCCATTTGATCTTGCATTCCAAGATCTCACAGGCTGCTAATGCAAACATTTCTTAAATAAGAGCTTTTAATCTCACAAGCCGAATGGAAATTTACATAGAAACAAAAAACCAATTACAAGTTCCGTCACATGGGTAATGGCGGAGTATTTCTCCTGGGGCGGTTTGATTCCGAAACGTTTGGATATTATACGTTTTATATCGTATTTATAATATACGCGTCTGTTTAGACTGTACGGTAACAACGATGTAGAGTTTTGTATTGGTTTCGGATTAGATAACATCGTCACATATGCGTACCTTTTTAAGGAATGGTCACACAGTATCAGTTTTTTTACATAATTATAAACATTATTTGTGTCCGCCACAATAAGAATAAAATTAGTGGCATGCGTGTTAAACCAAAAATATTGGTTGCACAAAATCAGAAGGTTGAGTAAGTAGCACCTGCCTTTTAATTCCCGGTTGTAGTAACAAAAGTTGTTCCAGTATAATATTCAATACAATATGGAAGATCAACATATTTGGTATCAATATTTCTGGAAACTGAGCTATGTGCCTGACGAGTATGAGAGCGTTGGGCCAGTTTTATTGGCACACTATTATTGGTTGCAGGCACATGACAGGTCGACGTCGGTGTAATAAGACGTGTAATGGACACTGAAGTTTCCTCATCCAAGTTTGCGACAAGCCGCATCTAATAGTTCCTGAAAGCGATCCAGCCAAAATCTATGAGAGTATGAGCCAATACAGCTATGGAGAATTAATTAATACGTTCGGTTACCTATACTGTAGTGTCAACAGGCGAGTATTTCGTCAATTTTACAGATATTGAATAACTATAAATGGAATTGAAAACAAGATTGCCTAACACACAAAATGAAACTAATATATTTTTTTAATTAAATTGTTGCGTGTCCAAAATTTGTTTCTAAAGTACATACATTTCACATAAAGACGAATTTTTCCGATTGTGTTATTGAAAAATAAAACTGGTATCAAAACTTGTGTGCTTACTGCATAAACTGACATCGATATTTTTTTTTAAATAAAGCCTTCTTAATTATATCGTCAGTGGAAAGGTAAAAAGACTAAAGCGCCAATATACCTACTTTACAGTAGAGAGATTCAAAGTACTTTTTTTAAGAAAATAAACATAGTTATTTTTCTCAGAGTATACATATTAAATAGATAATCAAATCAAATCAAATCAAATATCGTTTATTTGTCAATGTAGGTATATTACAATAGATGGTAAGTAAGAAATTAGTTCGCTACATTGTATCCATACATATATACAAATTAGTTTGGTTTTTGTAATTCTAATCTAGGTACTTAACGCTAGTGAATTTATAATTATAATATCTATTAACACCAATTATGTCTATCCTATCTCTTAATTAAATTATCTATTTAATATATATATTCTAAGAAAAATATCTATATGTATTTTCTTAAAAAAGTACTTTGAATCTCTCTACTGTAAAGTAGGTATATTGGCGCTTTAGTCTTTTTACCTACCTTTCCAGTGACGATATATATTTGGTTTTAAATATTTCGATTTCAAAACGACACGTTGATTAATGTCATGAATTTTGTCATGAGCGAGTGTATCTAAAAAGATACACTCGCTCATGACAAAATTCAACGGTCATCCTGCTGTTTTTCCTTTAATATAATATGGTGTATTATAACTTGACATTGCATAAAAATAAGCGAAATCCATTAATCATGCAGAAATAAATCTAGATTTAGACAAACCAATGTATTTTAGTGTTAACTTTTCACTTACGAGTTAATAAAAGTACGTATATTTTGTACGTTATTTTGTCGACAGGACCTGTCGGCAAAATAAACTCAGTCAATAATTTATTAATCCACCTGGAGTTACCAAAAGGTAAAGTACAAGTAATTACCATTTTAATTATCATTCAATAACATACAGTCAGACTACCTTTATGGAGACGCGGAGCGTGATGCGGGGCGTAAAGCGGATAATTCAACATAATTATTATGACGATGTACTTATTAGGGCGTCTATAGGGACGCGTTCTTCCGCGCTTATTTTTTGAATTGTAGTTGTGTGTAATGACAGTGATGGGTTCGTGGTTAATTATCAACCGTGCGAATCACATGATTTGCAAGGTTAAGCTGCGCTTGCCGAAGTCAGTCCGTGGATGGGTGACCGTTCATTACTCATTGAGATCCCTCCGCGCCTTGGAGGTACGTTAAACAGTCGGTCCCGGGTGTCATACGAATACCTATGACAATCGTTACTGGAAGCCCGAAAGTCTGACGACCGGTCTAACTTTAGGATATCGGCATTGCCCAGTAACTGAGTTGCGGAGGTCTGATGGCCGTCCCTCCGTGTAAAAGCGTTTGGTGCAGTGGCTGAGCGATTGACTTCTGTGCTACGGGTCGTGGGTTCCATTCCCACACGGATCAAATATTTGTATGGCCTACAGATAGTTGTTCCGGGTCTGGGTGTTTGTACATGTGAAGATTTATGTCTGTAAACGCACCCACGATACATGAGAAATCCAAGAATGGTGAACTGTTTTTTTAAAAAAAAAAGGTTTTCAGCCGTATCTGTGTAGAATGGAAGCTGACCCTAACATAGTTGAGAAAAGGCTAGGCAGAACAGTTGTATGTAATGACAGTACGTGGCGGAAAATGCAGCGATGTGCGTGGCAAATTCCGCGTCTCCATAAACAAGGACTCACTGAGCCTTTTAGTTACCTTTTTGCTCTCGTTAAACATTTATGAATGGGGGGTTCAAAATCTGCATAATGAAAACAAAAGAAGCCAACAGTTTTCTGTCTTCGTAGACATTTCATTAATAATTCACTGTAATTCCAAAGTTTTTCCTCGTAGACACCTATTGATTTGTTTGAGTAATTTGTATTCTAGACGCATCCTTTAATATTTTAGGGTTGGGATATAATTGGATGCGCAGCGGCTGCATCTGAATGCAGCCTTGAATCTTGGCGGCCCGCCATGACTCTGCATAATTTAATGTTCGACTAATAAATACATTGCTTTCAAATGTCAGGGTTTTGCTTTTGGTTAAAATCTGACAATTCAGTGAAGTAAGGCAAACAACCAACTTACTAATTTTAGATTGTGATTACCAGAGATCGGATAATCGGATACATATTTACCTAAAGTTAATTTATCGCTACGAAACTATGGAAAAGGCTTATGAAAATAATTTATTAGAAAAAAATAATCCGGTATCACGGGGATTGCATAACTAATCGAATGCATACAATTACTTGAAGTCAATTTTTAACACCCGATGCAAATATGTGTGTATGTAGGGTGTAAGAAAGTGCATGTCTGTGTTAGTTAATAAAAAGGCACAACTTTAGGTATATAAATAAATATGCATCCAATTCTAGATAAATATGATTCTATTCGACAGAACACTTTTGACGATCCCGGAATAGCGTGATTTTTTCGATACAAAAGTACATTCCATATTAGCCAATACCTGAACTTTAGGTAAATATGCATCCGATTATCCGATCTCTGGTGATTACTCACAATATGTTATGTATGTATGCATAATTAGCCCATTACTGTCCCACTGCTGGGCACGGGCCTCTTCTCAGAATGAGAAGGGTTTAGGTCTTAGTCCACTGTAGCCTGGTGCGGGTTGGCAGACTACACACACCATCGAGAACTTTATGGAGGCCTCCTAAGTGTGCATGTTTCCTCACAATGTTTTCCCTTCACCGTTAACGCAAGTGATAATCAAATTCTGATCCGCACATGACTTCGAAAAGTCAGAGGTGCGGGCCGGGATCGAACTAAGACCCTCCTGTATGGAAGGCAAGCGTTCAACCGCTGGGCTATCACAACTTGCTCAATTAATGGATTTTTTACCAAATAAAACTTGAATCTTTTAATACGGCTCATACATTCTACATTTAACGTTCAACTCAGATCAACTCCGTAACGAATAGTATATAAGTATGTAATAATCAATTAATTAATGCAGCGTATATCATTACATGATACGATAATACCACAGTACATATTTAATTCGCTAAATTATTCAGTCATGTCCATGAAAATTAACCGATCAAATAACGCGTCACATTATTTGTGAAAGCTTATTATTATGCACGCTGAAATAACGAACCACGTGTGCTTTTTTGTGCCTTTAGCGTATAACAACTGAGCCTCACTTTTTAATCAGTAAATATTTAATAAGCTTAGGTAATAAAATTTTACTAGGTACGTACAAGCATTTTTCTTTATGCAAGAAAATTACCTAAAATTATGAAGGAAGGATAGATAGCTAAATGGACCTCACATGTGGTAAAATATATGTGGCAAATCTATTATGTATGAAAATTTTAATTAAATCCGAATGTGGCATGAATTTTCCACGTCCACAGTTAGAGCTTTAATTGAAATTTGTTGGTTCACCGAAACGATTACTGAGCAATTGATATTTTAATTGTTTATGCTAATAACGCACCAAGTAGTACCTATGATATCGCATGAGTACATACTCATATTTGCATAAACTGTACACACAGAATCTTTAAAAGTAACTTTACTACTTTAATTCACTTTTAATATTCCGTCTATAAAATAAAAATCTCCGTATTCCTTTCATTGTAATTCTATTTCTCGAAGATGACTTCTTATAACGCAGGAGTAACAGGCAAACTGAATTGATTTCAATATTCTCTCTACACTTTTCCTTTAGATATTTTTCGTTCCTGTTCTACATTTTACATAAACTAATTTCCTTGGCAATATTGGTCTTGCGACAGTTCGTAGGCACGGGCGCCTCCCTCAAAAAGAAACTCGTCGAGTCGGGCCTTCGACGACCAAATCAAATCACTCGACCTTATCGATCACCCCGAGAAAACTTACAACTAAATTTATTTGCGTATCTGTAGACGCAGTTGACGGTGAATCTTGATGTATTCATAGATTTTTATGGAGTAAAGGCTATATAAGGTAAGGTATAATAGGTACGGTATTAATCCAATAGTGCTGCTGATTTAAAGCAATTGCTGAGGTTGCACCCCCTTCGCAGGCCCATAGGGCCAGTCACCCTTCACCGAAGGGGAAACGTTAATACGAGGATATGAGAATTTACTGTTTAATCCAGCTGCAGGCCAATTTGTTAATATTTTCATTCAATCCACTTAAAAGCATGGTTGTATGTAAATTGTATACGTAAACACGAGCTCATGTGTGTCTGTATCGAAGCGTTGAACGCTTTAGACAAGTTGAAAAGCTGACTGCAAAATGATTTAAAGTATTTCAAAAAGTAGTACCAGTGGTAAAATACTTTTTTATATCATTGGAAATGCTATAAATTATGGTCGGCATGTAAACACGGGAATGTTGGGTGCAGCGTTTGATGTGGTTGGCGCGGGCTAGCGCGCCCTTTATCAATTACCGCTAAACAAGAAAAATGACCGTCCGTAAGCCTACACAAGGCTAATTAAAGCAAGTAGGTAAATTTCGGCAAGAGCCGGCGTTGTCCCCGCACCCCATCCACCCGCGAGCCGTTTTCATCCCTCTCGGAACAGGTGGTTAAACTTTTGCGTAATTTCATTAAGAGAGGCGTATATTTTGATCAACACGCAAAAAAAAGCACTTTTTATAAGCCTCGGTGTCCAGACTGTCTTACACCCGTGATTAATTTTAATTATACCTACTATTTTTTTTAATGGAGACATTAAAAAATCTTTATGTTCCTTGAGTCTCCTTAAGTTTTCAGAAGTGATATTTCTTCTTTTTTATCGATTGGTCACAGTGTCTTCACCTACAGTATTTCAAAACATCAATAAATCATTCACGCTAGATTAAATAGTAGTTGACCTCTCCCTCCGAGGAGCAAACACCATTACGAGTAGTTTAGGGGTGTTCACGAGAAAAAAATCACACTAGCTATAGTAAACGCACTGATTTTAGTGCTGAATTACAGAAGCAGTAATTTATATTGCTTTTCTGCGTTTAATGTAACATGAGTTGCTACTATTAATCACGGGGTTCTGAAATATTAAGTAGATACTTTTCGGTTTTTACACACGTCAAATCTTAGTTCTTAATATTTCCAACAAGTATCATGTAACCACGTCATGTAGCCATTTTTTTTAAATTTCTTCTTCTAGTGTCTCTTGGCTCTGCATAAAGTAAAAATTACAAATCGTATTAAAATACATATATTGAAACACTTGTCTCTCATTATTTTATCAAAGCATCTTTAATAATGATTTTATATAAGCAAAACCAACACCAATATCAAAGTTTGGCCAATACATTCACCAACATTTCATTTGATATTAATATCAACCGTATGATACGCGTAGGTATGCCTCACGAATATGATAATAAGTTGTATACTAATATTTCAACTTCCACAGGGTTTTGTAAGGCCTTCACGCGTCTATAAATATAAATATATGGGATTATTTGCGTTATTTCATCTGTCTGAACAAAAAAGGAGTGACAGAGATAATATATGATCAAATTCAGGTACGCCTCCGTATATTAAGCTGGCGAAACTTTAGGCTTTCGGTCTGAATCTGATCTGAATGTTTTATATAAGACTAGTCTCCACAATAAAATAGAATTATGAGTTATATTTTTAATATAAAACTTTTGCGCCTTATATTTCTATAGCAATATTAAAACATAAATTAATTCGATAATAACTCAAATAACACCGACATGCAGTAATTACAACTGTATAAACAAAAAAAGCGATAAGTAATCCATAAATATAACATAGCATCACGCCTGTATTCCCCAAAGGGTTGGGCAGAGGTAACACCCTCATTTCACCATTATGTTTAAGTCCCATGTAATAGGGGGCGAGCCTGTTGCCATCAACCGGGCACAAATCCAAACTCAGGGCTGCTACTGAGGAGTTCCACACGGAAAAACCCAACAATACTGCCTGACCTGGGGATCGAATCCAGGACCTCACGATCAGTAGTCACGCTTACCACCACTTGACTAACGAGGCAAAGTAATTAATAAATGTCACACACAACTTTAATGTTTAACATTTTATTTAATTTCATTATCCTCTGTCACAAAGTTGTAACATTGCATGTTTCACTTTCATTTCCTGGGCATCGTGAATATGTCTGTCCGTCTGCCTATTAAAAACGTTCGCCCCAATGTAACATTAAAAGTTTATTAATCTCACAATCCCATTCAACAAAACGTATGCAATTACAGTATCCATCACATAAGATTTCACAGTAAATCGTGTGACATTGGCGTCGTGCTCAGACCTACTTATTAACACCAGCCTGGGTCGGACTAAAACTTTCTTAATAGATTGTAGACTCAAGGTAATAAAATATACCGATTAAGAATACAATATCCCTCCATCGAAGTGCTAGCGAGTCGTAAGAGACGATGAATCTGACACCATTGTTGTTTCCGAAAAATGGCTATAGGCTCGCCATATAAAACGGTATGTGGCGAAATCTTCCACACCACACGCGAACTACGCAGCACGGCGATTGTGTAGCAGATAACAGACTACAGCCACACTAATGACAACTCTCAAATATGACGTCACAGATTCCTGCATCGCGATATCAAGAGTTGACACGCAGATAGTATACAAGGTTAGTCGGAAAGGGGGTACTAAGCCACGGGCCGCTTAATGTATCACTGATGATTGTTTTAAAGAAAGTGTTAAAATTTAAAAATTCGATTTTTTTTCCATGAAAAATTATTTTTATTTTAGTTTTTTCAAAAATTCTTCATCCTTGCTTTAGTTATGAATTCAGAAAATGGAGTTTCTAATCCGTGACTCCAAATATGACGTAAAATGTAAACACGTCTGATCATAGCCGAGGGTAGATAGAATTTAGCGTATTTTTTATGAAATCTTTGAACTGCTATTTCTCTTGAACTATTGACTTTTGGGGAAAGTTGTATAACAAAAGTTATCCATTATTATGGGTACTTTAACACCCTTTCGGCTTAGTACCCCCTTTCCGACTAACCTTGTATAATTATACAACTTTCCAACATCATCCGTCGGGCAGTAGCCCGCCAGGCATGTCTTGCCTGGTTGGAAGATACTCCCTTTTCGTTGGAAGAACACCATAACGTGTTCCTTCACAGGTACAAGTGACGAAACGTGGGTGTACACCACAGAAATCTAAATAATATAAACATAAAATCACGCCTTGTATTCCCGAAGGGTTCGGCAGAGGTGATTTAGTACACCCTCGTTTCGCCAGTTATGTTTAAGTCCCAGGTAATAGGGGGCGTGCCTATTGCTATTAACCGGGTACAGACACCGGGGCGAAATTCCTAATGGAAAACCCCAATAACACTTTGTCCGACCTGGGGATCGAACTCAGGACCCCATGCTCAGCAGTCGCGCTGGCGACCACTAGACCAATAAGGCAGTCAAATAATAGTCTTATTATATATATTTCTGTGGTGTACGCACTCTTATAATACGCGTACCCCTTCGGGAATTACGAGCATGAGTATGTGTATGTAGTGGATTACCAAAAATAACGTTTTTGAATTTACTAAATCGTTTAAGATTTGCAACAGTTATAAGACTTATAGGCGTGACTTTAACGAAGCTGAGCTAGAGCAGAGGTCGACGCCACCTGTCTATGTGCCTACACGTAAGTTTCAGTGCACTGTCACCTACTTTGCATCATAATCGAATTTCCGCAAAGTAAAACAAAATCTCGTAGTCGCATTAATATTCAGCGATAGGGCCCGACGCATCGCCGTCGGATTGACGTTTAACATGCAAATTGCAATCTGAAAATCTAGCGAAATTGTGTGCCACTAAATATTTTCGACATTATTAATTCAGGACACAGTTGTTTGAATCGGCAGCTAGAATATAATTTAAATGTTAAACGAATTTGTGCCACTAACGCTAAATTAGACTGGGGCGCTAGCCGCCGGGAATTTAATCGGACAGGTGAATCTACGAAACATACATTTATTCATTTTGCTTTTGCGTTCATTTAGAATGTTTGAGTCATATTGGATAACTCATCTTCTCCGTTTTTAGTTTCAGTTAATTTCATTTGAAATAAATGCTTTCTATCGGCCAAATATTCACTCATTTACGTACAAGTGTATTATTGTAATTCATTAATTTATTTGTTTTATATGTAATTAATTTATTAATTTTTGTATTTGCACGTGGCTGCCCGTGGCTTCACTACAGGACCCATCCGAAAACCAGCGCTGCTATACTTCGGTGTTGCAGCATTATGCTGAGATGGGCTCCTTTTTTTGTCTCGTAGAGGCATATAACTTTTGTATATTATTGATTTTTTATTTTATGTTTGTATGTCTGTAACGAGACTCAAATAAATGATTTTCTTTCTTTCTTTCATACCAAAGGAAAGTTTTGTATTTGTTTGACTATTCTTTAATAAGAGATTTAACTACACCTTTTTATTCTATGACAATCTACCCTACCCTGTAGGGTCGGGTAGGGTAACATTCAAAGAAACAAATTCCCAGAGCCTGCTAGTTACTATTTCAACTATCTGTTTATATATAACTACGAAGAGAAAGACCCGCCCAAACGCAATACATTTAACCAGATAGCCACGACACAGCGGGTCATTCTAAAAGTGCGGAACGATTAAAGTGAAAGAGGGGAGACAAGACGCCTCAGCTGTTCGCGGCCCAGTGATGGATACGGAAAATAAATCAGGTCGCAGCACTCCTCGGCGATGACCAGATGTGTTCCCCGCTAATGTATTACCTCAGGTCATTCAGTACTTTCAACTTATTGCCGGCCGCCACGTAACACGTATGACGTACCATACCACAGTCGTATGTTTAAAGATTCCATATTGATTTAAGGTGTTAGTATTTTTTGTATAACTCTTTATAAGTTAATTTAAATAATGCCAAACAATATCCAAACTGAAACCACTTTCGTCGTTTACAGTGTATTCAATATCAGTGTCTATAAAACAAGTTTTACTTATTAAATATTATACTTCATAGTTTACCACCAAATTATTTGGATGTTCACACAACTATCTTGTTATTAAATATTAAATCATAAAATTACTGTCTACAATTAACGGGTGTGTTTTATTAACATCATTAATCTGCATGTCTCCCCTTAGAGTCAGGAAATACCCCTTTAGGGTACACCCTAAAGTTAATTTCGTAAGCCAAAACATAGACGTTCCCGCTCAGTGAATAATAAGACATCTCTCTGGTGACGAAATAATGCTCAAGATAATACTATCTGTGCTCACAATACCATTACGATAGTTATTATATTTATTACGTTAAATTCACATCGGCTGGTTCGAAGATCTTGATTGTATAACAAAGGGATTGTTGTATTGTATTTGAAAGGATTCGACATCGGACACGATTACGTAAATAACATTGATACAGGACCTTTATTGTAAGAAATTTAGTGTCGGTCTACCGCAGCTACTTAAGATTATAAAATTTATCAGTTTTGTCTCACAGCTGGTCAAAAGTCTTCACCATAACACCTCTCTTACCACTGCCTACTGGCATCAATCTTCTAAAAGCTTAGCGTAGCATGGCTTTTAGAAAGTAGCTGTAACGATAGAAAAATCATATCACGATACGATAGCTTATTTCAATGATACTTCACTATGATAGCTTCAGTTGCCTCTCCGCACCTAAAGTGCCCTGCTAACTAAAACAGTAGGTACACCCACCCCAACCGATCATATCATCGAATTTCCGCCCCTTGCAATTGCAATCGTCCGTTGATTTGCGAGAGCTCTTCTGTGAGTTTATGGTATTCAGAATTTAAACCTAGTAAGTTGGTGTGGTCCTTTTTATTTCCGATTTTTTAAGAACTTAGAACTTAAGTTCGTGTCTACACGGATGACTCATAAATTACTCTCCAGAAATGCTCGTAACTAAAAAATACAATCTATAGATAGATAAAATTTTGACTCCAGTTATAGGCAAATCGTAATAAATTATTGGTTATTAGTTAATAATCAACAGCCAGACTACCAGATAAACATGGCGAGCAATCAAACTGATTAGTCCAGCCAATGCAACCAAACAACTATGCCAATACACGAGATAGGAACAAACAGAATATTGGACAATTATTTAGAACCTATATATAGGTATACATATTGACATATGTATTTTAACCACAGTTAACAAAAAGCCGCGGTATTTTCCCATCAGCTAACAATAAATAGGAGTCGGCTCCTACGGTAACGTAGAAATATAAACGGGAAATGATTCATTCTGAATTTCGACATATGCACGAATTGAAAGGTCGGCTGCGAGTGACGTATTTTTAATTACCTTCTACCGCGTCGTGTCGTCGGTTCGACTCCATATTGAATTTCTATAGTGGACAATAAATAAGTCGAGAGCCACCTCGGTTTCACGTTCCCTTTTAACTATCGGACTCGTACGGGATAAAGGTATCGTAATTAAAAGTCAAATCCATCTATGTGCTCTAACGTGTAAAGAGTAAGTAATAAAAAACCCCTTCACCACTTAATGGCAAACATATCGATATCAAAGTTGAAATTGAAAACGCGGATGGAACTGTGGTTTGAATGGGAAATCTGTACTGGATATAATTATTACGTGTTTTGGTAAAAAGTTAGGTATTTTAATTACCCCAATCTTGATAGAATCTCCATGCTAGCTGATTGAATTTCCGGACGAGGCTATCTCTCGTATTTGCGGAGCGTTGCGGGCGGCGCGCCCGTTCGCTCCGGCTCACTGGCCTGTGACGTCATGCCGTCGATTACATTTTTTTTTATTTGCTACTGTAAACAGGTTGCTCATAAAGTCTACTCCTGTCTTTTTGTTGTGGCGTCCATGATTAAACGCGATATTAATAGAGTTTTCCTTTCGTCCTTTTTTCTGTTGTGTCTGGAAAGGTTACTTTTTATGTTGTGTTTCATACTAGTTACTTTTCATTCTTCTTTATCATATGCGTTGTGTACTCTTATAAAAGCATATCATTGTTTTTTTTATACGTTGAAATTTCAAATAGATATTTTATACTAGATTAAATAATAAAAAACTAAATTCAAAAGTTAAAGAGAGAGCCAAAAACTTCATTTATATAGTTATATTCTATAACTTCAGTTAAGATAAACGCCGCATCTACATGGAAACTTATAACATCACACTGCGAAAATCTAATTTCCTTGACTTGCAACGGTCAGACGACAGACGCGTCAAGTACCCACCTAGGCAGCTATAGAAAATTATGAAGAGTTTTACAAATAATAATGTCTGTATGCTTGTTAAATATAGCATTTTGAAAAGACAAGCATGAAAAATTAGCCTTGCCTTTAAGACCAATAAGCTGTAAAAGACGTAAGAGCCTATGATATACAGGGTTATTTGTAAAACACCGACAACCTCTCAGGACTATGTTAATAACATCATAATCAACAACTTTTGTTCTATGAATTTTAAAAATTCATCATATTTTAGTTCATCAGATTTTCGTACAAAAATAAAAATATTTAAATTGAACGGTCTAAATGTTACGAAGTGTATGCGAAGCAAAAGAAAGTGATAGTAAAATAGCGAGGGGAGCGGGGTTAGGGCGGCGGGGGCGCTTTAGAGCGTTCAATTTAAATATTTTTATTATTGTATGAAAATCTGATGAACGATATGATGAATTTTTAAAAGTCATAGAACAAAAGTTGTTGATTATGATGTTAGTAACATATTCCTGCGAGGTTGTTAGTGTTTTACAAATAACCCTGTATATGATAGTATGGTCTGAAACCCTACCTGCTCTAGTATGGTAATAGGAACTGCAATTATTAAAGTAAAACCCGATAAAAATCAGAGCTCACAACATACCTACATAAAAAGCAACCACCACGATTGAGATACTCGAAACGAAACGTTAGCAACGTAATCGTATACTTCTGGGGCTCTATGATTGATGTGACGGGTAATAAGGCCCACAAGTATTGCAATTTGTTTACCCTTATCGCTTTAATATACTTTCGGTGCGCACAAAGACAGGTTTTCGTATCGTATTTTATACCGATCAACAATGCCGACCCCGACGTTCACCGATAATTGGAGAAAAAGTCCCCAAGGAGCCAATTTTGCTGACGTTGCTTGTAAAGCGAGTGGCATCCATACGAAGAAATAAATTATAAACGATCCATCACTCTTCGCTGTTGACAAATATAGCGCAACGCATTTAATATCATAACAGGAAAAACTTAACCAATAGGTTTTTTCACCGGCCAGCGATAGCGTGATGGATTTGATATTATTACTAAATTGCCGACTGTGACTTGTTGTAGTTATATTTTCCGGACGATCATTAATTTTTATGTACGAATTTGTTTAAACTTTGTTCTTGGCACATTATATTAATATTCAGCGCTTATTAAGTCGTAATTGTGGAAGACTATATTATAGGGTTTCCAATTTTTTATTATTAATAGATATCTATTGTCTGTCATTCACATTTTTTAAGAATTTATCTTATTTTCATACAAAGATTGATCATAATAATAGATACCTATAATTACTAATGACAATGAAATAAATAATATACAAACTAATGCTTATTTAATAAACTATCTTGTGAAGGAGCTCACTACTAATAATATAGTAATATAGTATCTACTCAGACAGCGAAGAACCTAATGGAATGTGAAAAAGTGTCAATTAGAACGTAGTCTCCAATAAATATAAAAGTAGTCAGACAATAGCAATGCCCGCAGAAGACAAAATATGAGATACAGTTATCGTATAAGTACTAGTAGTATTAGGTCCCCACCTATGAAATCAGCGTTTTGTATGGAGAATTTTAAAAAAGTTGCATTTTTCATACTAACATTTTCTTAATTTATTTAACAACTATGAACACTAATGCTTAAAAACTAAGATAACGTATGCCACTTAGATTATGCGACAAAAATAAGTTTTGGGTAAGTTAAAACAAAAATAGTGGTCATTCCTGCTAACAAAAAGAGGAGTCATTTTTAAGGTATTGTTTATGTTTAGAAAACTATAAGTAATAAGGTTTCTTTACTATTGGTTGGTGGTCTATGATGTCATTATTCGATATAATATCAAACAATTGATGAATATTTTAAATCATAGAAGTGACGAGATTCTCTATTTGTGAGAAAAAAACGCCAATTACATAGGTGAGGACCTAATATTATCATATAAAATAAACGTTGTTCAACCTTTTTCTGATGTTAAGTAAATATCCTTGTAATAAAACAAAATACATAAAAAACACATTCATAAGTAAACATGCCCAATTCTATTGAATGAAAATATTTAATCACTAAGAACAATCAAAATAACAGTTACATATATTTTTATCGATAAAACATGAAGAATAAAATACATTTTAGAACTTTCTGGTCACAGAAACATTTATTTGAATTTAATAAACATGTTAGTATCTGGAAACATCTATAAAATATTGTAAACATTGTATCTAATCACGTGTAACATTGGCCATTGGTTTCATTCAATAAGAAGTTTATACAAATAAAGTATAATATATCATATACACACATGACCAAATATGTAAGTTTTGTGAGTTTTTAGTGTGATCAATATGGTAGGCTCGGTCGACATCTTTCGGCTCGGCACGTGTCAGTCATAAACCTGCTTTTACAGGGACGACAACCCCGCCCTAAGGGGAGGACATTGAGGGGGATAGTCGCAGTAAAAAAACGGACTGTTAAGGACTTCGAAGCTAGGTTTTGTCAGTCTGGGAAAATATATTGCGGATAGACGTGACTTAGAAAAGTTCTATTATCAAATAGCAAGCCTACTTGATTGATGAAAAGTATTTGCGATTACCTAAAAAAAAAGGGTATAGCTTTTTTATTATTGTATTTTACGCTAATACTGGCAATCGGTGTGTGTACATAAACATAACATCACGCCTGTATTCCCCGAAGGGTTGGGCAGAGGTGTATAGTAACACCCTCATTTCGCCGTTACATTTAAATTCCATGTAGCAGGGGGCGAGCCGTGCTGCTACTGAGGAATTCCACACGGAAAAATCCAATAACACATTGCCTGACCAGGGGATCGAACCCAGGACCTCACGATCGGCAGTCGCGCTTGCTACCACTAGACCAACGAGGGAGTCATGATGCGGAATGTGTATTCTTAAAATGATATCTGCAATAACTGAGCACACTTAGAAAATGCTCAAAATTGATAATATAACTTCTTGCTGGTCTAATCTTACAACCCGAGGCCTCTAGGTATTAACAGTGTGAAGACATCAATATATCATCACATGAGCGCACATTCTATTTGAATTCGTAGCTCATAAACTATAATATTAAACCCACCCTCAGCTATCATTTTATTTCTGACATGATAACATAATATTAAACGTAAACCTGCCTCATAAGATAACACTGAGGTACCAAGAATTTTCATCGCCGTCGTCTTGCTGCCGCCTTCGCAATATAAACGCGACGCTCACGCAATAGAGACAACACTCCACTCATACGCCGCCTGACCTTGGTTAGAAAGAAACGACAGAGATTTCAGAACCACGCCTTTAATTTCTAAAGCTTTTATTGCATTCCCCGCAAGCTCAGACGCTTAAACTTTATTGCTGTGGGATTAAAGTAATATTTGCAGCGACTAAATGATGTCGAGGCAATTTCATGATATTAAAAGCTGTCTATGTTGGAGTTCAGGTCAATAGTTTGGTGTTCCGTGATAGTTTGCGTGGTATAATCGTCGGCGAACTTTCTGTCGTTCGCATTCTTGGGCGACGACGTGCGATAACAATACGTTCCTTTTCAACTATTTGCGGCAGCTAAATAGTTTGCCTCCTGTACTTCGTCACTGTTAGACGTATGTACAGTACAAGTCCTTTAGTAATGCAACTATATTAATTACAGCACATTTTTTTCCAATTGATACTTACAACACTTTTCAATGCTCGTACAAGCTCGCTCTTTTAAATCGCGCATTACTACCGTGATATTAAATTTGCAATGCAGCATGATACGAGTGCGATGCAAGAGTTTACGGTTGAACGAGTTGGTAAAAAATTTCAGAGAAGCGACAGATAGCTATGAAAGAAGCCCTGCGCTCGAGAGGACGTTGAAAAGGGATCGGAAATGTGAGCCCGTTGAAGTGCATTCGCTATTGGTGTCGTTTCCGGATATACTCGTAGCGACAAAGATACTTTTATGAACCCTATATGTTGGTACATTTATTTGATAGTCGGTATAGTGCAGGTGCCGCTCTGTTTGCCTACTGATATCGGAACTGCATTTATCTTAGCAGTATTTGGATAGTATGGTCTACGATAGCAAAACGTGGTACGTGATTACGTGACATATTGACGACACGTTTGGCGCAGTGGCTGAGCGATCGGCTTCTGCGCTACGGGTCGTGGGTTCGATTCTCGCATAGTTGTTCCGGGTCTGGATGTTTGTGCGTGTGAAGATTTATTTCTGTAAACGCATCCACGATACAGGAGAAATCCTAGTGTGGGCAACCTTTTATTAAGAGAAAAAAAATATATTGATCGATCAAAACACAAACCATGCATGAATAGTACAAAGAATAACTACTTACTACGCAGTTACAAAAATTATCTTATTTGGAGTCACGTCATGTACAAGTTGATATATACGGAAGGGTAGTCCCGATCGATCTGCTCACACCCTCCAGATATGATTAGCAGCTAATTGAATCCCGGGGTGAGATCCGCAGTTTAGTTTTCTAATTTACGACTTTCCTTTGCTCTGCAGAGTTAAGGGTTGAATTTAATTATCTTCTCGTCGCCCTCAACTAAAACTCACAAAAAATGGATGAAATTGCATCTCAATTTAAGAAAAAGCTTCGTTAACCTTCGAGCTCTCACTATTCTGACTTTATAATACACCGTAGCAGACAGCCCGTAGCTCCGCTACGAGAGTTCGTAGACCTTTTGATTCGTTATGGCAAATTGCTATTTGATATCCTAAAATAAAAAATCTCTTTGGCTAAGTCCTTTATATTATTTTTTAAAAGTATTCAGTGAAAGGGAAACTTTTTGCTTGATTTATCTTCTATGTCAGCGGTTTTATTTGTAGTTCAGTTCTCTACGATAAAACGTATAACGTAGATAAACCAATTTTACTCTATAGATTTCTTTAGTCCTTCTCCTGGTAGTTTTATTGCGTCGCTAATCGGGTGATATTTTTTGCATGGAATTTGGTGATAATCACTTTCAATTCGGAGTTTGTATTCAGGAGGCGCGCGCCGCCCGCCGCTCCTGTGTTGCGAATTTGATAATGAAAGGGCCCCACTTGTGTGCTGCAGAGATAATGTAAATAAGTATGCAAATTATACACCAAGTTCCATTCAAATGAACCTTTGCGGCTCTTTAAAGTTTTCCTCAAAGCTAAATCTAACAGTGTGATATATCTACTCGCACAGAGATCCACCCTGCATTTGAATATTTTGAAATAAGGAAATGATGTACAAACAGACACGGATTCCTGTCGGGAAACTTTCTCCTCAAATTGTATTTATGATGTTATGAGTTTGCAGCAACAGACAGGCCGACGTACTTGGTATGGGGATAGGGACGCACAAGTAGGCAACTTTATGGAAAAAAACTGTTCACTATTTACAGACATAATAAAATTATAGTTGGAATGTCTAGCTTACACACACAAAAGTTCAGAGTTTTTAATTATAATCCTATTATGTATGACTTTTTTAACGTCTAGGTAAGAAATACTTTTACATTTCATTTTCTCCGTAGTAAAACGACACTATTTTAGTTACAAAATGTTCATTATATTACCTATCTAAATCATAGAGAAAACTTTCGAATAATAAAAAAATAAATAAACAACAATTAGTGCACATCACTGACTCTTTCTCATTTCACCCGACATTTGCTCCGCAATGTGTAAAATATTTTCGGTGTACCAAAGTGAAAGTGTGACGTGATAGCGTGTGACGTGGCGTACAATCAATCATTATCCGCGACTCCACGATACCGAGGAAAGCTCTAAAGCAACGCCACTTTGATAATGTATCACATTTAAAACCGACTTTTAAAGCCTCTCTTTAAAGTCTCTCCCTCCTTTATTAACGGAAGCGTACAAACAAAATAGATTGATACCGGAATTTGATAACACGTATTGAGTTTTATTTTTTTGTATATTTTATCTGTGCGCCGCAATGAGGTTTGTTTTTAATTTTTAATTATATCTGTTTTTGATTTGGATTGTTTATGGGGTGATATTTTTTTCAGTTATTTTGAAAGTTATATTGAACGATAACAGTAGAACTCACATTAGTTCCGTATAATTTTTACGACAATATAAAAGCTATAAAACGCATATATCGCTATAGACGTGATATCATCTAAGTGCCAGCCCAACTCATACTTGCCCAGTATTATTTATTTTTTACAGTAAGGTCTTTGAAATAGATAAATCGTCAGCGAAACTTTTCTACTATTCTACAAAACGGGTCATGCAAAAATGTTTAGGGCGACGATGTGCACCTTCCTCAGCACCCTGTATATTGCTTGAAAGTTGGCAACCCAATCGTTTATAAATTTTTCACGTAAAATAGTAACACAATCGAGCAATCACAACTGCTAGACATGAAATCGGAAAAAGTGTACATTTAAAAATAGAAACACAAAATATATCATGTTTAAAGTAAGTGAAGCGTTGATATCGAAGAAGTGCAGTGCGCATTTTGCTGCTAGTACCTTGCACTTAACTGTGATACGTATTATATTTCCGATAAGTGCGATCCAATTTGTTCAAGTTCCGCGAAATGGCATGGAATCCTGAAGAATGTATGATAAACTGTCATTCAGATGCGGCACTCTACTGGAACGCGACTCATTCCAGTTTGGGAACACCATAAATTGGGATATCAATCAATATCGTATATCTTTCCTATCTCTAATTTATGTGGAAATTGTTTATATTACAGAAGATACATGAACAGACATTGTTCCTGATCATTGGAGTTGTAAGGGTATTACCGTTTTTGTTAAGATCGTTTGGTTCCTACCACCGCCGTCGATATCAGTACTGTCCGACTATAAAGGTATACTGCCGTCGTTACTTGGTATTTTCTTACAATCTGAGCAAGTAGCGAGCTGGGACAGCGCTCGTAATGGCCCAATATATCAAATAGGATTAAGTGTAAATGAGAGTAGCGCAACCGGCTGATACTTTGTTGTGCGACATGACCAGAATAGATAGAGAGCTATTGATTTTATCATTGCTAGAAATAGAACAGTTCTTGTCCTAATCAGTCTATAGTTTCGATCCAAAATATAAAGTGTGTGTGAATATTTTGACATCCGCAATATAGGAGCAATCCCCTTTGCACTTCACGCTGAATTAGTTTAGCGAATACGAAAACATAACAAAATGGAGTCTGCAAAGTAGCCCGAATAAATCGCATTTGTGAGCGACAGTAGGGCGCAGGAGCGTGCGCCGAGATGCCGCGCCACCTCCTACCCCTACAAATGTGAACATTTCTAGTTTCCACCTGAGTGACGCGCCACACGCTCTATCAAAATATGCAATTTATATTTGGTATTGCTTGTTATTTTTAGCAAAATAACATCATTGGAAACGCATTGCCGAAACTCAAAATGTTTTCAGTACCTAATAAACAAAAGTGATTACATAAATTCGAACATTCGTACAAAAGTAAGAGCAATAACCACAACACTTTCTTATATTCGTTACAACAAAGAAATTTTCATAGTAAACACTATGTTAAGGGTGTTTGTTACAGCGTTGGCTATTATATTGTCGCAACTGTCTGCAGTTAATGTAACTACCACAAAGTTGGTCGTAAACATAGTCCAGCGCAGAAAGAGAAACGAGTTAGCTCGTAATGACCTTTTTGCTGGATATTTTACACACGATTAATGTGGACGGAGTGGATCACAGTGGCGACATCTCGGATATTTCCCAGACGTCGCCGTCTACCGACACGAGTTTCTTTCTTGATTAAAACTAGGAATAATAAACGGAGAAACAATTTTGCTTCGTCGCGCGCCGCCCGTCCCTCTAGAACAAACTAATATTGAAGTACGGATGAGCACCGCCACGACTCCGGTCATTTCAAACCCTTAAATGAAGTTACTGGTGTTTAATATTTAAACAGAACTATTTGTTAACATTCACCAGTATCATTAATACCGCGGTGCCTTGGATAAAAATTAAGCAGTGCGGTTTAGGATTCGTGTTTTATTTTTGTCATGAAAGATTTCAGGTCGATGAGTATAGGTACATAGTTTTACAATAATGTTAGGAAAGTTAAAAAACACTCTTTAAACTAAATTAGGAAGTAACCACAAAACATTCTTGTACAATGATTTTGCTATTAATATTATTAATAAAAACAGTTTTTATTTTTTTAAGTGCCAGTTGAAATATAAAGATCAAATTTAAAATAAATAGATACCTTTGAAATGCCCTACCTAAATATTAACGTAAATTAAGTAGCAGAACACCTATAAAAAGCTGAAATATACTGTCAATAAAATTCCAATATACAGTTACTAGTTACAAATGTTATTAGGTACAAGCCCGCGCCCAAAATTGGAAAATTTAATAATTCAGCAAAGTTGGCGCAATACCTACTCGGTTTTACGTTTTCATCCCACCTAGTCATTAGTGCGCATTCTGTTACTAATTTTGAGAAGTGATCAAATTTTACAGATTTTCAATTCTAAGAAACTTTTGCATTTATTGAATCCCTCAATGTGCTCTGATTAGTACCGACGGAGCTTCATCCAATAGTACTTATTTAAAATTTGCCGTACGCGATATCTATTTTAATGAGCACAGCTCTGTTTCAAACAGCTAAGTATATGAAAGTATTTAGAGGTCAAAGTTCGAACTTAATGACATCGTCGTCGTGTCATCGCCTGAAAAAACGTTTTAAAGTAATGATCCTAAATAAATTACTAAGCAAAAATTAACATGACGTTTATTTCCCGTACATTTTAACAAAACGCCATTGTCATTGATATTCAACTCAAATATGATTGTCATGAGTCGATTTTTTCCCGTGGGGGAAAGTTTCAAATAATCCTGATCCATCGTTACACAAAACTTGTAAGTTGTTCGCGTCTCAACGGATAATCGAGTTTATACTTGGAGGTCCGCCATCAATCATTTATCCCGCTTTCTCCCGCGGACGGATCTGCACCGCGCTACGCGGAAAAACTTTAAAGTGTTCCAACTTAGTGTGACGTATCGTACACTCGCTTGTTACTTGAATAATGTCTCTTAACAATTTATAACTGTGGACTCCTTGATGTAATCTATTATTGTAGATCTCTTGTGGTAACATCATGAATTTTGTTTTTATGACGTGTTTGCAGCGACGTGCTCTTTTTCCTTATACCTATATATTCGTAGTCGCTAAGACAAAGCGAACCCATCTCCCGTAACTGTTTTAAAGAAACGAATAAGGATAGGAGGATAATGTTGAACCAGAGTTCCTTTAATATAATTAAAAATCCCTAAAAACTAGTAACGCTTTAATGAATAAAAATAAAGTTACGTTATCATTAATGTAGGTCACAATCCATAGGAATGAGGAAAACCACGAAGGAGGAGGAAGATGTCACTAAGCATTATGCTCTCATACCTACCTGTCCATTTGATTAACTACACTGATATTCTTCGAATATTAAAATTGCAGAGAACGACTAAACTGATTATTCGTAACAAGCTTATGTGATAAAAAGTAGAATAATAAATGTTACGTAACCTTTTTTTATTTAAACCAATAAAAAAATACGAAAATTCTAATGAACCTGTCTCAGTCCGTTTATCATTTAAAAGAACAAAAACAAAGAAAACATATCTTTTTATTAAGCTAAGGTTAACCGCGCAAATATTATTGGCGTTCCAATAAATCTGGTATCAAGTCACCCCGAGTGAGGCAAATAACACAAGTAGACACGAATCTATACGGATACTGGTATGAGTGTTTTATGAGCACTCAAGTGCCTTCCGGACTGGGATGTTTAAAACTCTCGCGAGCGAATCGAGAACATTCCACTCGCACTCACGACACGACAATGTCGGATTTGATCTCGAACGACGTCATCTTTATGAGCGGTTAAAAGTTTATGAATATGCTTACAGCTGCACATTTTTACTTACGCTGTTTATATATATAAGAGTAAAAAATACGTTGTACTTCTTACTGTTTTCTTTTAAACTAACCTGACCATAGATGACCACAAAAATGTCTTCATCTATTTTTTATCGCTAAAAGAAAAGGAACCAACTTTAAAAATAAATCAAATTTTGACTTTTCTGTATTCGATCAAAAATCAATACCTGTTGAGATTTCAACTAGACATAATTTTTGCACCTTTGCATATTTTCGGCACGAAATAAGACTCCATTCCATAAAAAGTTGTTATTGCATCGTAAACATGTATTTGACAATGAAATCCACCACATTGTCTTAAAAGTCCGTCAAATGAAACAGAAGAATGCTAACATTGAACATTAACGGCCGATATTAATAAACGATCTCAATCCAAAATCTCTAGATTGATGTAGGTTTTTGACATTACTTCTATTGAATTGCTGTCAAAACATTCAGCCGTTAGAGTTATATCAATTTTACCGCGAAGTTACACGGAGTAATAACATTTTTATTTCACCATGAAAAGGAAGGAATAAACACAGCAACGTATACAAAGCGGGTATCGGAATATAATGAGATTGCAAATAGCTCATTATAATACGCAGCAAAATGATCATAGTCCAAACCTATAACAGGTCTTCGTAATATAAAGACAAACTGAAATAAAAACTTTTTTACAAAAATTTAAACAGACTTCAAAAAATAATAAAATAATTACCATATAAAATTAACAGTTTCAGAAGTCGGTGCTGATCCACGCTGAACCAAATTGAAGGCACCGACTTCTGAAACTGTTAATTTTATATGGTAATTATTTTATTCTTTTTTGAAGTCGGTTTAAATTTTTGTAAAAAAGATTTTATTTTTTTCATTTTAGTGGCCTTAATTAAAACTTGGTTGGACCTACTAAAGACGCTGCTTGTAACATAATCACATCATCACAATATGCGTACTGTTCGTCATTGAGGAGTTCCATTGTCTATCTCCGAAGTCCTTCATCAGATCTTCACCAAATTTAAATGGGACCAACTTCGAAGTATACCCTATCCATTAAAAAAATAATCATTAAAATCAATTCACAATTGGCGAAAATATCGATGAACATACACAAAAAAACATACATACCGACGAACATAGTAACCTCCTCCTTTTTGGAAGTCGGTTAAAAAAACAAAGACCGATGCTAAAGAATAGTAGCCGATTTTTACTCATAATCATGTCAAACTAAATTTCAAGGACAATAATAATTGTATTGGGTCCATGTTAACGTGCAGCCTAAATCATTGCTCAGTCCTCGTAATACGCATTGATAAATGATCGAGCAAGAAACAAACTACACAACTAAAAAAGAGTACATTAATACTAAAATAAATATTTTGGAATCAAATACATATCAATATCAAAATATTGATAAAAAGCACAATATTGGCAAAATATTTGCTATATTAATAAATAAAATAAACCAAATACGTATTAAAGTGGCGTACGAAACACAGTATCAATAGTCGTAAAAAAATATCAATAAAATAAACAAAGATTGGTGACATTGTCTAATAACAACATATTGAAACCAATTAGCTTCAATAACAACGTATCGCATTACCAACATAAATATTACCCAGTATTTTGTACAGGTTGTTAAATCGATGTTTAATTCAAACGAGAGCATCATAATAATTGTCAAAGACAAGATTGTGTTTGGAGTTTTAACAGCAAACACCGCTTCTTGGAAGCTCTAACAATACGGCGTCGTAAAAATTAAATTACAGCGAATCTCCGAGGAGGTTTCAATTTTCAAGCAAGAGTCCGGACTCGAGATCCGTCTCCTCTTACGAAATAATATTGCATCCACAAATACTCCTTTACTACCTTTCAAAAGGTTTACGTCCCACGCCATACAAAATGTATATTAAATCAAACAATTTAGCAATATTTACAGTAAAAAGAACGTCTGGTGAAATCAGAGCTGTAACATTTAATTGTAGAATACATACCTGGAACTTGGTACCTGGAATTACTTTTAGCGGAACAAATAGAAATGTTAATTTGAGACTGTAAAAAGTATCGCAGGAGCGTAGCGCGACGGCAAATTAGAGGGAATGGAATATAGTTTACTTTAAGTTAAACTTATTACGGTCCTCGAGAAACAAGCAGTGGAAGGCTCGGCCGGCGCGCGGGTCAAGTGCCCAATTTGTCACCCGCGCAAACTTCCGACTACTTCGGCCGGGGCCTGTTCGATTCCATTAAACTTTCGAGACCTTTTGAAGCTATTTTCTTGTTTGAATCAAGATTTGCCTAATTCATTTCGGTGTCTACCTACTTGAACGACTTCGACGTTGGTTAACGTTTATAAATATGTCGCTAACAGAAGGTATCCTAATTATTTGAATTAAAGGGGAGTCATAATTTGAGGGGTGCTTTATGGGCGTCAGTGACCTAACTTAAGTGAGAGTACGAAATCCAAATGAAAGTCGCCAGGACGCTTACAATGCGCTATCATAAAAATTAAATTACGGTAAGAGTTTCTGTGTAAGTGCGCGCCATTTCAGCGAGGCGGGTTAGGCGCGGGCGACGGTGCTCCGCCACATCAAAGCGACTCATCCTGCGCCCGGCTTTCACCCAAATCAAATTTACCAGCTTTCTTTCTTTCTTCTTTCGTCACGGCACTGAGAGTAAGTATTTGACCCATGGTTTGTTACGTACATACCTGACTCTATAAAATTTAGTGCCGCAGTGAAATGCTGATCTCAGTAAGTCAAAAAATGTATTACAATGATGCAAAAGCTTTGAAACTAATGAAAACGAAAAGTATAAACAAGGGGAAAGATGAGAAGAGGAAGTTTACCGCGCTAAGGGTTCTGTACTATCTAAAGACTTTGTTTATGTAAACAATTAGTCTTTTCCCAACATTTTCGAGCCACTTATTTTGCTTCAGAGTAACTAATATTTTATATAATGGTAACAGTAAGCAGTACACAAGTAATTCTATTTAAATATATTTTAAGCTTTATATTTGAATTATTTTAGGTCGAAAAACATTCATATCAATTTCTAAGATTGGTGAAAAACAAAGCCAAAATTAAATTACACCCGTGCAATCTACTTATATTTTCCCACAGAACCCTAAGCCCGTCGAAGAGAAAAGTAAAAGAAATTAAAGGCCAAGTTGTTTACGTATACACGCCTGGGGCATAGATCAAGTGGCTAATTTGTCAGACAGGCAACTTGGTGGCACCGCGGCACCGGCGCGGTCTAGTACGGGCGATGCGATTCGATTAAACTTCAGCCAAAGTACCAACACAAGAACAAGGCCTACTTAACGCGCTTCTACATTTACGGCGGAAACTTAATTAGCTAACTCGTCGGCAGACTCGGCAGCTATGTATGTGCTATGAGTCTTCGGTATATTATTAAGTTATTTTATATGCGGTACACACCGTACACATACCAATGGATTTTATAAATTAAAAGAATGTTTTTTTTTGTTTTCTTGGTAGGTACATATACTGTCTTTGTGAATTAGCTTCTCTTCTCAAAGTTTCTCTTATAATAATATTATACAAGGTTAGTCGGAAAGGGGGTACTAAGCCGCGAGCCACTTAAAGTATCACTGATGACTATTATAAAGCAAGTGTTAAAAAATTTTAAAATTCGATAATTTTTATTTACATGCAAAAATATTTTTATTTTAGTTTTTTCAAAAAAAAAATATACCGTTTAGTTATGAATTCAGAAAATTAATTTTCTAATCCGTGACCCCAAATATGACCTAAATAGTAAACACAGCTGATCATAGCTATGGACAGATAGATTTTAGCATATTTTTTACGAAATCTTTGAAAAGCTATTTCTCTTAAACTATCGAGATTTGGGGAAAGTTGTAGAATAAAAGTTATCCCTTATTATGGGTACTTTAATACCCTTTCGGCTTAGTACCCCCTTTCCGACTAACCTTGTACATGTCTGTAAAAACGTTTCAGATTATCTTTTACTTTAATGTTAAATGATTACGCTCGAAAGATAACGTTGAAACAAGATTTCCTTACTAACACAAAATCGCTCCACTATTAAATTTTACCACATTTTATAGAACCCTTATCTTCAAACTTAGATTAAAGGAAAGTTTGTACGGCAAGTTTGTTTTCCTATGGAGTGCATATCTATAGTTGGAGATCAAACAACGTGGGTACTTACATAAATATTAGTTTGCGTGTTTTAAAATGTATTGGATATTAAACTGCTCTTTACCCGACTGCGCGACGCAAAGGAGGGTAATGTGTTTATTTAAAAAAATATTAAAAAATAAAACGCTTTATTTTTTCTTTTACTGCCGCAATATACAGGCTGTATATTTACGGTCTTATTCATAAAAAAGTCTTATAGAATGTTTAAGACATTCATTAGTTAAAATGCTCGATAAGCTTATAAAACCTTCGATAAAATTGTGTATTCATAAACGTTCCATAAACCTTCTATAACTAATATGTGGTTTAAATTCATATATAAATCAAAATGTTGCCATTATAATGAAGTAATCCGACAAATTGACCGACACATCGAATCGTCAAACGAGAATGTCTGTCTACGCACGGAATAATTGTGACCATAGACATTATTACGTACTGTTAAGTATGTTATTGTCTACAGTTTCGACACTTTTGACGCGGAGACGTCATTGTTATTATGATTTGTCAATGAATTTGGTATTATAACTGTCAAGCGCGCGAAAACTTTTGACTACCTAATAATGTGTAATTAAAATAACTGAAACGGCCTGCAGAAAATTATTACATGAGGAACAGAAGGAAAACGAAAAATAAAAAACTTAAAAGTTTGTTCTAAAATAACAAGTTCTAAAAGCCAAATTAGAGTAGTATAAAAACAAATTAAACTGATATTTTTATACAAGCTTTTTATTATTGAACTACTCGCTAAAATGTCTCCTTATAATAGTTTGTAAAACATTAGCATTTCCATTTCCCCTTGCAACTTCTTGGGTTACTTCGCTTTGTATGATATTCTTTGATACTGTTATCCTCTAACTGCATGTCTCCATGGTCAACTGCAATGTTATGAAGTCGTGAAGTACTACTAGAGCCACTATGGTTGCTTTCACATTTTCTAGTTTGCAGGACATGCCATGTCCGTCTTCGTCGTCCAAAGAAAATGTATTTATTTCACAACAAAAATCTAAATGGATCACGTCTATTCCTTTCTTGGAAGCGGACGGTTTTCAAAACGTAC
The DNA here is from genome assembly GCA_910594945.2 of Amphipyra berbera. NCBI lineage: Eukaryota > Metazoa > Arthropoda > Insecta > Lepidoptera > Noctuidae > Amphipyra > Amphipyra berbera. The sequence goes on from OU343127.1 coordinate 10,105,366, forward strand.
AATTCTTTCATTAGCATCCAAGCTTTGTAGAGCTTGCATTGTATATAATAATAAACTAAATTGGTTAAACAGAAGTGCAAAATAAATTAAATAGAACTGCAGCTCCTCGAAGAACGACTGTTTACGAAACTGAGATTTGTTGCCATTTGTACGTCAAATGTCATTTTCTTATTAATCAGCTGCTGTAGAGTCGGCCATGTTTTCCTTATAGCACTGTTAAAGTAGGCTCCTGGCTTTCATAACTTTATAGTAGGTTTATAGAACATTTAAGTGCTAAAATGCGTTTATGAATAACATTTTTAGACTTAGGCAATACTAAAACAGATAATTGTAGTGTAAATTATATAAACCACAAAACTAATAACATAAATTCTTGGAGCTTAACTTGAAGAGGCGCAAAAGTATAAAAAGTTACTAAAGTTAAAATGAGACTTCAAATACCTTTAAAAAAAACTATTTGTGCAAATACTGTGTTAAAGTGATTCTTCTGTATAGAATATATTGAAATTGTATTCAATGTTGACGTTATTTCATATTGTAATGACCGTCTGCCCTTTTGTCACTTCTTAATGCTTTTATTATAAAAATGACATTGCAAAATAATAGGACATTATATTTCTTTTAATAAAATCTTTAATGGAGTTAAATTTATGAAGAAATAAAATATCTCAGAGTACATACTAGATTAAAATAGGTACATATTTTTGTAAAGGAACGCTAATAATTGTGCAGCAGTCCATCCACAATGAATCGGATTATATTTTTCCAATGTTAGTAAGGTTATCTATCTATTTGCATTAAATTTTTTAGAGACGTAGACGATCTGTTCCCAGTATGCAGGTTGAGGTCTCACGAAGGCAACCTCAGTCAACTCCAGTGACATAGGCCACGGTGGGTTCTCAGACTTAACGACGACCGCAGCCTCCCCCACTACCCCTAACACTAAGCTAAACCTACCTTCAGACAGGTACAGTCGGTCAGGTTCGGCCGGCTGTTCACAGGGGCGGTGGCGCAAAGTAACGTGCAGGCTAGGTCCTCTCGGAGGAACTTCGGGGGGTGCCGGCTCTGGAGGGGACTCGCATTCCCTCTCGCTTGCCTGACCACCGTTTCCTGGGGGGCCTGCACATGTAAAAGAAAATATGGTAAAGGCTTCTTAGTTCAATACCTATAGGACGATTCTTATGATTAACAAAGTCGTTATGTAAATGGGAAGAAGGGCCGACCAGTAGTCTGAAAGTAAGTAACATCTCGTCTTTTCCAAGAGTGTCGCAAATGACAGCAGCAACCTTAGTCAAAAGTATATGATATTGAAATCGGATAAAATGACATTATTAATCTAAATATGCATATCTTGAATATTAATATATAGATAAGATTTTTATTAAACAAATAATAATTATAATCTATAGCTTTTGTTTTCATATTTTTGTTTTCTTAGTAATACATATAACACGTTTGGTGCAGTGGCTGAGCAATCGGTTTCTGCGCTACGGGTCGTGGGTTCGATTCCCGCATGGAACAAATATTTGTATGGCCTAAAGACAGTTGTTCCGGGTCTGGATGTTTGTGCATGTGAAGATTTGTGTCTGTAAACGTATCCACGATACAGAAGAAATCCTAGTGTGGGCCAACGTATTTTCTAAAAAAAAAGTATTAACCAAAATACCTATTTCGATTATTTTTTAAACTTTATTAAAATGTATTATTTTGATTTGAATGCGGCGGTAAATAAAAAAAACTGTTACATAAGTGTTATGTCTTCAAAGAAATGAACTCTTCAAAAAATACCTGAGCGATATTTTTTCAAACCTGTCTGACTATAAATCTATCAAGTACACGTTCACACACATCTAATACGATTATGACGTCGCGATGTTTGTCTCGCGAAACACGAATACAATTCGGTTCGCTCATTGTCTACACGTACCTACGTGCCAGCCACATGCGCGGAGAACTATGCGCGGCATCCTTATCAAAGGCATGCACCCACCTCTGTATTAGGTACGCTCATAATAGGTACACTACAGAATGCCTAACTACAATAACTATAAACTGGAATCCGACACTGAATATGTGTAATGCCGACTAATGCCTCGTCCATACCATACCTTACATTTCGGAACGGGATATTATTAAGCTTGCAGTTATCATTACATTCCTGTCCTGAAGACATGCGGTGCATTTATATCAACAAACTGGTGTAGGTTATGATATTTAGGACAACTGTGTACCGAACTTCAGTACCTCAATTATATCAGTTAATCCACTTTATTTTGGCTAAATATGAATTAAAATAGTCTGACAAATTATCCTTTTCTATGGGTATTCTGGCAATTCTTGAAGGTGTTGTTGTTCAAACAATGTTTTTCCACTTTTACATTTCCATCAGGAACTGATAATGGACTTGAAAGTTAGGCGGAGGAACTCCTCGATTGCTAAGAGTACAACAACTGTAATTGGGATAATCTATTTGGGTTCTCGAGCAAATACTACAGGCAGGTTCGTAGTCAAGCGATTTGCTTTGCAATTGAACATTTTTCTGTTTACTTTCCATCGACTTAAGACGATGGGTATTGAAATCTGTAATATTGTACTAATAAAAGCCGTTTAGCAACCCAAATGACCCTCATTTTAATAGATTTTGATTTGGAAAATAAAAGTAAATAAGGTTTTTACCCAGCTGTGGGTTACGAGCTTTGAATAATGATGATGGAAAGGTAAATAGGTTGATAATGAAATTAAAGTAGATCGGGATCAGTTGTTTAAAAAATATGATAATATCACAGACAAATAGACAAAATCAAAGGGGCAGAAACATAAATACTGCAGATATTTATACCAATGTTGAATAACAAAAGTACCGTTGTTGATGCAGAGTCGTGTATTGCGCGCGTTGTTGTCGTGAGGGGGGAAGTCGTCAGCGCGACGACGACGCTGCAGCGTGCCACCCGTCTCCGCGCTAAATATCTCCTCACCTGTAAGAGGTAACAAATATAAGATTATGAATTCTTCATAGGCATTAACTCATTAGAAATTTATTATTTAATAAAGCTGCATCAAATAAATGCTCATAGGTATATTATTTTATTGTAGTTCCATAAATTTCCCTAGGTATTACTCAGCTACAAGAAGCAATCTATCGCTACCTATGTGGACATAAAGAGGCGACCAGGGGTCACGTCAGGCGGATGGACAAGTTTAGATCTAGTAGGTAAATACCGAAATTACATTTTGCAAGATGCTACAAATACCTACAATAACATTATTACTCGTACCAACATGTACTCGTATAAGGATATTACCTTTGGAGTTCCTGTTTCTTCTGTAGAATCTCCGGTTGGTGCTCTCGTGAGGAAAAGGTGATGCTTGACGCTGCGGACTGCTAGCATATCGCGGCAACTCGTCACCGCCTTCCGAGCCGTAGATACGACGCTGCTCATCTGTACCAAATAGGGTAGTTTGTTTAACATAACTGTCTCTTGAATCTGAACTTCTCGATGTATATGAGGTCCCTTATGATATGGGAAGAGCCCATCGCCATTTTGACTTTGTTGATCTTGCTCTGTATTGTTCGTCACCCTGGTTATGGACTTCTTAATGTACATTAGATACATAGAAAACCTGCAGCGATTGCTGACGGTTGTGGGTGGACAATTCCAATCCTCGGGCTACTACCGAGAATTTCTAAACAAAAAATCTAGCAACATTTTGTCTAATCCCGTCCAGGATTACCTACACACTCAGCTACACTTACGACCATTATTAAACAGGAGTGATATTTTAATTCCATTAAATTTCTATCAAAAATTATATCAATCAGCTATAAACTCCCAAAGAGCAGGCAAATGTTTGTGGTGACAATATTAGGTCCTACCGTTTTAAGGGTCTATTAATTTATCAGAACCATTTAAGTCATATAGGTCATAAGCATAACCTACCATACCTATGAAGTATTACCCATGGTCTAGAATTAAATAATTATATCTAACGAGTACCTATCACTATAATATTATGCAGGCCAATAGTTTGATTAAACTATTTATTGCTCCCAACTGTAATTTTTCATTACATAATAAATGAAGATTCAAAACCGCTTCATTAAAATTTCATTAAACCATGCCTTCATCAATATATATTTTTATTAATATTCAAATCCCCACTACGAACAAGATTAACACCACATTTTTTACATGAAAAAGTTGGCCAACTCCCGGCGTTCCAGTTATGTTATGACTAAGTAATAATTTTCAACACTTTATACAAATAGGTCAGTCTAAAAGTTAAGGGCGGAAAGTTTGGAATTTATGAGGCGGTTTGTTTGGGTAGGTAATTCTAAGCAATAACAAACAAAATGTATACGTTGCCCTGAGGTTGTACGGGCTGGCGTGAGTCGGCCCGCGGCGAATCGAACCCGCTCTAGTACTTCACCAAACAAAGTTACACTATAAAACGAGAATGTGCAGAAGGCCTAACTTAACTATTATAAAATTCGCGTATAAATAACTGGCTGACAAGAAATTGTGACCACAAACTGAAGGCGAAATAACCATTCAGCATGCCAGTTAGATCTTCGGAGCTAAGGTTCGTAGTAGGTAGTGCTCCGTGGTCAAAACCCGCGTATCTACAGTGGTGTGGTGACTATAGCAATTAACTCCCTTCTTGAAAATGTCTTTGTTTATTTTATAAATTGCATTTTTAAATAACTTTCACGAGTCGGTTTTTTTAAAACTAGATTGGTCGGCGTTATCTGTCTTACTACTTCTGAAAAGGAACTCATGGGTCAAGGTCTCTTTTAAAATCCAGGCATTTATCCTGTAGCAAAAAGTTTAAGACAATGCAGAGCAACGCTTGGACTGGCCTTTTGAGGAAAGTGCCAGAACTGTTAAACTGGACCTTTAGTGCCAACAGATGGCACGCATGCATCAGGCATCGTGTAGCCTAATACCTACTCTCTTAGGAAGCTCAACTGGATCTCAACGCAATATTGTACGTAATATTCAAATTTTCGTTTCATTCAGTATCTGTGTGCGCAAAATTTTCTAGACTAGAGCTGCTGGACTTATTTATTTTGTGGCTACACAATGCGGCATCGGCCTGCTCAAATAATTTCTCTTAACGCCGCAAAAACTGCGGATCCATAAAAAAAACGTTACAACCCTGTATGCCGCGGAAATACAACCATAGGTTTTTATTGTCATAGCGTTTCAAGGGATTATTTTGATAGTATTGAATAATCAAAGATTTTATATTTATGGGAAGAATAATATAAATGAATGATGTAACAATATCTTCATATAATATGTTCATCTCCTTAATATACGTAATGCTTATATTATTATTGAGATCTCTCAGTTGGTTTTATAACAGCACGAGAAATAAACCCGAAGTTGCTTAGTCGATAGTTTGTGCGTGCTCATACATAAGTACTAGAAACCTAGCTCCCACCAGTACCTATCTAATATCTAATCCAACGCCTACCAATCTTTATAAAAGTTCTGACAGAAACAGCATTCTGTTTCTGACTCAAACTCACTTTCGATTAGAACTCGATCCTGTCAGATTTAGTACAAAGTTCTAAAAACGATCAACGAAACCGCGAAAATAAAATAAGTAACAACCTTCAAAGAAAATTTGTAAGTAAACTTGTAACTACACCGTGCCTATGTTGTTACGAATGGGTATAAAAGAAAGTTGTTGAGCGAAAGAAAATGAATTAAAAATACTCGTTCAGATTGGTAAGTTTCGCAATACTTTGGAAATTTGTTGGCAACGTTAACACAGCTCTCCGTAACGAAACGTGAATAAATTGAAAATAAGCAGAGAGACGCAGTCATTTGTAACTTTAGGGAAAGCATTTTAATATTTTTTGAAAGTCGACGATGGAAAGATGTTAAGAACTGGCGAAACGTAGACATAAAAAGTAATATAAGTAAGAGAGAACGTAATTCAAGCAAGTCAGTAAGTGAATCCTCATTACTCAGTGGCATATTTATAAAGTTAAAGCAGTTCTTTATTTATACCTTGTGTGTATGCACGCAAAACAAATTTAAACAATTCATAATTCCCAACTGAAATCATATTAAAGGGTTTGGATGTAACGTTTAATGGAAGTTAAGTCGGCACGGTCTGTGTAGCCAACGGCTGTATGAAACTAAACACCTTGTTTTAGTTTACTCAACGATTCTACAAACTCAATTAGCATTACAACCTCTGAAAGTCACTTTAGGCGAAATGAAATTATGTAGGAAATAACCGCGGTTTGGGTGGATACACCTTACATGAATATTTTTAGGATAACGTTTCCTATACGGCACTGTTTATATCGGTGTAATTTGTTACGGTTTATGGTTATGATATATTAAAGTATCTAAGGACAGCGACCGTCAGGTAGACACAGCTCGGTTTTAGCTGTGGTATTAAATATAAGGTGGGCTTTTAGTTCGAAAACTGGCTTCAAAATTGAGCTTATTTTTGGAAAAATATTAACTTGTTTGAACAGTGATGACCGGATGTGTTTCAAAAGCAATCTACACGTGCATGATTTGGCTTGCGATCAGCATTGAAAAACAGTGCTGCAGCGCCATTTAATTGTGTTTATCTTCAACCGTGCGGTGTGGAAACCTGTGTGAGGGGGGAGGGATATCTATACGTCTAGCGGTGGACATCAATAGGCCGGGATGTTGATAATGATCCTATACCCCTTGATTGACGGGAGAATTCAGGAGTACCTTGGTAGTACCTACGACAATAATCAATTAAACAATGGACATAATTTCCAGTAACGCACTGGCTGGTCAAAAACTAATTCAATAACATGATATTGGATAGTCATATAAGACCAAGTAATATTCTGTAAACATATTGTTTAGTAACTTAAAAAGAAGTATTTTATTGGGTTTAAACAAGTTTTAGGTAATTAATACCTAGTAAATAGAACAATTGAACATACATAACTAATATCATTGAGTATTCAAGTAAAGAGAATCGCGTGACAGGAACAGAAAATGTATCCAAAAACATGAAAAGCGTGTAGGTTTATCCTCCATATTTCCATCGAATTCATTTATCTTTCAAAAAATGTATCCTTTCACTTTCAGTGAAATAATATTAAATTCTTGATATTTTTTTAAAGTAGGTAGTCTCTTGCCCTATTTTTTTGGGTTGTTCGGTTCGTTGCGGTTTTAGCAGTTATTTAAATTTTTACCTACTTTAGGAGTCTGATAAGTCAGATTATATTTTAAAATAGGGAATCATTCTTTCTCGCAGAAAATATTACCCTTTTTTCCTGATAAAGTTCTTAGGTACTTATCATATTTATGTAGATAGACCAAAATATTCAAATAAATTAGATATGGCTTGTTTTTATATTACTTTTTATGTTAATTATCATTTATTGAAATAAAACATGGCGGAAAATCCCTTTGACCAGACAACCAAAATATCGGTAGCCAGTGATCAGCAGGATTACCAATGCTTGACCGTGCGCGCTATGTGTGGTTAAACGTCCGCTTGCCCAACATGCCTAGCATGACTCTTAAAGCACCGGCTACCAAATTTTTAGAAGAGATTGATGGCCAGTACAAAATACTTCCCCTAATATTCAAAACAAACTGCAGATCGCCTATCAAATCTATAATCGAACGCGACACTGCTACTGAAAAAGAAAATTGCTCCATGAATATTTAAATATCTTGGATAACACAAAAAAAAATCTTAACACTAGGCCTAACTTGAATAACGAACTAGAATAGCCATTATAGCCCTCTATTAGGTATATTTAAACAAGCTTAACTTCATCCAGTTTGTACGAATTTTATACCAAAAATATTGTTAAATAAACTCAACGTACGCTAACTTTCTCGTCCGGTCCGAAATGCAGGCAATATTTGCTAAGTTCGACGGTTTTTTTCTTATCATAGATCTTATGAATATTTAACTACTAGGCCTTGCTATCCCTAATCCATAATCGACTTTATTCGCACATGTTTAAGGAGCAAATTTAAAGAATAAAATATTTGGATCAGAGATGCGATGCTTCCCTTTAGTAAACAACTCAAGATTGAATATGAAAATTTAATTGACTAATTTAATCGAAGAGAGATACCATGTAACCGTCGACGTCTGAGTTATTAAACGTCTTGGACTGAGCTTGTAAATATGAATTCATAATAAAATCTATATTTTCAAGTAGGTACCTTATTGCTATTGGGAATAGCTTCATAATATTATTGTAGTATATTATGTATTATACGTAAACAGAGAAGCCAAAGAAAAGAAATGGATTTTTATTATTCCATTATTACATTGTGTTCAGCCATAATCACTTAGATGTAGCCGATCTTATAAGTAAAGGAATGGAAGAGATATTTTATTTGATACCTAGAATTATTCAGCTTGAGACGAACAGCGTTCATTTGCAAGCCGCCAAAGTTTGACAAGTTAGGTTGCATTTAAATGCTGCGGGTGGAAGGTTCAACAGCAAGCAGCCCTCGAAATTAGCATTTTTCAAAGTTGTACCAGCCTGAAGGCTGAACATTCTCACCTGTAAACTCATACAGCTCGTATATACATATATTTTTAAAGCACGCATTGCTTTTTTACGAAAACTTTCCGAGATTTCCGGGTAGATTTTAACAATAACAAAAAGTTTTCGCATAATAGCAAGCACTTGTAATAACATTAGCAAATAATAGTAGCCTTGAAGAATCCTGGGAGCACTGAAGCTGACGTGAACTGCATAAATAAACGGAGATCCCGCCGCTATGAAATTCATATTTAAAAAATGTTAGCTGAGTAATAGTCTTCTTTAGGGAAAAATAATAGATTCCTTTACTCCTGCGATGAAAATGACCTGAATTAAATTTTCACATTCAATCGTCGCTGTTTGCCCCTGAGAGTGATCGCGGGCCGCCGCCCGCCGTGCCGCAGTGCCCCCGCCCCGCTCCCGCCCCGCAACCGTCTGTCGTTTCTCATCATACCTATTTTTGTTTTTCGGAAATATAATCGCATACAAAATTATACATTACATATGGAAGAGTTATGGTGTATCCCACAAGGAATACTCGTACGAACCACCAGTTCTTATAAGACAACTCATGACGTATAAACCTTTGGTGTGAGAGAGTAATGTTTCGTACATATTATGGAGAGACTGGCTGTATAAAGATTTTAATTTCTGAAAGTCATTTATCGATACATTATGTAAGGACCTATTTCTTCTAGGATGCCCAAACTTGTGAAAGTCACAACTTGCGCAAATTAACTTGCCAATTAATTTGCGCAAGTTGTGACTTTCACTGTGTACCTACACACCCGCAACAAGTCGATTTCTAGAAGTTTTACCGACTTGCTTAACTTGCCCGAAGCTGCCCGTGAAGGTCTTAACAAAACTTGCTTTCAGTGTTAACAGATAAGCAAAGCATTTGCTTCAATAACTTGCGCAATTTAACTTACTAATGAATTTAACGCTTTAGAAATTTATGAAATAATGACAGCAGCAGTTCATAATGTATGTAGAAGCATCTGTCATGTAGAGTCAAAATACAATTAATATAAATGCGCAAGCATACTCTTAATGAAAATATATTTTGTTATCATCAGTAAATCCATCATTTAACGAGACAGATGACTAAGATTCTAGTCTTCATTAAATACAATTCTCAGTCTATACTAATTTAATAAATCTGTCTGGTTCTAGATTACTTAAATTAGTGTATTTAATCAAGCAATCGACAAATTGAAATAGATCCCAAGTTTTAGTAACTTCGTCTGTTTACATATCGCTGAAATGTTGTCTAAAATATTTAACTTAGCCATTAAGTCGAGCCAGATAAAATATTAGATCGCACTGAAACCACTTAGAGCTATTTCCCCGGGATTGCGTGATAGCAACACTTAATTTACAAGCTCCATTTAATTTGAACTATTTTGAGGCTCAGGCAGGAATTTAAATATCTGCAGATAAGGAGCTCACGCGAATTGTACGCCGCGCCGCCAACGACTGAGCGCTCCGGCTAAATTACGAGATTAACGAATTAATGCTACACAAATTTCGATGTTCTTCTCTGTTTTTTTTATAAATCCTTTATATAAATAAAGACACTTTAATTAATACGTACACTGTTTAGTTTATCATCGAGATCAATTAAATTTCGAACCATCGACCAGTCCACAAACATCAAAATTAGCGTGAATTTGGGTAAACAAGTAGGTAATACACACTAACCATATAATTAAAATATATCTGACACCCTATTTGGCGAAATTGCGAACCCAATATTACCCGCTTATCTCAAATAACGATGTAGTCCTCGTAAAATGTAAATACATATTTAATGTAATAAAAGTAAACATTGTTTTAAGTTTAGAATATGAGCAACACTAATATTAGGTATCGAGAAAGCCGAATCAAATAAAAAATAAATCCGAATTCGATGCCGAGGGTAAATATTAGTTGGTAGGTAAACGAAGGTTCTTTGTAAAATACTTTTTGAAATAGAGCGTTGGTACTGGGGCTGGGAGCAAAGTGCAGAGATTAGACACGGGGACCATCAATTACGCGTAATCCGGAGCACGTGCGAGCCGCTCATCGCATCGCAAACCTATGGGGATTATTGAAATTTTCTATACCCACACGCGACGAACGCGTTTAAGTATAGCTGCATATAGACTTTTGAATGAAAACGAGATAAGGAATTATACAAACATTTTTGTAGCGTGTAATTAAAGTGTAGCGTCAATACACGAATAAAGCATCATCTATACTAATATTATAAAGAGGAAAGATTTGTATTTTTGTATGTAACGAATAAACTTAAAAACTACTGGACCGGTTTCGAAAATTCATTTGCCATTAGAAAGCTACATTATCACTGAGTAACATAGGCTATATTTATACTGGAATAAAACTTCTTACGCGGGCGGAGCCGTGAGGACACAGCTAGTCTTCTATATAAATAAAAATCGACAAATGTGTTGCTAAGCGCAAAACTTGAAAACGGCTCGACCAATTCGACTATTTTTTTTATATATTCGTTTTAACGAATTATTGTGCTTTAGCACAAGGAAGGTTCTTATGGAGAAAAAACATAATAATTGCGTGGAAAATAGTAAAAACAACGCTTTTCTTTTCCCACTACAGGCCAATAACTTTTTACAGAACGAATTCTGTCCGGGCAGCTAGTTATAAATAAAATAAACTGTTAATGGCAGAGTTTTGCAATCTTTAATTTCCTAAGTATTGCGTTTATTTAATTATCATATTCAGCTATTTTCTACGTATCAAACAAATGATCATACAAGTTATATACACCATAAGAGATACCTATATGGCCGTCTCAATTTCACACCTATTTTGCAGGTCTGACCGGTAGCGTAATTAATCTGCCTGGAGATTGGATTGGGTGCGATATTTGGACGCCTGCAGGCACCTTTGATGTGCTATGCCAATCCTAACATGGTCCCTAAATCTCAGACTCAAACGAAACAGTACAGTTAACTGGCAGTGAGACGCAACAGTGAACAGTGTAGGTATCATATAGGTATTTAAAGAAGTCGACTTCTGCTATAATTTGTTTCATCAAGTACTGACTCATCCATCACCAAAAGCTTTAATAATTGAGCGCCACTCGAACCTACCCACCTAAAAAACGTATTATCAAGAAGTAGGTATGCTTTTTAAGAACAAAATCAAATAACAAAACCTTTATTAATATTTCAATCTTTCAACATTTTTTTATCTTGGCAACACAAAGCTCTTGTTAATGAAACTTGCTATATCTCCTTGAAAAATAATGAACTATATTCCTTTTAAGCGAACGATACACATAACATAATATGTATGACCTACATGCAAAACTAATTTCTTCGCGCTTTCCCTAACTAGGTGAAAACTTGTAAGAAGCAACACTATAGTCTGAGAGACTAGAGTTTTGTTCATACTTAGTCCGCTATACTTAGTGTTAGTACTTACTGTTCCAAGCTCCAACTAACGTGTTAGGTTCAAAGACCTAATAGACTTGTGCATTCAATAATGTTATAAAGAAAAAAAAACGTTCGCATTAAATGGTTCTTGTAATATGACACGCAGTGAACTTTTGGTTGGCTCAAAAGCACAGATAATAATAAAAATGTAAATTATAATGGATACATAATAATATGAAAACTTTTCTATCCTGTAATATAATAAAACTTGTAAAGAAAAAACGAGGATTGATTTTTTCCGGTATACCTTCGTCCAAGATCCCGTTTAGTGCCTGACCAGTTCCTTCGTAGCTCTTTATATTATTGAGGGTTTCATTTCAATGATAGGATTTTTTGACATGATCATACGGATTGTTTATACTGTGTAGTGTATAGTCGCGGAATTAAAATGTTATACACCTTAAGGTATATTTTTGCTTGCACAGTGCAAGTAATGAACTATTTTATCGACTACCTACGTATTGCCAACATTATAGAAAAGAAAATACTAGTATTTTTTGACAAGATATTATGGTGACATGGTGACAGACAAGTAATGCCAATCTATTTAATCATTGATTTGATTGATGTCATGGTTTTTACAACAAAACTCCTTAAACCAAATCAAAGACATTACATGGCACTAACACGTCATAATGGAGGCAAAAGGCAATTTTGATCTTTGCTACCCAATAATTAAACATAATTTTCTATGCATTGGTCTTTTTCGTTCAACAGTTTGAAAAGGTAACATGTGCCTGCGAAGTAGGAAAGGCATGAACTTGAAAACTAACGAAACTTATCATTCCCCTACTGTACTTTACAGAGTTAAGCGTTTACTATAATAACATAACTTAAGTGATAATTAAATATGCAACTTGTCAAATCCAGCCGCCTGTCCGCTAGGCAATCTTGTAAAATATTCAATCATCCTCGTTGGGTAACTAAACAGAATAATCAATTAGGTAGCTACTCTGCGCCTAATATTCATTACTTACAGCAAATATCTATCTATATGCTTATTATTGAACGAATATGCTATGTTAGTTATATTGTATATAAGACCATTGTTACCAGTGACACATTTAGGGTGAAAACACTAATTACATCAATGTGCATTCAGCTGTCATGATTCGATTGCATATATGTGCGTCGTGGGTTAGGATGTGAACAGATTCACAATCAGTATGCTTAGCTATGCATGCGTAAGCACGTCGGGAGTCGAGACGATCTCGGTGCGTTAGACTGTATTTCTGCAGTCGACGAGACTTTCCTGTCGCAAAGCTTCGGTCCCCTTCAGCAGTCTACAACGACATCCGACATCTATAAATGCATATATTGTTAGTAATAAATATAAAATAATTTCTATGTAATCCCGTCGTTTGCTCTAAAAAATTGAAATATACAAACAAAGTTCGTGTACATATTAACTGTTTCCGTCTACTTGAATGGGGTAGAATAGTTTAGTGCAATAGAAACTTATAAGTTGATACCTATACAGGGTGTAAACGAAATCATGTAATTCCTTCAAACCTCGTGATGTACTGCTGATATAGATTAATCCTGCAGGGGAAACTTTTGGATTCAATAAAAAAATTATTACAAAAAGTAAACAAATGTTCTTTACGTGAGGCATTTTAGCGCCCCGAACGAAGTGCGCGGCTATCGCTCGCCGCGCGGTCATTTAACTCGGAGCGCTAAAATGTCTCACGTCAAAAACACATGTTTACTTTTTGTAATTATGTTTTTATTGAATCCAAAAGTATAGTGCAGGATTAATCTATGTCAGCAGTACATCACGAGCTTTGAAGGAATTACATGATTTCGTTTACACCCTGTATAACTAATTTACATTTACATACACAATGTACCTTTAAGCAAGATCAAGTAGATAGTCTAATTAAAAATTGCGTACACATTATTATGTACGCCTTCAACAAAAATACCTGAATGTGTGTATCAGTGAACAATAAACCCATTTTAACGAAGAAACTTTTGCACATCACGTGAGAAACTCATTAATATAATGATCGGGTTTGCAAATAAAACATAATACAATGTTAATGACCCGTTAAAGTTACTTACCTGTTTCCGCCAAGCGTGCGGTTTCATGGAGTCAACTACGAGTTTTCTGGTAAAGAGGGTAAATGAGCTTGTCTATGGCGCCCTCTCGTGACCTCCCGACGAACAAAACGACAAAGAGAAGTACGGCAACATTTACAGAGAAAATGGCCGTAGGGCAGTGAGGCCGACCCTCCACCCTTTGTTTCCTTAGAGCGCCTCGCTGCGCCGCACGCAGTCAACTTGCCGAACCTTCAGACGAAATATGTACATTGCGATTTGTGGCTTTTGTCCTAACATATTAATGCGAATTCCAAAACGTATTTATTAACTTTCGGTAGGCCTGGCGTATTTTAGTTTACAATGTAAATTCCTGTATTAACTTTGTTGTTTACGTTTTACATATTTTAAGTGCGCGTAGTTAGTGATTCATATGTATAATATGCAATTTAATAAAAGTTGTTAAAGAATGCTTGTTTTTTGTTAGAGCATCCATTGTCTGTGGGGGACGCGGCGCGGCGCGGTGCGACGAGCGAGACGCACACCGCAGGAATTTCTAAATCTTCATAAGATAATGGATCGCTCCGCGAAAGAAAAGGACCTCTCCGGCTTGGAACTTTGTTGAATTCCTGACTCGTAATTAATAAAATTACTTTTTGGGAGCTTTCCTCGACTTCAAAGAATTTTAGCATAAAAGAAAAAGTTAAGTAGATGAATTATTTTTGAATGATAAAGGGAATAATTTTGGATATTTATACACTTAGGAGTTGAGTTATTCTGAAGATTTTCATCGTCGTTTTGAATGTCATAAACTGACGCTATGAAAAGCTGTGTTTCAGTGAAAATCGTTGCAACTGTCAAATAGAAAATTGTATTTTTTTTTAGTTATTGCATTTGAGGCACACGTATAAATTAAGTACCTAGTGATCTTAAAGAAAACTCAAGTCAGCTCTCAAGGGTAAATTGCATTTAGCGTGGGCTATCAAGAAAGTATTTACCCCGCAATTGAACTCTACGAGATTTATAGGATTTCTCTCGACGCATATTCTCGAGAGCTCTTTTCTTTTAATTTCTTATTCTTTGTTGCTTCAACTGTGCAAGTATTAGTCTTCACTATAAAAAAACGTCATTATTAAAGTTCAACAAAGTGCAGAAATAATAAGAAAAATTGAAAATTAAAAACGCATTTATTATATTAAATACTAGCTTTTGCCCGAAGCGTGTTTTTTTTCACACCCCCCCCCCCCCCCTTAGAGGAATTTAGAAAAAAAAAACCTTAGTGAATGCTCACGTTATAAAAGGTACCTACTGTCAAGTTTCTAACCCCAGCGGTTTAGACTGTGCGTTAATAGATCATACAGTCAGTTTCTCCTTTTATATATACAGAAGATAAAGGTCGCCCGCGGCTTCGTTCGATCGCGTATTCCGCGTTTTTCGGGATAAAAGTAGCCTATGTCCTTCTCCGAGTCCCAGACTATTTTTGTACCAAGTTTTATCAAAATCGGTTCTGTAGTTTGTCGTAATGAGGTACCAAACCGACAGTTACTTTCGCATGATAGTAATAGTATAAGGCTTACCGATATTTATCATTGTCTATCGTCACAAACCACAGATTAGTGGAGGATTGTATCTCTAAAGTAAATTCTATCCAAAGGTTACTTCAAAGGGATAAAAGTGTTAATTCGTGGCGAACATCACTCAATTGTAGTAGTCGAAGGTCGAGCTTATCTGTGACCGGAGTGACGATAAGCGCCCGCATGATTGTCGTGGAGTCGTGCGACAGACGCAGTCGTAATGTCGTCAGTCGCAGTGCAGCAACGACTGCTAGTTTAATTCGTGAAGCCACATAAATCCCTGTTTGATGAGGGTAGCGCGCTTTCATTAGATAGGGACTCAATGCTCAGGCAATCGCAGTTGATGATAGCGTGTCATTGTCTCTCGTTACGTCAATCCTGTAGCTCATGTGTATTTAATCATCTTCAATTCGGTTGTTAATTGAATAAAGTAAAATAAAAAATATGTATTTCTGTTACCAGTATTTGTTTTGAGAGTTTAATGGATTAAACTCTTATTATTTAGATTTCCGTGGATTAAACATTGCGCAATTATTATTGTTACTATCATAAAATACATAAGTCGAAAAAGGATGTTAACCCAAATATTAACCAATAGTAGTACAATATAAGATATGAATATTTGGTAAAAGAAACAATAAGTTCCTCTAATAAAGATACCTAGCAACTCTACCAACTCATAATGTCCATGAAAAACCAACATTACCTACCATTTCATATATCGTTATATACAACTAATAATAACTTCGATAACTCATCATCATGTGTCAACATCAAAAAGGCTTTTAAAGTAATCAATCAATTGGTTTGGTTGATTCACTATGTTTATGGTGAGGTTCCGTTCATGCGACGTGTCAATATGGGATGCCACCTCGTGTACAAAGCCACCTGTCACGAAGAGAACATTTATCACAATTCTACCGAATTTCCTCTAAGCTTACAAAGATATCGACTGCTATGTAACTGTATGGGCGGATCGTGTTATCACCGAAAAGATACCATCGCATTATAGAGTACATTTATAGGTAGAAATAAGTTATATTGTAACGCAGGACAAGGCCGACGCCCTGTATAAAATGTAGCTGACACATTAATTTCAGCCCAAAATATGATGTCAAAATGGTTTTCACTTAATTGTTAACAAAGAATTTCACTTATCATTCAGACACACTTGCACGACCTATGAAAGAACTTAAATATTACAACCAAATAAAACTCATGTAAGCCTGAGCCGATATAAACTTGTATTGACTGTCTGACTATTTATAGAAAACGAGTGCAAAAGTATTTCAACCAAACACTACAAAAAGTTATAAAACGTAAAAGAAATATAAACATAAAATGGATTGTAAGTCACAGACAATAAATGGCCTTTCCATCCAACCCATAGAATTTCAGTGGTGTTATTGTCTTACTCACACTTGTCTGGCATACCAGCGCTACACAAAGGTCGCGTACGTAAGCTTAATTGAATAAACCTAACTGCTTGTGATTCAGGGAAGGTAATATCAGGAGCCTCCCTCGCTTTTGAAAAACAATAACCGTGGAACATTGCGCGGAAACCTTTATACAAAAGAGAGTCGCTCAATGAAGTTGCACGCCGAAGAATTTCCATGCAATAACGGGGCATAGCCTCGGCGAGGATTCTTGTGGAGCGCGGCCGGAGATATTGCGTACTTACTGGGCTTGCCTCTAATAACACCGCCGATACCGTTTGTGTAAGGAGAAAAATACGAAATGAAATGGAAACTACCAGACGCCTTATGGTTTCCAATCTCGACTAACATTACACGAAGGTACGGGAGCTATTTCGCATTTTAATATTCTATGTAGATCGAGAATAAATCGTCAAAGTTTCGTGTAAGGCAATCAGGTTTCCGAGAAAGCAAATAAGAGTGTTTGATTATATCTTTATAATTTTCTGTTTGCATTGGTGTAGTTCAAAGAAGCTCGATCGTTTAAAAGATAAAATTTTACCAGAGTACATTACCGTTCTATTGCGCTCCTCGGCCTCGTAGCCACTACCTATAGAATCAGTTTTTTTCTCAGGTTTTAAAACTAATCTTTTCAGTAGCTTGCTCTCGTTTCGTTAAAGTACTCATTAGCGATAAGTGTTATCTCTTAAAGTCAAGATTTTAAAACTCAATGATTTCAAAGTACTCTATTCAGAATAATAATACCTAGTCCTACCTACAATGTTAAACGAAAAGCGGGTACGAATCTGAAATGGTATTAAAGTACCCATAATAATGTTAGCTTTTGCTCTACAACTTTCCCCAAAAGTCAATAGTTTTAGAAACATAGTTGGTCAAAGATTTCATAAATATACTTTAAGGCAACTCTATCATCAGCTGTGTTCACATTTAACATTATATTCGGGCTCACAGATTAGCAGCTCCATTTTATGAAATGAGGGTTGTCGATTTTTTTAAATTAATAACTTTAATATTTGTACTTATGAAAAACAGTCTGCTGTAAAACAGTTATTATTGATACTTTAAATTGCCTGATACTTAATACCCCCTTTCCAAATAACCTTGTAGATATAATAATCTTATTTTCACATTCCTACATCGTATCATAACTAAATTAAAATTACCGTCATCATTGGTAATAAATAAATGAACTGAATTTTATTCGTTTGTCGCAGACACACCGTTTATAGAATTCGATAGAATTGAGTATAGCATTACAGTTCAGACCAGTGTCTGCTTATCAGAAGGTAAAGCGGGTATTTGGTAAATAAAACCAAAATAGACTCTCCACCACTGAGAGCACTTGTATTTGGGTTAATGGTTAGTTACAGAAGCTAGTACACAATATATCACAATATAATAATTTACACAAGATCAAAAAATAAGGACAAGCAAATCAGATATAAAAGGTCAGACTTCTTCGGCTGTTCGATACGGAATCTCTGCTCCGTCGAATGACAACTGTTTTTATAACGTCGGGTACGTTGATTCATCTTGACGACTCTCCTTTATTTTATAAATGATTTATTCTCCGACACGTTTATTACAACCACGTTTCGTACGACGTTTATTTACACTTTGTGACTTTCTTGTACGTTGTTTTGTATAGACCTAGATAAACCTATAAATGTGTACCTTTATCACCATATACTCATATGTAGGTTTAGAAGTATGTGAATATATTCACACTTGACGTGACACGAGTCGGCGACTGAAAGTTGGTCGTGTCTACACACGCGCCCTTGACTGCTCCTTAAGAATTCTCAAGCATTTAGGTCCTCTATCTACTTACTAATTTAATTAATACCTTTCAAATCGCCTATCATGGTCCACATACGAGCTTTTCAAAAGATGAATAGATCTCAATATTCGCAGAGCTTTATATAAAATCACCCAACCCGAAATGCGCTGAAATCGCTTGATTGCGCATGAAAAATATGTAGCATATCTCTAGTTTATATTATTTTTTTCATACCAAAATCAGCATAAAATTAATACTCATATATGAAACATGTTGTAAATCTTTTTTTGCTAAACGACACGCATAGCAATTTGTTATCGTTCATTATTAATTATAACACGTCGTTTCTGAAAAAATCGAGCAATAAATAACGTTACATTTACCATATCTCTTTATACAATAGCGAGAACTGGGTACAGCAATTAACCCATCACTAGCAGCGGCAGTAGACAGACACATCGATTACCAAATTCTGAAAACACATTTATGATGCGACGTAGCCGTGCATTAAAGCTCTGCAAATGCCATCACGCGGCGAGACTAATCACATTAGTGGCCATCGCAAAGGTAATGCTGGTAACAACCTAAAAAGCCGCCATTTGCATGTCAGAGCGGACCTCAGGAACTCGCACTACAGTGCAGAGTAAATTATTCACTCTCATATGAATCTCATATTGGAGATGGATACTAAACTTTGTACTCAGCGTTAGTTATAAATAAAAGATTTTGTTGGAACAAAACAAATTTGAAATTCTCATTGAATGGACTTTTCGAAAATGTTTACGTAATAGGAATATTGAACTGTTTTTATACGGGCACCTAGTTCAGTGGAAACTAAGAGGGAAAAATATACGTGGGTGAATATACCTAGTCTGGCCATAAATACTGTTATAATTAAAAATAAGAAAGATATTACATTTAAATTTGGAATCTGTAATTTTTATACGATTGTTCATTGAGTTTTCTAATTTTGGCGCATACATTTTACATTGTACAATATTTTGCGATATTAAAATGGAGTGGGGTGATAAAGAGAACCGAATCGCTGTGATTGCATTACGCAAAGTTGGTATGGAGCCAAATGCAATTTTTAAAACTCTCCATACGCTTGGTATTAGTCAAATGTTTGTGTACCGGGCTATTAATAGGTACAATGAGACCTCCTCTGTTTGTGACAGAAAAAGATCTGGCCGTCCACGTAGTGTTCGTACGAAAAAGGTGATCAAAGCAGTAAGGAAAAGAATTCGAAGAAATCCTGTCCGAAAGCAAAAGATTTTATCTCGGGAGATGAAGATAGCACCCAGAACCATGTCGCGTATTTTAAAAGATGACTTAGGACTTGCAGCCTATAAGAGACGCACTGGTCATTTTTAACTGATAATTTAAAAAGAATAGGGTGGTGAAATCGAAACAACTACTGAAGCGGTACGCAAAGGGAGGTCACAGAAAAATTTTGTTTACGGATGAGTAAATCTTTACAATTGAGCAACATTTTAACAAACAAAATGACCGTATTTATGCTCAAAGCTCTAAGGAAGCTTCCCAATTAGTCGACATAGTGCAACGTGGGCATTATCCGCCTTCAGTGATGGTTTGGTGGGGTGTTAGCTATGAAGGAGTGACTGAGCCATATTTTTGTGAAAAAGGTATCAAAACACCGGCACAAGTGTATCAAGATACCATTCTTGAGAAGGTAGTTAAACCCCTTAACAACACCATGTTCAATAACCAAGTATGGTCCTTCCAAGAAGACTCGGCGCCGGGTCATAAAACTCGGTCCACGCAGTCTTGGTTGGAAGTGAACGTTTCGGACTTCATCAGAGCTGAAGACTGGCCGTCGTCTAGTCCCGATCTTAATCCGCTGGATTATGATTTATGGTCAGTTTTAGAGAGTACGGCTTGCTCTAAACGCCATGATAATTTGGAGTCCCTAAAACAATCCATACGATTGGCAGTGAAGAATTTTCTGCGTGCTTCTATTGATAACTGGCCTCAACTTTTAAAGGACTGTATTGCAGCCAATGGAGACCACTTCGAATAAGCTTTTTATATTTTAAATTGTTTTATATTTATGTATTAAACTAACACACTGTAAAAGAAATAAATATAATTTGCAATAAAAAAAAATCTTCGTGACAATACCTAACTAGGTATATTTATTTTAGTATCATTAATAAAAGAAAAGCGTGTCTTTTTTTACATCCTATCTATTTTCTCAAAAGATAAATCTAAAGTCTTTTCCTACCGCAAGAAAATTTTAAATTTTTTCTTATTTCATAAGCCTTTTAAAGTAACAATAGAGGAAAACACAATAAACAAGAGTTAAATGAACATGTACATGCATTTGTATGATTGAATGAACAATCAAGTATCAAGTGCTACCATTGTAGAAATGCGCACATTTTTGTCACTTGATTTTCGGACGATGTCGTAATTGACTATTGTTTGTCACAACAAACAAAGTTGTCAATTTATTGTACATTTTTATATAGTCCTTTAGGGTAATTACGAACATAAGAATATTCCGAAAATTACGAATTACTACTAAACCAGGCAATATTTTTTGCTCTGGAAACATTAAATTATGTTGCATTACACATTCTGGTATTATTACGTTGCCAGAGCAAAAAATATGGCGTGGTTTAGTAGAAATTTGTAATTTTCGGAATATTACTATGTTCGTAATAACCCAAAAGCACTACTCGTATATCGTTTTGTGTAATGTTATACTGAGATGCAATTTAAAATCATCTAGGTGCTTTGTTGAAATGAGAATAGCACATAACTTTCAAAATAAACAAAAAAACAAGAAATCTCATCATACTCAAATAAGCATTCAATTGCGTGGTACTCAATATTTGTTAACAGAATGTTTCTGGTCGTTGCCAAATCCCTAGGAATCGTCTCTAGAGGTTTTAGCCGACAAAGTCAGAGACTAGAAATAAGTACCTACATAGTATAGTAGTTTAGGTCTCCAACAAATTGCCTATCAAGACTTATGTATCGAGTTGACAGAAAAAAAATTAAGGTGACGACTGACCTGAGCATCCGATCATAATGTAACATTCGGAGCGAGCTTGTAACGTTCCGCCGCCTCCTAAAATCCGTGTAACATGCTCTTCCCAAACTCTATGCTCGCTGTACTAACTGCCCGAACGCTCGCTTCGTAACATATTATGCTGCGTCTAGATCTGCCGAATGCGCCGCGAATGCGCCGCTCGCGAGCCGCTTGTGAACTGCGCGCGTGCTGCTCGCGTGCATTTACAGCGCACGTTTGGTGCGCCGCTCTAGTGCAACTCCGGCACGGCTCGAATGGGGCACGCGCGCACGTAGCTTCTTTCGCGTTTGAACTATGAGCCTCAGTTGTGAATATGCTTCCGAAGATGTCGGACCATACGACTGCCGTTAGCAGAATTGCTGCAGCATCGGCTATTTTATTACTGACAAAAACTAAAAGGAAAAACAGGAGACGTTGGTGGCAGGTTCCACGAGCGGCACGCGCGCATCACCTGCGCCGCTCGCGTACGGCGCGTAGCTTGCGCGTGAGCGGCGCGCGAACTACGTACGAACATGAAATGCACGCGCGCAGCTCGCGAGCTGCTCGCGAGCGGCGCATTCGCGGCGCGTTCGTCAGGTCTGGACGCACCATAACATTACACGAATATGATACAGGTCAGTCGCCGCCTTAACATAGATTACGATACAAAGTTTTTTTTATCTTTCTTATCTTTTAACGTTGTTTTCATGAAAAAGATTAGCTGTATGTGATACCGATATAACTTTTTCTTTATACTTCAGGCACCATTGATAAAGTGTTGGTACAAAAATATGTATGTAGATATTAGTATATTCATGAAAGAAAATAAATATTTTGGCTATTGTTAACTTATCCTTTATTTTTAGTTCGTAGTAGAGGTATTAGAGAGGGCTGGTTTTCACCTATAATAGTACATAATATACGTCTAAGGTAATTTACTAAGAACATTAGTTGATAGCAAAAACCAGATTTTTAAAGTGCTACGTAGACTACATTTTTGCGATACAGTTTACCTAATTAAATCATGATTACATAAATTTTCACAGATCGAGAAAACGCATTTTCCGCTAAATAGTAATAACCACACCCGCACTCTCGAACGTGACGCTTTATCAACAGACCGGCAATTGTCGAAACTAATATACAGCATACGGGCCGTTATACGTACGAGCCGTTATACGGCATCATCCAATTAAGTGCATATTTACGCCCCGTATGGGCGCCGACATTATTACCATGCAGTTTGCACGTGATATCGGTGCCTTTACGTTCTGTTCAGCAGTTCGATACGAAGATATGTTGCCATGTTTACTCGACATACTCCTGACTATTAATTGAGCTCGCGATGAATACATAACGTACAGCGTATCCATACCACCATACATAGACACGTAGCTTGGATATACTCATATTCGGCGCATAACTTTATTCATCTATATCTATACTAAAATTATAAAGAGGAAAGATTTGTGTTTTTGGATTTTTGTATTTTTGTATGTAACGTATAAACTTAAAAACTACTGGACCGATTTCAAAAATTCTTTTGCCGTTAGAAAGCTACATTATCACTGAATAACATAGGCTACGGGCGGAGTCGTGAGAACACAGCTAGTACATTATATTTGCATCATACGACCTTTTAATTTTGATGATTTTTCGTAAAACAGTCATTAAGGCATATTCAAGTTAAAAACGGTCATATTTAACGCATGATAGTGACAGTCACCGATTTTTCAAACAATCACGATAAATGACTAGAGTACAACGAATAAATTACCTAACTGGTTTCAAAAAGACCTATTATCATGTATGTTATAAATCCAGTACAATATTATGTGGTGGCTTATGCAAATCAGCCACAATGCGAAATTGATGTTGTGGTTCTAATAACAATAATCGCCCGTAGCACGGCCACTAAATGCAAAACTACGTTACAAACTACATAAAATACCTAATATTATAAATAATTAATCAATATTTAATCCATTCTACACAAGAATTTGAAAAAGTTGTCTCTTCTGATTAATTCCGGAAAATGCCATAAATTAAAAAAGATCCAGAATTATATTCCAAAAAATAATATTAAGTTTCTTGAAAAAGAAAGATACATTTATCTAATATTTGTACAGACTGCGCATATATCCATAATTTTATGAAATGTCGCTTCATATCGCAATAAAGTTCGAACAATATTAGTCTCAAATCTCCAATAGCATTATTTTTCCAATAAATCGCTTGTCATCGGGAATTTAATAAAATCTTATATTGAATAATGGGTGCCCACTTGATGGTTTGAAGCCTGTTTATTGAATAGGAGGTACTAAGCTTTCATTTGCTTCGTAAGCCCTCGGATATAAAACGAATACTTGTACCTATTAATAATGATATCTAACATCATAATTCTATAAAAAACACCGCAAAAAATATTTTGACTTAATTGTAAAGAAAATTAACATTTTGTATAAGAATAAGCGATACCTGATAAATCTATTGTTAACTCTCAATGACGTGTTAAATTCGGCCAGCCTTTAATTCGGTTCTTTCTCTATTTATAGGATACAAAAGGGATCCTTGAAAGATAAAACTTGTCACAGACTTACTGGAAGAATAATTATTAACAGTCCAGATTAAAAATATAAATTCTCCGAGTTTCCAAGAGTATTTGGGTGATTATAAATGAATGAATCTAGACAAGAAAAACGAATAGCTACCTATATATCTATTAAAACATATATATAAATATGTTTAATCTGTGGATAATGTAGTGGGCTGCAATATTATTTTATAAATTTTGTCTATACAATTACCTATGTATTATGTTGTAGCTGTTTATTATCCCTCAATAAATAAAATGAAAATAAAACGTATAAAAAAATATTTTTAGTTTACATAACATAACATCACACCTGTATTCCCCGAAGGGTTGGGCAGAGATGTTGTTACACCCTCATTTCGTCGTTATGTTTAAGTCCCATGTAACAGGGGGCGAGCCTATTGCCATCAACCGGGCACAAATCCAAACGCCGGGCTGCTACTGAGGAATTCCACACGAAAAAACCAAATAACACTTTGCCCGACCTGGGGATTGAATCCAGGACCCCACGATCTACAGTCGCCCTTGCTACTACTAGACCAACGAGACAGTTCTAAGTTTTTAAGTTTACTGAATGTCGAAGTCTCCAAAAACCGAATTTGGCATGATTTTTTGCAAAGACGTAGGTACTAACTGCTTTTACTGGCACAGATTGAATCTCATCTGGTGTTACTTACATGGTTTTCTCGACCGTAATACACCAGCAAATTAGTATTCAATCGCGTCTCCTATTACATTTTTATATTACATTCCTTTCGAAATAAGGATCCAAATCTCCTTAGGAACATCACAAACGAAAACATAACTCCACAAAATAAATGAGAAGCTTACGTATTTTTAAAGAAATACGATACTACCAAAAATACCTTGTAGTACAAACAGTTGATAAAGATCTACATTGGAAAGAGACATTAAAGGATTCATCTAAATAAACCTGGCTACAGGGAGGTCAGAAAGATAACGCTATCGTTGTCTTTATGTAATATGAAGTAAGGTAAAGTAAACTAAAAGGCAATATCTAAGCCGCAATAACATGAACCTTTATGATATTCCTTTATGATAATGTTGTACGCTGTGTTAGGTAAATATAGTCGCGCATGCCGCGGAAATATGAAACAACGTAAACTAACACAAGATTTAGTATTGGTAGTCTAGTGTACCTGTTTGTGTACTAAACTACCTTGCTGAGCTTCAAACTTGTATTATGTATTAGCACATAACTAATGTACGCGGTGCATGTACTATTTAGAAGGGTAGATCGCTTTGTTATTATAGAAATTATTGCGTTGGGAAATAATCTGTACTAATATTATAAAGATGAAGAGTTTGTTTGTTTGTTTGTTTGAACACGCTAATCTCAGGAACTACTGGTTGGAATTTTAAAAATATTTTTGTGTTGAATAGTCCATTTATCGAGGAAGGTTATAGGCTATATAACATCACGCTACGACCAATAGGAGCGGAGCATAAATGAAAAATGTTGCAAAAACGGGAAAAATGTCCACCCGTGCGAAGCCGGGATGGGCCGCTCACTAGTGTTAAAATAAAATCTTGTACGCTAAATACATAAGTGCAGTATTCATTTAAAAGCACGAAGATAGTCGAAGTCATTACCTAAGCTGTATTTTTAAATTGTTGATAGCTTGTGTTAAGCTTGGTTTCAATTGGTCCCATAGTTTTGTTTTTTTAAATCCATTCAGTAGTTTCATGAAATCTTGAGAGAACTTTATCCTCACGAGTATTACGATATCGTTAGGATAGACAAATGTTCATTTTATATTTTACAGTAAGTAATTTTAAAGTCGGTTCTTCCTTTTTAAAGAAATTATATCACACTCGTGTAAATACTAGCACGTAACCTTTAATGGTATCATTCACATTATCGCCAAATGTAGTTCTAAGACCTTCTTTACAGATTTTTTTTATTGTACTTTAAACGTGTCCAAGCTTAAGGTTACATAACATTCAAATCAATACAAAGCTTGGACCAACGACTGGCATTTATTCTCATCGGGGCGACACACGAATTTTCGTCATAAGCTCGATCTAAACCTTTATCGGTGCATATTCATTCAAAAACCACCCCTATTGCTGACCTCCTAAGGTCGTATTCATCGTTACACGTGTAAATCGTTTCACAAGGGTTATTATCATGACTGAAGCTTTGTTAATCCTTTCTATTCTGTAGCAATCGATACGTAGGTTTCATTCGTATTGTTATAAAAAAGGAATTTAAAGTAAAAAAACAAAGTCCTACCTGAAGAGCTTACATAATGAATAACAGTTTGTTCGTTTATTTGATAGGTAAGTAATTTAAAATGTTACATTTAATTATATTTTATTTTTAATATTTCCACGATTATAATATATTTTGTTTTTACAGGTTCAATAGGAATCCGTTTGGGGACGGACTAGAATATAAAACCGCACGATGGGTATAGGCCGCGTGTTGTAAGACTACACAAAACCCAGCACGCTTGCTAGGTCGCCTGGCTAGCTACCACCCACACACCAAGCAGTTAACTGTATTCGTTCCGTGTGTATGTGAGAGCCAGAAGGGTATAGGGCAGGGATGGCGAACCAATGGCACGCGACACCGCGACACAATATTTTGGGCACGTCACTGATCACAAAATTCATTATGCACTACGAAAAAAAGTGTGAAGTAGGTATTATATGACCCAATAATCCCCAATAATCACAAAGTCAAAATTATTTGGCACGTCAAGTGACCTCATTAAACATTTCTTTAGAAAAATGGCACGTTGATACGTAAAGGTTCGCCATCCTTGGTATAGGGGAATCCCTCTATATCTTTGCTACTTGGATTCGTGTGCTTCAACTTTGAACCTGTCTACGCTTACATTCAGATGCGACTATGGCCAGAAGCGAACAAGTTAAAAAAGAAACCAAAACTGACACAATCTTTTGGGTAATCTGTGTAAACTGTGACAGGTTACTGACCCATGAATATCGGTCTTGGATCAACAATACATCTTACTTTCCTCACTAAACTTGGCTCTTACAACTTTGTTTCGTCCCCCAGATGCTGCAACGGCGAAGCGTTTAGCCTTTGTGCTTAGAATCGCGTATTCGATTCCCAACAAAAGTTTGTCGTCAAATCAGATTGTCTGTACACGTTACTTGTTTGTGATTCATGAAAATAACCTATAAATATCCTATATACAACAACAGGCAGCTGATATTTAAAGCAGATATATATTATTCCCGGATCAGTCCAAAAATAAACATGAATTCTACAGTCTAAAAATATTTCGAAGCCAAACTCCGCTGTGCATCTGTACGACTTCATTAAATCCTTAGTTTGCGTCACAGACGGACGGAGCGGAGGCTGCGTCGGGTTTACGTGTAAAGTTTTCCTCATAAGCTCACCGCAGGGCGCTCCCCTATCAATTGCCGTGATCCCGTGCCCCGCGCACCCCCCACTGCCCCTGCAAGCCCCACTAATGATGCCACTTGTTAGGGCTCAGCACGGACCTTCGGCCGTGTCACTTGGTGAATAACAAATTCCTGGCTGATCCCACTTCGCCATAGCCACTAGAACTCTAAAACGTAGGTCATAACATTAAGTTTGGGTGCGCACCAAAATTAAAATGGAACACCTGTATTTTCGGTATCCCAGTTTCTTTTATCGATACATTTCAATTGTGTGTGCGTAGTTTAAAATTTGTTTTAAATATGTTGTATTTTTAAAAACCATATGTTATTTGGCCTGCAGCGAGGTTTTACTAATAAGGTGGTAGGTATTCATAGGCAGTAATAGCCAAGCTGTTGAACGCTTATCTTCCACGCAAGAGCATTCGAATTCATGTGCGGATCACAATTTGATTATAACCTGCGATAACGGTGAAGGAAAACATCGTGAAGAAATCTAAACACCTGGGCTAACCTTTCTCGTGCTGAGAAGAGGCCGCTGTCCCCAGCAGTGGGACAGTAATGGGCTGATTATGCTATGGTGTGCATAGGCACATTGCAACTCGTAACTACTAATCCACAGCGGATTTGTCACTCAACACTTGAAAGGAGATAATGTTGATGCGAACACTAATACGCACTAATTATTGCCACCAATTGGTCATCACTCTGCTTCCTTCACAAATGAAAAACAGCATGGAGAGAATTAAAACACAACACAGCCTGTAGGAACATAAATTCCATTTTTAATCTGCCCAACTCATACTCGCCTGACATTCAATATCAGAGATTAATTACATGCAAAACTTACTGTCGAACTGTTGCGTGGCCTGAGCGAGGAGTGAGGCGAACACCCTGTCGGCGAGAGGTGGGGGCTGCGGGGGGCGGTCGTCGTCGCTGCTGCTGTACCTGTCGCCGCCCCACTCCAAGGAGCGCTGGCGACGAACCCCGCTCGTTCCGCTCGGCGCGGTCGGCAGCCCACCGGACAGCCCGCTCAAAGAGCCGGCCTTAGCTCTTCGACCTGGCCGCTCCATCCTCGACGTACTCATGACATCTTGTCAGCACATCTGAGATCAAGAAATAGTTTGGTTATTCTTGCTTGTATTTTTAAAAAGTCTTCAGAGCATGAAGATCCTTGTTAGGAATAATATCATTACTCAAGGCCTTAAAAGTAAATGTTTCTCGTAGTTATGGATTAGGTAATAATGGTATTTACGGTCGTTTACAAACTCTCTTATAGATAGATAGATTACAATTATTAATCACGACACGTGGAAAAAATTGTAACAAAGCAAATAAAAGCCCTCCCTAGAATGAAAAACGATTTACAATACAAAAAAGTTAAGCACTCGTTAATTCGAGATCTACCACTGCCCGCTGAAACATAAGCCCTTGCTCAAACAAAAGAAATCGACACGATATTTTATCAAAGCAGTTACAACGTCGTGAACGGAAAAGAACAACTGTAATAAAGAGCCTACAAGTCGTTTGGTTAGCGACCCAACA
The DNA here is from genome assembly GCA_910594945.2 of Amphipyra berbera. Taxonomy (NCBI): domain Eukaryota; kingdom Metazoa; phylum Arthropoda; class Insecta; order Lepidoptera; family Noctuidae; genus Amphipyra; species Amphipyra berbera. Next base: position 10,134,749 of record OU343127.1, read on the forward strand.
TAAATAGGAAGTTTCCGCGAGAGGGCGTGCGTGTTGGAGGCCTAATCCAGTGGATTGTGCCGCGGTGTCGCCCGCGTTCCACTCCTTCCAACATTACTTCTCGTATTGACTTAATTTGTACAAGCTTCAGTTCTGCTTTCTACTCGACAATTTAAAATACAATTTCATTGTTGCATCGAGCAATCTAAATGGAACAACATTGCAAGATCAATCTATACAATCAACAGATACAAGCACCTAACTATACACATTTATTGGTAGGGTTATAGCATCCAGGAAATTAGTAGCCATATGTGGTAATAAATACAAGAATGAATGCTACACTAATCCATAATAACTGATGCGAAATCACTGATGCGAGAAAAATGTGCGATGAGATTTGAGGAGAAAATTACCTATTCTTTGATAAATATTTCAAGTTCTGGATGATGATGATTTTTTATGAAACTACAGATTCAGATTTCGGTTTCTTCAACATCTTAATTCTTAAAACTTATTAAATCTAAGAGCCTATAGGCTGAGAGCTAAGTAAAAAAAATTTATCTAACTGCCCGTTCACTCAGCGGATCCGTTTTAACGAATACATTTTTATCGGATCCGTCGGTACTGGATGTGTTGTTCACATCTGTACCGACGGATCCGCTAAAACGGTCCGATGAAAACGGATCCGCGTTCACACAGTGGATCCATTTTAACGGATCCGCTAAAACGGATCGATAGTTTTCCCGGGTATTCCCGGGATCAGGAAACCTCGAAAGAAACCCTAGAAGGCATCCATACTTCTCCATACATCTTCATTAATGGATCCGTTTTTTATTGTTTTCCGGCATCCAGTTTATGTGTGTAAAAATGTCGGAGCAGTATTTTCACTGGATTCGGAATACTTTTCCGTTTTTTATACTGTTCCGGCATACAATTTTTGATGATTAAACGGAGCATGTAGAGATGTTGGACCAGTATTTTTTACTGGATTCGGAATACTGTCGTGTATGTGAACTCGCTCGTACAACTACAAGCGCCATCACCAAAATAAAAACAGATCCGATAAAACGGATCCTGTAAACAATTTCTGTGTGAACTAGCTGTAATACTGTGAAACGGCAGTTACAGCAATAAGCTCAAAACTTGAATTACTTATATTAAAGATATAAAACGTATTTTCAAACCTTGAATTAGTAAATAACTCTACTTAAAGGAACCACTTATTCCTTGGTATCTAAAGGCTAAGAGATTAAATCTAATGAGTTTTCGTTTAATGTAAATACGAAATAGGTATTGTATTTAAGGCAGGCAATTGTTAAGGTTTACTGCACTCATTTCTCATTTCGTATCGGCAGAATAAACAGAGGCGGTTTCATTATAGATTCACCGACATTCCACAGAGATACGAACTGTTTAGACATAATTGAGATTGAATAAAAATTCTTAAGCAAAGTTTCTGCTTAGGATTAGTCTATGTCTATGGCTAATCTGTAACTCTAATATGAAGATACTTTGTAATTATTAGGATTCGATTGTGGGAGAATTAATACAAAATTAAGTAGTTTTGTATACAAAAGCTGCGAAAAATTCAAATTTTTTTGTCACTATCTGACGTTGGAAAATACTTTTTTTGAGAAATAAAAGTCATGTTCTGACAGATTTCCTATACAAAAGTTTTCAGTTTCAAATTTAGCCCTCGATTAAAGTATCCGACGTTGTAAAATCGGCCCTAACTTACTTCATAAATGTTACTAGTACAAATGTTTTTTTGGGAAAAAGTGCCCTAATCAACGCGGCTGCGTGATCGTCGAGTGATATCGTTAGTGTACTGGATCACGGTACTACTATTATTTATTCTGTGACGGTACACCCCAATCAGCTGATCGTAATTCGTTGTTAGCAGTGTTTGTGTCCAGCGAATTAATATTCATATAAATATCACAGTAATCGTGGTCTACTACAAATTTCCAAAGCAATTTCGATTTAAGTCTTAATTTGATCTCAATTCAACCCTTATTAGATTAGTCCCTCGTTAGATTTCTATCCTAATTCTATTTAGCTCGTGTTTACTGATTACTTTTTGTATCCAGCTATTAATTAAACATTAATTAATGAGTCCCGTCTGCTCTGTAGTAGTACGTCGTCTAGCGTCTGATGGACCGCTCGGTTTAATATAAAGTAGGCTGCTGTTTACCCGCCTGTGTCGCAGCACACAGCGTTAATAAATACGCTTCCCTTCACAGACAAGCATCTGTTTTTATTCAATATTTACTCTTATTGTGACGGCGGGAATATTGAACGTTTTTAAATTTATTACTTTTGCAGAACGTGGAAGTGACGACTCATAAAATCAAAAAATGTTTATAAAAAAATATACCTATCTTATTCATACAAAACTTTAAAAATTACAAAACCTTCTTTCAAGAAAATGGTACTCCAAAAGGTATAAGTTTACTTTGTAACCAGTTTTCCAAGAGTTGAAGATTAAGTTTTATGCCGGTTTTTCACGGGAAGAATGACTTCGTACTCAGTGGTAGAGTCTTTCCTATTTACAAGTGCCTCTAAATAGTCTTTATGAGTAAAAACGTTTTTAATTATTACGTAGATCCAAATATGAGGTTTTATAACTATATTTCGAGCACAGTTCTATAATGATTAAAAAACTGGTCAATCAAAAATCTAACTCTGTATAATAAGCCTAAGAATATGGATCACCAATGAATTGATAATATAATTATTTGCTAATAGCATTCATTGTAGTTAAAACTTTTAATTCCCGTTTGACTCAGCAACTAAAATCTAGCACAATCCCCTTCCGCTAATCCAACCTCAAGAGCTTTCACTTGTCTAAACAGCTAAAAATGTTAGAATAGTACTCAGTGACTATTAAAGCGAGAATTATTAAGGTCATGTTATCTATCGCAGAGGCCAGGTGTAAAACCCAGATAACAGTTAAACCCTTCAGGAATTTTATGTTTCGCCCTCACCTTCCTTGTTTTCACGGACCATCAAACACCCCTTGTAGAGAATCTGGATGACCCATTCCTTCTCGGTCAAATATCGAAGATACATTTTATGAATTACATAGGTATAGGTTACCGTTAGTTTGTTTTTTTTTAATAATAATAATCATTTAATTCAGATAAGAATCCATATTATGTGTTAGTAATAACAGTTAATAGTAACAATTTGTTTACGTAAATTCAGTGTGGAGTTGCATCCATCTCCGCATCATGGGTGTTGGTGCTATACCGCGAACTCGAGCTAATAAAGAGGCGCACCTTTTTCGCATGATGGCAGCAAAACTATCGATATGGGTCTCCACGAACATTCCAGAAGCACTACATCGCCACGGTAGCCCCAGCAGCATCCTGAGTACATTATTATATTGGACACGTAGATCACTATATGCCCGCTGAGTATACCGGAATCCCAGACTGCACGTGTAGAAAGATTAACAATAAGCTTTGAATTTTCGTTCTTTTGTGCCTTTAAACATTTATTACGGTAACCATAAAATTGATCGTTACGGATGTCCTAATTTTGGAATATGATCCGAATTTAGATCAACTCTTGCCGTACAATATAACTTATTATTGTTTCATCGTTTGTGGATTTAGAAAAGGCCTACGGCAGAGTGTTGAGGAATGAACTGTGGTCCGCACTGTCCATGTATGGGGTGAATTGCAACAGGATTCGAGCTCAGAAATCTCTTTATGAAGATTCCAGTACTTGTGTCAGTATAAACGGGGCCTACACGCAATGGTTCAGCATCGACAAGGGTGTTAGACAGGGATGTGTAGCGTCGCCGTGGCTATTCAACTTATTTATGGACAGTTGTTTGTAAATTTAAAAGAGATTGAATCTGGTTTAGGAATTAATGGGTTTCTTGTCAAATGCCTCCTCTATGCCAATGATCAAGTTATTTTTGCCTCGTCGGAGGAGGGCTGATGCTATTAAAAGTAAGGGAATGAAAGTAAATGTCAGTAAGATGAAGATTATGGTTTTTGAAAGGGAAAAATCCATAACGGAGTGCAATATTTTAATAGGAGGTGAAAGTGTGGAACAATTGGAAGAGTTTGTGTACCTGGGTTCTATTTTTACAAGGAATGGGAAACATGAAGGACATTGAAAGGAGACTGAATGCTGATAATCAGTGAATGGGGCGCTACACACTTTCATGAACATCCGCAAAGTATTTGAAAGGCACGGTTGGCTGTTCATACGTAAGCGTTGGCACCAACACTGCCTAGTAGTGAAAATTGGGTGTGATAGAAGAAACATAAAAGTAAGATTAATCCAGTAGAAATGAGAACTTTGAAAAGTATGTATACAGTAACTTCGAAAGAAAAGTAAGGAACAGCGTGGTAAGGGAACGTTGTGGAGTAAGAAGACGTAGTGAGAAGGATTGTGAAAGGTATATTGAGGTGGTTTGGTAACGTAGAGAGTATGGACGAAAGGAGATTAGGCAAACAAGTGTACAAGGCGAGAGTGGATGGAACAGTTAGAAGGTTCCGAACTCGGCTAACATACCACGAACAAATTGGGGACATCTCAAAAAGGCCAGATTGGTAGCACACTAAACCGAAGAGCATGCATGAGAAGGTAATGTAGATGAAGTGAAAAGGGTGTGTCAGGATCGTAGCAGGTCGAAATCTATAGTCTCTGCCTACCCCAATGGAACACAGGCGTGATTGTATGTATGTATTATAAGAAAATAAACAACGATGATGATTAATACCATAAACTACGCTGCTTAAATCATCGAAAGAATAGACCAGTCCTAAAGACAACGATGATTATGTAATGAAGCGGATAATAACATTTACTTTCAATCAGAGTTGATATTATTTATTAAAATCCATTTATTATTAATAAAGCAACACGTAGTTATTAAAACTGCTATCCGTTCAATTGATCGCGATTCGCTTTTCACTTGATAAGCTGTGCCATTCGTCATTATCGGATAGTAACATTAAGCCGATGACATGCGAGCGATGTTCATCGACAGAGTATATTCATACCCTCTGTTCATTTGAGCTCTGTTCACAATAGGAAGGTTTCATGACACATCCATAAAATGTAAATTATTACGTCGTGCAAAATGTCAACATTTGCACGACGTAACTTTATAGCTGAAACCATGAATTCCGATGATTGTGTGTTATTAAAAAAACTAACCAAAATATTAAAACCCATTTTCCACTATACAGCCAGGTATAGTTTCCTCGAAACAGTATAAAAAAAATTCTAATATGTTTTTCTCCTCTGCGTGCCTCGTTAAGTATAAACGGTGTAAATAGACCCTTAACGAAGCCGAAAGGTACTTATTCTCCACGTCATTGCGATTATTTTTTTGTTCTGGATTATGCCTGGGAACCTTCTAGTTACGGGATATTGGAGGTCAAAGTTCCATCTTTTTCACAACTTTTTTTTAAATACTTGTTTTGAAGGTTGCAAATGTACTTGAAATACCTCCATTACCCGTTTACTACTCATTGCATCTATCAGCACAGTGTTTTGAGTGCGTTACATTGAGCTTTACAGTAAAACGAAATTTTTCACCCAAAAAAAAAGTTGTTTCCCAGCGACAATTTTTGCGTAGGGTTACTTAGTTTGATGTACTGAATGCATGGTTGACGGTTTCGTGAAGGGTCTTTTTACACCTTGTATACTAGGGCCCCTGAAACTAGAGTGAAACCAGGTACAAAATACAATCGTCTAAAAAGTTTAAGTGATAAAATTAATCGCATCTACTTGTAGAATTAAATTTAATTGTTATTCCATATTAAGGGTATTATTCCATATTTAGTTAGGTACTTTCCCTCTACTTATTTTCGAAATTTATTTTATCTTTGACTAGGTACTTAGTTGGTCTAGTGGTCGCAAGCGCGACTGCTGATCATGGGGCCTGGGTTCGATCCCCAGGTCGGGCAAAGTGTAATTGGGTTTTTTCCATTAGGAATTTCTCAGTAGCCGCCCGGAGTCTGGATTTGTGCCCGGTTAGTGGCAATAGGCTCGCCCCCGTTACATGGGACTTAAACATAACTGGCGAAACGAGGTGTGCTTAAAACGCCTCTGCCGAACCCTTCGGGGAATACAACGCGTGATGTTATGTTGCTATTTTCTAAATTAATCTTATCTTTTAACCTAATGGCTAGGATTATCCACCAGCAACTTGCTCTGAAATACAACCTTGTGGATGCAGAAGTACCATCCTACAAGTATGAGCCCGACCCAGTTCTCGAGAATGGTCATATAACATTGTACTGGGTTCGATCTATCATCACCGACAGGACTATTGTTACCAATAAGCCTGACATAGTGGTGATAGATCGATCAGAGGGTCTCACAATGATTGTTGATATCACTGTCCCACATGACGAGAACCTTGTGAAAGCAGAGAAAGATAAAGAAATTAAGTATCAAGGCTTGGCACACGAGGTTGTCGACATGTGGGAGGTTGACTCAGCAGTCATTGTACCGATAGTCGTTACGGCCAATGGCTTAATAACCAAGAGCCTCGACCAACATCTGACGAGGCTCTCGTTGGGCAGCTGGGTCAAGGGCCTGATACAGAAAGCGGTACTTCTGAACACGGCACGTATTGTCAGGAAGTTCCTCTCTCTGAGGCCGTGACCACCGGCAGCTTGGACCCCGTTCCCGATGCCGGTGGGCTACTATTTTTTTTATATTTTTAAATGCTTTTTTCATAATTCTTCCTCTTAGCCTTTTCCCAATTATCTTGGGGTCAGCTTCCAGTCTAACCAGATGCGGCTGAATACCATTATTTTACACGGAGCGACTGCCATCAGACCTCCGCAACCCAGTAACTGGGCAATGCCGATATCCCAAGGTTAAACCGTTTGTCAGACTTTCGGGCTTCTGACTACCCGTAACGACTGTCATAGGTATTCGTATGACACCCGGGACCGACGGCTTAACGTGCTCTCCGAGGCACGGAGGGGTCTCGATGTGTAACAAATGGTCACCCATCCACGGACTGACCGCGGCAAGCGCAGCTTAACCTCGCAAATCTTACGATCGGCGCGGTTGTTATTTAGCCACGAGCCCCTCCCTTTTTTCATAATTATTATTGAAATATTTTAAAATGTACTAAAATATGTATATATACCTAGAATGAATAAACGAAAATAATATCAATGTAATCAGATAATAATATGTCCTCGTGTAAATACCGAAAAGGTTTTTACGAATGTTGTCACTGGCTTTTATGCTTCCTTTCAGCAGTCCAATATAACAGTAACGAGCAACAGACATTAAAGTTCACCAACTTAAACCTTCGTAGTATAGCGGGACGATATGTTTATATGCACAACATAAGCTAAGTAATTTTTGATTACATTAAAAATATTTACCCATGTAGGTATAACGCTTCCAGCAATCTCAGCATACGTCGTTCTATAAATAAAAGATATTAGAAATAGTGTTGTAACAAGGATTGCGGTTCCGCGTCACGTATAAAATAAGCGTCAGGCCAATAGGGAGCAAGACAGGCATGTGAATTATGAGGCGCTCGCGGCCTCCGCCTCCGTATTAAAACTGCATCTTACAGGCTTACAGCTGACCTTCTTAAGTCTCACTTTGCATACTCGTGTACAAACTTAGTAAATTAACCACCGTCCGAGCTTGAGATCATAATCTTCCATGATTAACATTTAGCGCCTTAAACTCTTGAAGTTGTAACGTACTTGTTTATACGTGGCAAATATGGCTGCAATAGACTAAAATGTGGAAAGTTTACGGTACCTTACTATGTAGGTATGTAATACGTGTGTTCTAATTTAAGATTAGATTCCAATATTTTTTTTAACATATTCTATTCGGTTCTTGATGAGATCAGTATGAGAACCTATACATAGCTCATTTAATTGGATTTTTGTAAATTCGATCGTATTATTATTATGACCTTTTCGTATACGAGTAATTTAGGCATACTGCACTGTTAGTAATACCTAACAGTTGGCATTTTATACATATATCATTGGTCTTCTGTTTTTTATAAAGGTTTAAAATGGGCTTTATAAATTACTTAAATACACATTAGACTTGATTTTAACAAATTCTGCGGTACAGGCGATGACGAAAACAGTCGTTGTAAAGGAGAATGGGTGAAATGTTTAGAAGTTGGTCTACTCCTCCTCTAGCAATGAGTGATTTATTTATTTATAGAAGAACCAACAGCTATAACAGATGAATAACAATTGAATATACGACATAGAGCCAATTACAGGTTCCCACGGATAAAAACACAAAAAATAGTAGAAATCTTAGGATCACTAACAAGCACGATAAAAAATAATACATTTATAAATTTAAAAAATAATAAGCACTATGCACTTTTAAAAAAGTCTGCGTTAAGTCGAGTGCGTGCAGAATAGGTTTTGGTGGTAAATGGGTCAAATGAGAACTCTTTACAGATAACATTAAAGTCCTTACTCGCTCGCACCATGTATGAGTTTTGCCTGTAGTTTGAAGAGGAAAAAGGAATAGAAATAGGAAATTATGTCATTAGAAAGGTCTTTTTAAGTAAAACCATTGACACTTACACAACCAAAGTCAATTGTTAGTATTTTCGGAGTTATAACACCTTTAAAATGAAAAATCGTTTATATCCATACTATCACAATTTCTTCTTTTTTTGTTATTTATACTAAAGTATTAAATGATATTGCCACGTTCTTATCATATTATTTGCAAATAATAGTTATGGGACTTAAGAAATGTGGGTGTATTATACACCACTGCCTACCCCTTCGGGAAATTCAGGCATCAAGTTATGTGTGTTACTTAGGTAGATATCTTAAATAATTATTATGACAAAGCTCCTATGGCAAAACGTGTAAAAATGATAATAAATAGCAATATTTGAGCGTTAACATAGTTTACACACGTTAATTTTAACTCCATAAATACTAATAATTGAAAGTAGCTGTAATACGAAAAAATGTTCTACTTAAAAAAACCTTTCTATTGATATACCACTCATTACTAGAGGAGGGGTAGACCAAAAATCCCATCGTCCTTTGTAATACCGTTATTTGCATAGCTGAAAACTATCTACATGTAATGTGTAGTTATTTAATAAATTATTTAACGAAAAGTGGATTCAACATTTTTGGACACTATCGCCACAGATAAATTAACATTTTCCTGAAATTTCTACACAGCTGCTGCTCCCAGATTAGTAATTACACTGATATAAATTGCTAGATGACTCTCTTCCATACTTGAATTAATGCTCAAGAAACAATTTTATTCGAAAAAATATAACGAACTGAATTGAATAACGTAAGTTTCTTTTCATGAATCTGGTGAGAACAAAACAAATCAAATGTTGTAAAACAAGTTTTGCAGAAACACTTATGGCGATCAGATTTTGAGGGAAAACACAATTTATACGTGGACGTGATCAAAAACCTACATCAGTTAGAATCGTTGGAGTCGGATCGTGAGTCTCCGCACGTAAAGAATAGTTCGGACAGGCACCAGGCTGACCCGTCCACGTGTGCTGAATCCGCTGCATTCACTGCACTCGCTGATTTTTAGACGGACCTCCGTAATAGTGCAATGTAAAATTAGCGTAATCGAATGTTCTACGGGGCATTCATACGAAATACTTACACTATATATACCTACGCCAATCTCAAGCTAATAAAACTGTAAATTTTAGTAGATACATAAATAATAAACATTTTGTCCGATCTGAGCATTTTTAAGACTGTACGTTCAGCGGCTTCAAATGGAACAAAAGGCTAAATAAATACACCGATAAAGCAATCAATTCCTTATTATCTACTCTTTATTTAGTGACCTCTATAAAATGTTAGCATCAACTCGCATTAGGTACATTATAATCTTCAAAATCCAATGTAATAAAACTTAAAAATAATCATTTATTTGTAAAAATGGATCTGGATTTATAAATATTAATTACTGAATCTGATTTAAAAAAATATTAATTATATTTCATGAACATTTTCAATTAAGATTTATTTGATAACATAATAAAACTAAACGCCGTTTAAGCGGTAACTGACGTCATATTTTATTATTAATATTAATAGTTCTCCTACGTGATTTCTTAACATGTACCTAAGTAGGTAAACGAGAATTATCTTCACTATTATGAAAATAAACAACAATTATTCAAATTTAATATTTCCAAGTTGAATGTTGGAAATGAGATGTAAATTTATACCAATTGATACGTATTCTGTTAATAGGTACAGAACAATTTTGCCTATGTAAATCATGTGGAGTTCCACGGTTGACTGAATACACGAATTAACCAGGCACTAGGGTACGTGACGGGTATTGTATCAGCAGACAGATGGAGGCCGATACACAATTAGGAGTTAATTAATTTATGACACACCTATAATTAGATGGCCAATTACATTACTAGGCTTAGCGCGGCTTTACGTGTCGACTGTAAATTATAAGGATCATGATTATTGATGTAGTTGATACATAGAGTTTATCTAGGATTCTAGGTAGGTACCTACATATAATTTTAGCGGGTAAACTTCTGTTAATAAAAAAGTCATTCAGAAATCAGTGTAACAAGAACTATAGTCAAATATTATTTTTAATTGACTAATGTTTTCAAAGTCGTTGAAAATGATTAGGTAACTTTAACAAAACATCTACTTTACTATGTAGGTACGTAGATTACATATATGTATGTACTTACGGTTGACACTAGCGACAAATGTAGCAAAGCATAATAATTCAATAATTGTCAAAGTGGAACGACTTAGCAGAGATTAACACAATCCAATGAATGTCTCACATAGTTGTCTCGCAGGACACTGAAGAGCATTAGATTAACAAGGTGAATATTCTCGAGTGCTAGTTAGTATGGAGCCGCCCACGCCGACTGTAACTTTTAACGAGCGCGCAGTATTGACTACACACCCATTAAATACTTAAATTATTGAAATGGCAAACGGCAATTTAAAACCCAATTTTTTATACTATAGAACATTTCACTTAATTTTATTGAACATTAGGCTTCGTTAATAATATTTTTCAGTCCAAAAGAACGTTATATATTATAATTAAAATGATGAAGATACCCATCCAGTTACTTGTAAATGGCTTTTATGTACCTACCATTAAAATAATATGTGAACGTAAAAATAGAAATAACAAAAGGTCAGTAGCACACATACTAATATATTAGGATCAAATATGAAACGTCGCCCCTGAAAATGAAAGGTCTTTGACGACACGTTTGGTGCAGTGGCTGAGTGATCGGATTCTGCGCTACGGGTCGTGGGTTCGATTCCCGCACGGAACAAATATTTGTATGGCCTACAGATAGTTGCTCCGGGTCTGGATGTTTGTGCGTGTAAAGATTTGTGTCTGTAAACGCACCCACGATACAGGAGAATACTAGAGTGTGGCAACGTTTTGTTTAAAAAAAAGTTACTGTAATAGGTTATAATTAACGTTAAATTCTTTTGTTTTTTTTTGTATACTTTGTACATAGGTATATGCCCGGTTCCTATGAACAAAAACTAATCGTTTTGCTTACCAATGTTAGCATTTTTCAATGGTAAACTGGGCATATAAATGGACTCGTAAGCTAATTTTACCTGTGACATAAGCTACTAATGTAAGGGAGAGCGTAAGCAAACGTATGGGATCTTTGCGTCATCTATACTAATATTATAAAGAGGAAAGATTTGTATTTTTATATGTAACGAATAAACTTAAAAACTACTGGACCGATTTCAAAAATTCTTTTGCCGTTAGAAAGCTACATTATCGCTGAGTAACATAGGCTACGGGTGGAGCCGTGAGGACACAGTTAGTTTTTACTGTGAAGATACAAGAGTCATAATTTTAATTGATAACGCTCGGTAAAGTACCTGTATCAGCCAACAGTAAGGATTTTATTGATTTTTCCACCCTTTTTAAAACTGGAAAGGAGAGTTTTTTCTCGTAAACAAACTGGCAACTTGTCTCTTCAAGGTATAATTTTTTAGTATCTTCGTTGATCAAAATTTTATAAAACTTGCACCATTCCTTTGTGAAATACGACTAATCATTATTATCATATCGATAGGTATTATGACTGTGAACCGAGCCAGGTCCAAAACATGTAATATTATGTATGTATGTTATTTATACGTAGCACAGTATAATATCCTACAAACAGTATACATCATTATTCCCAGCAGATATCACACCACAATCGCATTATAAACATACATGTATACTAAGCGCTAATATGTTGACGGCCTAATCTGCATGACTATTGAATGGGATACCGCCATAATTGGTCGGATATCGTTAGTATATACCATAGAGTATGACGGTCTAATGTAATCCAGTGAGGAGCTAATCTGATATCGAGGCGAGGCAGGCACGGAGTCCACGCTGGTTTAATTGGGTTGAGTTTAATCCCCGCAATGCAACTTTAGACTCATTTCCGCTGTCCAATAAAGCTGCTCGCGCTTTATATCATCCTTAAAGCTTTGCAAACAACTGCACTCTAGTATAATACTAGGTGAGTTGCGTCACCTGTTTTAGTAAAAATAATAATATTAAATTAACTGCCTCGTTAGTCTAGTGGTGGCAACAGCAACTGCTGATCGAGAGGTCCTCGGTTCGTTCCACGGGTCGAGCCAAGTTTTATTGGGTTTTTCCGGTGGAATTCCTCATTAGCAGCCCGGGGTTTTGGATTTGTGCCCGGTTGATACCAATAGGCTCGCCCCCTATTACATGGGACTTAAACAGTACGGCGAAATGAGGGTGTTACTATACACCTCTGCCTAACCCTTGGGGGAATACAGGCGTGATGTTATGTTGTGTTAATAATATTTAAAAAAACTTGTCTGGGATTACTTATGTGTATATGAGATTAAAAACATTGTTCGGTCGCTATAGCATAAATGTCTATCTTTATACCTTAACTAGCGGCCCGCCCCGGCTTCGCACGGGTGGAAATTTTTCCCGTTTTTGCAACATTTTTCATTTATGCTCCGTTCCTATTGCTCGTAGCGTAATGTTATATAGCCTATAACCTTCCTCGATAAATGGACTATCCAACACAAACATATTTTTTAATACCAACCAGTACTTCCTGAGATTAGCGCGTTCAAACAAACAAACAAACTCTTCAGCTTTATAATATTAGTATAGATAATAAAGGGTTCATAACGTTTTGTTATTATTAATTTTAATATTGAATCAACCTTTCGACCAAGAGGAGTGATAACAACAACGATGAATGTAAGAACAACGGATCGTTTCGGAGCTTTCTAACTTATTGCAAATTTTCAGCCTCACTCAGTCCCGACATCATGACAATTGTACATACCTCATTCAATATATTTTAATAGCTTTATCAAAATTTTAAGTTGGTACTTACGTAACAGCCAAGGAAGACATTTTACGTAAAGAATTCACAGCTTGTATTTTACTATACATAAAAAAAAGGTGGAAAACCCATCCAGAAAGCAAGACGACCTGAAAACTCGCTTAAAATATTGTGTTATTTACGTAAGCCATCTCTCGCGAATACAGGGGAATGTTTAAAAAAACACGATGAGGAATAATTGAATGTTTTTCGTTTCCAGTATTTAGCAATTTCACGCTCAGTAAATGCAATAATCTACGCCACAGTAGATAATTCAATTCCAGCGTAAATACATGGCCCGTTACCGAATTTCCTTTGAGAGACGAAGCGTGCGGCAGGCGCTGCGAGCCGGCACGTTTCTCTGAACTTTGGAATTCCAATTTTGAAAAGTTTTCCAACAAGGGCCCGATATTGACAGCCAGTGTCAGAGGGCCACTCGGCGAGGGCAGCCACAGCCTTAAAAACAACTTCACACTACACAATACGCAGCCTGTCTAGCGACATTTGTGACTCACACACACACAACCTACATGCGGGACCTGTACAAGGTGTATCCTGAAAATCCCAAGCGAAGTGCGTGCACGAATTCGTATTCCTTTTTTTAGACCTATGCACATTTTTGCAACTCAATGTTGAATTGACGATAAAACCTTATCAAACAATATTTTTTTAGTAAATATAGTAATTTATTTAACGATGATAGCAATGACAGGTACCTACTAGAATATAAAAACAGTTAAAACTAAACTTCAACTAGAGTAGCACAAACTTCATAAAAAACCAGGAAAGTACGACATAATGAAGATGAAGGCTTTGTCATTGCGTGCCAAGTACGGGATAACTGAGACCATGTTTCATTATTCGCTGGAAAGAAGGGAACCGGAAAGATTAACTTCTTTTATAATTAAGTTTGTCCCCAGACACCAATTTATAAACGGTGTGCGTTTCACTCGGTATAAAAGGGTATCATCTGAAAACCATGAAAAAAGCTGGGGACTTAATAAAATATTTTTTCAGGCTATATGCAGGATAAATAGGTATCTATAAATCTTAGGATTTAAAACTGAATTTAAGTATTTCACACTACTATTTCGATTACATAAAAATGTATAGCACACATCATCCGTCTTTCAAACTTCAAACGCGGTGCAACCTGGCACAAGCGACGAGGCTGTGACGACCAATAGATGGCGGGACAACTATCTAACTTGCCTCTGTGAGATCATGGACTGGACGCTTAGTTTTTTTTAAATATGCACTTACAAATATTTTAAAAAACACAAGAGTAAATTTTGTTGATAAATTATTTAAGACAGGTTTCATAAACATCTCTAAATTGAATTAAACTAAATTAGTTAATTTGAACATTTACATAATTTTATTATAATCGTGACATAATTTTAGCTTTCATTCAGTCCGATGTCAAATTTTGTTAGAAGCGCCACCTGTTAGCGTGGGTGCGAACTTCCCAGTACAAGAAGCTTTTGCTAGTGCCATCTATTGCAACTCTCTTGAACTGCTATGCCCTCTGTGAAACGAAAACTGAACCACGTAGTTTCAGCCTTCCCATCTCAGAGAAATGGAAAACTCGTTTTGCCGTATTGGTCGAGGCGGCGTAACGACTTTTCCCCGCTTTACTGTAAAGTGGGCGGACTATACGACAACGGAGACGGCTTAAGTTTCTAATATACAATGTCGTACCCGTAATTCCGGTCCAGATTGTACTGGAACTTGAGCCTGAGTATGTCATGGTACAGTTCAGGTCTAAAGCAAATACTTAGGTAAGTACTTATACTCATCCAAATTCAAGGTTTTGCATTTATACGATACTAGCTGTGTCCTCACGGCTCCGCCCGTAGCCTATGTTACTCAGTGATAATGTAGCTTTCTAACAGCAAAAGATTTTTTGAAATCGGTTCAGTAGTTTTTAAGTTTATTCGTTACATACAAAAATGCAAATCTTTCCTCTTTATAATATTAGTATAGATAAGTAGTATGTAAGTACCTAGTTATGGTAAAACAATAAAAAAATATAAATGGCCTCTTAAAAATCATCTTTGAACATAATGTAGGTACGTTTGTATAATCTTCAACTTGCCAGGAAATAAGTAGAGTTCAATTATGATTTTGGAATAAGACTACCACACATTCCTACTGTGACTTCTCAACCGGAATATAAATATCTACAACGATCATGTCATCGTCACTTAACATTATATACAACTATATTTTCTTTGTGAAAAGACAAAGAATTTCCGCTGTCCTC
This sequence comes from Amphipyra berbera, assembly GCA_910594945.2. Lineage (NCBI taxonomy): Eukaryota > Metazoa > Arthropoda > Insecta > Lepidoptera > Noctuidae > Amphipyra > Amphipyra berbera. The sequence goes on from OU343127.1 coordinate 10,150,390, forward strand.
CAAAAAAAGAGGCAGTAACACAAAAATCTGCAATATTTTCTAATTTTACGTAGATTGTTATGACATGATATTTCTTACTTTTTACTCTTATCTTATAACTTGAAGATTGCGCGACGTAACATGGCCACATTCGCCATTGATCATAGGGAATAGGCGAAGCTCGCTGAGGATCGAGACAAATGGCGCAGACGTGTGGTGAGCCGTCGTATGGAACACGACAAGTTTTGGTTTAGGAAACTAAAATAGGTAAAATAAGAGACATCACACTGACAATGGTGTCGATTCTGTTGCGCACTTTGACAGGACTTAACTAAGGGTGTTCGTCTTTTTCTGTTTTTATAGAAAAAGAAAGTGACAGTTGTGTTTAGTCTAGTTTAGTACAGTAATACCTCGACTTACGCTATCCCGTTTTACGCGAATTCGAAGATACGCGGTTTTTGTTTTTGATCATCGCGCGCATCAGCGTGTTCGGTTTACGACAAGTTCGAACGTTTTCCGTGTGGAATAACAATTCTAATTCCGTAAAACATTACGTACGCAGTGCAAATTCGGTTTATGACACAAACTTTATACGTCTGTATATGCAAAGTTGAACCCCGACTTACGCGAATTCGACTTACACGGCTATCTCTTGTTGGTCCCACCTATCGCGTAAGTCCGGGGTATTACTGTATTGTCAAAATGTGCTACAGAATCGACACCAATGGCGTCGATTCTGTGGCGCACTTTGATAGGACTAAACTAAACTAAGGGTGTTTGTCTTTTTCTATTTCAATAGGAAAAGAAAGTGACAGTTGCGTTTAGTCTAGTACTATCAAAATGTGCAACTGAGTCGACAGCAATATCACATTGGTCTCAGCTGTTACTTATTTTGCTTATCTACGGCTAACGTAAGCAATGGAAAAAGCTTTATCAATTTAAAAAAAGTAATTATAGGTACATTGTGTTAGATGTTAGCGTTTAGAAAATAATATTAGATGTACGTACGCCGCAGTACATATCCTATGCTTAGTTTGAAATGTCTTGAACGTTTTTAAATATGTAGGTATACCTAAGTAATATTAATACATAATAACCTAAAGCTACAAAGAACATTTTGTATCTACAGCGAGTATACCTAGATAGCATTTTTTTTAAGTAACTTACCATGCTCTTTTTATTTTCAGCAATATTTTAAATTCATGCTTGTTTGTAGGTCTCGCGTGTGATGGTGTATAAGCCACAGTTCAGTAGTCAAAAATAAAACACGACATATAGATAGAAACGATAGGTTAGGCAAGAACCTATTGTTCGCAACATGAACAAAAATACGTTCCAATGTGGGCTTACTCGAACAGATGTTTCAAATTGACTGATTCCCAAAAGCTGTTAAACCAAGCGTGAAGGTTGTAATAAAGACCGCAGGCCGGCTCGAGATTAATTAAGATAGAGGCTCGTCGAGCTTCAAGAACATTTCCACTGACCACGCCTTTTACTTCGTTTGCCCACATACTTAGGGTTTCGCGAACCCGTATAAATAAATAAAAAATAATGCAGCTAGAACTTAGGTTATAGTTTCCAGAATAAAAATAAATTACCTTTCAACTTCAATTCATTTTTGTTGGTTGGTAATTTCTTTAACACCGGTATGAACCAAGAACTGTATTGATATACTTACCTATTTACTTTTTTTAAATGTTGTCCACCATTAAATACGAGCAGAGATAGCCTAGCGGTTGAACGCTTGCCTTCCATGCAGGAGGGTCTGTTTTCGAATTCGTGTGCGGATCAAAATTTGATTATCACTTGCATTGACGGTAAAAGAATAACAACGTGAGGAAACCTGCACACATGAGAGGGCTCCATTAAGTTCTCGATGGTGTATGTAGTCTGCCAACCCGCATCAGGCTAGCGTGGTGGACTAAGGCCTAAATCCTTCTCATTCTGAGAAGAGGCCCGTACCCAGCAGTGAGACAGTAATGGGCTATTATGTTTTATGCCCATCCCTAGTATTTCTCCTGTATCGTGGGTGTATTTACAGACACAAATCTTCACAAACGCCCAAACCCGGAACAACTATTGGTAGGCCATACATATTTGATCCGTGCGGGAATCGAACCCCGGACCCGTAGCACAGAAGCCAGTCGCTAGGCTACTGCACCAAATGTGTCGTCAAAAAAATACCTAACCTAACCTAAATACCTTTTTCTTGTGTTGATATTGTAGTCTCGTAACAACTCAACTCGTATGCGTTGTTGTAGCTCAAGGTTCCAAATGTAAGGTAAGCTCTAGAAGTTTTAACAATGTATCTGTGTAATACTTATTTATTTTTCCATCTTTTCATGAAACACATGAGAGGTATTTACCTATTCGATATGATGATAACGTTTCATTATTCGTTGTGTTATTTACGAAAAATGTACATGTTTATATTTAATGTTTCCATGTTAACTATAAAAATAATATTTGATATTGGTAACACAATAATTATAGGACACTATGCACATTTTTATATTTTTTATTAAGTTACGTAGGTACATTTTTTATAATTAATTGTGCAAAAGTGGATAATTATATTCATTTATTAGTATTTAATTGCATAACATAAAAAAAACAAACAAAAATATTTCCTAGTTCTAAACAAAATAAAAACCATAAAAGGCCTAACACATTACCTACTCACAAATTGGATAAAAATTTATTGACAGTCTTGATATTGTTAGACTTACGCGTTACGAGTCCCTAGACGAATGGCCTACATATGATAACATGTCTAAACAGCCCCATAATAATCCTGTCCACTATAGATAAAGGAGTCCCCGGAGGCACGCGAGAGCACTCCGTCTTTCACACTATCCGTCAAAGTCGCGGGGACCGGTCGGTTCTACTTCGCGAATACAAATAACTCTACATTCGTAAATCTAGTTCGTACATAATAGACATATCGAAAGCTTGGTTAGGGTTTCAAGGCCGCTGAAAAATGCAGATTTTGTAGTTTTTCACCAGATATTAAATGTTTACTCTTAATAGTACGCAACTGCTAAACTTACTATGTTCTATTTCTTCTTATAGCGAGCAAACAAAATCTGAATAAATAAAAAGAAAAGCAGACACTTCACCTACTTCTTTCATTTCCTTCATAATAGAATCTTACGTAACATTTTTAAACCCTCCGCATACGCCGCGTATGATCTCTTATTTTCATACAAAGCGCTCAGGGACATCATTGTCAGCCGTGTAGGTACTATTGTCTGAAAAATACTCCATCATACAGTTCTGCGTTCAGGTAGAATATGTAATCAATTTAAGCATTAGATATTTTTCGGCAATGTGTCGGCCTTTACCACTCAGAATCCCGCTTTAACGATAAAACCCCTTGAATTCGCTACTACGCGCTTAAATAAGAAGGAATAAAATAAATCTTATGTATGCGTTCACAGGTTCACACGTACATTAGGACGCGCTAAAAGTGTGCTAAAGAGCTTCATCTCGCTGTCTCGCAAAAAGATTTAGGTGAAAGAAGCTTATTTTTGGTAGGGCTGACAGTGCGATAGTGTAAGGCCCATTACAGGCAAATTATGGCGGCCATTATTGTCCGCGTGTCCTGTGCTCAGCTCCCTGAGTTACGTCCGCACTGGGTCAATGGGTTTTATATAAGAAATCTTTTTCAACGCGTCCTGCTTCACTACAGATAAATGTATGTAGGTATCTCTGTGAACGAAATCTGCTGTAAAACATTTGCATGCGAACGTGATGGGGCACGAATATTTGTGATAAAGGTGTTAAGTAAGTATAAGGAAAAGTCAATAATTGTCACTAGTATAATGAAATTAATTGTATTCTTTCCTAGAATACATATCACCTAAATGTCTAGTTTTATTATTAAATATACGATTACGTGATGCTCGTATGCATGTAAGTATGCGATGTAACACGTAATCTAAATAAATAAATTATATCAAACCACCCGTGGTGCGGGCTAACGGGGAGTCCCAGTGCGCGTCGGCCCTAAGTTTGACGAAGTTAACCCATTAACAAGGTCACTAAATCATTCGCGTCACTACTAAGTTCGCTTGCTTGTCTCTCCAAATTATTTTAATTACCGTTACAAGTTTATCACGGAACTAAACGGAATTAAGCTCAACTTAGCGATGAATATTTCCTTGTAGAGCTTCCTACATTACGTAAGCGTTTATGACCCTTTCAACGGATTTTAAAGTTCAATCTGAAATAAAGTACTTGTAGGACCGGAAAGTTTATTGCAGGCTCTCTATTAAGCTAACGACGTAACTGCGGCAATTATCCTCGTTGATTCAGATAGTTGTCCACTGATGCGCAAAATAGAACCAGCTTAAAATCGGACTTGGTTCCCAAGGCGACTACAAAGCGGCATGCGGCCGATTACGGTCAAATTATTGCTATCATTATAGTCCGTACTTCTGTGCGATACTGGGTAATCACGGCCGGCGGTGTCGCACTGCAATACTGCATCTTATTTACTGTTACATAGGACCTATCTACTAACTAACGTCGCCGCTCGACATGTTTAATGATACCATTGGTCCTGTGCAACCCGCCACTATATTTTCACCTTGCATTTTAACTTTATTCAGTGCGCTCAGGGCAAAATTGTTGGTACGATAAAGGTTACGTTATTACTAAAATATAGTTATACTCTCATGTATTATTTTAAGCTAACGTTATCTCACTACAGGACAAATGCCTCGCTTTGTCGACTTAACTCTGTCCTGTACTTCTACGGGCCAGTGAATAAAATGTCTGTTATTTTTGGAAAGGAAGTGCCAAAATTATTTCGCTCGTGTTCCATGAATAGTGCTGAAAAATGTACATCCAACTGGTATTAAGTTATCAATTATTACAGTATGACTTCGGTATGTACGACACAATAGCGACCCGTGGAATAATTCATGAGTGCCGAGTGTATGAACTAACTGAAAATAATGGCAACGTTTGGACTTACACAATCGTCGTTGAGTTACAACATCGGTTCGTGTCACCGGGTACAAGTAACCCGTTAAAACACAAAAGCTATGACTAACGAAATGGTCCACATATTCAATAATTCGTAGACATCAACCTTCCCAGCACGATTTTGATGTGAGTACATTCCAAATAGAATATTGTAATATAATAATATAGAAAATTACACACTAGAGAATGTTAAAGGGTCCAAGTAGAATAAATAGCGATGACATTGCAAGTGTTTGCTATCAAAACTTTAACCTTTTAACGTAACCTTTATGCATTCAGTGGGTGAACACACGAACACGAAAGTAACTGCCGATTGCCACGCACTACTTAAGCACTCGTGGTTGTTCTAAGTGTAACCTACTCCCCTTACACTCGACAAACATACTTAGAATACATTTGTCTGTAAGAGGGACGACTTCTTTTTAATATGTTTTGGGTAATTGACTTTACTTTTGCGTCCATATCGTTGTATGGGCTTGGCAGAAGTGAACACCTATTGATTATTACCACCTCCATATTTCGCCTGACAAGAAATCCCTATAACACGTTACCCGATAGACTGTTGGAAACGAAACCTGGACCTCACGCACGGCAACTTGACCAATGAGGCCTTTAGTAACACGTAATATTTAAACAATATCAATGTAATGTTGGAAAACAGATTTTTAATATTTTCAAGTAATCAAATATTCATTCTCAAATAAATTATTATGGCTTCCTAGGAATGATGTCAAATGTGGTGAGAAACATGTAGGTATGTTACGCAATTACGCCGAAATAGCTCATCCAACTTTGCTGAAACTTGACACAAATATGAATCATAACTTTGAGAATTATACCAACAACATATATGACGCTTTTTATGCTGGTGATAAATCTGTTTATTAAAAGATAATACGTATTAAATAACGTTAAGTCTTAAAGCGGGCGTCACCGCAAGTTAATTCAATAAATCATTTCTTTGTAATCCAATAATAAAACAATAACGGAATCTAGAAACGTATTACAATTAAAGAGAACTACAAAACGAATGTATAAAAGAAGCTAATCAATAGGTGAGTGAGATCAAAGGCTAGTTTGAAATCGCGCTCAGCGCTCGGTCAGCGAAAGAAAATCACTGGTCGTTTAGGTAACGAGCTATCTTGATTGACGCCCAGCTGCCGGCTTGATTAAACTGATCAGTTTTTGCCTCTTATGAAAAGAACTCGATCAATGTAACTAGCTGCCGAAGATGAACAGCCCCTAAAGATCTACGAAACTAGTGATCGATGGAGCACAATAACCGACTTCTAAATATTTAGAGCCTTTTACAAGAAAAGTGATTTCACATTCAATATTATTCTGCCTTGTTATTTTAGGACGGAGTTCCGAATTATTACCTGCGAAGAGGTGGGATTTAACGCAGATATTCTTTGTTTAATCATATCAACCTTTATAAATTCATGCGTTTAAAATTTGTCTAATGTTCGGTGAGCAATCTTCTGAGATGTTAAATTGGTATCTGATCCTTTGTGAAAAGAATGAAGTGGAATATCAATATTACTTTATTTCCATTCAAGACAGTTTTATAACGTCTTTAATTGCTTAATCGACTTGAATGGTTTCTTTATTGAATAAGTCGTTATAATAAGTAAGTAAGCGTTGCTAAGTAGGTTATAATAAGTACTTATATTTAGTACTAAAAGAAACACAATAATATTAGTCATAATAATTTATAAATCTAGGCTGGTTTTTAGATTGTTTATTACCTATTTTATAGGCTGTATGAAACTATGAATTTATTAAAATAATTCGAAATTCCACATAACATACACATTTGGCAGAGGTGTATAGTGACACCCTCATTTCGCCGTTATGTTTTAGTCCCATGTAATAGTGGGCGAGCCAATTGCCATCAACCAGGCACAAACCAAACTCCGGGTTGCTACTGAGGAATTCCACACGGAAAAACCCAATAACACTTTGCCCGATTTTGGGGTCGAACCCGAAACCACATGATCAGTAGTGGCGCTTACCACCACTAGACCAACGAGGCAGTCGAAATTCCAAAATTCTGATATCTGACTTTTATAAAAACATTAAATAAATTCGTACAAAAATGTCAAATACCAAAACGATGCTGTTTGTAACCTAAATAAAACGTGCATAATATGTTACACCTACAAGCATTACAAATAACTCTTTCAGTATTTCACACACACCCACACATACAAAAATACTTACTTTCAAAACTTACATCAAAGAGAAGGTACCCATTTAGTCAAAAGAAAATAAATTTGATTTTACTAAAAGCGTAATACGGTTAATACACGTAGGTAATCGTAATACAATCGTGGACTGAAAACAATACGTTTGTTAAAGTAACAAAGTGTGCCGCCTAATGGAATGGGGTTCGATCCCTTTAATGTAATTGGATCTGTCAGCAGCAAACTGGCAAACAGGTAATTACTAACTGCTACTAACGAAAATAACAGCGTTCTGAGACACTCGATGCCCCAAGGCGTCGAACAACTAAAACCCGGGACGCATTATGCTACCAACAGCGGAGCGGACAAATGCACAATCCTATTCAGCTTACCTACTCAGTAAATCTGGTAGCAGCAGCAATGCAGTCGTATAGTGCGTACCGTGCCTTAAACTTGTTCACCGTAATGAGTTCATTGCGTCTTATCTACCCACTGTAGCATCGTTCGTAAACCGTGACTGCATTTTTATACGGAGATAGAGTTTTATTTTGTAAACCTTTTTAAATAAAGACTTCTTTATGTCAGACTTTATACGCCTATATGTTTCTTTATGACTTTGAACCCAAGACATTATTGTAGAGCCACAGTTTAAATGTTATGTTGACTTTACTCCGCTAAGGTAAAAATGTGTCATAATTGTTGTCCATAATACATGTAATAGTTAAAAGTTACTATTATCTGAACATAAGCGCATTACAGCTATCGGATTAACAAGCTGCTACGCCATTAATTTTCCCCGCCAGCTTAATTCTTATGCTTTAATAGCTTGTAAATCTAACGTGGAAATATACTGAAAGTTCGAGTTAATTCGGCTAAACGATCTCTATTAAATAGAAAGTTGCGATGTGATATGTTCTGGGTATTGCTAATGAGTTAATAGAAGATAATAAGATAACCGATATGTGAAATAATATTGTAATAATAAGTATTTGCAAGTCTTCTGGGTTTATGAGACGTTTAAACTAATATTTCGGACAATTTAGATCTACAGGTAGGTACGATTGGTACTTAAAAACTTTTACTTACAATAAAGTGAAGGACCAACTAAATAGGTTCTTACCAATTTATTTCATCTAGATGCTATTGTTGAAACTAAATCGCTAAAACTTATTCACAATATTCAGAAGTACTTACGGGAGGTAAGTAGGTACTTTTCAAGTACTTTACATACTTATGAAAATAATTAGGTGCTCGCAGTTATGAATAATATCGATTACCATCACTGACGACCTTAGGACCTCAAAAATAATAAGCTCGAAATTTTGTTCTGTAATGACCACTTATACTTCTACTGTATATACATATACAAGGTTAGTCGGAAAGGGGGTACTAAGCCGCGGGCCACTTAAAGTATCACTGATGACTGTTTAAAAGCAAGTGTTAAAATTTCAAAATTCGTAAATTTTTATTTGCACGCAAAAAGATTTTTATTTTAGTTTTTTGCAAAAAAAATCATACGTGCTTTAGTTATGAATTCAGAAAATGAAGTCCCTATTCCATGACCCCAAATATGACCCAAATTGTAAACACAGCTGATCATAGCTATGGACAAATAGGTTTTAGCATATTTTTTACGAAATCTTTGAAAAGCTATTTCTGTTAAACTATCGAGTTTTGGAGAAAGTTGTAGAACAAAAGTTATCCCTTATTATGGGTACTTTAACACCTTTTCGGCTTAGTACCCCCTTTCCGATTAACCTTGTATATATAAATTCTTCGTTAGGTCAACAATTCTAATACTTAAGTCATTTCAGCAAATGTCGCACCTGCTGGTAAAATAAAAATGATATAAACGTATTCGGTTAAACCCATTACAAACATGTTTTAAGTGAACATAAAACGAATATCTACTTTTACGGTACCTACAGAGCAATATACGATACCATTACACGCTTCAAAAATGCCACATACTAACGTGTTAATAACATTTCAGCGATATCGTTACATCATTCATAATAAATGTTGTAAATGGTTGAAAGATAAAGCCATAATTCAGAGTTTTGTTATTCAGAGCGGTTAGCTTCGACAGCATCTCACATCGGGCCTAAGCCGAGCACGACATAAATCACACAACAAACACAAAGAGCAAAGTGTTTACCATAAAATCGCATACGCGTACCTAAATCATAACACAATAAAATTTATAGCGAACGGAAGGTCCGGCCTCAAGTGCTGATAAATCAAACACATTTTCTTCGTGTGACTGAAACGGAAAATCTTTCCGGCAAATATACCAGCGACGCCGTTATTTACCTTCTTTTATAATACAAGTACATACGGCCCCGCGACATATTGTTTTCCACCTATATATTAACGTCGCTATAGTAATAAAACCTCGACTTGGGTTTTAATTCGATCAAGGGAAACAATTGTATACGTCACATACCTCTTTTTAAAACCTACATTGTTTTTTTAAATGGCTTGCATCATCAATCGATGCTCGTATTTTCTTTTGTTTCATAATAGCTGGCGCGGCGGTTTAACTCCCTATTTAATTAGTAGATTCCCGTAGAGGCCATTATGTTACAAATTTGCACAGATCCAGTGTCGCGAAATGACGCAATCATTCTTTTGTGAACACAATGACGCAAGCAATTAATTTAATTAAATTATTAATTCACTTCTTTCATTTAAATGTCACTTTGTTTTGTCCAAATTAAAGTAAATGTATAATTAACTATCCAATTAATTGTTCCATCCTTAGATTTGTCTTGCAAGGTGAGGCATAGGACTTCTCTTGCAGACAGACAGCAAGCATGCGTTTTGCGTTCCGTGTTTCAATTGCAAAACGCAGAACACCGCAGCATTAAAAAGAAGCATTGCTAGAACAAATACATCCATAGCAATAACACAATAGATTGATAGAATAAAATCGCATATATATAGAGACTGAAAGCTTGGGTATTGAGCACCATTAAGTAGGTCATTTCCGCCTTGATTCAACAACTAGCGCAGGAAAATAAGCCACTAATAAATTCTTTTGTGTTTCCTTCTTTTGAGACTGTTTTCGGAACAAGGATTTTAGCTATCATAATCGTAGATGTAACATCTGATTTAATATCTCATATTTTTTTACATATTTATATCTTTCGGTAAAGATGTAATTTCTGCCGTAACTATGTAAGCACAAAAAGGACATTTCATAAAAAATAATAATAGCTGGACATAAAAAGTAAATTGCTATAAGATCTTTTCGCCCATTTCCGAAAAGTTCGCAAGTATAATAAATTCCGGCCATTAATCGGCGGCCCCGTAAAAACTTATTCGAAAATAATAAATAAAATTAACAAAAATGTAGCAGTAACACCGTCGCGCGGTGCAAAATAAATAATTTATTAAGGACAAGTTAACAAGGGTCTCATAAAGAAGGCAAAAGGTCGGCTATTTGTTTTCAGCGAAGGATGGTTCACCCCACTTTGTTATTTAGAGTTTGTGAGAGTTGCAGAGTCGACCGGGCTCCGGTGGCCACAAAACAACCTAAATGCTAGACAGTCGAGTCGTGTATCAAGTTGTTCTTCTGCGCTAGTGCTGCCGCCTGCTGCCGGTGACTTGTTACGAGTTTTATCGTTTGGCACTAGTAATCACATTGTGTATGACAACACCTGGCTTCCTGCTAACTTGCTATTTACTTACTATTGTTTCGCTGTCGTGATTGTTAAGACAGAACAAAAATATTCATTTTTATATTTTATACAAGATACATGATATAATTAGAGATAAGTTATTAAGTATATCCCATATAATATTGAAGGCTTTATGTAAGTTTAATAAAATAAAATAACATCCATCTATACTAATATTACAAAGCTGAAGAGTTTGTTTGTTTATTTGTTTGAACGCGCTAATCTCAGGAACTACTGGTTGGAATTGAAAAAATATCTTTGTGTTTGATAGTCCATTTATCGAGGAAGGTTATAGGCTATATAACATCACGTTAAGACCTATAGGAGCGGAGCATAAATGAATAATGTTGTAAAAACGGGAAAAATGTCCACCCGTGCGAAGCCGGGAGGGGCCCGGCCGCTAGTATTATATAAATTTGTACTTATGAATATTGTTTGAGGGGCTCGTGGCTAATTACCAACCACACAAACCATACGATTTGCGAGCTGTGCTCGCCGCGACGAGTCCGTGGATGGGTGACCGTTCGTTACACATTTAAACCCCTCCACACCTCGGAGGACACGTTACACAGTCGGTCCCGGGTGTTATACGATTATCTATGACAGTCGTTAAGGGTAGTTAGAATCCCGAATGTCTGACAACCGGTCTAACCTTAGGATATAGGCATTGCCCTGTAACTGGGTTGCGGAGGTCTGATGGCAGGCGCTCAGTATAGAATACTGGTATTCAGCCGCATCTGGTTACATTGGAAGCTGACCTCAACATAGTTCAGAAAAAGGCTAGGCAGAAGAAGAATATTGTTTTTAATATCACCTTTATAATCTTCAAGTATTTTTATTAAAGAAAGTAGAGCTTACTAAAACAGAATAATTGTGTAGATTGAAGGTTTATAAAAACGTAATATTTATGGAACGGATCCGTACCGAGAAAAGTTTATGAAATTCCCAAGAAAAAGGGTCTATCGGCTGAAGTAATTAAAGGATTTTATTATATCCTGAACAAGAATAATGATTTATAATATTAAATATTTTCATTGGTATTCACAAGTTTCAAATAAGTATGACTAGATTATCTCCACAGTGATACGATGCCGGCAGAGCTACCTCTCCTCAGCGGAGAATCAAAAAATATTGGCAACAAAAAAAACTCTTTTCTTTAAACTTTAATGGTGACGTGGTAGTCAATGAACAGAATCAGGTGCAATGTCTGTATCAGTAGTTAGTAATTATTTGCAAGTCATAAAAGAGTCGTTACTGATGTACAGTAGGGCAATGATAAGGTTCGTCAGTTTTCGAATTCATTCCTTTTCCAAATCGCGGGCACATGTTACCTTTTCAAACTGTTGAACGGAACATACCAATGCATGGAAAATTATGTTTAATTATTGGGTAGCAAAGATCAAAATTGCCTTTTGCCTCCATTATGACGTATTAGTGCCATATAATGTCTTTAATTTGATTTAAAGAGTTTTGTTGTAAAAACCATTACATCAATCAAATCGATGATTAAATAGATTGGCATTACTTGTCTGTCACCATGTCACCATATCTTGTCAAAAAGTACTAGTATTTGCTTTTCTATAATGTTGACAATACGTAGTCGGTAAAATAGTTCATTTTATGCACTGTGCAAGCAAAAATAGACCTTAAGGTGTATAACACTTTCATTCCGCGACTGTACTTGTAGGTAGGTGTTAATACATAGTGTTATTTTAAGAACTGTCAACCACCACATTCAAGCGGATCAGACAAAATAATATAATGTTGATCGAATACTGCTTTGTGCTCCAATCGTTACTCTACAAACAATGTCACCCGAACACGAATGTAGAATGTGGCACGGGCGTCATTGTGCCCGCAGTGGCTAAATTATTGCGGAGACGCGTCGACTTCCCTACAAACCTCTGATGCACAACTACCTATCACAAACCGTTTCAGAAACCTCTTTTGCTATACAAATAGCAACTGCTTCCGTATTTCATCTTTACCTAAACTTGTTTTCTTAGTGAAAATAGGTCAAAAGATAACTGTATTCAGATTAATTACTGTGGCATCATATGAAGACTTATTCATATTATATCAATGTTTAACTTAAATGACAACACATAGCACAGCTTGATAGAGCTCGACGCCCGGGGACACCACGGTACCCCTTTTCCCTCTGCTCACTTTTCCACAATGAAGATAAGATGATCATGATGTTATGACCAGGGGGGTTAACAACATTTTTTAAATCAATATTTCGTTTCATATTCATAATCAGAACTGCAAGTAGACTGCACATCCGGTCGCAACTGCAAACTCTGCAATTGCCAAATGCAGCTTGAAAGCAGTTAAGATGCAGTCAGTGCAACTACGTGACAACGTGCAGTGAACTTGCAATTATGATTACGAATATGAAGCGAAAAATATGATTAACCAAATGTGACGTTATTAGCCAAGTTCTATGTATACTCAATTTTCAAGCGTCATTGATAAGGATATCAGACACATAAAAAAATAATTAACTAATTATATGTACTCGTACTATATTTAAACATGTATTCCCCTAAACTAAATATGACTATCAAAGTCACCTCGCTTGACTTTACCGAATATTTAAGTGAAAGGCGTTGTCGTCATACACATCAAAACCTCAAAGTAGCTAAATAATGTACAAAGCCAGTCGATCGCATGAAATTGCCTAATGGGCTTCCTAACATCGATCGGTTCAGAACCGAGTCAATTAGTCTCGAACGTTCAAAATTTCGAAGTGGCCGAAAGATACGGCGTGATTCGAGCCGCCAGTAAATGCCTCTGGTTGTTCGATACCAAATTACTGAAATTGTTATTTGCGAAATTGATGTCAGGTTTCATGGAATAACCGCAATTAGCGTTTGGGTAATTCAAACTTGCAAATACGAAAGTCTGCGGAATTGACCATGGCATTTGAAATTCTGTAACGAATAGAATTTAAGTTTGATAGCTCTAACTTTACGAGTCGGTCTAGGATTATTTTTATTCCATAAAAACTTTGGAAATAAAATACATACAAACACAAAAATAATTGGTTTTCCAGCAAATGTAATTTGGTCTTATTTCTAACACAAGTCGTAAAGGTCCCGTGTGGATTACTGTAATCTTAGTATGTGGTTGGAATACCAATTTATCCCAATTTATAAACTTGACCTTTCCCTGTTTGAATTGTCATTAACTCTACTTTGCATCTAGCTCATCTTGTAGGCAAAAATGGTAGGTATAATATATGTCTCTTTTGTTACATTAATATCCCATGTATAAAATTGGCCGTCAGTTTTAAAGCCAGGCATAAAGTGCCACACATTGAAAATGCACGCAAATAAAGAATTCCGGATATAGAGTTTGGTTTTGTTTATTGTATTTAAATCCGCTTAATACTTAAGCATATTTATAAAACTCTTGTATAAAATAAATATATATTTACGTTTTTTAAATTTGGTAAAAAAACTATTTTATAAACCGTCACTAGTTTTTAATGCTCCATAACATTTACTTTAAACGTCAACAAAATTAATTCAAAAGCATAGTCAAAACAATTTGCAGGGAAGGTTTTACTTACAAAATATCAGTGTGTTTTCACATCTCATTATATCGTCGGGAGCAACGTGCACCGTCTACAGTAAATTCTTGAGCTCTCGTTTGCGTAATACCGCCATTGTAACGGCACACCTTTGAAGATAAAAGCCTCACATGTTAGCTAGTCCGTTGCCTTTTCGCGGTCTGGTAATCTTGAGCTTAGTAAAAAGTTAAGGCTCCATATGAAACTATTTTTAATTTCAAAGTTAAAATTAATTTTACCTAGACTGTTACGAGCTACTTAGATTGAAATTTTAATGCCCCGGGAGCGATGCGATTACGCAAACGATTAGTTGTATCTAAAGTCAGGAAGATGATGAATTATCAAGTTTTTCGTAAGCTGGTAATATAAACAGAGTTTATTCCATAAAACCAAATCGAATCAGGGTTTGTCTAGGTCTCGGCTGCGAATAAGGCCAACTCATTAATTTTAAGATTAGGTATAAAATAATATTTTGAGTTTAACTAGCAACATAAACCTGTTTTCTAGGATCACCAATTTGCTTACCAAAAATGGTTAGTACGTCAATTTCTCAAGATCGTTTGACATGGCGATGAATAGAAAAAACCTTTGTTTAGTAGTGGATCTTTACGGCATCCACAGAACAACTTTTTTTTGGAACTGAGTTGACAGACGGAATACGTTGTCTATGGTGGTCCTATCTAATCTGTGTCGCCTATTGGTGCGTCCAAACCTTACGAACGAGCCGCGAATGCGCCGCTCGCGAGCCGCTTGCGAACTGCGTGCGTGCATTTCATGTTCGTACAAAGCTCCCGCGCCGTTCGCGCGCCGCTCGCGCGCAAGCTACGCGCCGTACGCGAGCGGCGCAGGTGGTGCGCGCCGCTCGTGGAACCTGCCACCAACGTCTTTTGTTTTTCCTTTTATTTTTTGTCAGTAATAAAATAGCCGATGCTGCAGCAATTATGCTAACGGCAGTCGTATGGTCCGACATCTTCGGAAGCAAATTCACAACTGAGGCTCATAGTTCAAACGCGAAAGAAGCTATGTGCGCACGAGCAGCGCGCGAGGCGCGCGCGCGCTGCACGCGCGCCCCACTCGAGCCTTGCCGGAGTTGCACTAGAGCGGCGCACCAAACGTACGCAGTAACTGCACGCGAGCAGCACGCGCCATGACCTTAAGGATCACGTATGATTTTGGGATAATAGCAACCGCGCGTAATCACGTGACCACCAATTCGTTATGTTCACTCTCCTACTTTCCTCGAATTTCGTTTTCTGATTTTTCTTACTATGCAATACACACTTAACATTAGCCACGAACGCATTTTTATTTAACTGTTCCTCATACAATATATAATAAAAAGTCGAAGGTCGGTAGACAGGCGAACGCACACGCCCCTACACAAATCATTAACTTTTCCCTGGATATTCAGTATTCTATTGCTACCACCTGGGAATGTGAAAATGCATGATCCTTTCAATTGTTTACAAAATTTTACAATATACAAAATATTTATAAATGTAAATGCAGTGATACCCTAGTGGTGTGACCGTCGGAATGCCAGGTCATAGGTCTCGACTTCGAAACCAAGGCACGCACCTCTGACTTTTCGGATTCATGTGCGTATAACTATCTATCAGGCTCTTCTCCATAAGAAACGACTAATTGGAACCGTGCATCTAAATTCGACTTTTCATAATCACCTGTATGGTTTATATGAAATAAAAAAAATTGATTTTGATCACTTGCTTAAAAACGGTGAAGGAAAACATCGTGAGGAAACCGGCATGCTTGAGAGATATTTCTCGAAGGCATGTGAAGCCAAGTCAGAGGCGCATGAGCGGCATAAACTCTGACAGCAGGTTAGTTAGTAACCACACGAAAAGAAGATTTATAAATATAGGTATATCTTTTAAAATATATCAAAAAGTTCTCCTAAACCAAAAAATGCTTTAAAAGTATTAAAAACGTTAAGGAAATTGGCTTCATAACGTCTATAAGAATGTTTATTAAAACAATTGTGGCAGAATATGATTTTATATGTATGTGACAAAATAAAAAAAACATACATTATTGTGTATTCGTATAACCATAACAAGCAGTACCTTCCTATACATAATAACCTATACCCAACAAGATCGTAGATCTATCTATAGTAGATATTTGATATATCCTAGTAGCCCCGTTTAATCTGTCGTGCAATGTGTTGTATTTAATTATTGTATGCAGATGAATAGTAATAGTTTGCGAGTTCATTCATTCTGTATTCATAAATTCCTTAGCGAACCGTTTTCCACAGTTCGCTCAGACAAACAACTCGTTCATAGGAAGAGAGCAGCCGATCTAAGTTTTTATTTATTTCCGATAAAAAATAAAGTAATTATCTACAGCGAGAAAAAGCATTTATAGGTATATTCTATTTATACTATTACTTATAAAATAATTTGTTTACTTAACAATAGGGAGCAACAGAAACTAGCTGAGGATATGTGAAAAACGTGGAGTACGACCTGGGCGCCTACTCCGAAAATCGACCTACGTAGTTTCGGCTGACGGATCGCACGTTTTCCAACCACGAAATTGTTTCGGATCCGACGATCGATTCGATTTTCACGATTTGTCATTTTGTCTTTCGTTCACCCAAATATTAATTGACATTTAGTAGTTCGTTGTTTGACAATACTTTGATTGTATATTTATACAAGGTTAGTCGGAAAGGAGGTACTAAGACGAAAGGGTGTTAAAGTGCCTATAGTGATGAATAACTTTTGTTCTAAAACTTTCCCCAAAAGTCATTAGTTTAAGAGAAATAGCTGTTCAAAGATTTCATAAAAAATACGCTTAATTCTATCTATCCTCAGCTGTAATCAGCTGTGTTTACATTTTAGGTCATATTTGAGGTCACGGATTAGAAGCTCCATTTTCTGTATTCTTAACTAAAGCAGGGATGAATAATTTACGAAAACACCAAAATAAAAAATCATTTTGCATGGTTTTTTTTATCGAAATTATGTAATTTTAACACTTTCTTTAATACAACCATCAGTGATACATTAAGTGGCTCACGGCTTAGTACCCCCTTTCCGACTAACCTTGTATATTGGATGTTCGTCGTTGTTTTGCTTCGATCCGAAATTTCGACGTTCGTTTTTCGGCGTAGCTCTCCTGTTTTTATACTACGTGTTCTACGAACGTAGCGGTTGTAGCTGCGTAGCTCGCAAAGCACACATTCGTAGTGTAGTGTAACAATGATGTGCCAATAAGCCTCGGGGGCCTGTTTCTAATTTTAGTGTACAAATAGCTGTCGTTACCCCTATATTTATGTATGAGTATGTCTGCCTGATAATGATTTACGTGTGACGTAATCAGCAAACTGAGAACAGCTTCATTAATGTTTTCGCAACATAATAACTAGTACTAGTTATTGTTATCATACGTATTTCAACTATTTCTATCGCATTTAATGTTGATGCTGCTTGAAATTCTACTATAATTTCCAGTGGCGTTACTATTTACTTGCGGCATTAATTAAAGCAGATTTATGGAGATGCTTTTTACCAGTTTTACGTTAGCCCATAACCACAAGCTCTCTCATTGACCACCTTATATTTTTTATCATACACCCTATAATAATTTCTAATACATTTTCATTGGTGTGGGTGTATGGAAAGTAAGTTTAGCCAAGATATCAGTCAAGCCTTGTTGGTCTAGTGTTCGCAAGTGCGACTGCTGAGCGTGGGATCCTGGGTTCGATCCCCAGGTCCGGCAAAGTGTTATTGGGGGTTTTCCATTAGCAATTTCTCAAAAGCAGCCCAGTATGTAGATTTGTACCCGGTTAATAGCAATAGGCTCGCCGCCTATTACATGGGACTTAGTCATAATTGGCGAAACAAGGGTGTACTAAAACACCTGCTGAACCCTTCGGGGAGTAAAAGGCGTGATTTTATGTTATGTTATATCAAATAATAGGCAATCATTTGACAAGGTAGGGCCTATGAAAAGGGTTGCGTACCAGAGTGAGCATACACCCAACAGTAGGATGATATTAAGTAGATAAATAGTCCTAAAACATCGTAGAATCTATTCTCTAGGCAAGTAGTAATCTCGACGAGTAGTAGGTAATACCACCTGTCTATAACTTGACCGCAGCAATTAATCGATATGAGGAATAACCACAAGCTTTAATAACCTGAATGTAGCCTCAGAATAAATAATTTATTCATTAATTATTATCATACATCACGCGTAATATAGCATGTTATTAGAAAACAGCGGCCATGTCTTATTTATAATTCAGTCATATGAACATTGAATAAATGTCATTGGAATGAAAGATGTTTTCATACATATCGACAAGGTGCCCCCCTACATTAGAAGTGACAGGTTAATTGTATCCCTAGCGAACCACACCATTTAAAACTTAATTTTCTTCTTTTTCTAGCCTAGTTTCGACCAGTTTCTGGCTGTGCTTTTCAGCTTAATCTTCTCCACTGCAGTCAGTCCTAAACACCTTCAGCTTCCAACTTATAATAGAGCCTAACTTTTACAACATTCCGCCAAAGTTTTTTGTATTCTTGCTTTTGGACCCGATAGTAATATTTGAAACTTCTTGTTTCCTTTGTAGGTATCTACTTTAAGTAGACGGTAGACTACTAGTTTAATCTATATCTATACTATAATATTATAAAGAGAAAAGATTTGTATTTTTGTATGTAACGAATAAACTTAAAAACTACTGGACCGTTTTCAAAAATTCTTTTGCCGTTATAAAGCTACATTATCACTGAGTAACATAGGCTATATTTATGACTGGAATAAAACTTCTTACGCGGGCGGAGCCGTGAGGACACAGCTAGTAACAAATAATGCAATTATATTTATCGCTCAGCGTAAAACGAGCATGACAATATAAAAGTAAATAATATTATTAGAACTTTGTTTCAGTTGTGTTACTTTTAAAAACTTTCGCTCCATAGCCTGTAAACTGTATCAAAATATAATTCAAACTTATCATTCATCAAAATTGAAAAATAACTGTCTCATTACCAAATCAACAATGTGTTACTGATAATAATTGGTAAGACGCGTAGTAAACGTCATGAACGGAGGTCGGTGGCGCGCGGCTGCTAAATAATTCACCCATCCACCGACAAGCGCCCACTACTTTGAAAAGGGTAAGAACGACCCTACCATCTAATGACGGAACGTTATACACCAAAACACGATTGCTGTTTATCTAACTAAAAGTATACTGCCATCTATCTGTATGTCTACAAATTATCGCCGCCCAACCTTCAAGGCCAATAGATTCGCCAACCGCTCAATGTGAAACAAAACATCCCGTTTGACGTTGCCTGTTTGCAACCTTGGATATTTGGAAGTTACCGCAGTTTTGAAAATTTTAAATAAACTTGAAGTTATTACTAATTTTCCTAAGTTTGAAACTTAATTAATAGGTTTAATTTAGTCAGTAACCTGGCAACGAAATAATAATTAACAATTGTGGCACGTTAAAATATTCGATATCGGATTTTACTTCAGTACAGTATATTTATATACCTACTTCAGTTATTATTATTTCGTTTATTCATTGTATATACATATAAATTATATTTTTAAATATTTCCACAAAAAATATAAAAAACATTTAAAAATATAAAAAATAGTAGCCCACCGGCATCGGGAACAGGGTCCAAGCTACCGGTGGTCAGGACCTCAGAGAGAGGAACTTCCTGACAATACGTGCCGTGTCTAGAAGTACCGCTTTCTGTATCAGGCCCTTGACCCAGCTGCCCAACGAGAGCCTCATCAGGTATTGGTCGAGGCTCTTGGCTATTAAGCAATTGGCCGTAACGACTATCGGCAAATGACTGCTGAGTCAACCTCCCACATGTCGACAACCTCGTGTCTTGATACTTAATTTCTTTATCTTTCTCTGCTTTCACAAGGTTCTCGTCATGTGGGACAGTGATATCAACAATCATTGTGAGACGCTCTCATCGATCTATCACCACTATGTCAGGCTTATTGGCAACAATAGTCCTGTCGGTGATGATAGATCGATCCCAGTACAATGTGATATGACCATTCTCGAGAACTGGGTCGGGCACATACTTGTAGTATGGTACTTCTGCGTCCACAAGGTTGTATTTCAGAGCAAGTTGCTGGTGGATAATCCTAGCCACTAGGTTGTGTCTGTGTAAATACTCGCCGTTAGCAAGACGAGAACAACCAGAAATAATATGTCGGATGGATTCACCGGGACAGTGACATGCCCGACAGATGTCAACCGTGCCGTCCTTCACAATATATTTCCGGTAATTGTTCGTCATCATAACTTCGTCCATAATTGTACAGACAAAACCTTCGGTTTCCCCAAAGAGATCACCGAAACGTAGCCAGGCTACGGACGCTAGGAAATCTACATCGGGCCCATGAAGCGTCCGTGAAGCTCCTTGCTCTGCCATACCTCCCTGCGGCCATTAGTATCCAATACCACAGGCTTGCGCCAGTTCTCTTTAGCCAAGGACAGCGGGGTGAATCCTTTGTCCACTGCGGCTACATCACGATGCATCCCCACGTCGGCTTGGAGGAAGTACTCCCTGAGGCTGCACACTTCGCGGTTGTGGAGGGTCTTAGCATTTAGAAAGCCTCGACCCCCACACTTCCTCGGAATGTACAGCCTCATCACCGATGAACGTGGGTGATGCATTCGGTATGCAGTCAGCAGCGCACGGACCCTCCTATCCAGGGCGTCAAGTTCAGTCTGAGTCCACTTGAGTATGCCGAAGGAGTACATCAAGACCGGCATGACCCAACCGTTAAAGGCGCGCACCTTATTTCCGCCTGATAAAAGATTTTTAAGTACTTTTTTCAGGCGGCCATAGAAACGCTCCCGTAAGGATTGCTTCATGTCGGCCTCATTGATGCCTAACGCCTCCGACATGCCCAAGTATTTGTAGGTTTCGGCTGAGGAGAGGGATCTAAGGTGTATGGAATCCGAGAGTTGGGTTCCCACGGATTCCATAATCCCTCCTCGTTTTACATGCATGACTGCACATTTGTCCACACCAAATTTCATCCTAATGGAATTACTGAAAGTTTCAGTTACTTTCAGTAACTTCACCAGTTGCAAATTGTTGGGGGCAAAGAGTTTCAGATCGTCCATGTAAAGGAGGTGGGATATTACCTGACCACCTCTTCTCAACCGGTAGCCTAACCCTGAACCCTCCAATAATGTGCTCAGAGGGTTCAAGGCTAAACAAAACCACAGCGGACTCAGACTATCGCCCTGGAATATACCTCGCTCAATCCTTATTGGTTCACCTCTCCCTTGGATTTGCCGACATCCTGGATAGTGAAGGACTGTCCTCCATTGCCCCATACATGACGTCAGGAAGGCGCATAGAGTTGTATTCACTTTATACAACTCCAGCACCCTCATGAGCCATGTATGTGGTACTGAGTCGTAGCCATTCTTATAATCTATCCAACATGTCGACAGATCCTTTCGAGATCGGCGAACTTGTTGGCTAATGGCCATATCTATGAGGAGTAGCTCCTTAGTACCGCGGGACCCATTCTTACATCCATTTTGAGAGACGGACATTATAGTTATTTATAATATGAGAATTAATTTTGGCTCTCAAAATGGACGTAAGAAGTTTATAGACCGTCGGCAAACATGTAATCGGTCTATAATTCTTGGGTTCCGCAGTACTACCTGATTTATGGAGCAGGTGGGTAACTCCTGTTGTAAGGAACTCTGGAAGCGACCCAGATTCCAAAGACGACTGGAATTGTGAGGCCAAACGAGCATGTGAACTGCGTAACCATTTTAGCCAGAAGTTGTGCAGTCCGTCTGGGCCAGGGGATTTCCAATTCGCCATTGGACGGACTGCACTGGTTACGTCTTGGGGGACAATAGTAATGTCCCCCATTTCCTCAATCGGTTCACACGCTCGCTGGACCTCCTGCATCCAGTCACCTTCAGTGTGAGTGATAGGCATCGACCAGATATTGCGCCAGAATGTATTCATGACATCATTATCCGGTAGATGCGTGTCACTCACATCGTGATCAGGTCGCTCCCAGGTTCTGTATACCCACCTTTCATCGCTATGAAACTTGCGATTCTGGGTATATCGCTCCACTCGCCGCTTATACCTCCGAATACGGTTTGCCCATGCATAAACCTTCTGCTTCAGGAAGTCGATGCGCTCTGTGACACGGGACATGTAATCTCGAGGGTTGACATCAGTCCCCGAGAATGCGCGCCTCACAAAGCGCATCACTCTAGGGCGAGTATTGCCCTCCCTGAAGCAGATTAGTTTGCCAATGAGTGCTCTAGCCTCGTTAATACGACGTTCAATCCTGCACTGCCAGGCCGGTACGTCGGGTTTTGGTCGTGTAGCTCTGTCATTATTATCAAACTTAGCGTGAGCTACACGACATGCCGCAACAGCCGCGCAGTACAGGATTGAATGAGTATCTTCGAGGCTTTCGCTGTTATCAAAATAACTTGATAACAGCGAATCCAGAGCACACATTAGCGCCCTATTTTTATTATTCATGGGCAAACGGGGTATCCGTGGTCTAAGATTCGGCGGAGTGAACCGGTACTCCCGAATCGCTAGCTCCAAAGCGATCCTCAGTTGTTCACTGCACTGGGTACTTACATTTGTAACCCTATCATCGCTCTCCTCGTCAGCGTGGATGGGCCGCGGCGGAAACATAGTTGGAACTTGCGGTAGGGCCGCAGCCTGCGACTGGAGAGAAATGATATGATTACTCTGTATTTCAGAGCGTAGCCTATCAAGTGCGGCGTCAGTCAACCTATGATCACGTTGAATGACTCGCACCTGATCCGACAATCGTTGCGCCGAGACGTTGACAGCGGGTTCAAGTACCTGAAACAGAGAGAGCATCCGACCACGGTACGCGGTCAGGTTAGTTCCTCCCTCTGTAGCCCCAAAGTATACGCGCATGCAGTTCTCGTTCATGGTTGGAGTCCAACGCATGCGCTGCACACTTCCACCGGGAGCGGGGACCCTGTCAGAGGCCGGTGGACCTCGAGGTCCCATGCAGGCCCGGGTCGTCCTCTTCCTCGCCGTCGTGGTGGTGGTGGTGAACTAGGCGGCGAGAAGTATTCGTCGCTCGAGCTCGACGCAACTGCAGCGGCCGGTGTCACATCACTCACGATTGAGGAGTCCGGTGGCTGCGAGGCGGAGCTGAGCGACGAAGCCGAAGGTCTTGGGCGTGTGTTCTGGGCAATGGCCTTCGCCCGGCTTCTTGTCAACATGTTAAGTATTTACAATTTTATTCGATGGACATTAGACATTAGAGGTTGCGTTTTCTTTTTTCTTTTTTTCATATTTGGTTGCTATTATTGTACCATTGTTGTTTTATAGGTCTTGAAAAAATATTTGCAAAAATATTTTATTTCAAATTTTCTTTTCCAGATTTGACATCCTGTCAGTCGGGCGTACCATAGAGTCATTATTATTATTATTTTTAAAGCCTTATCCTAGATACTAGGGTATAGGTCAACCAGAATCTGATGGCATTAAAAATTAATAACAAACAGTGGTTTTCATATGGCAATGTCAACATGTCACTTGTCAAAACGAGTATGACTGTAGTTGATACATTTTCCAGTTCTGATTAATGTTTTCTTGTTCAAACATTTTTAATAAACATACTTATTTTAACAAGGTTTCCTTTTCCATTACAATAAAATTGCAAAAAACCATATATCAGCATATTATTTTGGGACCCAGTGCATAATATCAGCAAGCACATTGGGTCACATAAAACAATAAGCCAAAACCTCTAACAACATGGATTTATGAAATACATGTTGTGCCGACCCCATCTAGTGTGGGATAAGGGCAGGAAGATCGAGAAGAAAATTAAAGAAAAAAAATTACAAGTATCAAGACTTTTTATTCAAATTACCCTTGTGTTACCCACAAAAACATTTAATTTCCCTATTTGCCATCAGATTCTGGTAGACCTATAAATGTAGGTATCTGTTCTATGGAATCCAGTCATCAGTAGATAAGAGTAGCTGAGGTTCGGAAAAGAGGCGTAATAAGAAGGATGTATTTGCTCAATCGTGGGTGGATGTAGTCAGAATGGATAGATGCCGTCGCGAAATTCTCGGCCAGAATTCTGACGTAATATAGCTCGCAATATTACCCGGCGATGTTGTAGTTAGGGTATAATCAAATTATTTAACGCCTATAAATGGCAACATTGGCAACTATAGTCGACAGTGAATCTGCACTCTATTTGCAGCAACACCAGACTAAGTGTTTTTGTGTGCCTCTCAAAGGGACGGCACTACATTAGCTACTCGATGCAATACGCAATTTATTTGACTGTAACATTTCATACCATTAAACCAGTAAGAGGATTACATCAAGATGGTGGGCAGCGTCCTTCTGTCTGCTAATAACAGCAAACTGCTTACACCAATCCTTCTACTAAGCGTCGTGATGATGGTAAATTCCCCTTCGACTGAGCTTTGTGCCGGTCATTACCCATTTTCAGCAGTGGACGTTTACGGGCTGATATGATAAAACCAGTATAGACACTAATAACTCTGCTTATTGAAATCTAGTCAATACTAAAGATTTCTGTATGAGATCGCAAAGAACGATAACATCACCCGAAGTACAATATGTTAAAAAAACATTTGGAACTATGTCAAACTTGGTGTACAATCTGTGTCCAGAGTCCGACATAAGACTCTTCCAAAAACGAGTAAGTACTTGAAGTTATGACGGAGCTACATCCAGTAATCAGCTGTGTGATGCGCATTAATAACATTATTTTCTACAACCAAGTTAAAATGCTTTGCTAGTAATGCATTAACCACCGTAGTTTATAAGAGGATTTGAACTCACAACCGATCTAATGCCACTCAACATTGAGTTATTATCCCTTCAAAATACACTTAGATAGTGTGTATATTATGATCTATAAAATACCGCTCGTATATCATATCGTATTTATAATTCAGTCGTAGGAACATAAATATCGTTGTGAGCTAAGTATTTCACTCTGCTCTGTAATATATTAGATGGAAACGTTGCGTTGGTGACGTCTACCTCGCATGATGTATTTATTGCTCGCTCAGCATAAGGACGCGACCACATCATTCTTTAAGGCGCCCTTAATTCACTTACAATTAAATTAGCGTCACCCGATCCTTTTGACATTAAATAAATTAGGACAGCGCCATTAAACCGGGGGAATTTGTTTTTAATTTAGTTTAGTGTGTTAGTACGTACTCTTAAAATATTCAGGCTCCAACAGAACTCGTATTCATTATCTTCTGAATATACTGTGTGTGCTTACGTAAATAAAATCCAAATTTTAAAGGATAGCATTAACTTTCTGCTTTATTAAGGTAAAAAAAAATCCAGACAGAAGTGCTACTGTAATAATTCTAGATGGAATGGTAAGGTATTTTTGCCAGATAACTTGAGTCAATGTTCAGATTTGAGATCAACGATCCCTAACAAAATATGCACGTACATATCTACCTATTGTCTTTAGCAAAAGCGTTTGAATAAAATTATTAACTTGTCTAGACGAATCGATTATATAGCGGGGGTTTCTGATATTTTAAGGTTGCTATGACATTTAGATAATTAGTAGGTTTTAAGTTTTACTATTGTTCTGCAACTTTCTAAAATTATGATGGATTGTTCGTCTTTTTGTTTTGGAACAAATGAGTCAGCGCTGTCAAGCAAGCGCAACTAATTTGTAATATGCACAGAAAATGCTGGACAAAAAAAGGCTAAGATTGGTCGGCGTACTGGAGTAGCCACTAATAATTCACGGCACGTAGCCGAAAACAGAATTATCCGCTGTAGTAGTTCGGGAACTCTGCCAACTCTCATCATATTAAGGCGAGATGATAATGAACGCGATGTTTCTGTAGCTATTTTTCACGGCAACTTCTGCCAGGCACAGGAAATTGTATCAGGCGAAAACTTTGTAAAATATTTCACGGCAAATATCTGGCTCAAAACCAGTCGCTATATGAAGAAAAGTAAATAAACAATAGGAAAAGAACATTTTCATCGTTGACGTTTACTCAAAAAATCGTTATCGTTCTCAGTCATTCGAGTTGTGCCAACGAAAACATCAAGACTATAGACATTTTTCGATACCCGCAATCCTTACAAACCTCGGAGTGAACGACGTCTGAAAGCCCAGAAAGCTCTAAAGCCCTCACAATTGTCACTAAACAAAGTGAAAAACGAAAACCGTGGACCTAAGATGTGGTGGAAATAAGCGTTTTCGACACAATGCAATATCAATATTTTGATGTGGTTCTAGTAAGACGTTCAGAAACTGAAACGTTGATAAAAATGATCTTCTTTCAAAAACAACAAGACCTAACTACAGCTATATCTGTTTGATAACTATAAAGCCTAATGTCAAATTTACCTGTAGCTATATAAAAGTTTTATACGAGTATTCAATGTAGCTATATGATGGACGTCATATAAAGGTAGGGATCAAACTAATCCGGTTGATGTTTTGAAGTTCACTAAAATGGCTTTTATTGAAACTAAAGACATACATATTTGATGATCCAAATGACACAGTCGTGCAGCGTCCACCTTTGTGCATAGAGTTACGGGTCAGGTGAATTCATGTTTCAGAACAAATATTTGTTTGATCTACAGATATTGGTCCCCAATCTAGATGTTTGTGCAAGGTAACTGTGTATGTAAGCGCACCTGGAACACAGAATCGTAATGTTCATTAAGAGAAATATTACGTTTGGTAAGTTTTTGGTAACAATTATGAATACATACAGTTTGTTATCCACAACATTAATAAACCTATTATAACGTGCAACAGCGGCAATCCGAGCAGTTACAAAACCATTAAATACCTTGAAGTGAAAACCTAATTGCTTCCGAAGTCGACAAGCTCTATTATTAAAAATGTTCTGAATTGAACAAATTGTCACTCGTTTTAAAAGTTAAATTAGTTGGGTTAGTCGTTTCCCCGTCCATAGTGAATAAAACATAAGACTTAGCTGTCCTAATGAGGTGGAGCTCTTTGTTTTTCTTAGTGACTGCATAAGTTGTGAATGAACGTGGGATCAGCGGGTGTCGGATCAAATCGCACTTCATTTGTCCGCGTCAGGCGTTCGCCCGCGTGATGGATGACAGCGGCGCGGCCGTTGCGTTGCCTGCTTTTAATTGATACCGTCATTTTTGTACCGGCCGCGCCGCCCGTACCGCCGCCACGCCCGCCACCGCCTTCGTCACTTCTCCTTCCATTACATAATACCGCGGCATGCTTTCTATCATTTCTCTTTTATTCCAATGAGATATATCTTTTGAGGAGCATACTCAATTCTGAGCTTGAGCGTATCTATTATCATATAGGGATCACGAACTGAATATAGGTGGAATTGTTGTATCGACAATTTTGTTTTGTGTGGGAGTATAGAAATCGATAATAAAGTACACATAATAGAGTAGATTCATAGAATATTTGCTATTTCCTATTCAGTCAAATATGAGAAAATGATATGTATTTGACCTCTCTCTTTTATAAACAAGACCACCTATTGTTTAGTGTTTAGTTAAACACTAAACAATAGGTGAGTAGAATGAGTATCATTCTTTCGACGTAAAACGTTTTTAAAATCACACAGAAACAGTAACGGTAATGAACAGAATTGTGGACCGTAATGAAAACGTCTATATCGTCTTGCCTTAATAACTCCCTATATAACTATTAGCTTCCAAGACATAAATGCGGAGTGGTCTTTTACCATATATGGTCAGCTCGCTAATGCGACATTAAGTTAGTGACGCGGGCGAGCAAAGGCGGCGGGGAGGGCTTACAGCGATAATTGGTCAAAAATGATTCACGTTAAACAAACGGCTGTGTCCCGACACAGCCGCGCCCGATATGTTTTGTCGATAATTTACTTAAAATCCCATAAGTTAAAAATATAGCCGCACATTTGACGATTTAACATTTGCCAAAGAAGTTGCACAAACAGGAGCTCAGCCATATTTTTAAACAAACTCTGAATTTAGAAAAAGTTTGAATTGAGCGATTTAAAATCTGCAATGCGCGCTGGCTCTAAGTATTGTCAGTTTTCGAATAATACTTGTTGACCCACTTTTGTCTGCTGGAATTTACGCCTTCCGGGTAGAAATTAAGCTTATTACACTATTATTCTCCTATTTTTAGACCACCAAAGAAACTATTTTTATTCATAAATTTTATCTTTCAACGAGTAAAATATATTGTAGTGCTTATAGTCCGAGGGTAAATAATATAAAATAGCCAACACAGAAAATTATTTAGACTTTAAAAATATGATTATACTACAGCGTCTTTATAGAAATTGCTTAGGAAAGCAATTTGAGTTTATTAGTCACCGATACAAAATGTCTTCTTTCCCTGACTTTCACTAAAAGTCGGTCTGCCTAACTTAATTTCACCGGAATCGAATAGTGCTAGATATATTTTAAATGGAAGATTTATTTTGTTTTTTGTCTACTACGCACATTCGACTTTATTGACGACTAGCTGTGTCCTCACGGCTCCGCCC
The DNA here is from genome assembly GCA_910594945.2 of Amphipyra berbera. Taxonomy (NCBI): domain Eukaryota; kingdom Metazoa; phylum Arthropoda; class Insecta; order Lepidoptera; family Noctuidae; genus Amphipyra; species Amphipyra berbera. The sequence goes on from OU343127.1 coordinate 10,179,391, forward strand.
ATAGCCTATGTTAATCAGTGATAATGTAGCTTTCTAACGGCAAAAGAATTTTTGAAATCGGTCTAGTAGTTTTTAAGTTTATTCGTTACATACAAAAATACAAATCTTTCCTCTTATAGATATAGACTAGCGACCCGGCTTCGCAGGTGCAATGTAGATACTATTGTGGGGCATATGAACCTTTCTCTTGAATCACTCCATCTATTAAAAAAAACTGCATCAAAATCCGTTGCGTAGTTTTAAAGATCTAAGCATACATAAGGACAGACAGACAGCGGGACCGATTTATACTATGTAAAGATGAGATAAGCACAAAGCGAATAACGTAAAATATTTATTTCCTAATAACAATGTGTTAATGTATTTTTTGTCACGTACCTACTACCTATGCAACTATACGAAATAAAAACAAAATGAACAATTATTCAGAACGCAGGCACTCGACTACGATAGCTACGGCTACGAGCTACGACGTAGCAGCCGTAGCACGTAGCAGGAAATGGAGTTACTCTCCTGGCGAGCGCAGGACTTCTGCCAAACTCGGTAAATGGTAATGAGAATGCAATTTATTTCAGTTTTTAGCTTAGTTTAACGTTTTTTGAAATACCGTAATGTGGGCTGGTTGGGCGGTTTGGGCCAAATTACAGAGCTATTATCTTTAAATTGACCATTGCTATGTGAAATTCTAGTAATTTATTTCTGATAACCTATCATCATCATAAAACTGAAATATACGATATGTGTATTCACAAGGGCTTCGATTTGTATTTTATTGAATTGGAAGTTTCAATAGTAGCCTTGTACATGGCAGTTTGATTTTATTTTTAGTTATTTTTATTAATCCATCGAAATCCATTAAAATTCTAGCATACAGGGTATAGTCAATATCGTAAGTTATCACTTCACCAACCACACATAAACTGATAGATATAATAACGTAATGTTACCTATGTTTCCTTTTACCTTATTGTTTTTATTTTTTCTATCTCCGGTTCAGGGACAGAACAGTTTGATTGCTACTGATAAATGTTTGGATGGAGATTTAGTTGTCAAGCTGTGTAAGAGACATTTGTTGGGATCACGACCCTATCCCGAACCCACCATGAATTCTTGAGCTCTCATTTGCGTAATGTGATTACAAAAGCACATCTTTCGAGATAAAAGCGTAGGCTTTCTACGTAAGTAATGAATTTCGCAGTCTCCACTGAGAAAGCTGAAAGCCTCATAATTGTAACAGAACGCAAACAGAGATCCATGATCATGTTAACGGTCTTGGAATCACTGCTCAACAGAATTGTCAGTGATTTAAATTTACCAGGATTTTAATACTAAATTACAATTTTTTATGAATTTCAATACCCAATAGACCAAAGGCGAAGTAAACAACCCTAGAACAAAGACGAAAATATTGTTAAATAAGAAGAACAAAGAAAATCAGTACACGATTTCCGAGCTGCCTCACAAAAATAAAACGGCTGAATAACAAACATCAAAGAGGAAGCTTTGTAGCTATTACTTAGAAAATCGAAGTGTACAATGTAATCCGATCAGATAAGATGGGTACAGCTGTCGGGAAGAGCCGGCGGTACCTAGGTCGTCTACAAATTTATTCACACTCCATTAATACCCGTCGACCGACAGGCAGCGTGATAGATGAGCCTGCACATTTATATGGCGTACACCAACCTGGAAAAAATACCTGCCGCACTCTGCCCGAGGAAAATCTAATAGTAACAGTAATCTGACCCCTCCACTCAGACTCAATTTAAAAAGACGTCTAATTTATATTACAATATTATCTTATTACATTTTTCTACACATAATTCCCTACTCCTAAGTAAATGTAAAAATTCGGAGAATGTCTCGTAAACACAAGGAAGTTAATAAATCAACGACAGAATGTCGGTTCCTATATTATGAAAGACAATATGCCAATGAAAGGAAAAAGTGGGATATACCTATAATCACCCGTGTTTCATTGATAGTCTGACAGATAATAATGTAATACGATTAGTATGTCCTATCAATGTTACAATCGAAATATCAACTAACATAGTAGTAGACTTATTAACAGTCGTAAACTGTGTAACGTTTTTTACTACGGCCTCCAGCAAATTGCGAATGGAAGCAGCTGTGAGTTGTAAAAAGTTCGCACAATAAACGTCTTCCCGCCACCTCTCTGTCTGAACACAATTAAAACATTCATTATCATGTACGCGTATACATCGTTACGATAATAACACACGTTTAAAGCTGCAGAAAAATTACTCACGAGAATCTCGGGTGAAAGTTAAATAAATGAAAGCGGTTATCACAAATTATTTAACTGCAACATTCGGCACGCGGCCAGCGTGGTGTTCGGTGAATTTCACTAAACTATTCAGGTCGAGGAAACCGCAGTCGCTCAGTTGTTCACAGCTCCAACTTAAACTTTTGCTAGGAGAAAAAAAAAGGTCCCTCTGATCCTATTTCCGTTTAAAAGTAAATATTTAACTCAATAACTTCGCATTAATATTCGCATGCGAGTTCAAATGGCGCAAATGAAATATTTTAAACTTTTGGAATGGAATTACTGTCTGTGTACCAGTTAGCGCTTGATTCTTTTACTGCATGCTCCACGGGGAGCAATACACACGTACACATACACCGGTGTTGTTCATAATAAAAACACAAGTCAAAATAGCCGACAGGGCCTAATTAAAACCATGCAAACGCGAATTTTGTGATTCCAAGCGTAGAATATGTATGTGTAGTAAGGAGATGCAGCACAATATCCAGCTTTCCCAAAAATCAACCCAACCTGCTGAGTCAGGTAGGTTCAACCTATCGCAGCCCATAGTTGCATTTAGACCCTAAAATATGATAAAGACCAATAGCAGTCTCACGATTGACAAAATATCCTAGGCCGGTGATAGGCTGCAGTGTCACTGACAGTATTGCTAGGTTTGGTGACAGTGCCGAAATTTTGGAACGAGTTGCAATAGGGTGGGTACATCTTTTTTCAGGCTCTTAATCATGACCATCTAATGTGAAAGATCAACGGTTAAGAAAAATATCTGTGGTCGGCAGTTCGGACACAAAACCGGCCAACAGATGAGACGTATAAGTGTATAAGTAAATAACACAATCGGAACATAATTAAAAGCCTTTTATCGATGACTAGCTGTGTCCTTCCGGCTCCGCCTGTAGCCTATGTTACTCGGTGATAATGTAGCTTTCTAACGGCAAAACAATTTTTGAAATCGGTCCAGTAGTTTTTAAGTTAATTCGTTACATACAAAAATACAAATCTTTCCTCTTTAGAATATTAGTATAGACTAATAAACTCGATAAATCTGTCAGTCTTAGCTAAAATGATAACTATACCTTTGATATTACTTATAGAAGTACAGATAATTCCAGTCTAAGCTTGCTTGGGTTTGGTGAATTTAGATAACTCTGAACGGTATTAAATTATTTACGGTACGTGCGTTGGCACCATCCAAAGCACCATGCACTAGAGACGTCAGATTAAATAACACTACTGCACATAAACAGTAGCAGGTTAGTAACCCATTTCATATAACATTAAAATAACACATAATCCCATTACTTACTTCTACAACATACGATGTTAGGAAAACCATATATGTAGCAAAGTAATTCATCTATTTCATTGATACAACTAAATTGATATATCAAAAGCTAAAAGTGACGCTCATTGAAACACAAATATACATGAAACTACCAGTCACAGTAAAACTGTCAACAAAAATCAAACATTTGATATTTACGACTATTGTTACAAAAAATATGAATAATTGTGGAACCCTCCCACAATATTTTAAAGCTTTCCAAAACTTCACGTCATTGTGTTGTGTTGATAAGATCGTCAACACCTAATAATGCCACTAAAGTATTATTACAATACAAGACATTTAACATTGAAGCAAACTCCTTCTCATTTAACTAGTTCTCCTACGCCTTCTACTTTTGTTCATGCGGATTTCAATACTTAAGTATAACTTTCGTCTTGCCTCGACGACTGCCGTTACTTCGCGGTTTTCCTTGGCAACCACAGAAAAGTAGTTGGTAAGCCAGGTGCTGGAAGACAAAATAATGAAAACGAGGTCATTCGCTTAACGTAATTTCTGATTTTTGTAAAACTTGGGTGTGCTGGTATGATGAAGAAAATAGTATATTTATATTTTATATATTTTTATACATATATACATACTTGAGTCGTGTCTCTACCTCGCTTTTTATGACTGCCCTTATACGGAACATAATTTATTTTTAATCTTATTGCTCACGTTTCAGCTCACGTAAAGCTGCCGACATAAAAGTTCGCCGCGTCTAAATTGGAAACAGCTCTTGTCGCTCCACCGTAATCTATTTCTTGTTTTCTATTAAAGAGTGTTTAGATGATCATTATACAACATGAAGTTGTGAACTCGTGGCTAGAATATTAAAGGAGCCATAATTTCATGGAACACGCCTGCGTAATCCGAATCTAGTTTTTTAATCGTCTCCGTAGACAAATCTCGACTTTAGAGTGACAAAGAATTGCGATCGTATAAATATTCTGAATCGGGATTCAGATGTATAATATTATACCTTGTCGGCAAAGCTGTTATTACATTCTCGAATATACCATTGCAACTTTCCGGAAATACTTGTTTAAAATAATATCGCACACAATATAACATCATATTGGCCATGCAATCAAAGGTTCCACATTTTTAAGAACAATAATGAAACCTTAAAATACTGTAACTAGACAAAATCCACCTGTTCTTTACGCGTGTTCCACCTAATGATAAAAGTGGCATTTTGTGTAGTATGTCCATTTATTTTATCTACAAATTAATAGATGTCGCTGTACCACTTGTATATTACATATATCTCAGTCCCTAGTAAGTCGTATTATATGCGGCATAATGTATACTTTTACAATGAGACCACTGCCTCCAGTCCTATTATTACTACGTTACAAAAATATAAGAGTAAGAAAAATATATTATAATTATGTTTTCGCCTAAATTTTTCACTTTGAAACAAAAAGTTAAGATATAAAACAATTCTTACCAAAAGTGAGTCTGTAATATCATCATAGATGATATTTTTAGATATTAAACGAATTGTTTTTGTTTACAGGTAACTCCGGCAAATGGAGGTTTCGACTTGTAGCCTGTTTGCTCTGCGGAGAACTTCTCTACGAGTTGGCTAACTTTGGAAAACTTGGCATTGAGTTATAGATTCCCAACTGCCTCCCAAATACTTATTTGTTTTGTTCACTTTGACCGTAAACAAATATATCTATTTTGATGTATCTGCGTATCTACATAATGATGCATGGAACTATTATAATTATTTGTTGTAAATCAGAATATTGGAGAACGACACGAACCAGCATTATCTCATATCAGTAAATTCTTTGTGGCTGAAATATATATACAAAACTGGTAGGTACTAATGTCTAGCTTTCAATCCATTTTGTCTATATTGTTCAATTCGAACCTATTATCTGTTGATCAAAGTTGGTTGGCTATTTGAATTTCTCGATATAGTCATGCTCACGCTACCTGTAATAACACGATTTCAGAGCTACACAATTCCTAAATTTTCCATCCAACACACCCCCACCCTCGGTACCCTCACTTGTCAGGGTGGCACATGCATGTGACGTATGCGGTCATCGTCGGACCAAACTACTACGTAATTTCAAGTTATAATTATACACATTTCTTTTTGTAGGTACATTTTGAATCGAAATAGAATACTTTTACATTCTTCCGTATCTTATGCTCCAATATCTCACAAAGCCCATTGGTGAGCGCATAACTCTTTGATCTCATACATTCAGTTCACATAAAACCACTTGACCTGAATAAAACACCGAAGTCACATTTCTCAATTGGTAGTTGCATTTTATGTCACTAAAATAGGTCAAGTTTTTGTGTAGGAGCCGCTCATGCGTGCGTGATCCACTATCTAAGGTCTCGAATAGATGAGAGCCTCGATAGCGTCCCACCATAAAAAAGGCGGGATGTAGGACGCGGGCAAACTGCTCACGTCCCGTCACCTTCCGTCCCACTTTATAGACTAGTGTGTCCCAAACCGCAATTTATTCCCTCCCTGTCTAAATTACCACTTACATTAATTACCTCTATATATTTATTGTAATAGTTTTGTGTTGTGAAACAATTTGGTATTAGGTGGGATACGGAAATAAACATTGCTGTAATTTATTCATTTTAAGATTAAAATGGCCCATTAGTGGTTGTTACTTGTTGGTTTCCACATTTTAATGATTATTTAAAACTGTTATCAGACTTTTTTATTTAAGGCATGTCTTCTTCTTCCTGCCCTTATCCCACACTAGGTGGGGTCGGCACAACATGTATTTCATTAATCCATGTTGTCAGAGGTTTTGGCTTATTGTTTTATGACCGGCCGCCTGCCTGACGTCAACCCTCCTTGGGAATACTCGTTATGTAATATTTAAGGCATATGTATACTTTAAAAATTTCAGATGCTGTTAAAAACATAAAACTTACATCAGGAAATGTGTAAAATTAATTTTACAACGCATCTTTCCTAGGAATTTTGGAAATATGTTAATGTTCGGCTTGAAAGTAGAATTGACTATACCATGATGTGCCCGGCCATTTCATGAAGAGGGAGCGAATCTAGCTCAGGACTTTGTCACCGACTCGGTTGGTGTAGATTCGGATTCTATGGCGGGGATCCACTTTCAGCGGTTTTTCTCGGTACCGGAATGGTCACTCAGAAATAGGCTCGACAACACTCAATGTCAGTACTGACGGGTGGCATACCTTAAAGTGCTGTTTTTTAAGGAACATATAGGACGGTATAGTAAACTACAGAAGTAGTGGAGTGAATAGGCGATAGGCACACACTTCGATAAATAATATAATTATTATATTTACAATATAAATGGATAGTCGAAGGGTACATGACAAGAGCTGACATTATATTTATTATTCTTCTTTTGGTTCTGTCTTGTGGAGGAAAGAGTTCCTACTTCGTATTAGCCTTGACTATATAGTTTGTATATAAATAATATGTTGTGTTGTGTAAGTTTATAATATGAATAAATAAATGGAAAATAATAAATAAATAAATAATGGTATGGTGTAGGTATGAACCCCACAAACATTTGAATGTATACCCGACGCTCGACGATGACGTCACGAGCTCTGGGTAGTGAATTATGCCATTTTAATACAAGTCGTTATAAAAAACAAACATTTCGGGAATTACAGACGTGAATGTATATATCCTATATATATTTATATATGTGCGTCGTAGGAACTTTATAAATACCTGCCCTAGGAAAAAAAACATTTCATACATAACATTTTATATATTTCCTAAATAAGCCTGCCATTTTATAAACTTCCTAGGAATGTATATAAAATTCTAGAGTTTTACATTTCCAGTAACATGTTATGTATCTATAATAAAAAAAAACGTATTTGAACTTAATGGTAGATAGATACACGATATCAAGGAGGGTTTCACCTTCAGAAAATCTAAATAGCCTTTAAACCACAAAACATATTAAAACAGTTTCTCTAAGAAGATTGTTTGTTCCCTAATCTCAGATTTTAGACCATTTACGGTGTTTGGGTCCCAAGTGTAAATTTATAATTGTTAATTCATGTCTAGAAGTAAATATTTTATGCTAAAAGGTGTTAAGGGACCAGGTAGTTCTCCGTGGCCGCTCGATACGATGTAATTGGTTGCCGAGACGCTTGGGTAGATAACTACTTTTAATGTAATTATGTAAGTGTATTTACTTTAATACGGGCGTTTACTCTATCTGTTATAGTAATTACCGTGGCAGTATTTTCTATAGATGGTGTTAGTTGAATACTAAGTTTAAATAAGGTGATTTCTGATTCCGATGCTAAAATCATTCTGGATATCTTAATCTTCGCCAATATTTATTTATACTCTTTGCTTAGGTTTTACATTAGAAAGCTGAATAATTGTGTCGAAAGTAAGTTAGTAACGTAATATTATACGACTCATTTATCGCTAATCGCTACCCTCTACTGAACACTGTGAACAACCACTTACAATCGTCTAACTTTAATAAAACATCCTTTGGTGATTTTAGATTCATATATAAGGATTATGGTTTTAAATAAATGCCTATTCATTTAATTTAATTTATTAAAACACTTATTAAATATGAGAACTTTAATAAGTGGAAAATATAAGATGCAGCCACAGAAAAAAAAGAAGCAAACACATGCCCCACTAAAAATAGAACAACTACGTTTTATTAAAACGTAATTAAATCTAGTTAGGAAAACAAAAGATGCTTACGAGGACGGAAAGGATTATGCGGAATAGGTAACGTACAACTAATTCGCTTTTCTTGCTTTGAGGTATAGGAGGCACTCCAGGTCAACTGGTCCCGACAGCGAGGGACGCAGCACGTAGCCTATACGAAATTATCTGCCCCGAGAGAGGGCGCCCCGGGTGACTCGAGGAAAATATAAAACGAAAATAACTTGCGCCTACCTAAGCCTTGTGCCGGAGGTTTTTAACATTAACACGGAAAGGCTGCAAATAAAATGTTTATTTAAAATAAACGTTTGTTCTGGCATGCCCTACGTGAAGTTGCTCCGCTGCGCTGTCTGTTTGCACAAGCGCGACATGAAGGTAATTTACTTAGTGGCTTTGTTTTTGTACAAGCCTTAATTATTCCTGAAGTCACAATACTCCGCCTTAGGAGCTCCAATATTATTACCACAACAGAAGATATCTGCGTATTGTAAACTATAGTCGTAATACTGAATGCGATATCACGCTATCTCGTTTAAAATAATCGTTACGAGCAGAATAGCGGCCGACTTACGCAACTAAACATTAGAGCTGAGTAGTTCCGATGTGAAAGCGGAGTCAGAAATCAAGCGGTGAGAATATTAAATTGTGTAACTTCCGTTTGTTCTGTACACATGTTCCGTGTAACAGTACTGAGGACACGCATTTGTAGTAAAAGCGTGTTCCCGCCATAACTCGGACGACCTCAGACCGCACGATATTAAAACTATAAAGAGCCGCGCGCGACCGATTCGGCCACCCCTTACGACTCGCCGGCGACCCGACCTAACTTTTTGTTTTTCACCTTACGTTTAATCTACATTTTATTTAGCACTTTGATTTTTATTACGCTTGTAAACCTTTATTGAAAAAATGCTAAGCGGGTTTTATATTTTCGGTTAATGAAATAGAAATGTAGGTCATAATGAATTTAATACTTGTATGAAACGGCATAAGAAAAACATATCCAAATGGAAGATGGAAAAGGATATGCGTGTTTATGACGCTCCACGGGGACTCACACGTTGAACTTCTCGACGTAAGTACACCGGAGTAAGAAGGGGTGAGCATAAAATGACTAAATTATCGCTCTCAGAAGACGTATATAGTCGTAAAAGTCTGAAACGGAGCTACTCATATGAAAATAATCAAGAGTAAATCGATGTTTGGAGGGCTTTACCTTTGGTGACGTAACAATGTCGGTTGCTCGGCTCATTTGTTTCCAGTAAGAGGTCTGTTACAGTAATTGGGAGCACAACAAGTGTCGTTAGGGTGTTTATTGCTCAGTTGATGGACACAGGGATGTACTCACAGCGTACTAGCCTAAATTTTAGTGCCATAAGTATAGGGACGGTCTCCTGTTTAGTACATTAAAACGTACTAAAATTTGAGGGCCACATTAAATTTAAGACACAATAACTACTATTCTTAATTCCTCGTAAAATAAACATTTTTAGTTAGGTGCTTCGCCGTATTTAAAATACAGCGAGTTCATTATCTATTACCAATACAGAAAACGTAAACAAGTTAATTTTCATTCCATTGTTCTAAATTCAACAAAACTTTGTTATAAATGCTTTAAATATCTAACAACAATTAAATTATTCATTGAATGCAAGAGAAAACCTTCTCAACAATGAGTAGCATCATAACTTTAACAAAATTTATTGCAGAAATAAATGTTATTGTTTATGTTCTGATCGTATGAAAGAGCAATTTCAAATATACGAGTACATGAAAGTTATTACTCGTTCCCATCCAAAGAAGTGTAGGAGTTACAATGATCGTTGTAGTAATAGTATATGCAACAACCACTGAATAGTTAAGAGCTGCCTTACAAGTAATCCAGCGAACTTTCTGAACCAAAACGTGAATTCGTGTGTATGTAAAGGGAAAACTACACTTCTTCTACTTTTCGTGTGGTTGGTGACTAACCTGGTGTCAGAGTTTATGCCGCCCATGGGCCTCTGACTTGGTTTCACATATCGTCAAGGAATCTCTCAGGCAGTTTCCTCACGATGTTTTCCTTCACCGTTTTTAAGCAAGTGATAATTATACAATACACACATGAATCCGAAAAGTCAGAGGTGCGTGCCTTGGGTTCGAATCGACACATGACTTCGCAGTCAGACAGTCAAACCACTAGGCTATAACTGCTAGACTGATATGTTGAAATAATTATTCTCCATCCCAGCATTTTTCAACCACCAAGGACAAAGGTTTACTTGAGAAGTTTTGTAATTGTACGCGAAGCAACAGCTATCTAATTTCAAAGTATTTTTATTTCGCATAATAGATTTACAGGCACTTTAAGAAAGGTCAGGCTCTAGTTGTGCGCACAGCTAACTTCTTGCACCTTACTTCAACAAGATGGGTACGGTTAGTTTATTGAATTATGATCTACTGAATATAATTCTTATGCCTTGACATGTATACATATACCTGTTAAGATACTAAAAGATGAAGTAAAAAAAACTAAACGAATGAAAACCTGAACAGTCCGTCTAAAAGTATACGTGTGGTTCATCCGAAACATTGTTCGCCAGAACGGTACGAATCAATCACTATTGTCAGCTGCCGATATAAATCAAGCTAACTTTATATTTGCGGTATAGTCAGCTCTTCCGCGGCTCTCCATCCAGTCATATTGTCCGCGCGTTCAATTCAATAAGTCTTGTTTATCGGGACCTACTCGATACTATGAGATTTATCTTATCGAGAATTCCAATCGAATGATTCTTATTGTAGCGCCGCCTAAGCAAACCCGCTTTCGAATATTTGTTCTATTTTTAAAATAAATATGAAACTGAAAATTCTTTTCTATTTTCAATTCCGCCTATGCTTGAAATAAAGGACTAAAAAAATCGTTTAAAATTAATTTTAACTTTTCTTGAAACTCATATACAAAATACCTGACTGCTGTAAAGATTGTGTATGCCATACAATTAGCATAGCCATAGCTACCTGTTTTCGTGAATTTAATTGCGTATTTTACTAAATAAATTAATTAAACTTTATTTTGTAATAATGAGAAATATTGCTTCGTTTATAATTGCTTATCATTTCGATTTCAGATGTCATTTAAATATCCTAGATGGTCATGATACCCAATATTTCACACAAAAAAAAACCTAAAATAACGAATTTTTCGTCTTCACTTTCGGGACAGAGAAAAATCAAGAACACGTGCAAATGATTATGAAGTTTGCGAGGAAATTTTATGTGGGCCATCGTAGATGAAATTGTATGATAGGTACCTTAGATACGAAGCCAAACTGATTGATTTCAATTCACAAAAGTCTTTCGTAGCATTCAAAACTAAATATTACGAATACAAAGAAATACACAACCTATTTCTAATAGCACAAAAATTTGTGAAATATCAAATATTTCTCAACGTAGTATTTGCTATAACGATACGACTATACAGTCGAGTCACAAGTTAGCTTCCGTAGTTATTTCTTAGCTGCAAGATAGAAATATCCTTGTTAAAATATTGCTGAGCAGTGATACAGCTATCGTTCGATTCCTTTTCGTGTCAAATAGCAATGGTGTTGAAATGAATGTCGTTGACCGGGCTACGCAAACTACGAGTGACTCCCGCCCCTCCCACTGTGTGAATACATACACACGTATTGTACAAAGACCTTCGTATTCGACTACCTGTGCTGAGCTGAATGTTGGTAATAAGCCGTGACTTCTGAATGCTAACGTGAGACGCTCCGTTGAACTTCGCTTCTGATAAAACTTTAACAAGCGCCTCGGCGAAAAATTATCGTATTACTAACTGGAGCACTTTGCTTCAATATTCTACCGATACTTCGGTTACCTACTTCAACAATTATTTACTCACTTCACAAATATTTGCTCTACTCTTCTGTTACGCATGAATAAATGTAAACATATTTGGGATATAATCTTGGCGTTGATTCAACACGAGATTACCTACGAAATTGATATGTGTATCCGAATACCTATTTTTAAATAAATTGAGGAAAATAAATGTCATAGATATGACTTGTATCCATTTCAGTTTATTTTACGACAGGATAATGTATATTTATCTCTAATTTTAATAATATATACAAACAGGTTGCAAATAAACAGTAACAAGAATAAATCATATTAATTAAAGCGGCTTCCTGAAACCCCCCATCCTCCTGCCTCCACTGTAGGTACTCTCAGGCATTTCGTGCATTCTCTTTTCATTATTTTCGCATCTTTCCTGGTAAGGTTGATTAAAACTGAACAGTTGTCCAGTCCAATTTATAAAATAACATGCTGCGTTGGAATCGTACTCTTAAAAATCTATGGATACTCCATTTCATTTAACTTTGGACAAAAGAGGTCCACCAAGGTGCTAATATCTTTTGAACCATTTATTCAATTAGAGTTTCAGCTCATCTTGATTGACCTTTTAGGTTCATAAAATCATAACATTGTGTTGAATCACTGCTGGCTTCAGACATATTGCTTATTTTTATACATTTACTTACTAAATGGGTCTTATTAGTCTAATGTTTTATTAAATAAATATTATTTAATTCCTTATTTGGAACTAAACAAACATTTACATTACTGTATGAACTTTGTTCACAACACTACTAAAACGACGCATATTCAGAAAAATATGGCTACACTAAACGTGGAGGGCCATTATCCGACTGCCACCGGTATGCATGTCGCAGGTAAGTAATAAATTAATACATAAATTACAAAGGATTGAATGTTTATAAACGTCACGTAACCTCCTGAAATCCCGCCATTAGACGTTGTTTACTTAGTCGGTGCGCAAATCTTGAGAGGTCGACTCACGAAAATGCCCCATGAATATGCGATGACACAAACCGTACACAGTTTTTCCATTTACAAACCATAATGAAATCTCACGCACGCGCTATATTTGTTTTTCAATCAGACGAACATTTAAAGGTATAAATAAACAAAGAAATTAGATATTTCTTAAAATAAACATTCTCTTTTAGAAATGAACTTTACCCATATAACAGTTTTATCATATATAATTGCCGACATAATTTGTTTTTATGTGCTCGAGTTTTCAAAGTATACCGTTGAAACTTCTCCGAAAACAACTTCATTGTCAATTCAACACTTCATTTCGAGAGAATAACACGATTTGTTCTTATAAATAAATAATTTCCAGTATACCTGAGCATCAAATGAGATTCTAAATTGTACTAAAAGGAAATAAAATTTTAAAAATTAATCAAATCATTTGTCGAAATAGAAGAGTACAAGCGACCTAAAAAATAAAACGTGAATTTTGTAAACAAATATGTTTCAGTGTACACTGAGTCCTCATGCAGGTATGTGCTAGTATGCCTACATAACGAGTGTGTACTCGTAGTGTTATTATTGACAACAACGAAATACGTAAACATAGTAGTTTATGGTTGGAGGCGCGGGTGCGGCTCGAAGACGGGCCGGCAGCGTGGTGGCGGCGGCGCGGCGCTGAGGAAGCGCGATTTGTATTTGCCGTCGTCAGTTTTTCCGCCAGCCGGATGCAATGCACGCTTAACACTGCCGTTGAACTAACGAACCATTCACGGCCGAACCATCCAACCGAGATATTTATCCCAATCATTTGTTTTACTTTGCCCTATTTTGCTTTAATCACGATTTGCTTCTAGCGTCTTTAGCTTCTAGCCTAGAATCGAATGTGGCTTTCGCGTTGGAATTTTTCGTTTCAAATAACAACTAAAGTACGACACTTATCTTATAAATTATAATAAATTAATTTAACGTTAATAAAATAACCGAACAAGTTAATAAATGCAAAATACTTGACTGGGTTTTAGTTTAAAAGGAAATTAAGGTGCAAGCAAAATATTATGAAATTATCTCCAACGTCATGAAAAAGCGTCATCAAAGTCTATAGAACGTCCTTTGACAAGAAATAAATTCTTCTTTCCGAAACAGGGAAATTATAATACCGACCATTTATAAGTTTTTCGGCGTTGAGTAAAATATTCATTAGACATTAATAACAGTCATTTTTCCCCGTCTAAATATCGCTAAAAAACAGTTAAGGAACACAATCACGTTTTACCAACTTATTACATTTTCAGTTATTTACGCAGAAGATGACTAAAACTAATCAAGTTGACACACCGTACAGGTTTTTTTATAGGGACAGTAATTCATTTGTTTTTATTTAAAGCATCCTATTCGAGTTTAAACGTGCCAACTTGTGTCGGCAAAAAAGCAGGTATTTTAAACCGCTTCGCATCCACACGAGCCATTGTAGGTGGCTGAATGCCAAATGAGTTTTGTGATGGAGTCCCCTTGTGAAAAGGCAGATTGTGAACGTGTCTCCTTGGCTAAATAACGTCTCGGTAAAGCACACGGGGACAAAGCTCTCAAGGTATGTTTGTGATTAGTCACTTGTCAAATTGAGTCTCAATTCCTGAAACTAATTATTTCTCTCTACAAGAAATGTACGAGATTGAAATGGCTCTTTAGAAACTATACAATACATTTTAATTGATGCGTCTTTCAGCCGTATTATGATCATTTTATTACACATGAATAACAACTTTTAAAAAAACGCAAATCCTGTTCTATATAACATGTGAAAATATATGCGGCAAATCGATCAAAGGCGATAACTTCGTATCTTTTTGTGTGAACTATAAGAATCAACGAGCTATCAGACTATAAACATTGATTTTCTTGCGTAAAAGTAAAAAAATACGTAGCTGTAAATTTCTTATATTTCGTGTACTTATTTTTATTTTAATAAGGACCTATTAACCGAAGATTAACTGCTTCCGATGTAGTAGCTATAGGTACTTGATTTCCGAAATCTTGAAAATATTTTGTACCCTTTCTTCTGCCTGGAGTTATTAATCCCGGCTTTTGCCGCCTAGATATTTTGGACAGCCTAAATATTTATTTGTATCAACTTGATTCATCCCACCATATTGCAGCCGATAAATCGAAACGTGTATGACGGACCTCGGTGAAAAGAGTATTATCGATATCAATATGCATTGATATCATACTTAGGTATAACAAACGCCTCCCTACCTCATCTATACGTGGAGTTATTTCAACAGTTTTATAGATAACTAGCTGTGTCCTCACGGCTCCGCCCGTAGCCTATGTTACTCAGTGATAATGTAGCTTTCTAATGGCAAAAGATTTTTTTAAATCGGTCCAGTAATTTTTATGTTTATTCGTTACATACAAAAATACAAATATTGCCTCTTTATAATATTAGTATAGATATAGATTAATTTTTCACTGTTTATAAAACTGTTACTTAACATTAAACAACCTAGAACCGTATAAGGTTATTATACTAAAAAATAATATCTATTCATTAAAAATCCGATCTATTCAGCGTTTAAATAAAACCATTACTTAAATACCTTGAAGTTTCTCACAATAGACGGAGAAAATTAATTTTAGTTATAGAACTAATTAAAATGAAATGTAATACAAAGATAATAATTTGGAAGCAAAATTATGAAGGGTCGTAAAAATACAAGGACAAAAATTATCAGTTTTGAATTAAAGGAAAAAATTTAGTGTAAAAAGAGGCGATGAGGCGCGGATGGCGCATAACGTTTTTTCTCGTTTATGTCATAAAACGTAGAGGTAATTTCAAGCGGATGCAATTTATATTTTGCAAGCAACGGTTCCGCGTGTCAGACTAAATAAAGCCTTCACCACTTGCATTGCGGAGGCTGTTTACTATCATACTTTCTATCTATTCAAAACCAGAATAAAAAAGATTCTGATAAAAATACAACCAAAAAATACATCTTCAATTATCGCTCATAACATCATTTATTTAAGTTAATAAACGATGTTATAATTTATAGAAGTCAGTATTTTCTGTTGTCATTGTCTTGTAACGGTGTGAAAATCGCGATGATCTTAACATCCAGCTCTCCCAATTCGACTCGAATACTTAAAAGAGAGATTTATATTAGCTTCTTGTTTTAATCAATTTGTAATAAATACAACGAAATTTAATAGCTCTTTATCTATCAAGAATTTAAAAGTTAGGAGTTTAAAGAACTTAGCACAGGTACCTAAGTAAATTAGTATTTCTTCGTAATTGTGTATTCCTAAGTCGAGAAGTTAACGTTGATTAAGATGAATTTGTTGGATAAAATTCCCTGACTGCGGGGAAAAAATAAGCAAGATTTACACGGGAATATAAATTGAGGTGGTTATGCCAAGCGAGCGCAGATTTTGTATTATACATCAGTTACCCACTGAACTATGGTGGCGCTGTATGTATGTACACTATGTATGTTGATTTTTAAAGCGCTGCATCGCTCCGAACACTCACTAAACTTGGCGAAGTTTGTGTACTCCACTGCAAAGCATTCAAAAAGATTTATAATTTAGAACGATGAATAACGTTCTTACCTATGTATCTTCGCGATAAAACTTTTTGAATAAGCAGTGAAATTTTCGCTGAAATAAATCTAGTGAAATTAATTCTGTTACTTTTTAAAATTAGTTCGGCACTCCTCTATTTCATTCAACTTACACAAACAACTTTGCGAACAGTTTATTTCGCTGGTTTGTAAACGACCGCAACAATTATAATTTATGCTGTTCTGTAGAGTTTTCGTACGAAAATCGATATGAAAATGATAAATTACCACTTAACTTTTTAAGAATTTGTTTTTCTAATATAAAATTTAGGTAAGTAAACATGAACTCACCTCGTAATAAATTACCACTGCCAAGTCCTTAATTGACTATTTGATACACAAAAACACTTGCACAGTTAGAAAGAATGGCACACCTAGTCTTAATTACATAGACGATTACTGACTAATGGAGACAACAAACAACATTATGTAAAAGCATTTTATATAGCGCTAACCTTAACAAGAGACACTCAAGTTATTTTATTATTCGTAATTGACTACGATCAGTTACTGTGTTTTAGCTATTACAATGATTGTTGCGCACTGACACGCAAATGTCACATGTCTTGTTATCCACTTGATCGATGCGCGAACACGGATTTTCCTGAAACAAAATAATGATATATTAGTTTCGCGAAAAGAAAAGAGTTTTTTAAACACAATGTTCTATCATAAATAAATACTTTTGTACGGTAATTGTTTGATACATCAACAGCTTTCCTTTATAAAAATAAACCAGAACTAAAATTATACTTTGGGTACTATGTAATGCAAATAAGGACAAATCATACTCCGCACGCTAAGGTTCCATACCAACTACCACAATCCGACTTAAATTATGATAGTCTGTGCCGCTGTTCTCAAGACAGTAATTAAATATGACAAACTGGCGGCAAATTGTGGGTTTTACTTTAGCTTTTACTGAATACTGTACTTATAAAAATCTGTTATTAACCGACTTCCAAAAAAAGGAGGAGGTTATCAATTCGGCTGTATTTTTTTTTATTGTTTGTTACCTCACTACACCTTCATTTATAAACCGATTTGGAAAATTATTTTTTTGTCTGAAAGAGTATTCTTTCGAAATGGTCCCATTTCAATTTGGTGTAAATCTGATGAAGAACTTCGGAGATAGACAATGGAACTCCTCAATGACGGACAGTACGCATAATGTGATGATGTAATTATGTTACGAGCAGCGTCTTTAGTAGGTCAAACCATGTTTTAATTAAGGCCCCTAAAATGAAAAAAATTAAAAACATTTTAATAAAAATAAAACAGACTTCAAAAAAACGAATTATTAGTATATTATTTTTGTTATAATGTTTTTATTATCCTTTGCGGAGTTAGTACCACTGATAGCAAAAAATGTAAAAACCAAAATCATATCAGTAAACGTTAAATAATTAACGTCATGTCGCTATTTTGAGGAAATATTTACATAATAAATATGATGTTGTGAGCCCACATGATAAAACTGCTGCCTATACTGTTGACACAAGAACTTAATTACTAATTTAGCAACGACACCCATAAGAAAAGAGGGCTGAGCGGGAAATTGGGGCTTCTAATAACCACACGTGACACGGAAAACTAAAATACATTCTAATTATCGTGTTTTGGTTTTCCATGTAGTTAAATACCCACATGGGAGAATCATACCTGTGGCAGACTATTTCGGATCGTCGTGTGTCTTGACATATTTCATAATAAAGTTACTACGTAGTTAATGCAATAACCGAAATAGCTGATAAATTGTGTTATACCCTTAATCCCTCAATTTACATGAACATGTTGTAAAAATACTGGAGCGTGGGTAGACTCTCGTTCTAATATTATCTGTTTCATAAGAAAAAGCCTTATGACTCTAAAAATAAGCTATACTTGGCGCACGATAATATTATTTAACTTTGCGATGACCGGAAAACAGAATGAAAAAAAACAACAGTTCTTAAATAAACATTACTTCGACGTACAATTTTTACCTTTAAGTTACACGGCGACGCTAATATAAGGGTATGTAGAGCGTTGTTTAATACGTGCTATCAGTGCAGCAATAACAAAGTTTGTTCTTCGTATTCTGTTAGAGCATAACGAGCAAGACAAACTTAGTGCACAATAATCTGGTGGCGTGAACACAACACGAGGCGACGGAGTCCCCAGCATTTCCATTATTTACCGTAGCGGTTTGTGCTCGCTTCCACACAAATGAATTGGACAATAAACCGGCAAACATCCGTCAACTTTTCCTTAATGAAACTTTTTGATAATAAAGTAGAATAGCACTGGAAAGGTTTTGTCTTTGATCACTTGCCCTTCTTTCAAAAATTTTAAGCTTGTAACAATGAAGGTACAGTAACAATAACAATGGCATCGTGCTAACTTTCTTTTCAAAGGAATTGAATCGAATTAGGACAGCGCTTCTTATATTCAGAAATAACATGATAAACGGTCGAATTTTATGATTGAGCCATGAACAAAATGAAATAATATGATAGTAATAATTTTAATTAAAACTTATGTAGGTACTTAAAATTCACTCTCAATAAATCTCGTTAATATTTATAACACAATTAATAGGAATTAGGTTGTATTTTATGTGACTATTTGTATAATTTCAGGAATGCCTATATAAGACTTCGTGAACGCTATCAAATTATGATATGTTATTATTTGAGATGTAAGATGGCTTTGCAGTCATAACTCGTATCACTAACCATTACAAAATTATTGTTATAAAATGAGTGACAGACAATACGCTAAGCATGGATCGTGCAAGTTTTACATACTTAGCATTCAACCTGAATCTCTTCAAAGTTAGAGTTAACAGGCTTCTTCTGGGTAAGCTCACTCCATCGTAGACTTTGTCTCTGTCCCCTCTGACCTAGACTAGAGTCAAAAGCAAACACATTAAAAAAAAAAGAAAAAAAAATGGTAAAAGTAGTAGTGACGACATCTATTTTTGTTTCGTTCTGTCTAATAAATGATAATAATCAATCCATGAAAACAAAAAACATGCAATTTTCGAATATTATAAGGGAATAGGATTACTTATACTACCGTATTCCTGTAAAGCAAACGAGCTTATCAATACGACATAAAACTTGATTCACATAAGAGTAATAAAACTGACATAAAAACGAAAAGCTATAGGCAGTTTAGGAAAGAGATAAAAAAATGTCATCAACACGCAAATGAGCAAATAATTCTTAGTAGTTATGTGTTAAGTACCTACCTCATATTTAAAAACAAACGAATGACATTTATACTAACCAAATTAATATAGAGTTACGAATAATTCTACGTATCAACACAATTTATTTAGAAACAGTTGTTTATAGAATTATATTTCGGATATAATTTAGATAAAATAAATAAGGAAGGCTGGTGTTAAATATTTATATTCCCAATTTGTCGGACATCATTTGGAGTAAAAACAACGCATTTCTGACTACAACATTGTCAGTCTTCACAGGTTATGACACAAACTACAGATATAATGCTACACGTATCCTACTGCTTGTTATTTTTAATTTACTTATAACTTGCGGATATCGGTTACAAATAGGACGATTCTTCTACTTCTCATGGGCCGAAAGAGGCGACAATCAAAAAATTACTCAAAAATGAGCAATATTTACACATGACAATATATTATGAGAAACACCAAACAAACTCAAGCAAGATGATCAAGGCCCTTGCCTTGATTAGCCCTTAAATTAGTTTATTGAGTGAATTATTAAGTATACGTTTACAGGACGTTATCGTGGATCATTCCTACAAACCACACTAGCTAACAACTTATTTATATTCAAGAAAACAAACCATAAAAACAATGTCAAAAGTAATATTTTTAGCGCCGTTTCCCTTTCATAACGTGACGCTGGAGAATTGACTTTGCGCAGTCACACTACATACGAACGTGTGTCAACATGATATAAATATTTACAGATTGGAAGTCAGAGGGCATATGTCTCGAGAAATAGGTGAGCAAGATTCAAAGGGTATTTTATATGTGTGAGAGAGCGTGGTGATCGCACGTGACCGCGTGGGTTGCACCTCACCGCCTAACCGACTCACCCATCACCCTCGCCCTTGTCAATCAAATCCTTGTTGTAAACTATGTTCCACGTCCATCACTCAAAACGGTAAATCGCTCAATGGAATTCTTCATGAATTCCACATAAACGAGGGCTGCATATTAAACCAACATTTGAATGTATGACATTCCAACGCTCGTTTTCCCGAAACTGTAATCTGAATAATATAATATGTTCACAACTACATTAGGAACAAATAACAACAAATGTTTGTGTCACCATAGATTTAATTAAACTAACTTCTATAATGAATAGGATGTGTTCGCACTTGTAAATAAAGTTTTGACTGACTTTAAAGCTTTTGTAAAGTCTCGACGTCTACGCATTTGTAATATACTTATCATGAGTGAGAAATACTACTAACAAGAAGAAAGCAACTGTTCTCTTTTGTGCTTCGTTCGCGAAAGCAAACAATAAGATAATTCCGTTAAACATGTCCCAAAACAAGTTACAGCCACTACGTTATGTTGCTGTTGGCAAAAGTTTGGACATTTTTACTGTCTACGGAAATCTTTACTTGAGAAAACACGGAATGAGTAACCGTGTTTCGCGGGTTTATCACGTGGATCTTGACAAACTGCCGACTAGACAATGATAGATGCTTTAATGTACTGTTATCATAATCAACAATTGATGATGAGCACTTGAACAGGTGCGTGGGCGTTTTCCAACCGAATAAAGAAAGTTTTAATCAGCGGAATGGATAAGCAAAAATATGATATTCTTTGTAACTTAATGCTCGGTTTCACTTTCATATTTTGTTTATTGGTGTCAGTTACCTGGCTTATTTGTTTGTTCGATGTTCTTGCCTGGGGCTGATTTGCAGAATTAGAAATTATTTCAATAAATTTAAGCTGAATTTACTTATCAAAAGTAATTACTTATTGAACACAAATATCAATTAAAAATATTGCATATTGCCGATGGGTAAAGTACCGACGTTTTATTCTAATTGAAATTGTTCCCACTGCTTACCGCTGTGCAAGAGATATGTCGCCTTTGTTCTCAGAATTTGCAACGTTTTGCAGACACGTATACTATGTGTATAAACTATATGGATTAAACACTATTGATACATAAGAGACTGTTTAACGTTTCAGTTAAGAAGTAATAATGGATCCAGAGTTGCTAACTTTCTGTAGGGAAAGGACTCCTGAACGAATCTTACGCATTCTCCACTCACAGCTTCTGTTATAAGAAATTGAAGATGCCTTTAATACTATTCAAAGATAGAACATTAATTAACGTAAGAAGAACAAATTAAGTTTAGGTATTTACCCAGCAATATACCAAAATGTAATTTATTTCAAAAATGATAACATAACACGACGAACTAATTAAACTAATGACTGGAAATTATTACTAAAAGGTCGAATTATATTTTAACTAAAGTTCTATCATACCTTTTCATTACACTGAATTTCTCTGAAATATACCACACATACAACGCCAACTTCTACGCGCGGGTAGGTATGAAAGCTGAATATTATGGAGCCTTTGCAACAAAGTTAGTAGCAAACACGTTCATGAAATATAATGTTATACAACTATGTTATTGACACTCTTGCTCACATAGGTATTGATAAAGAGACGGTTCCAAAATACTTAGTAACGAAAAAGCAAGATTCTCAAGACGCAATATTAGGTAACATCAATCCTTGAAACATGGTCGTTATTAGTAATAAATTAGCCACCTATCGTCACTTTTTAACCGACTTCCAAAAAGGAGGAGGTTCTCAATTCGACTGTATGTTTTTTTTTGTATGTTTGTTCCGTGATATCTTTGCTAATTGTGAACCAATTTGAATGATTTTTTTTGTTTGAAAGAATATTCTTTCGAAATGGTCCCATTTAACATACATACATACATAAACTCACGCCTTTTTCCCATGGGGGTAGGCAGAAACTATAGAACGCCACATGCTACGACTCTTACATACCCCTTTCGCTTCATCCACATTCATACATCTTGTCATACACGCACGCCGGTTGAGAGTACTACGCACCTGACCTTTGTGAAGAACATCACCAATAACATCGATGTACGTCCTTCTAGGACGTCCTCTACCGGCGTTCCCATTAACATCCGCCTTATAAATTTCTTTTGTTAATCGCCGTTCACTCATTCTCTCAACATGGCCAAACCACCTAATCATACTCCTTTCAATTTTTGTCACTACATCACCTTTTAAACCGCAACTTTGTCTAATCTCTTCATTTCTCAATCTATCATTCAAAGTTACACCGCACATACTTCGCAAGGAACGCATTTCCACGGCATTTATTCTACTTTCATGCCTCTTCTGCCACGACCAACATTCACTTCCATACATAAGCGTAGGTACCAACACACCATTATGGACAGCCAGTCGTGCCTTTTTGGACATCGACCGGCTAGCCACAACCGCATGCAAAGCACCATTTACTTTATTTCCCGCATTTGCTCTCCTTTCCACATCTTCGTCAATCTTACCATCTCTTGTAAACATGCTTCCCAAATAAACAAACTCATTCACCTGTTCAATACTTTCATCTCCTATCTTTACTTTACACTCAGATACGTCTGCATCTCTTTCAAAAACCATTACTTTCGTCTTGCTTACATTAATTTTCATCCCTTTCATATTATATGCTCCATTCATCATAGTTACCATGTCTTGCAACTCTTCCGCCGACGATGCAAGCAAAACTTGATCATCTGCGTAGAGAAGACATTTGACAGGCAACTCATTCATTTTCAATCCACACTCACTCCCTTTTAAATCTGTCAAACAACTATCCATGTATAGGTTGAACAGCCATGGAGACGCTACACAACCCTGTCTAACACCTCTGGAGATGCCAAACCAGTCTGTGAACGCCCCATTTATCCTAATACAAGCACTGCAATTCCTGTACAGCGATTTCAGTGCCCGTATCAAGCGCCAGTCCACCCCGTACAAAGATAGTGTCGACCACAATTCTTCCCTCCACACACTATCATAGGCCTTCTCCAAATCAATGAAAGCGCAGTACACTTTCTTGTGCTTTGCCAGATGTTTTTCGGCTATGCACCTCAAGGAGAAGATCTGATCCATACAGCCCATCCCCTCTCTGAACCCTGCCTGAACATCCCATACTTTCTCATCTGTTATTCTTATCACTCTGTTAATTAAAACTTTCGCATATAGTTTGCCGACCACACTCAAAAGACTAATGCCGCGGTAGTTTTTACACTCCTGCTGTGAACCTTTTCCCTTATATAGTGGTACGATTACAGCTTTGCACCAGTCGCCCGGCACTTGGCCGAATCTCCAACACATATTAAAGATCCGGTACAGCAGGCTTGCTACCACCCCGTCACCGCCCTTAAGCATTTCGACAGACACTCTGTCACATCCAGCAGCTTTTCCAACTTTCATACATTTCAGCGCTTTCACGATTTCATCCATTTCAATCAGATTTTCCTCATCTTCATCCAAGTCAATGTCTGACTCACTCGCTTCCGCCCAGTTACCCACTCTTTGCACACTATCTTGCCAACTAAATAAACTTTCAAAATATACCTTCCAGCGTTCCAACACCTTGCATTCTTCACTTAACAAGCATCCATCTCCTCCTCTAACTATATTCATATTTGATGTCCCTGAAACTCCACGAGCCAATCTTACTTGTTGCCAGAACAGCTTAACATTGACCCTGAAGTTGTCAGAGAACTTCCTATTATACTTATCTTCCATTTCATTCTTCTTCATCTTTACTGACAAGTAAACACCCTGACAAGTAAATTTGGTGAAGATCTGATGAAGAACTTCAGAGATAGACAATTTGAAGTCGGTTTTATTTTTGTTAAAAAGTATTTATTATAATACCCGATTAATTCAGAAACTGTTTACTCTGCATTGCTTTTTATTAAGCAACTATCCTTACTTGTACGCGTAGTACTTTAATGAAACAAGGGATGATTAAATATACACGTATGCACTACATAGTAATAGGGTCATATCATATTTCGGTGTCATGCATATCTAGGGTAATTACGCGCAAGTTACAAGTTTAGAACCAACAGAACCGGCGACGCAAGTTATCTTGTATGCATTATAAATGCAAGTCGACCAAACTTAAAATCATGTTGAATCTGGTATAAAACTGAGGACTGAATATCAAGTAGCAAACGATATGATGCATGCTTGTAACGACGGACGTGGTATGAAGCGGTTTTATTTTAAGTATGTAAGCTCGTGAGTGGCCCCAGCTACATTAGTTTTTTTTTTATTCCGGTATATAGGTATATGTAGAAAAGATCTCTTTACGAAATCGTTATAGATACAGACAAGTCACACGTTAGCAACTTTATGTCGCAGATCATATTAATAAAAGCGACGCTATCATAAATTGTACCGCTTTCTGCAGCATTTGTCAGAAACGCGTCCGGGTCGTGCCTTTTCTCCAACTTGTGAAGAGACATTGGGACAAAATTGTGAATCCTCAGTCGTCTTGTATGATTTATCGAGATTGGTTTCAATATTTTGATGACGGACGAAGTCCAAAATTTTATATTTTAATCCTTACTGCTGTTATTAATTCGAAAGTGTTTTTTTCTGTCTATAACGTTTTAACGACTAAAGCACTGAACTTACGTTGATGAAATTCGACAGAGTGGTTACTTAAAGCCCGTGAAAAACCATAGGAGGCATACTTTCCACCCAGATTTAAACAATTTTTACCCGGGTGGAGCGACGGGCACAGTTTATCATTAAACATAGCTGCCTATCGAAGAGAGCATAATAAGCCAAACATTTGTAATTTCATTGCACTAGAAATTTTGGCGCACAAATTAAGTAATATGTTAATTGATCATGTCGATTGCATAGCGTAATCTATACTATTTCTGTGCAAGAGATAATCAGATTTGGGCTTTCAAACTAATGACGAATAATATGGTTTAATTATTTTTATGATACATAGGACTTTCGAAATCGACAACGCCTAGTTATTAAACTCATGCGAACGAAACCAAATTATTAATAAAAACTGCAATTGCAAAATTTTGTTAATGTATCGTTTTATTACCTTTTATTAGTCCTTACAAAGGCATATAATATTTTGATTAATCGAAGCTAGGTGATCTGCCACCGCGATAATCTAGCTCTGGTCTGACGACGTATTGCCTGTGTTGGACTAGGTGCAGACAGCGGAGGACCGAGAGATGAAGCTCATGTTCAGCTATGAGAGCGCTGCCGCGACGACGTGTTTCTAGTAGAGAATCACTCTCCTGCAGTGGATTGCAGTAGGCTGAGTTGAGAGCCACTTGTGCAGTGATGCCAGCCTAAATACCACGGTCTCTGCCCAACTGCTAAAGTGGTGAATGCGCTTGCTAGTGAGCGGATGAACAATTTTAAAAGAAGAAGCAGGCTCTTACGAGCTTAGGAAAAAATAGGACCATAATATAATGATATTACTGCATCAGAAGAACTTTTACTATGACAGCAGACCTGTAATTCAATGTACGGGATATCAAATTATAAAAAAAACCATATCTAAAGTTAAAATTCTTAGAACTCGTGAGCTTGCATGAAGTCTACGAAAATAAAGAGAACACGACAGATGTGTCCAAGTTTCAGCTTTTGGCACTCACTTCATACTACATACCTCGCTTTGATATAAAAGCAATAAATGGAATATAACTGGATAGTTTTATTGTTTACTACTCTTCTAACTACAACTTCGCGTTCACAGATTTCGCATAATAGAAACTTTATCATGTAAATTACCCTTACATAGTCAACTACGAGTTTTGAACAAATACAATGAAGGTTAAGTTTAATGTGTAGCTTTTTTAAATATTTTTTTATAATCTTGTCTGAACATGGGCTATCTTTTGGGAAAGGCTAATCATGAAATAATGCCATACCACAGCAAGCAAAAAGAATGAGATTGTAATCACAATATAATATCCGACCCGTGGCGTCAACAAACCGCCTTATGATATAATTATTTGAGGCACTATACTATATAAGTCTGATCTCCAAAACAAAAAAGGTGTCTCCAACATGCAAACAAATAAACTGAATGGACCCAATCCTGATTGTTACTGACAAACCGTTAGCAATATTCTGGTAGCAAGTCTATAGAAAACGCACCGGAAACGACAATACACTCGGAAATGACGACCGTCTCTCTTCCACTTCTTCGGTTTCAGTACACGGAAGTGAAAATGTCGTCGTTTCCGAACGGGACATTTTCCCAATCATCTAATCGACTCTTCAGATGTTTTAATCTTTATTTTCTATATTTCAGGAAAAATGCATGATTGAGCTTTTGCCTACCTTCTTCTGCCTATCTTTACCCTAGTAAAGAAAAGCTATGATGCAGTGTTATCACTAGTTTAATGATATAATTAATAAGCCCATTTGCCAAATTCTTCTTGCGAAACTTAATTTAACTAACAACTTAATTTAATTATATTCTGTTTGCACATAACTAAAACTAAATTTTGATTTAATAAACCCTTACAACGTGCACTTTTTAAATACGTCAACACTACTTGAAACTAGTAACAGTATCTAGATGAAAAACCATAACTTCTATAAGTAATAACACGTTGTTAGTAGCGCATGAGCGCACCACAGGCATCTAACTTCCTCGCTTGACTTACAACGCGCTCTGTATAACAAACAGCTGCTGCGTACGTTTTGCTTTCATTCCTACATTAGGGAACGTCAACAAACCATTTTCATTAAATACAGTTTCGACGTACATGCTTATGATCTCAAACAGTTTAAACGCAGTGATAACCCCACATTTGGCACAGACATGGCGAGTTAAAAGTTGATAACATCACGCTATGCAATGGCACCCATCTAGGAGATTGCCTATCTAGCAGTGCAGCAATAATTTCCCAACTCGGGTTTTACGACAAACGAGGTTGATAAGCACCTAATATATTCTGTTTTGATCGTATGGTTATGGAAACAAATAGACTACCCTCTTTTTTCCCGTGGGTATCGAAAAAAGTCGCCTTTACGGGATTATGTCATCCTCTTATGCGGTTGTGCCCTCATAAAAGCAAAAGCGATCACCGTTTCTTTTGCTTAGCCTGGTGAATAGGGCGTTGTAGCAGCCTTGTAGGGAACAGTTAAACATCTTCAGTGTCATCAGTAGCAGTTAAACATTAATTGCTACTGATGATACTGAAGATGATATTCTGTTTAGTTTCACTACAAAATCTACGTGAAAAAAAGTGCAGTTTGAAAGGTAATTTTTTTTTGAGGTCTTGAAAGTTTATAAATACCATCCCATCCTTAAGCTTTAAATATCGGAACTTCTTATAGGATCTTACGTCAAAGTAAAACTTTCATCTATTCTAATACTGAGAATAGCAATTTAAAACGAGTCCTTGAATATAAATGTGATCGAGTTTTAGAAGTCGTCAAACCCGGAATAGTTGGCGAGGACGTGAGTGTCTCACTTCTTGGAACAGGGTTGACAGGGACAAAATACTTGGGTATCAATGTATTATAAAGTTTTCAAGAATTCAGGTTATCTGAAATGAAAAATATAACGTATACTCGGCCATATACCAACTTTGAAATACTTTAACTAAAACTCTGTAACCGTCTCGTATTTTTGAGGAAAGTTTATGTAAGACTTAAATCACTATGCCAAAGACCAAACGAAAGTTTGCCAAAGAGAAAATAAGACAGACCAAGAAGAAAGTACACAGACCAATTGAAGAAGAAGAAGAAGTTAAAACATACAGAGAAGTGAAGAAAATGGTATTGGACAGAGACAACAGATATCTAAATATAGATTTCTGTGACAGACACCGATGGAAATTACCACACCGACAAGTGCTTAGCGCTTAAATTATGGATGTATGAAAGTCTTAAATGAATTACCATAGGATATCAAATATTAATTAATAGAAAGAAAAGAAGGATAGTTAAACCGTCGGTCCCAGTTGTCATACGAATACCTACCTATGACAGTCGTTACGGGTAGTCAGAAGCCCGAAAGGCTGACAACCGGTCTAACTTTAGGATGTCGGCATTGCCCAGTTATTTGGTTGCGGAGATCTGATGGCAGGCGCTCCGTGTAAAATACTGGCATTCAACTGCATCTGGTTAGACTGGAAGCTGACCCCAACATAGTTGGGAAAAGGCTAGGCAGAACAAGAAGGATAGTGTGTATAATTTAATTTCAAACTTAGCCAAGCTTTTATATTAAAGTTAAGGTTAAATGCTTCTCATCCCACGTAAACTGCTGCAACAGTTAAAAGCAAAGCGGGTATTGCGATTCTCAAGATGGCAAGCAACTGATTTTACCTCGACATTTCCTGCTAAATCTTACTTACTGTTGTAACAATGCAAATAGTATTTATGGTTTTGAAGTTCTGCTTGCGCCAAAGGGGATGGCCATCCTTGTGAATCTATAAGAGGCTTTTCGTAAAACATTGCAGCTACTGCACATAACGCATTAGGGAATTAAGCGCGTTAGCCAATCCGATGGCTGAACTCCGATTGTATTAGCCAATCCGACTTGCCAATAGTGCACAGGATTAGTGTCCGCAGTATGGCTGCCTATTGCCTTATTGCTTATATACCTTTATAATATTTCCATATTTCATTTCCACCTTTCACACTCTTTTCATTATAAAGATGTACCTATATCTGTAAAACTTTAATTAAATCGCCATGATACAATACAGTAATTAAAATTTCTGTACATATGGTTAAACGTTGGATAAGTATAACATTAGTATTAAAATTAATTTATAGGTTCTGTCTATTGACGATCAGTAAAGCAAAGGCAGGCATTTCATATTCGATCATATCTCAGTAATCTTTGAATCATAAATGCTTACAAATGTTCACTAATTATGGCACAAATTAAATAAAAATCAAAAGAAGTGTTGGAAAATTGCATCCTTTGGTCCGCCATTGTGCATCGCTTGCCATTGTATATTAAGTGAAAAGCAAAAATGTTTCACAAAAGGCTTGCTACACTAATTTTTTGCTGGCATGGCGATCAAAGAGACAAAGATATTTTGTAAAGTTGCTCAACTGACAACCCTACTAGAGGATAAGGCCTTACATTCAATAGCCTCGAAAGCCCACCAAGTAGAAATTCTACTAACAAAAGGAAAAGCTTGAATACTTAGATCTAAGATTACTGTTAGGCACATCCTTGAATGTTGGTTTATCGCATTCAATGGACAAGTCGTCTTTAAAATGGCAATAAGTCTCTAAACGTTGGTCGTATGTTTTATTCAAATTGGAATTTTACAAACGGCTACTTCTAAAAATAAACAGTCCTTATCTTGACTGAAAAATAAGTCAACAAGTAATATGAGCCAAATACTTGTACATAATGTCACATTTATTTAAATAAACTTCAGTACAAAATAATTAACTTATATTTAAAATATTCGTTATTATGAATAGTTTCTCTTTTCTTTTTATAACGCTTATGAAAACATAATGGAAATAATATTTCTTTTCATATTTATTTTTTCTCTTTCCATTAAGTTGGGCGGGAAAAACTGAGGGATAACTGCTAACGCCTCCAAACTTGACAACTGTAGACTTTTTTAATAGCTCTCCAATTTCAGTGTTTTTAACTCTTCCTACTGGAATTACACGTTCTTTTCCATATCTTTTTCTTCGATTTCTTGTTTGTTCAGTACCGTTTGTTTCATTATTATTTTCCAGATATTCAAATCCACGCTGATTTCTTGTCCACGCTAAACATGTTTATAATAACTATTTTATGGATTTGATTGATGTGATTAACATTAAAATCAACCGAAAACGTCCAGCGCACCCTGCTACGAGATTCTCTATTAGAAACACGTCGTTGCGGCAGCGCTGCATTCGTTGATGAGACAGCGCCGCAGCACTGCCGTAGTGAAATGTCCACCAGAGAATCACACTGCTGAGCATAGTCAGCCACGCTGGCAACCGTGCTGACTGGCTAATCTTTTCGCCACGATGCCGTGGCATGAGCTATTCTTGTATAGCTCTCGTGCCGACACGAGAGAACGAGAATAACCAAAAACGGAATGCATACAATGTAGTTAAGTGCCAATATTATAAATTAATAAAACGCATGAACCATTTTTCTATTTCCGTTAAAGTTCAGAGCTAATAAAAGTCAAAATTCTTTACGAGAGAAAGGGCAGTTATGATAACCTAATAACCTGAAAAGGTTCAGAGAGCTCCTTTCATGACAAGACGCAATTTCCACATGGAAAGTCAAATGGAAAAGCGTAACCAATCTTAATGTCTTCGCTGCATGCACGTACAACGGTCGATTGCAAAAATTTTCACACGTGATAATAAATAGAGAATCAGATATCACGAACGCCTGCAATCATGACTTTAGTTTTATCGATAGCACGCCAATTTCAGTTTGAATGCTTTATTGTTTTCTTGTCTTTCAAATTCTTATGCGTGTTTCGTGTAATATGTGGATGGATGGACTATCAATATGTAAATAAGTATTTAATAAAAATACTACCATTAAAGACGGGTAATAAAAAAAATATCCTTACCATTGTTTTTATTTTTTGTCATCAGGCTTATTAAATTACTACCCTCCCTAAAAGGCACAGCAATGTCATTACTTACTTTCATACTAAACTTCCTTTATCTGCTACTCTTTATTTCCTCAAACACTTAAATATAGAAGTATGTACATTTATACAATGTATAGCAACACAAATTAAACGCCTGCGACTAACGTCAACGCCTTTTACGCTTCAAGAGGTTTCTGAAGTTGAGGTGTCCCAAACACAATCACAAATATATACGCATAGGTTTCTATAGAGTCACCGGTCGCCTCATTTAACCTTTAGCCTAGTGGTAACAGGCACTGCTTCGGACCGCTAAAATATGGTCCTGAATCCGAACTCCAGAACTGCGATACTACATATCATACTGCTATATACATATATATATAAAGTGCATATAAAAGACGTTTTTCTTAAAAAACGTCATCAATAGCACAGAATGAGTGAATGGCGATTAACAACAGGAATTTATAAGGCGGATGTCAATTGAAAACGCCGGTTGAGGACGTCCTAGAAGGACATACATCGATGTTATTGGTGATGTTCTTCACAAAGGTCAGGTGCGTAGTACTCTCAACCGGCGTGCGTGTATGACAAGATGTATGAATGTGGATGAAGCGACAGGGGTATGTAAGGGTCGTAGCATGTGGCGTTCCATAGTTTCTGCCTACCCCCATGGGAAAAAGGCGGGAGTTTATGTATGTATGTATGTAGTAATGAGTTTCACCTTTATTCTTTATTCACCGTCTTCTTCATCTTACTTGTTAAGTGTTAAAGAACAGGTACACATACCTGTTCTTGTTCACTTAACAAGTAAGATGAAGAAGACGGTGCCTACAGTGTTACATAAAACATAAAAGAAACCGATACAACAAGAAAGGTGAAACTCATTACTACATACATACATACATAAACTCCCGCCTTTTTCCCATGGGGGTAGGCAGAAACTATGGAACGCCACATGCTACGACCCTTACATACCCCTGTCGCTTCATCCACATTCATACATCTTGTCATACACGCACGCCGGTTGAGAGTACTACGCACCTGACCTTTGTGAAGAACATCACCAATAACATCGATGTATGTCCTTCTAGGACGTCCTCAACCGGCGTTTTCAATTGACATCCGCCTTATAAATTCCTGTTGTTAATCGCCATTCACTCATTCTCTCAACATGACCAAACCATCCAAGCATACTCCTTTAATTTTTTGTCGCTACATCATCTTTTAAACCGCAACTAACTAACTCATTATACAATAACTCATTACTCATTATACAATATCCCAGAAAAATACCTTTTAAAAGTATGAAGCTAAGTACAAAGAAAACAGCCCTAAGCAATGTAGGAAGTGTTTTCATAACTTAAAGTGTTTCGTATCCTCGTTAGGTTGCACGTCCTGAAACTATGGACGAACTATAGATAAGCTATAGATATCCATTGTCCCCAACAAAGTAACATGGAAATTACGACCAAAACTGAATGGGTTTTGGGTCGCCTTACTTTATTACCATATTTACGAGTACTACATAAGTACACCGCTGAAGGTCATTGACTCGATGCTCAAAAAATTAATAAGGTGACGTGTTTTACCTACTACGCACTACTCATACGAATGACGAATTCTACTTCGTGGTAAGAAATAGATTGCTTGTAGGATTGCGCATTGAAGTGGCTTATCCTACTCTACTCAACCAATCATAGACCATACATACATAAACTCACGCCTTTTTCCCATGGGGGTAGGCAGAAACTACAAGGTTAGTCAGAAAGGGGGTACTAAGCCGAGTGCCACTTAATGTATCACTGATGATTGTTTTAAAGAAAGTGTTAAAATTTGAAAAATCGATAAAAAAAAGATCCACAAAAAATTAATTTTATTTGTTTTTTCAAAAGTTCTTCATACCTGCATTAGTTATGAATTCAGAAATTGGAGTTTCTAATGACCCCAAATATGACGTAAAATGTAAACACGTCTGATCATAACTGAGGATAGATAGAATTTAGCGTATTTTTTATGAAATCTTTGAACAGCTATTTCTCTTGAACTATTGACTTTTGGGGAAAGTTGTAGAACAAAAGTTATCAATTATTATGGGTACTTTAACACCCTTTCGGCTTAGTACCCCCTTACAGACTAACCTTGTATAGAACGCCACATGCTACGATCCTTACATACTCCTTTCGCTTCATCCACATTGATACAACTTGTCATACATCACAGACCAATGCTGGAAAAAACCCTTTTTAGACGAGAGGTTATATCGATAATCACCGCGTTAGGCACTCAGCTTGTTGACCATAGAACCAATCAACTCGCTCGGATGACACAGCTCCCATTCAACTACCCGGAATATTTAGCTGGCAATTTAAATGGTTATTCCGCATCTGTCAGACGCCGGAGGCTGATTGGTCAACGGCACGGTGAACTGCGTGCGGGTATGGTTGACGTTTCAGGTAGGTGGTTGCGATTTCCACCCCAAACGCCTGTCAGTTTGAGCTGATAAGCGTTATCCATGGTTCATTAGCTGTATATTCATATAAGACATGTGGCAAAAAGTCTCGGCTTTGATTAATGTCCATATAATGTGATGAAACAAATATAAAACTTATTTTGTCGTTAGTATGGGATGCAGAAGCTCCATTATATTAAGAAAACTGGTTTAACCGCCAGGTTTATTCAATAATCGTCACGTCTTTTGTTTAAATACGCATGCACACAACCTATAGTACATTCTCAATGTGTACTGGAAACCATACCCGAAACTAACTCAATTTGTTATTCGCAGGTATGGAACTACGGCAGTGTACCACCTGTCCTATTCATATTCATGAATTTATCGTAGTAATAGCCTGTCAATGGCCAACTACAGAACAAACACCACTCCCATAAAAGTTTTTAGTATAACTAGATGAAAGATTAATAGATCACATGATATTTACACAGAACAGGATAGCAACAAAACTTCTATAAAAAAGGAAAGCTGTAACAACAAAAAATATCTTAATCTTTCTTAATCAAGTGTTCGAAAAATTGTCCTTAATATAAAGCATAGAATATTTTTATATCGTAGCATAAGTTTTGGACTTTTGATTTATACAGCTGACTTGCTAAACAGATAATGAAAATCCTAAACAAAACCAACGCAACGAATTAAGTAGTAAACTTTCAGAAGAGTACTTAATAAGCTCTTATAAATGAGAGAATACTTAAAAAGCAACGATTTTCATTTACAATAAAGTCCTTAGACAAACGAAAAACTCTGAAAAGTTCATATTAAATGAAAAAACTTTTTTAAATTAGGCTGTTCTTACGTTAAAATAATCGCATACCAGTTTAGTGTCGCGCAACTGACTCAGCTTGTGTCATTTCGGCTTTCACGAAACTTATATGGCAATATCCACGTGAGCTCTCAGTTTATGCGACACTTAATTAAATAAACGAGCGTGCAGGGCACGAGTTGTTGGCGGTGGCTTCGGCACTCGGCGGCGACCGCGGCTGCTGCGGCGGCGCGACGTTCGCTCGCGGCGGAGTAGCGACCAGCACTGCCGCGCCGCCCCTCGCCCCGCGCCGATCATCCCTTAAGTTTCCAACCACGCCACAGGGTCCTTCGCGCCCGCACCTTTAAGGTGCAGCTTGCCATACAGTCAAACTGCTGACTGCTCCGCCGCTGTACACCTTATTAGCATACCCGACGCAAATGAAGCTGCGTCGTGCTCTAAGCCTACATAAGGCGGATAACTTTTCCGGAACAACCCTTGGTATGCAAACGAAATGCATTTTATCTCCGTACTATTTTTCTTATCTTTACACGTATCTACGCGAATCTCTAGGAACAATGTATTCGTAACGTGAATATTTCCCTACTTACGGTAGCGTGAAAGCCTAAATAGCGGCTCATATCATTTGTTGACAAATTTATTGTCGCTATATTATATTATTTGCTCGTAATGTAAAACCTGCTTACTGGAAATCAGATTACCGTTAACAATTTGGTAAGAAGTTCAATTTATCTCATGACAAATTAATAATACAAAAATAGTAACTATACATATTTTATTTTTAAATGTAGAATCGCCTACCTTATGTTGCTTCTACTTTTATGTACTTTTGTGTAATCAAAAGTGAACAAAGAACTTTCTAGAAGCATGCACCGCGTTTAAAAAGACCGCCCATAGCGCTGTTGCTCCGCCCGCCCCAGCTTTGAAACCTAATATTTTACTCAGCATGTTATGTTTAACATTTTTCTTGGAGATCTATGCATTCTACACGATAAACTGAACAAAACAGAGAGCTTTTCAAAAACAGACGCGATAGTAATTTTGTCTGAAAAAATTCCCAGAGTACAAACTAAGATTTACTTTTTATGTCAATAGCTTAACACATTGACAGTCCAATGAGCCACATATAGTACATGACTATTATAATTGTTTAACTATTGTATCTACTTCGAAAGGGTTAAATATTTTTCGAATAATATTTAAACGAATGTCGATACTCCTTTAATCATACAAATAAGTGAACGCAATCGTAATTGAATATATTATTTAAAACTTACACGTTATTTTTGAGCGTCGCCGGCCGTTGACCTAGATACATTGACGCACAGACAAAATAAAATTGAATCGAAGACTAGGCGAAGTGCACGCCCGGACTGGCGCGTAGACCGACTTATCATAGACGAGTAAATAGACACGCCTGTCACACCGTCTCCTACGTGTCAATTATCATACAATATCTATCTACCTATAATAATCTGGGTACACATGAAACATTATCTCCGTTAATGTATCGTATATGTAACTACTCAGTACATATATAAGTACTAATCATGCTATTATCGTAAAGAGGATTTGGTTGGTATGTTAGGGATTGACAAGGAAAAACTTAGGTGATTGTCATAGATTCATTATCAGATAGTTGATTGATAGTGTCCTGATTTTACTGAGCTTTAAGTCTTTGAGGATGAACATTCAGAGAATCAGTCGATCTTTTACGCGAACAACAAAATACATATGATACTAGACAAAAGCGTTGTATATTTTTGCTTCAAATAATATTCTCGTACCACTTGACGTCGATATGAAAATACCTACATTATTATGTGTACTGGAAAGCAAAAGGAGAGAAGATACATTGTTACGAGCTCCTCACTCAGGTTATTAGTATGATTCAAAGCGATTATTATTGTGGCTCGTAATAATAACACCTACTATATACAAACGACTGAACACGACAAATATCCGTTACGTAGGCTTTCAGCTATCGTCAATGATGGATTGTTCCATTTTTTCAATATGGTCACGCGTAATAGGAATATCACACCTGTACAATTATTTACAGCACTATGGCAAGACATCGGAAGAGAGTTAACTAGGCCGACACGTAGCGCGCTACACACGAGCGCATGCTTCACTCTTAACGCAAAAAAGAAATATTTTTTTGCCAAAACATCTTACATCGAACTATTAATATGTAGGTACTTAATTTACCACCTCTGTAACTCGAAGAATCAGGTAAGTACAATTAAATATTACATAATTCAGTATCTAATGCTTTCACTTGAATCGTAAAAACTGTTCCACTTTTACAATTTAGACGTATTTTATTCGATGCTAACCTGAAGTAATATTCGAGCTCACAAAATTCCAAGTGTACATTTTATTGAGTAGCTTTATAAATTTTTACGACGATTTTTATAGCATTTCGCACAATGAAACATTACCCGGGGAGCGGCGCCCAGAGCCGCTGTAACAGTTTTATGTGAGGTCTATTGCCTGTTTGTTTAGTTCCACTTGTGTCGATGTAACTGAAGCGAGTTGTTGCAAAAGTTTGATGCAGTATCACAACAACTGTACAGCCGTGTGTCACTCGCGGCGCCCGCCAATCTGTGCTATAATGAAAACAAAACGTCGACTAAGAGCTGGCGCGTTACTAAGAAATATGATCAACTTCCTACAACTACACTTGTTTTATAGCTACGCCTATGGTTAGGCAATCGAATGTGAGCATTGATTCAAGTGCTACATAGAAATGTATATACCAAACTAAAACAACTTCTAGAAAATGCTTAACCTCGCGATACTGGCCGCTAAAAGTTCAAGAAATGTCGAGTTTGGCGTTGAAAAATATTGATCTAATTTTTCGAAGATTCTTTAGAGAATATAATACGTCACCAAATTAGAAAATCATATCAATTTCGCCATCTTTTGTAAATCAAGAACATACTAGTATCAGTAGTATCTACACCTAAAGATCCTTCAGGTTCAAATTCTATCTATAATTTATTTTTTTCCTGATTCATAAAAAGATCTTTTTTACACTTGACCCTACACATACTTAAAATACGTTTGTTCAATAAGTAAGGAAACGTTTTGTCAGGTACTTGGGGCCCTTCTTCGCTGCCCCAAAAGGTCGGAAGCCACGATTAGCCTGCGTTTGAAGTCTTTATAGCCAGTCATTTGCAGAGTAATGTGCCGCTCAAATTCAAATTTCAAAAGAGCGGTTTTACCAAATATGTCGTTACTGTACATAGCCTTGTCTACCTGTAAAAAAGTCACCTTCAGGCATTTTTCAACGAGTTTCAGATTGCCTGTAATATTTTCAAGTAATTTGAAGTCGGTCAATTTTATATCCTAATGCATTAAGTTTTATTTTTGTTTATTAGGATAAATCTTTTTTACAGTAAATCTACTACGAAATGGTTGGTACTGTTAACATTCATAACTTAAAAAAAATTGATTGGCCATACAGCGTAGTGTGAAAGCGTTGCAGAGGTTTTAACATATAATACATCTATTTAACGTAATAATTTTATTCATAGAGGAAAAGGTCGTGTATAGGATGAATTTTAATAGACGATGATGAGGCTCGGACCGTGGAAGAGTAATTACGACGGTCATCCGACACAGGCGATACCCGCCCGCTTGCCTGCCCTATACGTAATGTTATTTACATTTTTTAATTCAAAGCGCTTCACCAATTAGGTTTTTATTGTGTTTATGTGTACATAAAACAAACGCCAGAAGCACGCACCTACCTAAAACACTTTTTATGTTACTATGTTACTGCCAGTATTTTCATATTTTGTGGCTTCTATTCATCTTATTAAAAATAAAATGTTTCATTAAAAAATGGCGACTTTGTGAATAAATTAATTCTCAATAAAATATGAACATAATTATTATGCTAATACTTTGTAAATTGACCGACGTCGAAACGCGATAGAAAATCGCTGAAAACATGTTACGTGTATCAAAATTTCCCGATAGCGTATTTATTTGACCGTGCACCTGGGACGGGCATTTGATACAATATCACACAATATTTTTAATATTCGCCGGTGACAACACGCACACAGTCGTACGTTCGACGGCCCATAGCGAATGCTGAGCCTCTGTACTTGATATTTTTATAGCCCTCCCTCCCCCTCATATTATCATGAGTTACCGCCACGTAATTTAAATATGAATGGTAGTTTGACAGTTCCATGTGTCCTGTTAGATGAAAAAAAACGACGCGTAGAAAAAATGCGTAACTTTTTACTTATTTTATGTGCTAGACTTTGCCCGCGACTTCGTCCGCGTTAATTTCGTAACAAACTTCCATCTCTTATTTTACCTTCTTAGGGGTAGTTTCCAAAAATCCTTTTTAGTAGATGCCTACGTCACAAAAAGAGCCTACTGTCTAAATTTCATGTTTCCAGCTTCAGTGGTCTAGGCTCTGCGTTGATGAATCAGTCCGTCAGTCAGTTAGTCCGGACATTACTCTTTATAGGTATAGATAAAAGCCGAAACCATTGTCGTTATTAAATATATTATCATAGTTTTTTGCCAAAAAATAATTAATATGCAAACCAGGAATGAAAGAAAGAAAGAAATAATATCTGTCTTGTTTGGGTTTTATTATGCAGCGTACCCACCTAGCCAACAAATGCCAACGAACATTCGTCGTTTAATGAATTTGACCAAACTTTTTACAGAACGATTCTAGTTTCATTCGTTCTAAGCGATATCGAGTCACGTTCGTTGGCGTTCATTGGGTAGATGTGTACGCTGCATAAGATGAAAGAAAAACAAAAGCTTCTGTTTTTGCTGTTACTGTCGTTATCGGTGACAAACTGAGACATAAGACAGACTTCGTTTGAAATTTAAAACAATATTAAACCCATTTTGGTACTATAGAACATAAAAACAAAAAACAAGTGTCATACTATGAATTATAAAAATAAATACAATTATTCCAAATAAATATTTAAAATTATTTAATCCGTTTTTGCACCTCAGATATTTATTAGCACATCCAGATAAAACCCTCAGGGAACAATTCCACAACTTTTAACTTTATTGCTTACAACAGTCCTAATTACCTAGTAGGAATAACAGACCCTACTTCCAATGTAAGGCGACGGTTAAGCATCATTAACTAAACGTGAATAATTAATGTATTGTTACTAACTACTTTTTCTTACACAACTTTTTTCATTGATCTAATAAAAAGCATACAACCGGAAGTCATGACACGACACTATTAACAAGAGCAGTTAACGTTGAGAGTTATTAAAGTATGTGAAATTCCCATTTTCGTATGTGGCCTTAATTTTGAACATCAAACGAGCTCACAACTTGCGTCGTTTAGGGGAACTTCCCCAAAAATTCCACCACTCTAATTTTGTGTTGTAAAATATTTGACACCGCTTGTCGGCCTCGTGAATTCCGAAAAAACACTCGATAAGATTACAGAGCAGACAGAATTCTTGCTTTTTGTCGTAGTGTTCGTAATGGATTCATCAAGCTATCAACGTTTGGTGTCTGTAACGAATTGTCTAATGATTCGGAAGACTAATGCCTGATTCCTATGATTCACCAAGCATTATTGATAAGAATGGAGACCAATAATAAACCAAAGACCCCATTAGCTTTGCAAAGTAAACCCTCCTATACATAAGCAGTTATCACAGGTAAAACTAGCTTACAAATATATTTATATGCCCAGTTTGGCAATTAAAAATGCTACAATTGATAAGCAAAACGAATCGTTTTTAGCCATAGGAACAGGACATAAGAGGTCCTAAAGAATAGCTGTAACATATTTTTTACATGGGGTCGTTTTTGTCCTGATACATGTCTGCCATTAGTAATGTACGATCCTTGTCCCTCGACCAATAAACTAGAGCAATGAAGACACGATAGTAGTAGAGCCGGTTAGAATAGCCCATGAACTGAAATGAGTAACAGTAAACGAGTACACTACACGGTATCTTTTATTCGCTCCGAGTCAATATAAGTTAAGCCGATTCGGATAATTACTTCGGTGTGGGGAAATTTAATTAAATATTAAAGAAGATATAAAATGCTATAATTTTATTATTAGAGTAAAGCATGCCGTTTAAGGTAATGCGCTAACAGCCTAACACCTAATCAATATCGGCGCTATTATTTTCGTCTTTACACTGGCGTTTTGTTTGTTTAGAGTTCATTAATTATAGCTAAGGCCGTGTTAGTTCAACAACACATGTTAATATCTCAATCGATCACAAGCTAGTCGTCTAGAGTATATTAGCTGAATGGAATCGATAATACCACCTAGTGCCTAGTACCCACAATCTTCGTCAGCATCCGCGTTCAGACTATAGACGAGGCTTTAAAAATAGCAGATCTTGTTGAAATTCTCTAGAGAGATTGTTGCTTTTCATGTGTAGTTTTTTACGTCACATTTTAAGTTTATCCAATTAGATATACGGTACAGCAAATATACTGTAAGCTATAAAAAAACAATAACAAATATTTAGTATTCATAATTTGTGTCTTGTGGTGTCCAACTAACTGAACTACCAGTGTAAGTACACTATGTCTTACCAACTGTTCCTGATTAATACTGCAACTGTTAGGTTAAACTGGTTGATTGCAGAGAACTTATATTCTTTATTTTATAAAGAATTTATTATATCTACTTTCTGAGATCAATAACAAAACAAACCATTGCGCGTTTGCTACGCTACGCCGTAGCGTACCGCAATAGACCTCCCATTTGTTCGTAGCATTCGCAGGTAAAATCGACAAGTATTTCTTACGGGAACAGTTTGGTTTCACTAAATACTACCATTGGTGAACAAAACGTTTCATTTTGGGATATGGGAACCTTACATCTTGGGGACCTGCAGCTGCTTCTTACTGTGGCCTAATCATATTAAACTGCAGTCAACAATTCTACCAAAAAATCATATTATTATATAAGGTAAACACAGAACTGTTTGGCTCAATTTAGGCACCTATATTCTGTCCTTGCTAGTCCAATATGACAACGACTAATTTCCGTGATAAACTAGTCAGTCTCAAAACAACACCAACAAAGTCTATTGAAATTAATTTAAGTGAAAAAATAACTTAAAATTTTAAATACCTCAAACATTTGAAATTGTATATTATCGTGTTGACATTTAGCAAGCATACAGCTCGGTAACGACTAGTGGGTCCCGAGTTGTTAAGCCGAAAGGGTTCGTATATTATGATTGTTATAGGCAAAAGGCCCACTTTATTGTCCTAATGTTGTGCCTTTTACGTGATCATCATTTAACGCCCGATGGGTGGGCATGTGGGCAACCCTAAGACCGTAACGATGTTATAGTTTAGAATACATGATTAAATCATACATTCACTCGGCTTTGTATAAAGTTTCGCCTGTCATAATTATTTAGAAATATAATATTTATGAATATAGTTAAGCATTTGTTCTAGAGCTTTGCTACTTCGTGCATCGAATAATGAGAATGATAATATTGAATTATCACATCAAACAAACTCTTTCAGAGATACCTAGTTAAAATATTAGAATATGACAGTTACAAATAATCCCCAGCGATTCCAATTCTCAATACTTTCATTAGCTTTCACAAAGCAAACAACAGTTGAATTGTACACGTTAGCCCATTTTGTTGACTCGTATCGATTGGAAAATTGAAGCCCAATCACTCAGTGAGCGTTCGCGTACAACGTAATCAACACGGATATATTACTATAATGTTTACTCACCTCACCTAACAAACACTGGGTATGGAATATCTTTATCCTATATATTACAATACCTACAAATATACATATTTGATGAATATAGCTCAATCATCAATTTTATCAGCATAAGCAAATTACTTTAGAAGTTACCTCTCAAAAAAACATTAAAATAAAAGAGCGCACAGAACAGCTGCTCAAGCCGTTATCATTAATCATCCTAACTGGAACATTTACATTAAAGCCTTTCAAGATATAAAGGAATATCGAGTTATTTATGTCACGCGATGTCCTGTCATTGAAATGTACAACGATTTTTGCAACAGGACCGAACATAACATTATCAGATGACGCCTCCCGGGGGACAGTAAATATTCCTGGACGCCGCGATTAGCCCGCGCCTGCGGCCGTACAAACATGCAACACATTTAACACAATACCTACATCCACAGACATAGGTATTCGAGTAGGAAGACCGAGAACGTTAATCGACAACAGTAAAGTCGATACATTACACATTACTAACTCCTGCGAGAAGCGAACAAAGACTCCAATCGAAATCCAACCTCTATTAAAGTTTCACTGTGTAGGACATTATCGGCAATGGGAACAATGATTTTTTCCATGTCCTTTGGGGCAACAAGTTGATGAAATATTTGCGCAATCGGTTGTGTAACATAGTTTCATTTATTTCACTTCACCCCAGTCACTCAACTGAAATAACAACACAGTACGTCGGACGTGAATCAGCAATAAATTTCAATGGCGATACATACACGTATACTTTCATAACTGCGGCATTCATATATCATTAATATGTAACAATACCAACATTTCCTTTTGCCGCACAATGTGACGTAATATCGTCTCATCAGCTATACCTACTTTATTTTCTTTAAAATACAATTTGTTTCAACATAAAAATTAATAAAAATAACTCTAGTATAATAATAATCTATTTCATCTATGTATCATGATCAAAGTATGCAGAAGTTATATTATGTAGTAGGTGTATGCAATGTTCCAAATCATGTGTTACTAAATGAAGTGCTAATCAAGAGCCGCGCCTACCAAATTACCGAAATTAACTACATGTTGTTTATGTTGCAGTGGCTGTCCGAATACAATTATGTTGGTATGTATTTCTATGGAAATAAAATTAAAATAAAAGTACTGGAGGTACTTTTATTGTAGTGAAATGTAAACATCCTTTTTTTTAAATCCCAGACTATCATAATACACCTACGTAATTATATAGGTATATACACCTGTATCGTGAGTGCGCGTACCGACACAAATCTTCACAAACACTCAGACCTGAAACAATTATCCATACAAAAACTTGTTCCGTGCCGGAATCGAACCCGCGACCCGTTGCGCAGCAGCCAATCGCTCACCCACTGCGCTAATCGTGTCGTTTCAGTTTGCACTCGACTCAACATTGTGGTAGAAG
This sequence comes from Amphipyra berbera, assembly GCA_910594945.2. Lineage (NCBI taxonomy): Eukaryota > Metazoa > Arthropoda > Insecta > Lepidoptera > Noctuidae > Amphipyra > Amphipyra berbera. The sequence goes on from OU343127.1 coordinate 10,223,262, forward strand.
GTAATATTATAGTTACAGCAGCTAATCAATAAAAAAAAAATCAAACCATAAGGAAAACCTGGCTATTTGGTCCCCGCCCCTTAAAAGGACCTCCCTATCACTCTTGGGAGTCGTAAAAGCCGAGAAAAGGTACCTTTATTAATACTTACCATATTTGGATGACTAATCCAACTGCTAAATGCTGTTTTCATGAATATCACTGAACTGCAGTCTACCGAAAACGGTTTAATCAGTAGTATGTATATCTACATATATAGGTATAGCGGTTAACATACGCGAGAGCATAAGAAATAATAAGGCATTTAGTGTTATGCAATAATTGAAATTATAGATAACAAAATGTGATCGATACCTGCATCTTTGTATTATTTTCGTGATTTATTGTTTAAACCTTTTGAAAGTCAACGCCAAGTGTTTTTTTTTTGCCTATAACCTTTGAGATAACGTAACCTAACAGTTTCATAAATCATTGTTTTTCAAATTTCGAATAGAATATAATATAACAGCCAGCAGCACAAACTACAAAATCTACCAATAATAACAATTAAGTGCGTATGGCGAGCAATTAAACAGATGTCATAGCCCAAACATTGTGGAATAGGAAACTAAATGTCACCCGTCCAGTAGGTACATCGGCGAAATTAGCATCGAGCCAGTCGCGTTCATTCACAACAGAACGATCCATTAATCTTATACAATGTGATTGCGGTCCGAATTCCTCTTCATTATTCAATCATCTGATGACACGTAATCTGAAGGTTCTAATAATCATGTTTTCGAATTAGGGAAATAAACCATTTTACTGGCTTTCCTTGGAACGTCTGAAAAGACAGAAAATAACATGTTTGTTATATTCTCAATATAATTATCGAGTGGTTGTTGTTGATTTGGGAATAAAGGTATATATCAACGATGTATCCTCCTACAGGTGATAACGCAAACGCAGTTGTAACATTTTGCACCTATAGAACACGCACTAGAGTTTCTAAACGCAGTAGTAGCATATTGTACCTGTAGAACATGCATAAGAGCCTCTGGGTTTATAGGCTAAGGAAGTGGCAAACTTTGACAACTTTAAATCCGTACATTGTATACAACTTACAACATAGTTTTACACTAAATACGACTCTACTCATCTTTTAACTTTGCTTATAAACCTGACTTTCCCGTACTAACATCAATTCAAATGATATACAACCCTGTTCTCCGTTACACGAAATTTCTAGAAGAATTTGTTCAAAAGTTGTATGCAAAACTCACCGCGAGGTATCAGCCTCCTGGTGATACATAATGCATAAACATCGCACCTTGGCGTGCAGAAGGCTGGGGGCAAGAGCTCTTCATATCTTGAGCATGCCTCCACTTAGCTCGCTGCATACGGCCCGTCCGTGTTACACTCACTCGCCACCACTCACCGATCTAATGTATTAGAATCAAATGGGTATGCACAGCGGCCAGCCAACGAAACGAGTTAAACGGTACGTGACATGTATGTACATAAATAAAGTGTTATGCGAATAAATGGAATTAGTCTATGAATGGATAACAAACAAAATGTAAAATTAGCTTGAAAATTAGTTTAGCTAGTAAGTAGTTAGTACTGAGTTATTACTAATCTAATTTGAAAACAGTAGGATAACTGCTGTAGAGCTGCTGTATATAAAGAGAAATAATTATTCAACACACCCTAAGGCCCGCTTGCACAACGACTTGTTAAATACATTTAGTGCCAAATATAATTACTTAAAATGTCATTCCGTCTCTATCAACTCAAAACAATCGATTGAAATACAATGTCATTTTATATATGTTTAGCACTAAATGTATTTAGGGAGTCGTTGTACAAGCGGAAGAATAATATAAAGATTTAAAGAAAATTAACACACACGTTCCGCATCTTTAACATAAAAGTGAAAAACAGGCACAAAATCAACAAATCCCTGCAATATACACTACAAAAAAAAACATAAAAAAACATCGTGAAATGCATTCGATATTCAAATTCAAACAAGCGATGTCTGTAGCTAAATGTAAGTTTCTGAACCGAACTAGAGCATAAACAGTGCGTACTTGAAAAGTGCATGAGCGCGAAGCAGCTGAAGCGTAGAGTGCCCTCGAGTGTTGTAGGGTCGTTAGAAGCCGCACTGCACGGTGCACCTCCTACCAGGATTATTTAGTTAAGCATCTTTTCACTAAACCTTAATGAGACTTCTTCTCGCTTCTACGAACTTTTGAATTTTATCCGCCGGATATTAATTTAGAATAAAGGCACGTGCAATTTTCGTTACTGTTTCATAGGTCCACCTTTCGAAGGCGATATTTGTAACGTGATGAATAGAATAAATCTAAGCGGTACACATAAATCTAAGCACAACGTACCCATAAAAAATACAATGTAACTGGATATTAGAAATTTGACGAATAGGGAACCAAAATTTAGTACTTAGTACACGTACTAGCTTTACTGCCGGTCACATCCATTTGCTAGTTGAACCTGTCAATGAAATTACTCCATAACTAAATTTCGAGTTTTCCAATAGTAATCTTTGCTCGTACGTCACACATCTATCTCCTTCATTCGAACATTCGATAACATCGTGATCTAGAAAATGAAGAACAACTTGAATGCAGCCATTGCTCATTTTCAAGAGCTATTAAAGTCAACTGAAAGATTGATTCGGTACTCCTAGCTTGAGAATCAAAAGTTCTAGTTTATCATCTAGTGACCTTTGAATTACGCCATACACTGAAATTATTTTTTCGCCCATGAAGTATTTTTTTTATATTTGGGAGCTGATGTATTTTACATCAAAAAATTGAAAAGAAAATATTTGTTCAAAGGACGTCATTTTTGCCGTTTTAATGGCAGTTGATTTACGCTACTGGTGCGGAAATCTCCTGGACGAGAGTCAAAGAATTCTTTGAACGAGGTTTTCACTGCATCTTCGGTGTCTTTTTTGCCTTGTAAAGAGCTCTCTGAACTAAAATAAAGTGACCTGATATGTTGATGTCGCTTTGAGCTTTGTTCATACACTTGCTCACTAAGTGTGAAGAACATTATCTGAAACCAATTCTGTAAAGTTGTCAAGAATGGAGAAAAAGGATAGTTTTGAAATTATAATTTGGAAGCAGTATTGAAATCCACAAGAAAACAAAACCTTTATGTAAAATTAAAATAAATTCTTTTTTCGTAAGTAATGATGACGTATTTTATGAAAAGTACAAAAACTGAAAATGATTATAATCCTGGAACTCATAATTATGAAATCTAAATTTAAATTAACTTTTAGGGTTTTGTACCTCAAAAAGAAAAAACAGAACCCTTATAGAATTACTTTTTTGTCCGTCTATTTGTCTATCTATCTGTCCTGCAAAAATATGTTTCTCATGAACGGCTACAGATATCGAATTGAAATTAATACCAAATACAAAGTCTACAGCCTCATAGTACAGTAAAAAAATCAAGTTACTAACTCAATGCAATAAAAAATCCGATAATCATTAATTTGTAATTATATGTGGAATTATTACGTGATAAACTTAATTTGGCGGTTTACTTCATACATTGTATATGAAAAAAAAAACATAAATTAAGTTAGAAACGTTATAATTCCACTTTACGGTTATAAAACGGTACGGAACCCTTAAGGACTTTGTTCAGTTTTAGATATGCAGACCTTTTGGAGATCATAGACGTATACGATAGATACCCTATGTAAACAAGTAAGGATAGACTCTCTTATATTTTAAGCTCCTTTTTAATAAATAATCACCAAATCTATTTATGCAAAAGGACATTTTTCTTCAACACAGACATGTAAAATATATATATATATATGTAGAACCCACCATGGGTTTGTAAACACGAGATTATGCCTAAAAGCCCTTTTATGGGATAAAATATATGCAAACGTCGTCTGATATGCTTCAGTAAAAAAAATACAGGAAAGTCAAAAAATATAAAGCAGTGACGCTTTCGTTCATTTATAAAAATAGAGGCATGGCTGAGAGTTTTTATAGAATAACTTTCGTGAGTGAAATTCATGTTTAAGATCTTAAAAATGAATGAGACTTGATACGTATTTATATATTACTTTAACCTACACTTTTTATCACTTATATTTTGTCTTTCAACGTGAGTTATTTTCTAAGCAAACGGTGGAAGGCAGTTCTACGGAAAACTTACATGAATATTAAATAACGTCTTAAAATTAAATTATTGTAGCAAACTAAAAAGTGCCTTATTCGATTTACCAATACGGACTTATTGAGCTATTTTTAACCGCAAAAAAATATTTTAACAATAATAAAGTCATTAATAACGACACCTGAAGTAAGATCATAATAATGTAACCTTTAAACCCAGTGCAGCTAACATTTGTAATGAATATCTGATACCTAGATTTATAATTTAAGTAATCGATATAATATACCTAATTAGAAACGTTGCAAAATTATCCTATATGCCTGATGCAATTTTAACAAACTAAATCAATTGGATAACACCGTCTATGATGGTACCATCAAGACATCTCAATCTCAATTCTCGTTGTAAAACGTATCACAAATAAATTCCCTGAAGACGTACCAACTGAATAAATTAATTGGAATTCGCGGCATTAACATGTGAACCCGGAAAATCCAAATCGCTGACCGTCTTCGACCCAATCCCCTTTCGTCACTGTTTAATTTACTTAAAACTACTCCTATTACATTGTTTTTTCTCTCTCTTTCTATAAAAGGTTTATACTTTATTTATATCCTTTGAAGAGAGGTCGATTTGGAAAAGCCAGTGTCAACCTTCGACAAAAAGAATATTTGGATGGGCGACACATGAAACTGTATCCAGGACAGACTGAACTTCATAGACGGACTTTTTATATCGGGCACCACAAACTCGACGAGTTTTATTACCTTGTTTTAGTGTTGAAATTAAAATAACTAAGAAAAACCGTTTGTCCTTATAATATTGAAATGAATTTATTTTTATGATTTTTTAGTAGGGACCTTTATTTTAATAGACATTGCAAAAGTTTATTTCATAATTCGTCCTTATTTAGAACGGTTACAATATTTTGTAAACGGAAACAAGTAATGAATGTAGATAAAGTATGCTGCAGCAATAAATATCAATTGTGCCAGCGTGCAATTAAATTACATTGCCCCCACTAATGTTCCACAATTATTTTAGCATTGGTTGCGGAACAGAATAAAATGTATAAAATAGTTAAGTACTTCATTTAATTTTTTAAACTTCTTAATAGTACATAATAGTTCGATTTATTCTGGATAGATGGTTTATAGTATGAACAATGACAATACAAAATGTTTTCTTTTTCCGTGTGGCGACCGGCTAAAATATAAAACTTGAATATAAACGTGTTGTAAGATTCAAAAAACCCATCACGCTTGGTGGTAGTATCTATACGGTCCGCCTGGCTAGCTACCACCCTCACATTAAGGTCCGACGCCAAACAGTTTACTGTGTTCCGTCGTGTGTATGTTAGAGCCAGAGGAGTATAGAGGTTTCCCTCAATATCTCTGTTACTTGGATTCATGTGTTCCATCTTAGACCCTGTCTGTGCTAACCATCAGCTGCGGCAAGAGTCAAAAGCAATAATTTAAAAGAATAAAAAAATATTTTAATATCTTCTACATATTTGCTGAGAAAACAAACTAAACTTTACAGTGCTGTGATATTTGAAGCCATCTACTCGTGTTAGTTTTCAAATTGATATTTTAACTATCGAATAGAGAAAAAGAAAAAAGCAAACAAAATTATAGAAAAGCAACTATTAAGTGAAAAATCCACACGAATTATTAAACAACGAATGATGAGACAAATGCTCATTCCAATACGGTAGAACTTATTTATTTTGGCACAACGAAACCCAACTACGTATCGCATTTCAACGGAATCTCGCACCGAAGGAAAATAAAAACGTACGGTAGACGTTTTGTGATCAGATCACGAACATTCAATTGGGTTATCGTCAAAACATTGGAGTGCAGATATCCGTGACAAAGGCGCAACTAGATACAGCCGGCGAGCCCTACCGCGCGGTGTCGTCGCCTCGCGCCGTACCCGCCCGAGAGCTTCATATAGAGTTCGGGAGTTGGCGTGAATGTACCGATGTAGTATAACCCCACAGTATTCGCTGTATCGGGTGTATCGAGAACAATATTCGGTCGTGTATCGGCAGTAATTGGCTGGGAGTGGGCGGATCGATCGCTCGATGTGACACAAATACCTCGTTCCGCGACGCAATCACCCTCAGTAATCCACTATCGACCTAATTGTTTCTTCTAATGACAATTGAGAATCACTTATTACAATTATCCGTTATTCTGTTACTTTACTCGATTAGACGTCGTATTCAATCGAATTCGCGTGGTATACTATCGATAAAGGAAATGAAAAATCGTTATAAAGTTATACGTGTGTTTGAAACGTGTATGGTCGTTAGGCTCTCCAAATGGTTTACGTTATTCCGCGCGTAGCCTGCAGCAATCTCTGAGGATTGCACTTGACCTGCAATGCAAAGCGCGCAACAAAAGCCGGCTACAAGCGAGCGCTCACAAAACACACGGATCTTTCTGATCTAAAGAACCAAGGTTCACTCGCTCATACATATATTCTAAGTATCATAACATATGCATGTATGTAAGTGTTCTAAGGAAATGCCGGGGGATCTAAATGCAACAAGCATCTGGGTCATTGCACACTTCTCTTTTGGTTCAATATGAGAATTTCTTACCATATTTTGCACTTATGAAAATGAAACACCCAGGAAGGCCTTCTCTAATACACACTAATATTTTATACTTTATTTACCAACAGCCAGACTGATCAGGGGACCATTCGTAAAGATTATGCAATGAAACTGTTTTTAAATTTTATAACTCTACTTAGTAATAAGCCACATAAACTAATGAACCTCTAAAAAAATTAATACAATTAAAAGTAAATAGGAAAATGAAACGCCGCACTAACTTTCTCACGAATCATGCAGTTTAGTATGGTTGGTAGCATTCCTTGACTTTTCCAGGGAAAATGAACAAAGGTGTATTATTCGACTTTTGGAATTCTTAGGTACATGTAGGAAGTTTGAAGAAAAACATATGAGCCGTTTTGGTAAATTCTTAAGCAAACATTCAGTGTTCTCTGACTATGAACGTTATCTCACTTTATAGAGACGGAACATAAAGACAATAAACAAATATGTACATAATATTAATTTTAATTGCACCACCTTTAGAACTTTGATATTTTTTTAAATCTATTTCATCAACAAGCACCTGGTGTGTTGATAATTTAATTTATTTCTGTACTATACAAATACACAATTTTTCGAACTTTGACGCCATTTTACTGGATTTTCTCCGACCCAAAGAAAAAACAAATCGGCCAAGTGCAAGTCAGTCACCTATTAGCTAGATTGACCCCCAACAAAATAGTGACAGCCGCAAAACTATTTTTCCGGTCAGTAAAACAAACTTCAAAACTCATTTATTCGAAATAAGTAGACTAGAATAAATTAGTTCTTTTAAAAAGGTAAGAAGGATTGTTTAGGACATTGGTGTGACAAATACCAATACGGCTTCAGCCAGTTCCGGTTTTTTTGTAACTCTTCTTCTTCTTCTTCTTCTTCCTGCCCTTATCCCACACTATGTGGGGTCGGCACAACATGTATTTATGAAATCCATGTTGTTAGAGGTTTTGGCTCATTGTTTTATGACCGGCCGCCTGCCTGACATCAACCCTCCTTGGGAATACTCGTTGCGCCGTCGCCGTCGCGCGGATGACCCAATGTGCTTGCTGATATTATGCACTAGGTCCCAAAATGATCTGCTTGTCAATCTTATTACCGTCAACTAAGCAAACTATGTTCTTCTTGGCGGAGTACACCTGAAGTTGCTCGACTCACTCATTTAGTTTTGCCAGGGACTTCGGCTCCGACACATCGTAAACCAATATAGCACCGTGGGCTTCTCTGTAAAAACTTGATGTCAATGTTCTGTATCACTCCTGTCCCGCTGTACCCCAAATACCAAGCTTGACTTTGAAAACCGTTCACGTCCATGAGTTTACATTATTTTGTAGTCAACTCCGATTGCATCGATAAAATAATTCTAAATATCTCTAAGTAAAAATAATCGCGAAATATTTTTTTTATAAAATATTACATTGATATTATTTCGGTTGCCACGGTGAAGAAATATTTTTTGTAACTAAAATGTAAAAATAATATAGGCCGGAAAAAGTGAATGTCCGCAGAGAAGGATTATGTGTTAAGCTTGTCTAAAGGCTGAAATTGCATTTATTTCTTTCAATTGGTTTGTGCTACACACGTATGTGTATCCGCACAATTTGATCAATACCTTCGAATTGGATTGTTTTGCAGAGTGTAGAGAAGCGAGCCGCGGCGGCGCTCGGGCCGTAAACATCGCACGGCGCTCCATTGAAATGTTGTCTCAGAGGGCTATGTTTTATTGAAAAACTTTTCGCGTTGCTCTTCAATACTCAGAGCGCTCAACCCGACACGCTGTCGCCTGACTACCAACGTAGTTCAACGTCTATAATAGTATACCAATATTATTTCACAAGATATTTATTATTCATTAAACTTGAAGATCATGGAAATATCCATCTTTTTTCTAACAGGTACAAACAAGAATTAATTCCATCGTCGTTATCTGCTCAATTCGGCGTGCTTCAATGTAAACAGCGGAGCGGGCGCAAGGTGGTCTGAGTAAATCGCTCCATTAGGCAGTTAAAAGCTCGTCGCTATCGTCGGGACATAACTCAGGCACCCGTCTCCGCGCGGCCCTATAAATTACGCCTTTGTGCGAACGGGGCGTGCCCGCTTAAAATATGTACGACATTGTCTTCCCGGCGCAACTCCCCTTCTCATATCTCCCACTGAAATCCGCTGAAGGTCACCTAACAGTAAATTATCTATTCGTACGTTTTGCCAGCCGGCTGAGCTGCGTTGTACTTAATCCAAAACTTTTATGTAGGTCGCGCCCGTGTCAGAATATGTAAGTTATACTTGTAACAGGACGAGGAAATGAGTTACGGATCTGCCATCATCTGCATTTGTTGACAATTCACTGCAGGCAGCAAACATAATGTGAAATATGATTAATGATAACATCAAGAAGGACACTGGAATAAATTTTTCATGCAACTCGTTTATATGTATTTGGCGAAGAAAATTAATTGTAGGACATCTTTTCAAACTAATCTGTCAGCGCGTCAGCTACGCGTACCTACTAACGTAGCTCAAAACTAGGCCCACCCCATAAAGAACAATAATAGCACAAGACTGATGGGTATACTCAAGATTAAATTTTTGAAGCAGCACTCTGCAGCATAAACGCTTGCAACAACACAGACAACGACAAATATATCTTTACCGGATTAGGGGACTTCACGGGTCGATTCCCGCTGCACGACAAAAATCGACCATGTAAATAGCATATCGACTAGACCGCAGCTGACTAAAATCGCAAACGCCAAAGTAGACTAGCTTTTGACCTTTACCGTGCGGTGACAGGCCGCATGCGACGGACAACTAAAAGTCGACCGTGAAAATGCTTTATGCTCAGTTGCAACTCGCAGGCGATCGCTCGCCATTTGAAGATGACTTCTGCTCAACATTTTCGAATAAAATGAGCTAGTCGCTCGCGATTTTAAATCTGTGAAAATGGGATGGCTGGGCGTCGTATAAAATATTTATTTATTTGTGTTTTAGGTTTATTCAGAGTACCTAATTTAATATCTTCTTATTTATTGTAACATAAAGAACTATTTACCCCTCTATTTTTTCTTACAAACTATGCCCATCCTAAGGTTGTCTGGCAGAAATCGCCTACATCTCTATTTTTACCCGACTGCACGACATAGAGATCATTAAAACGATAGGTATTTATAATTAATTAATAATAGGTACTAAAAAAACGTCAATATAAAAGCTAATTAAAAAAATACGGCTTATTTGATTTTTATAATAATGTTACCTCGTTGGTCTAGTGGTGGTAACCGCGACTGCTGATCGTGAAGTCCTGGGTGCGATCCCCAGGTCGGGCAAAGTGTTTTGGGTTTTCCGTGTGGAATTCCTCAGTAGCAGCCCGGAGTTGGATTTGTGCCCGGTTGATGGCAATAAGCTCACCCCTTATTACATGGGACAAAACATAACGGCGAAATGAGGGTGTTACTGTACACCTCTGCCCAACCCTTCGGGGAATACAGGTGTGATGTTATGTTATGTCGTGTTATAATATTGTTTCTTGTTTGTTTTGTGTACAAAAAAGGCTACAGCACATTATACCGGCACCGCAACTGCACAGCTGCAGCATGGCGTCGCCTCGAATTTAGGCTACGGCTAACTGCCAGCGCGCTAACTACGCGTCGTCCGCAAAGTGCAAGCTCGCAGTCCGCGCGCCGGCCGCGAGGTGCAAGCTCGCAGTCCGCGCGCCGGCCGCGAGGTGCAAGCTCGCAGTCCGCGCGCTGGCCGTGAGGTGTGTCCTCTATTAGTTTTTCTTTATTCATGTTAGAGCCGTAGCAAAGCGTATCCACTGTCTTAAATCTAATTCGATTCGAGACTGGAGGGAAGATGCAGCGTGCGCGAGAGGCGACGGTGGTGCGCGGGCGACAGCGCAATGACGTTGTTTCGCTGGCTACTCGGAGTCGGCGCATAGTAAGCATGACTCTTGAGTATTATGTTCTGTGAAGCATGAGGTCGGCGTGCTGTAAGCACATGGTCCGCTCGCTTGCAGCACGCGGGCTGCGAGTCGAGTTGTATGGTAGCGGCAAGCGCGCTGACTACCCGCCGTGTGTAGTATAATATGAAATATATTATACTACACACGATTTAATGCTCTAAATTGAATGACAAGTTGATTGCTAGTTTGGAGCGGTGCCGTTGCCGTGCCGTTATAATGTGCCATGACCTTAAGGAGTATTGTAACTGTGTACTGTCAACTGTCATTTAGGTACTAATGTTTTACCTTCGACAAAGACAATCAATAATGTAGATATTATTTAATATATTTGACCTTAGATGACAGATGCAAAAATTCTAACGTGAGCTTCAAAGAAACAGCTATTGTACTTATTCTTCTTTTCTAGTGCACGAGCTATACGAGAATAGCTCATGTCGTGGTGGAAAGATTAGCCAGTCAGCGAGGTTGGTGGCGGCAGTCAGCCCCCCGACCATGCACCAAAGGTACTCAAGTATCGTTACTCGTGAACGCTCTTTTAATGCAACCCATTAAAACCTTTCCAACATCTAGAATCGTTTCTAAATCTCAACAGTCTTAAATTAAAAAACAATCCGAAGAAAAAACCCGCATTAAAAATACCTTAAAGCGTATAACCAAAAGTATGTGTTTGTGAAATGGAAAAAAAAACGAAATAGTCCATAATTTAGGTGGAGCAACGCCTCCGTTCGCGCGCACACGGGACATTTATTAGAGATACGGCGAGGTAGATGATATCTGTGTTTGATTGCTGCCACGATGTATAGGAACTCTTTAGGTTTCAGGACAGGTAAATATTTAAACACCCTATTCTAGCTTTCGGACTTGATTTGTCTTTTATCGCCATTGTAATTGAAAAGAAAAATCTTTATCGTGAAAATATATGTTAAGTAGAGCAAAGTAAAAAAAAAAATGTTGAAATTTTTTGAATTTGCAATGTAGTACCCGCTTCTAACGACATTTCATGAATGAAATGAAAATGAATCTCTTAGGATCACATGGGAAGTACTTCGAAGTATTTCCCATGTGTCCTAAAAGATATTTCGATATAATTTTACATGTTTGAAAGTAGAAATTTACGATTAAATTAACAACGGGCGCCTAAATTGTTGATATAACAAAATATTATTACGTTAGCCTATTGAACTATTTCTATTAAATAAACCGTTCACTCGATTATCACCTGAATCATTTCGAGAGCTATCTTAGCGTTGAAAGGTATAAATAAGTGGAGATTTCGGTTGTGCTCGTGTCATTAGGCCTTAACAAGGCTTTGGGAGTCGTCGAACCAGTGATCGAAGCTCGGTCAAGCGCGAGAGATAATACCTCCGGCTGCCCTTCCGAGTAATAACCATTCGAGGATTGGGTGGAACATGAACGGAGCATTATTATATTTACTTTCTTGTTACATAACAAACTGTAATACAAGCTTGTATAGTTTTATTCTATGTCTTGGGTGATCAGTCTTGTTCGTAAACAAGTGTTACTATTAGTATTGAATTATGGGATTATGACTATATTATACAGGCTGCATCAGAATTGTGTAATTCCTTCAAACTTCGTGGTCTACTGGTGACCGCGATTGACCCTTCATTTTAAAAAGAAAACAGTGTGCTTAACTTAATATGAGACATCTTAGTGATCCGAGTTAACTGATTGCTATCACGCCGGTCTTACATTTATTTATGCTTGGCATACCATCGACGTGATAATTATATCACTTATTTATTTTTGAAACCTTATCAGTTATTTTAGATAATTATAATCACTTAGAACTATCCCAACACAAAAAAGATAAATTTTATTTTAATTTCAATAGAGCAAAAACCCCTATACGTACCCGTTAGTTTATACCAGTAGTAGATCATGAGGATTCAAGGAATTACACGAATTAGTTTACTCCCTGTATATGTATCTCTTTGTTTCGTGAGTGAACCTCATTTTTAACATCTCTTTATATTTGTGGCCACAATCTGGTATTAAAATAATTAGAATTAAAAAAATACTCATTTATAAGGCTGGAAAATACTGAAAAGGAAAAATAAATAAAATATCTAAACACCTGAACTTTACATCTGCTTTTTAATACAGTATATTTTAATATCTTAATATATTAATATGACGTTCATGCAAAGAAAACTAAGTTATATCGGCTTATCATCAAAACCATGTTATAATTTAAAAAAATAAGTAAAAATTTACTAAGGGAACTAAAATGTTCTGGCGTTGCTTGTACGCTGTATTATTTCCAGCTGTAAATTATTACAGCAAGGCTTTGTGGGGGTGATGCACGTAAGGTTGATGTCGTTTGAAGCATTACACACTCCGTTTTTAAAATGTCAACCAAGTTACATGAATCTTCACTTTACTTTCACATTTTCAACTGAAAGATGAGCTAAGTATAACTGTATAAATGCAACATGAAAAATTGAAACCCCGTAACAAAATATTGAATATTTAAAACCAGCTAGGTATTTAAAATATTTATAATTATTCAAAAATGCACAAACTCCGTTAGTTTCCACTCACTACTACCACGTATCTCTAGAATTAATTACTTGTCAAACTGCGAACTGTGCCGAAGTGGTGGCAAGTTGGATCGTACCAAAGTCGATAGTAGTAACTCTTCGCACGTGGTTTGAGTCACAAAACCCTGTTAACTAAGATGTCACGATTTGACAATGGCACGGGATAACTTCTGTGTCGTTAATATGAAATGTTTCACCTACGTCCTGTGAGGTCACGTTTGTAGTAAACAACGCTGTGGCGACGAATATTTTGACTGTGTGTGACAATAATACATCATGAGAATGACACTATATTTATAGTCTTGTCTGCGTTCGGTGCACTTGGCACGATGACTATTCCTTTTTTCTTGCTGATTAGGTAAATATTCATACAAATCATCATAGCTGAAAACATAGTTTCCCTTAACTCCTAAAAGTTGCGATCGCTACACACAGGGTCGAGTCTACTATAGGACGAACGGAGCGGCGGCTCCAGGTGCCGACCGAGGAGACGCTAAAAATAAAAAAATATTATTCATTAATTTTATTAAATACAATTTAAACTATTTCCCAGATACCTAATAAGCCCAAAAAACCCTTAGAAGTGCACTTAAAATGACATCATATTTGTTTTTCTAAACTCTTAAATTTCACGCTAGATTCGGTCACTCTGTTATAGTGATTACATTATACCATAGTCATTACCACTTTCTTGACGTACATACAAAGCATCTATGTATTATGTACAATTCATTATACATATTAAGAGAAAGGTCTAAAACTATCTTAAAAAAGCTATTAAAATTAAATTAAATGTTTAATAAAAAATATTTTCGAGACAAAACCAAAAAAAAATTGCTGCTGTTCACCGCTCAATTACTCTCAGCCTATTTTCTATGCAACTCTTCTGATAAATTCAGAATACTAAAATTATTAAACTCACTATTTCGTAAATTAACTGCTTAGGTATATTGCATAAAATAATCAAGAAGTTGACAAAGAGAAAATAGTACATTATGATATAAGTGTGCTATGTTGGTCATTACGGTCGAGGCGGTATTGTGCGCGCGAGCCGCAGGCGAGTGCGATAAGTGAGCCGAGACTGTAATGATCAATGCACACGCGTATCATACGACGTTTTTAACACACTTGCGAGGAAAAAAACAGACTTGTATTGTTATTAACTTTTAATTATTGAAAAAAATTGTGAAAGTACCATTCTCAAAATGATAGCGGACAGTGTTATGGTATTGGTACCTATATCAATATAATTTTTCGTCTTAACTGTGCTTTTTAACATGGAATAGATACACCAAAGCGAGATGGGCTTGTACTTATTTGCTAGTTCATTGAAGTAACACAAAAATACGTTCTCAGAAAATGACTGGGCATTTTTGCTGATTTTCCACTGTGTGAAAGTTTCGTAAGCGGCTAGATATTTCTTTCTAGATTTTGGTGGCAACAGGCTATCACATGCGCTTCGTGCTTCGATTAGTATTTCTGGCGGCGTCAAATCTACGTATTGTTCTTCTTCCCTACTTAAAGTCGACATTTTTGATAATAATCAACCACACAGCGAAAACGTAAACAAATATTTATGGGAAATGGCGTGCAAGTTTCTTGAGTTAAGTACGTACTTTTTCTTTTCGCGCCGCGCCAACGATGCCCGCGACGTTTGGAGCAAGGGCACGAACAACGTCGACATACAGCCAATATTAAAAATATAATACAGCGAATATTTTCGTATTTATAACATAACTTATTGTGAATTATGAATCATATGATAAAATTAAATGTTTATTATCATATTTTAATTAACACAGTTTAATCTTTTTTTTAACAAAAAAGTTTACTATTTATTAGGCATAAAAACGCTTTACTAAGGTTGAAAAAAAAATGTAAAGTTAAATTCGTAGACATATATTATTAATCTGTGGTACATTTTACCGGACTAGTCCGCAATAAGCTACGTTACGGACCTAAATGCGGTCCAATGAGAGCCACTTTATGAGCAAGTGTGTTGAAAAAATATAAGTAGCATGGTTCCACACTACATAAAGGCCGCCATATTTAGATCTCGCTCCATCCTTAACCCAGGTTCGAGCCAGCACTGGTTACACAGTACACTTTGGCAGAAAAGCGGTGAAAAACAGGAAACTGGATGCCATTAGACTACCTACATAGATAACGAACCTTAGCAAAAGGGCAAAAGCGTGCACTGAAAGTCTGTTTAGCTGTCTATCTACAAAGTTAGATTTCAGCTTTTTTTTGTAGTCTTCCTATGAAGTCTTCAAGACTTCAAGACAAGACCATCCGTACAAGACCCTCGTTTCGGAATGCTACAAATGGAATAAACAGCTCGAAATTTCAAGACAAACAAAGTTCTAGTATTTTTTATATCACCATAGAACAGAAAGGTTTGAGCTTACTCATTTGTATATTTGTATCGTTTCACTAAATGTTTGCGTTCGTTTTGAAACGGTTCATTACCTACCCCTTCCACGATAAATATTCAGCTAGATAATATTATTTCATCTTTAATGATTATCGAGGGCGAATACGAAATTCTTTCAACTCTACTAATCTCTCAATGCTGCCGTTTTAACGAGAGAAATTCTATTTAATAATTCGATACTTTTACGCAATTTATAGTAATTAGCCTTAATTACGCAAGTTTTAACATCGACGCGGTATTAACCGATAATTATTATTGTTGTCGGTAGCACGGCCACCTCCGTAATACAAGACCATTATTACGCTTTTATTAACTGTATAGCTACGTCCATAATAAAATATAAATGCTTTCTGTAAAGTGAAATTTAGTATTCAATTTTAATCAACAACTTCACCTTTTATATGCGGACTTTTAGATACTTCGGTAATCCTGCTCTCTGGACTGTCTTAAGGGAATGTAAACGTTCGCAAACAAATTAACATTAGATGAACACCTTGCTTAATATTTATCGTGATCCCAATACCAGCTGTGGCGTGATCTGTATGGACGCTTGATCCTTGACTTTCAAGTGCGGATTATGTGAATACTGAATTACTGTTTTTTTTATATCACAGAAACCTAGACTGTAGGCCGACTTCTAAAATCCTGTGATAATTATCACGATCCATCAATTCAGCATGCAGCACATTCGACACGCGCATTATAAATCACGATTGATCGCAACCCAATTATCACGATATTAAACGCGTAGCTTTTTTATCCTAACATTCGTTAAAACCCTTAATATTATACATTCAAAAATATTTTTAAATGATATTCATAATTATACTCCGATCAACTACGGATAAACTAGTGGCAGTCCTACTTGCATAAATATAAGGTACTTACCTATTATACGTACCTAACATGAAATTTACGTTTATCGCGTATGTTTGATTGTGCTACAATTTATTCAACATTGTTATTACGATGAAACACGAACAATAAAGATCCATTCACAGCAAAATGTTGACACGTTCAATACCTACACGTTGCAATATATTGTCGGGTTATGTGTTCACTATATTCAGTTGATCTAGTAGTGCCGGTTGAATGAGAAAAAATAATGTTATAGGCACTTTGGTCTGGGGTTGACTGCCTCAGGTAATTCTTTTTCTTTAGAAAAATAATCAAGAAATTATTTATTAAATAACCAATTCTCAAAAAGATGAAATTGTTTTAAAATTTACCTTAATATTGTAGGTAATAAGCAGAAAAAGAAGCCTTAAAACTAAGGGAAACACATGGGTGCCACTAATTTCTCATAAAAATTGTCAAAATAAAAATGCAGCCTTCCATACCTGCACCTCGGTTCTGTGCAAGTAAGTAGACACACATCCAGCTAATACTTTAACTTTATCAGGCGTCGGCGCACGGATGTAAATAAAGTTGGTGACACAAACGGGAGAAAGTCACGCTATTCCTTACTTTAGACTCTAGAATAGAATGCTACTAAGTATTTACGTTTACAGTCGCTGATTTTCAGTGGGCAAAGATAATTTTGTACGTTTTAGAATTTCGTTTTGAAGTCCGACCAAAACGTGGTGAGGGGCTCGACGATTACGTAGCACAACTTTCAATTGAAGTTTCCGTTCTTATTCTTGCCCTGGTAGCACTTGGTTTCAGAGAATTGGTTTAGCCTTGAGCCCCGGCTATCCTATGAATATTTATGATCAAATCAATCGTCACTGGCAGTTAGAAATCTGAAATTTTGAAAACATATCGTCTTACTATATAAAAGGTTAGTCAGAAAGGGGGTACTAAGCCGAAAGGGTGTTAAAGTACCCATAATAATGGATACCTTTTGTTTTACAACTTTCCCCAAAAGTCATTAGTTAAATAGTCATCCCCATAGTCATGCGCTAAATTCTGTCTATCCTCAACTATGATCAGCTGTGTTTACATTTTAGGTCATATTTGAGGTCACGGATTAAAAGCACCATTTTCTGAATTCGTAACTAAAACTGGGATGAAGAATTTTTGAAAAAACTAAAATAATAATTATTATACATGGAATTATTTTTAATCGAATTTTTAAATTTTAAAACTTTCTTTATAACAATCTTCAGGGATACAGTAAGTGGCCCGCGGCTTAGTACCCCCTTTTCGACTAACCTTGTATATTCCAATATCTCCAACTAGTAATAGAGTTACAAAAGTTAGGTAACAGGTAGCTTCGTGTAAGTCCTATTATTATTCGATCAGTGTTTGGATTGAAAGTCGAGCTCAAGATAGTTGAGAAAAGGCTTGGCAGATGGCTAGACATCTCGAAACTGTTCCCAACGAACTTAAAAAAGGCTGGACGGTCATATAATGATGACCATGATGACCCAAGTTAGCCGAAGTAATTATGGTTTTGCTTTGCTGTTAGAAGTGTACTCGATATTTCGGTTATATTCTACAATTTAAGTAAAACCTTTAAGTCAAATAAGGCATTTTAATACTCAAATCTGAAAATGAATCACAATTGTCTGTGATAGAAGGTAATGAACGACGTATAGAAACAGATTTTACCTTAGAGAATGTTTATAAACCGCATCCCCAGTCGAGATCAGATATAAGATTAATATTATTATTCCGCGACAACAGCCAGTTTACGTAGATCCCAGTTTCCAGATTCCACGAATCTAGCTAACTATCTCTGAATAAATATGTAAGTATATTTTGAAACTAATACTTATCGTAACAATCATGAGATATTTATTTCATCAAAAGTTATATTTGGGTAGCATATAAAACTTATTTTATTATTTTCACCACGTGCAGCTGAATATCTGTATTTTACACGGACCAACTACCAACCCTCCTTCCAACCCTCAATCTCAACAACCGATATATCTACTTAGGAATACCAAATTACCAATATCATTTCATTTTGTTGTAAGTGACATATAGACACATCTACCTACCTTGCCAATTCCAATTCATAAGTTAATTTATTTTAGTTTAATGAATGCCTGTTATTATTTGACTTCAATTAGACACCGTCGGAAATAAGGGCCGAATTTTTTATTTTGTTTTAATAGTTCAAGTGGTGTCATTACTTACACATTATAACACCCCGCCACACTGAGGGACATTTTTTTTTAATCGTTGGAAAATACTCATGGGTGTCCCCCGCCCGGGGAAGGCGAGGGGGTCTGCCGGACTCTTACCGGCTAAAAACCAACGGTGTCCCTCCTTCTGACCTAAGGCCGGGGTCACGGGATTTGCTATTACATGCACCGCAACCCCGACAGGCCACACTGAGGGCCTGACATAACGGACCGATGTATGCACGCATATTAGCTCCACTTTATCTCTCCAGATATTAGAGTAAGTACTACTAATTGAATTATGAGTAGAGTTATATTTAGTTAATAACCGTGGGCTCTTAATTTTTTAACCGACTTCCAAAAAAGAGGGGAGGTTCTCAATTCGGTTGTATTTTTTTTGTCTTTTTTTTATGTTTGTTACCTCATAACTCCGTCATTTATAAACCGATAAATATTTTTTTTGAAAGGATATACTTTCAGATTGGTCCCATTTAAATTTGGTGAAGATCTGATGAAGAACTTAGGAGATAGACAATGGAACTCCTCAATGACGAACAGTACGCATAATGTGATGATGTGATTATGTTACGAGCAGCGTCTTTAGTAGGTCCAACCATGTTTTAATTAAGGCCACTAAAACGGAAAACATAAAAACCATTTTAACAAAAATAAAACCGATTTCAAAAAAACGATGAAAGGAATAAAATAATTATCATATTATAAAATTAACAGTTTCAGAAGTCGGTGCCTTCAATTTAGTTCACTGTGGATTAGCACCGACTTCTGAAACTGTTAATTTTATAATATGGTAATTATTTTATTCTTTTCATCATTTTTTTGAAGTCGGTTTTATTTTTTTAAATGTTTTTTTTTATTTTTTATCCAAAGCTGTATAAGTATATCAGTTTAGATGTAAATGTAAGAAGAACGTTTAGTTTTGACGTTTTGTTTCCAAGATCAATTCAGATGCCACGATAATATCGTGACACTATCGTCACTAACTTGATATTATCAAGTTAGTGACAATTATGGTAAATAACTTCAGAAGGAAAATATTTGTTACATTGTCTTGTCTCGACTAATAACAAATATCCGCATTATGTCCCATAATACCCATTATATGTATGTAGGTATCTTTATTAATAAAAAGCTTACAACATTCTTATACATAAACGAGGTCCCACAAAACCGTTTTCACTGTTTGACTGTGGAAACAGGTCATACAAAATTAAGTTGAGTGTATAAAGTAGTGCGGATATTTCAATTAAACATTTATAGAGGAACATGTTTATACAGTCTTAAGGTAGAATTGCTTGAATAACTTGGCTTTGTCTTTTTAGTCTGATTTTTAATATTTGTTGGCAATCTGTTGAGACGGTAGGTACTCTTTATCAAGCGGTGTGTCACCTAAGTAGGTACATATTCTGGGTACGTCAAATTTACCTGCAGATACTGTGCCAGGACCAGTTCATGGGTAACTAGCGAGTACCTAACGCTCCCATGACTGTTTACTAGAAGTAGATATTTATGTTTTAAACTTACGGGAAGTATTTTACAAATCTTAAATAACTTATTATAATTGCCTTGACATTTGTTTCTGTATTAACTACTAGCTGTGTCCTCACGGCTCCGCCCGGAGCCTATGTTACTCAGTGATAATGTAACTTACTGACGGCAGAAGAATTTTTGAAATTCGTCCAGTAGTTTTTAAGTTTATTCGTTACATACAAAAATACAAATCTTTCCTCTTTATAATATTTATTAATTATTAGTTTCAACAATCTAATTTGCTGTGCTTCTAATTTATCTAAATTACTTTTGAATGCGAGTCCATAGCTGTCGAGAGCGTAACTTAATATAGGGTCGACTAATGGTACTTAAATAAAGGCGTTTAGGGGTACTAGTAGGTACTTTAAAAGGTGGTAAATTAACTTAGTAATATTCTGAGTTTATTACATAAGTGCTCAATATGGTATGTGATCCAGAAAAGTTTTCAACTTTCACTCTGAGATAGATTATTTATCTCGTTCAATGGGTTTATAATTGCAGTTTACATAGTTATTATGGATTCACACAAAACCATGTGTGTAAATAGAATGGCTCGTGGGTGGAAATAAGGTGAGCGAATTAAAACTATTTTAATTTTATCCGCGTTTAGGATTATGTCATTGTCGTGAGACCATTTAACCACTCGACTCGGTAGACCGTGCAATTCGATGTAGACGTCGAGTTGCACGAGTCGACAAGTTTCGACGAGATCGGCGCCGACACGCAACGCGCACAGGTCGTTCGCGAAGATGTACCTACCCTGAGCAATGGCGTAATACACTGCAAAAGCTGTTGAAGTGCATCAGGTAGCATACTGGTCCGCATCCTACGACCTGCGGCACCCCGCACTTCACCTCTCTCTCATCACTGTACGACTTGTCCACCTCTACGCGGTAGTATCTCTCGGTGAGATAATCATGAAACTATTTCTTAAGCGGTTCCCCCACCCCACACTCCTCCGTTGCATTTAAAAAAGTACCTATTTGTTTATAAAGTATCGAAGGCTTTTTTGAAAAACAAAAAATACTATAATATAATATTATTAATGTCGTTACAAAACTTCAATAAAAGACGCCACGTTCATACTTTTACTCTTCTGAACTCCATGTTGACATTCACTAATTATTGTTTTTTTGGAGATAATTTCCTAATTGTTTATTTAACAATACATTTTTCTATTATTTTGTCTACACTTGACAATATAACTATTGGTCTATAGTTTGATAATACTTTGCGATCACCTTTCTTATACATAGGGCGCACTATTGCCTCTTTTAACTTACACATAGATTTATTACCTATAGCTCATAAGCTAGCACAGGACTTTATCAGACATGCGCATGAGATCACTTACTGGTGGTTTATTTGTATCCATACATACCCGTAATATTTTTCTTAACACCTTGACTATTCACTGGTTGCCATCTCATACACACACACTTTTCTTTTACATAATTGTGTATTTCTTAAATAAACCATTTAACATCACAGCTGTGCTTTATATTTTCAATCTCCTCCGTAAATGTTGACGAGAACTTATTACAAATATCGTTTATACCTACGTCCTTGCATTGCACAATGGTGTCATGGCCATAGGGAATAAGGTCTAGCATGGATTTTTTTATCCCGACCAATCAATAGTTCCAACGGGAAGAACAAACAAAAACGTTTCCACTTACAAACCAAAATAGATTGCACTTTTTCATACAAGGTGTATGTAGGTACTTATTTTCTTTCTACAGTAAATTTATAAGGTGCTTTAGGGTAATTAAGAACAAGGTATTATTGCGAAAATTACGAATAACTACTAAACCAGGCAATATATTTTGCTCTGACAACATAAATATTACACGTTCTAGCCTTATTACGTTGCCAGAGCAAAAAATACTGCCTGGTTTTGTAGAAATTCGTAATTTTCGGAATATTCCCAAGTTCGTCATTACCCTAAAGTATGAAACAGAAAACACCACTTTAATTCTAAATACTAATAGACTGAACTATATTTAATTACACAAACATAATAGCTATACTTTCATGTATTTAGGGGGTCGTTCGCTATGTTCGACAGTTGAAGTTTATAGGCGGAAACGCCGTCGACAATGCAAAACAGCAACTGAGTCACAGAGACTACATAGTTCCTTAGTCACAAATTAAGTTTCACAGTCTTGCCCTTAAAGTGAAAGTGAACTTAGTACCGAAGCACGCTAGAGCACGGCTCAACAAAATGCGTCGGCATCCTTCAAACACGTAGCCGTAGCGTGCTACTACGCCACTACGGACAGTCGTAGCGGCTTGGTTTGTAGCCGCGTGCTACAGCTGTTCCCACGTACCGAACAGAGTATCACTGAAATATGTAAACGTATTTATATCCTATCCTACCGGTAACAGATTGATCGCCCTGGAAGTAATTAAGACTGTAATTAATTTTACATTACTTCTATTGAATTTCTGTCAAAAACCTACATCTATCCCGAGATTTTGGATTGATATCGGTTATTAATATCGGCCATGTATCGTCCAAAGACATGTTTTATGTTTTATTGATATTTTGTCGTGGTAGCAGACCGAATTTCATTAAATACCTAGCCTGGATGAGTAATAAGTAGTTGATACTCCTTTAATACTTTATTTTAATTTTAAAGTAAGTAAATACCTACTTATTTTGTTTTTTGGGAGAACTATTTACCAGAAAATAAGGAAAGTCAACATTATTTTATTTAAGGACATAGTATTGCAAAAGTCAAGTGTTAGCTACAGATAATACTCCTTTGTCTGTAAAAGGTAACAATTGTTTTACTACGGTCAGTTTGTTGTCGGCCGCCATCGTAAGTGGACTCTTGTGTCGCCTGACAGTAGCTTTATGCGGACACATAAATCCCTACAAACATACTACACTTACTTCTGTAATCCCTGAAGGGGTAAGCAGAGATGTCCTCCTATTATAGAAGTCTATACACCCACGTTTCACCTCTTGTATTGACTCCCATGTAATAAATAGGTGGCGAGCCTATTGCACTTTTTCGGACAAAATGATGGTGTCAGATTAATGGCCTTTACGACTCGTTTGCCCGGCG
Organism: Amphipyra berbera; assembly: GCA_910594945.2. Lineage (NCBI taxonomy): Eukaryota > Metazoa > Arthropoda > Insecta > Lepidoptera > Noctuidae > Amphipyra > Amphipyra berbera. The sequence continues at coordinate 10,246,684 of OU343127.1, forward strand.
ACGCGAACGGAGGGGAATTGTATTCTTAATTCGTCCCCCCACGGACTAAACAGATCTTTCGGTCACAAAGATTTGGATTGTTGTAACCTGAAGTAAAACGGGTACGCTTGAGTGGGTGGGCGGCGCGCATACTGGTAGGTAATATGTCTAGACACATACCTACAAATTTATAATGCGTCCTAACCTCAATATACGCATTATAACTGTCTAGCAGGTACTTAGCTATAGAGAGATTTTGTATTATCTCTGACTATTTTAGACGCCCATGAACTCAAGGTGCAACATCCCACACTCGCACAGATAGTTATGACACGTATAAGACGAACACTTAACACAGATAGTAAGACGAGATGTATCTGTAATGGATTTAGCCGTTCTAATGGAAGTGAACCGCAGGCTTAGCGTTGCGGCCGCCGGGCGTGCACACCTCCGACCGGTGCCACATCCTGCAGAATAGTGACATCCGTTATGTAACATTATGTACCTACCTACCCATGTTCCCAATAAAGCGGTTACATAATTAAGAGGGAAGCAAGCAACACACCTATTATTAGGAATTAGGATTACTCTTTGACATTCCAGTTTTCGACACATAACTTCCATAGATAAATAGGTACGTAAATTCGGCAAAATAACTAAAGCAGACCATGAACGTTGCCAGGATTTTATTACGTGAGGATTTTTCTAGATTTTCATATCCATAGGTAGGGATTTTGATTTCATGGGCTCTTATTAAAAGTACCATTTATTACTGCAAAACTGACTGAAGAATTAGGTACTTGATAATATTTTTTTATTAATTGTCTCGAACCTTTTACAAGAAATAGGCCATAATTAAATCTATATTTACATAATAATAAGTCGGTGGTCTTGGTGTGTCTGTACATAGAAAATATAAAAAAATATAGCGGGCGGTCAAAAGATAAACTAGAATCCATTTCGATATTTTTTAGAATTTGTCTGTTTTTCTGTTTGTCGGTTTGTTTGTGCATGCCGCACGTAAAAAGTGCTGACTCAATACGGTTGACTTTTAGAGCCAAATATTGCGGGCATCTCGGAATAACATTCAGTTTTTGTTTCATCATAATCGGTTCGCTCAATCAAAAGATATAATTATCATGAAGAAATTATCATCATTTGTTTGTAACATATTTACTCAATAGATGGCGTTACGTGTATGTTAAATCGCGTGATCAATTTTCAGTTTAGTGTTAAACGTGTACAGCTTCCGGTACGCTTATGTTATGCTATGACCATTACAAGGCACCGGGCCAGATCCTACGCGTTGCAGGTGGAGACCTTAGTGTCAGTTGCTTCTCGTACGATCAGCTCTATGTGACTCCCTCCCGTGTTAACAACCTAAGCAATATTTATGCACACATCCCTGGTGTTATCTTAAGATAAAGAAATATTTTATTATTAAATACCCACCTACTTTCAGTGCATGTAATGTTGTTCCAACGTTGCACCACGTGTTTATTTTTTCTTATAAAATTATTTTATCCTTTTCACCGCCAACGTACACAGAACGCCATGCCTCGCCAGCGCCAAGCTATAAATGTATAACGAAATATATAAACAGTAGTGATGAGCTGATGACCTGTTAAATAGAGTAAACTTATTTTTATAACATAGTTAAAATGAAGAGCTTCTAATGAAGTTGTGGCGCTGGAAGCACGAAATTCTGGAACTTCTATCTTCCAAGTCCGTGGCGGTGAAAAAGTTAAAAAAAGTTATAGAACCTTTTGGGGCGGTCAAATTGATCAAAGTAACTATGCATAGTGTTATAATTTCTCCAGAAATATTGAATTTCCAGATATTCCATTTTTTATTATATTTTCATTTACTGTAATTGTTTTTAAATAATAGCTTTTTTAATATAATTTTATACCTATCAACTGCATTTATAGCCAAAAGTGGACTACAAAAGGTTAATCAATTGATTGATTAGTGTATCAGTATTAAAAATATAACATTTGTACGATCATAGTAGACATTTAGACAACAATAAGTCAAATAGCTTGGATCTCGCCACCTTGCTGCAGGTAGAGCACTGTTCTATACATATTTTTCTAATTTCATTGTTATATCTTAATTTCTTTAAATATGTAAAAATATATGATGAAATGGCGACAGGTCACAGGGACAACTTGTGACCAACGGATGCTCCTCAAGCTGAAGGGCAAAATCTACAAATCCATTATAAGACCTGTCGTGCTGTACGGATCAGAGTGTTGGGCCGTGAAGAAGACGGATGAAAGAAGATTACACATAGCGGAGATGAGAATGTTGAGATGGATGTGTGGAGTGACGCGAATGGATAAAGTAAGAAATAAGTACATTAGAGGAAGTTTGAAAGTGGCACCAGTGACAGAAAAGTTGAAAGGAAAGCGTTTGTCTTGGTATGGGCATGTGCTGAGGAGGGATGAAACACATGTGACTAAGAGAGTGATGAATATGAATGTTAATGGATGGAGGGGGAGAGGGAGACCTAAGAAAAGATGGATGGATTGTGTGAGGGAGGATATGAAAAATAAGGGAGTAAATGATAATGAGACGGCTGACAGGGAAGAGTGGAAGAGAAAAACATATTGCGCCGACCCCAAGTAACTTGGGACCAGGGCAGGAAGATGATGATGTAAAAATATATGATAGAAAACTAAGAAAATTCGAATAGTGAACTAAAACAGTAAGTGGTCTGACATTAAATAAAATATCGCAAAACACTGTCTTGCCATGTAACATTCCATGATTTAAAAATAATCCTCCAGAGTACTTATTTGACAGTAACTGAAATATAGAAAATATTGTAGAAAAATAATTTAGAATAATAATGCCAGTCATTATTTTGAATCAAAGTCAGGGTTTTGAAAAGAAACTGCAGTAATAGCTTAAACTTAGTGTTTATTCTTGGCTAGCGTCCACATTCTCTGTCTGCAAGCCCTTGATTGAGGCTACTGGTACGTAGGTCACGAGTGTGAACAGTTTGTGTGCAGAGTCCTCATCATCATTACGTCTGCGGGACAGCCTCACACGAACGCGGAAGGGGACATTTCTGAAATATACATATATACAAACATTATTATTATACAATCAAAATATGATATTATGACAATTCATTCTTGAACCAACACAAAGATTATGTTGATTTCATCATTGCAATAATATTCAGAGTAATTAAGACAATGCAATTTAAACATCTTAACTTTAAATAACTGAGATATTTCATACAAGTTTGCTCGTTAACATTAGTGCTTTAACTTAATTCTTGCTCTTTTCTTGGAATGGTGAGGAAAAGGGGTCCTCTAATGTATGTATGAATGTATATCCACATATTTATTGAATAGTAACATACTACAAACAACCATGTGATTACAAAGTAAACTTGTGTATTCAAAAACATCAGAAATTTATGGTATGAAGTCGAGCACCAAAGTTGCGTTAATTTTGTAACATAACCAAGAATTGTGTACTAATTACCTGACTCCCTTTGACCAAAGGAATTTGTTTAGGCGAGTGTCCACTCGAACATCGGGAGTTCCCATTTGTTTCTCTGCGAATTTACGGACTTCTTTAATGGCACGCGGAGCGCGTCTCTTGAATCCCACTCCATGAAGCCGTTTGTGTAAGTTAACCGTGTATTCACGAGTTACAACTTCATTGATGGCAGATTTGCCTTTCCTCTCTCCCTTAGGTTTTGCCATTGTGATCTGAAATAATATCACAAAATAAGATTTCCAGGACTTGAATTGGCTATTAAGAACACTTTGTATAACTAAATCCGGTCATTCCGGCATTAATTTTACACGATTAAGTTGGATTATTTCATAAATACACACACCTTGGAGCTTCGTGCACCAAACCAAATCAAAAAAGAAACGTCAAAGTCAAACCTGTCAAACTAGCTACAAATTGTCATGTCAAACAATTTTGAGTTTGACACTGACAGTATAAAAATACGAATTTCATTTACGTTTCAGGCATAGTAAGTTGTTTAAACTAAGCCAACACCCTACTACTAGTTTGCAAATTACAAAAACGTTTTCGTGAGGTCGCTAAACTCTGTAACTCTTACATATCCGCTAGAATAAGAGATGATTTTAGCGAGCTCACGAAAACTATTGCCGTTTTCGTAATTTGCAAACTCGTACCTAAAAAGTTAACTTTTCTGTTCCAAGCAGTGTTCACAACCTGAAGCCAGGAAGCTATCGTACCGGGGCCGTAAAATTATCGTGCATGGATCAAAAATGACAAAAATTATCGTACCCGGCGTCAGTGTTGTCATTTCCCCGCTTCTTCTTTTTTTCATCCCCAAGCGACAGTTGGACGACCTTTTTTTTAGAAGATCCCTTATTATTTCTGTCATGTCTAGGACCTTAAACAGTCGAAAAGTGACGGGAAAGTCAAAAATAAGGTCGTCTATCACTGTACTGAAATTATCGTACTTTCTGCGTACGATAGTAGTGTACTATCGTACATAGCTATGAAATTATCGTACACATGTACGATAATTATCGTACAGTTGGGAACACTGGTTCCAAGCGGTTCCAAGCCTTTTGCCTGCTACAAATGAAAGTCTTATTTATCTACTGTCTGTGGCTGACATGAAACGATTTGTCAATTTGCTGGAATCGACAATCAAATCGTATCATGTGGACAGCAGTTGGAGACAATGACCAATTAGGTAGCCGTTGTTTACCAAAACCTAGCGAATAGAGGCAATGGGCCATTAAATAGGTAACAATGGTTTAAATAGAGAATAAATGAGGCCGCGAGAGCAAGAACGGCCTATATACTGACTTGTTTTATTGAGATATTCAAAGAAAAATTAGTTTTGAAATTTTTGAGTTTTGTATACAAGCGCGGAGCCACCGTTGCTTTTGGGCACGATGGGCATGCCCACAACCCTAATAGACTGGTGACGTCACACTTTCACGGTCTATTGGGGTCGATAGTAGTTTAGAGTCTATGAAATGTGTAAATTTACACACATTTTCACATTTATGTGACATTGTGATGTGTAATTTTCGTGAGCGAACAAACTAACATTTTACAGATTTATTAATTTATTAGTTTTCGCCCTCAGGGCTTCGCCCACGTGGAACCATACACTGTACAAAATCGTGGTCAGGACGTCATATATTTTGTAAACATCTCCTTTCTAGGAAAGCACTATACCGATCATGAGCGAGTTCATACTCCGACTTGCATTTGGCCGATTTTCGGGTGGCTGTGACCACAACCTTTTTTGAGGGCTGGATCCGCGCCTGTTTGTATACTTATCTTTTTTGCCGTAAAGGCTTAAAAAAGATATACAAAAGGCAGTTTTTAATGCAATAAATGTGTTACTAATGCCATCTCTTGGTAGTTTGAAAAATCAACGTTAGGCCATTTTGCTTCTTTAAAAAACAGAGTTTTGAAATAGATAGGCTATTTGTTCAAAAAATGTCACTTAGGCCTTATTTGCTCGGCCTCAATTATGCATGTGATCCGAAATCTATTGGAATATATTTTTATGGTCTATATCGAAAATGCTTTAACCTTGGCGAGAAAAATGAAAATAGCTACGCTCTTATCACAACTAAGTTTAAACATAAAAGGAAAAATATCAAAAATTTCGGACGTTCCTCAATGGCATGGCGGTTGGAACTTAGAACTTCTACTACTTCAGAGTGCATGCAAGTGCCGCTCTTTTTAACCTATCACTGCGCTTTTTAATAGTTTGCCAACAATAGGATAATATGATATCGTCGTTGCGCCTAAAAAATCCGCTGTTTTTTTTTAATTTCGATTTGTTATGCTACTTTATAGTACTTCTCAAGCCACGTAGGCCTGTGAAATATGTTTTCTAATAATTTATTTGGTTAAAGAGATAGCAATATCAGCCAATATCAGCAATATCAGCAATAATTTTAGCCAATAGCGACTACAAAAATCCTCTATGTGTGCAAAGAAACACTTAACGTATTTTTATTTCGATGCGCGCCTCTTAGAATTGCGCTTCAATATGACACATAGCGGATTTATTATTTTAAAATAGTGTGGAAAATCTGCTAAGTAAAACCAACAATGAAAACAATCGCGGTATTTACGACCCAAAAAAAATACGCTATGTGACCAAATTCACTTTAAAAAAATCCTAGCACCTGTTATATCGTAGAAAAAAGCAAAAAAATAATATTTTATGATGTCTCGACATAAAGTCTAATTTTCTGCATACTAAGTTTTTAAATGTTGTTATCGGTTTGGGAAAAAACAGTTTTTTGCTTCTCCTGTAAAGTTGAGTTTTTTCCCATAGCGGATTTTGCAAGCGCAGCGACGATATTATATTATAGATAGATAATTATCACTCAAAAACAATTACTTCTTAATCTGTGCTCAAAACTCGAAACGGAAAGGAAATAATTACCTAGAGTGCGCGCAAGATAACTCTGCGCGCGACAGAGGGCGTGCTAAATGTTGCCATGATCGCAAAAATATAAAGTCCTACTTTTCAAGGAAAAGTAGTATATCGTGAGCATTAAAATTGGGCAGCCCTCTTGCTGTTTATTATATTTTAATTGAGCTAAGATAAGTACGTTTAAATTTACTACCTATCAATTAAATTAATTCGTATTTTTACGTAATTTGCGAAGGAAAAGAACTAAGGTTATAAATGTGCCGTGAGTGAATAAGAATGCAGTATGATTATTATCGGCTGATGAGGTCTATTATAATCTTTATTATTATATTTTCTTTTATTCCTAAAATCAGGTAGATCTAGTGACAAAGTTAATAAAACGGCAACATTATGGCGGAACATGATTAGTTCCGATTTTGGCCGCGCGCAGAGTTATCTTGCGCGCACTCTATCATTAATCTGTGAGTTAACTCTAGTTATCTGTCATCTGTCAATTCTGATTTCTGTCATTCAATCAAGTTATAATGTGAAGACTTTGAGAACGTAATGTGCGTAAATGTTTAATGTAATTAACGTAATATATTCTTTGGTAATTACTGTAAACTCTTAACCTCGCTAGCGCATAGAAATAATACCCAAGCTAGCGTTTCAGTTACAATTTTCTAATAAAACAAACATTAAATTGATTATTGCGACAACAACAAGAATATGGCTGATGTATACAAGTAAGAATTTTATAATAATGAAGTTTCCTGATAATGTATACATTTTAATGTGTTTAACTTAGATTTTTGATTGGTTTTCGCTGCGCTCCAACTAGTTAGCACTCTACCTAAGAACAATAGCTCCTTGAATGCAGCAATTTTATCGATATTTGCAACGACAGGTATTTCTTGTAGTATTATTTTTACACAGTTTCACTACGCAAACCAGCATTTTACTTTGGATATGAGCAGTTTAATAGAATACGCGGCACGTCAACATCACACATTGGTTGCAACACTCTTTGGTTACAACAAGACTGACTCGACTACACCGACTTCAGCGTAGTTAGTTGCCGCATTTTACTCGTACGATATCTTGTTGGAGCGCAGCGGAGATCAATCATTAATCTAAAATGTTTAATTTATTTTACAGACTCATTCACCCGGTCAAGTATTTTAATGACTACATATCGAGAAACATACGTCCAGATGGAAGGGCATTCCATGAACAACGAAACATTAAATTAAACGTGAATTCTATAAAATCAGCGGATGCTTCGGCTGTAGTCAAATGTGGAAACACTACAGTCGTTTGTGGAATTAAGCTAGTAATCTTTATTTATATATATTTTTTTGTATTAAGAGAGTATCCACATTTTGATATTATCTTAAATTATTGTCGCATAAATATTACAGTTTCCTTCATCTCATTCAAGTTATTCAAACTGTTTTCTTTGCAGGAACTAGCAACACCGAAAGCTGAAGAACCAGATTTGGGTTTTCTAGTTACAAATGTAGAACTGCCTCCATTGTGTTCATCTAAATATAGACCTGGTCCACCTTCAGACAGTGCACAAGTTACTAGTAACATAGTCTCTGATATCATCATCAATTCTAAATGCATAGATTTAAAAGACCTGTGCATAGTACATGATAAATTGGCATGGGTACTGTATTGTGATATGGTCTGTGTTGACAACGATGGTAGTTTGGTTGATGCTTGTGTCATGACATTGATGGCCAGTTTAAGAACATGTAAGTGGATCCATTAACCTTAGTTTATAACAATACTATAACATCTTATCAAACATAAAAAGAGTAGACATTATTTTGATCATAATAATTATTCTTTCAGTAACCCTTCCAACAGTAACATATGATCCAGAAACAGAAGGTATCATGGTAGATACTAGTGTAAGGACGAAACTAAATGTGCATGGACTACCAGTGTCCACAAGCTTTGCTATGTACAAACATGATCAAAGGTAATTACTAGTACAACCTGCAGCATTAAAGATTGGAATAAATTCTCCCTTGCTTGTATTGTATTTCTATTTTTTTTCAGCAACATCGTTTTAGCTGACCCTTCATCTTATGAAGAAGAAATGTGTGGAGGCATTGGTGCTAATTTAATAATGTGCTACAATGAAGGTGTTCTTTGTGGTTCTCAAAAATTTGGTGGCAGCAATCTCTCTACAGACTGTGAAGAAAAAGCTCTAAAGATAGCTAAAGAAAGAGCACAACTTGTTGAAGAAGTTGTTGATGTTTGCATCAAAAACCACGAATTAGAAAGTAGTAATAAATAGAAGATAACTCATTTAAGCATTCTTTTCATCATTATTATCCTCACTATTTTCTGAAGTCTTTTGGACTTGACTTCTGGACTACCTCTGGTAGTATTGATACTCAGCTGCACAGGTGCAACTGAGACCGGTACTATAAAACAATGCTTAGTCACGAATCTCGATTTCAGTAGAGATTTGTAATGAAATCTGTACTCAAATTGAGTTTCATAACTGAGCATTGTTTTAGAATTGTGTTGTGAGTATCTGTATTTTTCACAAAGAAACTGTCATCAACCTTTGCAAGATAAACTGGGTATCCTAATATTTGGCTGATGGAGAAATTTTCGAACTTCGGCTTTCATGAGAATTTTTATCGACCATTATTAGTGGAGCCTTTTAACACCGATAATTTAGTCGAAAACTGAATGAGCATCAGTCTCGCTTTTTGCTAACAAAAAAACGACAAGAGCTACCCCCTGCTAGCCTCGCGAGATAATTTTGACGTTGAATTATATTATCTCCTGCCGAGACATGATAATGTGGTTTATCTCATCTCGGCACGAGATAATCCAACGTCAAAATCATGTTAGCCCGGCTAGTGTGGTTTCTTTACAATATTAACGAAATCATTGAGGGGCTCGTGGCTTATTAACAATCGCGCGGATCATACGGTGTGCAAGGTTAAGCGCTTGCCGCGGTCAGTCGGTGGAGGTGTGACCATTCTTTACACATCGAGACCCCTCCGTGCCTCGGAGAGCGCGTTTAAACCGCCGGTCATGGGTGTCATACGAATACCTTTGACAGTCGTTACGGGTAGTCAGAAGCCACAGTCCGACCACCGGTCTGTAAGGTTAGAACCTTACGATATCAGCATTACCCAGTAACTGGGTTGCGGAGGTATGATGGCAGTCGCTCCGTGTAAAATACTAGTATTCAGCCGCATCTGGTTAGACTGGAAGTCAGCTTCCAAAAAACAATGCCTTTTCCCAACTATTAGGGTCAGCCCTAATGGTTGGGAAAAGGCTAGTCAGAACCACCAATGGGATCATTGCTTTTTGCGACTAGTCTCGTCTTAAAATCAAGTTTTTTTTTCTGGTATGCTGGCAACTTTGGTTTTTTGACAATTAGGATTTATCTGCTGGTAACATTCATGTAAAATGTCACCACGTCTCAAAATATCAAATTATGTTATTGAGGTAAACTATTTTATTTTTTTATAAACGGCTCTTTAACAAGTCTCCAGTACCGAACAATTTAGTAAATGTTGTGTCTGTCTTTCATTTAAACACATTATCTTGAGATAAAATTGTGTATAAATGATGTTTAATTACATGCGTCATCATCTGAAATCATCACACATTTCATTCAATATTTCTTTATGATTTTGTATAAATGTCTCAATATTTATGCCAATAATTGCTGTTTTTAGAGGCTGTCTAATATAGACACAAATGAAAGTACAGGATGTCTGTACGGCCTCATGTACGATGGCACATTGCTCGTGGTTGGACTGAGCTTAGAATTATTTGAAAATGAGAAGAACACTTATAGGCAGTTGTTGCTCAACCTTCCCGCTGAGGTAGAACTATGCGGCGTCGTGAAATTCGGCGAAACTTTAACTACGGGAACTACAATTAAGGAAATACTACAGGTAATTTATGCATGTCAATCCCTACTACTTTCCTTGGGCTTAATTCTAAAATTACATTGCTCTCAAAAACACCAATTGTATTAAATTGAAAAAGGAGCGAGGAAGTTATTCACTTACAGCCATTCTCAATAACTATCTATTCATGGTTTTTTTCAGTGACTTTATTGTTGATGAACCTTTTAATCAACATGTTTATTTCGCTTTTCGTAGACAAAAACTTAACTACAATCAAACTGGCTTTTTATAGCTAGGAAACTTGGAATTTAAAAGTTGATATACTAATACTGTTAAAGTGTTAATATAACAGTATTAGCCAGGACATTTATTTATATTGACTCATACTTTTTTCAGGATGTTGATATAACAGACAATCCTCTAGTGATGATAGTAAATCAAAAAAAAGAAATGAAAACTCATTTTTTGGTCCATGACAAGTTTGAAGAGACCAAGTATGAAGTATTAAGCTCAGATGATATGTGGAAACAATTTCTCCATGTGCGCTTGAATACTATACTACCATTAAGCTGTGAGGCAACAATATCTGGGGTTAAAAATATCCTGCAGAATAAAAGGAAAAAGGTAAAACAGTGTTCTAATTTATTTTCATTTTTATGGCCTAGTTATATTTTTCACCACCTTGTGCCCACGACTTCCACCGTGTGGACTTCCGATTTTAAGGAAGCAAATATTGTCAAACTTCAGACCTAAAGTGTTGTTATTATGGAAAGAACATTGTTAATTATCCTACAGGAACACATTACTGGGATAAAAAGTATTGTATGTGTTAATCCAGGACATAGTCTACATCAAAATCTGTGCAGCTGTTTATGTATGATTGAGTAACATACATGTTCACAATCTTTCATACTTATAAGTGTCATATTCCTAATCTATTAAAAAGAGAACACTTTTTGAATTCCATAATACCTGGTTCTATCGTACGTAAGTTTTAAAATAAAAAACTAACTAAAGAATTAGCTGCACAGAAACCTACAATTATTGATGTCTTACGGTAAGACTGCACCGAGCGGAACTGCACTGCAGCAGCGGCGTAACACAATTGTTTATATGAAGTTGCAGTGCCTTACTGTGCCACGAAGTGCACTCTGTCTCATTTTCACATAAACAACATTTGGCTGTGCAATGCTGCGCTGCTCTGCTGAAGTGCAGTTCCACCTAGTGCGATCTTACCTTTAAAATAATATTTTTTGTTACAGATTGCCTCTGGTCAAGTGTCATTCCATATAGATGGGACATCAGTTTACTTGTTTGGTGTGGCATCAGATGTGGGTTTAACTGGCACTAGCACAGAGGCGACCATAGGAGAACTTGTTGACTCTATGAGTCCAGAACAGCCTAAGAAAAAGAAGCATAATACAAATAGTGTAGTAAGTATGTTTGAAACTAAGCAAAATGAAGGGCAGTTTAAAAAAATAACACCAGCCACAGTTACAACAAGGTGCCAAATGGTATTGTTATTACATATGTGTTTTTTTCTACAATTGATTAAGTTTAATTACCTCCAGATTTTGATTGGACTTTGTTAAAAAATATTATTTTTACATATTTTATATCCGATTGAATGTCAAATAATGTACAATGAAGATAAAAACGATAATTAATTTAAAGTAACCAAGTAAATCCACTTACATAATTGACTGTTAATGATTATTTTAGTTGTATTATTCTTCAAACTTATAATTTCTCTTCAATAAACAGACTAAAGATAAGGTTGTTTATTTAGATATATTGTTATATAAAATTATTTCCTACACCATGCTGTGGGTGTAGGAAATCGACAAACATATTGTCAACAAAGTCGTTATTTGAGGACCATGCTGTGGGTCCTCAAATAACGACTTTGTTGATAACTTTGAGATAAATTCGAAGGCAAAAGATTAGATTGCAATCAAATTTTATACACTATGTAAGTTCGTCATTTGGCACCGGTTTTGGACTGCGCCCGATGAAAAACTAAATATAACTTTGATCTCCATACATTCGCAGCCCACCCTATTATGCATCACTTAAAGCAGTAAGAACGACTATGAATTTTCAACAACAATTATTATTATTTAAACATGCTGAGCAAAATGAACAGTTGTTTGGAAAACTGCATATTTATAACATTTATCTTGTTGGAATAATCAGAAGATAAGATTAATATGAACTATGACATTTTCTTAAATTATTTTTATTTATTTTCAGGAAATAGTTCCTATAAATTTTGTATTAAAGACAACCAAGGATATATTGTCAGATAAACTCGTAAAGACTGCCGTTAAAATGATGACAACTCAGAGAAAACGTAAGTTCTCTATAAAGGTATTCCAGTGTATATTTGTTACAAACTGATACTGTCTTTTTATGAAACAATCACATCAACATTCATCCCTATATTATTATTTCGAAAACACCGAGTCATCAATTTAGAAAAACGTAACTAAAGGGCATATTAAGCTGCGTGGTTACGGATAAAAACTAATTTACAAGGTGGAACTATACCTATCGTGGGAATGCTCGGCACGGGCCGTCACTGGCCTCGACATCGTCCAGCGCGGCCTGTCAGTTTAAGGTCCATAACTCTTTTTCAGTGTAGTATAATAACAGTTAGGGTGCCCGGTCCCTTTGATCGGGACTATCTCAACAGGGCAGTAAAAATCAGGTAGTGTAATAAACGCTTTAATGTGGAAAAGCTAGAACACTGGAGCAAGCAATCTGCCTCCCCTGTTTTTTTTTTATCGTGGGAAAATCCTCACGGATGTCCCTCGCCCGGGGTAAGCGAGGGGGTTAGCCGGACTCTTACCGGCTAAAAATCCACGGTGTTCCTCCTTTTGACCGTCGGCCGGGGTCGCGGGATTCGCCTAAGCATGCGCCGCAACCCCGGCAGGTCTTAGTCCACCAACTGCTGGTGGACCTCTCCACTGTGGAGCCCCACCTCACGGCCTCCGGAGAGGCGCGGGGAGCACCCCCACATCACCGGCGCACCAGAACACATGGCACGCCGTGACCACCCCGGGGACCAAACAAGCACATGGGCGCCAGACTAAAGCAATCTGCCCCCTAACCACACCCCTAACTCAAGATCTTACGATAAGTCAGTTGTCGACCAAATTCGGTTTATTATTTGTTATCTCGGTTTCTCGTACACAAAACGAAATAATAAACCGAATCGGTCGACAACAGATTTACCATAAGGTTCTGAATTGGGGGGGCTGGACAGATTTTAACCAACACAAAATAACTACAGCTTAATACATAGGTACTTAATTATGTAAAATTTCAGCTGCATTTTGCATCAGTATGCCTTTGCGAATAGATACGTTGGCCATGATACATCGCAACACGAAATTATTGGAACTGTATACAGTGCTTGTGGAGGCTGCCTGCAGGTCACTCAGATTGCTAGAAAGTGTTCTATTAGAACAACTGGGTTCGTATATATTTGTTATCTGTCTGTAGCTTGGTTAATGTTTTAATAAATTAAGTAATTAAAATAAACCTAAATTTTAGGGCAAGAAGGTATTGGAGATGGTGCTGGCCTACGTTTACCTGAAACTTTCCACTTTCTGCCACAAGAAGTGGGGCATTTCATCACAAGAGTAGTACCGAAAGCCATACCAGATGAAAGTATGGGTAAGTTCAGACGTGCCGAATAGCAACAACACACCAAAATTATTTAATATTTTTCATGATTACTTTAACTGCATTATTCATATTTCACAAACATTTACAGAAAAAGAACGGCGTTTATTGCATGAACAATTAGGTATCGTCCAAAATAGACCTGTATTCCGTAGAGGTAACGCATACTCTGAGAAAAGCGGCGGACGCTTAGTGAATCCTCACGAAGGTATATCACATCAGCCTTCAAAATCTGACGTCACTGTTGCACTAGTCCGAGGGCGTTACTCTTACCATCATTACATGCAGGACAACTTCAATGATGATGGATGGGGTTGCGCCTACCGCTCGATGCAAACTATATTTTCTTGGTTTAGGTAAGTTAATGTTTTATCCACATAAACATTTGACGTTAATAAATATGATTCAATATGTACCATGTTCACATTCGACGATTTGCAAAGTCACTTTTTTCAAAGTGGCAAAGGACATTTTTATAGGAATACCTAAATACACACATCAACACAGTCTAGGGATATTTCAGATTAAGGCTCAGTTGCACCAACTAACTATAACCGTAACCATACCAAAATGTCTGTCAAATCAGTACAAATCGACATAAATATGGCAAGTTAACAGTTATAGTTAGTTGGTGCAACTGAGCCTTAGTATCATAACTTAAAAAGTACTGGCCATATAAAAAAGATTTAAACGTCAATTTGTTCCTGGCACATTTCTCTTCTGTATTCTAAATTTAAAAAAAAGAATTATGTATAGAGGCGGTAAAATTAAAATAACTTTATCACGTTAAATTTTCGTGTGTTTTAAAGACTAAATTGTTTTTAATCGAAATCTTAATTTTCTCACAAGTCGGATAATTAAATTCATACTGTTGGTTTTTCCTATACCATGGAACGCCGACATTTAACCAGATTCATTCATTCCGATTCATTTTTCGGATTCATGTGCGTATTGTATAATTGAGCTGTGTTATGCAATAATGTGGCAACCCACAAAAATATCAGTTCTGTGTTAACGCTATCTAGTTATAGTGGTAGGTCTACCCAACGCTTGAAAAAAAGCAAACTGCACTCAGATTTTTTTGATAGACACTCTGTTAAATTTACTAGTTCTGGGTATTTTTCAAGCGTTGAGTATAGACCTACCACAAGAATTAGATGACGTTAACACAAAATTCATATTTTTGTGGGTTGACACATTATTGCATAACACGGCCCAATTATCACTTGCTTAAAAACGGTGAAGGTAAATATCGTGAGGAAACCGGCATGCCTGAAATGTTTAATTTGATTTCTTTATTTAATCACCAAAAACAGAAGTGCGTTTTTTTGTACATTGTTAACTTTTTGTTTATAGAAACAATAATAATAATAATACTATTTTTATAAATTAATTATATTTCCGGTTGTTCTCGTCTTGCTAACGGCGAGTATTTACACAGACACAACCTAGTAGCTAGGATTATCCACCAGCAACTTGCTCTGAAATACAACCTTGTGAACGCAGAAGTACCATACTACAAGTATGTGCCCGACCCAGTTCTCGAGAATGGCCATATCACATTGTACTGGGACCGATCTATCATCACCGACAGGACTATTGTTGCCAATAAGCCTGACATAGTGGTGATAGATCGAACAGAGCGTCTCACAATGATTGTTGATATCACTGTCCCACATGACGAGAACCTTGTGAAAGCCGAGAAAGATAAGGAAATTAAGTATCAAGACTTGGCACACGAGGTTGTCGACATGTGGGAGGTTGACTCAGCAGTCATTGTGCCGATAGTCGTTACGGCCAATGGCTTAATAGCCAAGAGCCTCGACCATCATCTGACGAGGCTCTCGTTGGGCAGCTGGGTCAAAGGCCTGATACAGAAAGCGGTACTTCTGGACACGGCACGTATTGTCAGGAAGTTCCTCTCTCTGAGGCCCTGACCACCGGTAGCTTGGACCCTGTTCCCGATGCCGGTGGGCTACTATTTTTTATATTTTTAAATGTTTTTTTATATTTTTTATAGAAATATTTAAAAATGTAAATAATATGTACATATAAATGAATAAACGAAAATATAATACTATAAAAGCCATTTTTAGGGTTCCGTACCCAAAATGTAAAACGGGACCCTATTACTAAGACTCCGCTGTCCGTCCGTCTGTCACCAGGCTGTATCTCATGAACCGTGATAGTTAGACAGTTGAAATATTCACAGATGATGTGTTTCTGTTGCCGCTATAACAACAAATACTAAAAAACAATAAAATAAATATTTAAGAGGGCTCCCATACAACAAACGTGCTTTTTTTTGTCGTTTTTATAGATAATGGTACAGAACCCTTCGTGCGCGAGTCCAACTCGCACTTGGGCGGTTTTTATTTTTGTTTAAAGTTAGATTTTT
The DNA here is from genome assembly GCA_910594945.2 of Amphipyra berbera. Classification (NCBI taxonomy): domain Eukaryota; kingdom Metazoa; phylum Arthropoda; class Insecta; order Lepidoptera; family Noctuidae; genus Amphipyra; species Amphipyra berbera. The sequence goes on from OU343127.1 coordinate 10,263,047, forward strand.
ATAAAATTTCCTATTAGAGTATAAAATACTGCGCATTTTGATATTAGTATGCTATAAGATTTTCTAAGTAGTTTCTTTTCAATAAATGAATAACTAAAATATCCCTAGATTGTGTTGATGTGTGTATAACAGATCCAAAAATCAGAACTGACGGACCTTTTGCAAGGTCCCTTTTTTGTGACCCGGCTGAGCTATATGTATTTATTTATAAATCAAATTCTGATAATATAGGTATGGTACTCGTACTTACATTTATTTCGGTCCGAAAAAGTATCAACTTTTTCCAACCACTCACTTTTTTATGGACTTTATAGTATTATTTTTTGATGAAAAGTGCTACGCTCATGCGTCCAGAAGCGTGTCCGAGCACGGAACGGCAAACCGAATAGAGAAAGCCGTGCACTGTCGAAAAATGTATATAGAAATTTTTGTGTTTTTTAATGTAGGTATTACCTTTGTCATATATGAAAAAGTAATTTTAATGGGTACGAAATTAAATTGTCAAGCGTATAGAGAACTATATAAGCCACAATTTCATATTATTTTCAAGTTTAAAAAATATGCATTGGATTTAGCTATACTGGTACCTATCCAGTTCCAGACCCCATTTTTCGTCATTTTCAGCGACCATTACGATGGTAAAAATGTATAAGTAAAAAATCTATTTCATTTGTTCAGGTACCAAGGATACACAGCCGTTAACATTCCCACTCACAAGGACATTCAACAGTGCCTTGTCAACATTGGTGATAAGCAGCCTTCGTTTTTAGGTTCAAAACAATGGATAGGTTCTACTGAAGTTATGTTTTGTTTAGAAACACTTTTAGGAATTCAATCAAGGATAATTTTCGCAAATACTGGAGCTGAATTACAGAGTTATGCTCATGATCTGGTTCATCATTTCCAGACACATGGAAGTCCAATTATGATTGGTAAGTGTCTGATAATATCAACCCTTTACACATTTTTGAAATATAAGTGTCCCAACACACATGATCATGAAGAGAAAGCACTTTAAATATTTAAAATAGTAAATTTTACTTAAAGGAGACTTCATTTTATTTCTAAAAGTACATTGCATTCGCATATTCTTTGCCTGAGCCGAGAATCGAACTGACAAAATCTCGAAACAATACCATCCCGTATTTTATGTTGATAGATATCGATAGGATGAATAATAAGGATCCAATATCTACAACAAACATACACCCATATTCTAAGACGTTCGTCCAAAACTTACTTGACTCCACCTCGATTTGACATAAGCGTCCTCGACTCGAGATTTTTTCCTCAGTCGAGGTAAGGAATCAACTGTCAAACTCAAGGTACCTCGGAACCTACCTTAAGGAAGGAAGTGTCAAAGTTCGTATGTAATATAAATTAATTTTGAAGACTATCGAATATGCTTACGATAATCCTTATAATTTTTTATCGCGGCGTTATATGTGCGATGCAGATAATTCAAATTATGACGTAATGACTCCCTCGAGGAACCTCAAAGTTCACTCGTAATTGCAACTAAGAATACAATTTTGAAGGTGGTTTCGAGGCCGTTTGAGTCGGGTAAGTTTTGGAGGAACGTCTTAGAATATGGGTGATGTGTCTTAAATTGAAGGAAGTCCACGAAATAAGAACTAACAACAAATAAAGCAAGATGTTTTTGTGTAAAAATTGCTGCGTTGGTGATATTGAATTGAAATGTACTTAAGTTAATGTTAGATTTTACGGTCTTCCATCAATTTAAGACAATATTTATTAGAGGGATTTGATCCTAACGATTGGTAAAATAAAAAATACAGAGGATTTTTTTTTGCATTTGTGTCGATTCGATACCCAGATTAGGCAAGAGACTGAAAATATATGAATGCAGTGTCTGTTATTTAAAAAAAATAAATGAAGTCTCCTATGAGTAAAAGTTGCTATTTTTAATATTTTAAGTACTTTCCGTCCATGAGCACGTGTTCTGGTACACCGAGAAATTTATAATTATGTTTTAATAGATATCAATTATTTTTTTATATAAGTAGATAAACTCTTTGTGCTAACAACTACACTTTCACAGTCTACATTCAATTAATTTCTTCACTGATTGTTTATCAATTTAATAGGTATTCTATTGGTTTATCCAATATGTAAATTCGATATAACCTCTAATGCCCGTTATCACCAACCATAGGAGACCCCTAAATTAGATGCCAAAATACTTAGGCTTAGGAGTAACCTAGTACAAAAATATGTTTCACCGATCGTTAAGCGATGACTAACAGCCTTAGGCGCCATCTGAAGTTACGTCACCGTTTGGGCAGTGCTTAAATGCATAGCCAACTTCTAAATGACAGTCGCCAGTACTCGAACAGTTAGTTTGAAGTTATAAACATTAATAATTTTGTTATAATTATGATGTAGTGACAAAAATTGAAAGGAGTATGCTTAGGTGGTTTGGTCATGTTGAGAGAATGAGTGAACGGCGATTAACAAAAGGAGTTTATAAGGCGGATGGCAATGGAAACGCCGGTAGAGGACGTCCTAGAAGGACATACATCGATGTTATTGGTGATGTTCTTCACAAAGGTCAGGTGCATAGTACTCTGAACCGGCGTGCGTGTATGACAAGATGTATGAATGTGGATGAAGCGAAAGGGGTATGTAAGGGTCGTAGCATGTGGCGGTCTATAGTTTCTTCCTACCCCCATGGGAAAAAGGCGTGAGTTTATGTATGTATGTATATTTCCAAGTATCGCTCGACTCTCAATACATGTGCTCTCCAGTACAAACGTATGCTGGGTATCGATAATGTGAATACTCTTACAATTTCTCCTTTATGAATATTTTAACAGCGTGTATTCAGTTATCGGAGTGATATTAGCGCCATAACGTGAATTGCGCCTAAATTTAATTTCTCGTGCCCGCAGGTACCTACTAAAGGTAATTTTAGAATAAGCGATACGTTAAGATTAGTGAGTGTAACGAAACAGTCTGACTCCCGACGGGCTATCGTTTAAACTAAGTGCCTATAATTCGCAGGAGTTTGCCTGAGTTTTGAGTTTATGTATGTATGTAATTATGAGTAACTAGCTGTGTCCTCACGACTCCGCCCGCGTAAGAAGTTTTATTCCAGTAATAAATATAGCTTATGTTACTCAATGATAATGTAGCTTTCTAACGGCAAAAGAATTTTAGAAATCAGTCCAGTAGTTTTCAAGTTTATTTGTTACATACAAAAATACAAATCTTTCCTCTTTATAGTATTAGTATAGATGAAGATTTATTAAGAGTTTTTGGATTTTTTAGACAACGTGAGTGATATGGCTCTGCGTTCTAACTTCTAATACTAGACCACGTATGATTCGCCCTAGGACCAACCATTTTCAGAATTATGATGATCAAGACTTTTTTCAAAAGAAATTGATGAGATAAAATACCACAACAAGTCGACAATACATACAAAAAATAATGTTAACGTCTATTCTATTTGTGAATGAAATGTCAAAACCCAAAAATTAATAACGCATGGCCGACAACTGAATAAACAAAACCAGACTAGTATCGAACATCTAGCCAGATTCTAACATAGAAATCGCCTAGAAGTTAAACCATTGGTGAAACGGATGCTGTTGCTTAGGCGTTTCCTTACGTCAGGCGTTACGTTATTAGGCGTCGCTTTGTTCTTCATTGGTGAAAACGGGTGTTAGCCGCCTCTTAGAATTTCCAATACAACGGGTTGCGTTGCTGCGACCACGTATTATTTTTAATTGTAAAGAATCAGTTTTGTGATTCTGCTACATGGTCCGTTTTTATTTTTAGGTGGAGGGGTGCTGGCTCATACGATTTTAGGCGTGGAATTCAACTCTGCATCTAATGAGATACGATATTTAATCTTAGATCCTCACTACACGGGCCCAGAAGATTTGTCAACTGTCATCAGTAAGGGTTGGTGTGGCTGGAAGAATTCTGACTTCTGGAATAAAACTGCTCACTACAATCTTTGTTTGCCACAGACTAAGCCAGCTATTTAAGAGCTCAGTCGTATTATTATAAAACATCTCACATTATCTTAGAACATAATTTTCAATTATTCTGTTTCTAGCTGCCAATAATTTAAGCTGTGATGATGGGCTTAAATAAGCCCTTAGATTCCACACAAGTGCATTTTTTTTAATGAATACATCCAGGTTTTACCTGGATTAAATAAATAAATATGGTAAATTATGACAATGTTGGTGCTTATGCAAGTACGACCTTAGTACATATGTACATTATGAAAAGTCAGTCTATCTTAAAAATACTTTAAATATTTAAATAAGGATCTCTCTACTTGGCCCGTTAAATGTAATTAATTAAAAATCACTGTCCTCTAAATTATTACTGTTTTCATCTCTTGAACCTTCTCTCTGACCTCTGAATGCTCATGATAAAGTTAGAAGAAAAGAATATTACAAGCTAAACCCACATTTTAAAAGTTGTGATGATTTGATCAAAACTTTATACAATAAGCATGTTTTTATACGTGTTCCATATTTTTTGGATGTTTAATTAGTTTCAGTCATGGGATTAGTTACTATGATTTTAAAGTTGTCGCCTGGTAACATCGTTCTATTAAATAACATCTAATATGGTAATTACCTATATATATGGTCTTATTAACTATTAAAATTCAATGTGTGTATTATACAATTCATTTGTTTGTATTATTACATTGAATTTGAATAGTTCTATGGTCCATAATGTTATGCGAGTCTTTAATTTGCTTTACGTCACTTTATTATCGTGACAAAATATCAAGCATATAAGTTAAATGGAATTGTTATATTTTATACTAAATAAAGTATAAATAAAATTTTGGTTTTTATTAGCAATACACTATTTATAACTTTATCAAGAAACACAATTAATTAAATACCTCCACATGATTTATCTTTCACTCTATTCGTAATTACAAGGTTAAAATTGTAACGCAACTTTTGTACCTAATTCGAATTTATGATTAACGAAAAAGTCACAGCATGGAATAAATATTATAACAGTTTATTTACACAATGACAGAACATACGACCTTACAAATTACTTTTACGCCTATGCAGTACTTACATCACTATTATAGATTACATACATAAAATACATTTCTAGATCACAGAGAAATACAACAATTAAACAGGAAATTAAGTTAGGACTAAAGAAAATCAAGGCACACTGTTACAATAAAAGTGGAGAAAGTCTATGCCTACGCGTTTACTAAGAGCGATTGAATACGGAATGTCCCCCATCCTAGATATCGTTTGTAATACATTGCAAAATTTATAATGTCTTTAAAATTTGGAAATAACGATTGTAAAATTGATTCTCATTCAGTTAAGTAGTAGCCCAAGTTGCTTTTTCTTAAAGACTTTATTGTTATACCATTGCACCAATACAATAAATAATAGCATTAAATATACATAAACCGATCCAATATATAGTGTGCCTTTTCTATGAAACTTCCTGAAAGCGAGCAAATATTGTCACTAGGAGTGTCAAGCGCCGGTGGAAATACTCCCGGTTTCTGAAAGGTTGGTTAACGCGAGAATTAACTATAAGTGTTTGGCCAGACTGGCAGCGCGGTGCGGGGAGCGGCGCGGGTGCGGGAATGCGCGCGATTTTAGTGTTTGTCAAAATATAATATGGATGAAGACTTATTTTTACTGGAAAATTCTTACTAAAAAACGATGTTTCGACATCCACAGTACAGATCGTGCTTGAATAGCACTTATTAATTCTTCAACATTTAATTTTGAAGACGCCATCACAACAACGCGCGTGGTCAGCTCGAACTAGTTTGAGATCCCCCGCTACCGCGCGGGTTGTCGCTTGCCGCCCGCGCTCTCACTGCGACCACTTGTATGAACGAGCTATGGCGTGAGCTACCCGCGCGCTCCCCGCGCCCGCGTGCCCGCTATGGACACTCAAATGAAGTTCTTCTGTTTGAACTCGCCGCACCGCGCCCGCGTTTGCAGTCTGGCCAAAGGCTAATAATCAGTAGTCAAAATTAAATCTCATGTCAACTGCTGTGATTGGTTGTTAGTATTTTGGTCGACTAATTACATTCGTTGACATGAGAGACAACAGGGGGCCAATTCTAATAACAGAAACAGTGATCAACCAAAACCGAACCTTTCATTCAGACTGTTTTCGTAAACGAAAACTGACGGTTGTGGTTTGGCAACCATTTTGTTAGTAGAAATGGGCTTCAGATTAAATTGATCAGCCTTTCAGAAACCGGGGGTTATACCAGGTTCACACGATTCGATTCTAGTTGATCAACTGCTAAATCGCATGCGATTTGAACCGTCTGAACAGACTTTCAATCAAATTGAATCAATTTGAAGGAACAATACGTTTCAACTTTTGTTGATCAACTAAAATCGAACCGTGTGAACCCGCTATTAGTGACACGCTAGGTGTGTCACCGGCATTGAATCGTATACCCAAGACTTAACTTGATCAAATCATTAGTCTTACCCCGGTCACTCACATGCGCGCAAACATTCGTACATTGTACGAATGTTTGCCGTTATGTATGGAAAATGTTCGCATAGTCATTGCGAATGTCAGTCCCACACTTTATGTTCGCGTATTCGTGCGAATGTGAGTGACCCGTATTATAAAAACTAACGACAAGTTTATTTTCGTACTAGGTTTTAATAAATATGCATTGAAATATCAAACTTTTACAAATATCGCCTCCTCATTTGTATTCGTAGATTCAACAATGATATAGGTATACAGGTCATATTGATAACCATTTACCACCAATGCTCCATATATCAATAGGTAATAGTAATAAGGTTACATACCACAATAAAAGTTAAGCTGTACAAGATAGCAAATCTGTTGTTATTCATAACACGCCTACGATTATTACAAGGTTTCCTGCGTAAACGACAAACGCGACGCGACTCAATGCTCCGAACGCGACAAACGCAATCAAAAGAACGGCATTCCCTGCTGGCGCCCTATTTAGCAGTCTGCGGCTAGATGCGACGTAACGCGTACTTTTGATTGCGTCGTGTCGCGTCGCGTTGCGTTTGTCGCTTACGCAGAACACCCCGCTACTCATGATAAATCTATTGTTTTTAAATATATATTTTTCATAACATTATGCCTCTTACTACGAGAGATGGTGTAAGTAAAACGGAGGTTTTATAATAGCCCCGTCTCTTTTTGTGAAATTACTGTCTCGAAATGAGTCTCTCGTAATAAAATGGTAGGTATTTTTTATTCAATAGTGGTACGTACAATCCTCGCAATAAGACAAAAGCTCTGTGTTTGCGTAAGCACACGTGTGCACGCGCAGTTCAAACTGTCGGCGTCTTTTACGGAGACTGTAACGGTTTATGACTAGTTTGCAGCTGTCATAATTATATGCAATGACTGTAATATATTTACTAGATTTTAAAGTATTTCTAAATCACAGTGGCGAATTTGTGGAAACTTTTTCTGAAAACAAAAATAAAATGGAATTAGTGTGTGCTTGCAGCTGATAATACAATACATACTTTCTGAAAAGCATTGTTACAAATTTTCTTACCCTAAGTTTTAATTCTATTCTATCAATCTCTCCACCCAGCATATCTACAATATTTTCACCATGTTTCAGTAAGAAAGCTTCTACGTCATCAATGGTTATTACTTTTCTCATGTCCTGAAATAATCAACTATTACAGACTATACCGAAATAGGTTTAAATAGCTTTTTCCCATTAATTTGTTAGCATGGTACATATACAACGTTATTTTTACTATACAGTTAACCTGAAACTAGTTTGTTCAGAATCACAAGGAGAATCGATTGGTATAGTTTTCATACAACGTTATTTCTTTTTCCAAATTGAACTTCTCAACTTTGATTCAATAGGTATCTACTATCTACACACATCATTGGAACGCGAATACATCTGTATGGCACATCTCACGCATTCCGCACCCTACTGGGAAATTTAACGAAATATAAACTAGCATGTAACTTAACAAATTTAAAAAAAACAGGTAGTTCTAATAAAAATCTTTAAGAGATGTTTCGGCTTTCGTGTCTACTAAAAATAGCGTTGTATATGATTACAATAAATTACAAGTCGGTTTTCCAATAAATATACGAATGCTATATTCGATTGCTGTTACGGTGCTATTAGGTCCCGTACTGAACACCCATCGAAACTTATTTATAGGATTTCCCTTTCTTAAGTTATGTCATTGACGTTAAATAGTTTCCGGTAAATATTATGCAAATAAAAATAATAAATTATTCATGAGGAATAATTTTACATTGAGCTTAATAATGTCATTTATCAAGATCAGACCCTCACCTCTATTAGAAGGTTCAAGTCGTGTTTCTCTAAATAAGACCTCGTTAGAGCTCTTCCGTCGAAATCAACTTCAGCCTGGAATGGAAAGTTCGTTTTAGTAAAACTTTGTACTTAACATGTAATACGATATACCAACATAAGAAAATATTTACCTTGTATCTTATTAAATTACTGCCTATATCTATACCCTTGACGTCATGAATAGCTCTTATCATAAAATCTCTTTCCAAGACACTGTTTATTTGGTCCAATTGCTCTTGCGGTATTGACCTGTTCCAATTTATAATCAAATTAAAACATATGTAACAAAAACCTTATGCTACTGTAACATTAATAATTACCTGCCAACCAGTGCCCCTACGTTTGTAAGAATAATAAAAGACGCAACTCCACCCAGCAAGGTTCCTACTAATATACAGCCAACAGCATCATAAACTGGGTTGCCTGTATACTGTGATAAGGCCATACAGCCCGAGGCTAGAATCACGCCAGCTACAGCTGCAGTATCTTCCAACAATACCACATTTACTGAGGGATCCGAGCTACGCATTACTGAAATATAAAATTATGTTTGAAACACAATCTGTGTATTGGCAAAATAATCTTCTGAAGGAGAACTATTCTCGGCTTAGGCTGGACATCCACCAGAGCTGTGCGAGGAAAATGTGCGGTGTGAAAATGTGTAACAAGGATGTGAAACGATGTGACCCTTTCCACCAGAGCTGTGCGAGGAATGCGTAATGTGTTAATGTGTACAAATGAGCGGTGCGAGGATAGGTAGCCGACTCTTTTCGAAAATGAGGGTGATGTGGCGGGAGCGGTACACATTCCTTGTAACACATTCCTTGCAACACATTCCTCGCAACACATTTCTCGCAACACATTCCTCGCAACACATTCCTCGCAACACATCCTTCGCTCGCATTTCTCGCTTGTTTTGTATGAACAAAAACCTTGCTCCGCTAAGCCCATATCCACCAGAGCTGCGCAGAGCGAAGCTAAGTAAATGAAGTGATTCTATTGGTGCTTAAAAAACACATTCCTCGCTACGCAGCTTAGCACAGCTCTGGTGGATGCTCAGCCTTATTGTGATTACTAATTCAGACATTTGTGAGCCGACATTTTATTTTATGTTATGAATATTATTATTATTCTAATGGACTGCTTGTAACATAGTCCTTGCTGACTAGTTCTACGTAACCGGACAGTTATTGGCAAGACCTGAAGGGTCTCCAGAAAATAATATGTTATGATGGCTGATTTATAATTTACTAGCGACCCGCCCCGGCTTCGCACGGGTGCAGTATAGATACTAATGTGGGGCATATAAACCTTCCTCTTGAATCACTCTATCTATTGTTGAAAACTGCATTAAAATCCGTTGCGTAATTTAAAAGATCTAAGCGTACAGACAGCGAGAGCGACTTTGTTTTATACTGTGTAAAGATAGGTATACTTCTTGTAATAAGATAATAATATCATAGGAGATAGAAGTATGTTAGTCAGAACTCTTTCCTAATCTGAACACTTAGTTATGACTCCCCTCTTTTTAGAGTTCCGTACCAAAATGGTAAAAAAGGAACCCTTCGTCTGCCTGTCTGTCACAGCTGCTTATTTCAGAAACTACTAATGCTACCGACTTGAAATTTGTTAAGCCGAAAAGTTGTTAAGGATTTTTGTCCTTAATTTTTATTTGCGCACGTGCATTCGTTCAAATAATTAATATTTTATATCAAACAGGAATTCCAACGCGGAGCAAACCCGTAGCTTACGCGGTACAAACGCGGTGCATACCCGTTGCGTGTCAGGCACGGAGCGTTCCGTCACCTGCAAAATATTCTCGCTATGAAATTTTGCCGGTCCGTGCATGACACGTTACGGTGTCGGTCGGTGACGGAACGGTCTAGTGGGCATTATCTTATACAATACAATACAATACTCTTTATTGTACACAAAACAAACAAGAAACATTACTATAAAAATAGAGATGTACAATGGGCGGTCTTATCGCACTAGGCGATTTCTTCCAGACAACCTTTGGATGGACATGAAGTGCAAGAAAAAAAAAAGAGAGAGGTAGTTCACAGTGTAACAATTAATTAGGAGACATTAAATTATGTACGTTAAATAAACCTAAAAACACAAATAAATAAATATTATAATTATACAATAAATATGAAATAAATATATATATATAAATATATATATAGTGTAATGTGTATGTAATACATAATATAAACAGACAATAAATAACTATACATAAAGATGCAAAATTAACTATATTGATAGGTAGTGATCCTTGACGAGTCTTTTGAAAGTGACCAAGGATTGCGCACGTCTAACTGTAACTGGCAAAGCATTCCAAAGCCGAACAGCCTGAACTGTGAATGATTTACCAAAGAAGTTGGTAGAATGCATTGGCATTTTTAACGTCAGATTCTCTGATGACCTTAATGATCTCGAGTGTGTGTCATGGAGGAACTCGAAACGTTCTTTAAGGTAGGAGGGAGTAGAAGGATTGTACAAGATATTGTATAGAAGGTGAAGAATATGTGAATTCCGGCGATAGCGTATTGGAAGCCACTTGAGCTTAGTACGAAACTCAGACACATGATCATACTTGCGTAGACCAAATATAAATCGATACAAAAAAAAAAAACATTGCCGATACGGTTACGGGCCTAGTATGGTACGGTGTAGTGAGCAGAGCCCATTATGCGATCAGTTCTACAGCGTTTAATCTTCACGAGCAAAAAAGTACGCCGGGTCTCCGCTTGTCTGCGTTGGGCTCAAGGCCTCTGCCTCGAATCTAGCGGGCAGCGGGGCGGCGGCGGCGCGGGAGCGGCAGGATCTTATGCGTAAAATCAAATGGACCGGCCCTCGAAAATGGGGGCGGGCAACGAGCGGTGCGCTCCAGTCAAGCGGTGACCGCCCGCGCGTCTATAGTAAGGATTCACTTCCTCTTTTGCCCACAATAAATCGAGCGTTAGGAATAAATTTGAATCAAAAAGATGTTGTCGCCGTTGTTCAGACATTTCGTTCGCGAATAAAAACAAATATCTTCGACGACACAACCACGAACACAACACTACGCCGCCATAGTGCCGTGCGATCTGCCCGCTGGTTTCGAGAACGGGTCTGCGTTGCCCGCCCTGCTCCCGCGCCGCCGCCGCCCCGCTGCCCGCAAGATTCGAGGCAAGAGGCCTAATAAGGCGTTTTGTTAATAATTTGAATTGTCTAGATACTGTATATCCCGTGCCATTAAAGGATAGATGTAAATGGCGGGTGATAAGTCATTCCTTCTCACTCATATAGTATTTCTATCTTTCAACGCCTCGAACAGAGAGGAAAAAAAAATGGTAGAAAATTATTCATTTGAATCTAAATAAGAGAGCCTTTTTAATCTATTAATTTACCACAAAATACTTTAAGAATGTTAGCCAATAATTATTTGTCAGGTTGATATTTATGCACATTTCATACAACTTGCATGAAAATGAGGTTTTTTTTTTAAGATTGGCCCACACTTGGATTTCTCCTGTATCGTGGGTGCGTTTACAAACACAAATCTTCACACGCAAAAACATCCAGACCCGGAACAACTATCTGTAGGCCATACAAATATTTGTTCCGTGCGTGAATCGAACCCACGACCCGTAGCGCAAAAGTCGATCGCCAAGCCACTGCACCAAACGTGTCGTCAAATACGTACGCCATTCCTATATTCATTCTTGATTAGCTCGGGTTATACATAATTATGGCAAATAAATTCTATTGTTACTTATATTACCATGTAGAAACTTACTGTAGTTAAGTCAGAAAATAAAATACAAAAAGCGTATTTCTACTTACGGAATCCTAAAAATGTTGAGAATTTTAGGTACTATTTTTTTTACTTTTTATAGCTTTTTGCGTGAAAACGCTCATACATTATGTACATATAATGAAATAAAAATGCTTACTATATTCATAGAGTGACGTATTGGCTTCCTTTGCGCCTTTTCGAATAGCACTTAAAGCTACCATCAAGGTAGCGCCTTCTGACACAACTGCGCCACCAAGGACGAAATAGGCCTGAAATTAAATTGTATTTCTGTAAAAAAGAAAGGTGAAATAAAGGTTTTAGCACAACAATATTTTACTCACCCAGTAAAAATCATGGAGGGGTTGGGGATCTAAAATACCCGTAACTCCATGGTAGAAAGACAGACCACATCCTACACAAAATATCCCAACACCGGATATTAGGGAAGAAACATATCTCATGTTTGTATAGCCATATGGATGGGCAGGATCAGCCATCTTAAATGAAATTAGAGATCATGTAGTACATATTTGAAAGTCATACAATTACTAATTATAAAAACACAGTATTGATATCCATTGTTATTAACCAATAACTATAGATATCAATACTATTTACAGCTATATAAAATAAATATACAACATACTTGTACAGATTTATGAATCCCATATGCAAGGATCAGCTGATTCACAGTATCCGCAAGTGAATGGATGCATTCAGAGAAAAGACTGTGTGACCCAGTATAAAACCATGCACAAAGCTTGAACAGAAAGTTACAACCGTTTCTGCAAATGAATACAAATTATCATCTTGAAATACTTGATGTCAAAGTTGAATTTATTTATCCATGTACATTTATGTTTAATAACTTACATTCCTACAGCTGTAAGTACTACCCTCCCTGATCTGGTTCTTAAACCTAACTCTTCCACTCCAAGTCTAAGACGTTTGTGGCTCATTTCCCTTCTATAATTTCTGAGTCGCCTTTTCACAGTAAATACATCTGTAAAAGGAATCCTTTACAGATATTCTACAACTAAATGAACACATACTTTCAGAAACTTTTCGATTGAACATTAATGGTCAATTATTTCACATGCTTGTGTTGTAATTTAACTTACAACAGTGGCAAACATGTATTTACAACAATGAATGTTGTATAATTACCTTGTTCATATCTTCGTCTGTCTAGTTCTCTTCTTAATAGTTCTTTCTCAAGGGCTTCTTTTGATCCCCATACCTAATAAAGGTGTACAAAGTGTGTTATTCTAAACCAAAGAAAGGAGAGAAAAGAAAATTATTTGGAAACAAAAATGTTGATTCTGTCCACCTCAAATGCTTTTGCTTCAACATCCTTGCGATAATAAACAGTTATTGGTGGTTCCGATTCATATGGTGATCTTCTTAGAACTTTTGGTAATGACTCCAAATCAGATTGCTTTAGTAAATATTCTGTCATAGCTCTCATAGGTGTTATAAAATTACGCTCAGTGTAAGAGGCAGAGAAGTCAATAAGTAGTCTTTTTTTAACTGTAAAGTAAAAATAATATTAGTTTACTTTTCATTTAAATACAACAAGCACTTATGAAGTCAGATTCTAGTTACTTGGTTTCTATTTTCATTTCCAATAAAAGAAAACCAGGAAGGAACTCCTTGTGGTTATTCTAAGTAATTTTAAATTAAATGGATTATATAATATCTTTTAGATTTACTTGCTTTTGGAATCCCTTAATATAATAGTACAACCCCACAGTGTGAAACTACTAACCCATAATGCTAACTTAATATCCAAAACTAATAACATAATGCATGTTGGAATGAAGACTACTAATTTGCACAATGCTAGTATGTTATATAAAACCATGGCAATAGGTAGTTAATTAATATAGACAAGCATACTTTCAAGTAAATCAGAAAGATTAAAAGGTACCTGGTTTTGGTACAGCTGATTGATCTGGTGGTTCCTTTTTCCCAATTGTAACCTTAGTCACAACTTTATTGGAGTCAACTTCAGTCTTAACTATGATGTCTCCAGTTACACTCTGTTTTATTATTTTACTGACACTGTCGTTTTTAGCTGGAGGATTTTCCGAAATGGGGGCATTTTTGGATTTAGGATTATCAAACAGGTACGCTGAAGTGTGCACATATCTCCACAGTCCCTTGCCTTCGTGAAATATATGTTGTCGCAATATCCTCGGTGCACCAAAGCATAATGAATGCAAATATTTTATTTCAATAGAATGTCTACTTAGATTTCTGTAGAAACACTTAACGGCTACCGAAGGCAACATGATAGTTTGATACGAAATGTAAGTCCAACCTTGAAAGCAATACTACTGTCACATGAATATTTTAGAAGAACTATAACACATTAAATTTTAATGTTTAAATATACATTATACTTAAAATGTACGTAAAATTATCGCCTAAATTCTAAAATTAACGTTAAACATACATGGTAAATTTATTTTGAATAATATTCAAGAGTCGTAAGTCGCGATAACATCAAACGAAATGAACGACGAATGACAGCACAGAAATGACAGACTGACAATTGATGACAATGACAAATTGGCAATCACAGAAAGAATATTATTTTGACTCCTGAGTGTTGCCAAATTTGCCAAAATAGGTGATATTGGGAATGGAATTATTATTAATGGAATGCTCACAAGTGCCGAAAAGTCGGTCAGCTGGTCGCTGGAGAAAGAAAACTTCCAAGTAGGGACACGAAAAAAGTATCGATACTTTGTGGCATCGAGTATGTTTCATTTCGATACCGATACTTTTGTACTCGATACTTTGCGTTTAATACTTTTACTCAATGAGTACTTTTTGACAGGTATCGTATCGAATAAGAAATTAAGTTTTAAATGGGTAATCTTAAAAAATATCCATTTAAAGAGGTTCGACCGTAACTTATGAGTCAAAATAATGCTTAATTATTTTTTACTTTTGATCTATTATTATTAGAACGATTATTTTCTAAAGCAGGAAGTACAATCACAAAAATCCGAAATAGCTTATCTCCAAAACGGCTCGATAAACTTCTATTTTTAAGTGATTTTACGAAGGAGGAACGGGAACTTCGATGTGTGCCTAAAGTACTATTTTTTTTCCATAATTTGTGAAGTTACAGTTGTCTTTTTCTATTATTGTATTAAATTTATGTACAATACCATTTGTTTTTTCATGTCCTGTTCTAATAAGGTTAAACTAACGTTATTTACTAACTGATATTGACCTATGCCCTATGTGCATTAGGCCCTAAGAAAAGTACTCGATACTTTGAAGTATCGATACTTTTATGAGTACGATACTTTTTTTTTCAATACTACTTATGAGTACAGTATCGATAATTTCTGTTTGATACCGTGTCCCTTCTTCCAAGTAGTGATGTCCTTTTCTAATAAAGTGACCGCGTTGTAAGTCGAAATGTAGTTGAAAGATTGAAAAAAATGGTAAATAGGAAGTATACAAACCAAAGATAGATACGATATTTATTGAAACTTGTCGAAAGTCTATGTCCTGTCGGTAGTAGGAAAAGTTCTTAGAGAAATAATATACCCCACAATATAAACACATTGGTCACACTTCTAAAAATTACTCCTCAATGACACATACGGAAAGATATTCCACAACCTGTAAGATTCCTACTCTTACTACACAAGAATTCACCATCTTGGCACGAAATTTCGAAGAAATAAAATAAGTACTCTGTGACCTAACTAGTAACTAACGATGGACGATTCCGAGCTGATCTAGTCGATTGTTTCGATTGTCAAAACATCTCGATGGTACTCGATGATTTTCTCTCGGAGTCAACTTGAGCCGACTTGACGACGGTCACGAGTTACGAATGCAACATGTCGAACTTGCGTCGCGAGTCGTTGGACCGATGGGTGCGAGTCTTGAGGTGACTAGCAGACGGTCACGACTCACAAATGGGTATAATAGTAGGTTTAAGTAGGAAAAAAAAGGCATTTTACAGTAACACTCACAAGTTACAACTAAAGTATCATAGAAATAAATACGTAAATTTGCGTAATGAAAGACCTATATACCGAGTACGCAAATCGCAATCGCGCGAGTCAGCTGCAACGAGTAACGACTTGACGAGTCCATTACGACTCGAGTCGATAAGTGCGTGCGAGAACGAGCGCACGGTCGCGTAGCTGCGACCGGGCGAGTCAGTCGACTCTGAACAATCGAAAAACAACTCGATTGTTAAAACGGAGACCGAGATAATTGTGGACTCAATTGTAATTTTACAACGACTGCAATTCTTTCGATTATTTAAACATCGGACTCGCCCATCGCTAATAGTAACTACTCCCACAGATTAATGATATATGTCAGCATATCTGCTCTACCCAGTGCTGCCATGTGCACCGTAATTACGGTAAATGCAACGTAATCAGCACTAATTGACCACCTACTGTCGAAGTATGACTAAAGGCTCCTCTACAAGTCAACAGATGCGTCCGCGGACTCTGGCAGATACATCCGCAGATGAATTTCCGCGAGCTATCCACACGTCTGTAGGTCGATCAGTCTATGTTCATCCCAGTTCATCCTTGGCAGACGCAAAACGCACTCGCACATTAACGTTTAAAAAATGGATATTGAGACCCGTAGCTACCGCAGCTATTTATTTATTTAGTACTTTTAACTACTAATTGAGTGTGCATCGCAGTAGAGTTATTAAAAAGAAATGGAATTTTTATTTTTGTGATATTTATTTTTAGGATTCCACAGACAGTTTTCAGTTTGATATAGCTTAATAAACCTAAAAG
The DNA here is from genome assembly GCA_910594945.2 of Amphipyra berbera. NCBI lineage: Eukaryota > Metazoa > Arthropoda > Insecta > Lepidoptera > Noctuidae > Amphipyra > Amphipyra berbera. The sequence goes on from OU343127.1 coordinate 10,279,989, forward strand.
TTTCCTCGGTGCTCATATTGTGCTCATCGGTGCTCATTTCAAGTGTTTTTACGAATGATGCGCCAAGTAGGTACGAAGAAGCAGGCGTGCACTCTCAATCGCAACTCCGATTAAACTGATGCGTCAGCAGACGTGTGGACAGATGCCGGAAGTTCACGCCAAAACCCTTTGATGCGTGCCACAAAAACCGACAACAATCGGATTCGAAGCGAACGCATCTGCTGACGTTAAATACCTACCACAGACGTGCTAATCACCCCCTCTACACCTCGGCGGACGCATCCGCAGATGACGTCTGCAGATGCATCTGTTGACGTGTAGAGGAGGCTTTAGAATCTACCGTTTTTCTTATAATCTCCGTTGATATGATTTTTGACATGGCAACACTGACTCTATCCTATTAGTCTACCAAAGAGCACAGAGCATGTAACCCAAAGAGTAACTATTTGTATAGTCTATCTACTCACCTCCTCGTGTCGCCGCGAATCTCGCTGTGGTTTTGTTGTGTATTTACTAGTATTACACAAGTTCAATCATCATCATCAAGAAAAAAACTTGACTGATACAAAATCATTAACGTGTGAGCAGATAGTTTGTTTCTGTCGTTTTCCGTATCGTTATTTTTACGCAAGAACACTCGATTGCCCACCGATTCATCGAAGCTCCGAAAATGCCGGCGAGCAACATTGGTTCATACTTGCAGGAGTTGCATGAAGCCAGAAACAATTTTGACGCCGTGAGACCCGCTTCAATTTGCACTGACGACGCCAATCAATCAATGAACCAATGTCAGAATGTGCATATATCCACAAATTGCTACTATGGCTATCACGACCTTAAAAATCCTGAAAATAACCACATTGACACAGATTGCGAAATGGTAGAATTAGAAATACTGCCTGATGGAACGCCTTCAAAAAAGATCTCGAGAAAGCGGAGTGCTGATGAAGACGAATATCCTCAAAGAAAGCGTCTTCGAGAAGGTACGTTTACTTACTGGGATCTAATTGAATTCATAAAAGTGTTTCATTGTCATTATAGAAAAATGCAATTTAGTGAAGTTTCATAACCTAATTTTACAATATATTATATTGCATAAAGTTAATTAGTAGAACCTGCTGTAGAGCAACAAGATTGTTCTGTATTTTTTGCTTCATAGGAAGTCTCCCATTGCCATTTTTTGTGCAGATGGTACCTACCGCCTATGATTTAATTATTTACAGTTTTGTTGCAGTTTCACTAAAGTTTGTAATACCTATTGTTATTATTGTGCCATTTAAATATGATCAATTGAAGATGCACCTAACTCTTTTACTCGTGTCATGTTAAAGATTCTGTTTTTTTTTGCTGTTGATGTTACTTTAATCCAAACAAGGAATTTATGCAAATTTTTGTATGAGCCATATCCACCATGACAGTGCAAATCTTCACCAAGACATCATAATAAAGTCCTAGAGGTTACAACTTACAAAAGTTACAAGTTATTGGTAGAAAGGGCAAATCAAAACTTTGCAGAAGAATGATTTTTAAGTTGTTATTTAGTTCCAAATATGTATACAGGCTGTTCTATAGAGATGGGTGGGTCTGTATGGAAAAATAAAACCGACTTCAACAAAACGAAAAAGTAATAAAATAATTACCATATTATAAAAGTGACAGATTCAGAAGCCGGTGCTAATCCACGCTGAACCAAATTAAAGGCACCGACTTCTGAATCTGTCACTTTTATAATAAGGTAATTATTTTATTACTTTTTCGTTTTGTTGAAGTCGGTTTTATTTTTGTTAAAATGTTTTTTATTTCATCCACTTTAGTGGCCGTAATTAAAACATGGTTGGATCTGCTAAAGACGCTGCTCGTACACATAATCACATCATCACATTATGCGTACTGTTCGTCATTGAGGAGTTCCATTGTTTATCTCCGAAGTTCTTTATCAGATCTTCACCAAATTTAAATGGGACCATTTCGAAAGAATACTCTTTCAAACAAAATAAGAATTTTTCAAATCGGTTCATAAATGAGGGTGTACTGCGGTAACAAACATTAACGAATTGAGAACCTCCTCCTTTTTATGGAAGTCGGTTAAAAATCTGAAACTGTTAGGGTGTTACCAGACCAATCAATCAATTGTTGATCGATAGTTTCTTCTACCAGACCAATTGATTGATTATCGATCGATTGGTGTAGTAACACCCTTAGAGGTAGAACAATTTGTTGTAAGGAACCACATAGTCAATTTTAGAGTTAAGAAATACTGCATTTAATGATTAAAAACTCATAAACAATACGGGAATTGAACCTGGTAATTTTCCTTTAAAACATTGCATGGTGTTGTGATAAACAATGATTGCAATAGGTAAATTTAGCAGAACTCGGTAGAATGAGGACAAAGTTTGAATTATTTTCTGTTTGTGTAGTACATTATTAACTAAATATTTAAACTAATCATTGGAGTGCACTGCACCTCCTATAAATTGTCACAAGGGCATGGATTTCTTACTTTAAAAATAAAAAAAACAAGTCTCCTTTTAGTAAAATTTGCTATTTTTAATATTTCAATAAAGTGCTTTCCCTTCATGACCACGTGTTTTGGGTCATCCGGCATAAGCTAGCCAATGAGTACCTGACCATTTCAGCGACGTCAATGCCCTCGTAACGTTTATTTTCAAAGGCAGACCACATTATCCAAAACTCGAAAGAGATTATCAGCAAAACCATTAGATAAAATATTGTTATATGTATAGTGATTGCACAGAGGGAGAGTGAGAAGTTGAAGATTTGGTTTATTTTCATTTAAATACTTTTATTCTCTGTCATTTTATTTATAACTTGTAAAATAAATGTACTCAATACCTAGAGGTAGTGATACTTTTATGAGTAAGATATGTTTTATGTGATACAACTCATGAGTAAAGTATCAGTACTTTTTGTTTGATATTGTGCCCAAAGAATGTTTATCTACACTCATATGAATGTAGATAAACATTCTAAAATAACGTTTTTTCTATTAAGTTCACTTCGGACCGACCAAGGAGTTTCAATTCAATTTTTTTACCAACTGCACGTTGTCTATTGTGGCGCACAGATTTTAGGCGCCATAATAATACTTTTGTTTTAGGTTTGGTATTTTATTTAAAATAGGTATCTACCTATTGTATGAGTTTAGATAAGTATGAAAAATGTATAAAACTGCATAACTAAGTATTAAAACACTCGTGTGATATACGCCTACGGCTCAGTTTTTAAACTAGCACTCGTGTTTTAATAACCTTATGCAACGATTTTATAAACTACTATTTCGCACTAGGTTTTCTAACAAATATGTATAAGAACACATCTAAAATAAACAGTTAATGTAACAAATGTAACAACATTCACCAATTTATATAATAGTTACTCTCGAATTTGTAGTTGTAATTGAAACTTGATGGATTGTTATTTTCTGTAAAAAATATTTGTCAAATTTGGTGTTACCTGATGTGCGGTTTTTACCCAGACAGTTGTTTTTTAGTGTCTTATCTGCATAACAAGTGATAAAGAATGCTGGATGTCTGATTTTAAACTACGAAAATCATGAAATCACATCATTATTCCAAATTCTAGTCAAACGTAGCCCCTGGTTTTTTTATCTAACACATGAGGTAACTCTGGACTCACGTCAATGTATTTGCTACATTGACAACTATTTAAACTATGTATTGAGATTTGGTTACAGTATTTTGCATGTAAGTAACCTGGGCTCCGCACGTTAGTCCCGTTGTTGATTCGTAAATGTGCTTGGAAATGTTGGAAATGATGCTAGTTTACTCTATGTAAAGCCAATGTGAAGATGTCTGATTTAAAAATTACTGTAATTGCTTTTACGATACTGAGAGTAAATAATTATTTTTTGTTATTGGAAAAAAATCGTTATTCACGCGGATGACATCTTGGTCCAATTTAAGAAGAGTACTCTCGATTAGAGGACTCTCGAGTAACTTTAGGACTAATGTGTGGACCCGGGCTAATGGCGATATTACACAGTTCACATCTGCCTTTCAATTTGGATAGAGCAACCAAATTGAACCATGTAAACATAGAAGTGAATCATTCAATGTCATCGTACAATCGCATTGAAAGACGTATTGAAAAAGCTCAATATTTTCACTTTTGCCGTTCACTATTCAACTCAGTTGAACAAGAAATGGATTTGTAAACACAAGTATTGAACGATTCACTCGTGTGAACCGCAGTTTCGAGGAAGGACGTCAGAGGTGCCAAAGCTTTTTTTAGAAGTTCTTCAAATTTTGCTTAGTGCATTCGAAAGTGATTGTACCTGGATCCTCTTCTGCCTATTCTCTCAATAGTCTTAATAGACGGTTTGAAGCTTCTAAGCCTGGTCTACTAAATATCCATAGTCTCATCCACCAACATTGTCGATTTCTTTGCTTCTGTTTTGATAATTCTTTAATAAGTGATCACAAATGTAAAGTACGCTCAAACTAGGCACGAGTCCCATGTATCAAGTCATATAATATCGGTTACCATCCAAACATCGGATGACGTCGATTTTATGTTTACAGCAACCGTTTTCACCACATCTAAACAATCGCGAACAAAATATGTCGATTTCAGATTCACCGAACCAACCAAACAACGAAATCGTAATAAACAGATATAGATCTACATTCATCTAAAATCCGAACATATAAAGAAACCTCCAGTAACTAGCAATCGATACTCATACCGTTAATTCAGCCCTCATCAAGCAGTCTCCTTCCCAGTCCTCTCGCCAGCAACGCCCTAAGCAGAGGTTCGAGTCTAGGGTTGCCAGGCCCAAAAATAGAAAAGCCGGACACAGATGTATATTTTAGCCGGACATTTTGCTCTAAAAGCGGGACACGTTAGTTTTTATAAGAAAAAAATTGATAGGTACTATTTGTGTATTTATTACTGTTATTCATTTAAGACTTACTCTACTCTTAATTATATCATCAATTCAATCATCGGCATCTTTTGGCGGACCGGGGTTGACCAAAAGCCGGACAGGCCGGACTTGTATATATTTGGCCGGACATGACTGTAAAAAGCCGGACACCTGACAACCATATCAGAGTCCCATTAGGGGTCGCCCTTAGTGCTGTTGTTGGTAGTCATGGTAGTAGTAGTAGTAGTAAGCTTAGGTTAAGTATTTTACTCTTTTCCCCATTGGTTGGCGAACCTTCAGGTCTCGCCAATAATTGCCCAGTTATGTAGAAACGGACCGCAAGACCATTTACAAGCAGCAGAATAGAAAAAAAAAGCAATATCTTGATATTCGCCCCCCCTTTTCAACTTTACGTAATCCCGGCCGTGAGGAAGAGATGAAGTAAATATTGCATCCGTTGGGCTTCGAATGGTTGGTTGGCGCCATCAATATCCGTAGACATCTGATATCGATATTTGTTCCGATATCGACATCGAAGAAAAATCTATATATCAAATGGACAACCGTTGCCGTAAAAATTTGATAATGGTGTCGATTCTGTTGCGCACTTTACAGAACAGAACTAAACTAAAATGAGGGTGTTTGTCTCTTTCTGTTTCAATAGAAAAAGAAAGTGACAGTCGCGTTTAGTCCAGTTTAGTAGTCAAAATGTGTAACAGAATCGACACCATTACCCATCTCTAGCTCAAACTAACGCGTCCAACTTACCGGCCGCGGTGGCGTGCACGGTGCGATCACTTACTGCAACTGTACGAGTAGCGACGTGTTCAAATCAAACGGGTAGCGACATGTTCAAATTAAGAAGTACCCGTTTGGTTTGAATACGCCGCTACAAGGTACAATTGCAGTGACTGATCGCAACAGTGCGTGTCACGCCACTGCGGCAGCAAGCTGAACGCGTTGATTTGAGCGTAGCCTAAGACAATTCTAAAGCGTACGACCTGATTCCACGTCATCTTCCGAACATTTTTCATCTTTCAACCAAGTCATTCAATTAGGTTGAACTGCGTAATATCGCCATAAGACAAAACATATCGCCTTTGTATAATTAGACAACTTTATACCAAAAATCTAACAACAAACTAACAAAACATGTTTATTGAACATGTTAGCGATACGTTGCGGTCTGCTGCAATTTTATAAACTAATGCGTATTCGAATAGGTACCGGCCTTTGCGTGTTCTTGTTCGGCCCAACAGGCCAGGCCCAAATTTCGTTAGAAAAACATGTTATGCCTATGAGCTATTTCTAAAGCCGGGTCTGCTGCGATAAAAATCTAACAATAACTACATGTCAATGAACACTCGGACCAAATATAACATCACAGTAAGTAAATAGTTCGGCCACATCTCAATTTTGGTAGATACCTATATATGTTAGGGCTATTTCTCATAATAATATAGTCTCAGCAGATCCGGCTAGAGATGCTGTTTTTATTATTATACGCTTCGTAAATTGTCGTACAAAGTTAAGGTGGTGGTACGTAAGTACATAATATTAAGTATATCAATGGTGTTGATAGTAAAAAAAAATCCATTACCAGGAAATTAAGTGATATGACTCGAAAGAGATATTGAATCCACCATTAATTAATAACAATATTTTATTTGAAACCTTTAATCTTATGAATAACTGTCCTTTAGGATAAGCTCGTTGAAATTACGTTGATTTCAACAGCACAGGAAACATTAGAGGAAAACTAATTAATTATATTAATGATTATAATTATAGGTACCTACTTAGTCCATTTATAAAAAAATAATACCATAATAATAAGTAATCAGAACGCGCAGCTTTTGCATAATTTTTCGGGATGCATACGTTTAAGCAAGATTGAAATGTATAGTAGTATAAGTTCCTAGTCGAGCGAAAGGTTTAGAGAATTTTATTCGAACAATTTTATTATTTTATAATAAGCTTCTGAAGAGAGCCCTGTCTTTACTTTAGCCCGGTATTTCTCTAATTTCGCCTGTGTATACGTACCTACATTTAAATTATACACTTAATGCTGACCGCACATTGCACACACATACAATACATTACTCTTTATTGTACCTACACTAAACACAATGACCGGAGACCAATTATTATTATTCTACTAACAAAATTGTTTAAAATCGCATTCGAACCGCAGCAGAACACGACCATTTGAGCTTATATCGTTATAAAAGAAAATGCAAATAGCCTTGTAGTATCCTAGCTAAGCTGCTCTTCTAGTCATCACAAATAGGTACTCTGAATTTCCTCAAAAAATCGGCTGCTTAAGCAATAAGATCGGACGCATACAGACTATAACAACAATCTGGAACAACGTTTTACCCCTTGTTTACATACAAACATACCAATAAAAATATTTAATGTTAATTCAGCGAAAACAGTTGATCAAGCCTGAATGCAGTATGCAGCACCGCCTTCCCGCCCGCAAATATATGCAAATGCAGAAGGTGCGATTAATAACATGTCGACCACGCGACGAGTCAACATCTCCTGAGGATGCCCCGTGGAGGGGCGAAACACGTGTCGTGTCGGTTTGATTTGTTTGTTGCATGTTATTAATCGCATCTTCTGCATTTGCATATATTTGCAGGTGGGAGAGCGGTGCTGCATACTGCATTCAGGCTTGATCAACTGTTTTCGCGGAATGAATACTAAATATTTTTATTGTATATTTTGTAGGTCATGGATTTCCGCAAAGTAACGCCCGATTCCATCATTTACCCTCGTTTACACCTAAAAAAACAAGTTGTTTTGTAAACAAATCGTGTAAAGGCTTTTTTAAAAGTAAGTACCTACCTAGTTACTTATTTTTAACGCGGATTTTATTTAAATTTATTTATCTATGTCAAATACATGTTTTAGGTGTAAACGAGGAGATAGGTGCTACCGCTAGTTCTGTTCATGTAGATACGGAGTCAATACAAAATAAAGTAAATGTTAAAAGAGCAGCATCACCATTAGGCGGTCAGCATAAATTGGAGTCGAAAGAAAGACAATAAATACGTGAATATAGAATCAATGCGTATTTTGAATGTGCTTATCCTTGGGACCAAAAATTAACTACATACTGTGCATTTTATAAACATCATTTTGATCAAAATGTAAATAAACAGAAAGTTGAAACAGCAACAAAACTTGGCTTGGAGGCTTCCTGTCCAAAACTTGAGGCCCGAGTGTGATGAGATTCGAATTTATTTCAGAGGGTATGGTGCCATCGACTTCCAACTACAATCCATGTTTACTACGTCCAACACACAACAATCCAGACATATCTCGTTGTCTCATGGTCCACATGATCTAATCTCTACTGCAATGTCACCAAAGACAAAAAAATAATTCAGACATGTTCATTTTATCTGCAGAAGTACAAAGAGAGAAAAACATTGAACCTGAGACAAATGAGACAGTGAAACTGGATACAAGTACAGAAGATATCATGGAATCTTTATATTGGAACATTCACGGAGGAAATATATTTCATTTGATACAGTGTCTGTGACCATATTGTTGTATGTGTGACATTTTTAAGAATTAAGTGATTGGGACATTAAGAAATATACAACAATTTTGTACGCTGTGACTAAATGTGCATAGTTTCTTAACAATTAGTGTAAGGCTTGTCTAATAAAATTATAATAGGCAAAGGGAGGGTGTTTTTTTTAAAATACAAACTTGCTTCTTTACGTTTATTTAATAATAATTACACAAATTATTTATGTAAAGGATAAGGGTAATTCAATAATAATAATAATAATGGGATACAATAATAACATTCAATAATACTAAAGTTATCAGGGAATCGTCAAACTTCTCAGTTCAATCTGGAAAAAAAGAAAACACTAATTATTTCTATTTACTTTTTTTTGTTCCAGATGCAGTTACAGAAGCTCTAATTGTTGTATTTCCCTTTCAGTATTCGCTCAAACGACATTATAACCGAAAAAGGTTCAGTTTGAGTTTTTGCTCCACTTTTATAATATATATTAACTTCACCTTTTTGTTTTTCAGATGATTCTTCCATGTGCAGCCTTGTTGGCACACGGTCAAGTCCAAGCCACTCAGCTTCCGCCTTTAATGTAAACATACCAACATTTTACAGTTTGTTTTTAACATACAGATTGGTATTTAGAGTACAGGTGTTATATAATTAAAAGTTTAGGTTATATACCATAACCACTGTCTGTGATATAATGTATTGTACCTGATATTGTAATAAATTCTTTTCATTTTATTCGTTTTCTTTTTATCTTAGTAGTAATTTCTAATGAAGTGAAAATGCAATGATTAATTATATTATTTCAGTTTATTATAAGTCTCATATTACAAATTATAAAAATAAATTAGAATTAGAGTATACATGTGACATAAATCTTGGTTCACATTTCATATAATAAAGTGCATTGTGTACAGAATTGCAAATGTGAAGCTTAGGCCACAAGGAGATATAGAAATAATGGTCAGGTCAAAATCAGACATAAGATTTTATATTAATTAAACAATGAGCATTAATAAATTGAGATTAGCTTCATTAGATCTTAAAAATAGCACCCGTCACCTTAAAAGGCATAAAATTAAATTATGTTAACCATAAAACAAAGCTTATTCCGACGATAATGAAAAAATAGATGTATATTTAAGTGTTTTGAGCTATATTATTATTGTTATAATTAGATATTTTATGACGTAAGTCAGGCTGGCCCGGCCCGGTGGCTTTATAATGTGTATTAACTGAATGTACTCCTCTTAACAAGCCTAATATTTTATATACTTAAAACCTTTTTGATAAAGACGAAAAAAGATTTGGAGCGCTTATAGGTGGCCGGGCCAGCCGACGTTTTCAGATCAGATTTTAATTATCTTCTCAAATACAAGGCAAATAGAACACAGGACTCAATCGGAATGTGTACTACTGTATAGAAATGCAAAAATCGCCTTCTCGTAGAAATTAAATATTTAACCGCGCGAGTCGCATTTATGCGACAAATATTTCCGTGCCACTAGCGCGCGTGTCGTGTTTCTGCGACAGAGAACATGCATGGTTTTTTGTTCTATTTTCGTCCTATGAACTGTGTGGTACAACTAAAACGATTATTCAATAGAGATATGATTTACAACAATTACTTAAAATTGTTTCATAGCTCTTAAGTACTGAAAAAGCTTAATATATTTCTTGTAAGTATTATTTTATCGATTCGTAGTCGCGCGCTAGGGGCACGGCAATTGAGATTTAGCCGCGCGCTTATAAGGTTAAAGAGAAAATTAAGTAAGGGGTTGGGGGGTCGGGACAGCAGAATTTCAATTGCTTATATTTTTATATTAAGAGTTTAGTTTAAAAAGAAAGCGGTTCATGTGTATTGTCTGTCGGATAAATGTGTTTAAATGAAGTTTGTATAGGAAAAGTTTAAAGTCACGGTCTGGCAACACGGTTGGTTGTCAAAAGGACTGTTTTGTGTAGGGCGACCGTTATTTTGAGACTTCTTGTTAAAGTATAATACTAAAATATAATGTTCGTAATGTGTTTTATTTCCATATACAAGAATTCTTTTTATTTCGTAATACAGTATGTAATAAAAACCCCGCTAGACCCGAAATGGGCGTATTAATACTTCGATAGAGATCTAAAGTTTTACCTAGCCGTTTGAAACAACTATCGGAACGTATCGATCGTACTTTTTTTTTACCTATTCCAGACATATTTGCAAAAATTTGCACACATGTCTGGTCTGGCTATCTATCTATAAACATGGATTTCAAGGTCCCTTTTATTTTTCCACGTAAGTACATTTATCCAACAGACAAGTTTGCCGGCGACTATTTTGCACCTAAGAAAGGGATTTATGACTTTCTTGTTAAAAGCTATCGATACAGATTTCAGCCCGGTCAACTACACTTTAATACCTCCAAAGATCCGGTTTTAGCATATAAAGTAAGCTCTATGTACGTTTATTTTACGGAGTACATTCCTTCTGTAGCAACACACTGTCGGCACGTTTTGTAGTTGTCATGGTACGGATAGGGCCGGGTTAAAAACGTCAGGCTGCCCGGCCACCTTTAAGTGCTTCATATCTTTATCAAAGAGGTATGTATATGAAATGAAGTAAGTACGTTGCTTGTAGAGTACCTAAATTCGATTTATCACATCTCGCAACCTTAAGCCACGGGGCCGGGCCAGCCTGACGTACATATTTTACGAGCCAAGTCATTAATATGGTAGTAGTCCAGAACATTAAGGACGCCAAGTAAAAAAAAATATCTAAATAACCCCAGATTTAGCGGAGCTTGTGCTATTCATTAAAATAAACTAGCATATTCTCTAGGTACACATAAGTTACGACCTCGTATCGTGAGTTTCTCAGACGGCATGTTATTCTATGACCCATCAATGACCGAAATGTATCGAAACAACTGTAAATGTTAGAGAAAAGAAAGTACTTATTCATGGCGATTAGCACAATTGATTAATGGCAGGCATCTACAATACAGTACGTGTTGCATTACCTCGGTCGGGGTGACTTCTTCGGTGTCTACCACGTCAGGTAGAGCTTCTGCATTAGCTCCAGTTTCGTCATGTCCATTAGCACCACCATCCTCTGCCTCAGTATGACACGTTTGGTCAGCTTCGGCCAAATCTCCGTTATGCATTTCGGAACAATTTATGAGATCGACTTTACCTTCTTGACTAGAACGTGGACTATTGTCGTTCATGTCCGAAGTTTCAATATCCATGTGGACGTGTCCCGGCCACAAATCGTAAGGACAAGCATTAAGCTGATGCAACTGGCTATCGCTTGAACTAAATAAATTCAAAGAACCAGCGACATCTTGTAATATGGAAGATTCTGATAGCTCATTCGTGAGTTGCGTCGGTTCGCTATCGTTACTAGCTGGTATGAATACTGGTAAATTTTCAATGATATCGCCTGAAACATCACAAACTCTCATACCCTCGTATTTAGAAAGTAATTCTAGAAGCCTCCTTTTAGCCTGTTGAGTATATCTTCCATCGGCAGCATTGCTTAAAATCAGCGATACTAATGTCTCCAAAAATTCTGTCGTACATGTCTCATCGCTTTTTAACAATAAAAAGCGAACTATATTATTATCAAGTTGTAGAGCATTTTCGCACATATTTTGAATCGATAATGAGTTACAGTCATTATATGCACTAGGTTCACCGGATGTTGTTGAAACTGATTCTTGTCTATTTTCTTCGTGAGCACTTTCATTGCTTTGACTTTCAATAATAGAACTATACTGAGATAGTACATTACGTATCGACTGTAAAACTTTTTGTCGTAAAGTATCAGAACTAATCAACTGTAGCTCTCGGAACAGTTGTATCAAAAAATCTGGATGAGACTCATTAACATCAATTAGAGCAGTCACTTCAGAATATACGTTTTCTCTGAGAAGATCAAATAACTTTGATGTAGCCTTATCTTGAACTTCGCGACTTGTAGACGCTAAATTAGGATTAGGCATTTCGGATGTACTGGTAATGTTAATATTGCTCATTTGTGAATAATCCAGAGTATAATTTCTTCGATTAGTTGAGTTCTTAGCTGGTAGTTTTGATGATGACTTCCTTTTACTATTAGCCGATGTATTTAAGTTATTAGCATGTGCCTGGATAATCTCAGGAATCGGATTTGTAATATTCAAATTTCTAAACGAGTTAGATGGAGCTTCTTGACGATTTATATTGATGTTGCAAACGTTAGTAACATTGTTATCGTCAATATTTCTTGAATTGCAAGCTGACGTCGTGTCTGTATCTGGGTTTTGATTGACGTTTAATACGTCTGGCGCAGATGAAAATGAAAGGGATCTTTCGTAGGCAACATTTCGTCGCGTGTGTCTGTTGGGCACGTCATCATTATTTGCCTGAGATGATTGAGCGACGTTGTGAGATGAACTAACTGCGTTGGTATTTCTCTTGGGTGTGATGCAAGGAGGGGTAGCCGAGGGTGTACGATGCAATGTGTTATGAGATCTTTCCACTAAAGGATGTGGGTTATGAGCGGGCCCGACTCCTAAGTGCCCGTCAGCGTTTGCTTTGTTATTAGCGGAGAGAAGATTTTGACGGGAATAACTGAAAAAGAAAAATTGCCATGCTTATTTTTTCTTTCATATTTCTTGAGTTTTAAAATATAAACAAGCCGAATTCAATACCACTGGTATGTTAGTATAAACACTTCATGTAAGAGTAGGTATTATAATATCACACAGGCATGTATGATTAGTCTTATTGCATTACAAAGCATAAAAATAAATCTATTATCCAATTCAAACGGAAAATTTTAGGGCAAAACACAATTCTCACCCAATGATTTTTTTAAACTGAAGTACAATATAATAAAATATATAAATACATTAGGTATAATATGTATTATAACAATTAAATATAAATTATAATAAGTCAAAACATAATGCATGTTTCCTAATATCTGAAAAGAGAAAAGCATGGTAAATAAATACTTCTAATATTTGAATATTGCCCATTACATTTCTACAAAGTAAAAATTATATGAAGTGTTACCTGCGAAAGTTGTCCCAATAGTTATTGGCTCTGTTTCCCGGAGGCACTTGGTTATTTAGCGTATGCGATGCTGTTTCTGCGCGCCAGCGCTCTTCCAACTAGAACAAAATAAAATCAATTTATACAAAAACTAGCGGCTCGTCCCGGCTTCGCACGGGTGGACATTTTTCCCGTTTTTGCAACATTTTTCATTTATGCTCCGCTCCTATTGCTCGTAGCGTGATGTTATATAGCCTATAACCTTCCTCGATAAATGGACTATCCAACGCAAAAAGTTTTTTTCAATTCCAACCAGTACTTCCTGAGATTAGCGCGTTCAAACAAACTCTTCAGATTTATAATATTAGTATAGATATGTTTTTTCAAAATATTTATTTTCAACTGCCACAGTCAACAGGTGGCCCGTAAAGTTGTTGTAGTTATAGTAGTTAATCACGCGATAATAAACCAAAATAAGGCAACTTCACCGAAACTGCAATTGAATTAAGAAAAAATAAAACACATCTTACGTGGTTGAGTTGGTCTCTCAGCTGGTGTATCTCTCGCTGTTGCATGACGAGCTGTTGCCAGCACCACGCGCCCCAGAACCCGCAGCCACAACTGCAGCCACCTACCATACCTAGTAAACAAACACTCATTTAAATCTATACAATAGTGTGCATCATCTAACATATCTACTTATCCTTTTCCCAACTACATGCGTTGGGGTCGGCTTACAGTCTAAACAATTACGATTACGACTAAAAATTTGTATTTTACATGGAACGATTGCTTTCAGACAGCAACCCAGATACTGTGCTACAGGTATCGATATCCTAAGGTTTAGACCGGTTGTCAGACTTTAATCAATCAATGCATCACCTAACCATTCAGATTCCGAAAATAAAAAAACGTAGTAGGTATCTATGGTTAAAATATGTAAAACATAATAAAGAAAAAGAAAAATACATAATCATGTCTTTCTTATTAAACTAATGCTCAGTTTGATAAGTAACGTCTGTGTTCAACGTGTGGCGTTGCGGTAATATTGCCATAATTACCATGTTTCGGATATCGATTGGTTCTGGCAATATGTGTTTTCTCGTATCGCAAACGTAGGAGGATGCTACTTACACTAGGACCAAGTTATCTGTGATTTGGAGCGTTATCTGTTCACTCCGGTGTTGCCATTCTATGAATAATGATCCATTATGAGGGATATCTAATCTGACATGACACACATATTTTATATTAGAGTGCGCGCAAGATAACTATGCGCGCGGCCAAAATCGGAACTAGTCATGGTCCGCCATAGTGTTGCCGTTTTATTAACTTTGTCACTAGATCTGCCTGATTTTAGGAATAAAAGAAAATATAATAATAAAGATTACCTCATCAGACGATAATAATCATAACGCATTCTTATTCACTCACGCCACATTTATCAGCTTAGTTCTTTTCCTTTGCAAATTACGTAAAAATACTAATTAATTTAATTGATAGGTAGTAAATTTAAACGAACATAACTTAGCTCAATTAAAGTATAATAAACCGCAAGAGGGCTGCCCAATTTTGATGCTCACGAATATATTACTTTTCCTTAAAAAGTAGGACTTTGTATTTTTGCGATCATGGCAACATTTAGCACGCCCTCCGTCGCGCGCAGAGTTATCTTGCGCGCACTCTACGTCCCATTTTCTGTCACTTTACATGGTAGCTCTGACAGCTCTTTCCTTACACTGCACTCGCAAGTCGTAACAAAATCATCGTTTGTTGCCCGTTACGAAACGTTTGGACAAGAGAGGCATTAATAAGGCCGACTACACACATTGGAGCCAGTTATTTTTCCCGTTTGTTGTGATAATATCATTTTCGAGCATTATTGTAAAGGCACAAATTCCCTATTAAATAGTTTAATAAATGCATGGAAAATATTTTTGTCATTCTGGCAACTATATTAAACTGTCAATGTCACAAGCTTCGTCAATTTGCCATTTCACAGAAGAATTGATTGAACAGTACTGCATATCCTTTAAATATAATTCCCCCTCTCTTGGGTAGGACACTAAGGGTAACAGCGGAGGTGGCCTATTCTTTGCGTGGAAACACGCGAGTTAACATCGTACGTGTTAGTATGGAAGAGTGTATATTTCAATGCGATTAATTTGCTTACTGTAAGGCATCATCATGTTGAACGGCATAGATGGCGGGAACGATAGTTGCGGCGTTCCCATCAAGCGTTCCATTGTTTGAGAGTGACTATTTTGAGTGAATTGGTTACGCATATCCTGAAACCACAATTACTTCTTTAAAGTTAGCACCTCTATGTGCGCAGATGTCTACTACTGAACATGGACAGTCTTCATAGAACTCTACAAAAATAAGCAGACGATTTGGCATTGAATTATCCTTCTGGAAAATTTTGACCAGTATGTACTGGTCAGTTGTGGCGTCAGTGGCGTGTACGAGTATTTCTTAAGTACAGGTCTATGGTAACCTTTTTACTTCGAAACTATAGTACGACCGCTGATATTTTTTGCTGTATCGTGGGTGCGTTTACAAACACAAATCTTAACACATACAAACACCCAGACCCGGAACAACTATCTGTAGGTCATACAAATATTTGTTCCGTGTGGGAATCGAACCCACGACCCGTAGCACAGAAGCCGATCGCTCAGCCACTGCACTAAGCGTGTGTGTGTGTGACTTTATATAGAAAAACCACGTTTTCTCTGTGGGAAAAGTCACGGCTGCTGGTTCGCAGTGAGAAGTGGGAACAAACGGCGCTGCGAGTTCTTAGCGTTACGGAAGAATATCACTATAGGTAGTTCAGACATTACAAATAAATAATTGTAAATAAATTTCGTTGGACCTCTCGTTCGCACTTACGGACCTTAGACATGGTGGCACCCCAGACGGTCCTATTATGGAAAAGTTGTAGCACGTTACAAAATCTCATACAAATAATCAATCGAACGTGAGAGAAACGGCTTATCCACTTGCGTGAGACTCTTCGGCGGGCATAAGAAAATAACATAAGAAACTTTTATTAAATTATGGAATTAACCGTAACGAAAAGGAAAATCCCTAACAGATTATGAGAACAATCCTAGCCAGGTTGGAAATAGAGCTCCCCCTTTAAAAAAAACCATATGCGCCCTTGGAGCTCTGTACTGTTGTTTGTACGAGTATATTTTTAAAAGTAGTCTATTGTTTATTTGTATGAGAGTTCACATTTACCTGGTTTGATTTATTGTTGGTGTTCCAGCCAGGAGGAGGTAGATGTGGGTAGGGCATGTTTCCGAGATTTTCGCCTGCTGAAACAAAACAAAAGGATGAATTTAACGGTTTATAAAGATAATGTACATATTTAGGTACATTTAAGCAAAAAAGACCTTACCATTTTGTAAAATCGGCGGGACCATGTTGACATTAGTAGTTTCCACTCTAGGTTCGTGACGAATATTTTGATTCGTATTATTTGACTGTGTTACCTGAAAAAGTTACGATAAATTAGGATAAATGATTTCTATATCCCTAAATGAGATTATATTTTGAAATTAAGGTAACATACACTGCTTTCGTCTGGCTGCCTTTCTTGGGGTTGTCTTCGACGCACCCGATTTCTTTGATTCGACTTATTTCTGGAAGCACTGGAAAATATAATATAAAAATTAATATTTTATTCCATGTTAAGGTATAGTACCTTGTTTACAAAGTGATTGTAAGTTTTATTAGATGTGTGTTGTTTTCCTTAATTTGTACTCATGTATTAAACACTATTAATGGGCCTACATAATGACGTAGTTAAAAGTTATCAATGATAGACTGATAAAAAATTATAGCTAGTTTTTACCATAACAATGTGTGCAGTAATGATAGTTTCTAATTATATGACCACCACTGTATATCACAATTATAAGGGTACTGTTTTTGCCATTTGGCTATGGAACCGTAAAAATGCTTGTCTTGTATGGTAATGTGCCAAGCGCGGAGTGGGTCCAGAACCATTACAAAACTCAAAACTTATACTGGGGTCTGAACATTAATTAAACATGCGTTTTAAGGCACTAACAGCTTACGCACCTGTCTGTGTCGCTTCCGTAAGCACTGCCCATGTGAGGCGGTAAAGCTACGGCAGATCTTCCGCCCAAGGCGCTGTCCCCACCACCCTAAATATCAAATTAAGAATAAAATTGTTTTATTACAATTAAAATTACAACAATTACAATATTTGTAACAATTAAAATGATAGATGTCAGATATGACATGAATAAATTTTTATTGATGAATGTTTATGAAAATCAATTAAAAATATTAAAATCAAACTAAAAAATGAATACCTACTGCGTTTCCCAGAGGACGAACGCAAAAATACCGTAACCGCTTTTACGTCACCATAAGTATACATTTCGTTTAAGATTTCAAAAACTCCCCTTGCGATTTTAAGCTTTTGTCATATTGTATCAGTTGCTAGATACGTGCCTATCGATAAAATATTTTTGATATATTTAAGAAAAACATACAATTTTGATGAACAAGAGAAAAAGACAGCGAACAATAAATTAACCTCTCCAAGTGAAAGGCGAAAAAAATGCATCGAATAACATAAATACAATAATGCATTATTCACAGGCTTATTATTTACATAATTAACCCTCAACTTAATCGAAACTTCTACATTCTTTAAAATATGCAGAGTTATTTCATGGGGTTGTCATAAATAAGTATTTGTAATCAGCAATCACCCTGCAAAAATTCGGGAATATTATCTACCAAGTTTTTATTTCCAACAGTTAAATTGACTTTAATCACATCACTGCCTACTCTCGTTTGACAATAATGACATCCATTTGACATCTATCATTTTAATTATGTTGAAACAAAGTGATATTAAGAGGAAACGCGGGCTGCAAAATATTATAATTTGAATAGGTTTTTGCGATCTATTTCCGTCTCGCCTCTCCTGCAAACCTTCCCAATTGAGCGCGAAAGAGACACCTGCATTTCGGACTGATTTTTCCTGTGCAATATTAGCGAAATCGTACTTTCTTATTTCCCTGTTTCCTTCTTCAAATCTGGACCGATTTTTTTTTCTGTAATATTTTAAGAAAGACTTGGGTTATGTCTATATGTTTTTTTTATTTTTTATATTCGTCAAATTTGTTTGCCAGATGTTTGAAAAACGGTAGTAAAACCGGTCGATTTTTGTAAAGTTTAAACGTTTCTAGTTTTTTTAATAATTAATTTATTGACAAAAACAAAACATAGAGACATAGTGGTGGTAGATATATATCATTTATGGTAAAAAATATTTGCTCTAGTGACATTATCCAAGGAGGAAACTGAGGAATACGTTTGTATGGACTAAATGCCGACCGCATTTCCTCTTAAAGTAATTTAAAAAAGAATGAAGGGTCAGTAATGTATTTCTCAAGACCAATAACGACCACTCATACATATCAGAAGAATGCTATTTCAATTTAATACAATAGTTATTATGGCGCCTCATTTAAATCTTAGCAAGAAAATGTTATGGTGATATTAAGATATTTTTGTTGTATTGGAATGCAGCACTGCAACGCCATAACTTTTTATTTATAATAAAATAATGACTATTCATTGAAATAGCTATCAAATGACATAATTATGTGTGATCGTTATTGGTCTTGAGGACCAAGTTCCATACATTCTTGCCGATTCTCCTTTACATTATTTATTGTAACTTATATAAAATGTGAAACTTACTCTGAAGTTCTCAGTTTCCCTCGAGTCTTGTGAATCTAAAAGTATTTGTTCAGATCTAGATTCAGGTTCGCTTATACGGTCTTGTTCACTGGAAAAAATATTTTTAGAAACATTAAAGTTTGGATAAGTTGATTTGGTATTCTGACTTGGATAATTATTGTAACAATTAGACCATGTTTCACAATCGTTGGATAACTCTTATCTGGTAAATAAATAGAGAGGTTTGAGAGATTTTCTGTAGCCAAACCACCATTTTTATCTTTGAGTTAAGAGTTAACCGACAACTGAAATACCTACCCTTATTTTTTTTTAAGTATATTCAAACTTACCTATTGTATGACTGATTAACGACCGAAGCGCTTCGCGATTCTGGTTTCATGTTTTGGGGTTCAGGAGCAGAACATAGTACTTTCTGAAACAATTAAAAAACTGTTACTTGTCGATAGTTTCTGTGTGCCACAGAAATAGTGTAGAGTGGTGAAGTGGAACTTGAAATTGGTTTTGTTTTCTTCTCATACTATTTTATTTTATGATTAATTTCCTTGCGGGTTCCGTTCAGTTCGATCATTTCGCTGGGACACCGAGCTTACTTATTGTTACGGTGATTTTTCTGGTTAGTCGCCATTGTAAATTCTTGCTCACAGAAGTTGCAGTGACTGGATAAGCTTGTACCATATAAATGCCGTTTTGATTATTGTCTAACCTCCTTATTGAGTAGCGCTTCTAGTTCGCGCTGCTTGTCGGCTAACAACGCGCGCAGCTGCATCTGGCGCCGCTCGGCGGGCCCGGGCTGCCCACTGGGACCCGCCCGTACTTCTTCATTCACTTTCTTCTGCTTGCGGCTCACCTCTGTAACATAGATGACTTATTTTAATTTAGATAATTACTTTTTCTTGGAATATAGGGATATATCATAATGAATTTTATTTTGTAACGTAGGTAATTGAATTTTAATTTTTTGTTATTTAATTTTTATGATTTATTGTACTAATGTAGTGTATGTAATGTAATGTGTTAGTTTTATAATTTTAATAAGCGTGACTATTTACTATGTATCTTTCAAACACAATGTAATTTGTTCTTGAATAAAATTGAATTGAAATTGAAAAAAAAATTGAATAAAACTTTCATCGCCGATAGTGATCTCTGTGTTAAATTCTTTAGTGTTATCACTTTAATTTGGCCATTATACTATAATGTTTATGGCAATTACCAAATGATAGCAGGATCATAAATCATGATCTCAATAATGATATCCAACGACCGCAAGGTGCTCAATGATATCTACCTATCTACCTTCGCTTGCACGTGGATAATATAAATCATCCACGCACCAGGCGTCAAGAAGCAGTAACAGTAAGCACAAGGTGAGACAATTTATGGGCAGCGGCATACGATCGTCAGAAGGGGAAAACTAATACGCGACTTACGTTGGGACCTGTGAATTCGCTCAAGAAAAAGGCAGGATATAAATATCATAGTCATAGATAGCTCCAGACTAAGAAAAAAAGATTTGTACTTGTTAATTTAGGGCCCTTTTCGGTAGAGCAACAGGCATAAACCTACCCTTGTTTGAGATCATATCCTTAATACGTGCGCGCTCTCCCATTATCTTCTCGGTTTCCATGCGTAGCTCTTGAGCTAGTTCTTGTAACGTTGCGATGTTGGCCTCGTGACCTGAGTTCAAACAAATACCAATATTTAAAAGTAGTATCTAAAATGGTTCTTTTTAACATTATTTTAATAACATTGTCACTATTCGTAATTTTTGTTATGTAAAATGGGGTGTAAAGGTTCAAGTACCGACATCTGGTGCACCCTGCTACTAACCGACTCTAGGCCTGTCTTACTTCTAAGTTAAGGTATGAAAATATCCAGCCCACGCGCGGCTCAATCCGGCGACGACAGTTGAGTCATGAAATTATTATCTTTCTCCAATGCGCCTAGGGTACAAATTGGCTTGCCTTTAATGAAACTTTCCGTTTGTAGCTACATATCTGTAGGTATTTTCTTAGGAAGTGAGCCTGTACTTGTACCATTATTTAATTTGTGCCGACTTTGTTTTTACGACAGATCGAGGGTACGATAACCTTTCAACTTTTTAAATATAAAGATGGGCAGCAACGCGGCTGTTGCAAGAAGACTAGCTGTGAGGCCACGAACCTGCTGGCATCTGTACACTGATGACTGCTACGAGTTGAGGCTAACTGAACTATCAGTAAAATTCTAACTTGAAAAATATAAGTAGATATTATTTACTTTGTTGTTGCTGTTGCGCGTGATGTTGCTGTTGCGCGTGGAGTTGAGGTTGCGCATGATGTTGCGTTTGCGCGTGATGTTGCTGTTGCGCGTGATGTTGCTGTTGTGCGTGATGTTGCGGATGCGCATGATGTTGCGGATGCGCATGATGTTGCGGATGCGCATGTTGTTGCGATTGCGCATGTTGTTGTTGTTGAGTATGTTGTTGCTGTTGCCCATGAAGTTGCTGAGAATGTTGTTGTGAGTGTTGTTCGTTAGTGAACTTGTGACGTTGCGGCAACGAGTTACGGACACGACACATGCTGCCATCATTGGACCACCCCCCCATGCTTCCGCCGCCTTCGGATTTACTAAAACATTACAATAACTTATTCAAATAATCCCTTTGATGATTGTTTACTTAAAATTTAAATTCAATGTTAAGATCATACTTGTCATGGATATTTGAATGAGTTGATAACTCTCTGAAGGAATCGTCGTTGGCAGTTGAAAGATGTTCGGCCTCATAATTTTCCACCGATCTCATCAAGTCTGTAAAAAATGGTGAGCTATTATAGTACCTTACTAGCTGATGCCCGCGGTTTCACTCGCATCCTAGGTGAACTACCTCATCTACCCGAATAAAAGGTTTCCTATGTGTTAATCTAGGACCTGTTCTATCTGTGTGCTAAATTTCATTCAGTCAAAGTTCAGCCGTTTATGCGTGATATATAAAGAAACATCAAAATATTCACAAACTTTCACACGTATAAGTACAGTCGGCGCGCGACTTGAATGCAGAGCTGAGGACTGTGTGTGGGAATGCGCTAGTGCTGTTAGATGACAAGGACAGCACTACATTTGCGGGCGTGTGAGGCGAGGCGTGCAGACGGCGGGGAGAGGTTCACCTCAGACCCCAACTGCATTCAATTCGCGCGCCTACTGTATATAAGTGTGATCTGAATTTTACCTTTCGTATAGTTCAATCTTAAGGAATTTGAATACCTTTTGTTTTCTGAAGAGCGGTCTTGATAGCCTTTATTTCCATTAGTTTGAAAGGATCTTCATTCTTGTTATTACTTCCGGGCTTATTACCTGAAAGAAAATAGCATAGGTCATAGTTTAGTATAATTTTAGTAGGCATCAGATCAAGGACGTATACAATTTTAAAGAATTTTACATTTCCGAGGTAATTCTTCTTCACCGCTCTCTTCACCAGAACTAGAATATGTATTATGACCAGATCCAAGATGCGTTGCCATTTGCAGCTTTTGAAATTCTTGAACCTACAAACAAAATAAATAAAAGTATTTTATTATGTTCGACAAAGTTGCCTTTCATAGGAATTTGTAAGAAAAGAAACCGTACCAAACTTTCCATATGTTGTTTCTTCATCTGTAGCTCTCTTAGTTTAAGTTGAAGAATACGGCTGCGTTCATTGAGCAGTACCTCGTCCTCATCTGCTTCACTGTCCCGACCAACGCCTGCCGCCTCCTATTACGTTAAATGGTTATACTTGTAGTTATACCACAGTATACCTACTACGCACATACATTTGATAGGTTTAACAAAGTGTCAAAATTACACATTACAAAGAGTTGTCACATAATACAAATTACAAGACCATTTACCGCCCTCATTAATTAACCGTTCTGTAACAAGCAATGATAGCCTAGCGGTTGAACGCTTGTCTTCTGTGTAGGAGGGTCCGAGTTCGATCTCGGCCCGTACCTCTGACTTTTCGAATTCATGTGCGGATCAGAATTTGATTATCACTTGCATTAACGGTGAAGGAAAAACATCGTGAGAAAACCGGCACACCTGAGGGCTCCATAAAGTTCTCGATGGTGTGTGTAGTCTGCCAAACCGCATCAGGCCAGCGTGGGGGACTAAGGCTTTAACCCTTCACATACTGAGAAGCGGCCCGTACCCAGCAGTGAGACAGTAATGGACTAATTATTATGTTATGTTTATGTAACAAAAGTGACGCGCTAAATCAAAAGCTACATGATCCGTATGCATTATTTTGATATTTGACAAAACCAGCGATGTGGACTAAGGCCTAAACCCTTCTCATTCTGAGAAGAGGTCCGTGCCCAGCAGTGGGACAGTAATGGGCTAATTATTTTATGTTTATGTAACAAAAGTGACTAAAAGCTACATAATCCGCAGGCGTTATTTTGATATTTGGCAAAATAATACAAAGGTAACAGCAGTTCGGCCATCTTATCCTGGCATTTGTCTACATAATATTTAAATATACAATTTTTTTTGAGCTGATAGTCGCAGTGGCTAAGGCTTGCAGGGTTAGGTAAGAGTTATTCCTAAAGCCAAATGAAAATTTACGTATTTTTCATGAGTATTATTTCCATGGTTTTCACGTACTGATGCCGAAAATAAAGTCTATTTCTTAATCCAAGATGGCGGTCATGTAAATTTACTGATTAATTAAAATTTAGTGTGTGAAACCTGGTTGCGATCTTGGTATTTGATAATAGACATTATTTTCGGCATTAGCGCCCCCCGAATATCATGAATTTGACACACCTATGACGGCCAATCTGCAATTTTTCATAGCCGCCATCTTGGAATTGGATTTCGACCCCATTTTCGGTATTAGTATTACCGAAAACCATAGAACTGACACCCATTATGACTATTTGGACAATTATCATAACCGCCATCTCGGATTTAGAAATGATCTTATTTTCGGCATTAGTTCCCATGAAAACCATGGACAATACCCTTACCCATAAAGAAATTATTGAAAATACACATGGCCGCTTTGTCTTGTGAACCGACCTCAAAGTTTTTCCAAAACGTTATTATAGTAGGTACGTTCTCTACTGTGAACTTCACTTCCATCCGAAATCAGAAAGCAAAAGCCCTAGAATTTATGTCCCGAGCTGCAGTGTGACAGCTCGGAACATAAGCTCCGCCCACTTTCCCCCACAACCCCCAACACGATTGCTCTGCTACAATGTTTTACGTTGACCGACTGCAAGGAGTAATATATGGGTAGACTGTGGTTATACAATACGCCACAGATTACCCTGTTCCTGTTGCTGCGGATCTCGCCATTAACAAAAATATGATTTGCATGATTATAAAGGCAAACAACTAAGTTATATACGTAAGCCAATATGAAAATAGAAATGACATATTATTGCAACTTACGCAAATTTAAACTTTAAAAACGTGAACTAAGTTTATTTCAGAATTCCAAAAACTGTTGAAAAGTTAATAATATTATTTCGGTTGCAATAGAAATTAAACTACAATGTGTAATTGAATTAAAATTTCTTAATCTAAAGCATGTTAAATCTAAAGTGGTTGTTGTATACTAACATTTCTATACAAGGTGGAATTTTTTAACCGCACCTGGAGGTAAAATACTCTAAATACCTCCAGTATTTAGAGTATTTTACCTCCAGGTGCATAGCAAATTTTACTCAAAGGAAACATCGCTTTATTTTTGCGGGTGAGACAGGGAGGACTAACCTCCCCTGCCCTCTTCAATTTGTATATGTATGCCCTGATTGAGGCGCTTAGCAGTCGGCATGTCGGTTATCATATAGACGGTGTCTGTGTGAATAATTTAAGTTACGCAGATGACATGGTGCTGCTAAGCGCGTCAGTCAGCGGTATACGGTCATTACTGGCCACATGTGAGTATTACGCAACAGAACATGGGTTACTATATAATCTAAAGAAGAGTTACTACATTGTTTTTGAGGCGGGGACCAAATATCATCTTGATGTGCCACCTATTGGACTAAACAGTGTTCCTCTTGAACGGGTGGAACAATTTAAATATCTCGGGCACTGGGTCATCACTGACCTTGAGGACAATACTGATATCGAATGGGAACGAAGGGCTCTGTCCGTACGTGCGAATATGATAGCCCGCAGGTTTGCACGTTGTACTGCAGAAGTTAAGGCGACGCTCTTTAGAGCATTCTGAACAACCTTCTACACATGCAGCCTGTGGGAGTAGTATTCGCAAACGTCGTATGGAGCCCATCGTGTCCAATATAATAACGCGTTCAGAAAACTGTTGGGGTTGCGATGGCGGTGCAGTGCGTCAGGGATGTTTGCAGCGGCGCGTATCGACTGCTTCTATACTACTATGCCCATACGCGCAACATCACTGTTGACACGAGTCATGGTCAGCCCCAACAGAGTTCTGCGCATGGTAGCCGACAGAGTGGATTGTCCATACATTTTTAACTGCTGTCAGTTACATGTATCAAAAAATGTAATTATATACTAATTTTACTAACCCTATATGAGTCTGCTCGAAATAAAGATTTTATTATTATTATGTTTAAAAAGAAACAAAACTGCATTGAAGTTTTTTGAAAATACGCTTGCCACACCCGGGAACCGAACCAGCTAAAATCCGACACAATAACACCACTATGGCATCAATCAATAGGGGAATCATAAGGATCAAATCTCTCTAACAAACGTGGTAAATTAAATGAAAGGAAATTCAATGGGACAAGATAAAGAACTTTTACTCAATGTTCCATTGGATTACTAATCTTAGTAATTAACAATTATCTCTGACGTAATTTATTTATTCACCACAACTTGCTATTAAAAGTAACTCAAAATGAATTCCTTAATAGAATAAATTTGTGTATCCAACAAAGTGGAGCTCATGTCGAGCAACTAATTAATTAGTTTACTCGTTTCTTTCATTCAATTAAAATAAATTTTGATTTCACGGTTTTCCTTTCATTTGATTTACCATGTTTATTACAGAGATTTGATCCTTGTGATTGTCCCTACCGATTGATGCCATAAAAGTACAGGTGTGATTTTGTCGGATTTTAGTTGGTTCGGTTCCTGGGTGTGGCAAGCGTATTTTCAAAAACGTTTGAATGCAGTTTTGCTTTTTTTTAAAAATAAAGGAATGTTTCCTTTAGTAAAATTGGCTATCTCCAGTATTTAGAGTACTTTCCCACCAGGTGCGGTTAAAAAAGTTCAACCTATATATAAATGGTGTAAATAGACCCTTAACGAAGCCGAAAGGCACTTATTCTCCACGTCATTGCGATTTTTTTTGTTCTGGACTATGCCTGGGTACCTTCTAGTTACGGAGATATTGGAGGTCAAAGTTCCAACTTTTTCACAACTTTTTAAAAAAATACTAGTTTTGAAGGTTGCAAATGTACTTGAAATACCTCCATTACCCGTTTACTACTCATTGCATCTATCAGCACAGTGTTTTGAGTACGTTACATTGAGCTTTACAGTAAAACGAAATTTATCACCCAAAAAAAAGTCGTTTTCCAGCGACATTTTTTGCGTAGGGTTACTTAGTTTGATGTACTGAATGCATGGTTGACGGCTTCGTGAAGGGTCTTTTTACACCTTGTATAATTACAACCATACATAAAAAAGTTAAAATTTCCCGACGTGCCATATTGCAGCTCGGGTAAAGAGGACTGTATTGAGGTAGGCAACCTATTTTATATATAGCTCTTGTTCACTTACCTCACTGACAGTAACATTGGTGTCACGATGCGAGAACCTGTCATCTTGGCTATGTGTAGAATGGGCTGGTCCGTGGTCAGTTTCCACACTAGTCGACATGTTCTGTTGTACATGCAGAGCTTCGGATGCATGCGGCAATGTAGTTGCAACGCCTATTTGTTGATTGGCAGCGTACATTCGATTCGGATGATGGTAATTACCGCTTAGAGATTGGTTCTGAAACACACACATTAAACAGTAGCATTAATAATATTAGTTGCCAACACTATAGTAGTATAAGAAACTATTTAAAAGTGTATGCTAATGTGTTTACTTGTGCACCGCCGTAATTGTCAAGTGAAGTAGATGGCTGTACTTCTTGAGCTTGTCTCTCCCTTTCTCTATCTCTGTTCATTTCTTCCAATTGATGCTTAGCTTCTTCCTGTAATTTTTGTGGTTTTATTTTAGACCTCATGCTAGCCCTCTTAAGATGTACTTTAAATGCTGCAATATAACTTGTAAAGCTCACCTGATACTTCAAGAGCCTTATTTGTTGCTGTTTCAAACCTGCCAAACGCATTTGTGACATTTCCATTTTATTTTTAATCTCATTCTGCCAAAGTTCATTGTCACTGTATGTCGAACCATTGCTTTGTGCAGACACAGGCCGCGTTACTACATCCTGCTGAAAATAATTACGAATAAAGTAACCATTAAACCAGAAAAGCGAAATAACAATGAAATAGGTCTATTGGTATGAGGGTAACACAAAAACAACCAAGTGTGTAGTACTCTGTTAAAAGGTTTCATGAATTGTATATTATAATGGCTGGTTTAATAAAATAGAACGTATTGCAGAAGTGTTACGCAAAATGCAGGTCACTTCAGCAGAGCCAGGATATAAGCCTGTAGATTTAGGTATGTTACAAGTCTACTGGATGTCAATGTACGTATTTCACGTGTGTAACATCCATATACTTATATTACGGTCACAGGTTATTGTTTTTATTTTCTTTTATTTATAGTTTAATGAACTAGTTTTACGAATTTTTGGACTTTAACATGCACAAACCTGTACAGTGAATGTTATAATATTACAATATATTCACATAAAACAGCAGTAAAACGATGAGTATAAATCAAAGCTGAAAGTCTAAGTTAAAGCTAGAAAGCAGCTTTGACACAGTAGAAAGTATCACATGACAAATGGCGAGTATGGTAATAGGTATTAGAGATGGTTATTTTCTGCTTCAAAATTGCATCCATTTCATGCTATGGATATTTCACAACATAGGGACACACTCCATAGTTCACAGTACAAACAAAAACCTGATCGCTGCGTGTATCGGGATCTGTCTTTTTAGTTTTCATCTCTTCTATCCGTGTTATTTTTTCTACACAAGAAAGTATGTTCTTTCGCAACATGTTATTTAGTTCTTGGTCATCTTTTCTTATTTCGCACTGCTCAACAACTTGAATAGCGTTCTCTCTATTATCTTCTTCTGTTCTCTCTAAATTATCAGGAGGTTCTGATAACTGTTGTGCACTTTCAATAATAACAAGTACACCATCAGCAGATTTATTAGTTCCTTCTTGAGGATGACTTTCTTCCTCAATCCTAATGTTATGCATAGATTTATTCAGCTGCTCATTTTCAATATTTGTAACCTTTTTCAAGTTATTGTTTATGATACTATTGTCAGTAGTATTTTTAATATTGCACGCTTTATCTGGGCTGGAATTAGTTTCGGAGGGAGGTTCAGTTTTACCTTCTACAGCAGCATCAGTTGCTGGTGTCTCTACAATAACAACTCCAACTGTTTCCTCATCAGGCACTTCTACATTTTCTGGATTACTTTCTAACATACTTTCCAGCTTAGTTTCGCTTTCCTTTAACTGCATTACCATCTCTACCAGTTCATCATATTCTTCTTTAGTATGTTCGATAAAAGCCTAAATTAAAAATAATATCAACCAATTTTTACATGTTCTTAAATCTATTTGTAAACATAATGAAATGATGCACATACCTCTTCTTCAGAATTACGCATAGTATCAACGAGAGATGAAGTAACCCGTATGTATTCTCGTATTTGCCCGAGCCGACGCTCTACTGCTGCCGCATCTGGACAAGCAGCAGCTATTGCCTCTCCTAAGGCTCGCGCCGACTCTCTGTGAACCTGAAGAAAGTCAAAGGTATATGAAATGAGCTTTGCCTATGCTGTAGGATTTGTCATTGCACTTTCACCAACTTCTTCATGACATTTCGACTTAAGCCTTACTAATTGCAAAACTTCAATGCTTTCGAATTCTACTGAACCAAGACCCAAGTATGTAGAATAATAACGATTTGAAGTTATTACTTACATGATTGCTCTCGTTGAGATTATTGAAACTTCCTTGCCCCTGTTCATACATGTTATTGATTAAATTCACAGTCTTTGTCCCAGTCCTTGAATTGGAAATTGGTGGCGTAGTGTTATTGTTGCTTGCGTGGCTCCCGTCAAAATTATTTCGAGAAGAGTTCAAGTTCCTTGTTAGATTATTTCTGTTCTGATTAGGCGCCTTAAAATGTAGGAAATTAATAAAATGATTACAATGATTCTAAATTTATTAGCTTGTTTATTTTAAAGGATACTTACATTAAATGGTTGTGACACATTGCCAGTAACAGCATTGGGTGTAGTTGGATTCACTATCATAACAGCAGCTGATGCATGGTTGGAGTGTGGAATTAGGCCTAAGAAATGAAATGCATAATGAAAACTCACTGAATCGATTTTCCGAATAAGTTAATTAGATTAGATAGTTATAATTCAATGAAAAATATTTGCCATCATTATTTTCCCATAATAGGATTGAAATAGAGCTAGCTTTGTCCTCGATATCTACATAACTTATTATGTAGGCAAGAGAAGAATTGGCAAGTCGGTCTACCAACCCAACACTTATGTAATATTTTTATTTAAACGAGTGTACCTATTGAGGGGGTGAATACAGTCTCCACCATAGCATTACCAAGCAGTACTACATGCAGTGGCGGTCCTAGGGAGGGGGTCGTAGGGGTCACGACTCCCCCTTAATCGTACATGTCAAATTGACAAACCTCCTAAAAATATATAAATTACAAAAAAAAGTGCAATAAAATCTAATGTGCTCAACTTATTTTACTGTTAGTGCTTGGCCAGACTGCAAACACGGGCGCGGGGCGGGGCGGGCGCGGTGCGGCGTATTCAAACAGAAGAACTTTATTTGAGCGTCCGTAGTGGGCACGCGGGCGCGGGAAGCGGCGCGGGCTACTTGGCGAGGGGAGCGCGCGGGTAAGGGAACGTACCCATACTACGTGACCCGTTCAGGGAGGGAGGGGGGTCTTCAAAATACCACGCTTGGTCACAGGGGCGGGGGCGGGGGGGGGGGGCGTAGGTTTTCGTCACATAGTCAATATCCTCCAGGGTAATCTCGAGTTTTTTCGAGCTATATTCAAATATGGCGTGCAGAGTCTAGCGCTTTTTGAACTCACAGGTAGCAACACTCGCACATATGAGTCAAATATTTCTTTTTTTAACTTTTGTTTGCAAAAAATGATTTAAAACCATATTTATATACACGTTCATACAAGTGGCCGCAGTGAATGCGCGGGCGGCAAACGACAACCCGCGCGGGAACGGGGGATCTCAAACTAGTTCGAGAATGTTGAAGAATTAATAAGTGCTATTCAAGCACGATCTGCACTATGGATGTCGAAACATCGTTTTTTTTTATAAGACAATTTTCTCTATTTTCTAATATATAGTCAAACGTATCCATTGACATTCTTGTATATTCAAAAAACATTTGCTGTTGCTCTCGCAATTTTTCATACAGGGTGTGAAATTCTCCTTCATTTTCTCTGGTTAAATTAATTTTATTAATTCCATTTTTCACTTTTAGCATATTTTGCCATTTAAAGTAAGAATTTTCTAGTAAAAATAAGTCTTCTTCATACATATTTTGACAAACACTGGACACGACAACGCTCGAAACGAAGCCGCGCTCGACTGCGGACAGGCAAATCGCGCGCGTTCCCGCACCCGCGCCGCTGCCCGCACCGCGCTGCCAGTCTGACCAAGCACTCAATATGATCCCCCAAAGTCTTTGGCTGCGACCGCGCCTGGCTACATGTTTATGCTAGTAAACAGAGGAGTGGAAGGAAAGGATGCTTTTGAGCACTATTATTGCACATGTCTAACAGGTCCTGCCCACTTGAACAGTATTATTGTTGATAGTTAAATGTACAATTAATAAATGTCCATTATACAGGTTGTAAACGAAATCATGTAATTCCTTCAAACCTTGTGATGTACTGCTGACATAGATTAACCCCGAACGGGATACTTTTGGATTCAATAAAAAAAACATTACAAGAAATAAATATATGTTCTTAAAGTAAGGCATTTTAGCGCCCTAAGTTAAATGACCGCGCGGCGAGCGATAGCCGCGCGATTCGCTTGGGACGCTAATACGCCTAACGTTACGAACACATGTTTATTTCTTGTAATTTCTTTTTTATTGTACCCTTTTTTTCCCGTGCAGGTTTAGTCTATGTTAGCAGTACGTCACAAGGTTTGAAGGAATCATGATTTTGTTTACACCCTTAATAAATATTATCTGTATTTTTATTATTCTACAATATCTGATTTGATTAGTAGTTACTACTTAGTAGTTACACATTTATATAGGTATAGTTTCTGTTTTTCTATAAAATTAGCTCATTCTCATTTGTTCAATCACAGAATTTCCAAAAAAAATAGTATCAAATATCAGTACTGAACAGAAATGAATGTTAAACAATAGTGAAATTATTACCATTCTGCATTTGATGCACATAGGGATGCAAAGTGTGGCCAGATATTGATGACCCAGTGCCATCATCATGTTGTTCAGCCGAAATATTCTCGCGATTTTGCACGTTCAGGGGCAACGCGCGCGGCTGCGGTCTTACTGGTACAAATCTCCCAAATCCACTCTCAAACGATACAGAATTGTCTAAAAAAAACACACATTTATATTCCAGGTTCCCAAAACCAAATTTGGATATTTGAATATGATAAGATTAGCTTACCCAAATCAGTCAGTTCATGATCTGATGTATTATTTGTTGGTTTTCTTGACTGACTGTAGTTAGTGCGCGTGTTGTATTCAGAGACAGGCACCCAATCAAGAGATGTCTAAAAAATAATTGTTTTCACATGATAAATTTAATGATCACATGTTCCACAAGTTCTTAAAATATGTTGTACAATAACTAAGTGCAGAACACACACACCTTTGGTGCACTAAATTTAGAAAAACAACCTCCCATAAGGTATTTCAATAAATGCTAATTAAAATCACTATTGAGGATACTTTATACCATATCTCTTGCATGAAACAGTTTATGATAAAGGGAATAGAACAATTTTCTGATCAGTATTATCTGTGTCACAAACCATAGCAACTTGGCACCAATTCAAATTACACAAATCTTTCAGGTTTCCAAAAATAAACCCATACGAACTTCACATGTGTTCAAACTTTACTAAGAAACACATCAGTAGTTATTATATTTCCATTACATTGTTATAATATTTGGTTAGTTTATATTGTGTATAGATGTACTAATAGGAAATTAGGAATAAGTAATATCTTTATTTATAGTTTGATTTCACAGATGATGGTTGGTTTGATTGTGTTTTATTTTTTATGTTTTATTTAGGTGTATGTTACTCGGATACTGTTTATCATATTTTGCTTAATAATTTATACAATCAAATTCAGTAAGCCAAAATAAAGCATGTGCTGATCTGAAATATTGATATTCTAATGAGAACTATTGAAGGCGAACTGGGTACATTAGTTATTTAAAGTGATAATTAGGTAGCAATTATGCTAGAAGGTCCAAATAGGGACTTAAAATTGAATTGTTATATTATGTAGACCCCAACAAAGTCAAATCACTACTTCTTTAAGTATCATAAACTATGTACCTAATTCCATTGAACATTATAGTTTATTTAAATATATATTTTTTTATAAAACCGTAAAGGTATTGCGGACTGTTTTTTAGGTGTTGTTTGCAGAAATATTATACCAAAATTTGCACAATGTCATATTAAGGATGGGCATTTCATAATATAAACTGGTGAAAGTTTTAAAGGTAGTTCCTAGTCTGTTAATTAACCATGAATACTCTTTTTTTCCCCAGTGTATTCAACTTCTAAAACATTATGATACAAGGAATGAAATAGTACAATGATTCTACTTTGTATGTTAAATAAACATTTGCATGAAATGATTGCCTTTGAAGGCAATATAATGGATTTCACATACCTACATACTATGTAAAAATATTTTAACTTGGTAAATATAAGTACTTGCTTAAATAAAATTGTTCTTACCGTTACAAGATTGGTCGTCATGTCTCTCCTTGTTGGTGTAACAGCTTCTTGTGGAACATTACAATTATTTCGCACTTTTGTCTTGGGTATAGTTCCCGTATGACCTGGATGTCGCTCGTTGTTACCAGGAGCCATAACATTCAGTTTTTATTTGCCGACATTTATAAGATTCATAGCAATAAATAACTGGGTACTTAATAAAATGTCGAGAGTGAAATAGGGCAACAATAAATATAAATTTTAAGCAAAGGTGTTAATTATTACACACTTTTACAATTCACAAAGCTCTACAAAACCTACAATCACTTAGGCCATATTTAATTACATTTTTCTAGCATTTTGAATTACTTTTCCTAAATTATTGCAGTAGAACTAGCAGAAGTAAAATCTTTTCATCTTTTACAAGCTTTAATTTTATTTTTTTCTTCAATGTAATACATAAGAGACGAAGGAAACCAAGCAATTTATTTTATTGGCCGGCCAACTACAGCCAGGGTTACCACTTACTTACCAGATGTAAGTTTCTATTTTTCCCCGAATTCGTTTTTTTTCGGCATGTATTTAATAGCACTTTATAATGAAAATAGCAACAAACATGTTTATGACACACTTCAAAAATAATGCTTTCCACAACAAAATAACAGTTGCACTTTTATTTTAATACTCCTAACTTTAAAAATAATGGTTCACAATATAATCAATCAGAAACCACTTGTTTCTGAATGCATCCATTAAAGAAATGGTGGAAAGTGATTGGCAAATCGTTTCTGGCCATTTCTGTCAATTGCCGGCCGTTGCTGCGGCACCGCTCGTTTCGCTCGGTCGGATCGTGCATTTACTTTAGTGGTCACAATTCTGACATAACCTAACCTACCTTTCGGTTATTTGTTTGTCATTTTATTTCTTATTGCAGGGACTTAGAAGAAGTTAGAAGCATTAAAATTATAGTGCAAACAATTATTAGTAAAGTTGAAATATTAAAATTATAATGCAAACTATTAATTTTAAAGCTACACCCTTTTTTCTTTAAAATGATACTATTTTTTAAGTTTAACCCAAAAACAAAAAGTTGCTTTGTTATACACAAAACCACAACGAGTTAAAATTATAATGGAAATTAATGTATGAAGTAGAGTAACGTAACGAGGCATAAAAAAGTTCATTGTACACTTTTTTATTCATAAATGGGTTTTACCTATTGATAGGTAAAAGTAGCAAATAAGTACGTTCATATTACTGAAGCATTTGTTTTATTTAAAAAAATGCACCAAGTTATGTTCTATACGTTTCATTGCTAAAAAAAAACAATTACCTACCCAAAATTCTCCAATCATATTTTTATCCCGTAAAAATCTCCAAAATTACTCCAAGAGCTATTTTTTTTCCCCAGAATTGCAGAAAAAGACCCCAATCTGGCGCAGTGGTTCAGTGGCAAGAAGGTTACAATGTTACATGGCAACTCCGTTGGTACCTTCATTCATGGTGACAGAGCCTACTGATACGACATAAATGATTATTACTTTTCAAAATATTTTAATTGACTTCAAGGCTTTTTGTCATTCACCACGTATTCACATTAATTTTAAACCTATAAATACTGTTTCAGAACCAAGAAATTACGTGCTTCTCTGCCACATTGATCTAGTTTTGGATGGTAAAAACTCCGAAACATTGTTTCTAGAAACATTTTCGTGGTGTTTCAGAAACTGGTGAAACTTGTATCTGAATTATTGTTTACAAATTACAATACTAGAAATGATAGATGGCTTTACAGTTAATGAAATATAGTTTATGATATAGATAGTTAAGTTAGCTATAAGTTAAATTTTTGTATGACTAGGACGCCCCTATTTTTCGCAGGTACACTTTTGCTTTTGCAGCTGTACCTGTGACCAAAGAGCTGTGGTCATTGTGAGCTCAGTGTATGTGAGCTGTGACCTCAGGAGTCTCAGGACAGTAGATAATATTTTTTATAGAAACTGACAACATATCCTTGAACAAGCGCTCGACAATAATTTTTGGTTTTTGTCAATATGTTAGAGCATAGTGCTCTAATCTAAGCTTAATACTGCGCTACACAGCAAATAAAAAAATATATAATTCACACTTTACATACACCGTATGCACTAAATCCACAAGCTAGTTAATTTACGCAAGTCGACTTTAGTTGCAACCAACCTTCACTGTGGACACATCCGCAGCAAAGCGATTTCTGGAACTTTTACGACCTAAGCAAACACTTGCTGCAATAACTAGCGCAATTTATCTTGCAAGTGGATTTGGCGCTTCAGACTGCATGTCACGTACTATTATTTGGTCATTGCATGTCACTCTGACAACTCTCCTGTGGCAGCTTGAATATAGCTTGCAGTGGCGTAGCGTGCCTTGGCGGGGCCCCGTATACAAATTTGTATGGGGGCTCTTAGGAGGGGTAAAGATTTCTCACAAAAGAAAAAGAAATGTTTCCATAAAATCAAAAGAAATATTTATTCATCATAATTATCTATCTGTCACTTTTTCCAAAATTTTTACAAACAAATCAAATTAAATATACACTCCTCCTTGCCTTATTTTCAGCAAACTGATTTATTAAATCATATAAAGCTGATGATAACTTTAGTTTTTCTAAAGTTTCTGCCTCTATGGACAATAGTGACAGGTCTGACAGTTTTTATTAATTTTTGCTTACGCACATTGGGGGCCCCCGTGGCCCGGGGGCCCCGAATAATTGATACGGCAGATACGGCGGTAGCTACGCCCCTGATAGCTTGATATACCAACCATAATGTATGATTATCTTTTGAACCATTTATTCAAGTAGAGTTTCATCCCATCTTGATTGACTGTCATAGAACAACGCGGCCACCGAGGGACCAAGTCGTCGAACATGTTGTTATAAGACCGTTAAGATTCATAATAACACGATGCCTACTGTGCTCAATTACGAAGCAAACATGTTAGTTTTTTTCTATACATTTCCTTGCTAAGACTGGTCTTATTTGTCTAATGTTAAATAGAATATAGGTTGTCGGTAGTCGCGTTGCTCTAAGATAACTAGGTATCTTATTACTTAGACCGGAAGCCAACTCGGACATATTTGAGAAAAGGTCACACTGGTGGGACGATGATGACCTGCCAATGCCAACTTATTAGGTACTTCATAATATTAATTTTATTAGGACGCAGACAGACAGATATTGAATTATATCAGATGTTTTATAAATACACTCATACGTCATTTTTGTTTTCCCCGAAGGAGTAGGTAGAGATGTACTAATTAATGTAAACCAACATTTAACAGAACACAGTTCTATATGATAGCGAACTTGACATTTATTGGGAATTCTAAATTCCGGACCGCTCGGCTGTCCCATTTCAAAACCTAGTAAGGTAAAAAAAAAAAATCGTTTTATTGCATAATCTTGCCCACAATCTTGCCTACCTAGTCAGTCCCTATCAAATACAAAAACACCAGCGCTGAAAACTCACATATAAACAGATATATTTAAGCATCGATACCTAGTAAGTGCACCATTCACTGCCTCGTGACCATTTGAAAACCTAGTAAGTCACTTTAACCATTTCAAAACCTAGTAAATGTCTGAGACTTGCTAGGTTTTTAAATGGTCGATACACCTTACTAGGTTTTTGAACACGAAGGAAGAGAGGGAATATTGCGGGGGTCCGCAGCAAGTCACAACACGACGTGGCACAGAGCTCTCGCTCCATTTAGATTTAAAAATGCCGACCGTCAGGCAATACCTCAAACGCATTTCCAAGCGTTATTTCGATAATGCCCCGAGGCACCGGAACACTCTAGTGGCCGCCGCGGCCAATTATAAACCCTCTCAAATTTGCATAGTACGCCGTCCCAGGCATGCGCTATTAGAGCCCGACGACGATATTACCCTCCTCCAGGAGGCGAGTAAATTTACCAGCACACTACACGACGTCCGCCGCTCTACCGTCCTCGCCAGCGAGGCACGTCGCGACTTCCCACCGCCGCCGTCCATGATCATTCCACCGTGCTCACCCGCCGCAGCCGCGGAGCCGGTCGTCTTTTCTGACTTCGCAGTCACACTGTTAATTCAGCCCTCATCAAGCTATCTCCCTCGCAATCCTCTCGCAAGCAGCGCCCTAAGTCGAGGTCCGAGTCCCATTAGGGGTCGCCCTTAGTGCTGTTGTTGCTAGCTAGTCATGATGTTAGTAGTAGTAGTTAGCTTTGGTTAAGTATTTTACTCTCGTCCCCATTGATTGGAGACCCTTCAGGTCTCGCCAATAACTGCCCGGTTACGTAGAAACGGTCCGCAAGACCATCTAAAAGCAGTCGAATAGAAAAAAAAAGATTTGTACTTCATCAAATCGAATTTATCACTGGATCAAGAAACCTTTTTTATAAAACAAGGTACATATAATTTATTTATTTAAACACATATTTCAGTCAGATATGTTTTACTTTTTTGGCCTGAACTTAAATTTAATTTTTCAGATTTGATGAACACCTTCAGGAATTAGACTTTCTTCTATACTAATATCATAAAGAGGAAAGATTTGTATTTTTGTATGTAACGAATAAACTTGAAAACTACTGGACCGATTTCAAAACATCTTTTGCCGTCAGAAAGCTACATTATCACTGAGTAACATAGGCTACGGGCGGAGCCGTGAGGACACAGCTAGTCTTAAATAATTTGATTGCACTGTCCTTCCTAAAAGCATTGTCACTCCAAGGGGCATTAAACAAAATAAAAAAGAAGATATTATTAATAAATGACTTTCTTGTCTGATGCCTCAAACAAGAAAGGCATTTTGGCATAATTTACCCGTCAATGCTTCGTCTGTCGATTTGAAAAATTATGGGCAAATGTCTGCAGCTGAATAGAGCTATTCAGGCGCTGCAGACATTTGTCTATTATTTGTATTTTTTTTATAAATTAATAAACGTTTGTATTCAATTAATCATTATTTTATTTACATACCCTATATAGTTACTAGAATTGAATCAATGAAAAATGCTAAGTTCCATGTTCTATAAACCATTATAAACCATTACAAAACCTAGCAAGTGCTCTTATTATGTTATGAAACTGGTTGCTACATGAACCTAACTATCTCTTGTCAATTATCAAAGTTAGCAAGGGGTTTAAAATATGTAATTTAAACATATATTAAAATATTGGTAGTAGGTACTATGTGTTCATTATTTAGTATTTTATACAACCAATAGCATTTTTTACGTAACATAATTACTTTTCAAAGGCTGACCTATTTTACGTTTATAGGCTCTCCTGTAAAATTTCGTTTTAAGTCCTTACCTACTAGGCTTTGAAATGGGACAGCCGCGCTGCTAAGAATGAAAACAAATCTTTGCCCGACCTGTAATCGAACTTAATAAGCAACAGAACACAACATGTTTTTTTAATACTGTCTGTCTGTTTGTTTGTTACCTCATCAAGTCGGAACCGCTGGACAGATTTCAATCTAACTTTTACTGTTGTATAGCTAAGCCTAACTTAAAAACTGAGGTACAATTCATCTCGATTGGTTTAGTACCTAGATCCTAAGATACAATTTACCTTTTTATTGTACCTATGCAATCAGATGCAAAGCAGAGGTCATGATTGATTGGTTTTTATTTAGTTATACGAATTACCAATAGATTTTTTGCGTATTTAAAACGTAATCTATAGATAGGTACTAATATTATAAAGAGGAAAGATTTGTATTTTTGTATGTAACGAATAAACTTAAAAATCACTGGACCGATTTCAAAAAGTCTTTTGCCATTAGAAAGCTACATTATCACTGAGTAACATAGGCTACAGGCGGAGCCGTGAGGACACAGCTAGTTAGTGATAATTTATTGGTGACAGGCGATTGCATTGGAGATTGGTGACTGCCTGGTAACAGGTGATAGGCGAGTGGTAATCGATGATTGTTAGTAGGGCTGGGGGTTGGTTATTGGTGATAGGTTAAGGGTGGTGATGATGGGCCTTGGGTTATGGCTATCGGTGACGTGTGGTGGTGTTTTATGATGAGTTGAGTGATAGATGATTGGTAATGGTGGTTGATAATAACGAGCGTGTATGACAGGATGCATAAAGGTGGAAGAAGCAAAATGATTAGGTATTGGAGCGCTAAATCCAATCTTCATCCTCCTGCCCTTGTCCCAACTTTTGGGGGTAGGCGCAGTATGTCTTCTTCTTCCATACATCTCTATTAACCGTCATCTGAGTAGTCACCCCCTTTCTAGCCATATCACCTTTCACATTATCCATCCATCGTGTATCTTCCTCTACTCTTATAACCATCCACACTCATACTTAAAACTTTCCTCAGATGTTCCTCGTTCCTACGCATCACATGCCCATACCATGACAACCGGTTTCAACACAACTTCTCAGTCGCCGGCGCCACTTTCAGGCTTCCTCTTACATACTCATTCCATTCCTAATTCTATCCATTCGCGTAATACCACAAATTCATTACCAAATAGCACTAAATCCAATAGCAAGTTAAATTGCACAGGTTGACTTCTGGAAGCTTTATTGACCTGCCTGACCTCGCAAGCTGCCCGTGAAAGTTGTAACAAAACTTACTTTTAGTGTAAGCAGGTATAAGTGAACACTTGCTTCAATAACTTGCGCAATTTAACTTGCTGGTGGATCGTAGTACGCGGCGTTCTGTAATTTCTGCCTACAGCTTCTTTAGATAGTCTAAAACAAAGTAGCTCCCGCTGTCTGTACGCTTAGGTATATCTTTTAAACTACGCAACGGATTTTAAAGCAGTTTTCAGCAATAGATAGAGTGACTCAAGAGGAAGGTTTATATGCCCCACATTAGTATCTAAATTGCACCCGTGCGAAGCCAGGGCGGGTCGCTAGTGTATAGTATAAACGTCTGCTCTACATAGACCTCCACCCTCAAAGACTGCTGTAATGAACGGCCCGGTCTTGGGGAAACTGAAAATAGGTACTTATATTGTCACCAATAGTGTCGATTCTATAGCGCACTTTGACAGGAGTAAACTGAACTCAGGGTGTTTGTCTCTTTCTGTTTCAATAGAAAAAGAAAGTGACAGTTGCTTTTAGTCTAGTTTAGTAGTGTCAAGATGTGTAACAGAATCGACACAGTTATATACCACTACCACGCTTGGAAAACGGATAGATACAAAAAGATGCTGCTGTCCATCCCTTTGATGCAGTCTCTGAGTTGCCCTTTACCCCACCCACAGCAATAACCTACCTTCAGTTAATTACGAATCTAACGGCCTAACGAAAAGCTGTATTAGGACTCAAAAATTTTGAATCAGTCTTTATTAAGTGGTTTGGTACAATTTCCATTTCTGATACCTAGGTACCCAATAATTGAAAGGAATAATGACGCAGCCGGCGAATTGCATGTTATACCTTCACCAACGAATCCAACGATGTAGGGATTGTAGGGCGCTGAAGCGTGTCGTGTAGTGAAATGCGGCCATTGCATGTTGGCCCAGCTTGGTGCTTGAATTGAGTCCATCGCTTTACTTTGAATTACTTTAGTGGTCCGCTCGCATACAAATGGAGCGATGGACGTCTATATTCTATTAGACGTTAGCCGGCCAGAGTGTAGAGGAGGCAGCGTAGCATTATTTCGTTCGACTCTTATTGGAATACGTACGAGTGACGAGTCGTGTTCGTAGTTTAGTGCGCGTTTGACTCGCCGAGTGGCCGCGCTTCTTCGCTGTGTGTGACCGTATGGTATGCGCGAGTAATACTTTGGCGAAGTTAGGTACAACTGGATTCTCCTACACATTGGACGTCGAATTAGTGTGATATATGTGCTTTATGAATGTTGCGAAATTATTAAATAAAAGTGTAGTTCAGTGAATGAAAGTTGTAATTAGAAAATACTATCGTTCTTGTGCATTGTGAGGTAAATATATTTTGTTAACAATATCCTGACCATAACTTTAAAAAAGTTTGTGCTTGTTTATGTTGATCGTAACTGTGCGTTTTAAGTTTTGCTAAAATCTCGATGGTCATATTTTAAACCGGTTTATAAAAAGGTGAAATAGTAGGTAGGTACCTATTACCGCTACACACAGAGCTCTATTTTTTTTTGCAATACCTATTGGCTAACCGTATAATATGTTATGTGCATATAGGTTCCTTGTGGTTCCCGGCTAAGAATAAGCCACCCCTTTCCGTGTCGAAACAAGCGACTAAGGGATGAGCAGAGGATGTGCAGCACAGTCCTCCGTTTCGTTTGCCTAGCGTGGGCATTATGGCAATTTCCCTTGTGGTCGTCCATTGTGGCGGTCATTGGGAGGCCCATGTTCAGCAATGGACGTTTACGGGCCGATATGATTATGACGACATAGATAGATACATAATATATGTATACCTAATTATATAGGTACCTACACTAGATGCTATGGTAATAACATACAAATATGAACACTACAATTCATAATACATAAGTATAATTATTATGTTCATGTAGAGACTAAGACATAGCGGGCTAATAATTGTATTCAAATAATAATATTGTATAGACATCTACGTACATTATGCCAGTATGAAGAAAGAACCTAATTTATTTTCTAGAACTACGTTAAGTTTCTAGAGCCCTACAGTGTGTTTATCTAATAAGTGGGGCATTCTTCGAAAAATATTAACAAAAATTGAGAACGTCATTAGCATCATCCCAAAGTTAAGAATGCAGATGTTTAATACTATAATTATGATAATGAAAACTGAAACTATACCGCTGCCGTCAAGCAATAAGACAAGAATAAAAACAATCTGACAATACTATAACGTTAACAACCCGGGAGAAGAATGATTTGTTAAAATAATGTTAAAAAATTTCGAAGAATCACCCAAGTACGTACGACCGCGTGTGTGGATTGTAGAGCCTAAGGCAATTAGAAGGTTTAATTAGCTTTTACTGTACTAAATAATAATCTCTTAGGCAGTTCAATTATAATGTACTTATAAATAAAAAGCAATGTATTTACAATCTTTTTTCTTGTTAGAGCGAAGTCAGAATTTGGTTGGTGGCAGGATCTAATAGTCCTATACCGTCCGGTTGACTAGCTACCACCCTCACATTAAAGTCCGGCGCCAGTTTACTGTGTTCCGTTGTGTGTATGTGAGAGCCAGAGGATATTGGGGAATCCCTCTAAATCTCTGTTCCTTGGATTCGTGTGCTCCATCTTAGACCCTGTCTGCGCTTACTATCAGATGAGATTAGGGGCAAAAGAGGGCAAGCCAAGAATAACAAAAAAAAAAGAATTGCCTTAGATTCAACATAGAAGAGGCGCTTAGGGCGAATTGCTCGCAGCAATGCGGTTAACGTTATTATATTGGCTATTAAAAAATATAATTGTAAGGTGGTTATATGTCTACCTTTCAGCTGGTAACCTAACTCCTACCTAGCCTAGAAACACCCTGTAAATCATTTTCTGCATAGGATTTCACTATGAAATGCCCATTTAGGTGGGGCGTTCTTCGAAAAATATTAACAAAAATTGAGAACGTCATTAGCATCATCCCAAAGTTAAGAATGCAGATGTTTAATACTATAATTATGATAATGAAAACTGAAACTATACCGCTGCCGTCAAGCAATAAGACAAGAATAAAAACAATCTGACAATACTATAACGTTAACAACCCGGGAGAAGAATGATTTGTTAAAATAATGTTAAAAAATTACGAATATTCACCCAGGTACCTACTTATATTAAATTAGTTACCACTGAAATTAAAGCCATTCATGACTAAAAAGATGCGTTTACAATAGGGCAGAATATTTTTACGAGTAGTTAGGTACCTAAGTAACTAAGAAAGATTTATTGCTCTATGGCATAGCTACTTACCTACATCTTTAAAATGTCTAAAACTTCATAATTTAGTCTAGCCAGACTACGTTGGTGTTTGGCCGGGAATAATAAAACTCAAACAGGTTTTGAAATATAGTAATGTAGGTACCTAGTTACTTATTTATAACAGCAAATGTTGTCCAGATGTCCAGTTCGCCATTTTAGTCAGCAGCTTTATGTGTGCGTTTATGTAAATTTTATGTTTTGAATAAACTTTAAACTAACAAACAGAAAAAGGCACTAACCTAATTATAAGAAACT
This sequence comes from Amphipyra berbera, assembly GCA_910594945.2. Classification (NCBI taxonomy): domain Eukaryota; kingdom Metazoa; phylum Arthropoda; class Insecta; order Lepidoptera; family Noctuidae; genus Amphipyra; species Amphipyra berbera. Next base: position 10,323,491 of record OU343127.1, read on the forward strand.
ATTATAATTTAGACGGTTTTCATGAATGTTCCTAGGTATGTAGGTAATGCGTAAAAAATTATTTGTAACAGATATAATAGCGTGGTCTACGTTTAGCTGTGTTTTAGAATGTAGTACCTCTACCATAGTTTCAGTAATATTGGTAGGATTCAGAAGTAAAAATGACTATCTAAGACGCACTCATTTAATATTTTAGTACTACAAAAGTTAAGACGCTTGTTAAAAACGTGTCTAACGTCAAACTTAGTCAAAACAACTAAGTTCATATTAAACACGATTTTGTGGTAAGACGGTCAATATCTTAAAGTCCACTCTCAGTTCACAGAATGATTCAATTATGTTAGCAGGGCTATGGAATTAGCAACACATTTAAAAAAAATGTAGGTATCATCTTTTTTCATTCGTTCAGAAAAAGAATAATAAAAGAAAGGTTCCCTGATGACATAAACTTATAAAATATAGGTAAGTTATTAAAAGCACTATAATATTGGATCTCAAACCATTATAACGGATAGTTTTTAACTGATCTGTGAATTCTTGTCAATTAGCGCAAAATAACCGTCATTTTTAAGTTTCCTACCCTACACAGCAGCTGCTCTGCTTTCAAATTGCTTACATAAAGATAGCTAGGGAAGCACTTCTCTGCCTGGCTGGGGGGGGGGGGGGGGGGCTTAAAGTAATTTTTGGCCACCACAGGATTGTCCGGTTAAGCAGTTTCAACCTCAGAGAGTTGCTGCACGGCGAGTGGTAATAACTAATAAAAAAAAAATGCACTTCTCTCGTTATCATTATGTAAGTAGGTACGTAGTTTTTTTCAATGCTTACTAATGCTCGTAACACCTATTTCTCTAATTCGTAGTAACTTAGTTATTAATAGTATCTAACGCTAAAAGTGTATCTACTGTATACCTGTATACCTAATAATTTAATAATAGGTAGGTACCTATTATTAAATTATTTTTTATAAATTGATATAACAACCACAGTTATTATGATTATACTGTCCGTGTCTCGTGTATAAAATGTTTTGATGGTGGGGTGGGTGGTGCTGGTGCGGCTGTGTAGGGTTGGGTTGGGCCTGACCACCTTATTGTGCGCTGTGGGTGTGCCGACCTAGATACCAGATTTTGTTTTGACTGTTGATGACAGTTTAATTAATAAAAACTATGAGGTAGAGGGCCGCACCTTATACGTGTATTACACTGTAATATTAAGTTAGGACTTAATTGCACGTAGTAATGTTTTCAGCGCCTACGTTTGGATCACCACATCATACTTACACTTGAATGGTGCTAAATATTCAAAAACTGGCTGTTAGTTTATCAATAGACTGTTTTAGGAAAATAAAACTATCACTCTACATTTTCTTTTTAGTCTTGTCTACTTATACGAAATAACTAAATATAAGTACCTACCTACAAGGTTGCATGTCAAGTTTTTATACAACACAAGGTAATTAATGCTTCATGTATCTATTAGCTTAGAAAGAGAGGATCGCGACGCAGTAAATAGTGATACATTTAAGCTTATTAATATTGTTCCTAATCTTTCTTTTACAATGCTTGCTTTTCGAAAATGTCTTTATTTAAAAGCCTTATTTCCAGCAGTTTCCAACTTTCGGTATTTTATGGAATTGGCATAGGTACGGTGATGTCAGTGATGACGTCATATTCGTACCACGAACCAACCGGTTCCGCGGCTGCGGCTGGCGACCTCCAATTATGCTAATGCCGTTACCGTTCCCAGTCCACTCCTTAGCCATACGTGTCGTAAACAGATACATATATCTAAATTAGGTCTGACTAGCCTGTGAGGTCATCTATGTCCATCTTAATTTGAGAAAAGTTAAAAAAAATTACACTTTGTCGTTGCTATGTCCCAAGTTACTTGGGATCGGCGCATTATGTTTTACTCTTCCATTCTCCCCTATCAGCCGTCACCTTATCACTTACTCCTTTTTCACAGTCTAGCACTTTAACCAATAAACCAAAATAACGAGACAATTTTGAATATAATTGGTTTCTAAATAGATTACACCACGTGTTAGTTCACATCACATGGCAGGCAATAATGTGTCGATTGATAAAAAAAATATAGTACATTAGTGTAGTAAAATGGCATCACGCACGACTTCCGTTCGATGTGCTAATAAAAACTTTGGCAGTTGCCACCATATCCACCATAACCGTCACGCTGGTGGGTTCAGATCTACACGTTGTGTTTAAAGTTATGAAACGTGAAAGTAACTTATGGTTTATTACCTACTGAGACTTAGGTATCACTGTGAATAATGCCATTCAATACTTACTTTCTGATAAATCAAGTTCTGTTCAGTTTGAATTGCTTTACCGACAATTTGTTAGCAAAAAACTACCTATTGCGAAAATTATTCAACGCATGACTCATGCTTGCCACTTAATTGACGAAGAGTATAATACTTATTTAATTACTATTCAGCACCATAGTGGATGCATTCACCCAATTATTTGTCTATATTGGTATTTTATGAGTGAAGTCCATATAATGTACACCTAATTTAGTTTCAAATTATTTACTTCCGTAATAACTACTAACTAGACAAACTACTATGGTGCTAAAGCAATTTGGAACTCATTTGACTGCAGTCACTGCAATTCTTTGAAGCAGAAGATTCACAAGTTACAAGACAAATAAACAGTGGTCAACCTATGGGATCAACAATATGATACAGATGTATTTCCTGAAAATATATAGAAGATTCGTGCATATCAATATTTTCATTCAGTCGTTGATCGCGGTGTAAAAGGACCGTCCGTCAGTTTAAACGAGATCGAAGCAATAGTAAATCATGGTCTAAATTGTCAGTGTCTGATATCGAGTAGGTAACAGATAGGTAATATAGAAGTACATGCAATACGAAATGAATCACAAAACCGTCGTAACAATATTTGTCGTATTCTTTTTGTCCCCATTAACGAACCATGTTACAAAAATAACAATGATGCTGTTGAGCAATACGTGATGTATCTAATGGACACCCACGACTAGTAGGTACTTAATTGTTATTTAAATCGGTAGAAAACTTACAAGATAACAGTTGAAGTAATTTTTTTTAAAGTACCTATTTACCATATTGGTAGTTGGTAGCACTTTTACAGAACAACGATGGCTTTAAAAAGGTAAAGAGCAAATCACTTACTTGGAAAGATCGACTTGTTAAGAACTACTAGTAAGTAACTCTTGGTACCTACCTACTTAAGTAATTGTAGGTGAAACAATACAACGTATGGCCCAGATGTTCGCGGCGTGACGGCAAGTTCTTATCGGTGCAAAGACGCACCCACCTACACTCTCCTTTGAGTATTATAATATGTATCGTCGCGTCTCGTCTCGACCGGACACGACAGTTCAACGAACTGCCAATTCAACATCTTTCCCATTCATTTATTCTAATTACCAACGTCTTCCGCTGGAGCGTATCGTTCTGGCACCCTAAATTCATAACTTATAGATTTATTTTTCCGCATGGCTGGAGTGCACTATTCATACCCTGATTTTATTAACCCAGAATAAAATCAGGGTATGAATAGTGCACTCCGAATCCACAATTCAGTAGTTTTGGACCAATCTTCTAATCCAAATAATAAAGAAGGCACGGATCGTTTTATAAATAATGTATAAAGTCAAATAATATTTAGGTACCAAAAAATAAGATAAAAATAACTGTCAACCATATTAAATATAATCGTTATCCTTTGATTAATACAGCACGCGGAAGAGCAATAGAGGAGGAATGTTGGTAAATCGCCAAAATGTGTAGAGTTGCGAAATAGGTACCTATCTATCTATTATAATTTAGTTAGAGGGTGATATTCATAAACTTTTTTATACAAATCATTGATCAGCATACCCTATAACCACGTCAACTTATTTACCTAGTTTATTGCAAAATGGTCCAACAAAAATATCATAGCAGTATAAAATATGTACCTAGTACAAACTTTTCCTCAAGCTATGCATTGGGCCATTACTTAATTTAAAATTAATTCCATGTTCATCAACATTATTGAGGGTGAATTTATAAATCTTGTTTCAATTTTCGTTAGATTTTTAGTTAATTATAGTTATTTTGTTACGGGTTGTGTTTAAAGGTATTTTTATTTTATTTTTATTATATTGGAACAACAAACAGCTACATTATGGGATATTACAACATGATAACATAAATAACTTAAGTAAATAATAATGTAGCCCACAGCGCTGTTCACAGATTACCATTAATGATTAAACTTTAAATTAATAAAACAAATTATAAAAACAAAAAGAGAAGAAGTATTATGCCTAGATACTAATGATAAAATTACAAAAGGTATTATTTTTTAAAATTAAATCTACCCTTAAATCATGGAAATCGCGAGCGAAAGGGTTTGATATTATATAATTTTGTAATTTATTTCGTTTTTTCATTGGTATATAGTATATAATTCGCTCTGAATGAAAAGTTAATGTGCACATAATTCAGAAACAAACCTAAGTGTTTGTATTGTCACGGTTAAAGGTTATCATTAACTGAAGATAGATACTCTGCGTTTTATAGAAAGCTATTATCGATCGACTAACAGAGACGACTTTTGACTGAAAAATGTTTTATGTTTATTTAAGGTATTAGCCGCTTTAGTTTTCTTCCCTGTTATTGATAGATTTAGAATAGGTGCATTATTCTGTTGTAGGTATTAAGTTTCAAAGGATGGCAATGGAAAACGTGATTTGAAAATAAATAGTCAATCAATAGCGTTTATGTATTGTAATAAAGCTATTAAAATGCACGCTATAGAGAATTGCAGCTCTATTAGTTAAACATTTGACTTAATCGTTAGTTTGTTTATTAATGAAGTTTCTGTTGCACCTAGTTATAGCAGGAAAAGCGAAAGTGGGAGTTTCCCTTTCCGACATAGCCCTTCGTAAGCTATTGACGGGAGAGTCATAGTTAACTTTAAAAATTACCGCTTACGTCCTCGTCTCCGTACTTAAGTCAAAGTTGACATCATGTTTGATTAAATTATACTTTATATTGTGACGATATCTGTGAAGCCATTCGCGCAGGCGTCGCGTTCTGTCACAAGTCGGTAACAGACCTTCGCCGATTATAGCGGTGATGCCATCGGTCCCGGCACAACTATAAATATACCAAACAGCATGGCCGTAAGCCTAAGCCTGTTGCCGTAACACTCTGCTCCTTAAACCTGTCCTTATTCAGCCGGTCAAGGCACGTTCAAGGTGCTGTACTTGATATTGTATTGTAAGTAATACGTGGAACTGCTTTAATGTCACGATTGTTTCTCGTGTGATACTATCGATATATTTTAATAAATACATAACTAAAAACCTGATTCACATTATCACATCAGGTGCTTACATACACCATAGTATTGATATTAAAACTACATTCCCGTCTGCGTTGTGTTACATAAGTAATATTTATTTCATATTATTTTATGTAAGTACCTATCTACCTACTCATATTTCAACCTTAATTTTTTTTTTATTTGCAATATTTCAGCCAGATTTTTGACCAGGAAGACCGAGACACAGAAATCTTTTTCTTCCAACGATTTTCTAGACCTATCACAAACTCACTATAACACTACTTCTTTATACTGTGATAACACTAACTGTCACATTGAAACTGCTCAATGATATTAGTGCTGGAACCTAAATTCAAATTGGTGAAAAGTCACGTCATCTAACTATGAGTTTTTTTTTTCTCTAATCTGGGAGACGAATATCATCACATTTGGTGAATCATAATTCGCTTCATATTCGTAAACGTAACTACAGGTGGACTGCATAATTATTCATAATATGACTCATCAAATCTGACGTTATTATCCCCCCAGGTCTACTTGAAAATAACGAAACGAAAAATTGAGATTGAATTTTAAAAACATCTGCAGCTTAATAAATATAAGCTTAATAATATGTTCCAATATTTTAAACTTTCGAAGAACAGTCAAATTAGAAACTAAAAAAAATATCAATGTCCTCGTCTTTTTCGTAAGTAAGTACAAAGAACGATGTTCTAAATCTAATTGACGATAAGTTTTACAAGTATAGTCGCGAGAATTCCTCTCCTTTCTTCCTTTCTTCTAAACAGACATGTTTAAAAATAAATGATGGCAATAACTATAGAATAATGACAAGTAATAAAAGTGACTATAATTTTGTTGCACTAAGTGTAGGTACATACGCAAACTTTCTCCCACTACGCTAAAACCTTGCCAAGTTACGTGCCGGCGCGACTATAATTTAAAATTATGGTGAATGATAACTTTTCGTCAATTTGATTCAGACATGCGATCAGAATTTCGATTTTTATTGAGTGTCGTGAAAACGTTAAAAAACATCAAGGTTTCATGAAATGAAAACGATTCAAAACATTTCTGTAGGTACAGTTACAGTAGGCTCAATCAATTTTGATTTTTGATTTCGTTTAGGTCCTTCTTTTCTAATTAAGTCCTGGTACTTAATTTATCTACTTTATTACCGATATATTATTTAAGATCTATTATAAAATAACACGAGCCTATACAATGTATAGGTATGCTTTTTCCAAAATATCTTAGGAATGTAATTTCGATCTCGCGAAATGAGATTAAGCGACAATATGATAACTATTCATATATTCACTAACAAGAGAGCGCCTGGAAAGAGCCTGGAAAGATTCATAAAAATAAACTGTATTTGTGTGGTTGAACAAGAGGCTAGTACCAACAATTTGGTTATAGTAGTTTACTTAAGCTGGTCCCAACCAGCTTTGAGGCTGAAAAGACATTTTCAACTGGCTGAGTACCTACTTAGCAGGTAATTAGTCTGACAGCACCATCGATGCTGTACTTCTTGAAATGCTATTTTCAAAATCAGATGATGATTTTGGAAATATGCTTTTCATGTTCTTTTGTACCTAATCGATAAATATTAACTGTTGTGTTCAGCCAGCGGCAGTTAGTTTTATTCACAAACTAAGCTGCCCGGACAGACTTCGTTCTGTCAAAAGTTATTGGCCTGTAGTAGGAAAAGAAAAGTGTTGTTTTTACTATTTTCCACGCAATTTTTATGTTTTTTCTCTCTATAAGAACCTTCCTTATGTGCCTTAAGGAATATAAAAAAAAATTGCCGAATTGGTCGAGCCGTTCTCAATTTTTGCGCTTAGCAACACATTTGGTGATTCATTTTTATTTATATAGATTATTATGAACTATACCTACTTAGTATGACTACCCCAAGTAGATTTCATAACGGTTTAGCATTCTTAATAAAAATAAAAGCATGATTTGTAAAAGTATGTAAGAAAAGATGTGAGATTTCGAAATTCCCGAGAACTCGCGAGATAGAAATTTTTAATCCTGCGAGATATCAAAATCTTGATCAGCAATTTATTCAATGCCATCTAAGGAGATAGGTACATATAACTAAAAATGGAAAGTCGCCTTGATAGCGTCCAATTCATCTAGGTTGAAAGGATCTTACCTTTCCGGCTCATCTAATAAACAAAGATAAAATGTAGACTTTCCGTTCTGTCTAGCCTTTTCCCAACTATGTTGGGGTCAGCTTCAAATCTAACCAGGTGCGGCTGAATACCAGTATTTTACACGGAGCGACTGCCATCAGACCTCCGCAACCCAGTTACTGGGCAATAGCAATATCCTAAGGTTAGACTAGTTGTCAGGTTTTTGGGCTTCTGACTTTCCGTATAGACCGTCATAGGTATTCGTATGACATCCAGGACAGACTGTTTAACGTGCTCTCCGAAGCACGAAGGAGTCTTGATGTGTAACGAACGGTCACCCATCCACGGACTGACCGGTGCAACCGCAGCTTTACCTCGCAAATCATATGATACGCGCGGTTGATAATCAGCAGTGATCGGAATAGGTAGAGCTAATGTGCCTAAAGTTCAAGGAACAGAAACGAAAAGTGGAGACTTCCTTACGACAATTTTTTTTTCGCAATATTTGTTCCGAATGTCGGAACATTACTTAAGTACAACTAAAATTAATAAAGTAAATCTACTATCGAATTCATTTACTGTTTCTGTTTAAAAAAAAAGAGCACGATTTTTATTGTTTAAAAAATTAAGGTAATCTCCTTATCTTCGTTTGAACGCCGTAAGTAAGTGCGGAAGCTAATTTAATTTTCATACCAGCTTTAATAGTTACAACTAACAAGTTAAAAAAAAAAACAATTTATAGGTTTTCATACCATTTATTAATTTTGTACAATTATTGGAACTAAACGTAAACAGAAATCAACCTCAATAATTAAGATAGCAACCTTAAGATAGACTATCTTAATTATTGAGGTTGATTTCAGTACTTAAGTAATGTTCCGAAGCTCGGAACAAATATTCCGAAAAAAAAATTGTCGTAAGGAAGTCTCCACTTTTCGTTTCTGTTCCTAGAACTTTAGGCACATTAGCTCTACCTATTCCGATCACTTAGGTATAATTAGCCACGAGCCCCTCCAAATTCAGACTATACAATATTACAAAACAGCAAATGTATTAGTGTTAATTATGTATTGGTAATATGTAATAAGTTAAGTATATCTATAGATAATTGTAGCAAAATACCTAATAAAAAATGTAATGATCTGTAGCAAAAACTGAAGCCATATCAGGAACCTATATGCGTTGTATTTACGTAGTTCTTACATACAGCAAAGTTATAAAAAGCATGGTGTTCCAGTTTCTATCGCTTACTTATCGATTTTTCTTTCCACTTCGCATAATGGTGTGCACACTACGTACACAAGTCTATATCTATAGACATAACTCACAATTCAACTGGCGATGTATAAACAAGTGGCTGGCCAGACTACAGTGAATTAAATTGGTCCGACAACTGTGACATCTCCACTCAATGAATTACACTGACCTAAGTATATTCTTATAGCACGCATTGGGTGAATGAACAGTGAAGAATTGTCTATATAGATATGAGACGAAGTTAATAAGTACTTATTGCAATAATGTAAAGTATTTCTTCACACATTTTTGCATGCATTATTTCTTCTCTGACGGGATGAACGCAATTTCTACCATGCACCTGAAACATGTTGCAAGGAAATAGGTTCTAGAAATTATTGGAGACACCATCCAATAATTGGTATTCTACATATGTACTTAATTTGCTCTATTTAGAAAATTGCTTCATAAAGCTTTCTCCTCAGACTTTTATATGTGTCCTTCATGTTTAAGTAAGTAAAATTCTATGGTTTTCTCCAACAGTTATTATTAGTTTATTTACTACTACAACTACAACTTGATCAAGATGAAAAAAAGCTTCTTCTTTTCTAGTGTCGGCACGATCTATATATACAAGAATAACCCATACCGTAGTGAAAAGACTAGCTAGGCAGCAAGGTTGGTAGCGAGGCTGACTGCCCACGGTGATTCGGACGTACCTACGTATGGTCGCTCGTAGAGGCTCTTTTAATGAAACCCAAAAACTAAAAAAAACTGATAACCAGTTACGAGCTGTTTTTCTTCCCTTCAAAAAGCAACTGAAATAGTACGTACAATGAGTATTCATTACGTAGTTACTTGATGTTTAATTGTTATATCCTGAGAACGCATTGAAATTATCAATAGTAAATATTGACTCGCAAACGCAATTTCAACGTTCTAAGTCTACATTAGCGTTGCTGCTTCGATTTAAAATTCAGATACAGCCTCCACAACCACATTGCTGGCCATAGGCTAAGCTCCTTTTTTCTATGGTCCCGTGCCAGTTGCATCCATGTGTTAATCGCGACAGATTTGATGTCTTCAACCTACTTGCTGCAGGACGTCCGATATTCCTTCGCCCTTGTCTCGGCCACCATTCCCTCAAGGTTTTGCCCCATCTACTGAATCGGAATAAGTACATTGCTAGAAGAGATGATTCACTTTTAGCAATGTACCATTTCGATTGTCTTATGAAATTCTGTTTGTAAAAAAGGTTTGTGGAAAGCTTTGGCATTCCCAATATGAAAAAACTGTCTGTGGATGCGTAAAAAATGTTTTAGGGCCAAATATCATGTTACAAACAGCGACTGGTTTCGTGATCGTGACAGTTGGTTACGGTGACTGATCATGATCGCAGTCTGTTTTTATGCGTTGCCATTGCCAATGCGCCGCAGACAAACAGAAAACATAAATAACGTACGTGCTAATGTAAATTTTGTTTTTTGGTGTAACATTCACATATTTCGTAAGCAATTGGCAATTTTAATTCAGTTTTGCCGCATTTCGGCCATCGACCGCTGCCGTACCTTCAGAGCCTAGGTGCTTAATTTATCAAACAACCTTCTGACACGCAAACGAAAATGTATTGTGACATCAAACTTCTTTGGTACGATATAGGACTAAAATAAATCGAACAGAAAGCTATAATTATGTTACTACTGCTCATTATTTTATCTTATATGCTCATTAAACTGTGTAATGTGTATAAGAAGAAGAAGAAGTTGTAGAAGGTTTTTAAAGATGTAACAAACGGAGACGACTAACCCGTGGCACATGATACTAGTGACATTAAACGTTTCGCTGTCATCAATTTGTACAATATGTGCGGGAAGATAATGACGATTTTCGTCATACATTTATTAAAGTTAATTATTTGTTTAATGAAACTCAATATCAGTAAAAAATTCCGATCAAAATTGGCGGTTTGCCACAGGCAAAACAGCTGTCGTGTGAAAGTATGGGACGGTCTTGTTTATGTTTACACGATCGTAACCTAGTTACACACACTACTAGAGCGGTTTGACGATACCCTTTTACATTAAGAATACACCGAAATATCATGAATCCAAACAGTCACCTATTGACCCTCTTGAACCTCATAGATATATTTATTACGAAACGGAGAGAGAAAAGTTCCGCTAATGATATTTAAAAAAAAATAAGTATGTATAAATGTATTGTAAGGGGTTTTAAGTTTCTGTGTGTTGATTGTTTTTTTTAGTTTCACTTGACCATCATTCATTCATATTTTATTCGAGTGTGCAGTAACAAAAAGACGACTACTAGTTTAAAAACAACTAAATGACAGAGAGTAGCGTAGCTAGTAGGTAGGTACTTACGGAACAGTAAAATTAGTTTTTATTGTTCTGTGAAGATTCAGCATGACTAGTTTATTTTTGAAGTAATTAGCCGGCTTTACACACTCGCTCAATCACGCGTGAAACAATTATTTTCTTATAAAAATAATTTCGAATTACCGTTATAAGAAAAAAAAAGTTTCACGCGTGATTGAGCGTGTAAAGCCGGCTATTGAAGAAACACCACATTTTTGACAAGGAGCTTTAACTTTAACCACTTGAGCATAACCACCTTCCGTTGTCTTTACGTAAATAGATAGATCATGTGCTGATGCAACAAGCAATCATTTATAAGCCTATTTATTATACACAAACTTATTACTTTACCTTGTCATAAGGTATTATAATAATAATTATCGCGTAACTATACATATTATGGAGACTGTGCTACGATACATTGCGCCAATATGGACTGGTTCTAAGCTCATCGAGAGCACGATTATTACAAGCCTTGACTTACAATTTTATAGACCTATATACTTTTTATGAGTGTCTTACTTACTCATATCGGATCTGAACAGAATTCTGTTTTTTTTTTTTTTAATAATATTGACAACATGAACTCTGATAAGCACGCATAAATTATTCCAAGGAACCGATATTACGAAGTGGAGAGTTATGACTAATGTTATATTTTAAAGCTATGATGTAATTTTATATCAGGCCTGTTACAAAAAAATCCGGAAATCGCACTCAATAATAACGCAATTAACTCTGAGACTCTTCCCTTCTATGACAACCTTAAAATCATAATAAAAATAATCTAAAATGCAGCAATCTATTTTTTAATAAGTAAAAAAATTAATAGACGTTACCCTTAGCCCCGATAGTATAGTATTATAGTATTTTGAAATAAAACTGCAAAATTATTGATTTACGGAATAAGTTAAACAGAAAAAATACAATTTAAGTGCCATCAAAGAAACGTGTGCAAACCTATTATCTTTCAGACAACTCTATCATTGTGATCAGCTTTCGCCGTCATATGGCAACATGAAAGCGTAACGTTAAAAGAAACTTATTATAACTGTTAACGTCAAAAATATTATCAAGAATTAAAAATATGATTATGACTAATAATGTCTGATCAAGTACATCAGTTTGTTTATTAATGTCAGCCCTACATAGATGACTAAATGAGCGTCCGGCACGCAATGCCTGGTGAACTTTTTACGAGTCCGTTTGTCCACTGTTGTGCTCAGGATGAGATCATTGCAACAGTCATCTCATGCCATCTATTTTAATGCTATAACAGTTGGCATTGGTTGTCACTACGAGACGCCAGTGATGTAGGTAGGTGTTTAAATAAGTGACCGTGGCCCCGATTTACTAAACACGTTGCATCGATTGTTTGTTTTTCTTTTTGTTAATCTTTTAATTCACACTATATGCGTTGTTTCACAAAATCTAGTTGTTGACAACTTTCTTTGAACAATTCTGTTTCGTATTAATTTAGGAGTTCCAATATTACATTATAAGGTAAGTTTAGTCATAGCCTAGCGTCCGTCAAGAAAGAAAGTCCTTGCAATTACTTAGAAATTGCAAATGTTCACACCATAGACTGTTTTAGTAAACAAATAGTTACTATATTATTTTTTGTTCCAGATGCAAGATGCTTGAATAACTCAACCGTCTCGAATTTCGACAAAAACAGCAAAGATGAAGCAACTCGTCAATAAAAACCTTATCACGCTCAAATGCGTACTCTTCTGTTTTCTCTCGGGTAAGGTTTCAATTGACTCTATGCACTATTGATATCTTCATTAATCTACGAAATTGACAATACATAGACTATTTTTATAATATTATGCGATTTTGAGGACAGGCACTATAGTTTAATTATTATATTTTGGAATACATAGTACATACATACTTACAATGTTTGAGCCGTTTGAGGGCTTGAGTCTCCGAGACAAAACCAATCTGGTTTTATTTACAGTACAGAGATAGATAGCATTTTCAACTTGTAAATCACTTCACAGTAAGTACTAATAAATTAATCATGAGATATTTACTCCTTTCTTGTGCATCGAAATAAGAACAAGATCGTCGCAAGTTCCAGTTGGCTTAACTATAAAAAGTGGTCCAACCAAGTCATCACCGACGGTTAGGTACTCGTACATACATAGCCAATATTCCAAACCGCTCTGTTGCAAGTTGCCTTCTAAGGAGCGGCGACTGCTACCTATCGAATGATTTAGGGACCGTTCACCTCGTACTTGCTACTGCATTGCGGCCACAGTGTGACCCATATGCTTCCCACTTAGTTCTTACAGCTTCTTCATTAAGGTGCTTGTGTGCATCAATTTAATGTTTAAAAACTGTTTAGTACCAGATTATAAACTCGTCATAATGTATTATTTGCGGGTAGGTACCTAAATAACATAACATCACGCCTGTATTCTAAGAAAGGTTGGGCAGGGGTGTATAGTACAACCCTTATTTCGCCGTTATGTTTAAGTCCTATATAATAGGAGGCGAACCTGTTGCCATCAAACGGGCACAAACCCAAACTCCGGCTACTACTGAGGAATTCCATACGGAAAACCCAATACCATTTTTCCAGCCTGGGGATCGAACCCAAGACCTCACGATTAACAGTCGCGCTTGCTACCACTAGACCAACGAGGCAGGTACTCGTAAATGTTTCAATTAAATAATCTTGTGTTTGTTTTCCTAGGTATTGGCTGCATATTCCCGTTTCTGCCACTGCACATGCTATCAGTGGGTCTAGACAAGGGAGAAGCTCGCCTCATATCAGCTATCGCACCATGCATCGCTCTGCTCGGCCCGGCCGTATTAGGGCCTCTAATTGATAAGTTAGTATTATGGTCATCATTTGTATGCCTATAAACGACATACGGATCAAGGCTTGCCGTGTGACAAATTGTTATTACTTAGGTTCTTTATTTATAGTTATTATGATCTAGTCGCTTGCCATCGAGTCATTTCTGAATAACTTTTAATTACTGCGCTATGTTCAAATCTAATAGTAGGTAACTTAGACGTCCTTTGTTGCGAAGTACTTGTTGCGCAGAATGTCTGCCTTTTTACTCTTAATAAATAACTGCGTAGCAACAACCCACGTCCAAAACTCGAATACCGCGGCGCACCTGCTACGAACTTTCATTATTCGCATTTCGAAAAACATCTGTGAAACAGAGTTATAAGATAACCTCCTAACTTCGTCTCCTATTACTTCCTAAATATCAAAATCAACAATTCTCATTTGTGTGCAGGCTGTCAGTAGGGCGAGGGTCGACGGGAGGCGGCGCTAACCCGAGCGGCTCCGGGCGCCTGCTGCGCGTCATCACGGCCGCCTGCCTTATCCTCAGCGCTGTATTCTACACGCTACTCCTGGCCGTGCCTTACACGGAGCGACATGAGGTAGGTACCAAAACAAATAGAGACGATTAGACATACAGAAATTCTAATGCCCCCCTGCTACCTACTAACTACTGTTAAATTTTTAAATAGCATGGGAGCACGCTTTTTGAATTTGATAATTAAATGTTAAATGACTTTAACAGTTAACTGTATAAAACAGGCTCGACGACCTCAAGTGTTATTCATGTGCGATGAAGACAGCGCTTATGTCATGCAAGAAGTGTGCAAGGAGGACATGCGCTGCAACCGCTGGTCCGGCGAGAAGGTCAGTATACTGAGATTTATGAACATTTGGAGTGAAATAATTTAGATAGTGCGATATTGTTGTTTTTAGGTCTCTGGAGCTTGGTTATCCATGTCTTTACGACGATTTCATTGTGAAAATACTAAATCAGTTGACTAAATCTTAACTAAGTATTCTCGCAGTCAGGAGTGCTGGCGGTGACGGCATGCGAGTACGGGTGCGCAGACGAGAACATGACGTGGGTGAAACAGCCGTTCACCACGACTTCCACCACCACTACCCTCAGCCCCATGTACCTCAGCGTCGCTAATGCCACGGTAAAGTATTTTATTTACCATACAGCTATTCTAAACATGCTTGTGCAGTGTGTTCTACACAATAATGTCACAGTCTAGCCATAGGTTAACTACACTGTGATAATGTAGAGCAACGGCCGTAAGGTCGAATCTATCTCACTATCACAAGCTCTTGAGCGCAAGCTACAATACTCGGGGCTATTGATAAACCTAAAAATCTTCCCTAGAATATCCAGGAACAATCACATTTTTTTTTTCTTATTGTCGTTGGAAAATACTCATGGATGTCCCTCGCTCGGGGAATGCGAGGGGGTTTGCCGTACTCTTACCGGCTAAAAAAAAAAAGGTGTTCCTCTTCCTGACCGTTCGGCCGGGGTCGCGGGGTTCGCAAAAGCATGCACTGCAACCCCGGCAGGTTCCGGTCCGCCAGCCGCTGGCGGACCTCTCCTCTGTGGGGCCTTACCCCACGTCCTCCTGAGAAGCGCGCACGGAACACAGCGCGCCGCCTTCTCGGGCCTGTTACTGGTCGGGCGGCGGGTAACAATCACATAACATAAGAAAGGTTATCCTGAGATAACCCAGCTAAACTAATTAACTAACATACCTACCTTTCAAAACCTTAAGTTGTTTTAATTTCACAATTTACTTATTCTAATTAGAGGCAGTAAAGAATCAATTCGATATAATGTTATTAATTTATTACGTTTGCACCACATTTTAACCAAAGTTGTTAAACTGCTACTTAGGTTGAAAAAGTGTTGAAAATTTTATATTTAGTAGGTAGTTACTTTGTACTTATTATATTAGTTTAAATGACATTTGAATATAAGTTTTTTTTTATTTATCCCACCTGCATATTGAAAAAAGCAGAGTAGTAGTGGATTGGATAATCTGCAAAGCTCTCAACAACTTTCCTTTGTCACGGTATTAAAGTTTTGCTAAGTAGATTCTATAAGTTTTCTCTCGTTCAAAAGACTTCGGAGCCGGCAGTGACGGAAGATGAGGAGGTTATGCACGCGATGCCATTCGAGGTGAACCCGCCGCACTTCTGCTATAACGGACAGTGCCTCGTGTACATGCAGCACCAGGCGAGACTCCGCGTACCTCTTTCTCTGATAGCACCAGAACTACCCGAGGACAACAGCACCGCTGACTCGGATTGGTGCACTTACCGGACAGGTAAAGTACTACCATAGGTAGATAAGAATAATGAACGAGTTACTGAATAAGCTAAATTAAGAATTTTCTTTCTACACCTAAGTAGGTATGATGTAGAATTTGCCATGTATTTTTTTAATAAAAGAATAGAATAGAATATAATTTATTTGCGTAAAATGTAGGTACATATGAACTATAAAGCGCTATAATCATTTTAGTCCTGAATTAATCTTTGTTTCATTCAAACAAATAGGTCGTAATTTTTTGAGTGTTCTCTGAACTGACCCACGTCGACGTCAATTACCAAAACCTACGCAAGAGGCGATGAGCTCTTGCGTAAAAAAGTAGGTAATTTTATTTATTAGAGACGATAATTTCATTCAATACTTTTTATTTTAGCTGGTCCATCCAAGTGCCAGGTGCCACCAAATCGTCTGCCAGAAGTAGTAGCTGGAGATGAGGAGTGCAGGCCAGCGGTGCGGTGTCAAGTGCTCGACCCTTACGACGAACCTGACGGCGTGTTAGCGGACGCCGAATGCAGACTGATTATCGGAGACCCGAGCTATACATTCTGGACTTACTTAGTCATTAGGTCAGTCATTGTTTATTGAATTACAATCAATGTGTCTGTTACGTCCCCCTATTAGATAGGACATCTCTTTCGTTTTTAGAGCTAGGTAAATACCTAGATTATTTATGAGACCTTACCTACTCATTTAGTGCTTGCTTCTTAGAGCAACGCGGCTAACGACCTCCGAGTCGTCGATGAGCCGCATTATTATTGTGTCTAAGGTTTGCTTTTTACACATTGATTGGTTCATCCGTTTATTCATCTAATTTACCTACTTATCTATTCTAATATTATAAAGAGGAAAGATTTGGATTTTTGTATGTAACGAATCAATTTAAAAACTACTGGACCGATTTCAAAAATTCTTTTGCCGTTAGAAAGCTACATTATCACTGAGTAACATTGGCTACGGGCGGAGCCGTGAGGACACAGCTAGTTTATTATATTTTTAAATTCGTCTATAAAATTATTAAAAAAAAAAAAAATGTCCACCTGCATCAGGAACAGGATACCGGTGGTCGGGCCTGAGAAAGAAACTTTCTAACAATACGCGCCGTGTCCAGAAGTACTGCTTTCTGTTTTAGGCAGGCCTTGATCCAACCAACTAACGAGGTGGCCCTCGTTAGTTGGTAGAGGCTCTTGGCTATTAGACCATTAGCCGTAACGACTAACGGCACAATAAATGCAGAATCAAGATTTCACGTCAACAACCTCATGTGCCAAGTCAAGATATTTAATTTCTTTATCCTCCTCGATTTTCACAAGATTCTCGTCATGCGAGACAGTGATATCAAGAATCATTGTGCGACGCTCTAATTGATGTAAAAGTTCATTATTATATGATCTAAAAGTTAATTTATGATATTTCTCATGAAAAGCTGAAAGATACATTTAGTTAAACTGTGGTTTAGCTATCAATGACTCAATGCTACCAATCAGTTTCTCCTAGCCTTTTCCCAATCATGTTGGGGTTCACAGTTGGGGTCAGCTTCCAGTCTAACCAGTTGCGGCTGAATACCAGTATTTTACACGAAGCTACTGCCATCAGACCTCCGCAACCCAGTAACTGGGCAATACCGATATATGAAGATTAGACCGGCTGTCAGACTTTCGGGCTACTGGGCTTACCTACCCGTAACGACTGTCATAGGCATTCTTATGAAAACCGGCAGCGACGCTTTAACGTGCTCTCCGAGGCACGGAGGGGTCTTGCTGTGTAACGAAAGGTCACCCATCCACGAACTGACCGCGGCAAGCGCAGCTTAACCTCGCAAATCGTATGATCGGTGCGGTTGTTAATTAGCCACGAGCCCCTCAACTCAATAGTTACTACCAATCACATGAAATTAATTTTTAAAAAATATCAAAATAATCATAGTTGTATACCTACTTGTTTATACTAGGAATAGATGTTCTAGCGCCACTCTAGAATAGATGATTTTATTGCAAAATAGCTAGAACTTTTTCAAGGGGTTGCGAAAATGGACTATGTTAAAGGATTTTTCCCATTACCTACATTGTACAATACTAAGACTGCAACTGTATCCACACATGCAAAAAAATATTCTTTGTACAACCTACCTGTGGATTAGTATCAGACAAAGCCAACACCGTAACGTGCCGTCACCTAGGTAGTTTTTGTTCGTTTTATTATGAATATTTATAATACAATTGAAGAAAATGTACGTACCTACATCAAAGGGCACTAAACGCTCATTGAAAGGCTACCAAACGAGCATGGTACGGTCATTATTCATATACGGGAATAGAACGCTATTAATCCGTTACAGTAGGCATTATAGTGTCCGGAGCGCTTTTTTCGCGCTTGATACGTTCCTGTTACAGTCATGCATGCCCGGACTGGCCATGCGGGCAAATCGGGCAAATGCCCGATGGGCCGGTGTGGCCTGATGGGCCGGTCACACAGTCGGAGAAATAGAAAGAGTGAGGGGAACGTCAAAAAAAAAGGTCGTCCAACCCTATCCTATAAAGCCTATCGCTTGAAAAAAAAGCCGCAAATTGTTTGTGTTTATACATGCACTCAAGATATAGGAGAAAGAGTGAGGGGAGCGTCTAAAAAAAAAACGTCCGTTTTATCGCTTGGGCCGACCGTCTCTCAAATGCCCGGGCCAATTTCAGGTCCCAGTCCGGCCCTGCAGTCATGTTATGATACGGTATAGTGGGCAGAATCCTTAATTATAGAATCTGTTTCAAACAACTCTTCGAGATCCCCTGGGTATGTTAATTTTTTTTTATCTTCCAGGATTTTAGCTGACATCTGGCCAACTGCAGGATTAGCTCTCCTCGGCACGGCCTGTGTGATTGCGACAAGAGAAACGTCGCTAGGACGAGGAGACGTCGGCAGACAGTTGGCATTTGGCACTCTTGGTCTGGCCATCTTCCCTCCACTCGCTGGACTGGCTGCAGAACAGATGCCTGATACTCTATACAGTATACCGTTTATTCTTCACGCGGTGTTCATGGTCATTGGAGCACTTATACTACTATTTGATAGGTGCGTAAACACACTAGTATACTTAGTACTATGTCAAGGGTTTTAAAGCGTTTACCTTCGACGACTGTTAAAATTAGAATTTAAAACGTACCTACTATGAATTTCAAGAGAAATATGTGTTTATGTAATTTCTTGTACATTGTATACAAAGTGCTTGCTTATAGTCAATCTAAATATGTTTATAAGTATGAATCACTGTATAGTCATATCTTCGATGTGTAGGAAGTGATGATTTGCTTCATTGCATCTTTTGAATGACTCATATTGTATTTATGCAAATTATGACACAATTCTCTAATGTTATAAATGGTCGACAATTCCTTTTATAGTGCGTAAATACTAAGGAATAATTAAGTTCACTGATTGAACGAATCGCCATAGACTTTATCTATTTATATTTACGTCATTATATTATACAGGCTGTAAACGAAATCATGTAATTCCTTTAAACCTCGTGATGTAGGTACTGCTGACATAGATTAACCGTTAACGGGATACATTTGGATCCAATAAAAAAATGATTACAAGAAGTAAACATGACTGTGTTCTTAACGAGGGATTTTAGCGCCCCGACTCAAATGACTGCGCGGCGAGCTACAGCCGTGCAATTCGCTCGGAGCGTTAAAATGCCTCACGTAAAGAACTCATGTTTACTTCTTGTAATTTTTTTTTATTGATTCGAAAAGTAACCCGTGCAGGGTTTAATCTATATCAGCAGTACATGACGAGGTTGAAAGGAATTACATGATTTCGTTTACTAGTTTTTATATAAATAAGTAGGTACTAAAAACGCCATTTGAATTATAATTAAGTTACATTGAAAACCTACACAACATAAAAAAAATTACTTCCTTACATACATTTCAATTAAGTACCTAGCTATTTAAAAATTAAATTACCTACCTAATATTTTGCTTATACTCACTTACCTACAGTATGAATAAGACAATAGAGGGCTAATGTGGACACATTTAATATAAATATTATAGTAGATATTTTCAGCTATTCCAGAACCCATGTACTTCAGCCCTGATACCTCTAGCGAGGAAGTCCATTGATTTATGGTTCTGTATCTAGTTAGAACTTAACTGTAATAAAGTAGGTAGGTAGTCATTTAAAAAGGAAAAAAGTGTGAGTTTCTTTATATACCTACCTATGTAAAGTAGTAATTTTTACCAATTACAGTCACATGCCTCTCTCAACACCGGAGTGGTGGTGGCACACCTCGACAGGTGTGTTGGCGATGCCAATGAACACGGTGCGACGTTACGGCGCCGAAACTGCTGCCGTTTTCGCCGTGGTGGCACTGCTTGGCACGCTGTGGAGCGGCATCGATGCCTACCTGCCTTGGTAAGATACCTACCTACTTTACTGAAAGCAATGATAATTTACTGCGCGATGCGTACTAATTATGCCAATGGTCTTGCACCGTTCGGCGCTACGAGCGACGGCGCGGCGACGCCACAATTTGCCGATCTCACATATTTTTAAGCAGTCTCCATGCCTAAGTACCTACACCTACCTTCCCATCTGTCTCGGTACTGTAAGGACTGTATGAGCGATGTGTTAAAAATAGACTAGGTACCTATATTGTAGTAAAATGTACGTTTAGAGTAAGTTTTAAACAATTCTATTTCAGGACGGTACTGGAGCTGAACGGCACCGTGACCGAGATGGGATTAACGTTAACTGCAGGAGCACTACCTGCCGTGCCCGCTCTCTGGTGGGCAGAGGCCCTAGTAGACTATATTGGCCATTCCAACGTTTTCATCATGGCCTTCACATTCTACGGCGTACGATATACTGGTATGTTGATTCGATGATATCGAGTTGTGTGATTACCTACGTAAAGCTTTGTGAACAGGTAAATAACGTTATGCTAATGTACCTATGTACTTGGTACAAATGTATCATGTGATGTAGCTACGCCACTGGTTTCCGGTTTTCAGAGATTCTAACTCGTAAAAATAGAGCTTTATTTTTAGCGGCTTTCGGTCTATTGAAGCTCATTATCAAGCGTTGGACATCTGCGAAATTACGAAGATGTGTATATTAATTAGCCTCAGATCACAGAAGCATTAAAATTTGCTTCATTCGTCATTATGACAAATAAATAGGTACCAGTCATAAATACCCACTTACCCAATATACTTACCTACCTATAATATACTTGTAATTTCCAGGTTTGGCGTACAGCACTGACTACACATGGGTAGTAGTGTGCGAGATATTGGAAGTGTTCACGCTAAGCTTGGTCTGGGTTACGGCAGTGTTGTATTTCCGTCACTTAGTACCACGAAAGTACACAGCTACAGGCCAGGCTCTGCCGGTCATTGCCCACTTCTGCATCGGTAAGTTTTAATAATTCCTGCTTTGAGTTGACCCATAATAATTCTAATTGTTAGTATTAACCACATGTAACACACAGGTAGGTGCATAGGCGCGATAGTGGGCGGCATGGTTTCGCTCGAGCAGCCCCTGGAGTCTGCCCGCAGCGTGTACCGCGCGCTCGGCGTGGTTGCGCTGCTGTCGGCCGCGGTGTACCTGGCGCTCTACCACCTGCTGCTGGCACCCAGATGTGCTGCTCCCGCTGTATCACCACCTCATCATCTCCTTCAAGGTATGTTTTTATTTAAAATTGCGAGTGATATACCTACTCGGCTACCGTGTCATGGAGTCTGAAATATTATAAGTACAATGGCTCATAAGTATACTTGGTAGTAAGTGGCGCTGCTTGCAAAGCTAAATGATTTATATTAAATTAGTTCTTTTCGCCCTCTGGTAAGATATACCTACTAGGCACCCTATTGTGAAGTTATAGCAATAAAATTAATAACATGTGATGTTTTGAAACTACCTATGTAACATGTACCTGCAGCTTGACAAGAGAGTGCAAACAATGGGGGCGCCACAAAAAATCTAAAAACCACTTCTCTGGCTGAACTGGGTAGGTAGTCCGAATTATTTAAGGCTGGAAATGCTGGAATTCATGTGGTATGTAGTAGCACACAAGCATGCTAATTTCGAGCAGATGCTACTTAGGTAGTAGGAAGCGTACAATTAGCGCGTGTAGGTTATACGAAAAGAGAATATGCTTATGAAAAAGCTCGTTACTTTATCGCAAGCCGGTCTATTTTTTCGTTCTAACTACCTAGCACACGGTGTGAGGCACGAGCGAAGGGCTGCTAAAAAGCAAGTCTAAACGTGTTATTTGGGAGCATGCTAATTTAAGGTTTGTTGTGAAGCGCAAAGGACGCGATGGCTCGAGGGCGATGAAAGAACTTTACACTTTATATTTCGATACCGCAATCACGAATGTTTGTGGAATGTATCTACGGTCGCCACTATACAAAAACCAAATTTCGAGGGAAAATGCGTGTACCTAAATTCCGCACACAAATTTATTTTTCCCGTCTTTCGTCTCTTGTTTCTTTTTATAATAAGTTTATCTATTAAATGTGTTGCAAGGATTAATGTAACAGAATTTAATTCATACCGCAAAAATGCGTCCATTTTGAATGTCAAATAATGAGCATGGTGTAGGTATCTCAGGCTTCATAGAAAGAAGTATGCTCATAAAAAGTATGCGTCTGAAGTCTGCGCGTTCAATAGCAAATGTACCTACCACCAATACACTCGGAGAGCATGCTATAAATCAGCATACTACCTAGTAGCAAACAAGTATGATCTTTTGCTAGCATGTGTATTCCAGGCTTTATTTCCGGATAAATCATGGAATGTAAACAGCAAAGAGAAAAAAATTTGTTCAGTTTTTATCGAGCTAAAGTTAGCTCTATAAGTTGTTGTATGTGGCTCTGTAATCAATTACTTAGATAGGTGAAGTAAAAACAAATACATTTTGAGGAAGGCAGATACATTATTAATTATACCTTTTTGTTTTAGAGGAACTACCTACTTAGCTAGGTTTCACTCTTATGTATGTTTGCTAATATTTTCGTTTTATTTATTTCTAAAAGCTTGCTCTATAGACGGACAGCTTAACGCTAAAGGTATCTATGACGTAATATTTTACCTGCACTTGGATAACATTCTATCGCCACAATCTATGAATGCTTAGAAGATACCTAAACGGGGGAAATTTTGTAATCGTGGATGATTTATCCATGGCCGTAATGGTATGGTCGATCATTTGAATAATAATCTATTGGTTTTTCATCGGCTTGGAGTAATGCTAAAACCAATGGAAAAAATATCAATGCTAACCTCCTCCACACAAGTTTATGGCCACTATGGAGGCGTTTAGCTTAGCAAACTCTTACAACGAAATGGAAAACAAAACATAAACGAACGAGACGTTCCTGGGCAAAAATCTGATAAGAGTTAGAGAATAAAGTTGTCAAAAAACCATTTAACATTTGGATTTATTTCAGGTTTAAATGCAAACGGAGCGTCGAATGGCACGTACTCGCCTATGCGGGTGTACCATGAGGAGCGTTCTCGGAAAGGCCAGTTCCGTTACTAAGGAATATGTATTTATTTAAAGGTATACCTAAACAACTAGATAAGGGTGTCACGTTCAGATGCAGAATGTTGTAGTAGGTACACTTGATAGCTTTTGAGTATAACCACAGATTACCTAATAGTTCTTACGTATAACTATCAAGTCACAAATTATGCTTTAAATGTATGTCATATGTAATTTTTATGTTTACGAGTTACAACACAAACAACGAGAACAGTCTCCAAGTGTACCCCTATTAAAACTATCAATGCAAATTTCTTCTTTTATTTTTTAAGTGTTTTTAAATAATATCTGTGCCTAGCATAATATTTTTAATTATCATAACTGTGTCTATCATAAGAAGTAGTAAGTTTGTCTTATTATGTAAGTATCAGCTCTTAATCATCCCACAAGCTTTAAAAGCCAACAGTGGGAGAGATAATACTGGTGCTTGTTGCCGATCGGCTATAAACTTGTCACTAGTAAAGCTCTTCAATTACTAATTCGTTAAGTTATTCATAACTACTTAGCTAGTGTAGTCAAAAGTCCGTATAGCTAGAAAAATTATGAAGAGATGCTAGCAGAATGATTTCTGAATAGTTGTTTTTTTTATGATACATAGGTAAATAATGCAGTTTTATGTGACGCCTAACGGACAAAATTAATAACCAATCTCAATTTATTAATTTCGACCGTTAACCGATACATTGGTTAGCTATAATCATGATTCGGCCAAATCAACGTAGGTAGCTATTATTCATAAATCATAACACAAAATAAGTATGCTTTAGGTGTTTGAAAAATGAGTGATACTTATTACTTTTTTATCTGTAAAATGGTTTTTCTCAAATACTTTTTTACTAATTGTAAACGCATTGCCATGAAATGTTTAATTACAGTTTTATTAACTCTGATTAGATTCATAAATGTAGGAAGTGTAGGTGATTCACACATACATATCTGGTAGACCGTGGAATTTTTATATAAGAGCAGAATTGTGATATTATAAGTGCTTTTGATTAATCATACATTTCCGATATTGTTGTCGTAGTTAATTAAAAAAAATATTAAGTAAAGCCTACTGTTTGCATTTGTATTTTTTGTACCTACTTAATAATTATGAAATAAGTTTTTTTTATTACTTAATAAAGTGAAGTCACTGTCTCGATGTTCCGATTTGATTACCCCCTGGCATTAAGTAATTAACATTTTGTTATTGGGATGTTAAACATTAAACTTGCTCATTTAAAAACTCAACGCCTATCTAAAGTTGCCGCGCCCACCGCCTCGCCTCAAACCAGGTGAGGTAACATGCGCAACGACAGATAATTTTGTCGTCAGATTATCTCCTGGCGAAACGAGATAAGTCATACACTATCACGTCTCGGCACGAGATAATTCGAAAGTAGATATGGACCTGAACTTAAGATTCAAATCCAATTTTCAATGCTTCAGTATGAGGTGAGGGCGGCATTGACTAGGCAAAGACTATTATTAACATAATACACTGACGGACTCATAAACTGCATCAAAGTTCAGGATTACTTTCGAATTAATATTTTTTGATAAGTATGCAATTTTTTTTAGATTAAACTGAATGAAAATGTCGAGACTATCCATTAATCATTAAAAAAAAACAAAAATTTAAAATAGAGCTGTAGTAAAAGATAAAATTATAGCCGGGAACATAAAATTTAGGTATGCATAGTCTCAAATTCGTGTGTTATTAGAGTAGTTTGAAATTAATTATTATTGTTTTTTTTTTCATTTGCGATTTAATTTATTGTTACCAATGGTATTGATTATTAGTCTTTTTAATTGAACAAAAGTTTCGTAACCATAAATATGGATACTTCGTCCGAACAAGCCGCTCAAATTGTGGCATTGGTGCGGGAAGGCTTGGATTAACGAACGATTGCTAGAAATTTAAATTTAAACCAGTCTACGGTTTCTAGAGTATACCAAAGGTTTGTAGGGACAGGTTCTTGTAAAAGGAGACCCGGTACCGGCAGAACTCGAGCAACCACCCGTCGTGACGACCGATTTATTGTTTCAACTTTCCTACGAAATCGTTTCCTCACGTCAGTAAACATCAAAGCAAGAATGAAGTGCGTGGAGTCAACGTGAGTGCACGAACAATAAAAAGGAGGCTTAAGGAAGCAGCAATCACCTCTTTTAGACCAGCAAATGGTCCAAAGATGTCTGCAGCTCACAGACAAGCTCGTTTAAGATTTGCGCGTGAATATCTTAATTGGACTGAAGAGCAATGGGCCTCCGTATTGCTCACCAATGAGTGTAGGACATGTTTAAATGGTGCAGACGGTCGTAGAAGAGTCTATCGTCGACGTGGGGAGAGATATACACAAAATTGCATTGAGGAGCGTGTTCCTTTTGGAGGCGGTTCATGTATGGTGTGGGGTGGCATTTCGATGATCGGGCGAACGGAACTTTGTTCATCGACATGGTTCGTCAAAACGATATAAGAGGAGGTTTGACGGCACAGCGCTATATAACAGAGGTTTAAGAAGCTCACGTGGTACCTTACATGGGATTAATAGGCGAAAAATTTACTCTAATGCAAGATACTGCCCGACCCCACGCCGCTGCACGTGTTCGACAATATTGCGAAGAGGTTGGGATTCGTACCATGAATTGGCCAGCACGCAGCCCGGATCTTAATCCCATTAAGCATATTTGGGACAGTTTTAAGCTGTATATGCAAAAAAACCTGTGCCCACAACAGTGGCAGCACTAAGAACAGCGATTTCACAAGAATGGAACAATATTCCGCAAGACCGTTTAATAACCCTAATCAGATCTATGCGGAACCGATTAGAATCTGTAATAAGGGCACGACGTGGAGGCCATACACCTTATTAAAAAAAAACCCGGGCTTCAACTTTTTTTTAAATTGTATAAACCATTTTTTCAATAAAACCAATTTTTGTTACATTTAACATTTTTGTTCAAAAAAATTGAATGGCCCTTTCCAGTATACAAACATACACTTATGGATATGATACTACGCTGTAATGAAGTTAACGAACCAAACTATAGGTTTCAATTTTTAAATTTGTATAAAAAGTTTGAATACTTGGTTAAAATGTTTATTTCAAAGGCGTCTTGAACATTGATGCAGTTTATGAGTCCGTCAGTGTATAACATCACGACTGTATTCCCCCCAAAGGTTGGACAGAGGTGTACCTATAGGAACACTCATTTCGCTGTTATGTTTAGGTAAGTCCCACGTAATAGGGGGCGAACCTATTGCCATCGACCGGGCACAAATCCAAGCTCTGGGGTGCTACTGAGGAATTCTACACGGAAAAACCCAATAACACTGCCCGACCTGGGGATCGAACCCAGGACCTCACAATCAGCAGTCGTGTTTGCCACCACTAGACCAACGAGGCAGTTAGATTATTATTTATCCTCGTGAACTGCAGTAAATTCTATATTATGAAAAAATAGTGACGCAAAATGAACTAGAAAAAATAGAGTTATAATAAAAATGCTTGATCATGAAATACAACAGCTTTGTATTTCTTATTTTGGAACAGATTAGCCGTTACGACAGATCGGAGCTCCTCAGCTCTATCGGAGCGCCCACCATCTATCACAAAAGCATTAGTAAATAAAATAAAAAACCGTTTCTAGGTCTAAATGGTGTACATCCATTGATACATTAGCCTGAGCCAGATTAATATTTTCATTTACCTTTTCATTTTTTAAGAATACAATAATATTATACAAATAGCAAGGGATTTAGTAACTATATTTTATACACCAAATGTACTTTACTTACATAATACGGTTTAAATCTAAATTATAAATTGTTTTTATTCCAATACTTATTGGAATTAAACGTTAAACTATAGAGTCACCTCGTCAGATATCACATAAATTATAAAATAAAAATATGTATATAGGTACCTATAGGAGCAAACCAAACAAAATAATCGGAATTAATATCAAACAAATTATAGTATTTCCGAACGAGATTCAACTTTCAGCGCCACAATCTGCATCGCATCGCATATGCTGCAATCACCACTTCGCCTGAGTTAATACTAATAATGTCCCATTTGGTGAATCGCATTTCATTCATCGATACAGCGTCGTAGCTGCATTTAAACTACACATCCAGCAGGCAGTTGTTACGCAGTTGCAGGGACTGCATCTAAACTGCCTGCAAACTGCATTTGGCAGTTGCAGTTGCGGTCGGGATGCAGTCAGTCTGTCTAGGCCCTTACAAATCCATTACTGACATGAACGAAATATGAGTCAACAATTGTGACGTTATTAGCTCCTCACAGATATCAAGCGCCCAAATAGACTAAGCGATCTTCTACCTACTTAGGTACTTAATAAGAACCTAAAACCATGTGAAAATGCTCCTAGGTATTTATTATAAATTATTATATATTCAGTCATTTGACATGTAAGTTATTTTTTAACCAACTAGTATTCCTACACGTCACTAAACCGTAAACAATCATAAATATTCCTAAATTGTTCTTACTGTTATTGAGAGTTCGTAGGAATACATTGCTTTTTTTTTCCTTCTTCAATGTCTACGTAAAATACTATAATTATAATCCGTCCGAACGAACCTTCGGCTTCAGTCACATTCGGCCAATAATAGGCCACACAGACGGCTTCAGTAAAAAAAAGGCGAAGATTTCCAAAGCCGAAATTTTGTATCCCAGTGCTGTGCCAGTGGCGTATTGTAAGTTCGGTGTGAACGTAATTGAAAATGTATGAAAAATCAAGAAACCGCGTAATGCTAACTGACTTTCGGCGGCCGACTGTGAGCGAATGTTACGATCGGTGTGAACCGTGCTTAATACTGATAAATTATTATTATTTGTTCAATCAAATACCTATGTATTGGTCGATGGGCGTTGAATAAACGAACTAGTTAATTTGGAGTGACACGCAGTGAACGAATCGACGGTTCACCGACAAATGCCGACAATCAATGGACTAGTCGAATCCGTAGACGGCTAAACGGAGACTCCACAACATTCTTATCGACTAGCAACGCGACGACCGAGGTGAGAACGTAGTCGGGTAATACAAATTTATTCGTTCATTAAAATAACGTCCTGGAACAAACAAAGAACTCGAAATCTAGTTAAAGGGAGTTGTTATTTGTATGGGCCGAATAGGCGTTAGAGTGAAATTTATTATGAGGTGAAAATTAAAAGTAACGTAGTAATGAGACTAGTCTCCCGTCAAGCTATGTCGAGCCGTAGACGTCGTTGCAAAATGTATATAACACGACTGCATAACAAAGTCAACACGTAAACTATTCGACGAATTTAGTTTTGAATATAGTAATCTCAAATCGTATCTTAAATCGAGACTCATAACCGTTTTAGAATTCTTGCCTAAGATTCTCGAGTTGAACAAACCTCCGGCTTCGGCTGAAGGTTGTGACAAGAGCCGAACGATCGATTTCGGCTTTGATC
This sequence comes from Amphipyra berbera, assembly GCA_910594945.2. Classification (NCBI taxonomy): domain Eukaryota; kingdom Metazoa; phylum Arthropoda; class Insecta; order Lepidoptera; family Noctuidae; genus Amphipyra; species Amphipyra berbera. Next base: position 10,352,719 of record OU343127.1, read on the forward strand.
AAAAACTTACCTTCGGTCGGACACTAACAAAATTTTCTCTAAAAAAGGTCAACAGTTTTCAAATTAATGTACTATAGTAACAAACAGATTCAATAAACCAAAGTGAAATTCGAGAGAAAGTTTACTAAATAATATAAAATGTGTATACAATTCTAACATGGGTACATAATAATTATAACACAGTCACCATAAGTCACCCAGACTATGCAACGTATTTACCTACTAAATGTACCTAGTGGAAACGCCGGTGATGTCACGGACCTGGCTGACTTCGGGTATAGAAATTATCAAGTAACCACTGTTAAATGTACCTCACCAAGGCAACAACATTATCAAATATATCCTATCCCAACACAACAAGTGCGCGACATATCATTAGCTCGACAGGTCATTAGAGCGACAGGTCAAATATTAAGGTTCAACAGATTGTTGTGGTGCGATATGTCGGAGGTTCGTGGTACAGGTCGTTGGAGCGACGGTAAAAATGAGATTATCAAGCCGAGCCGGTTATATAGACTAGTCACCCAGCTCCATTTCTGAGTGGCATGGTCATAAGATAAATATATTACAATTCGCTCACTCACCAGCCCCCGTCATCCCCATCGAACCTAAACCAACTAAGTCTGAGTCCTCCAAGTCACGAGCTCGCTTCGCTCACTCTCAGTTTGGCTAAGTAAATGGGTGAGATTACCCCATTGACTGTCGTCCAACGACCTGTCGAATCTTTGATATGTCGCTACAACAACCTGTCGAACATTTGCCCTGTCACTCTAATGGCCAGTCGAGCTAATGACATGTCGCGCACTTGTTTGTCGAACCTTTGACATTTACTCAATTGCAATTTCTTATCTTTATCGTTCATTTCTTATCTTTATCGTTCATTTCTTATCTTTATCGTTCATTACATACGCTGGCCAGATATAATGATTTAGTTGTAAGCATCTAATAACAAAATGTTAATTCCTAAATATACCCGATTATGACACTCTCAACATGGGTATGTTTAGTAGTAAACTTTTTTAAAAGCATTATGCTAATAATTATATGCCCCTCAAGCTGAAGGGCAAAATCTACAAATCCATTATAAGACCTGTCGTGCTGTACGGATCAGAGTGTTGGGCCGTGAAGAAGACGGATGAAAGAAGATTACACGTAGCGGAGATGAGAATGTTGAGATGGATGTGTGGAGTGACGCGAATGGATAAAGTAAGAAATAAGTATATTAGAGGAAGTTTGAAAGTGGCACCAGTGACAGAAAAGTTGAAAGGAAAGCGTTTGTCTTGGTATGGGCATGTGCTGAGGAGGGATGAAACACATGTGACTAAGAGAGTGATGAATATGAATGTTGATGGATGGAGGGGGAGAGGGAGACCTAAGAAAAGATGGATGGATTGTGTGAGGGAGGATATGAAAGATAAGGGAGTAAATGATAATGAGACGGCTGACAGGGAAGAGTGGAAGAGAAAAACATATTGCGCCGACCCCAAGTAACTTGGGACCAGGGCAGGAAGGTATGCCAATAATTATATACCCAACCAAAACCTTGTGGGGAGTCTATGCAAGGTACATTTAGTAAAAACGTGCCCATGCACTCATAAACGCATAGCGTTTGACAATAAAGAATTAAGGAGTAATCACATCAACAGCATAGATGCGCAAAAAGCAGATTGTTTAGACACACTTATCCGCATCAGCTGTGAATGCAAATAGCATAACAAAGCACAACTTATTATATTAGCTCCAGACTATCGTTTGAGGCGCTTGATGAGCGCGATTGCTGCAGAGGCGAGTGCCCACGAGTGCGTCCGTCTACATTATTGGTGTACCTACTTAGTTATTACAGAAACTTCCAATATGGAATTTGCCGGAATTGCTGCTGCTGCTGCTATAGCGTTCTGGCTCTATAAAATCATATGCGCGCGTATTGCACTAAAACAAACAAAAATACATACCTAACGCTTTCTTTTTATTTAAATTACTTTTTCTTTCTTTTGAACAGGTTTAGGAACATGCGTATGCGTAGTATTTTTTTTTCTTTATGGCACTCTTCCTTTGTTTCCCTTATATTTGGTTCGTTTTGGTAGCATTCAATAAAAAATATTATCATTTCATTAGACCACTCAGCTGAATTTTCGGTTTTATTTGCGTGCGATGGAAAACACAAAGTGAGAAACGAGATGCACACGTGTATCATCCGCAGTGTCAGTGCACTATGACAATAAACAGGAGTGTGGTTGGTGCGTTCACGCTCGCTGCTTTGATATTTGCACAAAATAGCAACACGAAAGCGAAGCGCAATCCCGAAGTAAGCCGAGGCGAATCAAGCGAATCATCAACATTCCCGTGCTCGTGAGCACTCGTGTACACTCGAGTAGGTAGGGTGGAGCTAACATTAGATGCATTCGATTTGGATCCGTTGCGTAGGCATGCATTCGTACGGTAAGACACTAAAGCTGAATCGATGTGAAAAGGTGAAAGGATGCGTACACATCTTCATACAAAAGGCCATTTTCAGAATAAAATCAAATCGATGCTGAGACGACCTCCTGGCTTATTCGCAAAGTACAAATATAAAGTTTAACAATCCTATTGGCTAGGCCACACCAAATGCACCGCGTGTGCGGAGGAGTACGTGAGCGATACTTCAGGGTTTGCTAACCTCAGTTTAGACAAAATGTAACGTGAAACTATATCTTGTCCTTCGTACACTTAGCTCTGCTTATCTTACTTAAAACAAAACAAAAATACGCTATTCTTCAAATTTCAGCACAGTCAATATCTTACTTGGGGCTTTAGCCTCAAGATTAGGGGGCAAAGTTTCTAATATTTTCCGTTTCTTAATCTAAACCCTGCTAACGCGAGGCCGCAGGCGCACAAGATCATCAGATGGTTATGGTTACACATGTAAATCTACAGGGTGTAAACGAATTACGAAATCATGTAATACCTTCAAACCTCGTGATGTATCGTTGACATATATTAAACCCGAACGGGATACTTTTGGAATCAATAAAAAAAATACAAAAAGTAAATATTTGTTCTTAACGTGAGCCATTTTAGCGCCCCGAGTTAAATGGCCGCGCAATTCACTCGGGGCGCTAAAATGCCTCTCGTTAAGAACACATGTTTACTTCTTATTTTTTATTTTAATGAATCTTAGAGTATCCTGTGCAGGGTTAATCTATGTCGGCAGTAAGTACATCTCGAGGTTTGAAGGAATTACATGATTTCGTTTATACCCTGTATAGTTTGAAGACACTGGTTTTGTAATAAACTGAAACTTTAAATAACATGTCACATAGGTGTTCACATTCACACCTTGGCAGTGTTCTACTGCGCATAACGCGTCTAAACACGCGCTACGTTGCACACGTGTTTCGCAACTGCATTCAAAATCAGAACCGAGTTTGAGTTATTTCAATATCTCTTTCCGAGCTGCCTTATTAGTCTGACGTCCCAATTAAGATCCGAGACACCCTCACTTATATATTATTTGAAAAGAGGTATGTTTTTATTAACATATTAACTGAGAAATCGCGCCTAGGTTGCCTAATCATATACTGACCAGCCAAGCTACCCATAATTAAAAATAAATTAATTACGAAAAAAGAAACAATCACTATCTTTCTATATTTTGTTTTTTTTTTTAAATCGTTTCCACACACTAGGATTTCTCCCGTATCGTGGGTGCGTTTACAGACACAAATCTTCACACGCACAAACAACCAGACCCGGAACAACTATCTGTAGGCCATACAAATATTTGTTCCGTGCGGGAATCGAACCCACAACCCATAGCGCAGAAGCCAATCGCTCAGCCAGTGCACCAAACGTGTCAAAACGTATCATCTGATAATTGCATTGATTTATTACGCTCGATGTCGACCGTTAGGACACGAGTCACCATCTCCTGAGGATGGCCCCGTGGAGCGGCGAAACAAGACTAAGTGTCGCTTCATATTGGGTTGCACGTTGCATTATATTAATCGCACCTTGCAGTCGCATATATTTGCGCGCGGGAGGGCGGCGCTGCATACTGCATCCCAGCTTGATAAACTACCACGTTTGGCGGAATTAACACTAAATATTGTAATAAACTAAATATTTGTATACCATGGATTTCCGCAAAGTAACGTAGATTCCTTTTTTTACTTTTACATGTAAAGTGGGTGTAGAGAAGCATGTTTGTATTTTAAAATTTAGGTATATTTATCTTATGACCTCAAATGTTTACCATACATTATGCTTGACTAAAACATCTTATCGCAGTACTGACTACGGAACCCTACACTGCGTTGTTCGACAAGCAGTTGGCCAGTTTTTTAAGCAGTTTATTTAACAGTTTTTACAGTAACTGTTTCCTTTCTGAGTATACATGCGCAACATTTCGATGCATTGTTCAAGACGGCAACGATACTGTACTTTTGATTGCAACTAAATTTATAAATAACACAAAAGAGAGTGATGGAAAAAGTATACTTAAACTGTTTTTTATTAGCGTAGCCTGGCGTATAATTAGTCAACCTAGGCGCGATTTATATCTTAGAATTTTTAAGGTTTATATATTGTTATCTTTTTTTAAATTACCTCTTATTCAAATATCACATGAACGTAGGTCGATATTAGTTCGGATCTTGTACCTGGGCGAATATTCGAAATTTTTTAACATTATTTTAACAAATCATTCTTCTCCCGGGTTGTTAACGTTATAGTATTGTCAGATTGTTTTTATTCTTGTCTTATTGCTTGACTGCAGCGGTATATTTTCAGTTTTCATTATCATAATTATAATATTAATCATCTGCATTCTTAACTTTGGGATGATGCTAATGACGTTCTCAATTTTTGTTAATATTTTTCGAAGAATGGCCCACCTACTATATGTATTACTAATACTAATTATTTAAATAATATTGGCGCTATAGGTAATAGAAAAGAACTTATCGTCATTATAACATTTGAAAAATAAAAATATAACGAATGTTGAATCTTGTTTGGATTACTAAATAATATGTAGATAAATACATTGAAAATAAATTGTATTGTTCTCTTATTTTGTGCTTAAGTCATAGAACGTTGTGTGAAACTTAAAAACAAAACATTAGAAAAACTGTCTAGAATCTAGACGCTTTAACTTAGTAACTTCAAATTAACTTCACAGGGTTAGGTACTAAGTAAAAACCTAAGCTATAGTTATTTGGATAACAAGATACCTAACTAATACAGTAGTGAAGGGTTGTTAGGGTATCTGATTATCGAATTAACTAAAGTTTAGGTTTTCTTATTATCGTGTATTATGATTAATGATACCCAGTAACCCTGTGAAATTTCGAAGTAACCCAATACGATTTGAATTGAACATGCTGGGTTTTTTTAAGTCAACTGTTGACAATAATTTTAGTAACCATTCGTAGAACATTCCATTCTTAAAACTTACATATTTTTAAACTAGTGACTGCCCCTTCTGTCAAAGAAAACCACTGCAATATTAGTTAAGTTCGGCACTGAAGCAAGGCGGCTAACGTCGGTTCGAAATTTTAATTTATTACAGGTTTCTTTGAATTACGTCAGACAGCTTGAAGGTGCTAGCCGATACATTTCTGTTTCACGCTAAGAGAAACAGGAATGCTTTCAGATAAAATCTTACGAAATACGGCTCTTATGTCGGAAAGTTACAGATATTCTACGAAGGTTTTCATTAATATACAAACATCGCTATAATAGTAGAAATGTCCTTGAGATTTGTGCCATAAATATTATCAATTTAAATCGTTTACTTATTAGGTACATGCTTGTAATAGTTTTTTCTCCTGTTTAGTCATGTGTTAATTTATTATCGGTTTACAAAATATATACAAAGTGAAACAAAAACTACTGAACTGACTATAAGAAAACACTATTTTAAACTCAAAGGCAATTATACCGAATTTATACTTAGATTTTGAAGTACTTCAACTCAAATTTAATAAAAATTATAGATATTGTAGAAAATGCATAAAAAGCTATCTCTTCCTCCGTACACATGGCAGTATAAGTATGTGTAGTTTTAAATGTTGTTGATTCTATAATTTGATTATGTCACAGTCAAAACCAGTTTTCAGTTCAAACGCTTTTTCCTTAATAAATACTTGTTCTGACTGAATGCCTTGATTGATTACAACTAGTTATTACTAGAGTTTGATAATAAACGTTAAAATAATTGATAACGAATTTTGATCTATGTTGGTCAAGTCATTTCAATGGTCGCCTCATCATATGGGGTACAAAAGTGTCAATAAGCGATTATTTCGTTAATATTACATAATAGATATATTGTAAAACTGTTAACTGGTTTCGAAACAACATTGATTGATTATGCTAACTTTAAAAAAACGTACCAGAATATTCTAGTATTAATTACAAGTCAAAACTAGTTTTCACTAGGTTAAAACGCGTTTAACTGAAAACAGATTGTTCAGAACTGTAAAACATAGGTAGGCACATAACCATCTGTAACTGTATAGAACGTAAAGTTTAGTAATATTTAACTAAGTAGATAGGTATTGATGGATTCTCAATAAATAATCATGAATCATTACGACGGAACTCTTGTTACCGACCGAAATAAATATAGACTATAGATATGTACTGATCGAATTCGCAGAAGTACAAAAATAACGATAAGTGCTTATTCACGTTGACTTACGGGAGCGGTGATTAGCGCGGTCGCGAAATACCAAACCCAAGGCTGACCGCACACCGCACATGGACCACTAAGTTGCTCGAGACAGTTTATCGCTATTTGTTTGTAGCTGCAGTCATCGTTTTTTGTAGCTTTGCCTTATTATAACCCTTAATTTATTCCTAAAACATATAAATGTATTTTAAATAGGTACATAAATCTATAAATATTCATTTAAAAATCTAAAAAATAGGGGTCCACCGGCGTCGGGAGCGGGGTCCTAGCCACCGGTTTATTATTATAAATAATCTTCCTCTATTTGAACACCCCTCCAAACACGGCGTTTCAAAATAAAATCTATTAGACCCCTCGCGACCGCAGCGTTTCGTCCGCCGTATGCGCATCCGTGATTTGTACGTGAACAAGTACTTAGTGTTGGTTAAAAACACATAATTTCTTCTAATAAATATATCCAATATACACTTTCGAGTGGGCGCGCAGACGACCGATTATAATCTGATGATAAAATGATGTTTTAAAAAAAATATACAGGCTGATTCATGGAGACGCATGGAGATGGACCAGTAACTAGAAGTCTAAAACTATTAGAGAAATTTGTTCTAAAAAACCGTGACCTATGTCCATACGCGACATGTAATAAAAAACATGCATTGCATGCATTTTTTCCATGTGGTTTGTTGGTTTGAATGCTTCCTTTGTTGCTGTTATGTTCCTCTACGGTGTCCTAGCTAGTTTTACAACTCTCGCCTTTAACGTAACTCCACAAGAAAATCCTTAAATGCAGTTTTTCTTTAGAGCCACGTTGTAGCACGTCTGGCGTCATACGCACTTTGGAAGCGCAACTAAATTTTTAGTGGTGTTTCATCTTTAGAATCATTTACGCGATGGATTCTAACGAAAAATCATTACCTACCCACTAAGTATACTGATTTTCGATTGGAATAACTGGCAGATTCCTCATAACCTACACTGTAGGCTCTACAGTTAATAGAACCCAAAGTTAAGAAACCCTGCTGTGGGGTATAGTTTAACATTATCGATAAAATATCCAATTTGATCTTCATTCATAGAGGTTAAACTAAAAATAAATACGTCTACCTGTTCGTGGGAATGCAATCTCGATCTTGCACGAGATCTCGAGCAATTTTACGAGATCGACCTCGAGCCACAATTGGGGAGAGATCTCGCGAGATTACCGACACCGAATGGCAGCATCATAAATGAGTGTGGTTGAACAAGGTACAAGTACTTTCAATTCGCTTCTAATTAGTTTACACTAGTCCTTTTCAGACAGTACAATCGACACACTACTTCTTGGAAATTATTTCGAATATGATCCCTAGACCAGATGGGTGATTTTGGAAATAGCCTTCTAATGTGTTATTTTCTTTTAAACCTATTGGTAATTATTTTGTTCAGTCAGTTAGTTTTACTCATTTTTTGTCTTTTATTCACATAAAACACATACTATACTTAGTATGTATATTGTAAGTAGTTTTCATTGCGGTTAACTAATAGCTTTCTGAATAAAAATAAATACGCTATTTTCAAAAGTATGCAAGGTACTAAAATTCCCGAGATCTCGCGGGATTTAAATTTAAAATCCTGCCTCGAGATTGCATCCTCTACTTTTCACTAGCTCCGACTGCAACTGAGGCGCAACTAAGGCGGGACTGAGGCATGACTGTGGCGTTTCACCTGCACTTCATGAAATTGTGTCCATTTGTAGTGGCGCCACAGACGCGCCTCAGTGGCACTGCCACTGCAGTGCCACTGTGGCGCGTTCACGATAGTGCATACGAATGAAAACCCTTGAATGCAGGATGAGTATAATAATTGTATACTAATACGTTTACGTTGAGTCTGGAAAATCGAGATAACTGAGACTGTGTCCGATTTTCCACAGCCTCAAGTCGGCAGTTGAAGGCCGATTAAAACCGGTCGTCTACTTTAACGTTGATGTGCATTAGATATAGGTATCATATTTGCAAATCGCATATCTATAGTACAAGATTTATATTTAAAACAAACTATTTCGATTGTCTACAACAATATGGAACACTAAGTTAAAATATATAATAATAACTTGACCACAGTTTTATTTATGCACTTATCTACCTATCTTATGTATGTATTTAGTACATATTTTACTTAACTAAAACAAGTTATAAAATGTTTACTATTTATGTTTCTTGTAGTACTTCTGAAACATCCATACTGTTTAAATTTGATGCTGATTCATCCCCTACATTGTCATCTTTCAACAATGTTTCAATCATCTCCTCACTCATTTCAGTATCTTGCAATTTATCATCACTGTCTTGACTATCAGCCTTATCATTTAAATCTTTCCGAGCCGTATAATCTTCTCCTTCGATTTTAAATTGTTTATCTGCAATGTTTACAGCTTCTGCCATTTCACCATTTACTTCATCAATTGTTTCATTGCTTTTCAATTGGTCACAGCGTGATGTTACAGCCACATTATCCTTGACATCATTGTCAGTTCTATTTTTCTGTATATTGCTGTCAGTTTCGATTTCTTTATCATTGTTTTCTGTTTCATTACCGTCAACTTGGTTTTCAATTTTAATTTTTTTGACATTGTTGTCAGCTCCATTTTCTTCAGTATTGTTGTCAGTATTTTCTTCATCATTGTTTTGAGTTTCATTTTCTTCAACACTGTTTAGAATTTTATTTTCATCCACATTGTTTTGAGTTTCATTTACCTTAATATTATTCTCAGTTACTTCTTCCTTTACTTGGTTTTTAGTTTCTTTTTCCTTAGTATTGTTATCAGTTTTATCAATTTTATTACCATCTTGTCTGATAAGTTGATTTTCTGTAGTATCCACAAAATTTTCATTGCTTATAACTGCCATTACATCACCATGTCCACTAGTATCATTGTCAGTTATATTTAGAGGACCAATGTCACTTTTTGAAAAAATATTATCTTTTATATTTTCTCCACTATCGTTATACTCACTGCTGCCGGCCCCTGTTAAATCTACCTCTTGATTTTCACTGCCATTCATAGTAGATTCCACAGAATTCTCATCTATAAATATTGGATCATCATTATCATCCATATCTGGCAATATTTCGACGTCGTCATCGTCTTCACTAATGTTCCCACCCGATTTTCTCATTACATATTGTTTAAGCCCCTTATTAAGATTTTCGCGAATTTCACCAAATCTATTTGCTGAAGTATTCAATAATCGCTCCAAAGTTCGATGAAGATTTCGCATTTCATTGACGGTACGTGTACGTAAATAAACAGTGGTAGCTTCCTTTTTCAATTTATGAAGCCTGGAAAGAGCATATTCCAAAGCGTCAACTGCGTCAATTAAATTATATCTATACCACTCCACAGGCACATTCAAATCACATTCCCTAGATGATGTTTCAGCTAATTTTGTTATCCTAGCAGTCTTTGGCGTGCTACGTTTCAAAATGCGAGGCATATTCCGGCTTGGTTTAGGAGTAGTAGTGGGTGAAAGAGTGGAAACTGCACTGAGTTTGGCTGCATATGTTGCGCCTTTAGGCGCCGCTTTACCAGTAGGTTCTGTGACCGCTACAATAGTAGCAGAATATCCGCCCGGCATATTTGGGTTTGCGTTGATGGCAAATATGCGTCCATCGGGCAGGCGATACATTTTATTAGATGATAAAGTTTGGGGATCAACTCGAAATTTCAATCCTCCGGTTGCTGCATTTACAGTTACATCATTGTCTGTCATTTGAATGATATTGTCTGAAGATACATCAGCTGTTGAGCTATTTACAGTTCGAGGTACTAAGGGAGGAGGATTTACAAACTTCGGAGCTACAACCGGACCTGGTGTAATGCACTGCACATCATCATCATTGTCTTCAGTAACCTGCAATAATTTTTAAAGAATAGTAAACTATGCTAATTTGTTATTTATAAAATTATCCATTTAGTTTTATCTTTACCTCACATAAAGGTTCCAGAGGGAAATCTGGAGTACAGACCACATCATCATCTTGAGAATTTTGTGATATAGCAGCTACAGCTGCCATATCTAATCCCTATAAACAACATGAAAATTATAGATAAGATACAAATTGCTATTAGCCTTTTGACTGCCCCAGTTGGATTTATACCACAAATAAAAATGTTTTCGTGCCCGTGTCTCCTCAGTCATGTTTATACGACTGAGGCGACACAGGCACGAAAACCTTTGTCGTATAAATCCGACTGGGGCGGTCAACAGGTGAATAAATATGTCACAATTGAGAGAACATTTCATAAATCAAAAAATAATTATGCTGTCAAATGTATGAAATTCAGGTGACGTTTTGGCAGCTTCACTTGGGATTCTGCTCCCAGGCTGCCATGTTGAGAGTGGTTTATTATGTTTATTAATATGGGTGTTAGAAATCTAAAGAAACTGAACTGTAAGTTTTCAAATCTCAATCTAAATTACCTGTGTTAAACTTTCTAACGATAAATTAATATTATCGTTAGTAACGCTGCTAAAAAGATTTGCACTAAAACCATTAAAGCTACTATTAGCAATGGGCATCGGCAGTTGAGGTGGCTTAGGCCTTATGCGTGCATATGTAGACATTGTCTTCCGGTCATTGGGATTTATAAGCCGCACTGAATTCATCATGGTAGAATTTGGTAACTGTAACAGAAACTGTATTTAATTTACAAACAATAACTAGCACCTCTTAAGGGTGCTGTATAAATAAGTGTGAACTGAATTATTAAAGCCTTACATCCAAAAATACATTAAGAACCAAGATGTTAGAATGATCACCAAATTACTTATAAAGTTTCACAAAATTTTTGCCTTACAAAATTGAAAATTTTTTGATATTCAATTAAATACTGGTCAAAAAGAATCATACCCTCATCTTTTTCGCTAGGGGCGGTACACTAATAGGATTCAGTACTTTCGTACAGGGTGCTATATTAATGGGATTCTTCACAAATACAGATTTATTTTTTGGACTTGCAGATCGTTTTTGGGTTTTTTTATCCAGTTTTATTTCTTCCATATTGACAGCAGCAAACTTTTTGACCTAAAACCAAACAATTCATTTGAATATATGTTAACTTAAGTTGAGTTAATCAGAAAATTGAGTAATTTCATGGTACCTGTATTGTAGATGGAATTTTAGAAATTAAATTAGCTGCTAACTTAGCATCTGTTTCCTTCTTGATATCCTTCTTTTTCATGGTTTCTATTTTCTGAATTCTCTTATTTGTTTTATTTTTGCAACATTCTGAATGGTCTATGGAGCAATCTTTTTTATATGCTTCTCTCAATTGCAGATCTTGAGTTTGGTATGCCATTCTGGAAAATGTTATAATTAAATATAAATATCATGTACAATCAATATTCATGAACATAAGCCATATCCATACTTCTGCAGCACTGAATTTGTATCATATTTCTAATAAAATTACAATAGAGCCAATTTATAACAACAATAGGGAGTCTGCAATATTTCATCGAACTAGCTGCACGGAACTAGCAGACATTGTATAGGAATCCGTATACCTAGTCTGGCCATAAATACTGTTACAATTAAAAATAAGAAAGATATTACATTTGAATTTGGAATCTGTCATTTTTATACGATTGTTCATTGAGTTTTCTAACTTTGGCGCCAATACATTGTACAATATTTTGCGATATTAAAATGGAGTGGGGTGATAAAGAGAACCGAATCGCTGTGATTGCATTACACAAAGTTGGTATGGAGCCAAATGCAATTTTTAAAACTCTCCATACGCTTGGTATTAGTCAAATGTTTGTGTACCGGGCTATTAATAGGTACAATGAGACCTCCTCTGTTTGTGACAGAAAAAGATCTGGCCGTCCACGTAGTGTTCGTACGAAAAAGGTGGTCAAAGCTGTAAGGGAAAGAATTCGAAGAAATCCTGTCCGAAAGCAAAAGATTTTATCTCGGGAGATGAAGATAGCACCCAGAACCATGTCGCGTATTTTAAAAGATGACTTAGGACTTGCAGCCTATATGAGACGCACTGGTAATTTTTAACTGATAATTTAAAAAAGAATAGGGTGGTAAAATCGAAACAACTACTGAAGCGGTACGCAAAGGGAGGTCACAGAAAAATTTTGTTTACGGATGAGAAAATCTTTACAATTGAGCAACATTTTAACAAACAAAATGACCATATTTATGCTCAAAGCTCTAAGGAAGCTTCCCAAGTAGACGACAGAGTGCAACGTGGGCATTATCCGACTTCAGTGATGGTTTGGTGGGGTGTTAGCTATGAAGGAGTGACTGAGCCATATTTTTGTGAAAAAAAAGTATCAGAACATCGGCACAAGTGTATCAAGATACCATTCTTGAGAAGGTAGTTAAGCCCCTTAACAACACCATGTTCAATAACCAAGTATGGTCCTTCCAACAAGACTCGGTGCCGGGTCATAAAGCTCGGTCCACGCAGTCTTGGTTGGAAGTGAACGTTTCGGACTTCATCAGAGCTGAAGACTGGCCGTCGTCTAGTCCCGATCTTAATCCGCTGGATTATGATTTATGGTCAGTTTTAGAGAGTATGGCTTGCTCTGAATGCCATGATAATTTGGAGTCCCTAAAACAATCCTTACCTACGATTGGCAGTGAAGAATTTTCCCATGGAAAGAGTGCGTGCTTCTATTGATAACTGGCCTCAACGTTTAAAGGATTGTATTGCAGCCAATGGAGACCACTTCGAATAAGCTTTTTATATTTTAAATTGTTTTATATTTATGTATTAAACTAACACACTGTAAAAGTAATAAATATTATTTGCAGTAAAAAAAAATTCGTGACAATATTTATGGCAAGACTAGGTATATATTATATCCCTATATATTTAAACACTGTAAATACAGAATACCAAGTGTCTAAAACTATTATATTTACACAGTATAGACACTCTATTCAAGCGTTTGTAAACTTGGGCCCCAGGTCTTCTCTTCTCTCTTGTCAGTTCAAGCTATACAAGAATAATTCTGTCATGCTTAAAACATTAGCCAGTCAGTGAGGTTGGTAGTGAGGCTGACTGCCCAGGGTTTGCTAGACAAACTTGAGTATCGCCACCCAAGAAGGCTCTTTTAATGTAACAAATTCAGAAAATCAGACATTATGGTCTGAAACTATGTGAGTGAACAAAGTAGTTGTGTTGTTGTACAAACATTTCTTGAATGAAGAAAAGAGCTATTGCAGCTTTGAGTTGATCTGTTCAACTGATGGCATGCATGCATCATTAGTCATTGTGTAGCTCTACCATATTTTGAAGATCTACGACCCAACATGCTTTTGTGGCTATGCTGCTCTAAATATACAGTTTGATTTATTTAACTAAATTTCTTTTAGAGACAATTGCTTATTTGTTATGAAAAAAAATTAGTGTATTTTTTTTTTGGTTCTGAGTTTGTTTGTATTACCCTAATGGATTCAGTTTCACAAAAGGTTCAATTAGTTGAATGACAGAAAAAGAAGCAGTGATAGCATATTGGTATGACCGTCGAACTGCCAAGTCATAGGTCTCGAGTTCGAACCCAAGGCACGCACCTCTGACTTTTCGGATTCAAGTGCGTATTGTATAATTGTCACTTGCTTAAAAACAGTGAAGGAAAACATCGTGAGGAAACTGGCATGCCTGAGAGATATTTCTCGACGACATGTGAAGCCAAGTCAGAGGCCCAAGGGCGGCATCAACTATGACACCAGGTTAATCACTAACCACACGAAAAGAAGAAGAAGACAGAAAAATAAATAAAATGTCTCCAAAAAAATTGCCCTGTAAGCACCTTTGGTTTAATATTTCCCCATAGATCGCAGTTAAATAAATCACACTGTATAAATATTGACATTGGACTGTTAAAAGAACAGGTATCAAATAAAAGCCCAAATTCATTACTTATTTTTAAGATCACAGTAGCGCAGTACAGCCCAGCATAATGCACGTAGATCCCACAGACATTTTGAGTTGCACTTGAAACATTTCCAATCATCAGCATTTTCAATTTCTTTGATTTTGGGGGCTCCCAAATTGCGTTTAATGCATTTCTATAGAAACAAATAACAGACATTATAAATCAGCTGTGTCATTAATCAATAAATAGATATTTATGAATTATAATTAAATGTTATAATCACCGCACAAAAGACATGAGGGCAATCAGAGCAGCAGTATACTTGACCACCTTGGCCACACCATCTACAGTATAGTTCAGACCCATCATCGCCTTTTTCAAATTCTCCACTATTATAAAAAATGTGACAATTGTGACACACTAGGGTGCGTAGCATTGGATGAGCTCGCATACGCACTTCATTGCGTGCTGAGCATCCCATATGACGGTCACAAGCCGTACAATGTAATCGCATGCCCTTTATAATGTTTAGGTCTGAAATAAGCAAAATATAATATTGTATACATTCGTAATCTTCACCCAAGCTGTTACGTTATGATATCTAGAGTATGTTCACCTTTGAACACAGTTCTGTAGTAAGTCCTTTCATCTTCAGCAATATCATCGTCAAAATCTTCATCTTTAGGATCTAAAAGTCAACGAGATAGCGATTATGTATAGGTAACTGAAACAAACTTGACTAAGTATCAAGTAACAAGCACTATATACATACCTGGGAAGGGCGGGAATTGTACACCATCATTATGAACCGGCTTCTCAGGTTCAGAAGCTCCTTCACTGTTGGCAATTTCGCTCATTGTGAAAGTTATTATTCATTCACATGTAGAATGCCCTTCACTGGCCCAATTATTAAAAAACAGAAAGTAATAACTTTAAAATATGGCAAAATAACTTGAAAACCTAATATAATAACATGCGTACAAGAACATAAGCACTTTAAAGAATTCCAATAAATAAATCGAAGTTAGGGTCGGCCATCTTGCAAGGAGCTAGGCTAGGAGCTCGGTTTAAAAAAAAAAAGGGCATGGATACAAGTCCATAAAGCCTACATTTATTTTTCTTTTCAAATGAAATGCTGAGGTGGAGGTGACACATTTCATTGCTTCTTGGAGTTTCTGGCGGCAAATCTATCCATATTTCATAAAGAGCAGTATGAGGAGACAAATTCCCTATTCCACTATAAAATTCGCAATGGCACACCCTGACATGTCTAGGTAGCAATTATTTCCATTATTTCACATTGATTCCACATAATGTTAATTAATGTTCACTATGTAATGTAGACACTTATGACACAAAACTACACCAATGGAGGCTAACTGAGGCTTAAAATCCGCCAGGTAGTAGGGGCAGAAAAAATCATGGGTTTCCCCATTTTATATATTAACTACCGGCCCAACCCGGGTTCGCACGGGTGGACATTTTTCCCGTTTTTGCAACATTTTTCGTTTATGCTCGGCTCCTATTGGTCGTAGCGTAATGTTATATAGCCTATACGCCTATAACCTACCTCGATAAATTAAAAAAAAAAAGAAGAAGAGAAGTTTCTTTAAAAGAATTTTTCAATTCCAACCAGTAGTTCCTGAGATTAGCGCGTACAAACAAACAAACTCTTCAGCTTTATATTAGTTTAATAATATCCACTAGAGTCTGGCAAACGATAGTAGTCACTCGAATTATTTTGAAACTTTTTATATGGCAACTATTTTTCAACAAAAACAAATAGGTAATTCTTGTCTCAAAAGATATTCCTTTATTTTGGGGTTGCTGTGCAGAATTTTTTTATAGGACATTGACAGGGTCTGGATCAAATGCTGCCCAGCCAGGATGTAACTCCAGTGGTATCGTAGCATTAATTTAAACGAAAAAAAATATAACTAAAAAAATTGGCCGCTGAAAACCAAATAAAAACAAGTTTTGTTGTTAATAATTAATTTTCATTAAATCATGTTTATGAGATGTTTTTCTCTCCAAAATATATAAATCCACATCCACAGCTTGTCCCGTAGCACGCCAAACTCAAAAACCTGCTATTGTGTGTCTCGCTTGTGCCATGCCATTATTGTATATATCGCAGACACACCGGTTATAGAATTGGATAAAAATGAGTATAGCATTACAGTTCAGACTTGTGTCTGCTTATCACAAGGCAAAGCGGGTATTTGGTAAATAAGCCAACATAGACTCTCCACCACTGAGAGTAGGTACTTGCATTTGGGTTAGTTGTTAGTAACATGAGTCCAGTCACAGTATAATTCACACAAGATCCAGAATCTAAGAAGGACTAGCTAGTCAGACAATAAAGGTCAGACTTCTACGGCGGTTCCACATAGAATCCCGCGCTCCGTGTTTTTTTTTATATTCAACTGCTTGTTTGATGGTCTTGTGGACCGTTTCTACGTAACCGGGCAGTTATTGGCGAGACCTAAAGGGTCTCTAACCAATGGAGACGAGAGTAAAATACTTAACCTAAGCTAACAATTACTATTACTACTAACATCATGACTACTAGCAACAACAGCACTAAAGGCAACCCCTAATGGGACTCGGACCTCGGCTTAGGGCGTTGCTGGCGGGAGGATTGGGAAGGAGACGCCTTGATGAGGGCTGAATTAACGGTATGACAGCGGAGTCAGAAAAGACGACTGGATCTGCGGCTGCGGCGGGTGAGCACGGTGGATCAGGGACGGCGGCAGCGGTGGGACGTCGCGACGGGCCTCGCCGGCAAGGATGGTATGCCGGGCGGCGGCGGGCGTTGTGTAAAGTGCTCACAGATACACTGAAAATAATTATTAAGCTCTTTTTTACAAATAAATAATTCACAATAAAACCCTTTTTTCTCTTGACTCCTCGGACAGATTTTTGAGCGCTTCGGTTTACTGATTAGTGTTGACCTGAGGAACAAAATGCACTATGTGTTCATTCTGGGCAGCACTTGGCCCAACTTTCATACATAGATTGGCAATATCCTTTGCCGCGCTTTTTTAGTCTCTACTTTCGTTTGCCAGATTCTAACATTTTTATAATAATTTTAATATCAAACACCGAACTTGCGCTTGCCCCAAATACTTTTTCTTGTTCTTGATTCTCGTTTTCGCTGTTAAGTAGGGCTGCCATCTCTAACATTTAGCAACCAGAACAAGACGCATGAATACCCCGGCTATTAAAGCCCAGAACCCGGACATGCCAACAGGTTGTTTTAAACATAGTCAGTGTAATAAAAAACACGACACACAAAAGTGTCGCGGGCGGCCCAAGACATTAATTTTTTAAACCCGGACTACAAATGAAGCCCTGCCCGGGCGCTCCCCGGATGCCCTATAAACTAGGACAAATCCGGGGAAACCCAGACGGATGGCAACCCCCTGTTAAACCATGTCTCCTGCGATCACAAACTATATAGGGATATACTGCGATGTTTTGCTCTACCCAATCAAATCAACACAAACACGCAGGCACTCAAAACATTTGTGTTCCTTGGTGATCCTCTTTTCTCGACACACGCTGTCTCATTGTCAAAGGAGACCTGACAAGCTTCATCCATTTTTGGACCAAAATCCAAAGTAGCCGGCCAAAGAAAAGTATATACATGTTATGTTAGTTTTCTTATAGCGGATTTTGCAAGCGCAGCGACGATATAATTTAATTTAGTTCCCGTCTTCGCCGCGTGCCAAATTATACTGGGCGGTTTACGGTAGGTACACTGTGCCAATACTATTGTTAATCTGCACCGACATATTATCGGGACCGGAAAACCTGTTTCTATGCGCAAACATCCGTACGCCTTACGGTCGCAACCGAAGATATTACAAAGGTTCTTATTTCTGTGGTCGTAACTGATCACAAACTGGTATATATCCTACGTATACCGAAACGACATGTTAAAACCATAGAATTATTCCTGCTTCTTCTTCGAAAGGCAGCCATTTTAATTTTTGACCTACACAGTAAATCCGGCATAATGGAAGCGTTCACAACGGGAGAATACAATTCATCATTACCAACTACAAATTATAAATGTAAAGTCATGGACGTAAATCGTGTTAAACTCAAGTTTGGTATTTGGGATACAATGGGATAGGAGCGATACAGAACATTGACATCAAGATTTTACAGAGATGCTCACGGTACTATATTAGTTTACGATGTGTTAAAACCAAAGTCCCTAGCAAAACTGAATGAGTGGGTCGAAGAACTTCAAGTATACTTCACCAAGAAGAACATGGTCTGCTTAGTTGTCGGCAATAAGATTAACAAGCATAATATCATTTTGGGACCTATCATTTTGGACATGCAAGCACATTGGGTCATCCGCGCGACGGCACAAAGGGTATTCCCAAGAAGGGTTGAGGTCAGGCAGGCGGCCGGTCATAAAACAATAAGCCAAACCTTTAACACTATGGATTTACGAATTACATGTTGTGCCGACTCCACCTGAAGAAGAAGAAGACAGTAATGTAAATGTTCACTAAAAATGTATTATCTTTGGATCTATGAGTACGAGAGGCTTACACTTTTTTGATTTGCACGCTGATCTCATTTATTTCTTATCAAATGACCTTGTTTATTGATTAACTTATAAAATATAGCAATTTTATAAAACATGTTTGCTTGGCCAAATGATTTAGTACAGTGACTATTTTATTTAAACCTTTTAACAAGGCAAGAAGTCCTGTAATATATATGACTGAAAAGACTAGTTAGCTAATCTCGATTTAAAAAATATTTTACTAAATGTTGCCATTTTACAACAAATTACTTTTATTTAGGCAAAATATACAATTAATGGGGAATATGTTACATGTTCTTTTTTTTATTCTTTTTTGAAAATTCTTAACTGTACTACCGATCAAAGACTACAATATAATATAGGGCTACCGATCCCTGTTATATATGTTTAAAATATGCAATGCTAGCTGTCGCTATCTAAATCGTTTAGCTTAAAGTCTCATCTAAATAATGGCCATCGATTTACAAAACTTGGGGTTAATACAATTACTAGTTTCTTAAAAGAGCTCATCATAACATTAGCTATTTTATAAAAATCAAATACAATAGGTAAAGATTTTCGTCATGCTGGCAACATAGATATGTTTGCATTTTGTAAAGTTATTAAGTTAGTTAGGGGTGGCGTTAATGGTTAGTAGTAGTAGCTAGTTAATAAAGTGAAGTTAGTGCAGTTTTTGTTAAATAGTGTTTGTACCTAATTGTGGTGGAAAAGAAACATTTTTTTTGTAATATCGTAAATGTGAGTCATAATTTGTGAGTTTCTGAATCTCACGCCAAGCACATAATTTCGTCTAATATAATAAATGTACACCCAATTTAAACATCAAAATTATTTAAAAAATCTAATAAGATTCGTATATTTACTAGGTAGTAATGTGTTAATGTGTTTAGTGGAAATTAAAAAATGATATGTGAATTCAAAAAGTTTAAAAAGAGATTTTATATGTGCCTATAAAAATTACATATTTAATTAAATCTTGTTTCTGTGATATTTCTTGTATAAAATTAAACATTATTAAACAATGACCGTAACATACACCGGTGAGGTAGCAACATGTCGCGGTTTCGGCACATTCCTAAAAGTTTTATACAGGTAAGTGTACATAAACTTAATAAAGCTTATTTTTTTTATAATACAATTTTTTTCTATGACTAATAGGTTCCTGGTTCTGTATAGGTTAATTCTTTATCTGAGATAGGTTCTGCTTTTGTATAATATGTTGTACGTAGGGATTGCAATGCAATCCGGCAGTGTTCTCGATCCAGCAGGGTTTTTACAGGGCCGGAGTCAATCCCGCGGGATCTGCGTGGATCCCGCAGATATTTTAAAATGTAATAAGATTAATGAAAAACACTGTCATTTCGTATCAATTATTAAAACAAATAACATTTTTGGAGTTCTGTAACTGAATGACGGAAACAAACCCTTAAATTGTGTTATATTCCTTCATTCATCCGTCTGACAAACGACTACTCTTTCGTATGTTTTTCATTATAACTAATCTTTTTGGACCTATTTTTGGAACCTTTACCATCGAATTAGGTATTTATATTAGAAGAGTCTATTTAAATGCAGCAGAGATAGTACTTATTTGTTAATATTAAATTTGAGATATAATTGGGCTTTAAATTGACAAACAGTTAATGTCCACTCAGTCGCCCTGCCTTAATTTTCGACTCTCATATCCAATCCATGACTGGTAATCGCATCATCCTCAGTTGATTTCATAGTGAATCTCACTAATGTTTACGTTATTTATGATATTTAAGTGGCCTTCGTTAGGCCTTTGCTTATATTTAGCAACTCAAATTCATTAACTTAACGTGCGTGATGAAAATCTTTTGCCGTGGTTTTCAGATAGTCAGTGCCTTTATACATGTAGGTATTACGTCTACACGTTCCCCGTATGATCAAAAGCAATCAATATTTTTTCCTATAAACTAACATTTTAAACCACATTTTCGTGTTTGCGGATTAGCACAGATTTGTGCGGGATCCCACGAGATTGCGGGATCCCACTTTGTGGGATTGCAATCCCTAGTTGAACGATATGAAATCGCTGTTTATAGTGTACCTACCTAGATCATACATTATGCACTATAGTGTACGTAAGTACACATTATATCAATGGTATAGTGTATATTATTATTATTCTTTCCTTTATTATTTTTTTAATTATATTAATAAACATTACTATAAAAATAGAAAAAAATAATTAGACCACCGGCATCGGGAACAGGTTCCAAGCTACCAGTGGTCCGGGCCTCAGAGAGAGGAACTTCCTATCAAAAACCCTTGATTCAGGCGCCTAACGAGAGCCTCTTCAGATGTTGGTCGAGACTCTTGGCTATCAGATAATTGACCGTAACGACAATCTGCACAATGACTACTGAGTCAACATCCCATATTATGTCGACAACCTCGTGTGCCAAGTAAAGATATTTAATTTCTTTATCTTTCTCGGCTTTCACAAGATTCTCGTCATGCAGGGCAGTCATATTAATAATCATTTTGCGACGCTTTAATCGGTCTATTACCGATATGTCGGGTTTATTGGCAACAATAGTCCTGTTGGTGATGCAATACAGTCGTTGGAAATTATGAATACCGTGACGATCAAGTTTTTGACAAACCCGGGCGAAACCGTCGAAAATCGACCAAACACTGAATGCCGTCTATGGGAACGAATCTTCACCTAAGAATAGACAAAGCGGGGCGAAAATCAGTGGAAGAGGACAAGAAGTCAGGGGAACTAACCACGGTGCGAATGCCACAGAAACTCGACCGTTTGCGTCCACAAAGAGTGCGTACCGCAAAGTTAGACAGATCGTCGTTACCAACGACGTTATTGTATCAATGGTCGAAGCGGTCTTTTAAGCAAGAGTTTTTGCAGCAGCTGTGCGCACAACGAACCGCCTCACGCGTGCTCGAGTTTTTTGGCGAAACAGGGCATTCCAACGCTGCCGCACCCTTCTACAGTACTGATCTTGTTCCAATGGACTTCTGTCTATTCCCCAAGCTAAAGTGTCCCATGAAAGGATATCGTTTTGAATCGATTGACGGCATCCATCAGCAGACGACGAAAGTTTTGACAAGCTTAACTTTAGATGATTTTCAGTGGTGCTTTCAGAAGTAAGAGAACAGATGGAATACGTGCGTAACCCGGGTCACTCACATGCGTGCGAACATTCGTACATTGTACAAATGTTCGCACGAATATGAAGGGCCGTCAGACATACATTCGCAAACTCAGCAGATATGCAAATAGGTTCGCATATTGATATGCGAACCCATTTGCGCATCCTCCTACCCCGGTCACTCGCATTCGCGCAAACATTCGTACATTGTGCGAATGTTTTCCGTTCGTATGGAAAATGTTCGCATAGTCATTGCGAATTTGTCTCTTGTTTGTCATTTCGTGAATCATAAACGCAGCGCCATAGCCATTTGCAATTAAAGTATGCCCATAAAAAAAAAAAAAATTGCACGTTTTTAATACGTAATATTAATTTTTTCGTTGTACAGATACTAAACCTTTATTAGATTTAATTTTATCCATTCTTTTATTTTTCCATATTTTCTTTACCAAGATCCTGTGTCAATATTTTATTTGTTTCTATTTTTATTTAGCATTCGCAATAATTACCATTTGATTTTATGTAGCAATACAGCAATTTTAGTCCCCTTCTCTACGGGTTAGATGGCGCTGTCCTCAATAAAAAAAACAATTTTCAACATTCGTAGTTGCCACCGTTACCTTCGCGATTGTGTGCCCAAATGTTCGCACGAATGTGTGGGAGACTACGCGAATGTTCGAGGTTCGTACTCTTTGACAGTTTGGAAAAGCACGAATGCAGTGAAAACTTTGCATAATCATTCGCGAATGTCGTCCCACACTTGTGGGTTCGCGTATTCGTGCGAATGTGAGTGACCCGCATTAGACTCGGTGAGGATTACTGTGAAGGGATGGGCTGAATACCTAGCACTTTTATATTTTTCGCAAATAAAATCAATATCTCTGAGCAGATAATTATGAGTCCTTGATTATATCTTTACATGACGAATATATTAATAATAATTAATTAATTATTATTGAAAAAATAAATTCAATAAATTCACGTTTCTTAATAGCCAAACTAAGTATTATTTATTATTAAAAACCTAAAATACCAGTTTCCAATAACTCAGTCCCGGTATTTTAAAAGTTTTGTTTTAGTTTGGTATCCCGGTAAATTCAAGAGTCGAGACCCCTAGTTCTTCCCAGTTGATGTGCAGGTGATGGCGACGACGGCGGTAAGCTCGACGCTAATGCAGCAGCGGGTGATGCTGGATCCGATCCCTGCTGCTGCGAGAGGGAGAAGACAACGCACGCTCCCGCGAGCGTTGTCTGGTTTTGTGAGTGACGTTGCGGTTTTGCTGGTTGTCAAAAAAAATTGTTTTCGTAAACGAACTGACTGACGGTTGTGATACGTTTGCAGTTTGTAAAATTGGGCCCCTGGTCGGGCCCAGCTCATATTATTATACAATGGCAGGAACGATATACCGCATAGAAAAAAAAAACTTAATACTTACATAAGGCTACTTACTACTACATACAGTACACGTTCTTTAACATAAAATAGGTACCCATGAATTGTGTACAAAAGGTTACTTACTAGAAATGCTATGAACCAAAGCGTGTTTTTATAGAGCTTTTTCTTTCCTGAAATTATAAGGTCACAGGTAGTTTCTGAAAATCTCACTTGAAGACAAGCTAAATATGGAAACAAGGAAAAATGCTTATGAAAAACTGGAATTATTGAAGTTCTTCTCAGCTGACGAGACGTGAAAATACACGAAACCAAAGTGCATATCGGTACTTATACTAATTCGGTTATGCTAAGATGCTAAATCTTGTTTTGAACTACGTAGTCAATTGTAGTCGATAATCACGAAGGAATAGATAGATCTTAACTTGAAGTACCTAAGCACCCATAACTTTAGGGTCGCAGGGTACATCAGTTGTTGTAGTTAGCATCTAGCACCTAGATCTCATCATCGATCGTATTATTTTGGAAGTGTCTAGCCTGCAACCAATGACCTTACAACAAAAAAATGCCCTGCCATTAGAATGCTATTTTGCCGCAATTATACCGATTGAAATATCTACTTTATTGTGAACTGATAAAGTCCAATTTTCAAAACGCTTTTATTCCTTAACTTTGTCGCGTTTGACCCTAGTTGTACCGAACGAAGACACGGTCTAAGATGGAACAAACGAATGTTTTTTTTTTTTTGAAGAACCACTCGCTGTGGACCAACTCTCTGAGGTTGATACTACTTAACCGGACAATGAACAAACGAATGCAAGGTAGCAAAGGTATAGAGGGTTTTCCCTATACCCCTCTGGCTGTCACGTACACACGACTGAAAATAATAAACTACTTGGCTTGCCGGACTTTAATGTGAGGGTGGTAGGTAGCCAGTTTCACCGTTAAGATCGTACCACCAAGCGTGCTGGGTTTTGTTGAATCTTACAACACGCGTCTATTCCCAGCACGCGGAGAGGGTATTTTATATTTTGGCCCAATCCCACTCGGGTAATTTTATATGGTTTCCTACTAGAGTGCCAAAAAAGCTGTTGTTCTACCACAAGTTACAACTAATGGAACGTTTTCCTGAAACAAAACTACCGGCAAAAAAAAAGTAATAATCAAAGCTCATTCGTCCGGTATTCCGTGGATCTCGGCTCGAGGTTAAGTTAAAACGAATGTGTGAGTCTTTCTAATGCGCAGCAAAAAAATAATACGATTGGAAAGATGCAACCACTTTCTAACCTATCCGAGTCGGGGTGCTCAGATTTCATACGTTATAGGCCGTAACAAAAGGCAATTGATGGCAGAGTAGCTAAGTTCTTCCATTTTTCTGCTATTAATGGTAGAATATTTTATTTAGCTAAATGGCTGTTGGTGGCCAGCTAGACAGTTTCATTTATTTTTAACCGACTTAGAAAAAGGATGAGGACACGTGCTCTAAATTCCTTCAAACTATTGGCATCCATTTATAACTTCCACCAAAAAGGATAATAAAGGTTCTCTGTCACCTCCAATTCTGCTATTTTTAAGTGTCTATTTTGTTGAATAGGATCTTCCACTGATCGATCGATTGCACGACTGCGAAAACACACACCTTTAATATCTATAGCACGTAAAAATCTACATCACAGAAGACCTTATTCAAGAGTGACACCATGTAGTCACTAAAATAATAATTATTGTTTACAAACTCTAAAATATTAAATGATTAATAATGATAATATGATGAATGATAATGATTAAAAATATTAGGTAATAACTGCTACATTTATATATCCTCCTCAAAAATATTCCTGTTTCTCGTAACTCACTTTTATTCAATTGATACCTAATTGCAATGGGGTTACTGGTAGATATTGGTTGAAAGACTCACGTGATGTAAGATTTAAAGAAATAGAACTTCGCTATCTTAATGATTTAGTTAATCGAGCTATTTAATTTTTGATAGTACTTTAAGGCCTTATCGCTAGAACCCAACTAACATTTTTCTATTTGTTTAGCGCCAAATCCAAGTAAAATTGCACAAGTCGACTTGTACAACCGGCTCTCACTGTGGACAAACCCGTAGCAAGTCGACTTTTGGTTTACTGACTGCAAGAAATTGCTTCAATAATTTTTGCCCAATTTAACTTGTTTGTAGATTTAGCGCTTATGGATAAAGAGCTGTATTATAAGTTTTATCACTAATGGCTTGGTCAAATTATAATAAAATATAAGTTATGTTTGGCGAAATTTCAACACAAAGTCGAACGGCTGC
The DNA here is from genome assembly GCA_910594945.2 of Amphipyra berbera. NCBI lineage: Eukaryota > Metazoa > Arthropoda > Insecta > Lepidoptera > Noctuidae > Amphipyra > Amphipyra berbera. The sequence continues at coordinate 10,378,676 of OU343127.1, forward strand.
GGAGTTCTGAAATATTTAGTTCCAGTTTCAGCTCCAAAGCTGAGCTTGCGATTACGAAAACCAAAACCAGGAAGACCTACGATAGGGCGTATGTAAAGTGCGGAAATACCTGCTGAAAAAAAATTACAGCATTACAAATTGGTATGTTAGACTGTACGGTACACACACTTGATACCTCATGCATTGCATGCATACGTGGTTTTATAATCTTTGGTTCTAAAGTGCTTATTACACTATTCAATTTGTAGGAAATCTAATTAGAAACACTCTAACTAGGAAGTTGGAAGCTAGTGATCACTCTACACTAAATTGAATTCTAAATCGGACCGACGATTGGGGTTGCCACCTTTTTTTTGAACAAATATAGTGTGTTTCCCAAAAATGATGCAGAAATTTTGAGAAATTTGAATTTGAGACTTTTGAGAAATTCAGAAAAAATGTACACATTTATTTGTTATCATTATGTACTTTTCCATATATACTTGTTATTGCTCTTCGCTTCGCTCCTAACTTTATGATATACTGTATTTTTATACCAAAATACTGTAATGTCCCGGCCACACTACCTTACCGTCTACCGCCCGTTTACTGCAATAATTATGGCATTAAATTACGGCCTAAATTACCGCGATAAGTGGTGTGGTTACACTAATGTTTACCTAGATATGACAATGAACTAGGCGGTAAAAAATACATTTTTTCAAGATGGAAGTTGAAGCTGCGGCGTTGTTGTACTTTATGAGTGTAAATTACTATTATAACTTGGCTTTCACAAGTTTCTCGTCATGCGGGACAGTGATATCAACAATCATTGTGAGACGCTCTGATCGATCTATCACCACTATGTCAGGCTTATTGGCAATAATAGTCCTGTCGGTGATGATAGATCGATCCCAGTATAATGTGATATGACCATTCTCGAGAACTGGGTCGGGCACATACTTGTAGTATGGTACTTCTGCGTCCACAAGGTTGTATTTCAGAGCAAGTTGCTGGTGGATAATCCTAGCCACTAGGTTGTGTCTGTGTAAATACTCGCCGTTAGCAAGACGAGAACAACCAGAAATAATATGTCGAAAGGATTCACCGGGACAGTGGCATGCCCGACAGATGTCAACCGTGCCGTCCTTTACAATATATTTCCGGTAGTTGTTCGTCATTATAACTTCGTCCATAATTGCACAGACAAAGCCTTCGGTTTCCCCAAAGAGATCACCGAAACGTAGCCAGGCTACGGACGCTAGAAAATCTACATCGGGCCCATGAAGGGCCCGGTAAAAGCGTCCGTGAAGCTCCTTGCTCTGCCATACCTCACTGCGGCCAGTAGTATCAAGTACTACAGGCTTGCGCCAGTTCTCTTTAGCCAAGGAGACCGGGGTGAATCCTTTGTCCACTGCGACTACATCTCGATGCATCCCCACGTCGGCTTGGAGGAAGTACTCCCTGAGGCTGCACACCACGCGGTTGTGGAGGGTCTTAGCATTTAAAAAGCCTCGACCACCACACTTCCGCGGAATGTACAGCCTCATCACCGATGTACGTGGGTGATGCATTCGATATGCAGTCAGCAGCGTACGGACCCTCCTATCCAGGGCGTCAAGTTCAGTCTGAGTCCACTTGAGTATGCCGAAGGAGTACATCAAGACCGGCATGACCCAACCGTTAAAGGCGCGCACCTTATTTCCGCGTGATAAAAGACTTTTAAGAACTTTTTTCAGGCGGCCATAGAAGCGCTCCCGCAAATATTGCTTCATGTCGGCCTCATTGATGCCTAACGCCTCCGACATGCCCAAGTATTTGTAGGTTTCGGTTGTGGAGAGGGATCTGAGGTGTATGGAATCCGAGAGTTGTGTACCCACGGATTCCATAATCCCTCCTCGCTTAACATGCATGACTACACATTTGTCCACACCAAATTCCACCCTGATAGAATTACTGAAAGTTTCAGTTACTTTCAGTAACTTCACCAGTTGCAAATTGTTGGGGGCAAAGAGTTTCAAATCATCCATGTAAAGCAGGTGGGATATTACCTGACCACCTCTTCTCAACCGATAGCCTAACCCTGAACCCTCCAACGATGTGCTCAGAGGGTTCAAGGCTAAACAAAACCACAACGGGCTCAGACTATCGCCCTGGAATATGCCTCGCTCAATCCTATAATCCGCAAAAGCCTCTCCCTTGAATTTGCCGACATCCTGGATAGTGAAGGACTGTCCTCCATTGCCCCATACATGACGTCAGGAAGGCGCATAGAGTTGTATTTACTTTATACAAATTGTATATTTATTATTACAAAAATAAATATTAAAATTGAAATTATTCATAGTTAAAAGTTTAAAACATATATCGAAAAATCATTATGCACAAAATAAAACAATTGTGTGGTATGTTATCGTTAAGGCAGGTAAAATAATTGTCTTGGACCACAGCGTACTAGTAGGTACATAAAATTAATTCTGAATACGTGAATACCTATATGTATAGGTAGTTAAGTGGGGCAGGTACATGTTGTTACCATGCTAAGATCGCATGTTTGTTTCTTCAACGGAAACTACCACAGCGCCGTGTAGCAAACACTACTGACGAACTGTTTACATCCCATCTTACTTCAACCTTGGGAGTGAATGAGATCTAAGATTTTTATCAGATGACATAAACCAACCAATCTTTTCAGATAAATAATGAATTAACTATTTGGCGGATGGCATGTTGTAAGCGATCACAGTACTGCATTGTCCGTATCAAACGGATCTGTAAAGTGTAGGTAGTGCGTCTGTTGTCGTCCGACCATCGAGTTGGGCACATCATGATGTGCCTGGGCATATCATGAAACAGTGCCATTTCTTGATATTACCTACTGCGGCGGCTAGTCGTCATAATTAATCGCCCAATTAAAAATCGGGCGGATCCTTGAGGAGTAAATAAACGTTTGTCGATATTCCTAGCGAAACACTTAGCTACATCATGATATGGCCAAACGATACTGAGTAGTATCGTTTGGGCATTTCATGAAATAGTTACATTTTACGCCACTCGTGGCGCTGTCCCCGCTTTGCTTAAAGTATTTTTTACTTTTATCTATTTTTTTATTACAAGAAACGCGCATATGACTGCTTTAAATGAAATCTTTGATTGTGAAACAGGATTGTCTATTACATGTGAATTCCAACATAATTATGAGCAGCAGCTTCAAGAATAATATACCTACCTGTTATACCTAGGACTTATAGGCTAGGCTGTCTTTATCTTAGAATGTATTCAGCCCGTATTACATTATACATAAACTCACGCCTTTTTCCCATGGGGGTAGGCAGAAACTGTAGAACGCCACATGCTAGTCCCTTACATACTCCTTTCGCTTCATCCACATTCATACGTCATGTTACATACATTATAGCGTGATGATAATTATCATACATGTTGAAGTTGTTGCTAATCTGCAAAGAATAACAGAATATTAATTATGACTTATGACCATCCTTGGTAATGCAAAAAATTTAATAATATTTCACTGTTTAGCTCCTACAAGCAACAGTATGAAGATAATTAGGTAGGTACTGCTTAGCGGAAAGTCCCATCAAATAAGTCTCATAAAAACTATTGGTTGCATTCTGTATCAGTAGGTAGGTACCTAACCCTCAATTGAAGTATTGGAATCACAGAAATCTAGCATTGAATGATACGAGGGATATTAGTTAGGCTTATCATCAGGTATCAGGTGCTGTTTAATTAAATGCCCAAGCACATCATGAGGCTCCAAATTCTACGATCGGACGACGTCACGTCCACTGTATTCGCTGCATTCGGAATGCCTCGCTACTTCTGATGCTGGTGTTGAGCTTTTATCTAATATTTTTAATGCCTGGGCTTTTATCTAATATATTCAAGACCTGCATCATGTAAATCCTTCACATGATGCCGTAGGCATCTTTTGTGACTTGTCAAAGGCGTTTGATTACGTTTTTCACGAGACATTGGTCAGGAAATTACATCACTACGGAGTAAGGAATACTGCTCTGGATCTTCTTATTTCCTATCTGGGTAATAGGATCCAGAAAGTAGACGTGAATGGGAAGAGATCTCCGGGATCTGTAGTGACAATGGGTGTTCCGCAGGGCTCAATTCTCGGCCCGTTCCTATTGTTTATATTAATGACCTACCTTATCTCATGAAAGATAATCAGGACATTGTGTTATTTGCAGATGATACATCATTGTTATTTGAACTTAAACGGCAGCAGCCAGTTACGGACAATGTAAATAACGCTCTCTCCGAAGTAGTGCACTGGTTTAATGATAATAACTTACTTTTGAACGAGAACAAGACTAAATGTATCAGATTTTTGACACCTAATGTTAAGCAGGTGAAAACCAGTGTAGTAATAAATGGAGACGAGTTGGATCTTGTTGTCACCACTATGTTTTTGGGTATAACTTTAGATTCGAAACTGCAGTGGGACCCACATATAGATAAATTATCGAAAAGACTCAGTTCTGCAGCTTACGCGGTCTATAAGATACGCCAGCTAACTGATGTAGAGACAGCCAGATTAGTATATTTTAGTTACTTCCATAATGTTATGTCGTACGGCATTTTGTTGGGAAATGCTGCCGACATTCAAACTATCTTTGTTTTGCAGAAGAGAGATTATTCGAACAATTTATAAACTTAGTTTTAAACATTCACTGAGGGATAAATTTAAAGAAATTAATATAATGACGATCGCATCACAATATTATATTTATGAAAATTTGATTTATATAAAGAAAAATATCAGTTTGTTCTCTAAGAACAGCGATAACGATATTGATAACGTCAATACTAGAAATAAAAAAAAAACTCATCCTACCAATGAGTAGGTTCCAAAAAATCAGTAACTCCTTTAGGTGCCAAATTATACGCTTCTACAACAAAATTCCAAGCAATATTCAAGACTTAAGTTTTAATAAATTTAAGTCCTATGTAAAGCAGAAACTATGCAAAAAGAGTTTCTATAACGTTAAAGAGTATATTATGGACGATAAGAATGCTTGCAATTGAGCCGCTCTCTGTTATCACAGACGCATCATTGTGATTATTGAAATTATTTTTATATTACATTATTGTCTTATTATTGAATTTATTTTTTTCAATAATTATTATTTCCTTTATTATATGTCATGTCCTTATTTTTCTTATTAAAGTGTGAATGTGAGTACCATGTAGGCTAACTATATATAGGAATTTTGTAACTGTTTGGCGGTTTTGAGTTTATTTTGTGACATACGCAAATTTCCGGCTGATTGGTAGCGTCGTGCGGCAGTCGGGTTGTTGAGCTCCCCAAAATAAGGTTTGAGCTACGCGATGACTGATTCATGCGTGCTGTCAGTTAGGACAGGTCAACTCAAACCTGCTATGGCACTTTCCTAAAAAGGCCATTCCAGACGTTGCCCTATATTGTTACACTCACATAGTTTTTATACCACAATGTCTGGACTTTAAAAGAGACCTTGATCTCTGAGTTTGTTTCGGCTTTTCTTCTCAGAGCTAGTCAGATACAAAATTCCGGCGCCATCTAGTCTCAAAAAAACATTACATTGACTAGTAAAAGTGTCTGTAACAGATTTATTTACAGAAATAAAAATAATTTATCATTTACTCCTATGAGCAAAGGGATTTTTGACATGGTCATTCGGATTTTCGCAGCGAACTTTCATTGAACGTTGACGTGATGAAGACCTTGTGGTGTTTTTTTTGCTGGCAGAGGAGGAAAGATAAAGAAAGAAACAAATTATGGATACATGACAAATTCAAGAAGAGATCGGTATACGACGAATATCATACTTACGCTATTTCCGTATTTGGTAAACAACAATCTAAAATTTGTCCAGTACCTTCGTATGTCACACGATGTCCATTAGAGCCCTTACTAGAAAAACTAAAAAAATATACAGAGCGATCACGTCCCATAAAGAGCGGCAGTTGCGGGTGCAAGACTTATTCTACTGGATTTATTATTCTAATAAACAAAAATGTTTAAAATCGCAATCGAACGGCAGCTCGACCACAACCGTTTAATCATTATCTCTATAAGCAAAAAAGTCAAACAGCCGTTATTGACTTGCAATGCGATTGCGATTTTAAATAATTTTGTTGGTAGAATTGGCCCCCGTTGATCAATCGCAGATTTGCAACTAAAACAAAGCCGAACCGTTCATTCAGACAGTTTTCATCTTTTCATTTACGAAAACTGTTCGGATTGCCTTCTGATCGGCTATCTGGAGGACTTCAATCGGAACACGTCTGAAAAGTTACATCTAAGAATTCAAAGATATTTATTTTGGCTACTAAGTGTACATAAGGTGTTGTTATAATACATTATATAAATAGCTCTCTTAAACTTAGCTGCCTTTTTCAGGCGTTGCAAGAGAGTGCTTATTTAAACTTTTATAATTTATTTATAAAATAAGTAAACAGCTGTTCTTCTCACATAAAAACATTTCAAAAATAAAAATAGAAATAACATGTAAGGTCAAAGTCAAAGTCAAAGTCAAAGTTTTTTATTTCAAATAGACCAGATTTCAGGCACTTTTAAAACGTCACGACTAGGTGCACGGTTCCAAAAGGTAGGTTCTATGGAGAAGAGCCGGCAAGAAACTCCATGAATACTCTTTTTAAAATAGTAGTTCATTACAATTCCATTACAGTAGTGTGAGAAATAGAATGAGAATAATGCAGGTTAATGTAACAAATAAACTCACATAAGAGTAACAAATAGAAAAATATGCCTTCTATGATTGCCATAGCAGTTAAGAATGTCGTATTAACTTTTTAAAGGTTATTTATTTATTAATCTGAAACAAAAACAACACGTAAGTATGTACATTATAATATTTAGTGGGACAATAATTGTTTTTCCGTTTTATGTTCAAAATATTCTTGCAATGAGTAAAAGCATTTTTGGACAAGGCATGTTATGAATCTTCTATTAAATATTGTTAGTTTTGTTTCTTTCATGTGGTAATTTATTATAATATCGACTGTTGAAAGGCTAATTGGTCTAAGCGACATGTTTTGCGATATTGAGTTATATACCTACATAATATTTGGAATCAGCAAATTTTTCTGCGTCGTTTGAGCTAGGTTTCAAATTATTAAAGCATTTTTGTGGCGCTTGAACCCCGCACTTAATTTGCTCTCATTTTGGAGGCCATTGTATCAACCGACACAAAATTTGACCATTTTTTCTCATTTGTCTGTTGAATCGTTTTTCCTGATACTACTTAGTCTTGCCATAAATATTGTCACGAAGAAAATATTTTTTTTTTATTGCAAATAATATTTATTACTTTTACAGTGTGTTAGTTTAATACATAAATATAAAACAATTTAAAATATAAAAAGCTTATTCGAAGTGGTCTCCATTGGCTGCAATACAGTCCTTTAAACGTTGAGGCCAGTTATCAATAGCAGCACGCACTCTTTCCATGGGAAAATTCTTCACTGCCAATCGTATGGATTGTTTTAGGGACTCCAAATTATCATGGCGTTTAGAGCAAGCCGTACTCTCTAAAACTGACCATAAATCATAATCCAGCGGATTAAGATCGGGACTAGACGACGGCCAGTCTTCAGCTCTGATGAAGTCCGAAACGTTCACTTTCAACCAAGACTGCGTGGACCGAGCTTTATGACCCGGCGCCGAGTCTTGTTGGAAGGACCATACTTGGTTATTGAACATGGTATTGTTAAGGGGCTTAACTACCTTCTCAAGAATGGTATCTTGATACACTTGTGCCGATGTTTTGATACCGTTTTTCACAAAAATATGGCTCAGTCACTCCTTCGTAGCTAACACCCTACCAAACCATCACTGAAGTCGGATAATGCCCACGTTGCACTCTGTCGACTAATTGGGAAGCTTCCTTAGAGCTTTGAGCATAAATACGGTCATTTTGTTTGTTAAAATGTTGCTCAATTGTAAAGATTTTCTCATCCGTAAACAAAATTTTTCTGTGACCTCCCTTTGCGTACCGCTTCAGTAGTTGTTTCGATTTTACCACCCTATTCTTTTTTAAATTATCAGTTAAAAAATGACCAGTGCGTTTCTTATAGGCTGCAAGTCCTAAGTCATCTTTTAAAATACGCGACATGGTTCTGGGTGCTATCTTCATCTCCCGAGATAGAATCTTTTGCTTTCGGACAGGATTTCTTCGAATTGTTTCCCTTACTGCTTTGACCACCTTTTTCGTACGAACACTACGTGGACGGTCAGATCTTTTTCTGTCACAAACAGAGGAGGTCTCATTGTACCTATTAATAGCCCAGTACACAAACATTTGACTAATACCAAGCGTATGGACAGTTTTAAAAATTGCATTTGGCTCCATACCAACTTTGTGTAATGCAATCACAGCGATTCGGTTCTTTTTATTATCTCTTATCACCCCACTCCATTTTAATATCGCAAAATATTGTAGAATGTATTGGCGCCAAAATTAGAAAACTCAATGAACAACAGTATAAAAATGACAGATTCCAAATGTAATATCTTTCTTATTTTTAATTGTAACAGTATTTATGGCCAGGCTAGGTATTTTGAAGATCTAATGTGCGTTAAGGCGTTTAGCTTTTTGTATAAATACTTGATTGTGTCACTTGAAACATTTTGCATTCCATCATCAATAATTTTGCACCCATCACAATAATAGGTTTGGTCGTTTTAATATTTATGGTTTTATTTTAAAATTAACCTTAATGAGCAAATCTTTTATTAGGTATTGATATTGTACCAAAAAATAGGTTTAAGGACCTATCTCTGACCCTACAATAGTAAAAAATCATTTTACTTGATTCGGTTTGAACACTGATCGTCGTCTGTATCAAGTTACTCCAGTCGCTTCATACTCAATTCATTGAGTCTTTGAGAATAACTCTTCTTGCTTTGTTTTGCTTCATATTGTGTCAATACAAGAACTAATTTACTTTTAGCTATAATATATATTACAGGCAATTGAACCACTTTGCTTTACTCCTGACAACAATATATTCGATGCATTTTGTGTTAAGCGACATTTATTTCAGAAAATACAGCAAGTATTTTCACGTAATTACCTCAAAAAACTGTAGTACGTACTTACGGAAATAATGTATTAATATTACCAAAATCTACCCAGTAGATTTTTTTTCAAAAACAACGTTAAATCTCTTTCCTGTAACTTTAAAAAAATGTCGCTTAGGACAAATAGTCTTTCAACCATCGATATATATTTTGGCATTGACGATGATCTATTGCGCGCGGTCTGTCCGTTGCCGATTATTGAACGCACTTGTAGAAGTACACAAAGAACACAAAGTATACTGAAATCTGTTTGATGTGATCCGTCCGATGCTATTTCATTGCATGCGTATTAATTTTCTGAAGCCAATGCTAATGCACGCTTAACAAATAATTGAAACCTATCAAAAATACTAATTGCAAACCAAAATAAATGGAAACTTCCTACCTAATTAAGCCGAGGGTCCATTGCTGCGCATGAAATCCACACCCATGCTTCCCACGTTAAGTGCGTGGCCGGCCGCCGCGTGAGTCTACCGTATCTACCGCTGCGCACGGCCACACCTCGGGTGTACGATCATGTTATAGAAATGATAAACAATACACGAAGCGTAACAGAATTAACCAGAAGACTCCCACTTTCGATGCACACATGGTACCCCAATTTTTTTTATTATCTTCGAATTAATAAACCTTGGTCCAGTTTGGGTAATGAATAGCAAAGTTCCTTTTTATTATAGGCATTTATTAGAGTTAAAATTCTACTCATAACTGACGTGAATCTGATGCTGTATCATCATCATCTCCATAGTTCTCGTAAACTTCAAATTAGTATATTTATCTATGTACGAAAAGGTTGTATAAATACGGTTCAAATCATGCGGCGTGAATTGAATAAAAACGTGTGTAGCGATGGATCCTCGCTTTACGGTTGAGACTGATTAGGATTAAGGATGATTGGATGTCTTTTATTTTTTACTCTATATCTCTTGCTTTAACCCGTGCCGTGTCTTGTGACAATTTCGCTAAATGTCTAGCGAAATAATGTAATAATCAGTAAATATTGTGAGAAATATGATCGAATGATAATGTTTCGTTTTATTATAATTTCGCTAGCACTATTATACTGCCGTCCTTATCATAAACAACGCAATCGACATTTTTTACAAAATCGAGTTATTAATATATTCAGAATCAGCGAAACGAGATCTACCGGGATCAATCGCCCAAGTTTTGATATCTTTACTAGTTTCAATTTTATGGTAATTATAAACAGCGTAATTGCTACATTCCAATCATTTTAATAGTTATAAGCATCGTAATCATGACCCAATATTCAATACACACTAGTAATAAGCACCGTAAATGAACTATAGGTACTTTATTTATGCTTAGTTCACCCCGAATTCAGACAGAAGAAAATACTAAGCATAACTAACGCATTTGGTACTTGTGACGTTTATAATAAGTGATTGATTTATATTACGTTTATTTGTTTTAGGCATAATGAACACATTTGCTGTAAATAGGTTGGAAATATGAACTTACATTTAAGTTCTCTCATATCTTTACTAGACGTAAATATCACAAATGCAATTCCTAGACATAAATCACGCACTTTCTACATATTATGCGTTGTTTATGCATGGTAACTTTATAAGTTTTTGGTCTTTTTAAATATTATAATTAACTAAATATATAAATATAGTATTACACACACAAAGTTCACATTTGAAGCTTCCATCCAGAACATTGTTTTTTTAATATTCTTCTCAGTTTCTTCGGGATAACAAAAATAAGAAAAAAAACTTTAGGCACGATTTTCTCGAAAGTTACCACCAAGCACTTACGTTGTTTTTAATAAGGACGGCAGTATAATATACATAGTGGTTTTTACAATAGGTATCGCTGCGACAAATATAACAAATACTGTTTCCAAATATCTGGAAGCCTCCTACTGTTTCAGAACTGTTTGATAAATGCACAGTAAAAGGTGTTTTCATAAAGGTCATCGCTCTTGCGGATCGATACATCGCCGCAACTACCAACTCCAGAACTATACGCATAATAAGACTTCGTCTCATTCTCTCGCACATGACCAGTGTAAAAATTAGATTATATAATACGATTTAACTAGAAAACGTCAACGGCGTAATGCTATTGTTCAATCGTTACTTGTCTGTTTAGCACCGCTGCAAATGACTAATGTTTACTAGTATCTATCATACATTTTATCATGTGTCACACGAAAAAAGAACACTTTCACGACTGGCTTGACGAGGACGTGTGTTTGTCTGGTAAATATAGCAATGCAAGCAGGTGGGACAATTCCGTCATTTTGAGAAGCTTGGTTTTATCATTTTTTATATGTACTTACATATATAACGTAGAAAAAGAACAATCATTGTGTATGTATGCGGAAATTTTCATTGGAAGCTAAAAACCTGTTGAATAATTTTCGTTCTTACATATTAGCGTTACTAAACACATAACTATCATAAAGATTTGTCCATTCTTCTATTCAGTTCTGCATTATGCTAATCTATTTTAATTTCGCAAGCAGGTTAAGTGGAAATTAGTACCTATTGTAACAGGGGACCGGAAAGAAATCCATTATTTTGTAGAGTTACTTTCGGAATTAGGGCTAATCTATGTTGACATTGTTGACACGGGCTATAATATAACATAACATGATGGTTATGGTTATATTCAGTCTCTGATATAAAGGATTGGTTGAGTTGGGCTATTAAATACCGACAGATCGTCGCCGAAGCACAGAATAGAAAATAGTACTTGAGTTTGGCTGAAGGTGGCAAGGCATCTAACGGATATTCATTTTGGCCATCTAGATCCATATATGTACCTAGTCTTACCATAAATATTGTCACAAAGAAAAAAAAAATTTTTTTATTGCAAATGATCGTTATTACTTTTACAGTGTGTTAGTTTAATACATAAATATAAAACAATTTAAAATATAAAAAGCTTATTCGAAGTGGTCTCCATTGGCTGCAATACAGTCCTTTAAACGTTGAGGCCAGTTATCAATAGCAGCACGCACTCTTTCCATGGGAAAATTCTTCACTGCCAATCGTATGGATTGTTTTAGGGACTCCAAATTATCATGGCGTTTAGAGCAAGCCGTACTCTCTAAAACTGACCATAAATCATAATCCAGCGGATTAAGATCGGGACTAGACGACGGCCAGTCTTCAGCTCTGATGAAGTCCGAAACGTTCACTTTCAACCAAGACTGCGTGGACCGAGCTTTATGACCCGGCGCCGAGTCTTGTTGGAAGGACCATACTTGGTTATTGAACATGGTATTGTTAAGGGGCTTAACTACCTTCTCAAGAATGGTATCTTGATACACTTGTGCCGATGTTTTGATACCTTATTCACAAAAATATGGCTTAGTCACTCCTTCATAGCTAACGCCCCACCAAACCATCACTGAAGTCGGATAATGCCCACGTTGCACTCTGTCGACTAATTGGGAAGCTTCCTTAGAGCTTTGAGCATAAATACGGTCATTTTGTTTGTTAAAATGTTGCTCAATTGTAAAGATTTTCTCATCCGTAAACAAAATTTTTCTGTGACCTCCCTTTGCGTACCGCTTCAGTAGTTGTTTCGATTTTACCACCCTATTCTTTTTTAAATTATCAGTTAAAAAATGACCAGTGCGTCTCTTATAGGCTGCAAGTCCTAAGTCATCTTTTAAAATACGCGACATGGTTCTGGGTGCTATCTTCATCTCCCGAGATAAAATCTTTTGCTTTCGGACAGGATTTCTTCGAATTGTTTCCCTTACTGCTTTGACCACCTTTTTCGTACGAACACTACGTGGACGGCCAGATCTTTTTCTGTCACAAACAGAGGACGTCTCATTGTACTTATTAATAGTCCGGTACACAAACATTTGACTAATACCAAGCGTATGGAAAGTTTTAAAAATTGCATTTTGCTCCATACCAACTTTGTGTAATGCAATCACAGCGATTCGGTTCTCTTTATTATCTCTTATCACCCCACTCCATTTTAATATCGCAAAATATTGTAGAATGTATTGGCGCCAAAATTAGAAAACTCAATGAACAATAGTATAAAAATGACAGATTCCAAATGTAATATCTTTCTTATTTTTAATTGTAACAGTATTTATGGCCATACTAGGTTTGTACCTAGTATGGAGGGGTTCGCAATAATATTAGGTTCAGGACCCCTGTACGCACTTTCGAACACGAACATCGATCACGAATATCTGGATCGTATATGGACGTAAATTTGTAAAGAGAACACGAACGCGGTTTGACCCAGGGGGTCTGGGCCGAAAATCGAACAACGAAGTTTCGATTGACGGACCGCATTTTTTCCAACAACGAAAGTGTTTCGGATCCGACGATCAATTCGATTTTCGCGATTTGATATTTTATCTTTCGTTCACCCTACTCCCATTGTTAATTGATATCTAGAAAGTAATTCGTTGTTTGACAATACTTTTATCGTATATTTATAAGTTCGATGCTCATTGTTGTTTCGTTTCGATCCGAAACTTCGATATTCGTTTTTCGGAGTAGGCCCCCAGCATGATCAAACGCCTTCTCACTGTCAGCAACTGCCCCGTCGCGCCACCCTCTCTACCAGCTATAACTAAGAGGCCAGTTTGCTTTTTTAATGATTATTTATCAAAGGCATTTGAAAATTTACAGGGAATATTATTTTGAAAAATTAACCGGGTTCCTTCCTCAGGGCTCACACAGAATAAAAGTTAAATCACAATCTTTAGAACATCTTGTAATTTTATATTGATTCAAATCTTATTAAACATTTAGCTATTGACATGTAAACCCTTAATATTATTTATTTATTTATACTTTCGCACGAAATTTGTACAGAGGCGGATTTAATGCCTTTGGCATAGTCGACTTAGGGTGGTGCAGACAAAAAACATGGTATAGGTGCACTAAGTAGTGTTGTGTATGTGAGGCAATACCAAATCAAAAATAAACAAAGATTACTGTAAAACATTTTTGAAAAATAATATTTACACTTATAAATTATACGAATATATTAAATAAACATAACATACATAAATATATATTAATAATCAATACCTACATAGTATTATATAATACCTACAAAAATATAGTAAAGGATAAATCAGTGCTGAGATGATTCTGCCAATTTCTTGTGCTAATTTATTTTTCTTTGTTTAATATTACTTACTTAATAGTAATTAAGTGTGCGTTAAGTAAACAATTTTTCATTCTTTCTTTTCTTTCTAAATAGAAAATCTCTAATATAATTCTGAAACTTCATAGTGTTTAAATAATTAATAACCATCAGCTAGTATGGGGCCATTGCAACGTGGTATTAAATTGTAGTTACTGTCCAAGTCTCAACCGTTTCCGACGTATACGAAGAAATCAATTGCCATACAAAATGGTTTACTTCGTCGTTGCCAGGCAAGGGACATTTATTATTCATTACACCCTACTGACTTTCCAACCCCACTTTTGTAGAGTACATTGCACTTTATGCTTTAACCACACAAGCTTAGCAATTGATCATTCTGAATGTTGATTCCTTTGTGTCATTGAATTCAGCTAAGTATACGTGTTTCGCTTTCACATGACTTGTTCATGGTGAATGAAAATTTCCTTGGCTGTTTGACAAAAACAGCGAAACAGGTCAAATCTGTATAAACTTGTTAATTTGTTGTAAATTTTATATCTGCCTTTTTTATTTTATAAATTCTATTATGTGATTTGGTCTTATTAAGATGTTGTATTAGATTCTAAAACAAAATATTTTTATACATTTTCTAGTACTTACCTACCTAAAGCTAAATACTTGTAACATATTTTTATTTATCTCTGCTTAACTTTATTTTGTGATAGATGGTGTATCTAAATTCGTATAATACTTGAAACTTCGTGCTCTGCTGGTGTCATACAATGACGATTGAAAATCAAAGCATTGCAAAATATTTAAAGCATTCTTATGTTATGCTATTTCCTATGGAGAGCTTCCTACTTGTAGCAACCTAAAGGGTTGCTATTTGTAGTGGCTTCGAACAATTGTTGCTAACTAATACTTTGGCATTCTTTACACTGTTAGATTTGCTTGCAACTTTCTAATTAATTTTTCGTTTATTATGAAGTACCTAGTTTATAACGTTCTATGATTCAGAAGCTATCCAATGAAGTAACTTAGTGTAACTTTTCAGCTATACTATAAGTTATGACAAGAGCAAACTTGTTGTGGGATCATCATGTAAGACATACACCCATATTATAAGATGTTCCTCCAAAACTTACTCGACTCAGGACGCCTTGAGGACGGCCTCGAAAATATCTTCAAAATTAATAAGTCGCAATTTTGAGTGAACTTTGAGGTTCCACGACCGTGGGATCCCCAGATGAGTCGAGGTAGAGTGCAGTCATTACGTCATAATTTCGAGGATTTTTGTTTATCTGCGTTTCGCAAATAACGCCGCAATAAATAGTTGTAAGGATTATCGTAAGCATATTCGATAAAGTCGTCAAAATTAATTTTTGTTACATACGACCTTTGACACTTCCTTCCTTAAGGATGCCTTAAGGTAGGTTCCGAGGTACCTTGAGTTTGACAGATAATTCCTTACCTCGGACTGAGGAAAAATCTCGAGTCGAGGACGTTTATTCCAACTATAACTACCGATGGTAGTGAGAAAGGCTGAGTCGAGGTGGAGTCGAGTCGAGTAAGTTTTGGAGGAACGTCTTAGAATATGGGTGTAAGGTATGGGAGGGTCTACTATACAAAGCTGTGGGGGTCTTCTTTGCTCCATCATTGGTAAAGATGCAAGAGTGAATTTGAATCAATAACGCTCGGTAAATCTTAGGAATTGGCCTTAAGTCAGTATTACAAAATAACGACGTTATCTCGGGATGTGCGTGAACCGAAAAGCATCTGACCCTCAAACATAATTTGTTACAAGATTTTACTCCAACAAGATAATTTTGAAGCAAGGATGCTTTGTTTAGTGTATAAACAGAGCCATTGTGATTATTATTTGAACGTCATGCGAGTGACGCTGTGCGCTTATTCTTAAAAGTTACGATTTCGTATAATATGTCTCAAATCATCTGCCTGTATAGAACTTGAATTTGACGTAGGTACTTATTCCTCTTATGGCGTAGGTACTAGTGTGTCCTACAACCTACAAGCACCCCATGACCATTTTTTTTTCTTTTTCTCGTTGGGAAATCCTCATGGATGTCCTTCGCCCGGGGAAGGCGAGGGGGTCTGCCGGACTCTTACCGGCTAAAAACCAACGGTGTTCCTTCTCCTGACCGTACGGCCGGGGTCGCAGGATTCGCAAAAGCATGCACCGCAACCCCGGCAGGTCCCGGTCCGCCAACCCATGGCGGACCTCTCCTCTGTGGGGCCTTGCCCCACGTCCTCCTGAAAAGCGCACACGGAACACGGCGCGCCGCCTTCTCGGGCCTGTTACTGGTCGGGCGGCGAGTCCCCAAACCCGCCGCCCGCAGGCCACACACTAGGGTGGCTGGAGATCATCGCGTACACGCGCCCTCCGGCGCCCGGTGCGTCTGGCGCGGGAAGGGAGAAGAGCACACCGCTCCCTCTCCCTCTCCGCTTCCTCTTTGGTCGCCATCACCCCCTCACAAAAGGAGGCGATGGCTTCCCACGCAGTCTCGCTCCCGACCATGGACAGAACCACAGCCGGAAGCGAGAGGTCACCGCCGACCGCCGCGACTAATTCGCGGCGCTGCGACCCCCAAGCTGGACACGCCTGCAAAGTGTGCAGCGCCTTGTCCTCGGGGCAGTCGCAGTGGTGACAACCGGGCATGTGCTCCCGGCCTATGCGACACAGGTACTTCCCGAAACAACCATGTTCCGAGAGCACCTGCGTCAGCCGGAAGCTGAGGGCGCCATGCCGCCTCTCCAGCCACTCCTCCATCACGGAAATCAGTAGAATACGAGAAAGCAATTTTTTTTTAAATAATACGCCAAATACTTTATAAAATTTATATTATCTTTAAAGTATTGAATTGAATGACTTTGATTTCTATATTAAGATGATGATTTAACATAAGCTTTCGAATATTCAAAAATACCAACTATGTAGTTGAAAGTAATCATTAAAAGTTAATTAAATACTTTAGCAAATCATCGGTTTACCTACATGATAAAGAATGTTGTTTATCTCGTATTTACTGTGGCGCTAGGCACATGGCACAAAGTGTAAAAAAATACGAGAAAAACATCCTCATTTAATTAGCTAGACATACAACGAGGTCTGAAAGTTAAAAAAAAAAATATTCGTACCTAAAATACAAGACGCGCAACAATTAACCCTACCTACCTAAGGTGTCCGTAATTACTAACTGTTCTATGTACCTCCGGAATTCGTAGTTGCAGTTAAGATCTTAGACTTTTATTCAGATTCAAATTGCGAAATTATTGCCTAGTTCTAATCAAAGTTTGCATTGAGAAACGATAACTAATCAACGTCATGACTTTAATACCTAACCATTCCTGTGTTAGTTCTTGATTGCTTCATAGTGACAATCCAAATAAAGTCGACAAATATTTGCAGCCGAAAGTGATTCAATACGCTGCGTGCCTACGATCATCATTATTATCGTAGGCACCGTATAAATTAAAATCGAAATTCAAAATTCCCAGTTGCACTTATAAGAATTCCTGAGTAGGCGTTGTGAAGCTGGGTATCAACTATGTTCGCGAACAAGTAGCGCTCCGCGCTCCTACCTAGTGGATACGTTTCCGAACTATAGGCGCCCCGAGCGCTTCGCACTCCATCGGCAGCGATCCGAGCATTGTCGGTTTTATCGCGAACACAAAGAGGAGCGCAGTAAGAACAGTGTGTTCGTGCAAAACGGCTAACGTGTATGTAGTACGTAGCAATATTCGTTCATTTGTGTAACATGGAGTGGCCAGAGGAATAATGTTTATTAAGCAGGGTACTCATCAAACAGTATTGAAACTATTCGGTAATGTGGAAACCCCAGATCGCAAATACAAGAAAAGAACTTGCCTATCCAAAAAAACCTTATGCCTTACTTTACCATTAATTCAGACGACATAATTCGCTCCACGTTCAGCCTGGCCTGGCTAACATGCGCAGCGCAAGATAATTTTGTCGTCGCATTATCTCGCGCCAACACGAAATTATAATTATAAGCCATACATTATCTCGTATCGGCACGAGATAATGTGTTGACAAAATTTTGTCGCGCTGCGTATGTTTGGCTGCGATGTTGAGCGACTGCGAAGAGACCGTGTTAGCAACCCATGACTCCATATGAACGGTTACAGTAATACATCCTTTTCTAATATTCCGTGACTGCGGAGCACAGTTGGTACGCGAACATCAATCCGAACCCTAAAGTGGGCGTTACCGTCACTTCCCGTTGATGATGACAAAAATAAAATTTTGTCTTACATCTAGTCATATCACTAGGTAAACAATGAACAGTTCGTAAACAGTTTAAATAGGCAACAAGTAGTAAAAGTAAAGCGTTTTTCACTTATCACGCGAGTGTGTACCTGCCGGTACTGGGTGTATGGCAATAACAGGTTTAATATTTTTTAGAAAGAAAAAATTGTTTTATATTAAATATGTGTTGTAATAACCAAAGTTTAAAAATTTTAGGGAACACAAAGAGCTCGAGCGAAACCTTTTAGTTAATATTCATTAATTATATTAGGTACTTAAGCGGATGTAGCCTGCAACGTTCAACTTTGAACGAGGACACATTAGCTGACAAAGCTCTCTCTGCTGAGGTCGGCTCCATCGCCAGCATCATAATTTCGGAAAAAATAATCGAAATTGAGTCCGAAAAATAGTAACCTAGAATGCCAGACGTGCCGCCGCGCACTGGGCTAGTCCGTCTGTTGGATTGATATGTTGCCAGCGAGAGGTTTTTCTCACATCAACCAGTGGTACAGGGGAGAAACCAGTGTAAACATGTGAAGCCAGTTGCAATTCACTGCAATTCAGTTGCACTGGCTTGCTGTACCTACTCCCTAGAGGCAAACTAAGTAATATACTTACTTAGGTACCCGTGATTGTTGTCTGTCTGAGTCATGGCGGTATTAGTCAAATGTGGAACGCGATTGTGATAACTAACGCATTTGACAACAACATGTCAAGGAGACTCGGCAATTTACACTCTGCCGGTTTGGAATTTCCATTCTTAAATACTCACTTCAATCATGGCGCAATCGGTAAATCTTTTTAAAACTATAGAATTCTGCAGCTCTGATACCTATTCCGGTCCAACGACACTGCGGCACAACACAAACCAAAAACGTGGCGCAGGATGACGTAATATCCTGTCTCTGTGTGTGTGGGAGTCTTTGTTGACCTTAGGATGTTTAGTGTTTGCTAATATTCAGATACTGTGTAGAAGATAGACATTAGATCAGTTTACGTCTTAATTAGACTCAGGGATTTTGCACTTGATCATCAAACATTGTGTTAATAATATTACGTGTATTCGTGTTGAGCTGATGAGGTTGCAAGTTACAGAATAAAAAAGTAGCATCTTCTTATAACATATCAAAATAAAAAATACAGATATAAAGCTGAATAATTAAGGAACATACTTATCTATAAACCAAGAGATATAATTATAATTTGAAACTCAAAAAAAAAAAGATTAACTATGCATAATGGTACTAATAGACATGGAGCATTGTATTTTTTAATGTAACCAAATGTATGCAATCTAATGTTCTGCGAATGTCTAAATTGTATGAATAGGTACTACCTACCTACCTTTAGCTCCATACATAGCGTTTCAAAGCGTTAATACAGCGAGTTATGTCGGTCTCCGAGTCCGACTGAGCAACACAAATCATTGTGAGCAGCGCGCGCGCGACGCTTTTTTCGCAAACGAAATCTAAGTGGACTTATGTCAGAGTCAGTAGTTACTCAGTTCTGATACCGAATGGCGTGGCTGGCCACATTATCCTAATCTGTGATGGCGTGGCGTGAAACTGACGAGACGTTTTATGATGCTTTGTCATATAGAGTGAAACATTCGAAACGAGTTTTCTTCCTAGTGTAAGTTTCCAATATTTATGGCGAATAAAATCGAACTAGCACCAGTACTATTATTTTTACTCAAACTATTGCCTAAGTTAGTTAAGTAAATGTCAAATTAAATGCCTGTTCTTTATAAAATTTCAATTTTATTTATTCATGAAAATGAAATAAAAATAATAAATTAAAACAGTGCTACTAAATAAAAATTCAAGTGGGTATTTGGATAAGCAAAAATTCTAATATTTAGATATTAAAATGGTACTAATACATACTAATATTGTAATATCAAAAATTATAGTTGTCACATTTTCTTTTGATAAAATGCTATCCTCATAAACACAGATCAGATTACGTTTATCTCGTCCCAAAAGGATATTATCTCATGTGTCACGATTGTCATGAATAAGAAATCAGATGTAGTTATCTAATCAGATTATTTTGGCACAAACAATCACAAAGCAGACATACTTATATGATACGTATCATAATCACGGACGTGTTTAGTTGTGATCGCGTGCTGCACGACTAACTATGTAATACAAATACGACAGCTGTATGCTGTATCTTCGCTGTCAAGGTTAAAACTTAACACCAACGCGATTATTAAACCGATACAATTGGAACTTATTGTTGTAAAGACTTCGCGATAAATTAATCCATTGTCTCGTAAGTGGTTAATCTGTATCGCATCGTAACTCACTACCTGATTCTGTAGACACACCTAAACTAGTATAATTACGTAGGCACCTATATCTATTTCCTAATTATAGATTATCTACCTTACGAATAAGTCTTTCATTTAAAAAAATCGATTAATTAAATTTTGCGATTTTTAAACTTTAAACTGACCATATTACAAATAAATAAAATTGAAGTCTGTTTGTAATGTGAAAATAATATATTTTACGAAATGCATATGAAAGTATACCTATACGGTACAAATTATAACAAAAGAACATTTTTATTTTTATTTTAGTCTGTCTGTTTGTTTCGGCCAATATGCGAAACGGCTGGATCGATTTTGACGGGACTTTCATTCGCAGATAGCTGATGTTGTAAGGAGTAACTTAGGCTACTTTTATTTTAGAAAAAGAATTAGGGTTCAGCGCAAGAGAATTAAAACCTATGCGACTTCTACGCAGATGAAGTCGCGCGCTTCACTAGTATTTTATAAAGAGGAAGAGCAGGAGGGACATTAAAAAAATGTATGAATTCAGCAATCACACGTAGAATATAAAAATATAGAAGAACTCTCGTCACTGACCTCTTTGACTTGTGAAACGTAACTTAGTGTGGAAAGAATAATTATTATGTATTTCCATTCTGAATCCCATGTATGAATATGTACGATATTCACACTGAAAAGTAAAGATGTATACAAATATGGTTAATGCATTACGTTCTATCATTTCTCTCGTTTTATTTGTGGATCCTCAATCAGGAATGACGTAATCTACACTCAAATTTAATGTGAGGCGTGAGGCTATAAAACAGCTAACGCATACTAATAAACGAATGTCATAAAATCAGTATGCGTGAAGTATTAAGCAGAATACAGTTACAATAGTTTCCTTACGTGTATTAACTCTGCACTTATTACTCGGACAAACAATATTATTATGTATTGCTTTCAGACTAATATTATGCAGTTTCCATCTCCCCGTGCATGGGAGCATGTTTGTTATCTTTGTAGGGTCTGTCGGTTTGTCTTTAAACAAACTAATTTTGAATGGCCTATTTGGATGTAACTAATTGTTTTTTTTTACTTAGTTAAATTAGTTTCTAGTGACTAGTAGACGAACTATTGCGTACATAGTACCTAGTTTTTTGATAAGACTAAAGTTTATGTAAGATGGGAGATCTACATTATAACGTATATTTTCAGATGGCGGGGAAGTATATACAAGTTGGTCTGGCTGGACCTCCTAGTGTTCCTGCTTTTATACTATGTACTCAATTTAACATATCGGTTATTACTGGATGAACATTCTAAAAGGTAAGAATAAATATTCACTAGTAATTCTAGTGCCAATAATAGTACATGACTGTAGTAAGTGCAGCCGTGGTTAGTACCAAGTTGGTGCCCGATTTCGTTTTAAAGTTGCCAAAGGGGCCTCTGCGCACTCCCCCCCGTTTACGCATAACCCTAAAGGACCGGACTTATGAAAGATGAGCCGAGAAATAGAGAAACATGTGATTATATATACTATGTCAAATATTCGAGAGACCCCCCCATTCCTTTCGAATGCCTATTAAAGAATGACGCAAAAACGCTGCTATTATAATTAAATAATATCATGGACTTTTACTGAAACCTTAGGATGCCAACTACTATATTGCTCAGTTAGGGAATGCTATGGAAGTCTCGGGTAACAAGAATAAGTCTCCAAATAAAGCTTTTAGCTTCCAGATGTTTTAAATTATTTTTAACTTTTAAGTAAATACTTACCCACTTACTTACATTTTTTAAATTAAGGTTTATTATATACATATAAATACTGTTTACTTTTTAGTACCTACCTAACCGATCAAAAAAAACCAAATACCTAAGTATATAGTAGTATTATTGTCGGAACTACATTTGTATGCATTTCAGCCTTGGATGACAGCAACTGGCACAAAATTAACTTACAAGATTTGTAACGGACAGACAGATACCCACACGGAAAACAAATCAAGCTAAATAAAAGCGTTTAAATATGTACTACTTTAATTCTTTCCTCGCAGGATGTTCGAGGGCGTTGTAAACTACTGCAGTTTTCACGGAAATGTGATCCCTCTGTCATTCGTGCTAGGGTTCTATGTTACCGTGGTAATGAACCGCTGGTGGAGTCAATACACAACCATACCTTGGCCTGACTCTATCGCCGTCTTCGTCTCAGCCACTATACATGGACAGGTATGTATGAAACCAATTGTAAACCCACGTATTTTGTAATAGTTATTATTCGTCAATTACAAATTGTTTGTTGGTTATACCTTTTGTCTAATATTTATATGTCGGTGGAGGATTGGGTAAACCGTATTTTGTGAACACACGCGGTGTTTCGAGAAAATCCGGAATATGACGTACCTACTTAGATGTAGTCTCAGTAATTTCACTACGTCCTGTACGGTAGTTCACAGACGGCACCTACGTGCTAAAATTCAACCATGTAGTCCCAATAGTCTCCAAGTAAAATAGCTATGACATACGGACGAACGGACGGACGGACTAGAAAAACCTATAAGGGATCCGTTTTTGCCATTTGGTTACGAAACATTATAAAGAAAACAATATGATGCGGGTCCATGGACTAAAACACCGACTCCGAGTTTTTAATGTACCTATGATGCATGTGTCCGTAAGAGACGAATCCAATAATTATAGGATAATTTAAAAAAAATACAAACATTTAAAATCCTACGATGATTTGTATGATTAAAGTCATTCACTTGTTGCTTTCAGCCTATACTTATTCCAAACCAATATATTGTCTTTGGTTACCAGTAGGCGGCGCCATATTTGTTTACCAAATACGATACATAAATAAAAATATACACTATAGATATTTAAATTACTGTGAATAGTTGTCTCTAAATAGGTAGGTTCTTCCGGCGTTTGTTGGGATCGGCTTATTAGGAGTTGGTTGTGTTCTCCTGAGCAAGATGAAGTACCTAGCGGTGGTAAATTTCATTCATGTTATGCGAGTAACGGTTTTTCATGGTACGACAACCTTTTGACCTTTAGACTACCCTTAGAGTAAACTTCACGCAGTTTGATGTTATCAGTGTACAGCTGTACAAGTGGTAATTGCTATCGATCTACAGTGTCTAAAGTCACCTCTTATGATAATAACAAGGGTTTTACAAAACTAAGCCGGCAGTCAGTAGCCACATAGCATAAATATTAATAGTTGTCTGTACGTCCCTTTTCCGTTACTATGGTGTTGACAAAACAGTCATCCGCGTGTATAATTTATTACCTACTCATTACTCCTCCATTCATATCCACAAAAGACGACGTTACGTTGTATCACAGATATAATACACTAGAGTTATTATATACTTGCAATCTTGAGTACCCAATCTTATCTCATCATACATAACGTGAACCTATAGTACTTATAACTTTTTGGTGACACAATGACGGAATTATAGTATGTACAATCTAACTGATAAATAAAATTTGAGGAAATGTGTTTATCATAAATATGTCGGGCACTATAAATTGCAAATCTAATCCAGTACAACTGCCAAGGTTATTCCCTACCTAATTTGTTTGATGCATTAACCAATATTTATTTTTCATGTTAAATGTTCCTTACGACGAGTAATTTTAGATAAAATGTTGTAAAAATAGATCTATCTCGCGGTGCCCCCGACGAAGTAAAATACTTACCTACATAAAGAGGAAACACGTTTTGCTTTACTAACACTATATTTTTTTTAGTTTTGTGTTCTATATCAATTCAAGGTTCGAAGAAATATAATAATAGATACAGTGAAATAGCATTACTTTGCTCAATTAGAAGCGATGATAGCCTTGAGAAGCAGTGGCAGGCAGGATAGGACAAAAACGCGACGATGACGTGTCTAGTAGCGAGTTTCATTCCAGAATACAGAATAATTACTTATGTATATTCAAACATATAAATTACACACGACAAATTTTAATTTGTCGTGTGTAATTTATATGTTTGAATAAAATAATGCCCCAAAGAAATCTATTAATTCGGTGCAGCTGTAGTTGAACAATCATTAATTAATTTATACATTAGTATTCGTTCGAGTAAAAATAATAGATAGATAATCTGAGTGCATAATAAAATGTTAAGGCAGGACATCCACCAGAGCTGTGCGAGGAAAATGTGCGCTGCGAAAATGTGTAGCGAGGAGGTGAAACGGTGTGACCCTTTCCACCAGAGCTGTGCGAGGAATGAGTAATGTGTAATGCGTAATGTGTACAAATGAGCCGTGCGAGGATAGGTAGCGGACTCTTTTCGAATAGGGTAGTGTGGCGGGAGCGGTACACATTCCTCGTAACACATTCCTCGCAACACATTCCTAGCAACACATTCCTCGCAACACATTCCTCATAACATATTTCTCGCTTGTTTTGTATGAACAAAAACCTCGCACTGCTAGAACCATATCCACCAGAGCTGCGCAGAGCGAAGCTAGGTAAATGAAGTGATTCTATTGATTCCTCGCTACGCAGGTTAGCACAGCTCTGGTGGATGCTCAGCCTAAGTTGTCAATACAAATTTACTAGTAGGATGAGCTAGACAGTTCTTTTGTTTTGATTCCAAAATTACTAATGTTTTTGACAAACACGCGAACTTACTCCGTTTACCAATGAGAAATAACTTGGTCTGTCTGGGACACAAATTAACCCTTCAGGGTGTATAAAATTTTACAAAATTTGTTGATATCAGTAGGAATCTACGTGCATTATGTTGAGACACAGTATCACAGACGCGATTATCTAGTTAATCATGTAATTTGAGGACAGGATGAGCGCGGGCGCCTGATGCGGCGGACCATCGTCCGCTACGTGTGCCTCTGCCTTACGATGGTGCTCACGATGATCTCACCTAGAGTCAAGAAACGATTCCCTACGCTTAACAACTTCGTCGACGCTGGGCTGCTACTAGAAAATGAAAAAACTATTCTTGATAATTTGAATGACAAGTTTCCGAAGCCCTCAAAACATTGGTAAGAGATTATGTGTTTCTTTTTTGTGCCTTTAATGATCTGGAATTCTGGGTATCATTATTTTGTAATCTAGATAGAGTTTACATATATAATGCTGAAGTCATTATTCGTGATATTAAACTAAACAATAATGTTATTAAGTATAATTATTATTATCATTTTAAGTCCTAGTTTATTCGCTACTTATAAGGTTATCAATACGTAGTAATTTTACTGATAAAGTGTTAAGGAAACGATTAAATCAACAAAAATTAAAAAGTTACTTGCTTATTTATCAAGTGTCACATCTATACCATATTAATGACTGTAGCATGAGATAAAATGTAAACAAAATACTTCTCCCCACATTAGGTACACTTATCGCTATTGCGTTACTATGCGTTCATCTATTTAACACCTAGCTAAGGAATTATTTAAAAATTGGTTAGTTGTTTGTATAGGCACTTAAATTTTGTCACGTGCTTTAGTAAATTACAGGTACATAAACGACAGTAGTTCTTATGAATTATACGTAATTTCAGGTTACCCATAGTTTGGGCGACTAGCATAGTAACGAGAGCCCGTAAAGAGGGTCGAATAAGAGACGATTTTGCAGTGAAGACGATTATAGATGAATTGAATAAGTTCAGAGGACAAGCAGGACTTCTCCTCAGTTACGACACTATAAGCGTACCATTAGTATATACTCAGGTTTGTCAGACGATCGCCATTGATTGCTGTAGGCTAGGCCTAGTACAAACATTTGACGTATATAGGGTTGCCAGGTGACCGGCTTTTTACAGTCGTGCCCGGCCAAATATATAGGTACAAGTCCGGCCTGTCCGGCTTTTGTTAAGCTTTTGGTCAACCACGCTCCGCCGAAAGATGCCGAACGAAAGAGCGCGAGCGAATATTTTTTCTTTTAAAATCCTGTTTATCTGGCTTTCAGGGCAAAATCTCCGGCTAAATATGAATCTGTGTCCGGCTTTTCTATTTTTGGCCCTGGCAACCCTAGACGTATCGCTAATAAGCGAATTTTGGATCGACAATACAAGTGTCGTATAAAATTTTAGTTTATTTGTATCATACATAGATATGAATAAAGTTTTTAATTTAGTTAAATAGTATGTGCGAAACGAGTATTTCCAATTCAAAATTCACCCACATTAACGTTACCTACGTTTACGTTACTATCGTAACATCATTCGTACTAGGCCTAGGTATAAAATGGCCATGAAATTATAATTTTTATAATTTTTCAGGTAGTTACCATAGCAGTATATTCATATTTTATAACTTCTGCTTTGGGTAGCCAATGGGTCGACAATAAATTACAACGCAACGATTCGGCCAACATTAGTAATATAGACCTTTACTTTCCTATATTTACTACGCTAGAATTCTTCTTTTATATGGGCTGGCTGAAAGTGGCCGAGTCACTGATTAACCCTTTCGGCGAAGATGACGATGATTTTGAAGTGAATTGGCTGATAGACAGGGATTTACAGGTGAGGTGAATTTTCACATTCGTTAAGAATGTAGGTCAATTAAAATTGTTAAGTAATTAAAACTGATAACCATGCATGCGTGTCTTATTAGGTTTCGTACATGATTGTGGATGAGATGCATCACGAGCATCCGGAACTGATAAGAGATCAGTACTGGGATGAGGTGTTCCCGTCGGAGCTGCCGTACACGATTGCGACGGAGAACAACCGCGAGGAGCACCCAGAGCCGTCCACGGCGCGCGTGGCCGTGCCGATACGCCAGCGCAGCATGGTGCTGTCTACGCCCTCCAACGTCAAGATCGACGAGATGAACCCGTCCAACACCGTGAGTTACAAGTTCGACCCGCCAGAGGTTAGACCCGTCCGTTTTATAAGCATGCTGCACCCCCGGATTATATGGAGCTTCGCAGTGTGTCGGTGTTGAGGTTTACGGTCCATATTTATACATATCTTACCTACATATTCCTCTTGTACATTATGTCACACATAATTCAAATTATGTATTAGGTTCGATGTGCCTAATCCAAAATGGTTTGAGGATGTTTTGTAGTGTTTTATTAACAAGTAATTTAATCATAAAATCAGATAGCCCAGCTCAAAAGTCCATATGATTTAATTAGTGGTGAAAGCGTAGAAGATATCGCATTATTTGAATCACCTATTATTCATAATCATTCATAAATTTTGATAATGGATAATAACGATTACTAAGAACTTTGCTTATACTGTATTACTAACAATGTGTAACCTTAGGTAAGAACTCTATTTAAAGAACTCCTTCCGTCTATTAACATTAATTTCCATGTAATGAATATGAATAACTAATAATCTT
Organism: Amphipyra berbera; assembly: GCA_910594945.2. Lineage (NCBI taxonomy): Eukaryota > Metazoa > Arthropoda > Insecta > Lepidoptera > Noctuidae > Amphipyra > Amphipyra berbera. The sequence goes on from OU343127.1 coordinate 10,406,806, forward strand.
TACCTATATTTTGCTATAATAATATCCTTGATAAAATTAATGTACCTACTATGCAAATTACTATGAAGGAATAAGTAAATACGGAAAACAACATAAGGTTTTATCTATACATTATATTATGTAGGAAGATACATGAGACTTCATGTCGCTTTATTCCTATAGCCATGGAATTTAGCACAAAAGAACTGTATTTATTAGACATAAATGTTTGTTATCAATACTTTTAATTGCCGTTTGTAATGATTTTACGCTTGTCTATATTTACCTAATTTAATTGTTTTTGACGACCTCAATGTTACTTGTCCGTTGTGTTCAAATCTAACTACATTATTACTAATTTTCTTATACTATTGCGTTGGTGGCTGTACATAATAAGCATTTTTTTAAATACAAAGTTTTATTTTTATCCAATAACAATCTTATCTTTCTATATCTTGTCGCCGAAAATGATTGATAATAATCTTTCTTCCTGAAACTACGAATGATGTCATGTTATGTGCCTACCTTTATGGATAAATATGCTGATATTAATATAAATGTAACTAAATTAACTGTTTTGGTAATAGCAACTGCAAATGAATGACGACGCTGTGTCGGGTATCCATTTTATCGTGAACCGCGGCAGTAAGCGCGGCAAGCGCGATGACAGGAACTCTATGGGCTCCACAAACTCCATGGCGTCGTTGCAACAGACTCCCATGGCGCGAACCAACTCTGTCACATCTATGTTGAAGAGGCTCTTCTCAAAGGACGACCCAAGAGGCACGTCGGCAACTCAGACAGATGGTGGTAAGTTTCAGAGACATGGCTCTTCACTATTTTTTTCAGTAAACATCGGGACTAGGCTCCTAACGGAATAATTGACGAGACTCAAAATACTCGCAGCACGAGGAGTCTAGTCTGTCGTAAAGAGAGACCACACCTACAATACACACACCATCTACACTATCACCTGGCTCAGCGGTTGCCGTCTAAATAAAGTTTCTTTGAGACGCACCCAAAATCGATTAAGTCGGGACGTCTCCTCGTATGGCCCCAGCGAGAGAGAAGCTGTAAAACAGACATAACACTGGTGTGAACAACAACAACCTTCAAAAATGTGCCTAATTATTTAGATTGATATTAAATGAACACTAGAAACCTACTCAGGGATTTGGCGTACCTACCAATCTGATGCCTGTTATGCTGCACATATTTTATTGCTGTACGGTATTTTCTTTCTTGATGTAGTTTAGTTACCTATTTTCATCGAGTTTAATGTAATTTTGTAAGGAAAAATAGCGTGAAATGATTTTTGTATGTGTCACTGCAAAGGAATAGGCAATTCCGCAGAGTTAGAAGCACAGCTGACTGGATTCATAATCATAACAGCAAGTGGACTGCACATCTGGTCGCAACTGCAAACTATATAACTGCCAAATGTAGCTTGAAGGCAGTTAAGATACAACTACTGGCTCGGATGTGCAGTCCACATGCAGTTATGATTACGAATATGAAACCAAATATTATTCACCAAATGTGACGTTATTAGCCCCCTGGATTGGAGTGCTATTAATACGCATATTAATTATCAAGAATAAAAATCACCAAAGTTTTGAGCGACGCGGAGGGAAAACATCGTCTATTTTGGATGACCACCGGCGTTGTTGCTACAAATTGCATCTGGGCGGTTCCTCAACGCAAGTTACCAAAAATAAAAGTCACTTAAACAAAAGAACATACATGGGAGTGCTTCGGGTGCCTTACCTCTGGACTTTAGCTTGACACTATTTTTGGGACAACCTGTATATTAACATGCCAAAATATATTGCGATTTTAATGTACAAGGTTAGTCGGAAAGGGGGTACTAAGCCGAAACGGTGTTAAAGTACTCATAAGGGATAACTTTTGTTCTACAACTTCCCCAAAACTCGATAGTTTAAGAGAAATAGCTTTTCAAAGATTTCGTAAAAAATATGCTAAAATCTATCTGGGCATAGCTATGATCAGCTGTTTTTACAATTTTGGTCATATTTGGGGTCACGGATTAGAAAATTAATTTTCTGAATTCATAACTATAGCAGGTATGATTTTTTTTTAAAACTAATATAAAAATCTTTTTGCATGCAAATAAAAATTATCGAATTTTGAAATTTTAACACTTGCTTTAAAATAGTCATCAGTGATACTTTAAGTGGCCCGCGGCTTAGTACCCCCTTTCCGACTGTCCTTGTAGAATTAAAGATAGTATTAATATTTATTTACATTATTATAGCTGTGTGTGTGGTCTTACAAAGATTATCATAGAAAATTTATCGTAGTATACCTTACTATAATTTATTATTATAGCTATGTGCGTGATGGGCTTTACAGGTTCAAGATTTACGATATCTGCTAGTAATCCAACCCTGAACAAGCCTGCCACGGCCGCCGGGGGTAGTATGAAGATCGCTAATGATATCATAGAGGAGGTCGATGAGCAGGCGACCATCACTAGCATGGGCAAACGACCTGAGAACAGGTGATTGTACTTCTATTAACATTTATTTTATTTTATTAACACCTTCATAAGGCGTTAATAACAATAGAAGCCTAGATATTTCTTTAAAGTTTCCTTAAAAATACAGTATTAAGTATAGATATATTTATGTCTACCCTGATACCTATGGAGGAATATGATAGTTGTGATCCCTTATATAGGTAAAATATATAAATGAATTACTTTCTAATGAAATCATGAACGCCAGAAAAGTAATCCATAATAGATGTAGCTTTATACTTAATAGATCGTGAATATTCGATTCTTTATGTAGTAACGCCAAACTTATTCTTGGTAGGTACTGTGTCGTGTTTTCATGATGTGATGTTTAGGAATTTAGGGGCGATGATCCACCACTAGAAATGTTTGTGAGAATTTCATTACCGTTCCTTATCAAATTAGGTACGCACTTGTGTAAAAAATATGTAGAAGACTCAAACAGCTTGTGGATTTTATTTATTACTAGCGACCCGCCCCGGCTTCGCACAGGTGCAATGTGATACTTATGTGAGGCATATAAACCTTCCTCTTGAATCACTATCTATTGCTGAAAACTGCATTAAAATCCGTTGCGTAGTTTAAAAGATCTAAGCGTAGAGACAGCGGGAGCGACTTTGTTTTATCCTATGTAAAGAAGATTGGCATAGGCATCTAAAATCCAGGTAAAGCTATTTACAAAAGTATTTAGGGTATCTGGATTGGTAGATTGATATTCTGTGACAGATTTTGACTAGTAGAAAACTGTGTATGGTAAGATTGTAGCGTTTGTACCGAGATGAGGTAGGTACTTAACCATCTAGTTTGCCAGGCCTGTGTCGGCCAGCAACGTCACCGTACCACATTTCTGGTTACGATTGTTAATAGGCCTATATGTCGAGCAGTGAACTGTGATTGTTGTTAAAAATAATTAATTATTTTACGATAATATGTAATTATGTTTTGCAGGCCTACAGCAATGAGTATATTCTCACAATTACCACCGGCACCGAGCGACCCAGTGGATGTCCCATCACGAAACTCAAACAACATTAGCTCTAGTATGTAACCCTATTTAATTGTAATGTTTTCCTGCTCTATGTTATATTAGGTACCTAATATAAACTGTAATACCTACATATATTATTTGTTACAGTTTGTTCCGTATACTTTGTTTATGATTATTATTTTCATGTTAAACCAATTCCGTGGAACATGAGTTGGTATTTATTCATCAATGTACATATCAATTTATTCATTAATTGTCCATAAAGTACTTAAACAATAAATCAGGTCGTTAAAGACAATTAATACGTGAACACATTCAGCTAATAAATCGTTACAAGGCAACACGCGATGCATGCATTTCCATACTAAATAATAGTGTTAATGAAGACTAATTCATGATATCATCAATGTTACTCTTTAGCAAAACCGTTTGCAGACAATCGTCTGTCAACGTCGGCGCCCACGCCGTGGGGCGTGCGGCCCAGCGAGGGAGGCGACCTGAGCCCCGCGGCCCAGTCGCTCACCACGCAGGACTCCTTCATCATGCCGAACGAACGCCCTAGGCTCGACAGCGACGTGGGTCCGTCGTTGAGCGCCGCTGGGAGCCAGACTTTGTGTATGTGCAATAATATTTATTACATTACATCCTAGACTTTTTCCAGTATATTAGGGTCGGTTTCCAGGCTAGCCAGATGCGACTTAATAAGTATCAGTAATGTTAGACCTGGTTTAAGACTTTTGAGATTCTGCGGGTCTGCCCGCCCTGTGAAGATTGTATTAGGTTATGCTTCTGTATACCTTCAGTATACATGATTAGGTAAGAAAGCCATACGGAAAATTTACTCCCTGGCCTATACAGGGTGTAAACCATGTACCTACTCATAATAATATCCGTAGCAGTGATAGTCTAGTGGTTTGAACGACGGACTGCCAAGTCATACGTCTCGAGTTCGAACCCAAGGCACGCATCTGCCTTTTCGGATTCATGTGCGTATTGTATAATTATGACTTGTTTAAAAACTGTGAAGGAAAACTTCGTGAAGAAACCGGCATGCCTGAGAGATATTTCTCGACGGCATGTGAAGCCAAGTCAGAGGCCCATGAGCGGCATAAACTCTGACACCAGGTCACTAACCACACGTAAAAGAAAGGAAAGACTAATATGGCAGCGGTGTTCTAAAAGTTTGGCCGCTGAATGAAAACAACTGCTATCTTGCTCAGGGATACTGAGCAGGTATGGTTTTATGAATGTAACTCATTTGATTGGCTATGTTTTACAGTGGATGAGGCGGATGGCGGGGAAGATCCTGACATGGACGACTTTGATCGCTTGCGCAGTATACGCGAGCAACATCGACGTGATAAATACCTACAGAAACTTATGGCTCGTTCTGTGAGTGCGCAACAGGTAAAAATAATTTTGTTATCTCATTAAAAAGAGGAAACTGATATATCTACCTATTTATTTTCAGGGACACTTATTTAGTTTATACTTTTTCGGTAAACCAAGCAAAGCTGCCTTTGGCTTGCATCCCTGCCACAGACTACTTATTAGTTACTACGTAACCCTGCCTTTTTATAACAACAATACTTTAGATAGGCTTTTCCTATTTTAGAAAGTTCATTTAAAACAGTAGGTACTCTTTATTTTACAGAGAACGGGCAGTACGGAACTGATAGACAATGACTTATTATTAGAAGACCTCTTGTCTCAGTCAGCAGCGCAGAAGAAAGACGAGAACTCAAAGAGCGATCCCAAAGACAACACTACTTGACATAGCAGAAGCTTTATATTTCCGTGGGAAGGCGCGGAATTCTGAACAACTCAGCACAGTTCAGTATTAGCAAATTGTGATACTTTTTTTGGTGCATTGAATGTATTATATTATAATGATGATATTAAAAGTTGTAAATATAGAAATGATTTTCACCATTTCTGTTGGTCTTTTATTTCTACAAAATGTTCAAACAAGTTTTTTTTTAAGCGCCAAATCCACTAGCAAGTTTTGTTGCGCAAGTTATTGCACTCCATTGCTTGCAGAAGTCGACAACCGACAAATGGCAGCAAAACTTGTAGTGGATTGGGCGCTTATGTTTTACTTTTCAGCAATTCTCTACTTGTTCTGCATCAGCCAGCTATTATAGCTGACTAGATGTACTTCCCAACCAAAGTAGATGTTATTGCCTGAAATCATAGCTGGGCGAGCAGGTTAGTGCGTGCAATCAACCCCGCCTTGCACTGTAGTCAGCACTGGCAATTAGTTTCATGAAAAATGTTGGTTGTCGGTTGTAAGGTGTCCTTGTGCGCGAATGACTGGAAGGATAGGGTTCCCTAGGCAATGCAAGTTTATGGGTCCTAACTTTTAAAAGATTAATTTTTACTTTAATTTTATTGTTGTTACCCATTTTTTTTTACTACGTCACCTACCAATATAATCTTAATTTTATGACACATAGACTAAAGAATAAGGTGTCATCTTTAAATGTAAAGTTTAATTAATCCGGAAAATCCGGCTCTGCATGACTCTGCCGCCCTGGCCTAAAGAATGTAGCAATATAATTGTTACGCACATTTATTCAACTTCGCTTTGTAAAATGAATGAAAATAGACATGGCATCACCTACTGCGGCCTACGAATAGGTTAACCACGAATAAAATGCGTCACGAACAAAAGCACGACTATATTAATAATATACTAACTAACCGAAATCGGCGACTGCACGTTATCGGTCGTAAGTAGCAGACAACGATCATAGGGCGCGTCCACACTGCGACCAATTGTCTCTCTGATGTCAATGTGCGGATGTGTCGTGTTAAGGTCGAATGTGTCGCCATACAGTCACGCGTAACACCGGATGATAAATGATGATACAAGCGTGGTCTCGCCGAGGTTTGCGGCGGTTAACAGGATGATTAAGATTTTCTTAAACTACCTACCTATCTAAGGAGATAATTTTAAGTTGATTGGTACCTACCAACCTAATGTAAATTACTTAATTTTTTAAAACTTCTTTTTAACTTGCAACGTCCGTATGCATCTGTTTGTTTGTCTTTCTTATTTTGTACCTACCTACTATATTTCCTTAAAGACCTTAAATACGTGTAACAGATTCAGGTGGTTCCCCCACGGTGACGCAAGTTGGAGCGACACGCATTAGAACCATTTTAGCATCGCACTGACTTTGGTAGAAGACTATTTAAAAAATTAGGAAGAATTTAATATCATAACATCATCGTTCCCCAAAGGGTTGGGCAGAGGTGTATTAAAACCTTCATTTCGCCGTTATGTTTAAGTCCCGTGTAATAGGGGGCGAGTCTATTGCCATCAACCGGGCACTATCCAGACTCCGAGCCGGTACTGAGGAATTCCACACGGAAAAACCTAATAACACTGCCCGACCTGGGGATCAAACTCAGGACCTCACGATCAGCAGTCGAGCTTGCCACCACTAGACCAACGCGGCAGTTAAATTGTTCTGACGTGTCGCTCTGCCTTGCGTCGCAGTGGGGAAACCGCTTTCGATGCTGTCCTTTGCTATTTAATGATAAAAGTTAAAGAGAGAGATATCGTATCGGGCTGTCTCAGCGAGTGTGTAGCCGGCATTAAGCCGGTTCGATATTTTTCTTTTTATTCAGTAGGTTCGCAACTCCGAATTTACGAGACTAGTAAAGAATCCTTTACAACGGATTATTGTGACGTGGGCTCACATCTGTTATCTAGTACTTGTCAAAAACTTATACGACTAGGAAAGTTAGATGCACAACATATGAGCTTAAATTTGTGGTATGTAAGTATAGAATGTGTGTGGTTATTAGTTATAATAAACAATAATTAAGATGTTGAAGGAAATTTATTTAGTTTAACTGTGAAATATTACAAGCATCAAGCTTACAGCTTGAGCTTAGTCCTCCTCCAGTGACGCCTCTTGGCGTTGTATCTGAAACAAGAATCCAATATCATGGTTTGCTCAAGTTACCACGGTTTTTTATACTGCAGGGTGCCAGACACCATGTATAGGTAGACAATTTTGGCATCATAGGCGCCCCGTCCAGTCAATCTCGATCGCGATCCGCAATCAAAATCAATGATCGCGATCCAGATTCTTTTGTGATCAGATGCATCAATCCGTCAATCTAATTCGTACATTATCAATCTGGATCGCGATCATTGATTTTGATCGCGGATCGAGATTGACTGTGTACGGGGCGCCATAGAAACTGAAGGCACGCTCAGTGAATATTCGAACTACATTAACTTAAAAAAAAAAAACTCCTTTGTTAATATTATAGCAGACTCAGATTGTATTTATTCTTGTCTCAATGCTTGATGGTAGTGGTAAGGTTTGGCTTTCAGTATCATAATTGTTGTTATAAATGTCTGCACCGATAATGATAATGGTGTTCTTAATTTTTGTTAAAGTTTTTAGAATATTCACTCAGTCATCCACAACATTTGTGCGTATTTGTACGACGCATCTTAGCGTAAATGCGGTTAAGGGGCTCACCCTTTAACCGCATTTACGACTCATAGTTATTGTTTCAATGACACCAGACAAAGGGGCACAAACTAAATGGAAACAGAGTTATTTTAGTTCTTTACTTTAATACCATCTGATATTATTAAAATAAATAATTTACTTATTTGCTTTTTAAAGGGGATAGAACCGTTGTGGCGTAGCCACTCTGTTGCCACAAATTTTTTTTAGTTCCTATATCTAATCAGTGACATTGTTTGTTTGTATAATTACAATTTGTATTTAAAAGTACTAAAGGGCCTTAGAATCATTGAATTGAAGCAAAAATAAGTTCAATTACCAATAAATTATTAAATAACAATGCCACTGACTACCTGGCATTACATGCAAAATAACATGTTCAGAAGTTAGCTCAATGATAAATTATTTAATTAAAATATATATTCATATTTTGCAGTTCTAAAAATGTTTCAAATGCCTACAATTACTTCTTAGGTACCAAGGATCAACTGTAACGCCATTCCAACATCTCTAAAAACCATTATTTTTATGTACAAATCCTGCAACAATTCTTTGGATGTTTGTTACTAAACCAGTCATCGCAAAAATTTCGGAAAGCTAGAATTGATGCTGAAGTTCAGGTACATATTTAATGATTTACTAGTAACAAATATTGGCAGGCTTTTCCACTTGCAGAGATAAACTGTATATAACCCGAGCCAATAAAGAAACGAATCTAAAATGGCGGTTCGTACTTGTAATGACAGATCGTACCGTCAGCAAAACTATTGACGGATAAGTGATATTTTTTCATTATAGTCTTTTGTTGTTTGAAAAGTAGTAAGTTAGTAAGCAAGATATTAAAAAAGCCGATCAAAAACGAATCGGACTCACGAACCGCGGGTTCCGTACTTTTCTAGAACGTATAAAACCTAACACCTAAGTCTCGAGTACCTACCTACAAAATTAAAATAGAATAATATATTGAATAGTTGTTGAAATCCTTTGCGTGAGGCAGACTCACACTTGGTCGTCGAATGGATTATATCGTTCAAGATTATTTTCTGCTTGAAAGTATTTTATAACATTATATGCGATTTCACTCGCATCACTTCAAAGAATATTTCCTTGTACACGCGAGCTCATTTATTTAAGGTAACCACCTAATATGTTAACAATAAACAACAACGACCGTCAATAACAACGAAAAAATTTACCAGAAAAAAAATTTGTTACTATGATTTAGAAAGAACCGAGACTTATTTATTTTTTTGCGTGCTGTACCGATGTGTGTGACTAAAGACAGACATAATGTGCGAGTGAGAGGGAATGATAAGTACAGCCATTTTAGATTCGTTTCTTTATTGGCGCGGGTTATACAATGTCAGTATACTATACAGGGTTATTTGTTTGACTTGCTGAATGATTGTTTCAGGTATATTTAAGTTCAACCAACTGAATATAATTGCTACTCATCTCCCATTTATATTAAAAAAGTTGCAAAATCTATAAAATATTATATGTTGAAAAGGAATAATATCTATACAGGGTGTCCCGTAACTCAACGTCAAGCCGTTCCACAAATGATAAGGCAGATTATGTCTGTTCAGAAAAAAAAATTAAGTGTAATCATGTTCAAGTTTCAAAGTTACAAAAAATTAAATTTTACCTCGCAAGTCTAATTATTAAATGCGTTTTATAAAAAAAAACAAATTTAATTTTTCTTTGTATTTTTTACTGAACAGTCATAAACTGACCTATAATCATTTGTACCCGGCTTGGAAGTTAAGTTACGAGACACCTGTATAATATTATTAATATTATGCCTATTAGGGCTGTCTACTTATTGGAACCTCACTTGAGTCTAAGTAGAATTCTGCAATCAACTTTGCCTGTGGACAATTCCGCATCAAGTTGACATCATCGGGTGTAGCATAACAGCCATAAACAAGGGTTTTGTTGATGTAAGAATAGACTTAAAGTGGACGCACACTTATCAGAGCCGAACGCGCCGAAAGAATCGAATTTTAAAATTAGTTGTATGAAATCCTATGAAACCTCGCACACCTATCCGAATCGGACGATTCGGCGCGGATAAGTGTGCGAGGTTTCATACAACTAATTCTAAAATTCGATTCTTTCGGCGCGTTCGGCTCTGATAAGTGTGCGTCCACCTTAAATGACATTCATAGTGAACATGTTACATTATGTCTATGCTTCCGTCGGCAAAGCCCTATCTATGTCGGTTATGATACACTTTCCGGATGTTTTATTGGTTTGATGCAAGATGCCCATGCCCATGGAAGGATTTAACAAAACTTGCTTTCAGTGGAAACAGGCAAGCAAGCATTTTCTACAATAACTTGTGCAATTAAACTTGCTAGTGGTTTTAAAACTTTAGTAGTATACAAATTTATATTTTAGGTTATGTTATTGTACAGCAACTAACACTTCCAAATAACAGGCCCTGCCTGCGAAGTTTAACTTTAAATATATAAGTACAAAACTTGTACTTATAAATTAAAATAATAAATTTAAAAAAATTGTGGGGCCCCGAAATCGGATCGCTGTAGAGAGCATTTTACCCGGTATCGTCACCCAGGAGCATGAGCAGTACCTATGTCATATATATTTCGTTAATCATGGTGGTAAATATTGAACTACATAGGATAATAATCATACAGAACTAAACTCACCTAATAGTATTTCCAGTGCGCATTCTGACCCATTGTGGAATAGGTCTGTTTTGTTTCAGCTTTTTGGCAAGCTTGCGCTTGATAATAAATGTCTTGTGTGCCGACTGAAATAGAAAGAAATGAATTAGTTGATAAACTATTATTTTCGGATTCGTGATTAATTTAATATTTTAAGATTTTTCAAGAATAAATATCACGAACCATTTTGCCGATCACAGTTGTCAAAACAAAGTGACAGAATAGTATTGATTTTTTACTATCTTAAGTAACACGGTCTTTGGGTATAAGTCTTTTGGCTTTGTATTTTTTTTTAATCAGTTTTTAGTTGAATTCGTTTCATTGACGGATAGTTATTCTAAATAAAATTATTACCTACATTATTATCAAACTACCTCGTTGGTCTAGTGGTGGCAAGTGCAACTGCTGATCGTGAGGTCCTGGGTTCGTTCCCTGGTTCGGGCAAAGTTTTATTGGGTTTTTCCGTGTGGAATTCCTCAGTGGCTGCCCGGAGCTTGGATTTGTGCCCGGTTGATGGCAATAGGCTCGCCTCCCTTCGCGTGGAATTTAAACGTAACGGCGACATGAGGGTGTGACTATACACCTGTGCCAAACTCTTTAGGGAATACTGGCGTGATGTTATGTGTGTATAAAATATGCCTTGAAATAGCTGAAGTGATAATCAACAAAAACCTTAAAACTATCCCGATTAAATCAACTTTCAAACAAAATAGCAATATTGAAATCACTTCATTCGTTTGGGGGCTACGATGCCACAGACGCCTTAATACCGACGCCTTAGAGTGAAAACCTCGTAAGTGTAAAAGCAGTAACTTTTCAGGAGGAAGAAAAAACTGCGTGCTGTAAAATTTTTGTACGGCGTCTTTTATGTTTTTTTTAAAATAAATATGGAAAGGGGAATGCCAAGATCCGGCCTAGTATCAAGTAGTTCCGCCAGACATACTGTAATTTGGATAATTCGTGTTTATTTTTGTAAGATCTAAGCAATATAAATAAAATCTGGGGAAGTACACCGTCGAATTGTAATTTTAAATAGTATAATATTTATAGGGATAATGTCGTAGAGTGCGCGCAAGATAACTCTGCGCGCGGCCAAAATCGGAACTAATCATGTTCCGCCATAATGTTGCCGTTTTATTAACTTTGTCACTACATCTACCTGATTTTAGGAATAAAAGAAAATATAATAATAAAGATTATAATAGACCTCATCAGCCGATAATAATCATACTGCATTCTTATTCACTGACGGCACATTTATAACCTTAGTTCTTTTCCTTTGCAAATTACGTAAAAATACGAATTAATTTAATTGATAGGTAGTAAATTTAAACGTACATAACTTAGCTCAATAAAAATATAATAAACAGCAAGAGGGCTGCCCAATTTTAATGCTCACGATTATACTACTTTTCCTTGAAAAGTAGGACTTTATATTTTTGCGATCATGGCAACATTTAGCACGCCCTCCGTCGCGCGCAGACTTATCTTGCGCGCGCTATAATAAGTTTCAATCATTGATCTCAATAGTTTCATAACTTTTTTTATGCAAACCAATTACAATTAGAAATGTGGCCAGTATAAAAATATATCGATTATAAAATTATATTAGAAAATCGATTACAACTCTCAAACAATTATGTGACATATAAATTAACATAAATAATTGTATCATATATTATCAAATCATGTTACTTATTTATTAAATGATATTAATTAATTTATTTTTGTATTGTTGGGCGAACAACCGTAGGTTGCTGTGCTCACACAATGACAATATTATATATATATATTGTTAGAATAAAAGGAGTCTATATTTAAGATATAGAACCTTTTTGTTATATGCAAATTTATTTTTCTACAACATTCTGTCAACGTAAAATAAAAGACGAACAATGAAAATATAAGTTTAATCTCAGCTTTTATTTAAATCGTTTTATTTTACCAGTGTTTCTATCTGCAAGCTAGTGGGACTTGAGCAAGTAACACCCACTACTAACAGGTTATGAGCCCAGATTACAAGGAGATGTCTACTGGTAACAAGAGTTCTCATAGAGAGCAGAACCCAACAATGGCACAAAATACGGAGTCTTCAGGCAGTAGTGGGTTGCCCTCTATAGAGAAATTAGACGGTAACAGTAATTACGCCACATGGAAGTTTTTGATGGAATTACATCTTGTTCACGATGACTTGTGGGAGTATACAAGCGTTACACCTGAAACGACCGATTTGCAAGGTATGAGAAGAGACCAAAAAGCTAGAGCAAAGATTTGCTTGATGATTAAACCTCATTGCTTGGTACATGTACGCAAAGCCAAAACAGCGAAAGATGCTTGGGAAGCATTAATGAGTGCGTTCGAGGACAAAGGTCTAAATAACCGCTGCCGGCTACTTGCAAAGCTGGTGAGCATGAAGTTAGAGCAATTCCCGTCGGTTAGGGAATATGTCACATCTGTGATGATGGTATCTCAGGAACTTCAAGACTTAGGAAAGGAGGTTGACGATGAACTGTTGGCTGCCTTACTTCTCCAAGGCCTTACCATAGAGTTCCAACCAATGAGACTAGCCATAGAAAGTAGTAACGTTGTTCTTACTACTGACTATGTAAAGATGAAGCTTTTTCAAATGGAAGATACCTATTCGGGAAGTACAAGTGCAAGCCAATCGACTTCAGCACTATTGTCAAATAAGCATAAGGGTAAGAGTGCACCGAAAAAGATAAAAAAAAAGATCAAGTGCTTTATTTGTGAAGGACCACATAAGGCACATGAGTGTCCTGATAACCCAAAGGGGAAGAGGGAAGCTCTTCAAGCTTTTGCGTTTGGCACGTCGATTCCACAGGCAGAAGACTGGATCATCGATTCTGGAGCATCGACACACATGACGAATCGCAAATCATGGTTTAAGAGCTTAAAGGATACTCCTAAGTCTTTGAGAGTGACTTGTGCAGATGGTAATGAGGTGTTTGGTGCAGGTGAAGGTACTGTAGTATGTGAGTCAGGATTGACAGTCAGCAACGTTACGTATGTACCTAAGTTAGCTTCTAATTTATTGAGTGTGAATGCAATTGCAAAAAAGGGTAACGTGGTAGTATTTACAGATAAATGTTGTGACATCTACAAAAGAAATGAGTGTGAGGTGCGAGGTAAGCCTGTTGTGAAAGGTGTGGAAGAACGAGGCATTTATAAAATCAAGTGCTGTTCACTGGGTTCTGCGCTAGCAACAGCAGAGCATGACCAGCAGGTGTTATGGCATCGGAGGATGGGACATCTTGGTATTCGAAACCTCAAACTACTGAGAGATAAGATGCCAACAGGGGTAAGTTTTCCTGATATTTCTTCCAAACTGGAGTGTATATCTTGCATTATGGGAAAACAAACGAAACAGCCTTTTCGCAAAACTGGTGCAACGAGAGCTACTGAAGCATTAGGTTTAGTGCACTCAGACGTGTGTGGACCCATGAGTATACCTTCTATTAGCGGGTTCAGATATTTTTTGACGTTTATTGACGATTTTTCGCGAAAAACTTTTATTTATTTTTTGAAACATAAAAGTGAAGTTTTCGAAAAATTTATAGATTTTAAGGCGTTTGCTGAAAATCAATGTGACAAGAAAATGAAGATTCTGCGCACTGACAACGGGACCGAGTACGTCAATAAGCGGATGGATGACTTGCTGAAGAATTGCGGAATTCAGCATCAACTGACGGTGGAGTATACACCAGAACAGAATGGCGTAGCTGAACGGGCCAATCGCACCATCTGCGATAAAGCAAGAACCATGCTACATGAGTCCGGATTAGAAAAACGTTTTTGGGCTGAAGCTGTCCATCACGCCGTGTTTCTAAAGAACAAGTCACCAACGATTGCGGTTAAGAATATGACTCCGGATGAGAAATGGTCAGGGAGAAAGTGTGACCTAAGCATGCTAAAAATTTTTGGGTGCAAAGCATTTATGCACATTCCTGATCAAAATAGGACCAAGTGGGATGTAAAAAGCAGAGAACTTATCCACACGGGCTTCGATGACAACGCCAAAGCGTATCGTCTTGTGCATCCTATTTCCGGAAAAATATTTAAGGCTAAAAATGTTGTGTTTTTGGAGAATCAAAAATACAAACAGCTAGAAGAAAAATTGCAAGAGGAACCAGAAATAATACTACTACAAGATGAACCAATTGTCAGGAATAGAGTAGAACAAGATGTTTTGCAACCTCAACAAGAAAATGATGATGTTAGCAATGTTCCTAGAGTGGAACAAGAACAAGAGAGTTCTTTTGAAAATCTTGTTGAACATGAAGTAGTTATTCATGAACCAGAGGATGTGGAGTTTCAAGATTGTGAGTCGGACGTAACTCAGGATCGACCACAGGTGGATCGGAGGTACCCACTAAGAGACAGGAAACCCAAAGAGTTCCCGGATCATGTTCTATACAATGTAGTGGAAACAGAACATGACCCTTCTACGGTTCAAGATGCACTGTCAAGGCCTGACAGTAGAGAATGGAAAGCTGCAATTCAGGAGGAGCTTGATGCTTTAAAGAAAAATGGAACTTGGACTTTAGTAAAACCTGGACAAGCGAGCAACGTTGTAGATTCGAAATGGATTTTTCGAATTAAAGAAGAGGCGGGAAATAAGCGAAGATACAAAGCTCGGCTTGTTGCCAGAGGCTTTAGCCAAAGATGGGGTGATGATGATCTTGAGTGACAGTCAATCTGCTGTTGCTATTGCGCAGAACCCTGTACACCATCAACGCACAAAGCACATAGATGTGCGACACCACTTTGTGAGAGAGGCAGTTGAGCATGGCCATATTGAATTAGAGTATGTAGAGACGAGTCGTATGGTTGGGGATGTTTTAACGAAACCTCTGTTGAAAGGGAAGTTCAACTGCTGTACGCTAGGTATGGGTGTTGTGTGATTGTGTGATGGATAAAAGTAGAGAAATGAATTTAAGGAGGAGTGTTAGAATAAAAGGAGTCTATATTTAAGATATAGAACCTTTTTGTTATATGCAAATTTATTTTTCTACAACATTCTGTCAACGTAAAATAAAAGACGAACAATGAAAATATAAGTTTAATCTCAGCTTTTATTTAAATCGTTTTATTTTACCAGTGTTTCTATCTGCAAGCTAGTGGGACTTGAGCAAGTAACACCCACTACTAACAAGAACGTCGGCTGGACAAGTTTCAAAATAATATTATAATTACTTCTGCTCAATTTTTGGATGAATTATTTATTAATTAAATAAGATAACATGTTTGACGTACAGTAAATTGTTTAAATATGCATGTGTTTTTTTTACATCCTTATACATATATTATATTTATGTACGTACCTACATAATGTTCTAAAACATACGCACATAAACTCACGCTTTTTCCAAGGGAGGTAGTACCCTATATATTACTATACTCTTTGGGGGGTAGTAACTACAGATAACCACATGCTACGATCGTTACATACTGCTTTCGCTTCGTCCACGTTTGCAATCTTAATAGTTATTCTCATCAGTATAACAATGTTTTATTCAATGTTATCCTTAAAAACATTAGATCGATGATAGTAGATTGTTAACTAAGGGAAGAATGTGATGCGTGAAGTACAGCAAGGGCGCCTATAGTTCGAGTAGGAAATTTATACTTTTACCCGAGATTTACACTCTGCTTTTCTTCACGAATTTATGATCGATAAAAATACAGATTATATAATCGTACAGAAAAAAGTTCCGACTGATTGCTGTTCTATTATTATTTTTAGCCAATGTACGCAGGCAAAGGTCGTAAAATCTTACAGCCTTGTACTTCGACTGAACAAAATTCAGTTTTGAGTCCTTTCTTTTTCTTTCTTTGGCGGACTTAATATTATGGCTTCTTTTTTACGCGGGAGTGAACAGGCTAGAACAATTAAAAAAACCTAATAGGTGTATTTTATGGTTATTTATTATTCTAGCCAATAAAAATGGTTTTATTTTGTTATTCACATAATTAAATTCCTTAAATAAAATAGTACCTAGTATTAAGAATTTTACAAAAAATATCAAAGCTGTATAAAGTAGTACCGTTGCCATCAAGTACGATAAGGATTAAAAAAGAATTCATGAAAATGTAGAAAGAATTTAAAGAAAATCTTAATTCGATTTTCGAATTATTTTTCTTCCCTAGGTAAATATTAATCTTTATCGACCTATAACTTTTTTTGGTGTACTTCCTGTGGAAATGTTGTTATGGTTATACATTGTACAATATTAGCCCCTTTCAATAATACATGTTTCATCTTTGTCGATTCTGGCCAAGTCGTAAAGGAAATCTTGGTATTCCCCTTTAACCCGCTTTTATATCCAGAACTGTTCGATACTATAAGATTGTCCAAAATGCATAAAGAAACGACAAGTTCGTTGCAAGGTATTCACGCCAAACTGTATTTACGAGGTTCTCATTTACTGTCATAAATGGCACTACGAGTATCGAATGAACAAATTAGTCAGTCAGGATGTGCGTTGCGAAGTTTTCTTCCTAAAAACTAAATAAAGTAAATTTTAGCAAAAATGCATTCCCGAGGTTTGCACTCTGAGGCGACGATACGGAAAGATAGTGTCTTCAAACTTTACTAGCTTCTTGGCGTCAATTATAAAGCCATATATCAGCATATCATTTTGGGACCCAGTGCATAATATCAGCAAGCACATTGGGTCACATAAAACAATAAGCCAAAACCTCTAACAACATGGATTTATGAAATACAATGTTGTGCCGACCCCATCTAGTGTGGGATAAGGGCAGGAAGAAGATCGAGAAGAAATTAAAGAAAAAAAATTACAAGTATCAAGACTTTTTATTCAAATTACCCTTGTGTTACCCACAAAAACATTTAATTTCCCTATTTGCCATCAGATCCTGGTAGACCTATAATGACGAAGGAATAATAATTCAGAAGTTTCTAATAATCTCTCTGAGTATAAGTGGTGCTGATAATATACTGTGTCAGCGTAGCACAAAATCCGAAAAATCCCGAGTCTATGGTCCTGTCAGTATTATGTTCTGTGGTCCTGTCTATGATGGATGGAATAACTGTCAATGTCATCCAGCATCCAGCCAGCTGTCAAAAAAATCATAAAAATAATAGTTCCAAGATCCAAATACTGAAATTGAAGCAATCTTTAGTAAGTCTATGCTGGAACGGACTGAAATCACCATCTCATCATATCGTAGTCTTGTATTATCTGTAAATTTCTCGATTGCTGAAGAGAACAATACGAGTTAACTGTTTTAGTACTTTTTTTGTTTTCATCCAGAAACGGATTCTGTCAGATTCTGTAATGAATTACTTCAATCTAAATAAATTAGTTACGGCACTGAGTGTTAGAAGATTTTTGGAGTGTCGAACAGCTTCAACAAAAACAATTATTACGGCTGAAGGAAAGGATGTACCAAAAAGGAAAAACTATGAAAACAGAATAACGCTGATAAGCCCAGATAATTCAGTTAGTATAACAGATCTGAGGAATGCTCAAAGTTTGTCTATTAGACGGGAATTAAAGCTTGTCAAAATACAAGATGTGGATTCCAAAACAAGACGACCTGTATACAAGTAAGTTGAAATGTATCTTAAGACATGAGGGCAGGACTTTTAGTTCCGTGCTATGTGAATGGTGACAAGAGCATAAGAATACCTACATCCAGGTCATGCAGCCTAAGTAGATATATCAAATTGTAATTGTACACATTCGGTAATTACAATTTATTGCATCTTGGAACCTGGCTAACTACAGTTTTTTCTATTGTAAACTTTGTATTTAAGGCTGATGACAAATGCTGAATACCATGCAGAGGAGCTCGCCAAAAGAAAAGAGAAACAGGCGGCTCGTCAAAATAATTTAATAAAAGGTGAAAAATTGATAACTTTGTCCACAAGGATAGGAGAACATGACCTAATGACTGGAGTGAAGAAAATGATGAAATTGTTGGAGAAGCAATATGAAGTTAAAGTTGTTATTGCTGGAGAAGATGCTGAAGCTACCCAAAAATCTGTAAGTCACTTAATTTGAAAATTCAAATAAGCTGGATTAATAATTTCAGGGTATAAGACCAAAACTTACTGTTTTTGTGCTATTTTCCATTTATTACACAAACAACTAAATGGTACAATGGAGTCTGCTTATAACAATGATGCAGGGGCTGCAGATACATACACTCATGATATTGTAACATTGTTATAAGTGTCAGTAGATATTTGCCTATATTTAAATACCATGTATAATAATTTGAGAAATAGTACAGAATGACAATCACCGCAACACCAATTTATGCATAATCATTAATTGCTTTTATGTTGTTTATAACCTGCTAGGGCACCGCATGTTGTTTTACTAATTATAAAATCTAATCATTTATTATAACATTATTGTGGCATGTCATTATTAACCATTTTCTATCCAATAATTCAGAATAACTAAGATTCAGTTTTAATTTTTTAAATTTATCTCTTTTAAGATATCATCATACATAGTTATTTTCTTAAAAAACCTTGGAACACTCCTGTAAAGTAGGTATATTGGCGCTTTACTCTTTTTACCTTTCCACTGATGACACATGTTTAAAATGTATGTTTGTTGTGTTGTATGGTTTTCTGTTGGAATGTTTAGCAAATTCTTATCCAGCCTTATCATAATAATTAAAATGCCGAATAATTAAATCCAATTTTATTTTGTAACTTTATTTTACACCGACTTTCTGCTGACCACTGTTTCATTTGTCAACTGCATTATTGGCCACTTTACACTTGTTAGTTGGCTCATTTTCCATAACATACATTGATGTCCCTTCATTTCTGAACCAGTGTCTCAGCATCATGTAAGCAAGCATGCAAGGTTTCTGAGTGTGCTCCACCAGAATACTCGCTTCGTCGCCTCTTCGCTTTACTCGCACGCTAGCGCTATGCTAGAGTGGTCGCCGACTCGCTTCGTTCGCCATCTCCTCCCACTCGCTATGGTTCGGCCTCGTGCACTCGTTCCACTCAGGACCTACATCGCGAGCTTCTGGCTCCGCGTTTCAAAATAACACTCCTAAGGGTAGGTCAGGGTCTGACCACGTGAAATCGGCGCGCATGGTTGAATTAACAGTAAATTCGACTTATTTTAATTAATGTCGTGACCATTGTGTGACCAAATGAAACAATTGCCAAATAAGTATTTGTATGAATAATTTTTCGGCCAACCAATCATTCTCACTAATGATCATTCGGTGAAATCAAATTAGGGAAAATGTTACTTCAGCAAACATTACTTCAGCGAATCGTTGTCCGAGTAATGTCGATATAAAATACTTCGGCCAAACAACTGACACCCATTATGTATACATAATGGGTGTCAGTTGTTTGGCCATCTTATATCCCTATTTATTTATTTACAGGAAAATAACGAATTGACTGGTTCTTATATATTTCTAGAAATCAATTTTAAAAAGTTATCATTTCATAAGAATCAATGTAAAAGAAACTGGTGTCAAAATCTATGTAAAAAGCCCTCTGCCCCTAGGGTTACCAGACGTCAGGATTTCAGTCGAACTTTTAAAATGTCAGGATTTTTTATTGTTTAATGAAATACTGATTAATTACATATTTTTCAAAGTCGGGAGTAATCGGCGCGGCGGCCGGCACGCATAACAAATACTAAACTTGCATTGCGCGCGCTCGCGGCAATAATGTCAGGATATTTTTATAGAAATCAGGCTTTTTGTCAGGACTAGTGTTTTACCCTATGCAAATTTGCACTTTACTAGTTTCTTTTATTAATATATACATTTTTTTCTTATATTCCAGGAAAGGATATACCATGTAATTGAAAACCAAGTCAAATCTATCAGTAAACTTGTTCAGAAGAGGATGAAGGGTAACAGTTTAAGGTTTCAGTTATTACCATTAAGAGATAGCAGTTCCCAAGGTGCTAATAATACAGACTCTAGTCAAAATGATAGCAACAAAGGCCCGCTATGACTAGGGGTTTTATTGTTAATCATGTTAACCACAAAGTATGTGCTATGGAAGAAATATTATTTCGGTAATAAAGGCTCTGAGCCTAAGACTTATTCTAACAAATCCTCTGATTCTGACGACAAAGAATCATTATGATAGCATTTGATGGTTGTATTTTATGTTTACTACAGATAAGAGATGTTGGTTACTCATAATTATGATTTAGTTTTGTATTTAATCTGAAAATATTGTGAGGAAACCTGCATATCTGAGAGGGCTTGATGGTGCGTGTAGTCCGCCAAACCGCACCAGGCTAGCGTGGTGGACTAAGGCTTTAACCCTTCTTATTCTGAAAAGAAGCCCATATTAAGCAGTGGGATGGGCTGATTATACTTATCTATGTAAAAATATGATTCTAATATTATGTTAAGTGCCTTGAACTCAATACACATTGCTTTAAAACAAAACTGTAAGCAGAACAGAACCACTTATTTGTTATTTCAGATGTTTGCTTATTTCTAAGATACAATGTTTTTAATCAGTCTTTATTCCGCGATTGTTTGTAATACCTACTATTGTTTTAATTTGGATCAATATTTTTGTATAATATGAGATTGTAATGTAAATATGTACTACTATCTTAATTTGGTGAAATGAAAGCCTTTTAATTAATAAATGACAATTTTAATACAGTATCCACCTAGTCAGTCAGTTCAGTCACAGTAGAAGCTTAGCATGTACAATCTTACGGCGAACCTGTCAGCGAATTGATCTATTATTTTTTTGCAATACCACATAATGTTTTCAGTCGCAAACAGATTTGCCTGTACGTATACAAGTGTCCACTCTGAACTTAGAAATACTTAAAGTCTAAATACATATATTTTCTAACATAAGGAGATACATTCAACTAGTATGCTGACATAACTAAAATTCATAAATTAATGATTTATTTTTATCAGTTGGAGTTATCACAGATGTTTTAGAGATCGTTAATTCTTAAATGGTAGGAGAATTATTGGTAGCATATAGGTACGCATCTTAGACAATAATAAATTATTAATTGGATGTCTATTATGGCAAATGTCAATGTTTATTGCAAATGTAAATACACATAAATTTAAGAATACATTTTCCTTTTTATTTGCCCGTTACGTCGCGTGCACGAGAATCAATAGAAAGTCTAGAGAGCTTACTTTTATACAATAATATTGTCACTTAATTAACTAAATTGGCACTCGGACAAAGAGAATGGAAAATTGGATTATATTATTTAACAGTGCAGGCTTCAGCACAGAAATTTGCGCAATATACCTAAGCCCTTCTATATTATTCTATTGTATGAATGATAATGGCAATATAATACAAAATGCTTGTAATAAACAATAGGAAAAAGATTAAAGTAGACTTCTAAAATAAAAGTATACTTAATGATCTATTTCTATAAATTACAATTGAAAGTGGAACACATGATTCTCGACGTAAAAAGTCGTTATTGATCTAATTGCTACTGCAATAGGAAAGAATACTTAATATATGAATCGCTACATAAAATAATGAACACTAAAACATTGTACCTACCTCGTTGTCTTATCCGTTACTCACGATATAAATTCGTTTGTATTTTCCGCCTGTACAGTGTGACTGATGGTCAGAGGCGTCGTCAACCGTTGTAAACAACCATAGGTTTTATTAGGCGTAGACGACGTACGCGTACTGGTCCCGGCTGGCCATCGAGAGGTCAGTGTTGAGTGTTCGGCCCCACGTGATTAGAGGCGATACGGTGCCCACCACGGGAGCAGCGCGTGCTGCACTTCTTACGAGGTCCTGAAACAATAGAAATGTTAAATTGGCACATACGTTCACAAGAAACCGTCGGAAACACAGAGAAGTAAAGAAATACTAATATGCACGCGAAAGTGCGTCCACAACACATTAGTTTGATTCTAACGAGCATGTAAATGTGCACACTCCATTTGTTTTCTACTTTTATGTTGTGTAACTAGTATCGTTTACTTGTAACTCTTAGGGCCGATTTTACCAACAACGAATAACTTTATCCTAGGAATAAATTAGTAATTTGGACAGCTTGTGTATAGAAATTCCGTCAATACGTCTAAGTTATTCCTTATGCTGGGTACTGGCCGGCGTTACGAGGCGTAATGTAACGTGTTACACAGCGAGCGTTCGTGTTACACAGCGAGCGTTCGTGCAGTCAGTACGTCACAAGCGCCTTGTTTCCCCGTACTGACTGCACGAATGCTCGCTGTGTAACACGTTACATTACGCCTCGTAACGCCGGTCAGTACCCAGCTTTAGATAAACGCTATCCGACGTTGGGAAAATTCAGCCTTAAACATTAAGATTGAAAACAGACAAGACTATTTTACTCAGGTTCTTTCGCGAATATTTGTTGGGTTCCGTAGCAAACTATTAAACATTGAAGTTTTAAAATTTTGGGAAAGTTATACCTACTAAATTTCAAGTCGATAAACATGGGGATCTGATTTTCCCATACAAACTTCAACACGCAGTTGTCTACTTAAACTAGTCTTTTTGTTATTTGTGGGCGCGTATCTTTGTTTATGCAGTTATAGCTGCTTAATTTTTCAACATTTGCGATTGTTTTAAAATGAGGAGATTTACTAGGTAAATCGAATTGTGCTTTCAGATTGATTTAAAATGGTTCGAAATCCATAATTCGAAAAGGAATTATTGTTGACTTGCAATAGTTACTAATAAATCGCTCTCACATTGAGATGATTTCTCAAAGACGTTAGCAAATATTATTTCAAGGAACAAACAATTTTGTCACTTTGAATTAAATTTTATAGCACACGATTTAACTGAAATTTTATTCAGGCAAATACTTCATAATACTGAATTTAGTAGCCACTTAATAGGCCACGGAACCCTTTTCCGAGTGTGACTCTTGGTCGACATCTGTGTCTCTTCAAAGTCAATGTGTCTGGTTAATTAAATGCTCGTTTATCACATCATCAAACAAATGCTATATGGTTTTAGAGAATGTGGCAAAAGTGAACCAACACGGCCAAAATGTAAAACTACAGGGAATTATCGAGTCACAGTTTATCCCCGTACCTCCTGAATAAAGTTTAAGTTATTCATATAAGTATAATAATTAATAACTAAAAAGATTAAGTTTTGATTGATGTGTAGTTTCACTTTTCAGACAAACTCTATTACCTACGCGCGTTTATAATTCTGCAAATCTATGTTTTGTTGGTTCTGTTTAAGAAGCTAATTTCACTAAGTATTCGTTTCATTGCATTTAAATACAAATCACATTTTCAGGATTATAAATCAAAGCTTCCCCTCACAATTGGAAACCGGTGTCTGTCTGCTGCGTGACAGAATGAATAGCATAGTACAATGAACAATAAGTGTGACGAATTAGCGTCGTAAACAACAACAAAAGTTGGGGTAAGGTCTGAACCATTATCATCTAGACATAAATCAGATGCAGCTTAGCGTTGATGATGCACTTACCAATTAACTTAATTGTAAACAGTTAGAGCGATTAATTTTCACATCATTTATGTAAATAGGTATTAGTTAAGCAACAATTATTTATAATCATAGCGCAAGTACTTCTGTGTCTTGCAGCATTCTCTGTTAATTATAGACTTAACAAGCGAGATCATGCCATTATAACCATCCATAATAACGATGAATTTGAGATTAAGCCCTTGGTTAGTAAACGATTAATTAGTGGACATGCAGGAAGCATTAATATGAGGGTTAGTTACTCGCCGCCTTTGTACCTATTCTCTTTGTTATGGACACTGCTTTGGTCTGTTTCTTTTATTATTTTGATAATATCATCTTGACTAGTGATGAAACGATTATTACTTAGCGATTACGATTATCTAAATCGTTACATATGTCTAATAAATTGTGAAACCTTAACAAAATGAATCAAATTGATACTAAAAACTCAATGCGCACAAATTATACAAAAACAGTTGTATTCGAATACAAGTACGATAGTTTAAGTGTGTTTAAGAAAATAACTACAAAATTAATTTAAATTAAAAAAAATAGGTACTTAGGTATAAATAATCGTCCTTTCACCTCTAATCTTGACTTTCCGTAAATTATATTTAAAAAGTAACTCATTACCACTTAATTTACAAATTCTATAAATAATGAAGTACTTAGACGGGTTCAATATTCATAGATAGATATTGTCATAATATCAACTAAAAAACTGAATACTTGCTTATTTTTTTTACTTTTGTTGCACTTATTCTTGTGAACAACGTTATGAGAATTTTAAATTTAGAAAATGTTTGCAATAATAGTTTTTTCAGTCGATTGAATTATTATTTAAGTAATGAGTTGTTCAAAATTTTTAATTTTAATCTAAAATTGTAATTAAGAGAATAAGTTGGCGGCGAACGACAGACACACCATGTTACCCATGAGGGAGGATCGCCGTCGGCCCGAGCGCCGCTTGCGCCGGCACCAACAACGGCGGCCTCGAGCTCGTGCGCGCCCGTACCCGCGGCTCCGCGCGCGGCCCCGCGCCCCGAGCGCTCGACCCGCATACCCCGCGCTGCCTACCGCCGCTGGCGCCGCCGCCGGACTCGCCGCATCCTTCGTCTCCGACGCCCCCTGCTCCGCTGATCTGTCTGCTATTATGTGGGCCTCCATGTCTTCCAGTGGTGATTCCGAACTGTTGATAATATAATGCAACGTTAATAGGTATCCCTAGCTTCTAGTAAACCCTTAGCTAAGAAGAGCCAGAATGTAAGGAGATGTATAGCGTAGCGTAGCTATCAAAGTAACATCAGCTGGCTACCACGCAAATCAAAGCTCAAACGATCTAACAAGTACCTATAGGTAGCAATGTTTCTCGGCAAAGCATTAGATAGCCGTTGGCTGATTGCACTTCGCGCTCGCCTCGCACCCCGCGCTGCTCCGTGTAAAATACCGATATTTAATTTTATGTAATAGAAGACGACAGAAGCTTCTAGTACGTTTCAGAATTGGTGGATTGTGACTTGTATCTTATAACGTGTAGAAATAAATCTAGCGGCCTAGATAGTACGTAGCGATAATTCATAGAATATAAATCTACGATCTAATGAAAGCAACTTACTAGGCACTAACGGAGCAGTATTCACTAAGCTGTTCCCACGTACAGCCTTGGTTGCAGCATTCATCAGCTATACCGCTCCCCGCCTGTCGTCTTCTTCTCACCACAGAGCCAGGTTGTTCCACTACTGGAACCAACATTTTGGAGAAGATTAATCAGCGGGTCTTGATCAGAATTAACCAACTCATTTGCTAAGAAAATAATGGTAAATAGGTATTAGGCAGACAACCTAATAACCATGGTAGAGACTGCAGGAATTCAGTGGTAAAAACTAGCTCAGGACTGGAAAAGAAGGCGAAATGAAAAAGAGGTCAACCTATATCTATTTACCATCTTGCATCAGAGGCTTATGCGAGTCGGTACTTACAGTGGTGGCCATATAATTAGAAACGATCATTACTGCATACATTGTTATGATAAAAACTACCTATACTGTTTTATCAGTCTATCATTGATGACTTTTAACTACGTCATTGTGTAGGCCCATCAATAGTGTTTAATACACGAGAACAAATTGAGGGAAACAAACAACGCCTAATAAAACTTACAACCACTTTGTAAACGGAGTGGCATTTGAAACGAACTGAACGAATATTCAAACTATTGAAACATGTGTCTTAGTATAAGAGAGCTTTACTTCATCCAGTGTTTTCTTTTATTGAAATCAATCTAGAATGTCTGACATCTTTTTTAGAGACTTATTTTTCTATCAATGATAGACTGATAAAAAATTATAGCTACTTTTTATTATAACAATGTATGCAGTAATGGTTGTTTCTAATAATATGGCCGCCACTATATATAGAACCACCATAATACCGTAAATAGGTAAGTGTACCTAAATACCTACATTTTAGTTGATGAATAAGTGTTGACTTCATACATATTTCCTGTTATGCTAAACCAATATTAAGAATTATTCATAAATGGAATCGGTGTTTAATTGTTTACGTGGGTAATTTAATTCTATAACAATTAGCCAGCAAGGAAACTTAGTAACGGGTAAAAGCACAGGTGCGTCATTGTTTGGACTGCGCGCATATGCCGATGGATTTAAAATTTCCCCTTTAATGTTCGTTGTGAATATTGATTATTTAATTTATTTATAGATGTAGCTAAGGTTTAATGCCGGGGGCGTTTATCTTAATTCAAACTATTCTTTTAATCATAATTTTGAAAATTTCTTCCTAATGTTTATTTAGGACGTCTAGAGCTTCACATGAAATAAATATTTATTTGGCACGTTTTTTTATCACAAAAAGCATTTTTTCCCACGAGTACCGGGTTAACGAGTTACATGAGTATTTGACTCGTGTAACCCGTTAACACTGGCCAGGCTGATAAAAACGCAAACATGATAAACAATATCTTTGATACACTTAATAATACTTACTTATTATATTTTTAGGTACCTATACAAACTCTGGACATTGTTGTTGAGTTATTAGCAAAAGGTCGAAGTCTTGATCAAAACAAAATTGATTTATAAATGAAATACCTATATATTTTGTGTTTTTCTGGGGTTAAAATCTTCTGTATGGAGATTATGGTTTTGAACTACTTAATTCTTTTTCATGGATCATAATATATTACTAATCTCACTCAGTTGACTCAGAAATTAATTTAAAAAAGTAACTCTTTTGAAAACCGCTATATACCATATCTAAAATACCTAGTCTGGCCATAAATACTGTTACAATTAAAAATAAGAAAGATATTACATTTGAATTTGGAATCGTCATTTTTATACGATTGTTCATTGAGTTTTCTAATTTTGGCGCCAATACATTGTACAATATTTTGCGATATTAAAATGGAGTGGGGTGATAAAGAGAATCGAATCGCTGTGATTGCATTACACAAAGTTGGTATGGAGCCAAATGCAATTTTTAAAACTGTCCATACGCTTGGTATTAGTCAAATGTTTGTGTACCGGGCTATTAATAGGTACAATGAGACCTCCTCTGTTTGTGACAGAAAAAGATCTGGCCGTCCACGTAGTGTTCGTACGAAAAAGGTGGTCAAAACTGTAAGGGAAAGAATTCGAAGAAATCCTGTCCGAAAGCAAAAGATTTTATCTCGGGAGATGAAGATAGCACCCAGAACCATGTCGCGTATTTTAAAAGATGACTTAGGACTTGCAGCCTATAAGAGACGCACTGGTAATTTTTTAACTGATAATTTAAAAAGAATAGGGTGGTAAAATCGAAACAACTACTGAAGCGGTACGCAAAGGGAGGTCACAGAAAAATTTTGTTTACGGATGAGAAAATCTTTACAATTGAGCAACATTTTAACAAACAAAATGACCGTATTTATGCTCAAAGCTCTAAGGAAGCTTCCCAATTAGTCGACAGAGTGCGACGTGGGCATTATCCGACTTCAGTGATGGTTTGGTGGGGTGGTAGCTATGAAGGAGTGACTGAGCCATATTTTTGTGAAAAAGGTATCAAAACATCGGCACAAGTGTATCAAGATACCATTCTTGAGAAGGTAGTTAAGCCCCTTAACAACACCATGTTCAATAACCAAGTATGGTCCTTTCAACAAGACTCGGCGCCGGGTCATAAAGGTCTGTCCACGCAGTTTTGGTTGGAAGTGAACGTTTCGGACTTCATCAGAGCTGAAGACTGGCCGTCGTCTAGTCCCGATCTTAATCCGCTGGATTATGATTTATGGTCAGTTTTAGAGAGTACGGCTTGCTCTAAACGCCATGATAATTTGGAGTCCCTAAAACAATCCATACGATTGGCAGTGACGAATTTTCTCATGGAAAGAGTGCGTGCTTCTGTTGATAACTGGCCTCAACGTTTAAAGGACTGTATTGCAGCCAATGGAGACCACTTGGAATAAGCTTTTTATATTTTAAATTGTTTTATATTTATATATTAAACTAACACACTGTAAAAGTAATAAATATTATTTGCAATAAAAAAAAAATTTTTTCTTCGTGACAATATTTATGGCAAGACTAGGTATAATATATCTATACTAATATTATAAAGAGGAAAGATTTGTATTTTTATATTTTTGTATGTAACGAATAAACTTTAAAACTACTGGACCGATTTCAAAAATTCTTTTGCCGTTAGAAAGCTACGTTATCACTGAGTAACATAGGCTACGGGCGGAGCCGTGAGGACACAGCTTGTCATATCTAAAATTTGGAAATTCTTATTAAGTATCCACCTATGTAGTAAATTTTTATAATTTTTATTGAATTGGATGTGTTGTGTGACCTTTTATAATTTGTTATTGAATGTTGTTGTAAGCGATAACGATAATATCTGTTGCTTTGCGGATATCATACTTAGGGTCCGTCCATAAGGTCATGATTATTGTCAAAAGTTTATTATTATAGCCATGTCTAAGAACAAAACGAATAGGTACCTACTATTAATAGAATGTACCAGTTGCTTATTTTATGTCGACAAAGGCCTTACAAAATTATGCGGAATTACTATTTGACATTAAATGATGCTATCTCGTCTTGTGTCTTTTGTCGAGTACCTTCTGTTTGAAGCATTGATCATCATTACATAGTATAAAACAAAGTCGCTCCCGCTGTCTGTACGCTTAGATCTTTTCAACTACGCAACGGATTTTAATGCAGTTTTCAGCAATAGATAGAGTGATTCAAGAGGAAGGTTTATTTGCCCCACATTAGTATCTACATTGCACCAGTGCGAAGCCGGGGCGTGTAGCTAGTTATAGAATAAATCTGTTAATGACCACCTTATCGGCATAACGTTATATGAAAACAATACCTGTAGGTGTGTCCCAAGGACTGTTGTAAGCGTGGCAGACCCTGCTCATGATCTCGCTGAGCTGTCGACCGCAGAACTTGACGGCGGGAGAGGTGGCCGCTTCTGTCCCGCTTTCCAGTAACACTGCTGCCGCCAACACGGCTAATTGTACTGCCTTGTTTACTAGCATATTTACTAATCTGGAAAATGTAAAAAGGATCACATATTATTTGAACATTCACATATAATTCGTCCAACCCAACATTGAATAGCTAATGTGCGTAACTGGAGGAGGATTTCTGCTTTTATACTTGCAGGGCAAACATGTAACCCGACACCGGTGCCGCCCATTTGATACCAGATACGTATCCCTCAAAGGACTTTTCATTTCCTAAGTGCATTACTACACACTGTCGCGTCGGCAGTGAAATGCACATTTATCAATTCACATTAGGAAATAATAGATCGAAGGTGAGATACTGCAAATGCAATATGAATTTAATAAATATGCTTGTGTAGACGCGTGGTAAAGTTCAAGTGTTACTGATATATATAAGTACATAATTAATTAAATTCACGATGTTTACTAATGATGCAGCTAAAATTGTAAATAATCGATATTATCTTTTTTACCGCTGTACCTAAAGAGATTCTCCTTGGACCACATCATTATGTGTGTCTCACTACAGATTATATAAAGTCTCTTTGTACACAGTTATTACTGCAAGAGTTCGAGTTATCATGACTGATTAATGAATCACAATACGACAATAAAGTATCAAAGTAGGTATAATTTTGTCAATAAGCACGATCCATGCACGAAAGAAATTATGACAATTTATTATTGTTTTGAATAAATATTGCAGTGAATTCGATTAAACAGTACTGTGTTTGGCATAATACGCAGATGTATTTATAAAAATTGTACAACGCCTATACAAATATTATTCGTATCAAATATTATGCATGTAGCATTGAAATAAAACTGAGTAATGACGATGATTTCACTTCACCTTCCCCGTTCATAAAAATGCAAATCAGCGACTTCCTTTTATAAATTGTCGTTCCGAGAGTAGTCCAGGGTGGGTGCCACTGCCACATTACGTCGTTTTGTCGACATCGTAGTGTAATGAATGTTTGTAGGTAGGCACATATAAAGCATCGAGGACAAGTTCTATTTATGGAGAGTTAAAGGCTGGTAGCGTACTAGCAACGTGAGAGTGAAGCACGGTGGGCCACCTACCCAGTATAGTAAGCGCAGTGCAACCACTTAACGAAATCTACATATTTAGATTATGCACATGTAGTGCATGCAGCCATGCGCGCACACGAGACGCGTACGTTCGTCTGCAGCCACCTGATTGCACTCCATATCTGTTTGTGGCAATATAGAGCGCATGTCTGCATACTAATATCACTAGGTGTTGATCTGTACTTACCTACATACAACCCAGAAGTGAAATTCACAGGTCAATTAGTGGTAGAACTAATATTAATTAATTATTCTTATTGGTATTTGTGATAATGATACTTATTCTAATTAAAATATATTGCAAAACAACAGATAGATAAGATAAGGGTAAAACGGCGAGTCGCCTGCTCTACGCAACTGCATATCAACTTCTTTCAATTATTTGTGATTAAGGATCAGACAATATAACGACATGGTAGTTGTTTAGAACATATACACAATACTCGACAGTAGATGGTCGCCGGTCACTCGTAGGGCGCGTGCGCCCGCGTCGCTCGCTGCGCCGCGTTCGACCGCCAGTGCGTCGCTATGAACCGCATGATGAGCCTCGTGCTCGCGCACTCGATTGAATAATTACATGAATCTTTGATTGTATCTGTAGCCTTGCTCCTGCTTTAATGTTGTTCTATAACATACTAGTTTTGCTGACGCGACGTGGCTTGTTAGGATTGACTCACTCGTTGGTAGAGCTCGAAATCTATTAACTAAGCTGCTATTTCCACTTGGTTAGATAAATAATTATCAAGTATAAGACATGTCGCATGATGACTAGATTTTATCGTTAAGATTGGTACAAAGGTTGTACCTACTGGGCTGCTACTGGACTATTAGGTGAGGCCCTAAGGTCATGTATAAATAAAATGGATTGGATTAACATAAGCAAAATAAGGTATCGAGGTACCTACCGCCTAACTATTTTAATAAATAGATATAAAGAGCCTGTCGTTGAGGAAGTCGTTAATTTTAATGATATAGGTACGGAGACTTCGGGTTATCTAATCACTTACATTGCATTTACCTAACGTTTTTATTAGTCGCGGATGCAGACAGTTTGGTGACTAGGTAATTAATAAAATTACAGCGAATGGGTTATTTTGTAATTATTAATTTAACGAAGCCTACTTGGGTCAAAACCGGAATAAGCAGGTATGCGGTTTTATTCAATATCTTTAAGCCGCAATCCCACGTAATATTCATCTTAAATAGCTACTACTAAGACCAAGACTACTATTAAGACCAAGTATTTATTTATTATTATACAAGGTTAATTTTCAATGACCGGCGAAATTTTCAAAGACGGTTCAGAATCGATAATTATTTTCGATAAGTATAGGTATGAAATGAAAACAAGATTTTTTTTACAGGGTTTTATTCCTGTCCACCACTAAAAAGTAGAACGTGAAGCAAAACGTGCGGATAGTTACAACAAGACCATTCAATTCAATTCAAAACCTAGAAAGTACACAAACTTGACAACGCACGCGAAAAAGGTCAAATGTGATCAAGACAAGAACAAAATAAAGAACGCACCTTTGGTTTGATTTCTAAATCTAAATTTTTAAATTTGGCTGGTCTTTGTAAAGTGTCCTTGTATAGGTGTAACCAAATCACCATTAAAAGATTTATTTATTTGTGTTTATTATTAAAATTTTATCGATATTAAACAGTAGCTTGCTAATTATATTATACCATAACTAACTGTTGCCCGCGGTTTCACTCGCATCTTAGGGGAACTACTTTATGTGACCGGATAAAAAAGTCCTTTGTGTTAATCCAGGATATGGTCTATCTGTGTGCCAAATTTCATCAAAATACGTTGTGCCGTTTACGCGTGATTGAGTAACAAACATCCATCCAACCATCTTCACAAACTTTCACATGTATTTATACACATAATAGTTTATAATATTAGTAGATAATAACTCGGCTACACTAACTTAGTAACGCTTGTAGATCCTATTTTTAACCGACTTCCGGTTATCAATTCGGCTGTATTTTTTTTTAATGTTTGTTACCGCATCACACAGTCACTTATAAACCGATTTGGAAAATTCTTTTTTTGTATGAAGGAGTATTCTTTCAAGGTGGTCCCATTTAAATTTGGTGAAGGTCTGATGAAGAACTTCGGAGATAGACAATGGAACTTCTCAATGAAGAACAGTACGCATAATGTGATGATGTGATTAGGTTACGAGCAGCGTCTTTAGTAGGTCCAATCTAGTTTTAATTAGGGCCACTAAAATGAAAAAAATAAAAAACATTTTAACAATAATAAAACCGACTTCAAAATACTGAAAAGAAGAATAAAATAATTACCATATTATAAAACTAGCTGCTGCCCGCGACGTCGTCTGCGTGAAGGCTTTACAGCACCAAAAATACCTAAGATGCCAGTGTCGCTATAGCATTATAAGTAAACAACTTTTAAAATAGCATTAAAATATAAGTTTTTTTTGCAAGCGAAGCAAGTGCAGAGAGTTATATGGGAATCCTGCTGAGATCAGTCATAAGATGTGACTGAAGGAAATAGAGAAAATAATGCAGGAATACATTCCAGGACACAAAAGAGTAAAAATACGTACAAAGGTATCATACCTTACAACACTTCCCTATAAACTACGTTGGTAGTTATGCTGCCAGGAGCCAAAATGTAAAAAGAGTCAGGACTGGTGACGCGGGAGCAAGCGACATCAGCAAGCGACATTCGACATCGCGAAACAAACACTCACGGGGAACTGTACGCGCTTGAACTGGAACGGGAAGTTATGAGGTATGAGGGGAATGCGTGGTATAAATACTGACTCGCCGACGCCACAACCCGTAAGAATTTCCGCCTCAATGGTATGTCTGTGGAGCGAGATGACTTTAAGGCGGGTCCCGTTACACTACTTCGGAGGAGATAGGTTCCGAAGAAGCATAATCGGGACACCGACCTTCAGCTTGATGGTATGCGCTGGAAGTCCACTTGCTGACAGGGAGTTCAGAAATTCCACGGGATAATGTGTGGCGTCATCTTGCTCGACAACAGTGTTTATCGAGGTGTAGACCACTTCATTCCCCTCAATTTCCGAGAGAATGCATTCGTTAATTGCTGCAGCCTGATCATTTTTGGGCGTCAAAATGGCCCGCTCACACACCCAAGAATTCTGCTGGTGTGGTATACGACTGATGTCCCCGTACACACAGCGAATGAGTTCTTCTAAGCTGGATACCACTCTACCGAGAGACTCTGGAAGCACCCCCTGTCCACCTCTCTCATCTGGTAGAGTGCCTTCGGCAAGACTTAGAAGGACATCGGAGAATTCTTGAGCACGTGCATTGCCGCCGAGCCGAGCTCTCATATTAATGGTCAAGCGCAGCGTACGAGCTCGTGACCACAACGAAGATCGTTTCAACGAAGCATTCACCTCGTCAGCCCTCGATCCCCGCGTCACCACGGGAAGCGTTTGCCGGAAATCGCCACTGAACAGAACTGTGACACCACCCATCAAATGTTCGTTCCTGCGGATGTCCTGCAGGGTTCTGTCCACGGCCTCAACTGCCTTCCTATTGGCCATCGTACACTCATCCCATACGATCAGAGAGCAATCCTTGACCACGTGTCCCTTATCGCTGTTACGTGAGACACCACAAACAGGCGTTTCGGCGGTCTCTAATTCGATGGGAATTTTAAACATGGCATGTGCTGTCTTGCCACCCGGAAGCAGTGTGGCGGCGATTCCCAACGACGCAATAGCAATTTTGCCTCGCCTCCTGACCTCTGCAAGTATGCCAGTGGTAACAAATGTTTTTTATTTAATGTTTTTGTTTTTTTTTATTCATTTAAGTTTATAATTAGGTATACGACATGAAAATATATTAATTACCAAGCAATAATCACACAGATAAATACCGAACAAAAGTTTTAACAGTCAATGTTTATTTAGAAAATGCACATTACCATCTATGAATTTTAAGAATAACTAACTACTAACTTCGCCAACATGATCAAATTTAAATTATTAATTTCCAAAAAGTGTTAACATGTAACTTGATTTGATTTTTATGAAATCTCATAGATGGCGCTGCTTCAAAATTGTCTTTATACTACTAACATTCATTAAACTATGTTTCTCTGCCCAAGTTACTTAAATGGCGTAGTTTTTATAGTGTAAAGCTAGATAATAGCAAGGCTTACTCAAAAACAACATTTAAATATGCGTCGTTAGATTACACGCTGTCACAGAATGCGTAAGAAAAATAAAGATTCACAGCTCCTCCTCCGTAGGTGATAGCGTGATAATATGTAGCCTATATGTTGACCCGACCTCTTAGTAATATTCATGCAAAATTTGAAGTAAATCCATGCAGTACTTTTTGAGTTTAGCCCGGACATACATACAGACAAACAGACAAAAATTCTAAAAACTATATTTTTGGCTTCGATTGCAGATCACGCCCCAAGTATTATTTAAAAAAAATATTCAATGTACAGTTTTGACTTTCCTACGATTTTATTATATGTACCTATAGATTAACAGTTTCAGAAGTCGGTACTAATCCACGCTGAACCAAATTGAAGGCACCGACTTCTGAAACTGTTAGGTAATTTTATAATATGGTAATTATTTTATTCTTTTTTTCGGTTTTTTGAAGTCGGTTTTATTTTTTTCTGTTTGTGTTAAGTAATGGAAAAGACCATAACCGGCAAGTGCTTTGGACCACGCACAGTGTAGGGTTCCGTCGTTAGTACGGCGTAGTAATTATCTGTGGGACGGCTAGAAGATGTTTTAGACAAGCTTAATGTTGGTAAACAATGGTTAAAAGATAAATAGGTATATTTATTTATTTATTTATTTATAGGAGAACCAACAGCTATAACAGATGAATAACAATTGAATATGCGACATAGAGAGATAGAGCACGATAAAAAATAATACATTTATAAATTTAAAAAATAATAAGCACTATGCACTTTTTAAAAAGTCTGCGTTAAGTCGAGTGCGTGCAGAATAGGTTTTGGTGGTAAATGGGTCAAATGAGAACTCTTTACAGATAACATTAAAGTCCTTACTTACTCGCACCATGTATGAGTTTTGCCTGTAGTTTGAAGAGGAAAAAGGAATAGAAATAGGCGGGTTGAATCTAATTGATCTCTGAGGAACATTGAAACGCAGTTTATGCAGGAGATCAGAACAGTCAATCTCATTAGATATAATTTTTAACAGAAATGTGCAATCTGCTAGCCTACGACGATTTACAAGTGGTTGTAAGTGAAATTTCTTGCAAAGATTTATGTAATTATCAGAATGATAAGGCACACGTAGCCGAAAACATAGAAAACGTATAAATCTTTTTTGTATATTCTCAATACGATCAATATATTTGCCATAACACGGGTTCCAAATTTGTGACGCATATTCAAGATGACTTCTAACAAAGGAGCAATAAAGAATCTTAAGGGTTTTAGCTTTCTTGAAACACCCTGCAAGTCTCATAACAAAACCTAGTGACTTCGAGGCTTTGGCCACTATTTGCTCAATATGTAAGTTAAATAAAAGTTTAGAATCATGAAAAAACGCCTAGGTCACGTACACCTTCACCTCTCTGTAATAGCTGCCCTTTAAGTTTATAAGTTGTAGGGAGAGGGACGCGTTTTCTGCTAAAGGAGATTACTGAACATTTAACGGGGTTCAAATCAAGTTTGTTAATCAAGCAATAACCATCCAAACGCGCCAGGTCAGATTGGAGAGCATCCATGTCATCATCTGACGATATTGCAGCAAATATCTTCATATCATCAGCAAAACAAAGCAAATTTGAGTTGTGGAAACACGAGTCGATGTCACTAACATAAATGATAAAAAGTAACGGCCCCATCAAGGAACCTTGAGGAACACCACTAGGAGCTGAAACCCAGCTGGACATGTAGTTGCTGATAACGACAGCTTGAGATCTGTTTTCTAGGTATGAAGTAAACCAACGAAGTAGATCTCCTCTGATACCATTGTTAAAAAGCTTTGTTTTAAGAATATTGTGGTAAATTCTATCAAAAGCCTTACTGTAATCCGTGTAAACGACGTCGACCTGTGCCCCGTTGTCCATACTGTCCGTTAGGAAGTCATTGAGTAGAGCCAGGTTAGATACAGTTGACCGACCCTTAAGAAATCCGTGCTGAGAAGGGCTAAAAGACTGACTCAGCGCTGCATAAACTTGGCTGTACACAACCCTCTCAAAAACTTTAGCTAATATGCACAGTTTGGAAATCGGTCTGTAATTAACTATTTCGTTTTTGTGCCCTTTTTTATGCACCGGAGTTATAAAGGCAGACTTCCAGATTTGAGGAACAGAACGCGAAGAGAGTGATTTTTTAAACAATAGAGATACTGGCAAGGCAATGGTTTTAGCACACCCAATCAACAATTTAGGTGATATGTGGTCCGGCCCCGCAGATTTAAATGGGTCAATTTTACTAATGAGCTCAACTATAACATTTAAGTCAATCTTAATTGAGTGAATATCCGAGGGTATATTAGAATTTATGGCGGTTTGCGGTGGGCAATTGGTAGTTAACACATCCTTGGCAGGATCAAGAAAAGTAGAATAAAAGTGGGAAGAAAATGCATTACAAATAGACTCGGGAGAAGAAACGGTCGCATCACCATACTTGAGGAAACTGGGTATTACATTGGACTTAGATCGCTGCTTCACAAAGCTCCAAAAGCGTTTAGGATTCCTTTCGATGGAGGCTTCTGTATCAGATAAGTAGTTGGTGTAACAATCCGCTTCAAGTTTATTAACCCGCTCACGTAAATGTTTAAAGGTCGCCTCGTCTGAAAGTTTGCCATAGGTTTTAAATTTACGGAGATATTTCGCCTTCTCTTTAATCAAGTGTTTAAGTGCCGGGGAGTACCATATAGGGTATGAGCTGTGAAAAACTGTCCTAGTAGGAACAAACCTATTTAAAATATCCGCTATAGTAGCATAAAAGTAGTTTACGGCGTCATTAAGTGACATGTTAAAAAATACGTTCGTCCAATCAATAGCTGCTAGCTCCCTGTTAATGATCGCAAAGTCAGCTTTATTGTAAAGGTAACGAGTAAAGGGAGCAGGCGTTAAATAGGTGTACTCAGCAAAGTTCACGTCGATACAAAGGGCCGGATGATATTTGTCAACAGGCGATAAAGGCACTAAACACTCACACACTGAAACAATTTCATTACATAAGACTAAATCCAGAATCTTACCATATTCATTCAATATTCCATTGAATTGATTGAGCCCCAAAACACGCAATTCATCTGTTAGCATGTACTCGTCGCCACTACAAATATTTTCAGGTAGTAATGTGTTGTTATTTAATTGCCACAAAATTCCACTTAGGTTAAAATCACCAATAACTAAATAATTATCAGTTGGATTGTTTAGCACTATACTACTTAAGCTATGGAGAAAATTCGATAGTTGGTCGGAAAAAGAATAACCACGGTTTTGCTTACATAGATAGATGACGCATACATTCAATTTAAGGTAATTTCTAGTGCTAGGCTGACGTACACTCAAAGTTACCCACAAGTCTTCAGCCGAGGAGTGAAATGATGGTTGCGGAACCGCCGAAATACACTTACGGACAGCCATCAAGACACCACCTCCACGAGACTGACCCGTGAGACAGTAATCTCGGTCGCGACGCCACACAATATACTGATCACCAAATAACTCTGAGTTTGATATGCCGTCGACTAACCAAGTTTCCGTTAAAACAATAACGTCGTATGAGCATAAGCATAGTTGGCGAAAGAAGGATTCAGTCTTAGTACGGAGCCCACGAACATTCTGATAATAGACATGCAGTTTTTTATTGTCGTTTAAAGCCATCGATAATTTATACAAGTTGTAGCAACAAAATTAATAGCACAATAACAACCACTCAAGTAACAAAACGCTAAATGACTATCGAATGCAGTGTCTGTGTCAATGTTTACGGATAATAAATACTTATAGTTAATGTAATATAACAAGACAAAAGCGAATAGTAAACCAGTAAGTAGGGTAATTAGGCATACACAATTATTAAATAGCACAAAAAATGCAGCAAAAACACAGGTAACAGCGCAAATAAGTAGGCAGTAATTAGATTCAATAATGAGTGCAAGCGAGATAAACATATATTGGAATAGAACAGCGCGATAAGAGAAACAAAAGGCCCATTTGCAAATACAAAAGTGAGGTGACGAAGCTTCGAGCACGTCAGCGATGCCAAACCTTTTACAAAAAATCAAGTGAGATACAGTTGCGGTCATTAGTACGTAATTAAAAATGAATTTATTTTTTGACATATTAAAAAAAAAAAAATTTTGAATAACCTACCTAGGTACCTACCTTTTTGAAATACAAAGTTATTTTTACAGTTTAGTTTTTATTACTTACCTTTTTACAAACCCGATGAAGTACATGTCTTTTTTCCATTTATGAAAGACTTATTCAACGAATTCTTACACAATGGGGTAAGTAAGCGAATTAAAAAAAAACAAGAAGGAGGAAGCCAGTCAATTTTATTTTTGAAATTTTTAGTTGATTACTTTCTGGGTTTTATAACTATGTATAGCCATGCTAAATTTCAGCTTTATAGCATTAATAGTCCGCGACTAAAATTACTGAAAAGAAGGACATATAGATAGACAGACGGATATGGTGAAACTATAAGGGTTCCTAGTTTGACTATGGAACCCTAAAATGTCTAATGTATTCGTTTTTCTCATCGCAAATATACTTACTCTTCGTTCGTTTAGCATGTCGGCTTCATAGCAACGAGACACGGCAGACGTTGGCACATGGCGGCAGACGATAGGTAGGTAACAAAAGATAATTCAAGAGTTTGCGGGGTCAAGTGTATTGTCGGCTTGCCCAATTGGTGAGTCGAGTCGGTGACTGGCTTTACACCGAGGCCGGACACCTTTCCATAGACTATTAATTATTAGGTATAGGTACCCAAACTATTAGAAACATACAGGTTACATACATACATAAACTCACGCCTTTTTCCCATGGGGGTAGGCAGAAACTATAGAACGCCACATGCTACGACTCTTACATACCCCTTTCGCTTCATCCACATTCATACATCTTGTCATACACGCACGCCGGTTGAGAGTACTACGCACCTGACCTTTGTGAAGAACATCACCAATAACATCGATGTATGTCCTTCTAGGACGTCCCCTACCGGCGTTCCCATTAACATCCGCCTTATAAATTTCTTTTGTTAATCGCCGTTCACTCATTCTCTCAACATGGCCAAACCACCTAAGCATACTCCTTTCAATTTTTGTCACTACATCATCTTTTAAACCGCAACTTTGTCTAATCTCTTCATTTCTCAATCTATCATTCAAAGTTACACCGCACATACTTCGCAAGGAACGCATTTCCACGGCATTTATTCTACTTTCATGCCTCTTCTGCCACGACCAACATTCACTTCCATACATAAGCGTAGGTACCAACACACCATTATGGACAGCCAGTCGTGCCTTTTTGGACATCGACCGGCTAGCCACAACCGCATGCAAAGCACCATTTACTTTATTTCCCGCATTTGCTCTCCTTTCCACATCTTCGTCAATCTTACCATCTCTTGTAAACATGCTTCCCAAACATACAGGTTAGTTTTAGTAAACTTACGTGTATATGATTAAATATCTTGGGTTGAGTATCTTGGGTCTTAGGTCTATACCTACTCTGGGTAAGTACCTAAAATTTATAAATTATTACATTATCATGCTACTTTGCTTAATGTTATGTAAGTGATGCAGTGTTTGTCGCGTCTCCTCTTTTTAAATAATCACTTAGCTTGTAAGTTAGTTCAGTATATTATAAGCAGTCCTTACATATACTTGTCTTGTATGTACCCCATCATTACATGGCGACACTGCCAGTGCTACCTCATGAAATACTGCTTGACTCACTAAGTCGAAGCGCTAATTTATGATGAAGAACTTGGTAAACTTTGTGTATCTACATATGTGTAAAGTGTGGGGGTGTAAAGGTGGTCTAATTTTTATTTTAGTAACGACGCGGACGTTTTAAATTTTATTAGTAATTTATCATATTATAATATGTACCTATAGATTATTAGAAGTAAGTAAGCACTAGTTAGTTAGTCTAGCCGAGGATAAGAGTGAGATAGTCGGTTATCATTACCTATTATGTTGTAGAGCCTTTTCTCCGTCGTACGTTCACTGTGTCACAGCGAAAATAATAAATCCGGAAATTATATATACTATCTGGATAGTATATATAATATCCGGATTTATTATTTAATTTTTATTAAAATTTAATTTAATGGCTGGCCATTATATATAATATCTACTCAATTTAGACTAAGTGATAATTGACACAGAATTAATCACATTAACTAGCCATCTTATACAAGGGTAGTCGGAAAGGGCGTACTAAGCCGCGGGCCACTTAGTCTATCACTGATCACTGAGAAAATTTCAAAATTCGATAAAAAAAAAGTCCACACTAAATGATTTTTATTTTAGTTTTTTCAAAAATTCTTCATCCTTGCTTTAGTTACGAATTCAGAAAATGGACCTTCTAATCCGTGACCCCAAATATGACCTAAAATGTAAACACAGCTGACGATAGCTGAGGAGAGATAGAATTTAGCGTATTTTTTTATGAAATATTTGAACTGCTATTTCTGTTTAAGTAATGACTTTTGTTGAAAGTTGTAGAACAATAGTTATCCACTATTATGAGTACTTTAACACCCTTTCGGATTAGTACCCCCTTTCCGACTAAACTTGTATAATATCTTGGAAGATTTGGATAAAGTATAGGTGAAGATTATAAAGTTTTATTTCAATTTGTCTTAAGCAATATTATGCTACTAAGCAATATTATGTGTAGCAATATTATGCTGTTATTTGAAATAGTAATAATTATAATTTTTCCATCGACGGATAGAACGACGGATTCGGATTTTTAGACAGTAAACAGTTTGTCAAATTCGAAACGGCTAGGTTAGGTTAGGTTAGAACTGTGACCACACAACGTCAAGAAGTAAACATGTGTTCTTAACTTGAGGCATTTTAGCGCCTCGAGTGAAAAGCGCGGTTATCATTCGCAGCGCGGTCATTCTTTTTTTTTTTTTTTTTTTATTTTTTTTTTTTTTTTTTTTGGGCAGGAGTGGGAAATCCTCATGGACGCCCACACTAGCCCATTTCCGAGCCAGTCTGGGCAGTGCCGGACTCTTACCGGCTAAAACCACACTCCTGCCTCGGCGTGAGCCCCTGCCATGCTTGTTTCGCAGGGATCTTGCATTGGACGGCGATTTTTCACTTCTAATAAATTATCTGCTGTACAATTTTATCTATATTTATAATGTCTATTTCTATTTCCGAATTTAGTATGTACTATTTCCATGTCTGTATTTATCTACATATTTCTTACTTATTTCTGTCTCTTCTTTTATTTAATTTTTATTTTTTATTGATTAATTCCTATTTCCGTATTTTTATTTATATTTCTCCTTTATTTCTGTCTTCTATTCTATTTATTCTTTTTGTTTACAGACTTCACTATTTTTACAATGTATTGTATCATTTTATTTCTAGTGCTTTTATTGCTTAACAGCCAGCTTAAATTAGTTTTAGTGATCTGGTCGTCGACTCTCATCTCCAGGTTGAGCCTGTGGGAGCCATACACAGGGCACTCCGTCAGGAGGTGGAGGACCGTCTCCAGCTTGTCGGGGTCGCAGGCGCACGCTGGATTCTCCTTGCACTTGAAGCGAGTCAAATACTTGGAGAACCCACCGTGCCCTGTTAGGGCTTGGGTCGGCTCCTTCGTCATCTCTATTTTTCTCACCGTCCTGTACGCCGCGATTGCACACGGGAAAAACAATTTGGTGGTAGCCGCCGTTTCACCCGTACAGTACCTCCGGTTCCATTCACCAAGCGTTTCCAATCGGATCTGTCGCTTGGCGAATGAAACCGGGCATCTGTCGTAGTCGGGTGCACGCTTCGATTTCAGGGCAGCCTCCTTCGGGAGCGAGTCGGCTCTCTCGTTACCCTCCAGCCCCGCATGAGCTTTAATCCAGAACAAGGAAACGCTCTTGTTCTGGCAGTTGCTGCGGCGGATGGCGTTTCTTGTTTCCACTGCTAGGGGATGGAGGGCTCCGGGGTTCACGACTGTTTGGAGGGCTGCCATGGAGTCGCTGTAGATAGCGAACGCCGTCTCAGACCTTCGGAGGACTTCTTTTGTGGCTTCGCAGAGGGCAAGGAGCTCAGCCTGGTAGACGGTGCTATAAGACGGCAGGACAAGCTTTCGGGTCTTCGTCTCGGCCTCGCCAGTCCACACCGACAGCGCGGCCCCAACTTTACCCTCGATCTTGCTGCCGTCTGTGAAAATACGCACCGCGTAATCGCGGTGGTTACTATATTGTTCCTCGTCTACCAGGCGTCGCAATTCAATGTCCTTCTGCTCCGCCGGATGTGGTGCCTCTAGCGCCGACGCCATTCGCTCGATCTCCCGGTCCCCCAGCGCAGGATGGGACACCCCCTTCTTGGCCTCATGTAATGAGGCCGCCTCTCGGATTCGGAGGTCGAGAGGGAGAATCCCAGTCAGCACCAGCGCTGCGTTCAGGAAGACCGTGCGGTAGGCACGGCACATTTTCTGCGCGAAGCTCCTCTGGACGGCGTTCAGCTTCTTCTGCACCCCGACTTTATTCGCGGCCGGCGACCACGCACTCGCCGCGTACAGGACGATGGGCTCCACCGCAGCTGTATATATACAACGAATTATATCCGGGTGGAGCCCCCAGCTGACCCTCGCGGCCCTCGACAGCTGCTTATAAATCCCGATGGCTCGGGAGCAGACGTTTGCGACGTGGGTGTTAAAGGTCAACTTGTGGTCGATGGTGAGACCGAGCAGCTTGATTTCGTCCGACATGCCAATGTCCACTCCGCCCATCCTCAGGCATGGGTTGTCGTGTTTCAGCTTCCGCGTAATGAGCATAGCTTTTGTTTTGTGCGGTGCGAATTTCAGCTTATTCACGACACCCCACGCCCGGACATACTCGAGGGGGGCATTGGCATCCCTCTGGACCTCAAGTGCAGTCCCCCCATCGAACACAAGGACGACGTCGTCCGCAAACGCCTGTCATTGGACCCCCCTACTCTCCAGCCCCTT
The DNA here is from genome assembly GCA_910594945.2 of Amphipyra berbera. Taxonomy (NCBI): domain Eukaryota; kingdom Metazoa; phylum Arthropoda; class Insecta; order Lepidoptera; family Noctuidae; genus Amphipyra; species Amphipyra berbera. Next base: position 10,450,770 of record OU343127.1, read on the forward strand.
GAGTAGAGGATCCAGCAGAAGGTTCCATAGTATGGGACCACCGATTGACCCCTGGACGCATCCCTTCTCGGTCCTGGCCTCGCACTCCGCTCCCCCATATCGGACTTTCACCACTCTCTCGGACAAGTAGCTGTCCATGATCCGCCTCAAGTTTACAGGACACTTTTCCTCAGCCAGACGCACCCTGATAGCTGGCCACCATGCGCTATCGAAGGCTCCCTCAATGTCCAAGGACACAACCGTGACAAGCCTCTTCTCAGAGATTTTGCCCCGGATGTGCCCCATCAGCGCATAGAGGGAGTCCTCGGTGCTTCTCTGGGGCATGAATCCGTACTGGCGAGTACTCATCCTGGGCAACAGATAAAACTTGAGTCGGGCCACCAGCATCTTCTCATATATCTTGCCGAGTACAGGCAATAGACCAATCGGTCTGTACGATTTTGGAGTGGTGTAGTCCTCCTTTGCGGGCTTGCGGAGTACAACGACCGTTGCCTCCTTCCAGGACCGCGGAAAGTGTTCATGCGCCAGGCACTTGTTTATCAAGCACAGAACCGCGCGGTCATTTAACTCGGGGCGCTAAAATGCCTCACGTTAAGAACACATGTTTACATCTTATTTTTTTTTATTTAATCCGTATGTAGCAGGGTTAATCTATGTCAGCAGTACATCACGAGGTTTGAAGGAATTACATGATTTCGTTTACACCCTGTATTATGTAGGTAGGTATGTATGTATTTTAAACTATAAAACATTTATTTATCAATACTATACTATTGCAGTATCTACTATGTTGTTCATTTTCTCCAAATCCAATTTCGCTCCATAGGTAGCTGCGCTCTTATTTCAAATTCTGATTTCAATCGTTCCAAATTCTAGTTAGTTTCCTATGCGATTCCGCCTGTTAATTGTTATTTAACGGAACTAGCGACCCGCCCCGGCTTCGCACGGGTGCAATGTAGATACTAATGTGGGGCATATAAACCTTCCTCATAAATCGCTCTCTATTGCTGAAAACTGCATTACAATCCGTTGCCTAGTTTAAATGATCTAAGCGTACAGATAGCGGGAGCGACTTTATTTTATACTATGTAAAGATCTAAGTATTTAAAAGCACTTTAAAATTAATGAAAATAACAACAAAAAATGTTTAAGGCACACTTCAAAAATAATGCTTTCCACAACAAAATTAATGTTTCGCACTATAATCAATCAAAAACCGGGCATTACACGAATGGTGGAAAGTGATCGGCAAAGTGAATCCGTTTCTGACATTCAGCCGCTTCCGCGGCGGCACCGCTCGCTTCGATCGCTCGGCTCGTGCGTTGAGTGGTCACAATTCTAACATAACCTAGCTTACGTTTCAACTACCTGTTTGTCATTTTATTTCTTATTGCGGAGGATTTTGAAGTTAGAAGCATTTAAAGTATAGTGTAAACACTGTATAACCTATAATTTTTAAAGAAGACTTAGAAGTAAGAAGTATTAACATTAGAGATGTGCCGATTATGACTTTGGCCGACTAGCCGATTAGTCGGTTGTAAACAGGCCGACTAGTCGGCCAAGCTGATCACGGTTTCGGGGATTTCCGTGACGCTTCGTTTACAGCTGATTCGCGCGCAAGTAGCAACCACCGCGCCGCCTGCGAAAGTGTCGGAAACTGTTTTGTTTACTTCGCATTTTTTCTTGATTTTTGCTTTTGTTCGGGTCAGAGCGGTGTTTTTGTGTAATAAACGATCAAGGTTTTTATTTAATGTAATTCCCCCTACATACATTTTATTGAAAAATACATACAAAGTAAGAAGCCGGATAGTCGGCGCTCTTTGCCGAATAGTCGGCGACTACGATAGTGGCCGGATAGTCGGCTTTACCGACTAGTCGCCGACTAATCGGCACATCTCTAATTAACATTAAAGTGCAAACTATTAATTTTAAAACTAAGTCTTAAAGTCAGTGCTATTATTTTTAAAGTTTATTACTTACCTACATCCCATTTATAACCATGTTTATTTGTTTATAATAAAGTCTTTGTTCTGAATTATTCTAGGTAGCCTACAAACAACATTTTGAGTGGAGTCTTAAAGTAGAATATTTTTAACAGTAAAATTTAAATAGGTACTGTACAGGCAAATCTGCGAAATATTAGTAAGTTCATAATTTTAGTAAAATGTTGTTACAGTTTCATTCCGATTATCAGGTCATCAGGTGTGCCGTGTCGATTTTCCGTTATGCGTTGCATTCTTAGGTGTTGAAATCAGAATCGAATGAGCTCTTTGTTTCAAAATTAGATTGACCAATAGCAAATGATATTTAATCGAAATAATATGACTGGGTGTTTTAATATAAATGTTACCTATGGGAGTTTAATAACAAGTGTTTAGGTCAAGGACTGAAAGCGGTTACGGTACGAGGTTACGATACCTATACCTTTAAAATATACGGATATCGTTTTCTTATAAAGGTTTGGTCATAAGTACCTTTTTTATATATTTATTTAAAATAGAACGGCCAAAGCCAATTACACTATTTAAACATAATTTATTTAACACAGTCATGCATTCTTCTCACAAAAATTGAAACATTCTGACAGTATCATCTTCCATTCATTCGCAAACATATCAAGATCTGTGTTCGAGTTCAGGAGAGCGTTAATAGCGGCTAATGTCCGAGGAATAGGTGACTTGGAGTGTGCAACAGTACGGCAAGTTGGAACAGCCAGTAAGCGGTGTTTTCTGCCACGACAGAAATTATCTGGGACAAATAGATTGCAGATTTCATTATGCAGATCAGGAACATCTATAATCCCCCTAAGAATTTTAAAGCTTACAGTCATCTGATCGCGCGACCGTCTTACTTCAAGAGAATTGAAACTTAAGCAACCCAACAGGAATTTAGTGGGATATAAGAGAGGATAAAACCCGTACAAGTGCTCCTAAAGGTATCTAAGGAATGCTTTTTGAACTTTTTCTAAAGCTAACGCATACTGCTTCTCAAAAGGATTCCATACGCACGCACTAGACTCAAGTTTGCTACGGACCAATGCCCTAAAAACAAGCTTGATAACGTGGGGGTTGTGGAAGTCACGACAGTTCCTTAAAACAAAGCCAAGGCGCCTGAATTACTCCTTCGCAGTGGATGTGATATGGTCGCGAAAAGTGAGCTTACAGTCGAATATGACTCCCAGGTCTTTCATGGAATCAGTTCTTGTAATTATATCTCCATTCAGCTTGTATTGATAGTTGATTGGGCGCCGCATTCGACCGAACCTTTATTTAACCTTTTTACGATTTCGGTACCAAACAACATCAAATTATGAATAAATGAACAAATTATTAATGCCATCTGAGGCTTCATAGCAAAGGACAAGCTGGTGTGGCGGTTCATCAAAGGAAACCCTTATTTATAAAGGTTTAGGTACCTACCGATACCGGAATTATACCGTTTCGCATTTTTAGACTCTACATTTCTGTACCGAAATATATTTAAGTAACCAGAATTTAGGGGTATGACATCATACCGTATTTTAAAGGTTTATATTCGGGTTATTCAGTCCCTGACTGTGACCACTCAACTGCGAGCCGAGCGAGCGAATCGAGTGGTGCCGTGGCAGCGGCCGGCGAGTGCCAGAAACGATTCGCCGATCACTTTGAAACAAGTGGTTTTTGATTGATTATAGTGTAAACCATTATTTTAAAAATTAGAACTTATTAAAATGAAAGTGCAAACTATTATTTTCTCGAGAAAATCATTATTTTTAAGTATGCATTAATTTTATTTTGTTATTATTGTCATTAATTTTAAAGGGCTTTTAAGTACATCCCTAAAAATAATATTATATTTCAGAAATTATAGTAGGTAACAAAATTTTAATCAAATTGTTGTTCATATTTTAAGTTCACCTCATGTTACATTTATTCATGTTTTTGTTTATATTCGACGTCATGCCACATTTTAAACTCGATTAGACAGTAGGTAGTTCGCAAAATATTTTGTTTTCTTTTTTATTTAGATTTTTATAAATATAAACTGTATTTTTTTTCTTTAAAAAACATGGGAGGTCTTGTGTGTGACGCGCCTCCTCCGTACCTATATTATTACCATTTAGCTTGCAAGTTAGTTCAGTATAATGTTATAGTACCTGGATGACCGAGCTTTGCTCGGTTTTTTTTTGGTAAATCGTTATTTTTGGAAAGAAAATAAAAGGAAAAAAGAAAAAGAAGGAACTTGAAAAAAAAAGGGGAAAAAATAATCATCTGGACTCGATCCGGGGTCTTCTGGATTCGGGACCGCCCGATTTCCCACCAGAGGTATTATAACTATGTACATGGTGGCGAAATTTACCTTCGTTTTCTAATGATATTGTAGCAGTTTTTCATTGCCTGAAAACACGGATAAAACGACGTTTTCTTAAAATGAAACCTAGCTAGATCGATTTATCGCCCCCGAAACCCCTGCATACTAAATTTCATGAAAATCGTTGGAGCCGTTTCCGAGATTCAGATTATATATATATATACAAGAATTGCTTGTTTAAAGGTATAAGATAAGATGTAGACAGTCCTTACATAGGTAGGTGCCTACTTGTCTTTTACTAACACACCGAATGTCCGTCATTACAGTGCATAACGACGCTCGTAGATTATTTATAAGTGGATTGTAGTAACGTTATTTCCACTAGCCGTAATAGTACCTATGCAAATTATAAGGATCTTTTAATGACTTGGAGCTTAAGCAGGTCGTCTTTTCAGTGTGTTTACTACATAGCGGTGCAGCGGTGCGGAGCTGCGGGTGTGCGGGCTGACATTCTCAGTCACGTTTCATCACAATACGATTACAATGAACGTTCGTACTATGCACCAGCTACAAATAGAATGATAGTAGAGTGTCATGCAAAAATCATTACAGAGGTGGCGTTGTATGTATCTACACATGTGACAAGGTCCGTAGTGACCGCTTTCAACCTCAATTTAAACGTTGACCTGGTAAAGTTCAAACACCTAGATGGCAGAAGCAAAATATACATACAACAATACGTTTGTCGGTAGCCATCTTTGTTTGTATGAATTTGATCTTGATATTGAACTGCGTAATCGATCAATCGTACGTTCCTGTTTAAACATTTCACAAATTTCTATACCTACCTCCTAAAGGGATAGATCGTAAAAACTGAGTTATGTGTCTGAGCGGCGGGCGTGGGCGACTGACAGCAGTAAAAACCCTGGCGGTAAACGAGAAACTCGCTGGATTCGTCCACTTCTTAGAATTCCTATCGCGAATGGTTTCTAATTGTAACTACCATACGACTTGCGAGGCGAGATGTATAAGCATGTACTTAATTAAAACTATACTTTTCTGACTTATCATTACATATACCTAACGAGATAAAATAGAATCCGCATCGCGTGTTTCTTAATAAAACTTCAGCTCATATTAATTAACAGGCCGATAAATTGACCATTAAAATAAAACTAAAACTCCACTGATGTTTATTATTATAAAATACGATACGAGATAAAATTAAGTATTTTTAGCGAAGTAAAAAATTGGTAGGATGTAAGTTTATAATAGAAAAATTCAACTTAAATAATACTACCTATTATAAATAAAACTTAGGCTATTCTCACATGAAACTACGTTCAAACAAAATGATTAAGTAGGTAGGTACTTAGACTAACGCAAGTATTTCAGTGGAGGAAGCACACAGCGCTATCTGTTAGTAACGCGTTAGTAACTAAAGTCTATCTTTTAATCCCAGATAGTAGGTAGTTTGAGAGGCACAAAATATGTCAAACTTGAAAATTTTAGGAACATTATTTGACAAGTTTGACATTTGTGCCTGTCAAATTACTGTCTGGGATTGAAATAAAGCGTGTAAAATAGACTTTAGTTTCAAGCGACTTCTCGCCGCGTTACTAATTTATAAGTATTTGCATTTAATTTAAATAATTATGGTACTCCGGACATTTTATAGAATGCCAACAAACGTTTTGTATTAGTTTCGTGTAACTCTGGCAGCAACGAATGACCTATTAACATTTTTCTTGTAAATATTTAGTTGGCTTAGGCTGGATCCAATAATGGGGTTTTTTATTCACCTTTTCCTTTTTTATTATAATATTATTAAACGGGAGATAACTTTAAAATCAATAGTTCCCACTTTAAAAGGGTTTAGCTTTAAAACTAATAGTTTGCACTATAATTTTAATGATTCTGACTTCAAAGTCCCCGCTATCTATACCTACATAATAATAAAATAAGAAATAAAATGACAAACAGACAGCTGAAAGGTAGCTTAAGTTATGTTAGAACTGTGACCACTGAACGCTCGAGCCGAGCGAGCGAATCAAGCGGTGCCGCGTCAGCGGTCGGCGAGTTCCAGAAACGATTCACCGATCACTTTCCACCATTCGTTTTTGATTGATGCGAACCATTATTTTTAAAGTTAGACCATAGGTATTTGAAATTAAAGTGCAACAATTCTCTTGTTATGGAATGCATTATTTTTGAAGAGCGTCTTAATAATTTTATGTTAATTAATTTGAAACTGCTTTTAAATACATACCATATAAAACTAGTATCGGTTTGGTTGAAATTCGGAATACACACATGTTTTTTTGTGCACATCTGTGGGACATTGCCTTCGAATTATATAGGTAAGTTTCATTTATATGTATTTAAATTAATTCCATTAAAGGAGGGGGTTCTTTTACAATATATGTAAAAAAAAGAATGACAATGTTCGATGTTCACGTATTATTAGGTAGGTCTACGCATAAGGCCAGACATGTTTGCACACAATCATGGCGTCGGCCTTATGATGATAATAATATTATGAATCTTCATCACTCGAATCAGTACTACTGCTGACTCAGTAGTCATTATTGCAGCCTGGATCGAACAAACCTTGTCGACGACACAGTGACTAAAATTTTACAGTGATTTGAGTAGCATCGCGTGCAAAGTTTCGTTATTAATTAGCTCAAAGTCAATAATTTATTAGGAAATGCAATTTTTTTATTGTTTAATAAATAACCAGTACTCGTTTTTAAATATTATTTATCCCAAAATTATCAAATTGCATGAGCTTGGTTTCCATATTAACTACAAGCTAATGAATACTTTTATTTACAAAGCCTTCTACGTATTCAAATGTTTAAAAACACCAACAAGTATTATTTTAAAGTTAATAAAAGTTTTAGAAAATCGTCCAGGTCGTCAAATTGTCAATAATGATTTTTATCTTAAAAAATTACTATGTAGGTAATTGTAAAAAATACGAGAAAAACATCTAGGTAATCCTTTTGTCGGTGGGACTGCGGAAAAGGGTCTTATTTTTTTATATTAAGTATAAAAAGGTCATAATTATTGTATAAGTAATAAATAGGTATACCTATATGGTAATTTGCAATAATTTAAGTATAAAGTATTATGATAAATTTATGATTAATGGCCATCGTATCTACCGGTATCTACGCTTATATGCTACATCTTCTAAGTTCTTGTTTTAAGTAGGTATGTCATACAATTAGAATTAATATGGTTATTTATGATGGAAACGCACAGATGTTAATAACGGAAGCACTGATGGTCTAACCGGACCCGGAATAACAGAAACTCTGTATGTTTAGCACTCAAGCTTTCATGATCGTGCATTTAATGTCGGTGCAAAGCAATGATTTGTTATTAAGTAAATTATTAACAGTCGTTACATTGTATTTAAAACAAAGTATTCTAAGGTAAAACACAAGGAAAGTTACCTAGAGTAGAAACGAGTATTCTGTCAGGTATGGGCACATGTTACGCTTTGGTGTTAATTCACATAGTTATCATTATCACTTACTTTGTTAGAATTACTATGGTCCTGGTTGTAGTCTGTTGTTGTTTATATTGTAGTATTGTGTCACAACACGGCGTGGTCGGTGGCGCCGGGATCGTTTGCCGCGGTAACTGGTGCGAGGTGCGAGAAGGTCGCGGAGTGCACTACGCGCGTCGTGCACCGGCGCCGCTGTGGTCGCGCTGGCGAGTCGCCGCGTGCGGCGCGCGCGCTTATTATACGCAGACGGTGATGGGCGGCGCGCGCGCACCCGCCACGCCCCGCGCCGCTCCGCGCTCCGCCCGCCCGCGCGCAACCAACTCACCCCTGATTCCGCTATAAAAACATTTATGACCTCTCTCTAAAGTGGTAACTCCAAGTCATTGACCAAGTGCATGTTGTTTGATGGTTATGCACCCGAGCCATAGGTACCTTGTTTTCGTTTGATTCTAAATTAGAACACTGTTGCGATTTTATGTCAGTCTCGATCGTTTCCTGAAATAAAAAGGATGGTATCTAAAGATCATTGTTTTATTTATTATTAATATGCTCACAACACTAAGGATCTCTACAAGTGCCTACGACTACTTACATCATCATATCAGCTTGTGGACTGCTGAACATGGAATCCCAATGAAGCTACAACGTAAATGTCATAATCACCACGTAGCAGCCGATCAAAGGTCCAATTCCTTTTCACTGAGATCACAATGTAACATCGTTCTTGTTTGACACAACCGCCCATAGAGAGCCTATCAAGTTGTTTGTCGAGGCTCTTGGTCATAAGGCCATTGGCCGTTATAACTCATAACTATCAACAGAGTTAGTGTAAACAGTCCATCCCACATTTCGACAATCTGGTGTGGCTAGACAAGATACGTTTTCTTTACCTTTTTCGGTTTTCAAGAGATTCTCGCTGTGTAGTCTTATCTCTTATCCTCAAGCATTGGGGCTGGGTGCTCTAATCGATCTATCACCACTATTGCCTGATTCCTATAGCTAAAAAGCAAATCGTTCTGCTTACCACTGTTAGCATTTTTTATTGCCAAACTGGGCATATAAATGGACCAGTAAGGTAATTTGTCCCTGTGATAGTTACTAACGTTTGGGAGGGTCTAATATGCAAATCTATGAGATCTTCGCAATGGCTTCTTGGTAATGATACTTGTAAGAGTCTTAATTTTAATCAATAATGCTCGGTTAATCATAGGAATTGGCCATTAATCAGGCTATAATTTAAACCAGGACTCTACCTAATAATAGCAATTTTGTTGCATCTAAATTAGGAACCTCCGTATGTAATTGGCATTTTGTTTTTTTTTTTTTAATTCGACAACGTTTACCTTATGGTGCGTCCAGACCTGACGAACGCGCCGCGAATGCGCCGGTCGCGCGCAGCTCGCGCGCCGCTCGCGAGACGCTCGCGAACTGCGCGCGAGCGGCGCGCAGAGCTTTGTACGAACATGAAATACACGCGCGCAGCTCGCGAGCGGCGCGCAGAGCTTTGTACGAACATGAAATGCACGCGCGCAGCTCGCGAGCGGCTCGCGAGCGGCGCGCGAGCTGCGCGCGAGCGGCGCATTCGCGGCGCGTTCGTCAGGTCTGGACGCACCATTATCGTTTTGTTAACATATTATTAAAACTAAACAATTTGACTGGAAGAGAAATTGGCAAGGTTTTTTTTCTTTTTGTGTATTATAGCGACTCGGACGGCGAGCACAGGAGGGCACGGTAATAGATCCTACTCTGATGAAGTACCTACTTCTCATGACTTTACAACGACTTCGACTTTACAAAAGTTTATGAAGTATATATATTTAGTATGTATATGAAAACTGGCTCCAATAGCAATTGAGTAATTTGATTATAGCGACCTGCAGACATGCATTTAGGTGAATTTAATATTTCACGTTGGTAGTCTTCGAATGAAAGGATAAACTAGAAAAACTAAACTATTTTTTTTCGGAAAACATGACCGTCATTGTCTTGATCTCTTTATACAAGGTTAGTCGGAAAGGGAATACTAAACCGCGGGCCACTTAATGTATCACTGATGATTGTTTTAAAGAAAGTGTTAAAATTTCAAAATTCGACAAAAAAAACAATACAAAATGATTTTTATTTTAGTTTTTTCAAAAATTCTTCATCCCTGCTTTAGTTACGAATTCAAAAAATGGAGCTTCTAATCCGTGATCCCAAATATGACCTAAAATGTAAACACAGCTGATCATAGCTGAGGATAGATACAATTTAGCGTATTTTTTATGAAATCTTTGAACGGCTATTCCTCTTAACCTATTGACCTTTGGGGAAAGTTGCAAAACAAAAGTTATTCATTATTATGGGTACTTTAACACCCTTTCGGGTTAGTACCCCTTTCCGACTAACGTTGTATAATTTAGTTTTCATCACTCATGCTCTGAAAGTGTGTCATTGTTTATCCTTACCATTGTTTGACCTTATTATTTTTCATTTCTTAATAAAACCATTTTTTCTGTAGGAATAATATATAACCACAAACAAAGGCACAAATACTTCTATTATACTTTTCAAAATATAACAGGCCAGGACGCGTTAAAAGAAAACTTAAGTATTGAGCCCACAATTAAAAAGAATATGGGATCGAAACTCATTTTTTATGGAGTGGACCTTTGTCTGCCTACATTGGCTCTTAATTATAACAACAATCAGTTGAAGTATTTTTTATACTTTTCTATATTTTATCGGAGTATATTATTCTGTATTTTTACGTTCCTCACATTCGTAATGAAAAGCTGAGTGTTAATCTGGGTTAAAAGTATCAATTTCGCACTCGAACTTTCTCGAGCTTTTGTGCCAAAATAGGTATCTCGTGTGAAATTAATTCACCTTCCTCCCTTGGTTAACAATCTACTATAACAGGATACTTTGTAAGAACACGCTCCTGGAAAGTGTAAATTACCATTAACTTCGCCAGGGCGTTATATTCTAATTCAAATGCATTTTGGGAACCGGACCTTTGTCAAAGAGCAGAAGGTTCTGTACCTACTAGTTAATTCCCGATTTCCACGAAAACCAAATCGATCTACAAACAAACCCTTGGATGATTTGGATGGTTCGGACTAATCTGCACAATATACGGGTGGTCCAATGCTACAATTATTAGTTTGCTGGAAACACCATGCAGCCGCAAGCTCGTTTGCAGACAGAGATTTTGTTGGAATAAAATCAATAACATTCCGATAAAAAATCCCAGCCTATTTTTCTGTGCTACCCGTACGAAGAAGTAAAATTTGCGCCCTGTACAGTTATAGTAGTGTGCACACAATTCAGATGTTGAAAATTTTGGAAACACATTTTGGCGTAACGAGCTTAATTAGCAACGAGTGATAGATCTGATCAAAAAGTTTTCTCGTAAAAAATCGAAGATCTGTTTAATTTCTAAAAACTGGGGCTTCGACGAGAGTTGTCTTCGCAATTTTTAGACACATGAGCACCGTACTGTTGTTAGCCATTAATACATAATATTAAAGGAATGCATTTTTCTTGAAACTCATAAGTAGACGTTGTTGATCATCATTGGAAGAGTAATCTTAAAAGTGGTTCAAGCTTTGGCTGAAACCTAATGTCACTTTTTAATCCTTCGCGATAAAAACATTTATCTATAGATCATAAATAGTTCTACAATTAATTTTAACCTAATTTTTAACTTACAGTTTAAAATTTAAAAGAAATGTACAATTTTTACATCAGTCTAAACTAAACCTTACAAAAGGTACTAGGTATAATTAATTATAAAAGGACGAATGAAAATAATCAATATTTCTTCTCCTCTTGTGAAGTTTTTATATATAAGAAGTACCGGGTTAGCTAAGGCGACACTAGACTTTCAAGGGTGGTTCATGCCCCCTGTGCCCCTACCTTGCTAGTTGCTACGTCCATTGGCCCTATCGTTTAAATCCTCCCGGATGCAAGTGGTCGTACATGACGGGCAGGAAAGTATGCTTTTTATTTTTTATAGCAAGATAAAAAGCGAATTAAAATAATAAGTAAACGTTAACTAATAAACCAATTTACATCGTAATTATCGCAGCACAACATGAGTGATATAAATATAATCCTGTGTTTACAAAAACTGATCTCTATTCCTGTGTAAAATCCAATCTTTGTTATTAGTATTGAAATTGTAAACAGTAGGTAAAAACTAGTAGGATAGGACTGTTGTTCGAATGTGTCACCAACTTATCAATAAAGGTGTAATAATTGAGACACTACGATTAATAGCCTTGCCGTTATTATTAAACATGTGTGTAGTGTAGTTAAGGGATGGATTTTGTGTGGGTAGGTGAATAGTGGACTATCCTGCCAATGCGGGGGGTTCACTGACAGCTGTTTAGTAAACTACATGCAACTACTACGTGTCATGTCACTGACTTCATCGATATAATTGTATCGGATTCTTTGCAATAATTTGTAGTTCTCAATATAGCTGGGGCTATTTACAAACAAGGTGACAATTTATTGACAGGTCGACTGCACTGTATGCTAATGAGAATTAATTGCAATGAAATTATGTTGCTCCTCGTGTCACAAATGATGGAATACTGTTGTGAAACTTGTAAAGTATTAATTTATTCCTTTAACGATAGTCAATAATTGCGATGAAGTATTAACACATAAATTATGGAAAGACATATTCTATTTATTCATGTGCATATCTCCGTCCACTTTTTACCAAAAGAGTTCGTAAACGCCACTTTGTCATATGGGTTGGTGCTCAAAGAGTTCGCCGTTTCGCACAAAACTAATAGTTATTCTGGTCTCTGTAAACTGTTGGTAAATCATCAGGGCCACGTCACAAATTTGCGGAATGGGATGTTTTTTTTTTGTTTTTTTGATATGTGTTTGCTCTTGACTCTAGTCTAGGTCAGAGGAGACAGAGACAAAGTCTACGATGGAGAGAGCTTACCCAGAAGAAGCCTGTTAATTCTAACTTTGAAGAGATTCAGGTTGAATGCGTTCGGGAACACAGGCGCAGGTAGTGAGTTCCACTCTTTTACAGTGAGCATTATGAAGGATGTTTAGAAGCGCTTAGTGCGATGTTATAAGCTTATCTCTTACACTCCCTACAGTTAGACAAATACTTAATACTATACTTGGGACAAGTTTTATTGTGAGATCAGAAATATTGCTTGAGAAGTATTTTCAGCAAACAAAAGACACTACAAAATGTATATGTATACGGAAAATCAGATACAATGCTAATGTTGTTTACGTAAATATAATCTGTTCGTTATCATTCCTGTCTGTTCCACAATTTAATTAGAGAAGACACGCTTGAAAGCTGTCATGCTGGCGACCCCAGACCTGCCTACATGTTTGGGGATCTGCTCGTTTCCATTATCTAGTCATTCTAGTCGCTATTTATACATGGGTGAAGAAATGATGTTATTTATAAAATTGTCTACTGATAACACTCAATAGTGTACGGATATAGACTCTATCTTTTTCTGTATTCTGCGCACTTACAACCCAATCTTAATTTTGCATTAAATCTTTAGGCGGTTGTATTGGTAGATACAGCTGTACGAAATAAAGTGTGCGTGATACGTGGTAGCTATAAATAGTCGGGTGTTCCTGTGGGGTCTTATGATTGTCGGGTGATATATCATGGCAGTGTTAACTTGAACCTTCACAGCGATATGATACAATTATCAAACTGCCCTAATTTAGTTGATCAAAATTTGGGCCATCTATACATTATTTATAGAATGCCAGTGAAGTGTTCAATATTTAAACTAAAATGCATTTGATTGATCGCCACAATCTAAGACGTGACAAGGCCAGATCGTGTTCGGTTCCAGCTAATAAACATCGTCTCATTATGTGCAAGTTTGTGATATTAATAGCTCTTACACAGTGCCTTCAGACTTGACTTACCTCATGTAATGTGATGATTTATTTAAAAATTCTTTCGACTACATTGAAGATTTTAAATTAATTGTGTCATTAGGTAATAGTTTAGTAAAATCTATTGGATATTTAACAAGATTCAGCAGCATTATTGCAGTCAAATAATTCAAAATATGTAGGGTCTTCAATAATATAAAAAAAAACTTAGAATAAGTCACTTTTGTTGGTAGGTAGGTACTGTTGAATACTTCGTAGTGTGTATTCATATAGGTATAGGTAGGTACTCATAGTAGGTAAGCACTTACATTACATTAACTTAAACTTGTTCTGGCAGCTATTTCAACAAACTCCGTTGAGATGGCAGCATTTATGTTTGATAACATTTTTACCGAAAGATTGCCATACCAAGGAAGAGTGCTGTTTTTTTGTTTTTTTTTAAACACTAAAATTTTGTATTACATATACTTAGGTGCAGCACAGACACTCTTTCGTAGTTGAGACTTTGGAACTATCCGTAAAATATTGATAGGACGTTTGGCAAAAACATAAAATAATTTTTGTTTCGTGAATAATACCAAGTACACCAAGTACACAAATGTAGTTGGTATCTACTAGTTAGAGCCATGCTGAACTTAGGGGCCTTTCTTCTTCCGGATCTGTTAACATATCTATTATTTTATTACAGCAGAATACCTATATAAAAAGAAGCACTTGGTAACTTGTAAATACTCATAAGTTTAATTGTTTTGCCTAGCTATTTCCCAACTATGTTGGGGTCAGCTTCCAGTCTAACCAGATGCGGCTGAATACCAGTATTTTACACGGAGCGGCTGCCATCAGACCTCCACAAAAGACCTCCATAAGTTTAATTGAACATAACATAATAATAATTTAACTTTCACTCAGAGCCTGTGTCATGTGTGCACTGTGTAACAATATAACGAACCTGTATTATGGACTGCGAAGCCTTGCCACAAGAAACACTATAAGATAAGCTACCAGCTCGGAATGAAGGGATCTAAACACCCCATACGTTATTGTAAGGATCACTATCGTATTTTTAGTAAAATTATCAGGGCATTGAACCGCTAACACATTTTTGTTAAATTAAGGGCTGTAGCACTAATATATTAGTATATTCTAGTTATCTTCGGGTGTCATACGAATACCTATGACAGTCGTTACGGGTAGTCAGAAGCCCGAAAGTCTGACAAACGGTTTAACCCTAGGATATCGGCATTGCCCAGTTACTGGGTTGCGGAGGTCTGATGGCAGTCGCTCCGTGTAAAATACTGGTATTCAGCCGCATCTGATTAGACTGGAAGCTGACTCCAAGATAATTGGGAAAAGGCTAAGAGGAAGATTCTAGTTATCTTCGGGTTAGTACCGAGTCCGCCTTGGTCACAGAAACAGCTCTACGTTGCTTTACCACATGGGACAGCTTAAATTTCTGCTCAGTGTGTTAAGAATAATGCACCTTTGCCTATCACTTCTGAGCGAGTATGTTAATTTTATAAACCTTATTTTTAAATACTGTTAGCTGAACCTTACCTACTACAAAACGTCTTACGTACCTATCTACTTCTTTAAAATAGCTACTTGCAGTCTGTCTTCCATAAGGAAGAGTGTTTAATTACTTTTGAGCGTCGAAAGTTTTATATAATTTGCTTTTGAAGTGAGTACTCAGTTACTTACTCCGTTACTTGAAAAAATTGTACCGTTCCCGGACTAACGTTATTTTACTTACTTGTAGAGTTTTAGCTTATATTTTCGTCATACTAGATTACAATGACCGCAGCGTAAACTTTGGCTCAGTTGATAAACCACACGTGTTAACCTTAAGATAGAATATCAGATATTATACGTTCCAAATGGTTCCAATAGCCTTTATTATTTATGTAAATAAACAAAAAAAAAGTCGTTTAAAAAACTTAAAACACGCATTTAACATGCACTAAAAATTATAAAATAATTATTTTATATCCTATGGTTAATTAAAAAGCGTGGAGCCCTTTGTTTAAATTAATTAAAAATGCACACAACCAAAAAGCGCTCTACGCTTTTTAATTAACCATAGGATATAAAATAATTATTTTTTATATTCTATATCTTTTTTAAACTACATTTTTGTTTTTACTTTTTAGTCTTTAAATAACTTTTAACTTATTTATTACTGGTACAGAATGAATTTACATTACAGTTGACTTAGTTAGCATTTTTTTAAAGTTATATGTATATTAATTAAGTTATAATATTTTCGAGGAGTTTACTAGTAGCTACTGAAGATTTTCACTATGCACCGCCTGGTTCCATCATCAGACCCTCGTTACCAAGCCTAATCTATTGGACTCGTCAAGACGAATCATATGAGCCCAAGCTTGAGGGGTTTACTAGTAGCCACTGAAGAGTTCTACTATCCACCTCAAGACCCTCGTTAACAAGCCCAATCTATTGGAGTTCCACTATCCACCTCCTGTCTTCATCATCAGACCCTCAACACCAAGTGTAATCTACCTAGTCTGTTACAATTAAAAATAAGAAAGATATTACATTTGAATTTGGAATCTGTCATTTTTATACGATTTTTCATTGAGTTTTCTAATTTTGGCGCCAATACATTGTACAATATTTTGCGATATTAAAATGGAGTGGGGTGATAAAGAGAACCGAATCGCTGTGATTGCATTACACAAAGTTGGTATGGAGCCAAATGCAATTTTTAAAACTCTCCATACGCTTGGTATTAGTCAAATGTTTGTGTACCGGGCTATTAATAGGTACAATGAGACCTCCTCTGTTTGTGACAGAAAAAGATCTGGCCGTCCACGTAGTGTTCGTACGAAAAAGGTGGTCAAAGCAGTAAGGGAAAGAATTCGAAGAAATCCTGTCCGAAAGCAAAAGATTTTATCTCGGGAGATGAAGATAGCACCCAGAACCATGTCGCGTATTTTAAAAGATGACTTAGGACTTGCAGCCTATAAGAGACGCACTGGTAATTTTTTAACTGATAATTTAAAAAAGAATAGGGTGGTAAAATCGAAACAACTACTGAAGCGGTACGCAAAGGGAGGTCACAGAAAAATTTTGTTTACGGATGAGAAAATCTTTACAATTGAGCAACATTTTAACAAACAAAATGACCGTATTTATGCTCAAAGCTCTAAGGAAGCTTCCCAATTAGTCGACAGAGTGCAACGTGGGCATTATCCGGCTTCAGTGATGGTTTGGTGGGGTGGTAGCTATGAAGGAGTGACTGAGCCATATTTTTGTGAAAAAGGTATCAAAACATCGGCACAAGTGTATAAAGATACCATTCTTGAGAAGGTAGTTAAGCCCCTTAACAACACCATGTTCAATAACCAAGTATGGTCCTTCCAACAAGACTCGGCGCCGGGTCATAAAGCTCGGTCCACGCAGTCTTGGTTGAAAGTGAACGTTTCGGACTTCATCAGAGCTGAAGACTGGCCGTCGTCTAGTCCCGATCTTAATCCGCTGGATTATGATTTATGGTCAGTTTTAGAGAGTACGGCTTGCTCTAAACGCCATGATAATTTGGAGTCTCTAAAACAATCCATACGATTGGCAGTGAAGAATTTTCCTATGGAAAGAGTGCGTGCTTCTATTGATAACTGGCCTCAACGTTTAAAGGACTGTATTGCAGCCAATGGAGACCACTTCGAATAAGCTTTTTATATTTTAAATTGTTTTATATTTATGTATTACCTAAACTAACACACTGTAAAAGTAATACATATTATTTGCAATAAAAAAAACTTTTTTTCCTTCGTGACAATATTTATGGCAAGGCTAGGTATTGGACTCATCAAAAAAATCATATGACCCGAAACTCGGGGGTTTACTAGTAGCCACTGAAGAGTTCCACTTTCCACCTGGCCCCATCATCAGATCAGCTCCAAGATACCAAATTACCTATATAGTATTGTCATTCGAACTACATACAAAGTTTCATTTCGATACGACAATTAGAAGTAGGTTAAAATTGACTTCCAAGATTTTTTTACATTGTTAGTTAGTTACAAGTGAAGTTAATAAAGCGTGTAAAAAAGCCGATTATTTTGAAATTAGAGATTTAAACAAACCAATGGTGTCGATTATGTAGCACATTTTCACAGTACCTACTAAACTAGACTAAACGCAACTATCACTTTCTTTTTCTATTGAAATAGAATGAGACATGTTTGTCTTTGTTTAGAATATAATGAAACATGTGAATAGAATGAAACATGTTTGTTTCTGCCCTTAGTTTAGTTAAGTCCTGTCAGTGCGCAACCGAATCGACACCATTGTCTATTATAGATATTGTAATCGGGCCGTGTTATGCAATAATGTGTCAACCTACAAAAATATGAATTTTGTGTTAACCTTAATCTAGTTCTTGTGGTAGGCCTACTAAATACTTGAAAAACTGCCCAGGACTGTAGTAAAAATAGAGCGCAGTTTATCAAAAAAATCATAATTCAGTTTGCATTTTTTCAAGCGTTTGTAGACCTACCACAGTAACTAGATGTCGTTTATACAGAATTAATATTTTTGTGGGTTGACACATTATTGCATAACACAGCTCAATTATTATTGAGTTCTGTGGGCCTATAATGTAAAAAAAAAATGCGGATTACAAAATAAGGATAGGAAAAATCTGCCATATGGATAAATGTGGGCAAAACAATAGAGTCGATTTTCAAATAGACGTCTAACAATTTCGTGTGTTCACTTTTAGGATAAGTGGATGAGCCGTCAAGTGCAGACTCTTTATTCGAAAGTAAGTAGATGCTCTAAAAATGTATCCACATAATTAAGTTAAAAAACTGCGTCCGTTACGAGGATCTTACGATGACGATAAGACTGGCTCAACAGACAGGCTAGTAAAATTTTACTTATACACGTGCGCGTGTGGACACGTTCCGTTTAAATAAGGTACATTTACTACAACTCGTAAGTGGAGTGTCCCAGTGCACTTGTGGCACCCGTGGGCAGCAGAGGAGGCAATAAAATATTCATCAGTCACACGGCAACGTGACCCACGTAACACGTTCCTGAGAATTGTAACATCTATTTGTGTTAATAACACTATGTTCAATTTTCTATAATTCTATGTACTTAGTGTTGTCGGTCATAGGTATGAAGTATTGTGCCATGTATGTTTGTAGGTACATAGCATTTTCAGCCCATAAACGTCCACTGCTGAACATGGGCCTCCTAACAGATCGCTTAAATTAATGGTCGTAGGTAATGTTGCCATAATAAGTACACAAAAGATTTACACTGGTTTAAAAAAACAGAAATCTCTGAAATAAAAGGATTCGTAACTTTCACTTATAGAATTATGGCTGGAAAAATGGCATTATAACTATACGTTTAAAATATTGCCTGTGCTTAGAATTCTTCTCTGTTTTTCATTGTTGAGAATAGACCCATTTATCCTGTCTACCTATCAGTAATCTGAAGGATTGTTCCAATTTCTTTAGTTCTCTATAATTACTGCATTTGTTTAGCTATTAACTAAATGTGAATAAACTAATTAGGCTACTAAACGAATTTATCACCCACTTCTAATTTCTTAATTTTATGCCTTGTGTAATTGACAGTAGGGAATACAATCTCGAACTCGCAATGTCTCGAACCATTTAACAAGATTAATGTCGAGCCATAATTCGGGCGAGATCTCGTGTTATTAACGAGATTGAGTGACAGCATACTTACTAACATATTAATATGTTCTGCGCGCGCGCGGCGTTGCACTCACTGGCGAGTGAGTGCAGTAAGAGGAGTGACTAGAATTACTCATAAAAAAGAGATTTATCTGTATGATTGTGGTTTTTCAATTCATACAATGTGCTTATAATGTCTAATGTCTTCCTTACTCTGGTCCCAACCAGAGCTGAAGCTGAAAAGGCATTTTTGACTACTGGGTGAAATAAGGTGCATTTGTCTGACAGCATTGTCGACTCTTTGTATTGTTGAGAAGTATTTTTTTTCAAACCCCTTGACGCGGCGATTTTGGAACAATCCTTTTTACGTTATTTTATTTCATACTAACCTAATTCATAAATTGGCATAATATTTATTATCATTGTGTTCAGTCTGGTCAGTTGGTTTTATGGAGTGTGTATTTGCCACGATTTATATGGCATTTATCCACCACAGCCAAAGTTAATATTTAATCAATATTGTGTTTCATTAACGTTCTGTATTAAGTATGAATCTCCCAAGTAGCTTTCATTGCGTTTTTGCCCTGTGAATAAAAATAAACGCATTATTTTAAAAAGTATGTGAGATCTCGAAATTTCCGAGATCCCGCGGGATTGAAATATCTAATCCGGCGACGAACTAACAAAGAAGTCCTAAAAAGAGGGTAGAGTTAGTTTGTTCACATTTAGTCAAGTAACTAAAAAAATGGAATATAATATTCATTACGAAGTAGTTGTTTTGCTAAGAGCAGCTAAATGTGATATAAATAGACCGGCTTGAGACGTGGGTCGTGGGACTGGTGAGTTACTACTTACTCGACAGTAGGCCATCGCAGAACAAAGTGCAGTATGTCAGTTAAGTAATTTCTTTCATAACACTTATATAACGGACATCATAAAATTAAAGACCGCCACATTGCAAACCTACTTACGATGTAGCGTGCAGAACTGTCTACAAACTAGAAAAGTCACGAATATTCCGGCTTCTGACTCATTTATTAATTCTGAGATGTAAATCACGTAATAATTTTAAATGCTTATAATATTTTGTTTGAAAATATAACAATGTATTTAGTCAAGGAAACTTTAATAATATGACTGTGAAAAACCTAACAGTGTAATACAAGGTGCCCAAAAACAAGTATTGGCGGTTCCTCTATTTTTAGTAGAATAACGTGTTTGTTGGTCATGCTCCTTGTCGTTTAAGACTTCAATAATAGGCTGCAAATACTACACAGATTTATAAAGCGGTATTTAAACTTTAATTGTCTGCTATATAATGCAGGCTGCCTTTTTGCTTTAGTGGTTGCAAACATAGCTCCCGAACGTGAGGGATAGGTTTGATTCCCAGGTCATAAAACGATGCCCATCCTCTGTCCATTATGGCCTAAACGAAGCTTTTAACAACACGACCTAGAGGACTGTGACTGTGACCTACCTGGCTATCTGTGCCCTGACCTGTGCCGGGAACCACAAGGTCAACCGTATCAGAAAGCTACATTTGAACCTAATTGGTTTACTGCGTGCGCGTGCGATGCGTCGCCGTTCGCCGCGACCCGGTTTCGCTAATCCACAGCAAGTGCCGGCCCTGCCGATATCCTGCGGTCAGACCGGGCCCTCACGTCTGCTCCATTAAACAAACATCGTGATATTAAGGTGGGCTATGTCGGTTATCATTTTATATCTACATTAAATTCCAAATAATATTAAATAGGGTCAGAAAAGGAAACTTTGCTGGTTTATCAAGAGCCTCTTTTGTAGAGACTTCCTTATAACTCGAATAGCTGGTTAGCTATTCGAGTTGCGTGCTGCATACCTATTTTAATTTAAAATAAGCTTTGCAACATCTAGCCACTTTTCAATATATTCCTGTAGATGCCTGCTACTCATCCGAGCTAGATTGGAGTAATGCATTCCAATCCCAGATAACACTATTCGAACCGGTCTGCAGGTGTAAGGTGTAACTGAATACATGCAATGACTGTGTAGATAGGTACTGTAGATAAGTGGTTCCTTAGAGATGGGATGCAAATTTGGGGTAATTAGTAGATATTAGGTATTTCGTGGTAAATATTTTAACCAAACCAACTCTACATGAGAGTTTGCCGTTTCATAAGGACTTCTATTGTGGCTGGTGCAGAGCCGTTTATTTATTGGCTAGGTAGGTTTGAGTGTGACTGTGTCAATTACCTGCTAACATATACAATTACAACCGTCACGGCTATTTTCTATGAACATGTAGGTAGAGGCCAGCGGTACCTAAACTTAGGTACTTGTACATATTGTGTCCGAAAACGGTCTAATGTGACGAGGTCGAGCCTATCGTTATTTGCTGGTTACAAATAAAAGTGTTATAAAGTTTTCCCGTTATTTATTTATTTTATTTATTTATTTTTACTTTAATTATAACGGTCTTGGACCAATTACAATAATTAAAGATAGAGTAACAGAATATAAAATACATAGTGAATTAGATATCTTTCATGAATCTCTCTCGCAATACTTCAGGCATACTAATAAAATCTTCTTCCAATCATCCGCAAACAGATCATAGTTCGGATTATAATCCAAGAGTTCATTGAGTGCGGTGAGAGTACGAGGTATTGGGGATTTAGCTCGCGCTACAGTGCGACATGAAGGCACAGCAAAAAGCTTGTGCTTCCTGTTGCGGTGGTAATTGACCGGCGCAAAGAATCGAGCTAGCTCATTATGCAGATCTGGTGCATCAATGGACCCGCGAAGAATTTTACAGGCAATTAAAAGCTGATCATATGCTCTCCTTACCTCAAGTGAGTTGTAACCGAGGCACCCAAGAAGAAATTTGGTTGGGTAGAGGAACGGATAATAACCATGTATGCGTTTATAAAGGTACCTCAAGAAGGCTTTTTGTACCTTTTCTAACACAAGCGCGTAGGTACTTTCGTGAGGGTTCCAAACGCATGCACTGGACTCGAGTTTGGTCCGAACCAATGCATTAAATAAGATCTTAATGACATGTGCATTCCGAAATTCGTTTGTGTTTCGCAGAACGAACCCCAACCTCCGGTATGGTTATGCTCAACCGAGAATCGAACCTGCGACCTTGACGGATCATTCAGCTGGTTTTCATATTTTTATGCGGAATATTCTAAATATGGTACATCATTATAATATTAATAACCTTTGGATCTCTAGGTCTAGTGTCACTCGTTATAGACTCAACTTTAAATAACTTGTCGATGTAATTGTTATTGTGATTGACTGGTCTCTGTAATTTGATCAATAGTAGGTACTCTGTAATCTGCAGGCCATAGATCAAATTAATCATCTGATAATATCATGCACATGATTTATATTTGTTAAGACAATAGATTTGTTCTACGAAGGTTATAGTCTTGTTTAAGCACAACTTTTGATCATTAGTCGTGTGAAGTTAATCAAAGTCTGATATTGGTATATAAACTACCATAAACCTAGTACAGTAGTAAAAAAAACGATATCTATAGTTATTTGAGTTAAGGACGTATAGTTTAGAAGTCTGATATAAATACCTAAGACATTTTCGACACTTACCTTTATTTTCTGGTTAATCTGTAGAACTTAGCCAACCCATACAGACAAAGGAGTAGTCACTCCTTTGTCTATAAAAGGTGGAGAAAATATTTTTGTATACCTATTAAAAGATCGTGAGGATACCTGCACACCCGAGAGGGCTCCATAAAGTTCTCGACGGTGTGTGTAGTCTGTCAACCTGCACCAGGCCAGCTTGGTGGAATAAGGCCTAAACCCTTCTCATTCTAAGAAGAGACCCATACCCAGCAGTGGTACAGTAATGAGCTAATTATGTTATGTAGATATGTTATATTACAATTCAATTATTGGTATATTTTCCGTAGCCTAGTCCCATGGAAATAACAAAAGGAGTTATAATGATTTTCGGTAGAATACATATTTTCCAAGAACACTAGGGTTTTAATAAATATAACATAGTAGGTAATTAGCAGACATATTTAATTTTTAAAGGTGGTGCAGTCATTGATTAGTCGGCAGCTTTATGTCTAAACTTTATCTAACACAGACACGACCCAATAATGTAATGGCGTGCACATCGCGTTGTCAGCGATCGGCGATCGGTTCTAATCTTGTCTCGAGGGGACCAGGGGTCAGGGAGAGCTTCTGCTTTCATATGAAAATGTAAACAAATGAAATACGGATACCGTTAGATATGTAATATGATAAAAGTAATGGTTGCACGCGGCGTATCATTTTGACCTTAATAAAATCAGTAATTTTCCTGTAGGTGGTGTGCTTGTATATTCGCATGCATTTTACTTTTAATGTTCTTTGAGGAAACATTGCTTGCTGTTTATTTATTTATTTATATGACCCACATCTGTAACCCCAAATTACGGACCGTTTGGTTTAACAAACAAAGGATGTCTTGAGCTCATCACTCCCGCTGTATGGTTGGGTTCCTTTTGGAGATCACGTTTAGGTAAACCATAATTCCATTTAATGACATCATACACACGAAACGTATCACCTAACTAGATAAATTATCTCTTGTAATGTATGTATATATTCTATAACAAGAGGCTCACTGAATACCGACCTACAATACTTATTTCGATAAATAAAATCAAACAGGAATAAGACAGGACACAAATAGAAAATATTTGGAATACTTGGAGTGTTGGAATTGAGATTGGGTTCGTTCAGGGGCTATATGTTTGATCTTCACGGTGAAATCAAAGGCGAGTGGTGGGGACATAACCTTTGTGTATTCATGTACTTATAGGTATTATACAACTTAGGTATGTTATTAAATTCATAAAACAAGGCTTTTAGAATTCGTTCCTACATTATTTTTGCTAAGTAGTATATCGAATGGGTACGGAAAAAATACGAGATTGAAATAGAGATAGCTGCAAGACTTGTCAATTGGCGTGTTTTTGAATCGTCAATCTTGGCGGTCATTAGTATCTTTGATATGGAACAATCGAAGCGATACGAAACAATCTTTGGGAGAGAAATAAAAATATAAGATGGCTGTGTTAAATAATTTTATGTTATGTGTAAAAACACATCTGACATTTACATAACCAGGTAGATTATCTTATCGATACTTATTATATAACGTCGTAATAGTATCTAGTAGTATTTGTATAAGTATTAATTAATACTTACAATGTGTTACATTTTTCATATTATAGCAGCACATTTTTCATATTTAAACATCAGTAACTTTCGAAACTCTAAAAAGGAATCAACGTGGTCCTTCAATAACCTTTTTTCTGCTAGAGAGGTAATAACTGAAGACAAGTTTTAATTTATACATAATAAAAAGATGCAGATACATAAGAGGTTTATTGTTCCTGAAAATTTTTTTAACGTTATTAATTACCTATGTACCTACCTTACATATTGTAGAGCGTTGCGTATTAGATTTTCATCGTAGAGCATTTCTTCCACTGCTCCCGCAGAAGACTTTTACTCTAACGCTAACGTCTTGTTGTGATTTCTTCTAGGGTGTTCCATCGAATGATTTCTTCAACAATTCAATTGGAAACTTCTTCCGTTGAATTGTTGTATTGATCAATATAATAATATTAAAAATTAAGATCAAAATACAAAGACAAATATTATGTTTTATTTGCAGTCAGAGTTGTAATGGCACAATTTGGTAAATTATTACACCTAGGTACCTACTTATGATAATTATATTCTAAAATTTCGCTATTTTTGCTAAATAATGACGGTATTCTATCATCTGTTAGGTGAAACCCGCATTGCTCGGGTAGTTACTTACCTCATCAAGTACTCGCTGCTGTATCATTGGTGCACTTTTCAATGATTACAATAATGTACAGCCATTTTATAAAGGTATCGTGCGACTGCTTGAGGAAGGTCTACATTTTATTTCTCACAGGTTGACGCCTGTGGCTTCGCTCGTGTAGTAAGTATATGTCAATAAAAAGTATTATTTTGTCCTTCTCCGGCTCAGGCTATCTCTGTGCCAAGTTTCATCAGTTTAGAAGTCAGACAGACGTCTGTCTGTTTGTTACTTCGAGCAGACGGAAAATCTAATTTTCGTATCTATTTATCGACTTTATTCGACGGAATTTTTTTCTGTAGGTATAATTACCTACTCAATATCTCCAACATCTAGTAACGGATTTTTTTTTGTCTCTTATTCCTTACAATCTGTCTCTATTCAGTAGGACATTCAGTAATTTTTAGGTTGTGTTTGATGTCTTGCTTGGTATGTGACACATCCAAATACTTATGGAGCATCATGCTATGTTTGTCCGATTAAATCTTGAGTGCAATTTTATATTTTAGTCTACGGACTACTTTTCTATCCATGAGATGGTTTGCCAAGATGTTTGGGTGGTGAATTATTCTTTCTTTATATGATTTGATATAGCTTTTAATTTCTTCTTCGACTGTAAGTATTTTTAGATCATGGTGTAGAGTTCTGTTTGGTAAAAACCATGGGGCGTCCGTTATTATTCTTAAAAGCTTGTTCTGAAATCGCTGTATGATCTCTATGTTAGAGTGTGATGCTGTTCCCCAAAGCTGGATGCTATAGGTCCATATAGGCTTAATTATAGCTTTGTATAAAAGGATTTTGTTTTCCAGGTGTAGTTGTGATTTACGACATATAATCCAGTATAATTTTCTTAGTGTCAGTCCAAGTTGCTTCCGTTTCGTGAAAATGTGTTTTTTCCATGTGAGGCGTCTGTCGAGGTATAAACCAAGGTATTTGGCATGTTCAACTTGAGGTACTTGGATATTATTTAACTGTACTGGGGGGCAGGTATCTTTTCATCTAGTAAATGTAACATTTACCGACTTGGTCTCGTTGGCTTTTATCCTCCACTTCTTCAACCACAGGGCTATGTCATCTAAACAGGTCTGCAACATAGATGAGGCTACTCTATGATCAGTGTGGGAGACGATGATGATATTGGGAGGTCAGCGGTATGAAGCAGATATAAAATCGGTCCAAGCACACTGCTCTGCGGTATCCCAGCAGTAATAGGGTATAGTTTTGATGCAGCTTCGCCATTTTGTACAAAGAAGTACCTATCCTCCAAGTATGAGTTTAAGATCAAGTACAAGCCGCTTGGGAAGCTGGTTTTAATTTTGTAAAGGAGGCCTTCGTGCCACACTCTATCAAATGCTTGAGAGATGTCAAGGAATGCAGCAGCACAATATACCTTATCTTCAAATGTATTGTGAATTGTACTAACGAGCCTGTGTACTTGATCTATTGTGCCATGCCTCTGTCGGAACCCGAATTGGTGGTCGGGTATTAAATGTTTATCCTTAATGATAGGCACTAAACGTAATAGAAGGAGCGATTCATAAGCTTTTGAAGCTATTGGAAGTAGACTTATCGGTCGGTATGACTTTGGGTCTTCAAGATGTTTTTCTGGTTTAGGAACCATTATGATTTGAGCTGTTTTCCACTGATTAGGAAAAAAGTGGAGTCTTGATCATTGTAGATAGATAACAAGAAGGTTAGACCAGAATCTGGAAGCTGTCGCAGAATCATGCCAGATATCAAATCATATCCAGGGGCTTTTTTGGGTTTCATTTTAGTTATAGCTCTAATTAGCTCCTGCTTTGTGAAATTTGTGATGGGACTGGTGGATGAATGATAGTCAAGCTGAACTTTTTGCAGGACTTTTGTTTGATGCTCTGGGGGTCTTTTGTATGAGTGAGGCTGAAAAACAACTTTTAAGTGTTCGGCGAAAGTTGTACATTTTTGTAAGTCGCTTCGAGCCCAGCACCCATTGGCTTGTCGGATTTGGATGTTTTTTGTTTAAAAGATTTTACCATCGGATTAGTCACATAGTTGTCATGATCTGATGAAGCCAAGAAGCTTCTTGGATGAAGCACTTCGGAGATAGAGAATGGAATTTCTCAACGACGAACTACGCGACAAATATCGTGATTGGGTTATTGTAATTTGTAACAAAAATGAAGATTAAGTAAACACTAAATGACAAAAAAATAACTTAAAAATAGTAGGAACTGACTTCAAAAAAAACTGGAAAGCGTGTTATAATGACTATATTATAATAAAATTAACATGTTCTGAAGTTGGTGAGTTTAATTTCACTTAGGTTTCATAATTGTTCGTTATAGCATGGCATAGCAGTATCACCGATTGTAGTATAAATTATGTTAAGTTTATTATGTGTTATTATTTTACGCTTTTTAGTTATTATAAGCCGGTTTTTACTTTTTTAGGTATATTTATATGCTCACCAAAACAATCACAACTACTGTCAGATTAACAATACTCTATCTGCTCATTTAATTAGTTGTAGCACATGGAAGTCATAACGCACAGCGAAATAGTATCCTTTTTAAACTATCGTTTAAACAATTAATTTATAATGCTAACACATCAAGCGTGTATGTATAATTATAAATTAACCATAAATATTAAAATAAAATCATCAATATATACAGTTGAAAAATCGTGCAATAAAGCCTCTTTTCATGTTAGCATACAATACTGTGGATCGATGAAAAATTAAACCCCGGTTACAGACAAACATAACATTACAGGGCTTTTATAGAATATTAAACAAAAAAAATTGCATGTATGGATAAAACCTTTTATGAAGTCGGTTAAACATAAGGCTCAAATTACACCGCCGCGGAATGGAATGGAAGCGACTTTTTGCAACGAAATTGTACATAGCATAATGAACTTTATGTCAATTGTATAACATACAAACTAAATAGGAGCCAAAAAAAGGTCGCGCGTCTTCCGGGGAATCCTCGCGCAATCTCGAGAATTCCTCCTCCTATTTAGTTTGTATGTTATACAATTGACATAAAGTTCATAATGTATGTACAATTGCGTTGCAAAAAGTCGCTTCCATTCCATTCCGCGGCGGTGTAAATTGAGCCTAAAGCTATCTACACTAATGTTATAATAATAATCATGGTTAATAATATTGTAACACAGTTCAAAATTGTATATACCTATATGTAGGCCAGTTTAATATCTGAAACTTCGAAATAGTATTTTTACATCGTTTTCTACACATACACTTGAGTAAATTTTCGTACTCATGTTAAAGTTCAGCGGTGTATCAAAGCAGTCGTGGTTCAATATGTGCTAGCATTGTTTCCTCTCATAGCAACGCTCATTCTTCTGACGGGGGTCGGGAAGGGTCGTGTTGGCAAAGGGTGGCGCGGCCTCGCGGGCCGCGGAGGTAGGCGAGAGTCCGTGCTAGCGCGAGCTCGGAACTCGTCTCCGCACTCCGACCGACCTGATGACGACGTGGAGTCACTACGACCTACGCAGACCTCGTCTTCTTCGTCTAGCTCCATCTCTGTCCATCGACGACCTGGAAGACCGTAATTTTATTTTTTACTGAAAAGTATTCAACTTAGGTATGCATATACCTACAAATTACGTTTTTCTGTGTTTGTAAAATATGTTTGAGGTGCAATTGCAGCAACGTGCAATTTTGAAAAGCCAGATTTTGTCAGATTGCCTCAAATGTTCCTACTTAGTTAATTAAGTATTACATTTTAATAATCTTATGGCATCGTACCTATATTACACAGTACGTTATTTAGAACTTAGGTATTTCTTTGTTCTTAATTACAAAATTAAGCTGATTAATATTCTATTCTAATATTCTAATGGGTCGTCATAAGTCAGAGATTAAATAAATCAGAGTTTATAACAAAAACCTTCATGTTCGTAGTAAATATACCCATGTTTTTATTTTTAATTTCAAGATTTTTTTACAAATTTTTCATTATTGTAAAAGACTGAATTAATTTAATGGATGTGACAGCTTTTCATGTTTTCTTTTTCGGTGTCTCTCTCCACCTATACTTTTTTTATCGTGGGAAAATCCTCATAGATGTCCCTCGCCCGGGGTAAACGAGGGGGTCTGTCGGACTCTTACCGGCTAAAAACCCACGGTGTCCCTCCTTTTGACCGTAGAGTCACGGGATTCGCCTAAGCATGCACCGCAACCCCGGCAGGTCTTGGTCCACCAAATGCTGGTGGGCCTCTCCTCAGTGGGGCCCCACCCCACGACCTCCTGAGAGGCGCGGGGAGCACTCCACATCACCGGTGCACCAGAACACATGGCATGCTGTGTCTACCCCGGGGACAGAAACCTAAATAAATCTACCTACGTAGTCTATATTTTCCCTGCAGCATACTGGGCCTATAAGGCAGCTTTTTACAGGATGTATAGCGAGTATTAAAAAAACATTTTTTCATTCAATCCTAATGTTGAAATACAGATGATTCATCTGGTGAGATTGTGAGACTGAAAGCAGACCCCTATGTTTAGAAACCGCTGCCATGAACGTAAATAACTTGCATTATTTCTGTGAGGATCTAACAGATTAGTAAAAAAAGATTACTACTGCTCAATCGAGTTTTATGACTCGCGGGCAGTTTACGTTTACATTGTAGGTAATCTCTTACCAGATTGAACATTCAATAAACAATTTATTTTACTCTCTATACTCTTTCCTCCTAGCGTTTTCCCAACTACATTGTTGAGGTCGGCTTCCAGTCTAACCAGATGCGGCTGAATATCAGCATTTTACACGGAGGGACTATTTTTTGGGACAAGCCCACCACGCTTTCTCAACCACTGCAACTCATATAAGCCAGGATCTACCTGCCTGAGTGCCTTCGATGTAACATGATGCCATAGTTTTGCGAAACCCTGTGAAAAGTATAAGTGAATAATAGTGTAGAGGTTTCTGAAGCAATCACGAGTTCTCATTTTAACAAGTAGCATTGGCCACCACGTGTTTTCGTAAGCACCAGTGATATCGAAAAAGATGTATGGAGCGATTATCATCAGGCCCCCACAATCCAGCTACTGGGCAATACCGACATCCTAAGGTTAGACCAGATGTCAAACTTTCAGATTTCTGATTTCCCGTAACGATTGACATAATTATGTTAGGTCCTCACCTATGAAATTGGCGTTTTTTTCTCACAAATAAAGAACCTCGTCACTTCTATGATTTAAAATATTCATCAATTGCTTGATATTATATCGAATAATGATCATCATAGACAACTACCAGTAGTAAAAACACCTTATTACTTATAGTTTTCTAAACATAAAAAATACCTTAAAAATGACTCCACTTTTTGTTAGCAGAAATTACCACTATTTTTGTTTTAACTTTGCCAAAACTTATTTTTGTCGCATAATCTAAGTGGCATACGTTATCTTAGTTTTGAAACATTAGTGTATAAAAGTTTTGAAACATTAGTGTTCATAGTTGTTAAATAAATTAAGAAAATGTTAGTGTGAAAAATGCAACTTCTTGAAATTCTCCATACAAAACGCTGATTTCATAGGTGGGGACCTAATATAGTATTCATAATATGCTATCCAGGATCGACAGTTTAACGTGCTCTTCGAGGTACGGAGGGGTCTTGATGTGTAACGAACGATCACCCACCCACAGACTGACCACGGCAAGCAGCTTAACCTGGCAGATCGCATGATCCACGAGATTGTTATGTAGCCACGAGGCCGCAACTATACCTAGTCTGGCCATAAATACTGTTACAATTAAAAATAAGAAAGATATTACATTTGAATTTGGAATCTGTCTTTTTTATACGATTGTTCATTGGTTTTCTAATTTTGGCGCCAATACATTGTACAATATTTTGCGATATTAAAATGGAGTGGGGTGATAAAGAGAACCGAATCGCTGTGATTGCATTACACAAAGTTGGTATGGAGCCAAATGCAATTTATAAAACTCTCCATACGCTTGGTATTAGTCAAATGTTTGTGTACCGGGTTATTAATAGGTACAATGAGACCTCCTCTGTTTGTGATAGAAAAAGATCTGGCCGTCCACGTAGTGTTCGTACGAAAAAGGTGGTCAAAGCAATAAGGGAAAGAATTCGAAGAAATCCTGCCCAAAAGTAAAAGATTTTATCTCGGGAGATGAAGATAGCACCCAGAACCATGTCGCGTATTTTAAAAGATGACTTAGGACTTGCAGCCTGTAAGAGACGCACTGGTCATTTTTTAACTGATAATTTATATGGTGGTAATTATAGGGTGGTAAAATCGAAACAACTACTGAAGCGGTACGCAAAGGGAGGTCACAGAAAAATTTTGTTTATGGATGAGAAAATCTTTACATTTGAGCAACATTTTAACAAACAAAATGACCGTATGATCAAAGCTCTAAGAAAGCTTCCCAATTAGTCGACAGAGTGCAACGTGGGCATTATCCGACTTCAGTGATGGTTTGGTGGGGTGTTAGCTATGACAGAGTGACTGAGCCATATTTTTGTGAAAAAGGTAGGTATCAAAACATCGGCACAAGTGTATCAAGATACCATTCTTGAGAAGGTAGTTAAGCCCCTTAACAACACCATGTTCAATAACCAAGTATGGTCCTTCCAACAAGACTCGGCGCCGGGTCATAAAGCTCGGTCCACGCAGTCTTGGTTGGAAGTGAACGTTTCGGACTTCATCAGAGCTGAAGACTGGCCGTCGTCTAGTCCCGATCTTAATCCACTGGATTATGATTTATGGTCAGTTTTAGAGAGTACGGCTTGCTCTAAACGCCATGATAATTTGGAGTCCCTAAAACAATCCATACGATTGGCAGTGAAGAATTTTCCCATGGAAAGAGTGCGTGCTTCTATTGATAACTGGCCTCAACGTTTAAAGGACTGTATTGCAGCCAATGGAGATCACTTCGAATAAGCTTTTTATATTTTAAATTGTTTTATATTTATGTATTAAACTAGGTAACACACTGTAAAAGTAATAAATATTATTTAAAATAAAAAAATAAAAATCTTCGTGACATTATTTATGGCAAGACTGGTAATAAAATATTCTAAGTGGCATTACAATCACCTCAAGTGGAAAGGTGCTTACAAATTCGTAAGTACTTACAATTATTATTATCAAACCTCGTGGAATCTTAAAATCCTATTACTTTTTGTGCTCCATACTAAGTTTATATTTAGATGCATTTACCTACACATGATTGAATGTGGGCACTAAAAACATGTTCGGACACATAAGCGGATAAAAAGCTGTGTTTTAAAAAAAACATGATTTACAGTGGAACAAGGGAAAAAGTACCTATTCCCTTGTTCCACTGTAAATCCATTTAGGTAGGTACCTAAGTGTAGAATTTATGTTTACGAGTTTCTAAAAGTGCGTAATATTAGAGGAAAACTAAACAAATACGGATTATTAACCTAACATGGAATAACAATTAAATACATGGTATACTATTCCATATTTGCTTACTTTCTCGTACCTACTTAGCATATCATGTCACACTCTTTTATTGCGCTATATGCACAACGTTTATATCATGTATTTTCCTCAGGGTATTCTGGCCACGTAGGAGAAATACCGTATGTTCCGTAGGGTTCTATATAACCCATATAGCGCCTCCCTAAAACCGGATACATTATTATAACCGCGATAAAAAGTCCCTAGAACGTATCATAATAAGGTTGTATACCTACATACATATAAAAAAAAACGAATTGTAATATTATTTCTTGACAAGATCTCGTTAGTGTGTTTTATGTAACTGGGCCAAGTGTCAAGCTAAGATACAATTTTCTGTGATGTATTTTGTAAAGTGGTGTACCTACTTATTATTATATCGTCAGTGGAAAGGTAAAAAAACTAAAGCGCCAATATACCTACTTTACAATAGAGAGATTCAATGTTAATTTTCTTAAAAAAATACTTTGAATCTCTCTACTGTAAAGTAGGTATATTGGCGCTTTAGTCTTTTTACCTTTCCACTGACGATATGTATATAAGTGCCATTGTTAACGAACATCGTCTAAAATAATATTTTTAATTCTTTAATAAAGGTAGGATAGCGTCTGTGCGTACTTAGATGATCGTAGAACAAATTGTAGGTATTAAGTAAACAGTTTATCATCAAATACCAACTTCTGCTGCTCAAATTTTGTCTCTAATACAATGAATTGAATGTTAATAGAAACTGAGTCGATTAGTGTTATAATTAAAAATCAAAAACCCGGCTGCAAAAAAGTTATTTAAAAGTAATGCACTAAAAAGACCGAAACACGATTGAGAATAGAAAACAAAATTAAAATAAACTATAAACGAAGTAAACTCTACTTCGGTTTAATAGACTATATTATTATTATAAGCTGAAAGCCTAAGTTGCAACCCGCAATAAGTTTAGTAGCAAGCGGAACCCATTAATTTTCTTTCGGTTTATAATTTGCAATCGCTACTAAACTTAATGCGGACATTTAACTTAGGCTTTCAGCTTATAATATAGTCTATTAAACCGAAGTAGAGTTTACTTAGTTTATAGTTTATTTTAATTTTGTTTTCTATTCTCAATCTTGTTTCGGTCTTTTTAGTGCATTACTTTTAAATAACTTTTTTTGCAGTCGGATTTTTGATTTTTTAAATTATTTATTTTATTTTAGACTTTTTAGTATCCCGTGATAGCACGAGGTCCGACACAAACATGGCCCATTTTTACGCTATCAAAAACTTTTTAATCCAATCTGTTATTCCTAATTAAATTTAAACATATAACTTACATATATTTTTGTAATCCCCTTTTAATTTCCTTTATTTTGATATCCTACTCGATAGGTTTGGTTATATATTTTTTTATTAACGTATTACTATTTGCAGCCAAAAATCCGCCATTTTGTTTTATTTTTTCAAACACATATCTAAGGACACTTGGGTTTTTGAGACGAATATAACGATACCTTAACTGTCGAAATCCATCCAGCCCTTTTGAAGATACGAGGTAATAAAGAAATTTACAAACATACTAGATACGCTCGAAAAACATAACCCTTCCTTGGCACTCGGGTAAAAAACTTGCCAACTTTATTAATATTCATGGAAAGTTCAAACTCAAGTGTCAACCAAAAAATGAAATATGTCAATATTGTTTTCATAAAAAATTAGAGAATGTTCTCAAAGACAATTTTCCTGTAGCGCCTTTGGTTTAGGATTTGCCCACACATTATTGAAGGGCGAAATACTGAGTGTTGATATGTACCTAACTAAGGATAGATTTATAATTTCCCACGGGCATCGTTATCAGTGGAAAGCAACTTTTCTGGGTCATTCATTGCTCAGTGTGAGCATCCATTGCGGGAACCAACTAGCCTGATCCAAAGAGATAACTCTCGTCAATCAATTTATTAATCAACTTTCCAGGGTTTCCCTAAGGTTTCCTCAAAAGAATTCACGTAGCTGTAATACTCTAATACTTATAACAGACAGTCCATTGGACTGAGGGCTTAATGCATCGCTCGACCGTATTTTGAATAGCTTTTTGTTTGAGTATGGTTAATAAGTTGGCTCTTACAGAAGGGTGGTGCTGTATTGGTGTCCGGCGTGGTATCAGAAGCGGCCCGCGCCAGCGGCCTGCCCAGCCCCCCGGGGTGCCGGTCTCCGTCGCGTCGGGACCACTTGCTACTGACGCGCCAGAAACGACGCGCGTCACGGAATACACCCCACACCTGTGGTAAAATAAATAATCATCAAAAATTGCTATATAGGTACATCCATATAAACATATTAATGTTTATTATCATCAAATATATTTCAGTTCAGTGGCATGGACCAACAGAACACAATATTTTTGAGTTGTTGGGTTCTTTTAATCTAAAATTGATATTGTATGGCTGGCTAGTAGTGATAACACACAGCATTGATACATCATTAAGTGACGTAGTATATGGCGATGGGGGAAATCGTAGAGCAGCGCTCTTGTGATGTTGCTGCCGTCAGCAAGTTGGACAGTTATCAACCTATTGTAAGAGCTTTGTCGCCCTTTGGAAGAATGCACCGCACGCAGATGAGATTTCCTTTTGAACTTGGATGTTGTGGACCACATTATCTATTATTTCTCGGACAGCTGTGAGTCTACAATAATTCTATACACGTAATTATTTATAATTGTAGGTGATAGTGTAGTTTACAAACAGTTCGAAAGTTTGAACGAGTGTCTATTATTCATGTACCTACCCTATTACGGGCTACGACTCCGACACGACCATCATCTTTGTTAATCATAAAATACCTATAAATAGGGGAATGCTGTTAATAAATATTTAATGGTAGGTAAACTTTATTGCCGTCCAGGGTATCCGTCACATCAACTCTGCGTAGGCCTGGGGATCGTTATCTTGTTATAGAGTTATGGGCAACAAACAAACTTATTATGCATCTTCTTTATCTTCTTTACATAGTATGAAACAAAGTCGCTCCCGTTGTCTGTACGCTTACATCTTTTAAACTACGCAACGGATTTTAATGAAGTTTTCAGCAATAGATAGAGTGATTCAAGAGGAAAGTTTATATGCCCCACATTAGTATCTACATTGCACCCGTGCGAAGCCGGGGCGGGTCGCTAGATTATAATAAGTATAATGTAACTATGATGTAGAGTATTAAAGATAAATTATAAATAACTATATTGTATTTAGGTTGAACCTTGACTGTATGACTTATTATGTCGCTTCATTTCACTTGTTTTTTTTCTAGCTGTACAAATTAAGTATATTACGAAGAATTCTCTTTTCAACTGCTGAATTATATAGAAATCCATATAATAACAATATTATAAAGGGATATTATTATGGTAATCTAATGATATATTTTTTGGGAAATAGCATAGGTACTTAAATTAAGCCTGAGTGCTCGGGGGTCAGGAACCAGTCATTCGATCTGTTTGAATTTTATACATAAGTTATATAAAGCATTTAGTAATATATCCCACTATTTACGTCTTTCCTATCGCGTCTTGTTCTATAGTTTATAATATCAGTTTAACAAACGTGCATTATATAGTTGCGCCTCGTTTCAACTCTCTAGGACGTCACAGTGCCGGCGCACAATGGGAGTGTATGGGAAATGTTGGACATAGGTATCTCCCAAAAAAAGTCAAAAATTGAAAAACAAATAATGCCATCTTATTTAGTTATCAAATGTTGTCTAAACTTGTTTTGATTAATTTCTTCTTATCTCTCGTATTTCGGAAGTTATTTGAGAAAATGTGAAATTTTACTATGAAAATGACTGTATTGAGCTCTCTGCCGCCTGATTCCGGCCTCTTTTCAAGTTGCGGTCTTTACTATCATAACACGCGTATCAATAGCTACATTTACTGCTAAGACATGGTGCGCCAAACGTGCACCTTCTGACATAAAGTTGATGTATTTTTTTACTGAATCGAGCTGTCTGCCTCCTGAATCTGGTTCTGTTTTAATTTGTGGTCTTTATTATCATAATACACATACCAAGAGCTGCATTTAGTGCTACGACATATGGTGCGCCAAACGTACACCTTCTGATATATACCTAGCGTAATTTAGAATATACCTACAAAAAAAACATTTTGTTAGTTTTATATTGACTAGATGATCCATCAAATCCCCATTTGCTGGTGAAAACGAGCTGTTGATTGGAACCAACAGAAGTTTTTAAAGAACTTAAAATTCTTCTCGTGGTCAAGTCCATCATCAGAGCTTGTAATCATATATCTGTGCTTGTAATTTTATTTTTGGAGAGTTTTCTGTAACAGTCAGATCTTCATTGCCGGGATAACATTTCACTTTTTCTTTAACCAGCATGTAGTAACTGAGGTATTTTAAAACACCTTCTTGATTGTTAAAATCTCAAAGTATTTTATAACTCCATTTTGATAAATTCATCGAGACATACAAAGCCAATGCTTTCAAATGTGTTATTTCCCTAACCCGAATTGTATTCCCAAGAATAAAAGCTTTGATTTTGGAGGCCTCGTCTGGATTTTCCATTATGTATTTCATTACATCAGCTGTGTCGATTTCTCTTGTTTTTCTAAGCGCCATTTCAGCCGAAAACAGGATTTCACCGCTGCTTTTGCTTCCACTGCATCCGATAGCATCTTTAATACGTCTTCTTTTTTGCCGGTTACCAAGGTCCTAAAAGCATTTACGAGGTCTAGGATTTGTACAGGTTGAAGCATCTGATTTAGCCGGGGAAATCATGTGCTGGATATCTTCCCTTACATTTTCTGTAGAAGGGTCTACATTCTCGTTTTGTTTCGTTAGAAATTCTGGCCACTGAATTGAATCTTGTAGCCACTCTTTGTATTTCTTACGGAACTTATCCGTGCTTCTTCCAGATAGTGTATATTTGCAAAAATACGGTAACAAAATCGACGACATCAGTCTCTTAAACTTGGTTCGGAACCATTCCACCCATTCTATTCGAGATCATTTCTCTAATCACTTTTCTTAATAACCTATGTCTCCTTTAATTGGGTTCTCAGGAAAGTTATATATAGTATCGATACTCTTAATATCTATTCCACAATACAGCCCATGTTTGAATCAAATTATTATAAGTCTAACGAAATCAGTGTACTTAAAATAATAAGGACAAAATATGTATTTTATTAAAAATATATAAATTAACCTATATGTCAGAAGGTGCACGTTTGGCGCTCCATGTGTCTTAGCACTAAATGCAGCTCTTGGTATGCGTATTATGATAGTAAAGACCACAACTTGAAACAGGACCAGATTCAGGAGGCAGGGAGCTCGATTCAGAAAATAATACATCACTATATGTCAGAAGGTGCACGTTTGGCGCACCATGTGTACTTAGCAGTAAATGTAGCTTTTGGTATGCGTATTATGATAATAAAGACCACAACTTGAAACGAGGCCGGAATCGGGCGGCAGAGAGCTCGACACTGTCATTTTCGTAGTAAAATTTCACATTTTCTCAAATAACTCCCGAAATACGCGAGATAGAAAGAAATTTGTGACAACAAGTTTTGAAGGAATTTGATAACTAAATACGATGGTGTTATCAGTTTTTCAAAATTAGATTTTTTTTCTCGAAATGCCTATGTCCAACCTCTCCCATACATTCGTTCCACCGTGCGGCGGGGCCAAGAGTTTGGGCCCTCTCTCTCAAACTCTTGGCCCCGCCGGGACCGTGACGTCCTAGATGTCAATATGCCAATCTGACTGACTCGAGCTTAAGTTAAATATTACAGGGTCTATAGATAAAAGCCTGACTACATTCAACTAAAGACGATTACGTATTTTTTTATACACTTATTAATAGACACTTGTTAGGTGTCTTACTACGTATCATAAATGATATAATACTTGCAATTTTACAGTTCCGTTTAGCTAACACCTACGGACGTTAAAAATAACACGAGTGCTAGTATGCATGTTTACTGGAAACTCCAATCTTTTCCTACTTAGTTAAAAATATATAAATAAAGTGGACGAAAAGAAAACAACATTTTATCTTCTTTACATAGTACTAACTGTGTCCTCAAGGCTCCGCCCGCGTAAGAAGTTTTATTCCAGTCATAAATATAGCCTATGTTACTGAGTGATAAAGTAGCTTTCTAACGGCAAAAGATTTTTTGAAATCGGTCCAGTAGTTTTTAAGTTTATTCGTTACGTACAAAAATACAAATCTTTCCTCTTTATAATTTTAGTTTAAATATATATAAAACAAAGTCGCTCCCGCTGTCTGTACGCTTATATCTTTTAATCAACTACGCAACGTATTTTAATGCAGTTTTCAGCAACAGATAGAGTGATTCAAGAGGAAGGTTTATACGCCCCACATTAGTATCTACATTGCCCCCGTGCGAAGCCGGGGCGGGTCGCTAGTATTATTATAAAAGCATAAAGGTACTAGAAGAAATGTGCGGAAAACTAGGAAAATATCTACTTTATTTATATATCTATTATATATAGAAAATATCTACTTTATATATAATATCAAATAACGTTCGGTTTATTCTGAATTTCTTTGCAAGGGTTTAGCTAGTAGGAGAGGCAGGCGCGGTCGCAGCCAAAGATTTGGGGGGTGGGGTCATAATAACAGTAAAATAAGTTGAGCATATTAGAGTTTATTGCAATTTATTTTGGTAAATTATCTAATTTTAGATAGGTTTTAGAAGTTTTGTCAATTTGACTTGTACGATTTTGGGAGGGGATCATGACTCCTACAACCCTCCCCCCTCGGACAGCCAATGAGGGAAGGTCATTGGGTTTTTACATGTTTTATCTACGGCCGATGAATTCTCATAACAATGCTACCTACTGGGGACCCTAATAACGAACTTTAACCTTTGGATTCATGCTATTACCACTGGCTAAGGACCGATGAAGCTGGTGTTATGAAAGCATCTTCTCAGTAGGACCCAGAACAAATAATTACGGTTACCACAGATCATACGAGAGTGTACCTATCTACCACGAGGGCAAATTTTCTGCATTTATACAGAAAATCAATCTCGATATCAACAATCGTGGCAGTTATATACATATACGTATCTAATATATCGGTTGCTTACAAGCGAGATGTTATATTTTTCTGTAGATAGTAAAAAATACATTTTATACCTTTAAACGAGTAATTCTTGTATATATATATATATATATATAATCTGAATCTCGGAAACGGCTCCAACGATTTTCATGAAATTTAGTATGCAGGGGGTTTCGGGGGCGATAAATCGATCTAGCTAGGTTTCATTTTAAAAAAATGTCGTTTTATCCGTGTTTTTAGGCAATAAAAAGCTGCTACAATATCATTAGAATACGAAAGTAAATTTCGCCACCGTTTACAATGTTATAATAGCTTAGGTGGGAAATCGGGCGGTCACGAAAACCTGAAAACCCTGGTTCGAGTCCTGCTGATTATTTTTTCCCTTTTTTTAAGTTCCTTCTTTTTTTTACAAGCTTTTATAATTTTTTTTATACGCTTTTATTTAACTTGTATGTATGTTCGGTTGAAATCTTGCAACTGAATTTTGAATCACTTTCTCTTATCCTAAGGAGTTGAATTTAAAAATGTTGGTTCATTTCCGATGATAATACATTTTTTTGGTAAGCATGACCTGAATCGACATCCAGGATTAGCTCAAGATAAAGGAACTCTTCAACGCTCAACAGCACAGACACGAAATGTTGTGTACGCATTGTATTATGATAGCCGGTTTTAAGTTTTACCGTGACATGGTTGCTGCACTCAGGGTTTGGTCCTGACTAGGGAACTCTTCAATGTTTAGCAGCACAGACACGAAATTTTGTGTACCTACGCGTTTTATTATGATAGCCAACCGGCTATTACGTGAAATGTTGTATACGCGTTCAATTATGAAAGACCGTTCTAAATTTCAACATGATATACCGACTAAAAAATAAATAAATGAATAGAACAAAAAACATTTTTAAAAACAAGCTTTTATTTAAATGGTCTAAAAAGAAGAAAATAAACTTTAAATTAAATCTATCCCATCAATTTATTACATTATACAACTAATTTATTTAAATATTATAAAAGCTTGTCGGGAGATACTAAATAAACAAGAATGCAATATGTATGTACAATAACTAATAAATGTAAAGTGTAGTAATTCTAAGAAAAAATGTACCTATGTTCATAAAATTGTATTTCTCGCGACAAACTTTTATATTGTTTTAATAAATTAGTTGTATAATGTAATAAATTGATGGGATCGATTTAATTTAATGTTTATTTTCTTCTTTTTATACCATTTAATTCCTTTTTTTTTCTAACCAAAAAACAAGATTTACCAAAAAAAAACCGAGCTAAGCTCGGTCATCCAGGTACTAAAATATAAACGTAATTAGCCCATTACTGTCCCACTGCTGGGCACGGGCCTCTATTCAGAATGAGAAGGGTTTAGGCCTTAGTCTACCACGCTGGCCTGGTTGGGGGTGTGCAGACTACACACAACATCGAGAACTTTATGTAGCCCTCTCAGGTGTGCAGGTTTCTTCACGATGTTTTTCTTTCAAGCGATAAGACCGCCATTTGTACTGTTCTTAATAATGTGTACTCCTTCTGTTTTATTTCTTTTAGTGTACAATAAAGTATATCTATCTATCTATAGTTTATTCTGTGCTAGTGTCGTAGCGTGGAGGTGGCAAAGTGCCCATGGCTCCGGGTGGCGCAGATGTAGGCGAGCTGGGCTCGCCACCACCAAGCTGCCAGCATCAGGTCATATTCATTAGATCATAATATAACTGTAGTATTGTCATCGGGTTTACATAGGTACTTATTTACGCATTTCAGGTCTAATTTTATGTTGAATCCTTTGGCAATCAACACAGCAACAGGGTAGATATTATTAATATCACAGACTTTTCACCAATTTTTTACTTAGTTGGGAAAATAGTGTTTGGTGCGGCAAATTTAGGGTTAGCTCCGGGTGGATGAAATACACGCTACGCCACTGTTCTGTGCTGAAATGATGTTTGTTTTGGTAGCCGTATATTCGGTGTTAAAGTTTCTCTACATTGTTATGTAGATTACAGCTAAGTATTCTCAAACTTAAGGTACTTTGAATTTTCTGAATGTTTGGCTTAGTGTTATGGGAAAGAGATAAAGCGCGTAAGGTCTGAGGTCCGATCGCTGGGATCGTGATCCGAATATCTTCTAACTTCTTTCTGACTTTATTCCTGGCAAACTACTTATTCATAAAAGAAGATACTATGTCACATAAGCTCATCAATAAAGCAAGTCCTAGTGGACGGCAAAAATTCGCGGAATTGAACTTAAGAATTCTTCAACTCTATTTTAAACACCTTAGGGAATTTTCAGGTCCCTAACCTTGAGTCTTTCCAAGCAATAGATTTTAAATGATTCCAATATTGTAAATGCCCAATAGGCAAGGTTTTTACGCGAGTATTCCGTAGATTTCGTTTACACCCTGTATTAATGCAGATAAAGCTTTAAAATAAAACAAAAAAGCCTTAATTTGTGCTTTGTTATTATTGTACTACCTACAATACAAACTTACACCTATACATTAACTAATATTATTGTACTACCTACAATACAAACTTACACCTATACATTAACTAATATTATTGTACTACCTACAATACAAACTTACACCTATACATTAACTAATAAATACCTATACAGTTTTTATGTAAGCTTTGAACTTAGTTATTATATTAAGGAACTAATCTCATTTATCAGCATTTCTCAATAAGCTTGATGGTTTTTAGACACTATCCGCATTATCGTTGACAGATGGCTCAACTGTGTGCTTTCAGCTGCGCAAGAATTTTATAGCATTGTGTATAATCTAAGCGTGCTGAAACATGCGAAAAGGTTTAATGGATACAAAATGCTCGTTTTCGATGAGTAAAATGCGAATTGATGTCGGTAAGTGTGTTTAGTCCCTTATATTTTACAATTAAGCAGAGTCAATTTCCGTTCTATACTAATTAAAAGGGGTTGTTCTTTTAAACGTATTTATAATTGGTGTTGACATTATTTATTTTTGTCCTTTTTGTTTTTAGTTCTGATTAATGACGGCAGTTTATACGGACATAACGGAATGTTTTGTAGGTAGGTAGTAT
Source organism: Amphipyra berbera (assembly GCA_910594945.2). Classification (NCBI taxonomy): domain Eukaryota; kingdom Metazoa; phylum Arthropoda; class Insecta; order Lepidoptera; family Noctuidae; genus Amphipyra; species Amphipyra berbera. The sequence continues at coordinate 10,493,617 of OU343127.1, forward strand.
GTGTTTTATTATATAATAAAATAGAAGATATTGGCTTCGATATTGACCGAGGCATGGCAGCACCTTGGTTTTATGTAATTTGTTTCGCTATTATTGGTCTGAACTTGGGACTGCGACAGATATTGCAATATCGGGCGTCGCCGTCGGTGAGAAAATATTTACGAAATGGAAATACGCGACGAGGTCGTGCTACAGAGGTTTTCCGTTAGAGGAAACCATAGTAAAAAAATCTTCTAGTTTATATAGGTAGGTTTTATTACTGAGCTCCCAAAAGTGCCCGTAGCGTAGATTCTAGGACTAAACTAGGAACTCCTTTTGCATGTAACAAAACAAATAGAAGATTATTGTAAACAAAAATATGTTTCGTCAGTCGTAGCGTTCGCGTAGCACAGTAACATAGCACAGTAACACGAAAGCGGTGGCATTTCCAATTTTAACAAAATTGAAAATCCAGTCATACATAGTAGACATTGCTTTTATATGCACATCTTGTTTGAGAGAAAATAATTCAGGCCTAAAACTTTTACAAGTATTGCGATTATTGGTAAGATGTCTCACAATATTTTTAACCTCTTCTTCTCCCTGCCCTTATCCCACACTAGGTGGGGTCGGCACAACATGTATTTATGAAATTCATGTTGTTAGAGGTTTTGGCTTATTGTTTTATGACCGGCCGCCTGCCTGACATCAACCCTCCTTGGGAATACTCGTTGCGCTGTCGCGCGGGTGATCCAATGTGCTTGCTGATATTATGCACTGGGTCCCAAAATGATATGCTTGTCAATCTTATTGCCGATAACTAAGCAAACTATGTTCTTCTTGGTGGAGTACCTATACATGAAGTTACTCGACCCACTCATTCAGTTTTGTTAGGGACTACGGTTCTACAATATTTTTAACCTATTTTAAAGAAGAAGGCGGTTCTCTTTTCGTCCCGTAATTTTAATGTATTTTATGCATGTACATATTTCTCAGAGATTTCTGGGCCGTTTTACGTGATTCTTTATTATTTGAAAGCATGAAGTAAACCGACTTTAAAAAATAAAAATCTGGCCTAGGGCGTGTCAGCCACGCACAGTTTCGCAGTTTTATTTTGTAAGCTCAGCGACGTAAAACTGTTGCACAAATACTTAACTTAATGTTTTACTTAGCTGAAACGAGGATATTTTTCTTAGGTTTATTGGAACTTGCCTGATCAATACTTTCTCTGACTGAGATCTCGTGGAAGCAGACGCAGCCAATCTCCTTGCTGCGCCGTTGGCCCTCCTCGGTGGTGACCATGCGGTCGCCGATCTGATCCACCTTGTTGCCCACCATCACCACGGGCGTCTCTATGGCACAGTCCTGAAAACAAACAAAAATGCTTTACATTCGTAACACAAAGGTCTAGGTGTGTCTTAACTTCTGAATGACGTTACAGGTACAAAAACATAAGATCAATAAAGATTGTAGGTCATGTAATTAATTGGTCTCTATAATCGTTCTATGAACGCGCTGCTCTAAAGTAAATAATATATAGAAACTCTCATAGACACATTCTAAAAAATAAATGAATTCATAATTTTAATAGAAGCTGTTCACAATACCAACATATTTTTTGATCTTTATAATGTTTTGGCTTAGTTCAAGTAGAGGTCGCCACAGTTCCCAGAATCCGAAGAGTCCCAAATAATAATACAAATTCAAACAAATCGGTCAAAACACGTTCCTTCTCTGTTTATTTTTATTTTCTCCATCGTTTAGCGTCGGGAACATACAAGATCACTCGACCTCTTTTAAAATAAGGTGAAGCCTTTAGAGCTGGTACCTAATAGTTAGCACTAAAATTAAGTTTTTATATTAGATTATCCTCATAGGGTTTATATGTAATTTTATAATTATCTTCTGTATACATTCTACTAAGTAATTATTATAAAACAGTTATCGTAGTATGTAAGTAGGTATTATACCTACCTACAGCAATAACAGCATGATGCTGTCATTCAACTTTTTTGTGTAATATTGTATAGAAAGGTAGGGTAACAATTATATAGAATGCTTTTAAAATCGCCACTCACAATTTTGTGATTTGGTGTGCATTAAGTGCCTCTGCCACGTAAAGAATAAGACGGTCGGTAAAATTGATTGACTATTCAACACGCAGATCGAAGGATATAAAAGTAGCATTATAGCTGATTGAAAAATCTGACCTTAACTTAAATTGATTGGAAGATACCCAAGTATTATGGTGTACCTACCTAATAGGTTCTTAAACTTTTCTCCTTTTCATCAAAAAGAGAGAGAGAGAGAGATTTCAAGACATTCAGTTTTTACACTTGAAATAAGTAGAATTTGTGTGAGTTGTACCTTATTTAAGTTTTAAGATTATGACCGTCATAACATTTAATTTTACAACAAGTGACAGCTCACGCTGTTTTTCATTTATCCTTAGACTAGCGAAGAATCTATTCCTGTAAAAAAAGATACAATAATTTTCCTGGAAGATGTCGTGTCTATGACTAACCCTCATAGAAGAAGCGAGGCGGCGTCTCCTCTTGTTGTAGTTGATGAGGAATTTGAGGCGATGGCACTCGTCAAAGGAACACTTGTCCGTGACCGAATACATTAGAATGAACGCCTCCGCCCACCGTATGTTACTCTCGAGATTTGCGTATTCACTTTCCTGAGTGCAATAAAAATAAATTTATGAATCAGTGTTTATTTTTATTCTGTAACAAAACTGATATCAGTGTTTTTAGTGGAATTAAGTGATAAGAGATAGATTTCGTATCTACCTAAAGAGATTTGGGAAAATGTTTAGACTACGGTTTGCAATCCATTGAAAATCTTTAACGTGTACGTAATAAAACACACAATGTTATGTCAGTGCGATATGAAACTTACATGTGAATCTCCAGCGGAATCCAATATTTCAAAATAAACCATCTCGTTATCAATGACGGTTTGGAATGCGTAGATCTTCTCTAAATTGGGGTCGTATTCGCCGATGAATCTTCGTGTAATGAATCTTACCACAAGAGCTAAAAGTGAAATCAACGATCAAAATATTTGCATAACTCTACGCAAACTACTTGTAAGTGAATTACTGATGATAAATTAATTATCATCATTTTTACTCCCGACATTTAGTCGGGAGTAAAAACTACTATTTACGACTCTACAGTCAAGATAGATTGTTTTAGAAGAGTTTGTACAGAAGATTTGTATGCTTTGGTGTGGTACATTCTTTACCTGATTTCCCAACTCCAGACTGGCCTAACACCATAACCTTGAAGGGTTTTGGCTTAGGATACAACACGAGTTTGGCGAGCGAAGTCTTTGGAGACGTCGTGGTGCTCATCGCCACAACAGTAGTCATTATAATCTAGTGAGTAGTTCAAACTGTACAAGTGCATCGATATACGCTGACCTGAATAGAACATAAATCGTTACTAGGTAGGTTTATAAAAAAAGGTTCATGGTAGGTTCAAAAGCACTCAAGTCAAATAAACAGCGAACCCAGATTGTAGATCTTTTATCAGTACTTTAGTTAAAATTGAAGCTTGTACGACCTGAATGTATTGATAAAAATATTTAAAAATAATACAAACTGATAAGGCGAAGCTCAATAACGACATACTATCGGCTGATACAAATCAGAAAAAAAGCAGTCCCCACGCATTGTTCATTATAGAACATAATTTGCTTAGCAGAGATAACTTGAAAATAAATGAAGTTTAAAAGCGAACTAGCTGAAGTGACCGTATTATCGATATTGTATTAGCTATATTTTTCGATCCCTCCTTCCACCTAGCCTTTTTTCAACTATGTTGGGGTCAGTTTTCAGTCTAATCAGACGTGACTGAATACCAGTATTTTACACGGAGTGACTGCCATCATACCTTCGCAACCTAATCACTGAGCAATGTCGATATCCTAAGTTTAGACCGGTTGTCAGACTTTCGGGCTTCTTACTATCCGTAACGACTGTCATAGGTATTCGTATGACACCCTGGATCAACGGCTTAACGTGCTCTTCGAGGTACGGAGGGGTCTCGATGTGAAACGAACGGTCATCACCCACGGACTGACAGCGGCAAGCGCAGCTTAACCCCACAAATCGTATGATCCGTGCGGTTGTTACTTAGCCACGAGCCCCTCAACTATATTTTTCGATATAATTATTTAATTAATATAGTGGGAACTTTGGAGCAATTTACCCTAACATTCGCCTTGATAAAAAAAAACGCAATCTCGGCCAATATTTTTGTTTCAGTTACATAGGTTCTGCTTTCGTCAACAAGCAAGATAACGTCTAGTTTGAGTTTGGCCAACAAAAACCTTCGTATTAGCCCATGGTATAGCGTGGTAGCGACCACAAATTGCCATACGTAAAAGTTAACGGCCTCGTTTGCCATGGTTTGCGTTCGAGTTAGCCTGATGATATTTTTTATGTTCGTCGTATACGTTTTACTATCAATAATGTATCACCTTTGTGCACCGATCAGTTTATATCCCCAAATATATAACGTAAACCTTTTTTATGTCGACCGTCTATCTATTTATTCAATAAAAAACCTCTGCTTATAATGTCACAATGTGGGTCATATTTATGCCCTAACGCGATACATGTTTGATAAACTCCAATTAGGTACTATTTCTTTAACAATTTTTATGCATCATATCCGAAAACCTATAAAATTCAAGATGTAAAAAAAACTGGGCATATTGTACCTGTATTGGTTAATTTCATTAGGCATGCCCCTTAAACGTGTTGTACGAATGGTTTCTGCACCGATTTTATCCCTTTTTAGACAGGGTTACTGGTAACTCGACGTACTCCTTGCAGGACATTATAGAAGGGCTGAAATGCAACAAACGAAGCCACCAAATGTTCTACCGAAATTCAGTAGTTTCTGAGATTCATTATTTTTTATTATTGTAAAAAAATCCCAGATTCAACCATTTGAAACCTATTTAAAAATAATGTACGGCGCGAATGTATTGAAATTTGTGTTTTTATCATCACCGATGCCATAGCAGGTCTCTATGAATAATTAAAAGTTCAAAAATATCAAACAATTTTGCAAATATGGTTGAATCTGGAATTCTTCAACAAAAATCTAAAAAAAAAACTCCAAAACTACTGAATTTCGGTAGAACATTTGGTGTCTTAATTTGTGGCATTTCAACCCTACTATAATGTCCTGCAAGGAATACGTCGAGTTACCAGTAACCCTGTATACCTAATTATGTCATTCGAAAAGGTAAGAATAGAAACAAGTACCTAACTGTATTCCAAGGGCTAAAGATCAAAACAAATGTCTCTACGATTTTCCTGGCAACGGGAAAATGTAGATTATTTCTCAGGGTTTCAAGTGGAAATAAATTCTGTATGGTTAGGTTTATTACGTTTAGCAATCTAGTTGGTAGGGTAGGGACTTCAGTATTTATAAGTTCGTTATAGGTTGGTAATATGAAATATGGAATTTATCATAAATTACTTAATAATATAGGTATTTTACTTTTGTTAGAATATTTCGTTGGTGCTTTTCAGACGTCAAAAACCTAAAAAACAATCTACCAATCGATTCTATTGTTGTAATAGGACAGCACAAAATAGTTATTGAGCCGTGAACAATTTAATTTTACTTGGTATGTACAAAGTATTTTTTTAAATTTAATAGTAATATATTTATGATATATAGCGCTCTTCCAGATGACAATTTATAAAATCACATAACATGACGGTTATTTAAACCTGATAATCACCTGTGTGTAGCAACCTAGCAACCAATTATATAGCCACTCAACCGCCCGGCCAACACGTACAGGATTTATATTTGGAAACATCGATACACTAATTAATTAACGAATAACTCCCAAAAGCTGGAAAAAATGTTGTTCAGACGTTCCTATTTGAAACGATACAGAACGATATCAATCGGATACCAGATAAATTCTTAGTTTAACAGTATCCGAAAATCTTGTGTAGGTAGGTACCTACGCAATAGTTAATCTATACAGTTCGATTGAAATGAACACATATCGGAGTGAATTCCAACGGACTGTAAAAGAAATCCATTAAAATGGAATGTGAAAAGAAAGATATATGAATGTAGAGAAAGAATCAAAATGAATTAGCAACTCCACGTCCGCAGAATGCCACTTCTCTTCACATAATATAAACGCAACATCTCTGACGTCTGTGAGTCTGTCTGTCGCGTAAACCTTGATGAATGAATTTACTACAACAATTCACGCGGACATCGATGAATGTGGATAATGTTATGGAGATAGGCGGAGGAAAGGAACGAAAATACAATATCAAAATAATAACCCAGTAAATGCCAGTATCATCCATAACATGGTTAGGCTTTTATCGGGGCTTTAAAAATCGCTATTAGTTACTGTTCGAAACATAGATATGGAGAGCTTTAGTTATTGTACGTGGTGCAAGGGACGATGTACCGAAACTGAAACAGCAAATTCACTTTATTATTCTGAAAAGTTCAAAACCAAACTAAAAATAATGTTACTTAATAATGTTTATTATAATTTGCATGAGTTCTTTGGCAAAAAATGATGTAGTAGGTATGTAGGTAATTAACACTTGGAAATAAATAATCAATTTGCTTTTCTTTGTTAAGTATTGCATATCCGACATGGGTAGACTGTTGATCCTAAAATCTGCTATATTATAAGATCTAATGTACACAGTTACGCAACAAATAATTCTTATTCTTGAAATTAAAATAAATATATTTTTTCTCCACTTTTCATTTTTATTGTATTTCAATAAATGTTTTAAAAAGTCAATAAGACGCGTGTAAGGGACAGGTTACCGAAAATTGAAATATGTAGTGAATTCAATCCATTATTTTGAATTGAAAATCAGTAGAATGCATCCCAGAAAAAAACTGAATTTTCAGATAAAAAGAAATTCATATTTTTTTTGCAAAATGCTGTATTCCTGATAGAATACGTTATTTTGTCAATTTCCCCAGTAGATCGCTGGACTTCTGGAGGAACACATTCAGGAACATTTGCATGGTGGCGGTCATGCGGTCACGGATCTAACATTATGACGATTATTATGGCAATTTTAGTGGAAATTAAACGTCTAGAACTCTGATATTAATAATTCAGCCAGTACCTACAACAGGAACAAAAGCGTTTAACCGCTTTTCTGCTTTATTAAGAAATAGGGCGACTTGAAATTCATTGGGAGAGTGGGCATCGAGGCGGTTATGTTTTTGTGTTACGAATTTGATGTGGATTTGAAGAGGGCAATTAGTGAAAATTATTAAGTTTGCAGAGATTTAGCTATACAGGGTGTAAACGAAATCATGTAATTCCTTCAAACCTCGTGATGTACTGCTGACACAGATTAACCCCGCACGGGATACTTTTGGATTCAATAAAAAAAATATTACAAATAGTAAACATGTGTTCTTAACGTGAAACATTTTAGCGCCCCGAGTTAAATGACCGCGCGGCGAACGATAGTCGCGCAATTCGCTCGGCGCGCTAAAATGCCGCATGTTAAGAACACGTGTTTACTTGTAATAATATGTTTTTTTATTGAATCCATATGTATCCCGTGCAGAGTTAATCTATGTCAGCAGTACATCACGAGGTTTGAAGAAATTAAATGATTTAGTTTACACTCTGTGTAGCAAAATTTGGCTAAAACATTTAACTTGCTTACATTTTCTCTTTAAAATCAAACTCGTTCTTACTGCTAAAAATACTTACGGTCAAAGATTGTTTGAATTATTGTAGATACATAATTACACACAAATATGCCGCCGAAACACTTGAACAAAAAGTTAAAAATACACCTTATGTGAATATAAAATATGACGAGTATCTATTAGTCATATTTTACGTTTTTCGTGAATACTGGACAGATTATTTCTAAATAACTTATGTGCTGATGGATATAGTATTTGTTTCCTAATGTTTGAAGCCGGAAAAAGATGGTATCCACCATACGGCGGCGAATGCGGGCGCGATCGCTCGCGTGCTCAACTCGAATGACTATTGTTTGTTGTCGATGCCTCCCTCGCCTCGACGAGAGGGCTGCTGCGTGAACTCTGCGATACATACGAGGATTATCTACTTATGTATTTTTGTTTAAAAAAATAATAAAACTTACTACTTGTTTCGATCTCATAAATAAACTTACAATTGCTACGATTCAGGAGAGAAATCTAGTATAAATATTCGGGTACAACCAATCTGAAGATATTTCCATGAGATATTATATAGGTATTATAGAAATGTCATGATTCAATTTATGTTCTCCTGTTCTTGCCTTTTTATAGAGGGCCCCGAACAAGGACATAGAGGGCCTCGATAAAGTGCTTGATCATTTGCTGCCCCGGGGCCTCAAGCTACGGCCCTGGTTGTTGACCGAAATTCGAAGGTAGGACATACGTCCCATCATTTGCCATAAGGTGCTAAACCAAGATAATGATTAGAAATAATATCAACATAATGGGCAATAATACTCTAATAATATTTAACACTACTACGAACCCCAGTAGGCCTGCCGAGTATTATGTCAAAGCTAGAGAGGTATTATCAGCTCTTGCGATGTATTTTCTTACACATAACTACGTACCTATGTACATCACATTATAGGTAAGTCTGGATTTGGAAATGCAAAGAGTAAGAAACGGGATGTATTAGGAACTTCGTTTACAAAATAGTTATTACTATGAAAGATAAAGATGAAGTTGAAAATGATTAAACATTGTTTCTTGAAATAGTAGGTACTTAATATACCTACCTTGAAAATAAACCATTGACTTTAACTGCGAATGCTGTGAGATTTATAGCTTACGTAAAGGTCGTAATACACATAACAGCAATATTATATAAAAATAATTTGACAAGTGTTGAAATATTTACAGTAGGTGTAGAAAATATTCGGTCTTCAGATAATTTTATAAACTAATACAAATTTTTATTCATAGATTTGAATGTTTCGTTTTTATGATGATTTGGAAAAAGGAGAAAAAACGCACATGTCATAAGTCGAGAATAATGTTTCACAAGTAACTAGATATTAATATGTAAAGACGATGATTGCTGGAAATCCAATAGGCTCTACTACAGTAGACAAAGAGTTTGTACAGTGAAAGCTAACTACCATTATCTAAATCACACACAACAATCACCATTCATACTGGATGTGGAATGTGGAGGACCTTGTTTCGTTCCGCAATTTAGGGAAAAGGGCCTTGTCTAGCGGTGGTCTACGATCTGTGATTGGTTGCTATGAAAGGTTGTGTGTGACATTGACGTAGGAATATCTTTATGTACCTACGTGAAAATATTCCTTCCTATAATCATAAATAATCTTCGACGGTTTGACACAAAATCCTTCTTTCAGACTTTTAAGTATCCACGTAATGGAAATCCCATCAAAAACATAAATGTGAAAATGGGAGCCAGTTTCAATAATAAGAATATGCGTGGTTGTCGACTACGTCGACAAAAGAATTGAGATCTAAATGGGTGCCAAGTTCTGTAGATAATCCTAAAATGTATTTACACAAAGCAGATAACTTAGGATAAATCGAAGCTCAAGATTGACTTGGCTAGTTTTTACAAGCAAACCGAATTTTTAGAAGAGTAAGATAATTATGTTGACCTTACAATATAAAAACAGTAACTTGCGTATAAGAAGATAAGTTGATTAGCCAAATATAAGATAACTTGTACCTATGTGAAAACTAGCCAAGTCAAATCTTGAGCTTCAATTTACCCTAAGTTATCTGCTTTGTGTAAATAAATTTTAGGATTATCTACAGAACTTGGCACCCATTTAGATCTCAATTCTTTTGTCCGCGAAGTCGACAACCACGCATATTCTTATTATTGAACTTGGCTCCCATTTTCACATTTATGTTTTTGATGGGATATCATTACTTTTTGTAAAGAAATTATTATTATTCATCATTCAAAAGTAATCTGTAAAACGTTTATGCTGTATAGTTTTCTTTTTTGTGCTATTTTCTACATTTTCTTGAACGTTAGAAATACAAAGTCCCCCCTTTATTTTTTTATCATTTGCCTGTTAGGTATATTTTTATTTCCCACTTGAATCAAATAATCTGGTATAGAAAACGATAAAAGCGACCTTTCATCATGGAATTATAGACCCCATTCTCCTGCGAAAGAAAAAGATTGTTGCAATTATAATTTCGAAAGGCGCTAGGTAATAAAAATCGATTTTTGAAAAATATTTCAAATCGTAACAATTCATTGTTTTCGGATTTTTTCCTTTGTATACACACAATTACCCAGCTGGACACCAAATTTCAACTTTCTAGGTCATCTGGAAGTGGGTTAGGTTTTTGATCTATATGTCAGTCAGTGTTAAAAATGCCGATTTTTAGACGTTAATATCTCAATAACCGTTTGAGCTGTATTTATGAAATATGGGATTATAGTTAATCTCATTCGTAGTTCGGTTTTAATAAATAAGCCAAATTTCATGTGTTTCTGTTGAATACATTTTGAGTTATTGAGGGCTCAAAAGTGGCTTCAAATGGTTCGTGTAATATAACACACGGCTGCTGCGTCGCCAGTTCCTTTTTCTTTGAACTTGGCTTGACACGCTCCCGCGTGTCTAGATAAAACGTGTTACTGAAATAATGCAAAACCTGAAAGTAGTCTGTTTAGATTCGAGAGTAGAATCAATTATATTTTTATTAGCAGGTTGTTTTTTTTTAATAAATATTTTTTCATGATGTCGTTTCTAAATTATCGCAAACCACGAGCACTATTTACCTGGACTAAAATACGTAGGCTGTACGTAGGTAAGTAAGGGGCGATTGGCGGGGGTGCCGCCCGATCAGAATAATCAGATCAGAAATGTCGAATATCACCCATATTCTAAGACGTTCCTCCAAAACTTACTCGACTCGAATCCAACTCGACTTGACATAAACGTCCTCGACTCGAGATTTTTCCTCAGTCGAGGTAAGGAATCATCTGTCAAACTCAAGGTACCTTGCGGCACCTACCTTATGGAAGGAAGTGTCAAAGTTCGTATGTAATAAAAAATATTTTTTAAGACTGTCGATTATGCTTACGATAATCCTTACAATTTTTTATCGCGGCGTTATTTGCGCGATGCAGATAATTCAAATTATGACGTAATGACTCCGTCGAGGAACCTCAAAGTTCACTCGAAATTGCGACTAAGAATACAATTCTGAAGGTGGTTTCGAGGCTGTTCTGAGTCGAGTAAGTTTTGGAGGAACGTCTTAGAATATGGGTGGTAATCTTTTCCGGTCAACATAATATATAAAATATCTTCTACAATAATTTTATTAATCAAATAAATAATTTGTAGCTGAATCAATTGATTACAATAAAAATCTGTTGGGTTGTCTTAGGTTTTGCGTTATTTAAATAACACGTTGTATAAACATACTGGTCCACTGGTCATCGGAGCTCGAGTTCCAATAACGTCTAAGCACACATTGTTTCAGATAGGTACAGGGAACCCTGCTGTCAGCTGTTTCGTCCCACGGTTCTTTCTTATCGAATATGGACAAACATGTAATAACGTATATTTTCATTAATTTTACATAACATCCGCACGCAATAACAGTAACCAATATCGACAGGTAGGTATCGATCTTTGCCCTCATCAATTATTATCTGCTTATGGGCTTATCACTCGCTCTGTTTAATGGACAGGTATTTTATATTTTATTATAGCCGTACATCGTCAGTGCGGTCACTAGAAATACCAGCTTCAATTATTATTATTTACTAGCTGCCCCGACAGACTTCGTTCTGTCAAAATTTATTGGCTGTAGTAGGAAAAGAAGAGTGTTGTTTTTACTATTTTCCACCCAATTTATATGTTTTTTCTCTCCATACGAACCTTCCTTGTGTCTTCAGGAATATATAAAAAAAATAGGCGAATTGATCGAGCCGTTCTCAAGTTTTGCGCTTAGCAACACATTTGGCGATTCATTTTTATTTACATAGAAGATTAAAGTGATTAAATATTGACCTCAACGGATGCATGTTGGTTACAGTCCCCGAAGACGAATTTATTTGGTTGGTTTCATTTCCACAGAAGGATTAAGTCACCTTCTTCCATGTATCTATCGGTTGTTCGATATCACTTTATCCACAAGATCAGAATGATGTAAGTAATACCAGGATATCGATTACCTCAGAATAACCTTCGATTTACAGTACCGTTGACTGGATTCAGTTCATTTAATATACTACGTTTTTAATATCCATCAATCTGTATTCGCAATAAACTTATTTCGGTTCTAGGATTAGTGCGTCGGAGGAGAGTAAGCCAAAACAATAAATCTATGGGTCTGCTGATCTGGGTTTGTGTAGAATGTGGACAACATGTTAGGGAACGTACCCATTCTACGTGACCCATTTTTTTCTATTTTTTACCTCCCCCCCCCCCCTCGGTGACCACCCGTAGTATATGCCAATACCCCCCCTCCCCCTCTAGTTTTCACGTGGTAATATATAAATATGGTTTTAAATCATTTTTTGCGAACAGAAAGTTAAAAAAAGAAATATTTGGCTCATATGTGCGAGTGTTGCCATCTGTGAGTTCAAAAAGCGCTAAACTCTGCGCGCCATATTTGAATATAGCTCGAAAAAACTGTAGATTTCCCTAGAGGATATTTTGACTACGTGACGAAAACCTAAGCTCCCCCGCCCCTGTGACCAAGCGTGGTATTTTGGAGAACCCCCTCCCCCCTGAACGGGTCACGTAGTATGGGGACGTTCCCTTAACTCCTGTTGATTTAATTTAAAAAGCTAGATTTGGTGGTCTCATCCACACCTAACCGCCTTACTAATAATCGCTGTGTAAAGTTATAACGCTGTTTAACCTGCTGTTTATCCTTTACCCCCTTACCAATAATCGTTGTGCAATGACATGACAAGCTTATACCTATAAAAATGTTACACTGACGTTAAACGGCTTTATACCTTTCAATGATTATTGATAAGAGGGTAATATTAAAAATGCTAAAACAAGGTTTTGATTTTGATGAAACTTGGTAAAGAGATAGCCTGATAAAGAGAAAAGATATTTATTTATGATACTTTATCGACGACATAATACGCGAGCGAAGCCGTGGGTGTCGGTTAGTGGGTCATAAGAATATATTTTGGTCTCTAGGGGTGAGGTTGCAATCAAATGAAGATTGGTGCACTATTTGTATTAATTTATTAGTATTTTGCTTCCTAAATTTTATGTGGATGCTGCTCCTAGGCTGCCAATGTTGAGAGGGGTTTATTACAACATAATAGGTACCTATAACATCACACCTTATATTCCCCGAAGGATTCAGCAGGGGTATCTTTAGTACCTACACCCTCGTTTCGCCAGATAGGTTTAAGTCCCATGTAATAGGAGGGCGAGCCTATTGCCATTGGGGTTTATTAATACGGGCCAGAAGAATCATTAGCTGAAGTAATTCCTATGAATTTAGGGTTACAAGTTTCTTATTCTCGGTTTGCCGTGCCTTCGCTTCAGTTTCATTGCTACCTTGTTTTATTTTTAGTGATCTCTTTTCTAAGAAAGCAGTAGGTGGTTAAGCACGCTCTTGTACCTACATAGGTACACTTCTTGGTATTAATGCGACGAGACAAGTGTCGCAAAATTATATTCACGGATCAATGAGCCATCACATTCGATTTGATAAAGCTACGTCGCGGTCGTAGTTACCTAGCATGTAAATAAATTGTGTAGTTAAGTTATAATTATAATAAGTTTAATTACATAGGTACAGTTAGGAAAGTGGTGTCAAAAATACCATAAAAATATCTTTTATCACCCGAATATAATAGCCGGAGAGCTGGTGGTAGTTTTGGAGGAGGCAGTTGATAAAGGCTGAAAATTTGTAATTAATCTGGTTTTTCTACCATACCTGATTATGCTATCATCGGTCTGGCAACTAGTTTCTAGGAACTTCTCGAAATATACATTTGGCAAGTTGCAATTTTTTATGTTAAAAAAAGGTTCCTGATAAAAGTTGAAACTTAAGCAGGCACATTTTGTTTACTTACAATAGTCTGTTAATGCCATGGCAGACCGATTGGATGGCCGTAAGGGCTTGGCAGACGACAATCAGTAGGTACCCTACCAGTTCCGCATTTTCGTCAGTTCGATTACCAGCTCAGGCAAACGACTAATGAAAGTACACAAAGCAAAACAATACCTAAACGTTTTCTTATAGGTTTTTTTTTTATTTTACTATTACTTTAAAAGTCTACGATTAACCGAGGCTGTTATTTGAGTTTGAGAATACGAAAAATCATATTTTCCTATTGGGTTTGGATCACTAAATTGAAGTCTGATGACAAACAAGTATCTACCTATATGCTGGATTCTATCTCACGGTAGAAATAGACATGAGAATTTAAAAAACGATGCGCGTCGAGGCGCTTCGCTTGACTTCTCGTGACGTCTCGTCTAAAGGCCACATGGCCGCTCAATGCTAGCGTTATAAAAAGTACTCTGTGATAGGAGGACATACGCGGGCGTTCACATCAAACTTTTTTTCTCGGCTATCTTCTTTCAACCCCGGCGCGACGTTAGGCGTGTAGGTCAACTTTATTGCAGTTCTTGTGATCGGGTAGGTATTTAAAACCAAGTTCGGTCTAGCGAGCCATATTAGGGTTCATGTTAGGAAGTAATTTCTTTTAGGGTCGCCGTTATCGAAATGTATAAGGAGGACTATAAATACATAATATATGAACGTGGACGAAGCGAAAGGAGTAGGTACGTAAGAATCGTAACATGTTGCGTTCCATAGTTTCTGCCTGGCCCCCATGGGAAAAAGGCGTGAGTTTAATATAAGTATGTAGAACAAGGTTTTAGCTTATAATACCTAAGCAAATCCTTTAAATCGTTAATGATCCCAGTGGTAGAAGGCCGTAGGTTCGATCTCAGTGCGTATCTAATACAGTAACCACAATCTTTTGTAGATACATATTTATTTCGAGTCTTGGTGTTTTTGAGTTAGAGATTTCTATTTGTACCGACGATACAGGAGAAATAAAGGACATTATATCAGTAATCCGTGAAACAAAGGTGTGGAAACACACAGAAACTACGTTTCAAAAACCATTCAATCACAGAAAAGGTTTGAGTTGTGCACCGGTTGCAAATAAGAACTTTTAACGATTACAGTCTGCGAACATTCACCGCGAGAATAGTTCAGAATAGTGTGTGAGCCATAGATGTAGCATACAAACATGGTACCTCCATGGTCCACGGTGTGAGTGTGAAATGGAATGCACTCTTTCTACTACTGTCACCTGTGAAATGTCAACTATCAGCTGTGAAATGTTAACTGTCACTGTCAAATCTGTCAATGTCATTAATAAATTTTGTTACGGCACCCGGTTTCGTGTGGATAGACGTTTGCTCTCGAAATTTAAATACCTTAATAAATTGTGATTAAAACCAACATGACACCAGAGGAAACTATAGAGAGATTTAAGCTTTTGGGCTTAAATGAACAAAAAGCAAAGGAAACTTTGAAAAACGCAAATGTTACTAAGTTTCTACTTGCCGCACTAAATGAGGTTAGCAATTTCAAATTCTTTTACAATAACTCAATTTTTTAAAGATATATTTCCAAATTATAAGTGCTATACGTTTATATATAAGTATAGATTGTACTTATTGTTTGCTTAGGTAGACGTGGCAAAACTGCCAACTGGCGCCGGGATGTTGATATACCATATGTCAACAAAGATCAAGTCCCAGATCGCTGCCAAACTACCATTTATATGCGAGTACATAGCCAAGGGCAAACTTGACTCAACTTTGAGGGTTGATGCTGCTTTGGAGTACCTGATCAATCATGCGAATGAGACCAATTTGGATACAGATGCATTTGAGAAAGCGTGTGGGATTGGTGTCGTTATTACTCCTGAACAAGTGGAGCAGGCTGTGGAGAAACATATGGCACAGTACAAGGCAGAGTTGATAGAAAAGAGGTACAGGTTTAACTCTGGTATTGTTATGCAAGCGGTGCGAGCTGACCTTCCTTGGGCTGATGGGAAAGCTATCAAGAATGAAGTTGATGTTCAGGTGACAATTCAATAATACACTTTTATAATATTTTAATACCTATTTTAAGTTTTTTCCCTTGATGACTATGTGTTCTGGGACACCCAGTATAGTATTTGCTTATTTTAAAGATTTTAGATCTATTGGGCCCTAAGACAGAAGTAGACTTAGCACCTCCACCAAAAGCTGAAAAGAAACCTAAAGTTGATGCTGGAAAGAAAGCAAAGAAACCTGAAGATAAAGGTAATTTCACTTTATTTAAAATTATCATAATTTAATATGTATGTTTGTATTTAGTACCAATATTTCTATTTATAATGGATTTCAGTAACTAAACCATCCGAAAAGGCTGAATCAGCAGATGACATCGGCGGCGCATCATCTATTTCAGAGTTGATGAAAAAGTTGCCTTTCCATGCTCCAGGAGAGAACTTTAAAGCAGATGGCTATGTAGTCACAATGGACACTAAAAAGTTACTTGAAGAACATATTAAAATAACTGGTGGGAAAGTGAGAACTAGATTTCCTCCTGAACCTAATGGTATTTTGCACATAGGACATGCAAAGGCAATTAACATAAATTTTGGGTATGCTGCTGCCCATGACGGTATCTGCTTCTTAAGATATGATGATACCAACCCTGAGAAAGAAGAAGAAAAGTTCTTTGTAGGCATCAAAGATATGGTGGAATGGTTAGGTGAGTTACAATTTTATTAAAAATTAAAGGAATATTACCTATATTTTTTTAGTCAAACTTTACCTTTAGACAAAAAATAGACATGTCAGTACTATCTTCCAATCTAATCCCTCATTAACAACGGATACATATTCTACATGTATATATTCTGCCTAGCTTTTTCCCAACTACGTTGGAGTCAGCTTCCAGTCTAGCCAGATGCAGCTGAATACCAGTAATTTACACGGAGCGACCTCTACAACCCAGTTACTGGGTAATGTTAATACCCTAAGGTTACTTGAACGCAAAATACGCGCTCAGACGTGGAGTTGCGGACTCCAGCCCGTTATACCTTATACCTACCCTAAGGTTAGACCAGTTCTCAGACTTTTGGGCTTCTGACTTTCCGTAACAACTGTTGTAGGTATTCATATGAAACCCGGGACTGACTGTTTAATGTGCTGTCTGAGGCACGAAGGGGACTCGATGTGTAACGAATGGTCACCCATCCACGGACTAACCGCGGCAAACGCAGCTTAACCTCGCAAATCGTATGATCTACGCAGTTGGTAATTAGCCACGAGCCCCTCTGTTCCTGTTCTATATGTATCAGTCGATTGAAAATAAAATAATATTGCAAATACATAGTTCAAGTAGTAAATATGTATGTAGATCTTTAAAACAAGTAACTACTTAAAAAGGGCTTTACACAATTTGTTTACAACTTTTATCATAACTTGTTTTTCGGTATAAACGAGGGGTAATAAACTGGGTAATAAACTGTTATTTTACTTCCAGGTTACACACCATATAAAATAACACATTCATCAGATTACTTTGATCAACTATATGAATGGGCAGTACAGTTGATCACTAAGGATCTTGCATATGTGTGCCATCAAAAGTCTGAAGAAATTAAAGGTTTCAATCCACCACCGTCACCATGGCGAAACAGACCAGTAGAAGAAAGCTTACAATTGTTTGAGGTAGGCACTCATTTGTGTGGGTAGTTCGACACTAACAACAGGTCCTAGCGATGTATAAAGGGGCGCGCGCTACGCAGCCGTATCATCTCACTCCGTTAATTCAGCTCTCATCAAGCGGTCTCCCTCCCCGTCCTCTCGTCAGCAACGCCCTAAGCCGAGATCCGAGTCCCATTAGGGGTCGCCCTTAGTGCTGTTGTTGCTAGTACTCATGATGTTAGTAGTGGTAGTAGTAGTAGTTAGCTTAGATTGAGTATTTTACTCTCGTCCCCATTGGTTGGAGACCCATCAGGTCTCGCCAATAACTGCCTGGTTACGTAGAAATGGTCCTCAAAACCATAGACAAGCAGTAGAAAATAAATAAAGAAGCAGCCGTATCATTCACGTCCAAGCGGTCGACGAGTCAACATCTCCTGAGGATGCCCCGTGGAGGGGCGAAACACGTGTCGTGTCGATTTGATATCACTGTTTGTTGCATTTTATTAATCGAACCTCCTGCATTTGCATATATGTATATGTGGGCAGCAGGGCGGTGCGGCAAACTGCATCCAAGCTTGATCAACTATTTGGCGGAATTAACAGTAAATATTGTTATTGTATATTTATATATCATGGATTTCCGCAAAGTAACGCCCGATTCCATTATTTAAATTACTTTAATAAAATAATTGAATAAATAAATAAAAAAATAGATGTACACAATGCATCTCTGGTTACTGGGGAATATCTAAGGCATGGCATGTGTAAGGAATTGAATTATACTAAATTCATATTATTATGTATGACATAAACCTTAGTAGCAAAATAAATTTTCTATATCAATGATGTATAACAGGGGTCACCAATTAGTTTCGCTCGGGGTCCGTTTTAAGAAATGAAATGACCATCGCGGCCCGCACTACATTTTATAGAAAAAAAAATTAACAAAGATAATTCGGGGCATACATTTTTATTAAATTACGTACTCTGTAGTGCAAATTGCTATGTTCTCGCGGTCCGCATAAAATGGATCGGCGGTCCGGACGCGGACCGCGATCCGCCATTTGGCGACCCCTGATGTATAATGTAGAATACCCCTTTTTCATAGGACATGAAAAACGGCAAAATTGATGAAGGAGATGCCACCTTACGAATGAAGATCACTCTTGAGGAAGGCAAGCAAGACCCAGTAGCATACAGGATCCGGTTCAAACCTCACCATCGCACTGGCAACAAGTGGTGCATTTACCCCACCTATGACTACACTCACTGTCTGTGTGATAGCATAGAGCACATCACACATTCATTGTGTACTAAGGAGTTCCAATCCAGAAGGTTGGTATTGATTTAATTATCCATTGTTTTTTGTTGTAAACAGTTATTCAAGTTATTAGCTCCACCAAAGTAGTGTAGCACTTGCTTTAAAAATAAGACAGATATTTTTCAAAGAGTTGTTAAAAATGTTTGTAGTCTGACTACACTGGATTACCTATTATTTATTTTAAGATATAAAACTTTGTCCACACTTGCGCACTTGCAGCGCCCGCGCGCAAATCGCGAACTTTTACGCGAGTAGCACGTGAACTCCTCGCAGATACGTCAACAGTGTTTGCAATGGGCATGTAAAGTGTTTGCGAACAGTTCACGGTATGTTTGCTTCGTGCACGTGCGTTAACAGAAAGTGAAACGTCCAGTGGTTCGTTGAGAATTTAATGCACGCTCCGCGCGCTTAATTGTGGAGACTCTATTAAACATACCCTTTTCATTAGAGCTACCCCGATTTAACTATCCATTTTCTTTTTACAGGTCGTCATATTACTGGCTGTGTAATGCACTGGGTATCTATTGCCCCGTACAATGGGAGTATGGTCGCCTTAACATAAACTACACCGTAGTATCCAAAAGGAAAATAGCGAAACTCATAGATGAAGGAATTGTTAATGGTAATCATAGTTCCAATTTGATATTATAAATAAGTCTTTAAAGAAATTCGCGAGGTCTACTTTAGGGGGCTGTCGAAATATAATATAAGTGAGCTCAGTGGGCTTGTAGGGAGTATCTGTATTAAAAACATTTTCCGTAATTTCTGATCCGTATGAGACTATAATATTTGAGATCCACGAACTAAAAGCTCGCCAATTTATAAACAGTAGACCTCGGACTGGCTTGTATGTCTGTAAAATGTAGAACCTAAAATTTATTTACTTGGACGTAAAAGGTAAATAACTGATTGTGTCAAAAGGATGGGCAGCAGTATTCACGTCTGCGCTCTTCTTTTCTCGTGTCGGCACAAGGTATATGAGAATAGCTCATGCCATGGTATAAAGCCTAGGCAGGGCTGACAGCCTATGGTGAGCCGGTCGTACTTAAGTATCGTCTCTGTGGAGGCAAACTTGATTACAATCACCAATATCTTATTTTTTTAATTTTTAAAAACGTTGCCCCACACTAGAATTTCTCCTGTATCGTGGGTGCGTTTACAGACACAAATCTTCACATGCAAAAACATCCAGACCCGGAACAACTATCTGTAGGCCATACAAATATTTGTTCCGTGCGAGAATCGAACCCACGACGGAGCACGGCACAGAAGCCAATCGCTCAGCCACTGAACCAAACGTGTCGTCAAAATGTTCGCCAAGCGTGGGGATCGTGGCAACTGCTTATTGCAACGGTCTTTGTATAGTCCCCTATTGAAAATCTTTTCGATGAGCAGTTATCGACTGATTCGGTTTGTTATTTAGTTTCATCTACTATTCTCGTAACGAGAGAAAAAGAGATAACAATCCGAATTGTTCGACAACTGACTTATCGAATCATTATGAATCAGAGGGCAGGTCCCTGTTCAGCAGTCAAGAACGACTAAGGTCCGATATGTAACTGCAGCAGTGAGTCTAAATTCCCAGGGACCTTAGCGATTTAAACTAAGCTGACACACTTGCAAGTGTACTCTCTACATTTTCAACTCATCTCTCAACTCTCATTTTCTCGATATTTTCATATGATTTATATTATATAGACTGGGACGACCCAAGGCTGTACACGTTGTCGGCGCTGCGCCGGCGCGGCGTGCCGGCCTCGGCCATCAACGCGTTCTGCGCGGCGCTCGGCGTCACCGGCGCGGTCGGAGCCGTCGACCCTGCCATGTTGGACGCCTCCATTAGGGACGTACTTAATAATAACGCGCCAAGGTAACTAAATGTGTATTTTTGTTTTTATACGGCTATACACTTGTACATGACTACACATGTGCATATTTCGGGTATGAATGATGGTTTTAGATTCGAATGAAATCCTTAATCACAAGGTGATGTCGCCCAACGTTCGGTGACTTTGGGTATCTGGTGCAGTTTTCGTCGAAAACTGTACTATTAAAGAAACTTACAAGATAACTGCAATTTTTCCGCTTCAAAAAATCACCTGAATTAGCCTACTGAGCTGCTGAGTTGATTAGATAAGAATCGACAATTCGCTCGGATAATCTCTCATGAGAAACCGGTGGTATCTCATGCATGAGAGATATCTGTTTTGCATTTGTTTTATTTGCTAATGTGTGTTAGCTCTAGACGATTAAACTCAAAACACTGCGTAATAAAATTGTAGAATCGGGTACACAACAAATAGTGCAACAGATGGGTTTTGAACTTGAAAATAATCGATCACCAGTCCAACGCAACGTTGGACCATTGTCGCTTAGTCTACTTATAATGTCAATGTTTTGTTGAATTTTCGTTATTGTCACAGTTAAAAATGTTAGACATGAACTATGTTATCGTAGTTGAAACTAGTTTTTACTACTCATTGCATAATGGATAACATTTTAAAGGACATAAGTATTCTACAATTATCCTGACTGATAATGTTATCAGGATATATGAATAGTTTTACATGTAATTTAATGTCAAGGTTACTGTTGCTAATTGTTCGACAAACATTAGTAGGTACTTTGTAAGTATCGTCTCTGCGTTAATTTATGACATTCTTCAAGAACTACAAGTACTTACATGAGTTGTATTTGTAACACTAAAATGAATGACTAGCATTTTTTTCGTCGTTGCCCGGCACTAAGATTTTTTTGATTACCACTTGCGTTAATGATGAAGGAAAAACATCGTAAGGAAACCTGCATACCTGAGAGTAATACAAAAAAAAGTTCTCGATCACCAGGTCAGTGTGGTAGACTAAGGCCCAAATCCTTGTTATTTTGAGAAGAGGTCCGTGGCCAACAGTGGGACAGCCAGTTACACATTGCTAGGCACGAACCTCTTCTGACTGATGGACTGACTCTTCACGGACTGCCATTGACAGTAATAGGCTGAGTATGCTTATGCTAACGTATACCAATTTCAAACGCACAAACACTCAAAATTAAAAAAAACTATACAAAGTGGGGATGACATTTTGACATTAAATGAAACCACGTACTCGTTAAAAAACAGTTATTTTTAAGCATGTTTCTTTTTCGATGAGTTTTCAATTTGACTTATTCCTCTGGGTAAAGAACTCCAAAGTGTTTACTTATTTCTTTTAGTGCCGATTTCACCAACGTCGGATAACTTTAATCGAGGAATAAATTTGACGTTTTGACAGCTTTTGCATAGAAATTCTGTCAAAACGTCTGTCTTATTCCTTGGATAAACGCTATCCGACGTTGGTAAAATCGAGCCTTAGTAGGCTATTAAAATTTTTGTATCTAAGCTACTGCACCAATCGAGTGGTCTAATTGTAAGGAAATGTCCATTTTTGTTACAGAGTTATGGTAACACTGGAGCCGTTAAAGATTTCAATAACTAACTTCCCTTGCGACAAACCAATACAAGTCACGGTACCAGATTTCCCTAATGAACCCGATAAAGGATCTCATACAGTAGTACTTAGCAATGTTCTTTATATCGAGTCCACGGACTTCAAAGAAGACCATGAAAAAGGATACCGTCGTTTGACGCCGAAACAATCCGTGGGATTGCGACATGCTGGTTACGTCATAAAGGTAAAATATAATACCTAATCTAAGTTTGTGGAAATTAATAATTTATATCCCTACTTGCCCTTCTAAATATAATTATTCTAAAAGCGTGTTTCACAATCGTCGGTTAATTCTTACCTGAGAGATAAATATGGCGGTTTGACAGTTTCTCAATAGAAAATTTGCCAAACTGCTAGGTATATCAATTTTCTAGAAAAGAGTTATCCAACCATGAAGTTTTTCAGAAGAGCTTATTCCAAAGAAAATCTGTGGCACAACAGAAATCTGATAAAAAATAATTCTTATAACACGACAATAGAAATAAAGAAAACGATCAAAAGAGTCTGGCTCATGCAATGAGGGTTCCGCATTAGAACTCTATAAAACGTTTTCTTTTTTCTATAACCTGTATAATATGATGCTTACTTATATAATCAGTTTAGCTTTAGAAACCTAAAAGAAATGGTAGGAGAACGGTATTTCTGTGTTATTTTTTTTTGTAGGAGTCTTTTATTTAGACCTTTCAAACGATACCACAAACGAAACTCAAAAATATCCCAAAAAAAACAATCATTGGCTGCCGTGATTTGTGCGAGACACGAAAGACCTATATTTATATGCCTAAGATTTTGCGTTAAGTCCTTTTCGAGAAAAACGTCTGTAAAAACAGACGGAGCGTAGAAGTGATATACTATAAGGGTTTCGTTTGTCCTTTAGAGGTACGGGAACCCTAAAAACGTGACTAAAAACATTTCCGTTTATCTAGGTATCCAAGGTAATCAAGGATGCTACCGGCAAAGTTGTCGAAGTAGAGTGCACAGCGGAGACTTCTGATTCAGCAGAGAAGCCCAAAGCTTTTATTCACTGGGTCTCTGAGCCTGTTAGCGTCGAAGTTAGATTGTACGAGCCACTGTGAGTATAAGTTCTATTTCACACTAGTTGTGGTCGTGGCCCCGCACATTTTGCGCTCATTTTGCTTCTTCCACATTCCTGCATCTTGTCATACACGCTCGTTATAAGGTACCACTATTGTCAACTATCATCGCGCCGAGCGATCGCATGCAACGATGCAGTCGAATGTTCGCGAAAAGTGCTACTATATCGCTGCAAAAATTCGTCATTGGCTGTCACCCTCACTTTAAACTACAGTATTTTCTATATTACCTGTCCTATCAAATATACATTCGTAAATGATGCCAGAAAAGCTTCTACCAATCATTGCATACAATTTTAACCCCGGGTAAACCCCAGGTAATTTATAAATTTATACTTTGCTGCACCTGGGGATCGAATCAGTTGTTTTAACGGTTGGTCGACCAAGAATGCATTTAATTTTGAAAACAAACTACTGGGTTTTTTTTTCATTATATTGTAGTAACAACCCACTAAAATATTCTCCTTACAGTTTACAGACACAAATCTCACATGCACAAATACCCGGACTCGTAATAAATATTTGTACGCACTACAAACACTCGTATCGTGCGAGGATTGAACACTCTATCCTCAGCGCACGAAGCAAACCACTTAGCAACAAAGCCAATGTACTCATCAAGCCTTCTGTCTTGACTTCACTAAAGTGCTAGGTTTTCCACTCTGTATTGCGTGGATAGTTTCCACTGGGCCATGAGCAATGAGTTACATGATCTTTTAATTTAGGTTCAAACACAAGAACCCTGAAGACCCCAGCGAGGTGCCGGGTGGCTTCTTGTCAGACTGTCGCGAGGACACGCTGAAGGTGTTGCATGCGTACGCCGACGCTTCCATCAGGGGGGCCAAGGTGTTCGACAAGTTCCAGTTTGAGAGGATTGGCTTCTTCTCGGTCGACCCTAATACAACGTCTACTCATGTGAGTCTTTGTCAGAACTTTTGTGTACCGAGTGTTGAATCTTTTGGATGATTTATAATTTTTTTGGTTCGGCTTTATTTAATACATTCTTGTTTTATTTGCGTTTGTATTATCATATTGCATTTAGGCGTACAGATAATACACTCATACTTCGCTATTCGCGGATTTGAGATTCGGTATTCACTTTTTAAGTAAAGCTCTCTTGTTAACCTCCTTTTAATTAGATTTATTGTCGATCTGCGATTTTAATAGACAGTCGCACTGAAGAATTTAACGAACCTCTCCCCACGAATAGCCAAGTTCAACAGTAGGTATTGTCCAAATTGATTGCCCATTAAAATAGTTCGAAACTGAAAACACAAGTCGCCAGTGAGCTAGTAAGTACCTTTTTGGTACCATTAATTTAGTAGATACCTAGACATCATTGTTGGTAGAAAATACTTATATGACAAGGTATTTCTGGTTATAAATTTTAAAGCAATTAATCTTTTTTTTACAGATGGTGTTCAACAGAACCGTTTCTCTCAAAGAAGACACAGGAAAATAAATGTTTTTGTTATGTAAAATTGTTGTAAACATTTTCTATTAAATACCTACATTCGAAATTATTTATTACTTGTGTGTTTAAATTATGATCAAACGTTCAAGTGTAAGGAGGTATAAAGTAAGATTTGGTGAACTAAACTTAACATTTAACAATCTACAAGTGTCACATAATAAATGTTACCAGCTTGAACTACCGACCAACCGCAACCGATACTTACCTTTGTCTCTATAGCAAAATCTAAAAGGGTGAAATTTCAAATCCGGTTCTACTACACTGAATTATTCGCCGACTCCCTTCAGAAAATTCCCGTTTATGCTCAAAGCGATAGCGCAATGGATTGTTAATATTGCGACCCTGATGGAGACAGTATGGAGTACGAGGGGAGGGTGGGTATTGCGCAGGGCGGCGCGCGGCGGCGGGCGACGGCGCGGCGCGTATCGAACGTGGGCGGCCGCGCATGCCACTCCACTCGCCTCCGCCATCCCGCGATATGCACTACTACGCGGTTACATCTCGTACTAAAACCCGACACGCACGATATCACGTTATTGCGCGCGACGTGCTTACGATGTAGAAACTATACAACCTCGTGTAAACTTAAGGTAAGCCCTATCTGCATTATTGCATCGTTGCTTTCGCGTTACAAGTTACAACCTTGATGTGACTTTCTGGTTGTCCTACGATGTTCATTACCATGGACCAGTGGAAAGTGGTTCAAGTGCGTCATGTTGACGTGTGAGTGACGTAACCCACTGAAATCCAAAAAAAAAATATCTTTATTTGTCGTTGTGCAATAATTAATTTTGCGTACGATACGCACGTGAATGGCCCTTTTCCCCTTGAGCAACGTACTCCCATTTTATTATTATCAGGTAAACTTATCGCATGTCTAGTTCTTAAAATTGACACCTAGAGTCTGCTTTAGGTAGGTATAAATATCTAGTGCAACCTATAGGTACTATATGGGTACATAATTATTTACTATTATTCGCTTTAGACATAATTTCTACGCTAATAAGTAAGGTTTATGTAAGCCAATATTGTAGACGTATAATCCTCAATGATTCTGTATTTAGTTTACACCTCAGTAAAAGGCGGAGACTACGCTCTATCTAACCTATAGATACGTGTATTATGTATTAGGTATATTATATTCTTCTCTTCTTGGCTACCTACAGATTTTTGACAGTGCCAATGTTAGGTAGGTTAAAGCAGCTTACAATATTAAATTGCAGTCTTGAGTTGGATTTTAAATCAGTCTCTCATCGTCTTTGTGTAGTCGTATTGGAAGACTCCTGAATCTAAGCAATTCATAACGTAGCATCCACTAATCGTTAAAAGTTTCAATGACTTCTAATCACATTTTACTTAAAACATCTATATGTATAACAGCCAATAGTTTGTAATCAATTAAATTCATTTGCAATTTTGTTATTGTGTTGGTCGCGAGCCACTGAAGTTTATCTTGTATTATCCGTTGTAACGGCATTGGCTTGAACACAAAAATGCTGGTGCGATTACTTAAATGGAACACGATTTGCATATCAACATACGTTTTCACACCATCATTTGTTTTAAACATTATGTATTATGTTAGATATAGTGGAACAAATTAATTGTACCTATTAGGAAAATATTTTATCGAAGTGACCTGGGGGGCTAATAACGTCACATTTGGTGAATTATATTTCATTTCATATTCGTGATCATAACTGCAACATCCAGTCGCAACGACAAACTATGCAACTGCCAAATGCAGCTTGAAGGCAGTTAAGATACACGCAGTGCAACTGCGTGACAACTGCCGACTGGATGTGCAGTCCACTTGCAGTTTTATGATTACGAATATGAAATGAAATATGATTCACCAAATATGACGTTACTAGCTGTGTCCAGTGATAATGCAGCTTTCTAACGGCAAAAGAATTTTTGAAATCGGTCCAGTAGTTTTTAGGTTTATTCGTTACAAACAAAAATACAAATCTTTCCTCTTTATAATATTAGTATAGATTAGTCCCTCGGATCTTATTGTGAGCTCCCAACTATGTACATTGTATGGGCATGAATTTGCTTTATGGACGATGGCACAGATACTTACGGGAGTAGATATATGTATGTAGTCTGTACGAAACAGGAACAGTTTCTTATCATCGTCCATAAAGCAACTATATACCCATACAACATACTTTGGGAGCTAACAATAAGATCTGGTAATTTCGATGACTTATCTTAACAGGCTTGTCAAATGCTTGAGGAATCGCGAGGACAAAAGTATTACGTCAATAGGACCTGTTTGATAGGTCAAGCTTGATATGCAACATATGGCCAAACAGTCAAACGATACGCTACGCCTTAATTTCGTCCTGTCACTTGTCTTTTCGCCTTTAAGTGACAGTTACAGCACGAGACTTAACGGCAACTTTAAATTGAGTAGCGTTTGAGTATTTGGCCAATACAGTTTGTATTTTCTGATGATGGATCAGATACTTAGGCCCGGACTCCACCAAAGCGGAGATATGCGGAGAAGTCCAAAGCGGAGACGCATTAGATGCATTAAAATGTGAATAACGAAGTTCTATTGGTTGTTTAAAAAACATCTCCTCTCCGCTCGTCTCGTCTACGCTTTGGTGGAGTCCGGGCCTTATGTACGTGATGGTTACGTGTCTATGTGCACCAAGCTAGCCCTTTTCGACCTGTCTTTCTCCGAGGCTACTTACGTAATAAGACTACATTTTTTTTGGAAGGTTGTGGTTTCCTGAAGTGAGGCACCATTCCAAATTTCATACATCTAGGTGGAACAGTTTCCAAGATACGAGTGTCCAAAAATCTTAATTTTGGGCATTCACTGACTGGCTGACTGACTCATATATACTAAATCTAAGGTTCTTTCAATCGAGCGAGATCTTTGAAATTTGAAATATAGGTTGTGTTTAAGGTGATACATACGAGAAAAATTAAAAATCTATACAATTCCAATATGGCGGAGTTAGGATGAACAAAACGTCGTCTAATGAAACTGAAATTTTGCATACATATACAGCTCTGATGACAATACAATGTTATGGTACCATTTAGCTGGTCTGATCTTAGAGCCGGTAGGTAGTCATAGGACCTCAACAATTAAATAATGACACTCCTTCGAGTTTGAGCTCATTTGATTTGTCTCAAGGAGGTGTCTGATCTTAGGTTGTATCCAGGGTCTGGTGATGATGCCAGAAGGTAGTCACAGGAACCCAACAACAAACGGATCAACGTATCCCTAGAAGATAATTTGCAAGAGTTTTAGAATGTAAGATATTACGTGCTTTGAACTTCAACGTAATTTAACCTTTCTTTCCACCTGCCAACGAATCGCGGCAGACTGATAAACCGCAATATTCGCTGATCGATCTTTAAGATAACACCATAATTCGTTCTAAAAAACTCAAATGTTTGGAAATAGTGTATACTAGCTGTGTCCTCACGGCTCCGCCCGTAGCCTATGTTACTCAGTGATAATGTAGCTTTCTAACGGCAAAAGAATTTTTTAAATCGGTCCAGTAGTTTTTACGTTTATTCGTTACATAGGTAGGTACACAAATACAAATCTTTCCTCTTTAAAATATTAGCATAGAAAACTGATAGAAGTCCTATTATTAGGAATTTTAATACATCTCTGCTCAATTTTAATACATCTCTGCTCAATTTTAATACATCTCTGCTCAATTTTAATACATCTCTGCTCAATTCATGACCTTTTATAGGAACATCAAATTCATCCATTGAAACCGTATTGCGATAACAATACGGATTAGCCTCTGCTTATCTCGAGAGACCCTCCATCACATGGCATGTTACCTATATCGTCTAACTGTGGTTGTATAATAATTCTACCTAACGCTTCAAGGATCAAGGTCGTGACGGTTATGATATTATAATACATGGCGAGTCTATTAAATTCTACGTTTTGTCATACCTGGTCCAATAGGTGTTACAAACATAACGAATATTGGTGTTGATTCTGTAGCACATTTTGACAGTTCTAAACTAGACAACTGTCACTTTCTTTTTCTATTGAAACAGAAAGAGACAAACACCTTAGTTTATTTTAGTCCTGTCAAATTGCGCAACAGAATCGACACCATTATCTTTTTAAGTTAGGTCTTCATTATGAGTGCATCAGCTTTAGCGAGAGGGCTTAGGGGCCATAATGTGAACTTTAATGGTCAGTCAGTGTTCAATAGCCATTTTGTGCGGAATGGCAGATTATAACTGACTAGCGACCCGCCCCGGCTTCGCACGGGTGCAATGTAGAAACTAATGTGGGGCATATAAACCTTCCTCTTGAATCACTATCTATTGCTAAAAACTGCAATAAAATCCGTTGCGTAGTTTAGAAGATCTAAGCGTACAGACAGCGTGAGCGACTTTGTTTTATACTATGTAAAGAAGATACTTAGAATTACTCATATTAAGCCTGAGCTAATTCGCAGATTAAATAGTTATTTATTAGGTACGAAAAATTATTATATTCTTCCAATTTAAAATGTGCCTAATGGACTGCTTAAAATGTTGTAATGGATTGTTTGAAGAATATACTTAATTATTATGCATATAGGTACCTGTGCCTCTCTTTGAGAGATGGATAAAAAAGGTTACCTACAACTATCAAACAGCTATCAGTCTTAACTTCGTAATCCACTTTTCACACAGATAAATAACTTACGTCAATCAGTCTGATTAGTTTTAACGTGATTTTAACTAATCACAAACAACTGTTCTACTATGAAGACATAACTAGATATAAATTGGTTTGAGAAAGTCTGACACAATGTATTGATTTTCTTCAGAGCGACGGACGAGTGATCCTATACATTAATTTATCTAGATTCTGAAATATTCCACTCGTACGTAATAACATTGAGTTGCTGATACTGCTATTAGCATATCAATACAAAAAGCTTCACGTGACATCAGTTAGAAAAAGCATTTATATGTGTATGGCAATTGTAAACTCTGTTATGAATTACATACTCATTTTATCTAGGCTTTGTGAAGAATAAGTAGGCACCTACG
Source organism: Amphipyra berbera (assembly GCA_910594945.2). Taxonomy (NCBI): domain Eukaryota; kingdom Metazoa; phylum Arthropoda; class Insecta; order Lepidoptera; family Noctuidae; genus Amphipyra; species Amphipyra berbera. The sequence continues at coordinate 10,523,750 of OU343127.1, forward strand.
TAATAACTGGATTTAATTTACTAACTGCAACGATGAGTGGAATAAAAATAAACATAGTACATATATCATACCAACACAAGTTATAAGCTTTAACTGCATAGATAATATGCAGTTTTATGGTCTATTTTACGTCAGTAGTAAAATATTATACGCGTATGTTATTGCTATACCTAGATACTTTTAACGCTAATGCTACTGTCGTCGCTGATACCCCGTAAAAGCAATCTCACTTTATTCAAACTCATTCCATTTACCTCGTAAACTAATAAGAATATACGGGTTCGACTTGTTTAATATAAAGTATTTAAATTAAATTGTATTTTGTCAAACTTTTGTGCCGTTACTTTGGCAATATAAACTTTTGTTAGATTACCCCTATTTGTTACGTTAGAATGCGCAAACAGTTTGGCACCTCCATAATGTCATCATGTGGGAGTGTATCTAAAGTGAATAATCTATTACACTAAAGTAGGTTCCTACCTAACTAACTAGGTATATGATTGACAATCATATAAGTAGGTATAATATTATATGGGGAATTAGCTGTACAATGCTATACTTATCCTGATTGCCGCCCACGACAATGACGCAACATGATACGCAAACAGACCCGGCAATTATCCGAGCTCGTTGAATCGTTGCATGAGACGCGTTCCCGCTGTTCTATTGTAGTTCGGTAGTTCGCTTGTAAGTCTATCGATCGATGCCTACATGGTTTGAACTAAACTTGGTAATCCAAGCCTGTCCGAAAAGTCACCAGTAAATTGTAGTAGATCGCCAGTGCTAACCACCATTACGCTCGGCCGCCGCGTTTGCCATGATTTGGCACGCGTATCAAATTCTGGGAGATTTTTTGAGTATTCCGAGAGCCAAGAGACTAAAAATTTAACGGCATATTCCGGCAACCCATACTGGTGACGAAAATGGTAAACTAAGATGACATTATTTTCCCAAAACACATATTAATATGGGCAGTTATGGTATGAGTATAAATTGAACGTAAAAATAACATAACATTTATAACAGAAAGCTATTGCATGTCCTTTGTTATTCAACCCTCAAACGGATCATCCCAAATTATACGGAGATAAATTGATGAACCGTAACGACAGATTCAGCATGTTTAATAAAAAAATGTGAGTCTGTTCCGAACATAGGTAGTTCGGTTTATAGAATAGCTGGCTTAATAATAATTACTTAAACATTGTTATGTTAGGGAGTAGTCCACTACACTTCTTCTTTGCTTGTCTCGGTATGAGCTATACAAGAATAGCTCATGTCGTGGTAAAAAAAATAGCCAGTCAGCAAGGTTGGTAGCGAGGTTGACTGCCCAGGGTGCGCCGGACGTACTTTAAGTATAATAGTCAATCGTAGAATGTCTTTTAATACACCCCAAACACCCACTACGCTAAAGGCTACCTAACTATCTTTACTTACTTACGTTTTTCTATAGCGCGTTTTTCAAGGCTTTATCTACCCACACGTTAGAGTGAGTACTCGTGTCCTTGTACCTAGCTTTCATATTTATTATCTACTTTTCACAGTTAGTATTACCTGGTTGCATATTATTACCATATAATATCGTTTTTGACAGAATAATAACATTTTTTTACAATTATTATGTTTAATGACAATTTGTGTTTAATATTAAGTACCTATAGGTCGTACACAAATCAGCACTTATACGTGATAAACAATATGGTGGTTATAAAAGCAGCATTATTATGAATGCTGGGTTATTGAGCGAACCGCTCAATGTCGAATTTGTCTGTGTGTATTTTATGTATGTTTTAACTACTGGCCTCGGAGATAGAGACGGGTAGAAAAGGGCTCCAAATGGTTCGTGTAAATATAGATTTTGGTTGATTTTGCGAGAACTTGGCCTGGCGCACTCTGTAGGTACGGTTAGATATTTGACTGCGTGTCAACGTAAAATTAAATCCAAATTGATCAATTTCTATAATATGTATGTTATTCTAATTACTAGTTGAGTTATTTATGAAGGATATTTTATCGTTTTAGTTTAATCCATCCATCATGAAAATACTGAATACGTTCCAATGACCGATATCCTAGCTAATATGCCTCCCTCTCATCTTCCGCTTTATTAAGTCGCCTAATGAATAAAGTTTATGAAAGCTTATGACTGAGGTGACTTTATAGGCAATAGGGATTGTAAAAGTTCACCACCTGCTCCCAGGCAACTGCGCACGCCATCACCCCTCGGAAACGTGTCAAGGCGATAATGGGTCAAGGGGGCCTGTATTACAGCTACATTCATACTGGCTACCTTAAATCAATAAGTGTCGGTCACATGTTGGATTGAGGTTTAATAACGTGATTGAATACGATTACCTAATACTTTTTTGGTGCAATATCTCGGGTATTTAGATGTGTTCGTGACTTTCTTAGGTAGGTATGTCTTGCTTAGTGGTTATACCTACCATTGAACGATATTGTTGTTTTTATGCTTATTTACTTACATGATAATATTATTCATAAAAGCGAATTTTAAGAAATATTTACATATTCTTTCGTAGGGACAAAACAATATTCTTGTAATGACTTAAAGCAATATGAATAATCCTGTTGATATACTTTCGGTTTAATTAGCTCTCCGGGGTACGCTGTCGGGTATATCGGTGTATATTACAATGTATTATGTTTCTAACAAGAAAATTACTACTTTAGTACTAGTAATGTTGTTTCTGTTACAGGAATATTAATAAAAAGTGATAATTATGACAAGCAATATATTATTAAATTATAATGGGTTCGCGAACGCTCTCATATAAGAAATCAAAGAATTTAAGTTTGAACACTCTACGATGGACATTCAGAAGCAACATTTATGTCCTCGACTGGTGGATTATTTAACTATCGTCGGAGCAAAACCTTACACTTCGGGAAAGGGCCTCGCCCCTGTACAGGTAATACAACAATTTACTAGTTGTTAAATTGGTGATATAAGTACCAAATAGCTCAGTGGTAGTGTTTATACAATTCCTCTGTTGCGATTCTTTTAAAGATGGCTTTTGAATCCTGTATCGACATTTTTGTCCATCAATCAGATATTATTTCCGAATCTGGATATAAAATGTCTGTTATTTGTGTATACATAATACAATGAATGACCCTAGGGATTCGTAAATGGTGATTAGTCCGAAGGCCACTTAAATAACTATACAATAACTGATGCATTATATAGTCTTGTGTAGAGTAGGATCTTTATTCCATCTATTTTTGTTTTGTGTAGGCTCCTGAGCTTCTCCGTCGATACCCACTGACCAACCATAATGACTTCCCTCTGCCGTTGGACATGGTATACTTCTGTCAGCCGGAGGGGTGCGTGTCCGTGGGGCCGCGTCGCGCGCCTGGCCACCTCGCTTCCAGGGATACCACCTCTTTTGTCTTTACACTCACTGATAAGGACTCGGGTGAATATAAATAATTACTTAAAGTTTTTGCGTATCTTTAACGAATAATATTCACGTTTTCGTGGTGATTGGTGGTTTCTGTTAACAAGACCAGGTGCATGAAAATATGGCTGAATGTGGAACCAGAGAAAATGCTGTATTGGTTGTTTCTGGCCCTCGCAGAATAACGATAGCAAACAATACATCTTTTGGAATTGATTCATAATCAATTTATAGAGATTTCAGGGTAGACTGGTAAATATAGAATAATCTACAAGTTGCATGTTTCAAGTGTCTTCTGCCAATATGTTACCTCGTCCTCGTAGTCTATTAATAATATATCTACTTACTTTAATATGATTGTTTGTATGACAAGATTTGTGAATGTGGATAAAGCGATAGGAATATGTAATGGTCTTAGCATGTGGCGTTCTATAGTTTCTGCCTACCCCCATAGTAAAAAAGGCCTGAGTTTATATATGTATTACTCTTTATAAATGTACAATGTCAACCCCACAGGTAAGACTCGTTACGGCATCTGCGTGAACTTCTACCGCGCGGTGGAGCGCGCCGCGGTGCCGGGCCCGCGCGAGCGGAGCATGCTGCGCCGGGAGTCGTGGCGCAAGTCCATGGAGAAGAGCTCCGACTCCGCATTCTCCAGGTGAACATAACTTACTTCTGCTTTGTGCTGGATAGGGCTTTCAAAGAAACAAAATATATTTTTTGTGCAAGTTTACATATGTTTGGCTTTGTGTTATTTGTGGAGTGACGAATTTGCGTACAGTGATCGAGACACTTATTATATGTATAGATATTAATATAATCACAATATAACACAGGGGACAGCGATACACTGAGTTTAATGATTGATAATTTGGAAACAGACTAGTACAGACTAGTCACTTAGTAAATTCGACTTTTAAGATTTATCTATTATTTTTAATAGTTCTTTGAAATCGACTCAGAATGGGTTAGCTCCAGTTCCGCTACCGAATGTAGCATAATATACAAGCTGTGTGGTCATTACACATTTCAACTTCATCTCTAAATTTCAGTGAAAGTTAGATCTTGTGTTCAAGAATTCGAAGCACCAGAATTTAGACTAAGACGTAGCGAATGTTCCAGTGACTATAGAAGCAGCAACGTGGCGCCGAGCGACTCGGAGCGCGACTGCAGTGCGACGCTGGCGCCGCGACTTGCGCCCGCGCCCGACTCTGAGAGCGGCGGCTCGCACTCACACTCGCCCAGCCCCAGGGCCACCAGGAAACGACAGGTTACATTACTTTACTCAGCCTATTATCATAGTTTACTGCTGGACATCAGTTTCCTGACATAGATATACATAAATAAGTGGGGGAGGCCGCAGAGTTTAGATTGGTCGTCAGAGCCTCCTTGGTTCGTTTAGTAACAGTGCGGTTAGGGTAGTAAGTCATCGCTGTTAGGCCGTGTTCCCACTATGTCGTGACGACAGATAATCGTGTAGTTTTAAGTGTCGTGGCTTATATATTTAAATGGAGGTGTTCACATAGAAGACGACACGATTAACTGTCGTTCACGACTTGTTTTTGCAGTGACGACAGATTGTCAAGTCAATGGGAACGGCTAGCACGACGGCAAATCATGTGTCGTTGTTACAACTATCTGTCGTGGCCACGATAAAAATACCATCTAGTCTTGTAGCTTGCTACTGATGTGCAAACGACAAAGCGACTGCCGTGAAACGATAAAATGTCGTCGCGATCCAATGGGAACAGCTAGTTACGATAGTTGCTAAACGATAAAAAAATTGACGACAAACAGTCGTTATAATGGAAACGGCTAGAGACGACAGTCGTCCAACGATAAATTAATCGTCACGACATAGTGGGAACGCGCCCTTACAGTCTGAAACCGTTGCTTTTTGAGGAATATTTTACAGTTGCACATGATTGATAAAAATCTATATATATAAATGAGTTATTGTTCGTTAGTCTCGCTAAAACTCGAGAACGGCTGAACCGATATATTTTTTTTATTTGGTCCGCCTCAACACTGGGTTGGTTTAAAAATAAAAGAAAATTAGGAGAAATTAAAAAAAGAGAATTTGGTGGTACGAAGTTCACCGGGCAGCTAGTACCTACTTTATAAAATATTGAGATAACAAATTGTATCTGGGTACACTTTTATTGTAATTGGTAAAATCGTTTATGTTGAGTGATGAATTGACTTCTATTTCATTTGTTACAGAGAGTTCGGAACCATTCCTTAACCTCTCTATGCCTCCTATCACATCATCCATTCTTCTCCACATTCCGAGAGTGCCTATTTATCCTAAAGAAGTTGATAGATGCATGCAACGAGTCTTCCAGTCCACGGCGTGTCGGCGCGTCCAGACAAATACTTAGGTAAGTTATTTTATAAAACAATTTGTCGATCTAAAAATATCCAAATTCTTATTTAAAGGGAGTTTTTCAAAGAAGTGGCACAGTAATCTGTCAAACAGTTTATGACAAAAAATTATGTTTATTTATTTGTAAGTGCTCGTATTCAAATACTGCAATATTGTACCTGAGAGAGGGTGAGTAAAATTATGCCAATTACAGTAATACATTCGCGATAAATCTATTTTGTAATACCTATAACTCAGTAACCTTTCATGTACATACAAAGACGACTTGTCACACTTTAAGGTAAAATAAATAAAAGACTTTTAGGTTATAGATATAGACATAATAAAAATATAAATCTGTATACTATAGATAAATGTCATTGAATATAACATCTTAGCTATTCATGTTCGGAGTTAAGTAGGTAGTTTAGCGTGATTTTTAACCGACTTCCAAAAAAAGGAGGAGGTTCTCAATTCGGCTGTATGTTTTTTCTTATAACCTTGTTAAGTAATACTATCGCACATCACATATACACACTATTACGTAGGTAGTAGGTACTCCATATCCCGGCTCAGCGTAAAATGACTTGCGAATATTGGGGCGGTATTCTACAACAATGCTCAGTTATAAATCTCGAATATTTGAGTAGGTACACAGATTTCTAGACAAATCACTACTTAAATATTTAATAAAGAAATGACTTTTGTCTTTGTGGTAAAAGAATTAATTAATTTTAAGCCTACGAAGTTAATTCAAAGAGCGCGAGGAAATAATGTTTTAATTCGTTTGGTTCAGTGATTTGGAACATTACCACGAGCGCTTTCAAACAATGTATACCTATGTAATTAAGTAAACGTTTAAGACAAAAGTGTCTGGAGGTTGGACGAATGAATAAAAGATCCTTCATCATTCAAATCGGCCAGCCGCGTGATTAGTAGATTAGTATTTGCTAGTAACGATGTGTGACTATCATTCGATTAAGTCGAGTGATATGAATAAAAGAATGATCAGATTAGTATCATTTATATTCGCGCATCGCTACTTACTAGAAAATAGGGCGAGTTCATACTAACTTTTGTCATAATTCTCAGAGATACGGTATGGTCAGTATTAACTGGTCAGGCATACGACAACACTCCAACGATCGTGTTGCACGACGTCAAAGAGATCGAGACATGGATACTGCGGCTTCTGTCGGCGCCTGTACCCGTGCCCGGCAAGACCAGGCTCGAGCTAGAAGTACTGTCGCCTACAGCACATTCACCACTGTTGTTCGCATTGCCGGACCACACAAGATTCGCCCTCGTGGACTTTCCTTTACATCTGCCTTTGGAACTTTTGGGTAAGTGCATCTGATGTACCGGTTCTTATAGGAATAAAAACGATTTGCAGTATGCGAATATATTGCCATTATTGAAGTCCAGCATTCCTGAAATAGTCACACTCTACTCCACAAGGACAGTACCGGCCATGATCGTTACCCTGGCTACGCTTTGACCGCAGAAAAAATATTCTCGCATTTATAGCGCTGCGGGTGTATGTAGTGAATTCATATCTTTAATACAAGTTCCTTTTGTCCTACAGGAGTCGACACCTGCCTGAAGGTCCTCACATTAATTCTGCTGGAAAACAAGGTGGTGGTTCAGTCCCGCGACTACAACGCGCTGTCCATGTCAGTTATGGCACTAGTGGCCATGTTGTACCCGCTGGAGTATATGTTCCCGGCCATCCCGCTGCTGCCCAGCTGTATGAGCTGCGCGGAGCAACTGCTGCTGGCGCCGACGCCCTTCCTCATTGGAATACCAGCCACCTTCCTCACGTATAAGAAGAATTTCAGGTGGTTTATTGAATTTGTACTGTATATTTTTATTGACTATTATTATATTTGACTGCCTCGTTGGTCTGGTGGTCGCAATCGCGAGTGCTGAGCATGGGGTCTTGGATTCGATCCCCAGGTCAGTCAGTGTTATTGGGTTTTCCATTAGGAATTTCTCAGTAGTAGTCTGGAGTCTGGATTTGTGCCCGGTTAATGGCAATAGGCTCGCCCCCTATTACATGGGACTTAAACATAACTGGCGAAACGAGAGTGTACTAAAAGCACCTCTGCCGAACCCTTCCGGGAATCTAAGGCGTGATGTTATGTTATATTTTTATTTTTTATTTTACGTCTGTTATATTTTTGAGTATCAGTTCTAAAATTCGAAATTAACGTAGTCATTCGAGATTGAGATATTAACCAGTATAATAAAAACTGTACGTGAAGTATAATTTTGTTCATAGAATGCCCGACGACATATGGCTCGTAGACCTAGATGCCACTAAATTGATATGTCCCTCTGGAAATGACCAAGACTTACCACCACTGCCCGAACCAGAAGGCTCTGTATTGAAGAATCACTTGAAACAGGTAGATATTGTATAATTATATTTATTTTTTCACGTTTTCTATGAATGTTTACTTTCATGTCTTCATAATACAATTTTCTATTATCACCTAACCTTTCTCTAATACTTTGCACTCGTGAGCGCATTTCTATCGATGTCGCTAAGCTGTTGTGACAATAAACGTAATTATTTTATTAGAATATTATAATAGATTTAGCTACACCTCACTCAGATATGTCTAAATTCTTATATTGCGTCTTAAGATGATACAATAAATTTCGTTATTACACATAATAGTCGACGTGTTCGGATGTACAACAAAATGTATTCCGATATCTACATAATGTAATCTTTAGAAAATAATAAGATTTTTTTTTAGTTTACAGCATGTTTTAAACATCTAAGTGTCTCTTAATAGGTAATATTGCAACATAAGTATTATAACGATAAATAATCGTATCACGGTGTGATTTTTTTATTTGAATAAGCAAACAGTATTTATGATTTTCACACTTTTCTTTGATTTGTATCACTAACACGCCCTCACTTCTCTCTTAACGCTAGGCCGTGCATCTCATGGGCAGTGCCGGGAGTGGTGTAAATATCTATACTCTTTTTACATTGCACACTTTGACTATTATTCACAACATATTTACTCGTTCTATAATATTTATATATGTTACGGTCAGTGTGATAAATGCGGTTAATATTAATAATTACCGGATCTTCTTTTTTTCGTGTGGTTAGTGACTAACCTGGTGTCAGAGTTTATGCCGCCCATGGGCCTCTGACTTGGCTTACACGCCGTCGAGAAATATCTCTCAGTCGGTTTCCTCACGATGTTTTCCTTCACCGTTTTTAAGCAAGTGATAATTATACAATACGCACATGAAACCGAAAAGTCAGAGGTGAGAATTACCGGATGAACAATTGGCTATCGTGATGAATACAAGAGAATAAACACTTACCGATTATTATGAATAATTTCCAAGGAAAAAGCATCTGCCACCCATTAAATCGATTACCGAACTAAAATGTGATTAGGAATCAGGTTACCACTCAGAATAAGAGCCCTGCAGCTGAGAACTTACGGTCGTTTTTAATAACCTACCTTCGGCGCTTTTCTCTTCTAGAGGCAAAAATATAGACATTAAGAAATTTCAAATTTATATCTCTAGTAGGGCAAACCGTTGATAGATAGGTTATTGAAAATGGGCGTAAGTGGACAAAACTGGCTTGATAATGTATTAAATTTCCCACTTTTATACGTGAATTATTAATAATAACTGGTCAATGTGATTAATTTATCACTTTGACCACGTCAGTTAGTTAGTATCTATCAATAATGACCGGTAATTATTAATAATTTTGAATTAATTACACTAACAGTATCATATAAATGTGCCGATTTAGTATAATATTTTACAGCTAACTTGCACACGACGCAAACGTTAGCATAGTATGTATCTATTATGTATTTATAATACTAAATGCTATATTATTAATCAGCTTTTCTTATCATGGGATCTTCGGTACTCTGGATATCCATAATACATTTGCACTAATACGCTATGCACTATGTAATAATGCACGATATATATGAAAAAAAAATTAAGATTGAAGTAAAACATAGACTCCTATTTTTCTCTTCACTACATGTTACATTCAAACAACATCGTGTGATAATAACAACAATAATACACTTACAGACTGAAGTTATTGGTAAAAGTTATTAAAGTTATTGGTATTTTGACAGTAAGTTCTAAACTAGACTAAATGCATCTGTCACTTTCTTTTTCTATTGAAACAGAAAGAGACTATCACCTTTAGTTTAGTCCTGTCAAAGTGCGCAACAGAATCGACACCATTGTAACGATATACCTACGCAAAAAAATATGTACAATGATGTTTCTAAAATATTAAAGTTATCCGTGGATTTTTTCGATGAGACAACAAGATAGGAAAAGCTCCTAATAAAGGCACATTTATGTATTTATCGACTGAAATACGTGTTACTGTCTACCGTCGTTACACATTTTCTAGTTAGTACGTACCGTTACCTATTTCTTCTCTATTATTAAATATTCTTTACTTTATATTTCGCAGACTGTAACACTGTTTCAGTATGTGTTTTGTGTGCGGCATGATTTGTCTGACTTGTTGTGATTGTGCTAACGCTGATTGTGGAACAGTACAGCTTTAAATATATATGATACACACTATACTTATCTAATATTTAATACGTAGAGAGTTTGAATGATAAATAAAACTAAATTGTACGATTCAACTTAATATGAGTAGCTAACCTTTGAAATAAAACTTTTTTGTTTTGTACTGTTATGTAAACTATTTTAACGATTTTGCTTTTCAATAAATTATTAATTATGAATAAATATTTGCTATTTACATATTACAATCCACTGCCTTTTGGGTGTTAATATCTGCTTGTAATCTACATTCTATTAATATCTAATGTACAGTAACTGACTGATTTCATGTGACGTAGGTAGTTATTGTAGTCATTCGAAGGAGATCTAATACAAACATTATGCTGGTAGGCTCTCAACAGTTTGACGAGCAGTACGGCCGAACAAGCGGCCGCACCACTGATGCCGTCTAGACGAGACAGCGTGGGCGGAGCCACACTTAAGTATGTCATATAGAATTTAAGGCCTGTATTTATAAATATCTCTCATTTGAGCGCTTCTTGCTACGTGTCGTTTTTATTGTATGACTCGAAAAGTTAATTTGATAAAATAAATAAAAAAAGTATTACTTAAGTTGTCAAATGTATGAAATCTAGATGACGTTTTCATTTTGACAGCTCCTCTTGGGATGTTGCTTCCAGGCCGCCATGTTGAGAGAGGTTTAATACCTGGAATAAGATACCCTATCATTATTCTGGTAATGGTAGAGTACTAAATATAAGCTTTTCCAGTTAACATTCTATGCTTCATACTAATCTTGCAATTATAAATACATAATATGTTTGATATAAATGATCTGATTCCACCTCTCTGCTACATCAATAACATAATTGGAAGATTTTTTCTGGTACTAGGGTCCAACCAGCATCATACCGTGGCGGCGACGGAGCCCAATCAGCTCCTCACAGTACTCCAGAGAGCCGGCGCGTGTCGATATCAGGCACCGGCGCTGCCAGCGCGGGTCACACGCCGCAACGCCACTCGCTCGCCTCGCCGCATCACTCGCACTCACAGTCACAGCCGTTTAACCCCCTCATTTATGGCAATGATGTTGATTCTGTAGATGTGGCTACAAGAGTCGCTATGGTAAGTACTAGCTAAACGTTAGAGAGGGTAGGATTCACGCCGTTGCTATACTGGCTCGACTTGTCGCACTAGTTCTACAGATACTTAATCCACTTGCTCAGTGTGCCGGCTACTTGCATAGCTTCTCTTATGCGGAGACGCCTTAATCAAATATGTACTAATAATCACTTAGTTGTAGAATAGAATAGAATAGATTTATTTGCAAAAAACATGGGTAAGGACAGTTCTATTTAAGTCACAAAAGTAGCCGCATATTTAACCATACAATGGTGTGCAAATTAAAAGGTTAATTTAATACAAAGTTATACGCAAGAACTTAGAATCCGATTACTTACATGGATATTTGAACAACAAATATGCAATAGTTTATAAAAGAGCTAACAATTTTTTTTTAATAGTATGGACACAGCTCAAAATAATAAATTAATTTTTTACTTAGTGAAATTAATAGTGTATTCTTAGAAAGTACGTGCATCTAAGAACTCTTTTACAGAATATAAACATTTTTTTACTAGCCACGAATATAGTTTACGTTTAAATATTTTTAATGGAAGATTTCTTATGGTCTCTGGTAGCTTATTATATACTCTGATAGTCATCGGATAACAATTATTACGGTAATAACCACTTTTTATTGCAGGTAATAATAATCGTGTTGGATATCTCGTGTTAAATCTGCAATTCGCTCCATAAGTCTTAAATAAATGTGGGTGTTTCTTTACAAATATACAACATTCAAATATATATAAAGATGGTACAGTAAGAAGTTTTAATTTAGGAAATAGTGTTCTGCACGATGTTAGCGGTGGAACATTGCAGAGTGCCCGAATACATTGCTTTTGAGATATGAATACCCTATTTATATGAAGTGAATTACCCCAGAGCAGTATAGCATATCGTAATTGGGAGGCAATATACCCATGATAAGCTTGTAAGGCAATCTTTTGATTGCAGATTTTTGTGAGTCGCCATAGTGCATAAATAAATTTATTTATTTTAGTGCATACCTTATGAGTATGTAATTTCCATGAACATTGATTGTCCAGATTTAAACCGAGGAAAGTTATATCGTTGGCTTCAGTTAGAGTTTTACCTTTGTGTATTATTTTCAGCTGACTTTTGAACTTATGTCTGTTATAAAACTCTATATATTTGGTCTTTTCTATATTTGCTTTTAAATTATTGTTTTCCATCAATTCTATTGTTTTTGCTATAGTGTGGTTTATTTCATCATTATAATTAGTTTTAGGGTTTCGAGTAATTATTATTGATATATCATCAGCAAATAAGGTACATTGATATGTTATATGGTCATTTATGTAGATTAGGAAGAGTAGAGGCCCTAAAATACTTCCCTGGGGGACACCTACTCTGTTTTTAGCTAACGAAGACTTAATGGCTATTTCTTCATTTTCATTATTTATATCTTTTATTTCGACATATTGTTGTCTATCTTCAAGATAGCTCCGAAGCCAGTTTTCAGCTGTGCCATGGATACCATATGCAGAACATTTTTGCAGTAAGAGGTCATGAGCAACAAAGTCAAATGCCTTACTCATATCAAAAAAGACTCCTACTGTAGGTATACTTTTGTCAATATTTTCAGTTATTTCTGTAACAAGCTTAAATGCAGCAAGGGTGGTTGATTTGCCTTTTTGAAAACCGTGTTGCTCATTTTTAAGGATGCAAAATTTATTGAGAAAAGCTGTTAGCTGTTAGCTGTTAGCTGTTCTTGTATGCATGATTTTCAAAATGCTGCCCCTCGCTTTGTTTTTTACGCGTTCCGTTTGTGATTCGAAAATTTGTTTACAGGTCCGTTTTTTCAACTCGCACAATATATTAGCGAACTTCATGGAGCACACGCGGACACTGCGCCTGTACCCGCGGCCGGTGGTCGCCTTTCAGATCAACAGCTTTCTGCGATCACGCCCGAGGACCACCTCGTTCTTGAACAAATTTGCTCGGACACAGGTTAGTAAGAAAGGCAACTACTTTTAAGTTTCTTCTAACAAGTTTACTAACTGTTACTAACGAACTGAACTAACTAACGATTACTGTACCTACTAATGATTTTATTAATAAAAGTTTATTTTTTCGCATAGGCAGTGGAATTCTTAGCGGAGTGGTCACTAACGCCATGCAACGTGGCGTTCCTGCGAGTACAGACAGGTCTGTTCGACCCGCGGCAAGTAGGTGACAAACCCAAGTGGTTCGCAGATCAACTGCAACCTATTCGTTTCGCCGTGTGGGATGATGGAAGCTCACTTAATGGCGCTTTACGCCAACTTCAGCGGCAAGAAAACCAGCCCACAGGTTTGTAGCGCCCGGTGATAAAAATCTGTAAAGTATCATTTTGTAAACTTATAACAACACTATTGCTTTACAGATGAGAGTGGGTCCGACTCGGAGGCTGCAGAGAGTACGAGTTCATCTTACTCATCACTGAGTGACTTTGTGTCAGAAATGGCTTCGTCCGACTTATCACCAGGTATGATCATACCTCCTGACTACGGTTTATGAATTACATTGAGTTTGACCTTATTTGACTTTTTTAATGTACGTACAGGTGGAAATCAACATCAGCAGCACGTCATTGGAGAGACGTATAGCGCTGTGGTGCAAGTACCAATGACTCTGTCGTCGTCTTTGGATCCTAAAACGGTAATTATACCTTTTTAACGATTCAGAACTTGCAGAAAATATACACTTAGTCTATGGTAACAGTTCCCCATACCTTGGGTACATATGTGTGTATTAAAAAGTCTTAAAATTTTCCATAATTAGTTAAGCTAACGTTTGTTCTTTTGTGAATGGACCCAAGATAATTAACAGTATTCAATTCTAATCTATTTAAAACTAAGTAACAATTTCCACAACAGTTTCACTCACATCTATGTTCCCATTTTCCACAATGACAGGTATACAGTCCACCGTCATCTCTAATGTTCGGTAACGCCGACGAGGTTGTGGAAAAAGAGGAAGGTCGTGCTTCCACCTCCCCGTCACCTTCTGCATCAAGCTCCGACCACAGCGACCTGTCTGATGACGAGCCGCCCGGAGAAGTGGGGGCTGTGGAGGCTAGTGATGCTGCGCATACACCACCCGTAAAGAAAAGTGTGAGTATCTAATAATGCGTTCATTAGTTTGAGGTTTCATAGTTATGTTTGGAATTGTAGATTCCCTGTAAGTGCCATTCAAAACTCCTTTAAAAAAATTGTACAACATCCTGTTTTGAAACATTTGTAAGCCAGGTATACTACATATATACGAAAAACTTTATTCGGGCAGTCACAGATACGAATTTCAAAATACCGATTTTCATTATTCCGAATGGTTCAAAATTCCTAATATAACAACTCCGATTTATCATTCATCCTATTTTTATAAGTCCGAAATTTCAATATTCCTAACGTTTATAATTACTATTCTCATAATACCGAGTTTCAATAGATCGAATAATAATAAATCCGACTTAATGATAATTCGAAATATCAAAAATACTAATTCCGATTATTAAAATGCCGAATAATTAGAACTCCGAAATAAAAACGCTTTGTAAAATTTAATAGCTAGCCTAACCCAAATTATTCACCAACAATAGAGCAAGTATATAAATGTATAAAGAGAAGAAGAAAACACAAAAAAATATATTAATGCACACATATTGTTAACAAAGTAGACGTTTTTAAATTACCTTAAACGTTACTTATAGATTTTGAATATATATATATATATATATGCGTAATTGAATATTAGGTACACTAATTGAATCAGAATCATAATTTTAGCAATTTATTCGGAATTACTAATTAATTATTATTTATTTCAATTTATTTTAGCGAAAGGGGTATGTAAGAGTCGTAGCATGTGGCGTTCTATAGTTCTGCCTACCCCCATGGGATAAAGGCGTGAGTTTATGTATGTATGTATGTATTCGGAATATTGAAAATCGGAATGTCGTTTTTCGGAGAACCCATCGAGCATTTGATTCTTCGGATGTATAAAAATCGGAAAACGAACAATTCGCATTTACGACTTTCGGTAAAATAAAATTCGTGATTTATTAATAATAGACATTATATTTCCTAGGTATTATGAAATTCGGACTTTTGAAAATCAGAACATCGAAATTCGGAATAAAATATTTCGGACTATTTGAGTGTTCCCTTGTACGCCATCTGTATCCTGATGTGGAAATAAGACGCGCCGACGTTTTTCTACGTAGATAGTTAGTTGTGTACATTTCATTATAAAGCAAGCAAGTAGTAGAAAGCTCTCAAATGCCCATTCACTAGTGTCAGTTTGAAATCCACAACCCTATCACCATAATGCCACAAAAAAGAATCCGTCTAGTTCGATGCTCCTCGTATACAGTAGATACCATAGCTAATTGGGCACAATCACTAGGACACGGACAGCGGCAGCTTTGGCCGCGAGTCGGACTCTAACTCGACGACAACACCAAAGACCGTGGTGAGCCGACAACGTGCGACCGCTGACAGCGCCAGCACCAGCGACTCGGACCGCGCGCTCACACCCTCGCACCACTCGCTGCCCGCGCACCAAACTCATGGCAAAGTACGCACTCGCTCCTTTCCTTAGAGTATGAACTGGACCACAGCACCTAACACCAAGATGAGCCGACAACGCGGTATCAGTGACTCGGACCGCGCGCTCACACCCTCGCACCACTCGCTGCCCGCGCACCAAACTCATGGCAAAGTACGCACTCGCTCCTTTCCTTAGAGTATGAACTGGACCACAGCACCTAACACCAAGGTGAGCCGACAACGTGCGACCGCTGACAGCGCCAGCACCAGCGACTCGGACCGCGCGCTCACACCCGCGCACCACTCGCTGCCCGCGCACCAAACTCATGGCAAAGTACGCACTCGCTCCTTTCCTTAGAGTATGAACTGGACCACAGCACCTAACACCAAGATGAGCTGACAACGCGGTATCAGTGACTCGGACCGCGCGCTCACACCCTCGCACCACTCGCTGCCCGCGCACCAAACTCATGGCAAAGTACGCACTCGCTCCTTTCCTTAGAGTATGAACTGGACCACAGCACCTAACACCAAGATGAGCTGACAACGCGGTATCAGTGACTCGGACCGCGCGCTCACACCCTCGCACCACTCGCTGCCCGCGCACCAAACTCATGGCAAAGTACGCACTAGCTCCTTACCTTAAGAGTATGAATTCGACCACATCACTTTATACCGTGGTGAGTCGACAACAAAGCACCAGCAACCTAAAGGTGTCATTAACTCATGTCTGACTTACCTCATGCGTACTCATACTCATGTACGAGTTTTTGTAGGCTGCAGCTTCCACCTTTACCACCCTTCCTACATCTTTCAAGCTTAGTCCATGGCTATTCGGACGAAACTTAAACTTTTCTTGAAAAATACCACATCGCACACTTGCTTCCGTGAGCTTACTTTCTTGTACTTACTTGAACATCCTTGATGTGCTCATTAGTTAACCGAAAAGAAAACATCAAAGAAGTGTCACATTAGTGGGTCGATGAAACAAGGAACCACATTGTTACACACAAATTTCCCTATGTTTAGCTTTATCGACACACCCAAAGTAAATTATTCATAATTGAGGCCGATCAGCCCTTCATTCACTGCTGAGTACTGCCGATTTTTTCATTACTTTTTATTGTCCGTCTTGCAGTACACAGCTTACCCATAGTCAAACATATGTAGATATTCGTTAAATTGAAACTAATAATGTGAATTGAATAATATGTGCACAGAGTAGACATAGAATAAAATATTTTTCAAGAACAAAATATTTTTATTTTAGAGCGTGTCTAGCGGTGTGTCTCGACAAGCATCACAGTCATCGCTTTTGGAGCAGTTTACCGCCCAAGCCAAGGAGTTGGTGCGGGAAACCACTCGGCAGAGCAGTCAGGAAGGGCTGCTTGCACACATGGACAAGGTAAGACGAAAACACAACTCTCTTATACTAAATGTGTAAATGTAACTTTTTTGTTTGTTTATTTCTGTGTTAATTGATATTTTTAATTTATTTAAACACCATGTGTTACTTACTCAAACCAATAAAGAAGAAAGGAAAAGTAGCAGATGGAGAAGAAAAGAAAATGTTTGCACCATTTGGGCAGGTACAGATCACCGTGTGGAGCTAAGCAACAAAATGTAGAAGCTACATAGTACACACACAGATACACACACACATTGTAGACAGTATTCTAACATTGAGTAGCTTAGTTAGTCTAACAAAAACTGTAAAATAAAAACCGCCATATCGACGATGTAATACCAATACCTCCTAACTTCGTTTTTGTTGATTTTTAATTTTTAATGCCAATCGACGCAGAATGCATTTTCGCATGTATAAAATATCCTAGAACAATATTTGACTATTTATGCCTTAAAACACAAATAGAAATAGCTAGATAGTGGAAATATCTTCTAAATAATTTTATTTAAAAAAAAATGTGCGAATACCTCCTATGTATTCTAAAAAGGTGTTGACATTTGCGCTGCTCTCAACTCAACTGTCTGACGTCTCACCATTCGGTTCGGTTATTATTTTAAAACAACGCGGAGTGAAAGAGAGTGATTAGAGTCTGAAAATAATGAAAACTAAAATTTATTTTACTGTTATTTTACTGTTATCAATACCTCCTATCATAAACTCAATTTTCAAAAATGTTATGTAACTAAAACCTAATACTTTCTATCTTTAGGTAACTCGGTAAGTAGTAGCTTTAGAGTGAAATCTGATTACACATCATATTTATATCCCAATCGAATACCTATGACAGTCGTTACGGGTAGTCAGAAGCCTGAAAGTCTGACAAACGGTTTAACCTTAGGATATCGGCATTGCCCAGTTACTGAGTTGCGGAGGTCTGATGGCAGTCGCTCAGTGTAAAATACTGGTATTCAGCCGCATCTGGTTAGACTGGAAACTGACCCCAAGATAATTGGGAAAAGGCTAAGAGGACATTTATATCCCAATCATTATATTATTTCATCACTCAAAACCAGTTTTTTTTTTAAATAAAATAATGAGATTTTTTCGTGTCATGTAAAGTTGCAATTTTTAATTTAGGAGATATGGGTATTACGTCTTCGATATACGCTAGAATCAAACAAGCTTCTTCATTCTTAAAAATCACTGCATAGAATGTTCCAGTTTCTAATAGCGAGTATGGACTCTTACTAGTATTGAAATTATTACCTAATCTTAAACTAAAATTGCTTATTTTCATTTCCTCATAAAATATCTAAGTAACTAGAAAGTTTCTAACACACGTTGCCGAGTTTTCTTGTCATTAACTTCGTATTTTTTAATAAAAGTTCCCTTTAAAACGTCCTAAACATTCCTAAAATTTCGTATGATTTTTGGCAGCTTACACTGCACGCGAAAAAGGCAGCGGAAGAAGCTTCCAAGAGTATGCACGAAGCGTCCAAGTCTGCTTTGGAAGCCAGCAAGACAGCCACAGCTGTCAGTAAGAACACTTTCGAAGACCTTACGTATGTTGGCAAGTCCACTCTGGGAGATTTTACGAAGAGCGCGAAAGAGGCTGCAGCGAAGAAGGGATTATTAATGAAGGTAGTTTTCTTCACAATTGCATCTGTCTTTATTTCATAAGTCGTATCAGCACACTGATTCAAACCTTTTCGATAAGTCAGTGGTCGAATGATTCAATTTGTTATCTCCTCTCGGTACGAGAATCGTAGATAAAACGAGATAACAGAGCGAATCGGTCGACCACTGACTTATCGAAACGTTCTGAATCAGAGGGCAGGCCGTAAATGTTCTATGCTGAACCTAAACTCGCCGCAGTGGCAAAATGTCTGTGGATTAACGAACATTATGGATGATCACACTTCAAAATATGAAGGTAGATAAACCTCTACTCTTGAGTTGTATGAGTTGAATCTTACAACGTGTGATAGGTGTATACTACGGTCTACAAATTGAACATTTTTATTTTTTTTCCTACAACAGGGTGAAAGCCAAGATTCAAACGGCAGTGCGACCGCTCGGCGCGACTCCACAGCGTTACAGACTACAAACTTGCTGACAGCTACGCATCGCGATTTCTTCTCTAACATCAGTTCTGATCTGAACGGCTTGGCTGCGTCTACTTCTAGCATGTTCAGCGATTTCTTTGGAAGCAAAGGTAGAAAACGTGTACTAATTATTATTGTAATTTATTTTACATTTTGAAATAACTGTATGAAATATTTAATTATTATAATAATTAGTAATCGTCGTAGTTATTACATAAGGCTTGAGGTTACGTCAAATTGCGCAGTGTGGTACTCATTGATTAAATTTTATTATAACTTTTACAAATTGGGCAGCCAATGTAAATATTTCATGTACTCGAATAAAAAATAAGACAAAAAAAAACAGTGTCGACTAAGGCTGAGCATCCACCAGAGCTGTGCTAAGCTGCGTAACGAGGAATGTGTTTTGTAAGCACCAATAGAATCACTTCATTTACATAGCTTCGCTCTGCGCAGTTCTGCTGGATATGGGTCTAGCAGTGCGAGGTTTTTGTTCATACCAAACAAGCGAGGAATGTGTTGCGAGGAATGTGTTGCGGGGAATGTGTTACGAGGAATGTGTACCGCTCCCGCCACGGCTCATTTGTACACATTAACACATTACGCATTCCTCGCACAGCTCTGGTGGAAAGGGTCACACCGTTTCACATTCTCGCTACACATTTTCGCATTACACATTTTCCTCGCACAGCTTTGGTGGTTGTCCAGCCTAAAGCTGAGCATCCACCAGAGCTGTGCTAAGCTGCGTAGCGAGGAATGTGTTTTGTAAGCACCAATAGAATCACTTCGTTTACCTAGTTTCGCTCTGCGCAGCTCTGGTGCATATGGGTCTAGCAGTGCAAGGTTTTTGTTCATACAAAACAAGCGAGAAATGTGTTGCGAGGAATGTGTTACTAGGAATGTGTTGCGAGGAATGTGTACCGCTCCCGCCACGGCTTATTTGTACACATTAACACATTACGCATTACACATTACGCATTCCTCGCACAGCTCTGGTGGAAAGGGTCACATCGTTTCACATCCTCGCTACACATTTTTGCATTACACATTTTCCTCGCACGGCTCTGGTGGATGTCCAGCCTAATGGTTCTTACTCTCTTGACGGGACTTCGGCAAAATTATATTGCGAGGGAACTATTTCCTGCAAAACTATTTGATAGCTACACTTGGTAGTGCGATTGCAAAGCACGCCAGCAAAGCATACACGAAATATCATGCGTATGGATAACCGTTATGTCGTTGATTTTCTTTTAGTAACTTTCTTCAATTCATACACCGATGATTCGAACGTTACATTGAAACTTTGCATTTCCAAACTGATCCTTCGACTAAGTAGACTTGACATAACAGGCAAGCAGCCGAAGCCAGCGGAGAGCGGTCGGGGTGGGGGCGCTGGGGGTGCGGGTGGCGCGGGTGGCGCGGGGGGCGCGGGGCGGCCGCAGCTGCCGGCGTCGTTCGGTCCGTTCTCGCAGGGCGCGCGCGGGCTGGTGGCGCGCTCGCCGCTCATCCGGCACGCGCCGCCGCAGCCCCCGCCCGCCCCGCCGCACGCGCGCCCCTCGGCCAACACTGAAAACCAGGCCTTCCTTAATGACGTATGACTATTTACCTATTTCGTATATGAGGGAGAACGTTTCCTTTGCTGGCTCTAAAGTTTTGTGAATAATCATCAATACTTTAACTTAGGTATCAAATAGTAATAATTGTGACCTGATAAAGGTTAAATGCACTACAACTATTGCACTGGGCACTTCAATGGCTCGAATAGCCAAAGTTAAAAGACAGCTGGCATGTGTCACCTTATTTGAAGCTAATTATTAATATACTTATACTAATATTATAAAGAGGAAAGATATGTATTTTTGTATGTAACGAATAAACTTAAAAACTACAGGACCAATTTCAAAAATTCTTTTACCGTTAGAAAGCTACATTATCACTGAGTAACATAGTCTACGGGCGGAACCGTGAGGAAACAGCTAGTTATT
This sequence comes from Amphipyra berbera, assembly GCA_910594945.2. Taxonomy (NCBI): domain Eukaryota; kingdom Metazoa; phylum Arthropoda; class Insecta; order Lepidoptera; family Noctuidae; genus Amphipyra; species Amphipyra berbera. The sequence goes on from OU343127.1 coordinate 10,545,261, forward strand.
AATAAAATCCTTTTTTGTTAAAAATCAAAATAGCATTCTAATCTAGTCCTTCTATTTTTCCGCCTAGACTTTTAGCCGCACAATATTTATATTCATTTGTAAACATTCTTGTAATCGAGACTTTATGCCAGTATAGATTCGCTTGCAGATATATGGACTGATAGCTGCGATCTAGCTGTTGCTAAAAATTCACATGACCTAGATCACGTGATCTTAGGGGCTAGTCGATGTCACTAAAACAGCTTATTAATTTTCCGGGAAATATGCTCCTAACTTTACCCAATGATAACATATCGGTGTGTGCCGTGGACTCATTCTGAAAATGGGTCCTGTTCCTTGTAGCCATCATACCGATGCAGCTCCGGAATAAAATAGTTATCCAATTTCGCGCTATATCGTTCTGGGATAACGATTTCACGATGACCAAAAAAATGCCTCTTTGCCAGAAATGGCGCACCAAACAGTGGTCTTCGGACTGTGTAGGAGATTTTGATAGACTTATTTTACGTTGTTCTCGCACCAGTAGCGCATTATATTGTTTATTGACGTACATACGTACCGTCCAAGGAGAAAATGTGTTCGCCATTAAAAATAATGTTACCTAAATGCCTCGGGGTAGAAGACAGTTTCAAAATGACGTAGACGTAGTGACAAAGCGTGTTCAGCTCCCGTCCACTAAATCAAGGCTATTAACCTTTTAAGCGCTTGGCTAAATATCAATTGTCGGCCCCTAGCGCCCGACTGCGAATTGATAAAATAATACCTATAATAAATAGGGAGGTGCAATAGTTTTGACGAATAAAAAAACCACGGATGTTCTCCGTCGCAGAAATACGACATGCACATAGGGGCACGGAAATATTTTTCGCATAAATGGGACACAAGCGGTAAAAAGGTTAAATAATCTATAACACCCCTGTGTCGAACGAAATCCCTCTCTCTCTGCTGTAACTGCCTAAGTCAGCGCGAGAGTGATTCAAAGTGTAAAATCTGCTAGCGAACACCCTGTGTTAGACATTTTTGACATTGCAGTTAGTTCAGCACGTGCTGGAAGGTGAGGGCGTAGGCTGGTTAAAGCTGAACCGCCTTAAGAAGTTGATGGAGGACGAGTCCTACAGGAACATGGTGCTCAGCAAACTTAACAGAAACTTTAATAGGAAGACCACGCCCAGCGACAAAGTGGATGATGTGGTAAGTTTATTTTCTAAGTAAAATTAACTTGCATATCTGATAGAAGGCTCTTGCAGTAATCCTGATCAGTTTAGCTTCTTTCCCAACTATGTAGGTTCCTTTCTAGTTAAACCATAATTATGTTGGAAAATACTAATATTGCATAAACGACCAAGATTGACTATGGAGGTGACTACAACCCACAACCCAATGTTGTTGGACAGGTACTGGTATTCTAAGTTTATGCAATTTTCGAACTTTCAGGCTTCTGATTGCCCATAGTAATTAGGTATGACTAAATAAAAATTATACAAACGTACACAAATCTTAAGCATAAGCACAGGTTATATTAATATGTTCCTTAACCTTCCATGAAGTTCGTGAGCAAGCCTATCTGGAAGGGCATGCTGAAGGTGCTCCAAGCAGTGGTGCACGGCCTGGAGCACACGTACTCCAACTTCGGGCTGGGCGGCATGGCGTCCGTGTTCCAGCTGGCGGAGATGGCGCACACGCACTACTGGAGCAAGGAGGTGGCCGGCCTCGACCACGGGGGCATGGCCGGCTCCGCACTCATGGACCACTATGGCCGGCAGGACCTGGAGACGCCGTCATCGTCACCCTCGTCTAGGAAGAGCTCACAATCTGGTTAGTTTTCATGTTTGGATTGTTTTTACAACAACTGGTGATATTTTATTTTCTGGTCTTTTAACCCGCAACATTTTTGTGCCTGAAGTTACGTAGTAATTTGAGTACACATTTTTCTAGACGTACCCGTCGTAAACTATCCAGAAATGGATTCATCCGAAGCTCAAAGTACTACGGAAATGTTTAAAGACATGCTGAACCAGAAGAGGAATTTACTCTTTAGCAAATTGACATCCTTCGAATCTGATGTAAGTATTGCATCGATGTTGAGTGATCCCTGGTAGTAAGTGTCGCATGGTCATTTCGCTCTAAGCTCAGTGGGAGCATCTATATGTCTATATAAAAATTAAGAAAACCTCTTGTGCATGACAGCAGAAATCAAAAGCGTAAGACCGCTTCAAACTACCCTATACAATGCTGCATAATAAGATCCCTTTAGTAACTATGATCACATTTATTTTTCGAGTTGGTAAACTATCTGTTGTCTTCGCCAAGTCAGATATATTTAAGCTTAGATCAGTGGTGTATTTTGCTATACTTCTACTTTCAGCTCAACTATGTCTCTGTACACATTATACTTTTATATGCAGGGTGAAAAAAATAATAACGCCAGGAAAAGTACCACTAATAACGAAGATAACCTTAATATATACTAATATTATAAAGCTGAAGAGTTGTTTGTTTGTTTGAACGCGCTAATCTCAGGAACTACTGGTTGGAATTTTGAAAAAATCTTTTTGTGTTGGATAGTCCATTTATCGAGGAAGGTTATAGGCTATTTAACATTACGCTACGACCAATAAGGAGCGGAGCATAAATTAAAAATGTTGCAAGAACGGGAAAAATGTCCACCCGTGCGAAGCTGGGACGGGCCGCTAGTTTTACATAAAGGGGACTTTATTTTATTTTCAAAAGTAATAAAAACTACATTCATAGATTTTTTAAAGTCGCTTGTCTGATCTGGGAGTCAAACCAATGCAAACGCGAAAAAATAACAACCTGCATTTTTATGGTAGGTACCGATCGATAGGGTTATTAAAATTTAATTTAATTATGTCTTAAAATTTAAAATAAAGGAAAACCGAGATATATAACATTAACTTAGGTACGATCAGTAAGGAAAGTTCGCGCGACGAACTCCGGTCACCCTAGTGTGTGGCGTGCGGGCAGTAGGTAAGGGGACCCGCCGACCGAGCACTAACAGGCCCGAGAAGGCGGCGCGCAGTGTTCCGTGCGCCTCGCAGGCGGACACAGGGGAGAGGTGGGGGGACCTGCCGGGGTTGCGGTGTATGCTTATGCGAATTCCGCGACCCCGGCCGACGGTCAGGAGGAGGAACACCGTGGGTTTTTAACCGGTAAGAGTCCGGCAGACCCCCTCGCCTTCCCGGGGCAAGGGACAAAATTATTCGATACAATGCTTTTGAGCATTTCATGTAATAGTCTTTTAATGTACTTCATTTTATTTGTCGTTAAGGCTTATTTTATGGGTTTCCTTTAATTTAAGACATACTTTTTATTCGTGAGATTTGATCCTTATAGGGTCAATGGATCCTATCGACCGGTGCCATTAGATACAGAATGTTGCGTTTTCGTAGTTATGTCAGTTCGTTTCCCGACACACGACATTTTTAAATCTATAAATGTAGTATTTTTGACATTTGAAAATAAAATTAAGTCTCTTTTTAGAAAAATTCGCTGTCTTCATTATTTAAGGTACTTTCCCACCAGGTGGTGTTAAATTTTTCACCTGTATAACTCAATATTTAAAACAGCTATCTTCACATTCTTATAGTTACCAACAGACTTCCCTTAAATGAAGAAGGTATGTTATTTCGAGCATGACGGTGTTAATGTTTAATGAAACATTAGGCAGTAAATATTATGCTAGATCGAATTGTAAGTTCAAATGTAACGTGTTTCATGTTATAAAACTAGATAAATGTGGCGGAAAAGACAGCACCTGCAACGCGAATCAAAAAACCTGTCAAAAAAAAATTCATCGTTCGTCTTTTGACCCTCCCAAGGAGGGTTGATGTCAGGCAGGCGGCCGGTCATAAAACAATAAGCCAAAACCTCTAACAACATGAATTTACGAAATACATGTTGTCCGACCCCACCTATTGTGGGATAAGGGCAGGGAGATGATGGTTCGTCTTTTGACATTCCCAAAATATGTTTTTTATTATTTTCGTATTAAAAGTGTAATGTTCTGCCTATCCGCCACAAGCTCTTTATCTAGTGTACAAGTGACATGAGACAGGGTACAGGCGGGTTGTTTGTGTGCGTGGCAGGCCCCTCCCTCGTCGGACTGCTCGGCCGACGAGAGCGGCTCGATCACCACCAACCGAGCCAATATCTACGACCACCGCGCCTCCTTTAAGTCCAACCTCTCTGACACTGACGTCATGTTCCTCAATGTAAGTCCTAGTGTGATTTGTAGCGACCCGTCTTAGACGCTTACAGAGCTTGTAAATGCCATAAAACAAATAGCCGAAAAATTGGTACATTTTTTCAAAATTTATTATTGAAAGGCTATTCATCGCTGCAGTATTTAGTTTTGCATGTTAGTATCTATTATAATCAAATCAGACCTTTTCAACTTATGTGAATATTAATGTAACTATTAAAATATCTAATATAATTTTTAATGTTTAGCCTTCTTGTAAATAAAAAGAACCTTCGAATTGAATGGAATTATTTTACTGGTTATCTTTTTAGTTAATCGGTGTCTTATGCACTACTACGAATACTTGTTTGAGGAATAATAGAACGCACAGCATTAGCGCATTCAGAATCTAACTTTTAGCCGTGTCACGGAGTAGTAAACCAATGGAGTGTAAACGTACACGTCCTGATGTCTATCATAATTCGCCGTAATAAAAGCGCTGTCATTTCACACGGCGATCGTTGATAATAGTCGTTTCCTAATTTGATTTTAGGGCAAAATATTCGTATCGTTACTTCATTTGTTTACTTCTACGTTAACAGTGTATAAATACACGTATTCATTTAAAAGCTATATAAATGTTATGACATAGGTGAACCGCGGTGCGGCTGGGCAGGGCGCGGCGGGCAAGCCTCGCGCGGCGAGCGTGTTCTCGTCCAAGTCGTCCGTCAGCGGGTACCGGCCGCCCGTCGGCGTGCCCGTCACCTCGCCCATCACATCGCCTGACACCGCGCGCACATACCTCTATCAGGGACTTATTGGTACAAAAATATCTTCTTTAGTATTGAACGTATCATACATAATTCAAACAAAGGAAAAAAAACAAGACTGATTCAATGAAATAACTGGAGTACGCGATAGTACTAACGAGTGACACCAAAGATTAAAAAAAAGACGAAAAGTTTAGCACCTTAAAACTTTTTTATTTTAATGCTAACACAGAAGATATAAAAGAAAACTAACCCGCGCCTCATAACTCAACCGCGCTCTTGCGTTATTGCCCACTTTAGAAGATAACAAACAAATTAACATTATGACCGACAAATTGACCATAGTACTTACCATTTCATATTATCTTACTTCTCAATTTAAGGCAAGGAGCGATCAAACCTTTGGGACCAAATGCAATTCTGGGAGGACGCGTTCTTAGACGCTGTGAGTCAAGAGCGTGACATGATCGGCATGGACCAGGGCGCCAACGAGATGATGGAGCGCTACAAGTGCCTCAGTGAGACGGAACGCAAGCGGCTCGAGCACGAGGAGGACCGGCTCCTGTCCACAGCGCTCTACAACCTCACCGCCGCTATGGTCTTGGTCGGCGTAGAAGCTGACATAGTCCGCAACAAAGTGAGGCGCCTACTCGCTAAGAGTCACATCGGACTCGTTTACAGTCAGGAGGTGAACCATCTGCTGGATGTCGTACATACTTTGGTGAGTAGATTTGTAAGTTTTAGCGCTAAAATAAATTCTATAACTTTCCATATTTTTTTGGATTATTATTTTGTTCCGCACTTCTCGAATCTACTTTTCCAAATCCCTTTTGGAGAATTGTCTGCTCGTCTCTTATATTTTCATATGACCTACATAAAATGGAAGTCTCAAAACTTAAGTTAACATATTGTGGTGATCTAGCACGGCAACGACATAGAACTGAAACCGCTGGGCTCGCGTTTATTACGCCGTGCGTCGTTTACGGTGCACGAGGGCGACGCGGGCGGCGAGCTACGCTTCATGGAGGTGCGCGACGATGGACTAGTATTGCGCTCCACACAAGGTATACTACAAACACTGTATACTACTCGTACACTTGTACTTGAGTGTGTTACTCTTTGATTATTTTTGCCAAGGGGGGCGGGGTGGTTTGTATAGTTATACCAACTTCCATTTTCATTTCGCTGACTATTAAAAAATAAACATTTCTTGTAAATGGCTTGTATCATTGTAATAGACTCAAATTAATGACAATGACACTTGTTTATAAATTATTTGAAAATCACAAAGGACAGTTGTGGATTCTCAACCGGCATGCTTGTATGACAAGATGTATGAATGTGGATGAAGCGAAAGGAGTATGTAAAGATCGTAGCATGTGGCGTTCTATAGTTTCTGGCTACCCCCATGGGAAAAAGGCATGAGTTTATATATGTATGTATCGATCTTTTTAAAATTATATCAATGTTTATGTGAGCAGCACGGGGGGTTTAAAATGGCTAAATTTCTACTTACGTAATATTTGAATATGGGGCTTACAAGAATATAAATTTGTAAGGAATTGTCTCCAATTCTATTAGTAAAGCTCCGAACTGGACAGTCGACCTATTATATTCTGCGTTCTAATAAGTTCGACCGTTTGACATAGAAAAATATTTTAATATAACCGTATCTTTGTGTCATAAATGGATATTTTGATGTTTTGCTTTCATCTATTTGTAATTGTAACGTGTGTCTGGTAGTAATTAATGAGTGATTACAAAAATTTCAGGCACCATTGTGGAGAGATGGTGGTTCGAGAGGCTGGTTAACATGACCTACAGTCCGAAGATACGTGTTTTGTGCCTTTGGAGGAAGAATGGCGGGCAGACGCAACTGCATAAATACTACACTAAAAAGGTTTGTGAGAATTATTGGTAGAACTGGATCACTTTAGTTGTTGGATAATTTATAATTCTATTTCGAAAACTGGGTTCCATATTATTTTGTAAGTAACAGTTCAGAGTTTTACGCAATAATATAACTGTACAAGTATTCGCACGACATGCACACGGCTCACACCTTTTTCTTACGCAAGGATCAAGTTCAATCAAAATGTTTGTGTCCCCGTAAAGGGGTCTATTTAAACGCGAGATGCTGCTGTTAACCTACACAGACGAACCATGGTATATTAAAACAAGTTAGTGTCTTCCCGTGAGAGCTAGATCACGTGACTGGACGTGCTACGTCATAGCTACTGATCAACCAATAAGCTTCGGCTCCTGTTGTCAAACTTTGTTATTGGTGGTAGTCTAAGATCCCAGTATAGAACGACCTTCACCGAGCAGGTTAATGGATGAAAAGTATTTGGTATCAAATTAAATATGTCAATAAATAAATTGCAAATGGGTTGACTAAAAAATTTCAGTCCAGAATATGATTAATTAACAATTTAAAAAAAAATATTTAATCGTTTCACTGGTTTTATTAATAGACAAATTCCATACCAATCGAAAGTATGAAGAACTTGCACTGGTCTGGTTAATGAATTAAAGTTAAGTTAAAATAAAGATTATTTCATTACGAACACGATGGTATAGGGTTAGCTATCCAAAATGATGCACAGCATTTACGAGTCTATCGCTATCCTTTTCATTTTCACGGACAAATAGCATGCGCACTCTCTTGCATTCAATGGACGAACTACACACAGCTGCAATGCTGAGTCCTCTTCTACTACATGGGATGGTTCGCTGGGACCTCTTTGTCGCACGTATTGACTCGCAGCAATATTTCACTTTTTAAAACTCGTCAACCAGAATTCAGGACTGATTTTTCGCAGCCAACCCTATACCATCGTGTTCGTAATGAAATAATCTTTATTTTAACTTAACTTTAATTCATTAACCAGACCAGTGCAAGTTACTAGTATCGATTTACCTGTTTCAAACACAACACTGTCCAAACACACCCTATAAGTAATCATACTAATTTAACTGCATTATTTTTATTCACAACCATTGTACAATATAAAATTGGGAGAGGGCACTGATTTCTGTAACACAGGTATTACCTAGCTCAGAAGTCAGGGACTTCATAGGATAATTGGTAAAACAGTTTTGTGAATAAAAAAACATTATTATTATTTCGTTTATTCATTGTATATACATATAAATTATATTTTTAAATATTTCCACAAAAAATATAAAAAAAAATTTAAAAATATAAAAAATAGTAGCCCACCGGCATCGGGAACAGGGTCCAAGCTACCGGTGGTCAGGGCCTCAGAGAGAGGAACTTTCTGTATCAGGCCCTTGACCCAGCTGCCCAACGAGAGCCTCATCAGGTGTTGGTCGAAGCTCTTGGCTATTAAGCCATTGGCCGTAACGACTATCGGCACAATGACTGCTGAGTCAACCTCCCACATGTCGACAACCTCGTGTGCCAAGTCTTGATACTTAATTTCTTTATCTTTCTCGGCTTTCACAAGGTTCTCGTCATGTGGGACAGTGACATCAACAATCATTGTGAGACGCTCTGATCGATCTATCACCACTATGTCAGGCTTATTGGCAACAATAGTCCTGTCGGTGATGATAGATCGATCCCAGTACAATGTGATATGACCATTCTCGAGAACTGGGTCGGTTATTATTATTATTATTATGTTTATACCTGCCTACTCAAGAGTTGTGACGGGAATAAAAACGTCAACCTAACGTTTGCATATTGTATTAATGGCTTCATACTTTCGATTGGTAGGTATGGAATTTGTCTATTAACCAAACCAGTGATTTTTTTTTAAAATTGTTAGTCATATTCTGGACTGAAATTTTTAGTCAACCCATTTGCAATATATTTATTGACATATTTAATTTGATATAAAATAATTTTCATCCATTAACGATCTCGGTGAAGGTCGATCTATACTGGGATCCTATACTATAGGAAAATATCACAAATGGTGACGTAATACGGGTCATCGTTGGAAGAGAATATTATCTATCCATATACGCTCTGGTCCGTTCCGCTCTGCTTTTTTAGCAAAATATATGAAAATAGAACAGAGTAGAGTTGAGTAAAAGAGTCAGTAGTAAAAAATATTTCTTTTCTTATGCATATTCAAATATTTTTTTCGATGACCTATGAATGTGTCTGTTAACTAATTATATTTTTTTATTAATTAAAAACCTGTAGTGTTAAAAATCCGAAACTCGCCCCAATTTCGGTAGGTATATTCGTGGGAGGAGGCTGCAGAAAACAATATTGTATTCCATCTTGATAAATATAAAAACAATCTTTTGTATTACAGACAAAAGAGTAGTCTATCTGGAGTTAACTATAAAAGACTAACTTTCACAGATTCATTAGAAATGTACCAAAAAACAGTTTATTTACGACAGATTTGTGTATATGTCGTGGCCAAATCATAGAATTGATCGCTTCATGATGTGGCCAACCATTTCATGAAATGGCCAATATCCGCTGCCCAGATCATGATATGGCCTAGCCAGATCAATGAATTGATCAGCGTTTAATGATATAAATAGCTAGCGCACGGCTACTTCATGATATGGTCAAAAATTAGTGATCATATCGTAAAATAGTTACATTATCCACCGGTAGAGGCGCTGTAATTGTTTTGTTGTTGTTGTGCATCATGGCGGCGGACAAGTGTTTTGTAATAAAAATAAAAGAAAGTAGGATGACCACGCAACGAAAATCAATGGCAATTCTATGATCTGGCCACGGCATAATTATAAATTTGCGCCAAATCCCCTCTATTGTTAGTGAATCATTTGGGTTAGGTTAGGTTAGTTTGTGACCCCCCCCGGTGGGTTCCCGCATTGTCGTTGCGGGGGGGCTTAGTAGCCGTGGCTTGGAGCCCCACGGTGAAGCGAAGAGGAACCCGAGGAGGGGCTGCTCGTCGGGGCTTGGGCCTGGAAGCCCTCGACGTAGCGGCCAAGTAGGTTGCGGTGTCGCCTGAGCGACATCGCAACTGAGGAGGGCCGCGATGTCTTATGGGAGGCATTGCGGCTGAAGGGTGAAGGCCGCGGCGGGAGAGGAGTGCCGGTATTACGGTGCGCCGTTCTCCCTACCTTCCGCGGCCTGACGGGGCCGCAGGGGGAGAGGAGTGTCGGTGTTTAGTTGGCCGCTCTCCCTATCCTCTGCGGCCGAAAAGTGGTAGGCGGCGGGGCCACTAACCTGACCCGTCGCAGGGGGACCAGGGGTGCCCAGACACGGGGTAGTCTGGCGCCCATGTACTTGTTTGGTCCCCGGGGTGGTCACGGCGTACCATGTGTTCTGGTGCGCCGGTGATGTGGGGTGCCCCCCGCGCCTCTCAGGAGGTCGTGGGGTGGGGCCCTACAGTGGAGAGGTCCACCAGCAATTGGTGGACCAAGACCTGCCGGGGTTGCGGTGCATGCAATAGCGAATCCCGCGACCCCGGCCTTAGGTCAGAAGGAGGGACACCGTGGTGGTTTTAGCCGGTAAGAGTCCGGCACACCCCCCCGTCTTACCCAGACGGGGGATAGTCCATGAGGATTTCCCCACGATAAAAAAAGGTTAGTTTGTGACCATTAAAGCGCGAAGGCAAGCGAGCGAAGCGAGCGTGCCGCGGCAGCGGCCTCCGAGCGCCAGATCCTCTCTATTGTTGGTGAATCATTTGGGTTAGGTTAGAACATCATCAATCACGTGTTTATTTTTCTTGCTATTAAATTAATAGTTGTTATATTAGGAACTTTGAACCATTCGGATATGAAAATCATGGACACCCTACTTTAATGATATGGCCAAACGTGAATGGCCATATCATCAAAAGTTGACGTTTAAACGATATGGCCAGTTTTAGCTGGCCATTCATGAAATGCAACCATTTCATGAAATGGTTGGCCACATCATAAAGTGATCAATTCTATGATATGGCTACGACATATAAGTACATCCATAATATTACTTATCACATAGCTTCCAATTTTCATCACAGGAACAATACCAAAAATAACAATTGAAAATATTTTTTATTTTTCAGAAGATTTCGAATTCTCAGGAACAATTTTATATTTGCAGTGTAAAGCGCTTTACTACTGTATCAAAGAAGCGATGGAGAAGAGCGGGCGGCGGCAAGACGCCGCTGAGCTGGGGGGAGAGTTCCCCATACAGGACTGCGCCACCGGGGAGGGCGGCCTCATACAGGTGACGTACAAGTCTACAAGATAACCTTCCAAGATTCAAACATTTATTAGTATCTATTTATACAGTGAGATTTATTTAACTGGGACTTAATCAATCAAAATATTTGTGTTTTATGATTTCAAGTACGAATAATCGGCATAGGATTAAACGTACTTAGATGACAAAAACAAATTGTATAAAAAAATATTATAAGACCAACTTCTGCTGCTCAGATATTTTTCTCAAATACAACGAATTGAACCTTATTTAAAACCGAGTCGATTAATGTAATAAATAAAAAAAATCGACGTAATTCATTTCTATGGAAAGTCAAGTTAGACCAAAAAATTTAGTATGCGAAAATTGTTTTCATAAAACATTAGCAAATATTTACAAAGAAAGTATTCTTGTAATTCTATTGGTTTAAGTTTCTCCACCTGTATGGGCCTGTGCCCAGTTAAATAAATCACACTGTAGGTATATACTTTGTGATTCTACTAAATTATTTTGAGTTTGTACATCTATCAAGGTTTTATAGAGAGAATTAATTCTATACAAACAACTGGAATGCTTTCAAAACATTATCTGGCAGAACTAATGGCAAGTTCACCCACATCAAATTTAGTCCCACTACACTATAGGCCACGGATAGTTCTGGTTGGATGGATAAAGCTCACTTTATCCAGATAAACCTAGTTCTATCCTAGGCCTTTGGATAAAGTTTGAAATTATTACAAATTTCGGGCATTATCCAGCTATTATTGGATAATGTTAACTGATACGCAAAATGACGAATTACAATAACCCAACGTGTACCTACCAACGGGTACTGTTTGTACCTTAGCTTCATCAGATCATGATAAAATGTATATAGCACCTATTCGAAATCAGGTATACAACAAGAAAGAATCATCCAAACTATTATCTACATATTTGCTAGTCATGCTGAAACATACCTACATAAAAAAATATAAGTATCTACGCATCGAATTGAGAACCTTCTCCTTTTTCGAAGTTGGTTAAAAGTTAATATTAGTAACAATTAACGTCAATAAACTGAAACAATATCAGTATATATGACCGAGGCATAATGTTCTGTGTTTTAATATTTAATCAATCTGTGTTATTTCCAAAGGTTTGCATGGAAGGCGTCGGTCTTCTGTTCCACCACAGCAAGGTACGTCCCTATGCTTTGTTTATGTGTTCGTCTCTTTTTGTCAGCTTATTTATGTTATATATAGACTAAGTTATCAAAATGATGTACCAAAACCTCGAAGTACATAGTATTTAAACCAGTTACTTGCAACAAGTTTTGGTATTATCATAATTATAGGATCAGGTAAGATATCTGTCAGTGTACACGCTTGATTTGGGAATAATAGTCTCGATACAACTGAGTGATATATTCATATAGAGTGTTGTACAATCGCGCTGTACGACAGTCTATATAAAACAACAGCGTCCGCGCTGGCAATGCTTCATTGTTTCAATATTGTAATGGTGCCGTTAGCGCGTTGTTATTATCGTACCTTATTATGAAGCTTCTTTATCCAACAAGTATACCTTCTTGTATGAAACAGGCACAGAAAATATAATTGACATTTATTAAGAAAAATCTGTTAAGTCACCATTTTACAGTCGATGTCCCACATAAAAATACCTAGTTTTATAATTCTCATCCTCATAAAAAATATCCGGACGCAAGGACCACTCAAATTTTCCTATTTGGATTTCTCTTTGATTTTTTCTCTAAATATTTTTATATCATACTATATTTATTTATATATATTTTATTTGAAATTCAGGTGATTTTGCATTTATTAATTCCGTATTATTGTCAAAAAAGCTTAGGTCTTATTGAGACCCAGTATTTTTGCCCTTAAATATCCTTATCTACTATTCGGTGTAATAGTTTAGATTATTTATTTTTTACATTTTAAGACTAACCGTTGTCCATCTGATATACGTTCTTATACTCCATACGACTTGTGCATGTGCTATTTGTCTGCAATCCCCGTACATCGCTGGAGTGCGTGGGCGCCTGTGCTCCGGAGCGGCCGCGGCGGCGCGTCGCTCCGCTAGGAACTTTTGAGATGGTCCTTGACACGCGCTCGGCCGCCCTCAACTAATCTCATCTTTTTGTCTGTTCTACTCTTTCCGGACACGCCGAACACGCGCCGCTGCGCAAAAGGATTTCGAGGTACACAGTGGTTCATTCATAGTAATGGCTGGCTCTTACGATGATCGACACGACCTTTACGACCTTTAAGATCTAGTCACGGTCACCGTGAGAATCGCAACTAGCGATGATCGTTCGAGGTCGTAGGGCTTTACTTGTAGTTTTGAGGCTTACAGATTGTTTTTAGCCGTTGTTAGCGTTGTATTAGTTCTCCCGAGTGCGGCGAGCGCCGATGCGCGCAGTCGTGCATGCACATAGACGCCCTTTGTTTATTATCTGTTTATATTAACGCACCCGACAGCTTGCATTCGTATCGTGGATCGTCCGGCGAGCGGTCTCGATCTTTCGCTCTCGCACGTTGTGCCGAGATTTAGTTCGTTCGTCCCCTATCACCCGGAACCATAGCGAGCGTCCCGTCAGCGCTAAAGCTTAACGGACGCGAGTCACGAGGTCAGTCGTAGAGCATTCGCCATCTCACAAGTTCCGGTGCGGCCCGGGCGGCTGCGCGGCGCCCCCCCCGCACCCGCACCCGCTCCCTCCCGCACGCATCTGACCTCGCACACTGCACTCCCGCCCTGCCGAACTCCTCACCCTCGCTCTCTGTTCGATGTCTCAACTGCAGCAACAAACAAACGCCACTTTGATTCCGGAATTACTAAATTGTCAAGTTGTAAATCCATTTTGTGGCTTGACCCTTCACAATTTAGTATTAAGGAATCGGAGAAGATATGATATTGGCATGCATTTTAGTATTTGCGCTCGACATATACAATACGATACACTAACTGTTGGTCGACAAGTGCGGGTTACTTTTAGACGTTAGTGTATTGGGCTCCAATCCTCGTATCGCATGTATGCATGTATTGTTTTTAATTTCCTTTGGAGATGTAAGTAATTAAGGTTGATGTTAAAATGTGTCGTTTTTTTTTCTTTCCCTACATCTAATCCGACAACTGGTATGAAGGTTGACGTAGCATAAAAACTGCGATGCAGTAGTTCTACTGGAAGAATAAGAGTTGCGGTATATCCTTCCTTACAAACAACATTATTGAACCAACAATCAATACTTAACTGTTATAATGTTTAGATTACCATCCCTTACCAATTGCTGCTGACATTTCAACTCCAAAGGAAATATGTATGCATATTTTATTTAATTGATGTGTAGTAAAGCTTGTAAGCATTGTATATATTATATGTAATAATAATATCCACTGCATGAATTTTGTTTTATATAAGTGTTAACTAGATTTGCAATTATTGTTATTTAACTAATATTTTACAGTCATATCCATGCAACATAAGGTCAATACGGATATAAATAAGAATTCTATCTTATTTTAAATGCAAAAATAAACGTCTATCTTGTGGCTACTCAAATATTAACTACTAAATTTAATCGACCAGCCGCAGCCAGGGCTAACTAACACACGCAGCGAGACTTAACTTTGTATAAGCCATACATTATTTCGTCTGAGCACGAGATAATACGACGACAAAATTATGTCGCACACGTTAGCCTTGCGTGACATCAATCAGGTCAAACAAAACTCAACGACGCGGACCGATAATTATATTGTAGAACATCATTTTTTTTCAATCGTCTCCTATAATTATGTCCCACTCCCGACAGGGCCGTAGCTACTGTAGAGGTAGTGCTGTAGCAACCACGCTACGGAAACAGCGCCCGAACAAGTAGATGTAGGGCTCCATCATTTGTTGCATGGCGCCCCGGAGCCTCTAGCTACGGTCTTGTCTCCTAGCTACAAACTGTCACATTAATCTCTCCCAGACGGATTATGTTAAAATCTTTCCAATTATCTCTAAAATACCACCGAATGGGTATGCATACTAGAATGCGATAATATTCCATAAGAAACAGATTTGTAAAAAATTGACTTACACTCTTTTTTATTTATTTTACGCTACATAGATGTGCGCACGTCTGTTACAATTTATAATTATTTGTTTCTTAGTATACCTACACTTATATTTATTAGTTTTAAAATTACCCTGAACATGTCTGTGTTACAGTTTTTCGTGCGGCTAGATCACATAAGGAAGTGCTTCACGCAGAATGGCGGTATCTTCGTTTTAGAAGAATTTAGTAAGTTTTTAAAATGTCACTTAAATTACTAATTGCCAACAAATTCGTATTATTTTTGACGATCGAGCAAGACGTGCAACAAGTTTATTAGCATTTTGATATTAGAACTACTCAAAGGTATATCGCATTGTGTCAATAACTCGTTCCATATTGCATGCAAAAGGGCATTGAACTACAAAGGAAACTGGGCATTTTTTCCTATGAGCAGTCATTAAGTAAACTAGTGTCACACGAAAGAGCTAATGTTGAATAACTTTTATTCCGGAGATAGCATAAAATATTTTTTGGTAAAAAGTAAGAAATACAGTGTAAAGGCTCATTTACACGGTGTAAGTTTCTTGAAGTAAGTCTCATACTATCTTTGTTTTTCTCTCCGACAAAAACAGAGATAGCATGAGGCTTGCTTCAAGAAACTTGTACCGTGTAAATGAGCCTTTAGTATACAAGGTGTAAAAAGACCCTTCACCAAGCCGTCAACCAGGCATTCAGTACATCAAACTAAGTAACCCTACGCAAAAATTGTCGCTGGGAAACGACTTTTTTTTTGGTTGTAAAATTTCGTTTTCCTGTAAAGCTAATTGTAACGCACTCAAAACACTGTGCTGATAGATGCAATGAGTAGTAAACGGGTAATGGAGGCATTTCAAGTACATTTTCAACCTTCAAAACTAGTATTTTAAAAAAAAAGTTGTGAAAAAGTTGGAGCTTTGACCTCCAATACCTCCGTAACTAGAAGGTTCCCAGGCATAGTCCAGAACAAAAAAATGATCGCAATGACGTGAAGAATAAGTGCCTTTCGGCTTCGTTAAGGGTCTTTTTACTCCGTTTGTGTACAGCGTGGTGAGTTTTTGAGAATGACTGCAAGGCCTAAATCGAAACTATGAGAAGTGATCAAAACAAAAGCACCACTATTAGACTTTTGCAAAATAATTTGGTTCAGCCGCGAATCCACCACGGTCCTTCTTTTTTTTTGCAAAAAGCAACTCTTTGTTATTGCGCCAATCAATGTTACTGATAACTTACAAAACCTGCAAATAAATATCAAGTATGTTACAAATCATTTATAACCTTTATAATACACCATAGAAATAAGCTTTCATATTCTGATTATCTACATAAATGTCTAATACACATTGTGTATGATCGATGGCCGCCGATAACTTTACCATACAAAGCCCATTGTCCTTAGACTGGCATTGAAAAACACTAATAGCCAACAGAATCGGAAACCGCAACCAGCGCCCCAGCGTTGGCCTTACTATACTGGTGGCCTACTCCGAAAATCGAATTAGAAAGTTTCGGCTGACGGATCGCACGTTTTTTAACCACCGAAAGTGATTCGGATCCGACGATTGATTCGATTTTCGCGATTTTGACATTTTGTCTTTCGTTCACCCAACTCCCAAATTCTAATTGATAATACTAGTGTAGTTTAGTTCGTTGTTTGACAATACTTTCATCGTATATTTACAAGTTTGATGCTAGACATTGTTTCATTCCCGAAACTTTAATGTCCGATTTTCGGAGTAGACGTCAATAGGCGTCAATAGGCAATGACGTCAATAGGGAATCGTCTCACTTAGTCATAACAATATATTTTTTATGTTTCAGATCCAAAAACAAGACAGATTATACAAAGAAAATATAAGTCTGTAATGGCAAGTACAAGTCTTTAATCACCTTGTTTTTGTTCGTTTTTTTTTTTATCATTTTAATTTATTGACTTATTTACGTGTTTATGTTATGTTGTAGGCAGAAAAAGTAGTGCTTGATCTTCATCGTTTCTTCTCCTTGTGGCTTTCCCGTTACTATGTGGAGACCGGTGGACATGAATTGAATTATACACCTTGCGTTTCATAGCCCATACCCTTCTTAATCAGTTATGTACGTACCTGCACAATGTGTTTGTTTTTATTTTCATTTGTTTTGTCATAAAAGCTTTACGCTATCGATATTTTTTATCACACCTACTGTCGCACCTTACATCACATCTACATTTATTATTACCTATTTGTTTTATCATACAACATATCCGATTTCATATCTTTCTTGCTGACTGCATGTAGATTAACATATCTACACTATAAACGACAAAAATGGGATCGGCAAAATTAATTCGAAAAATGGACTGGCAATTGAAAATCTAGTCAAGCTGCTGTCAAGTCTTCTCCGTTGTCTGTAATCGCCTGCATTTACCGCACGGATTAATGACCTAATAATTAAACTTCAACAACGCCCAAGCATTTTCAATCGGTTTGGCGACTATACCTTAATGCCTATTATAATCGTGTAAGTAGAGTAGAGATACTTGAGTTAAAAGTTCTTAAATATGCGGTATAAAACGAAAATACCATTATAACGTCGTGTGTTAATTCCAAAGCAGTTAGGTAAAGTGTCTATGTAGATAACCAAAATACATTATTTTAATGAAGTCAGCGTAGAAAACGAATCTATATCATAAGAATCTATCTATTTATACTTAATAATTACTTGTCCTGACTGACTGACCGACTGATTCATCAACGCAGAGCCTAAACCACTGAAACTAGAAACATGAAATTTGGACAGTAGGTTCTTTTAGTGACGTAGGCATGCATTAAACGATTTTTGGAAATTCTACCCCTAAGAGGCTAAATTAGGGGATGGAAGTTTGTATGAAAATTCACGCGGACAAAGTCGCGGGCTAAGTGCTAGTAACTAATAATCGTATAGAAGCGAAACCAGCGTTTCAGAAGCGTCCGGTCACGATAATTGCAGTCTCACGTTGGCTCAACCAAACGTATCCGTGGCACAAACAATCGTACAGTACACGTAGCGCTTTTCGGGCCCGCATAAACGAATTTCACTTCTATTATACGGTAATATTCTTTTCTGATGTCTGTATCTTGATAAATAAACCATCTAAAGAAAGCCTAAATAATTTCAGGCGGATCAGATATGCTACGCGGTGCTTTGCGTATTTTCGTACTTCGCGGCGGGACAGGAGCAAAAGAAAGCTATATTAGAGCAAGCAGCACGCGTCCCGCCCGCAGCCGCCGGCACACTCGCGCCAGACGACGACGCGCGACGGAGGACCAGTCCACAGGTTTCATGCTATTCCATTGGCATATAAATATACTTTTGACAGTTTCAATCAGGTCATTTAACATCTATACATTTCCGGCCAATTCAAACAGGTGGAGAAACGCTCACCGGTGAAACGAGCCGGCGAGGTAAGGTCCCCGGCCGGTAAGGTGGAGCCCGGCGACTCGAGGGAAGCGGCGGAACGGCAACAAGCCCGAGGTGGAGGCGGGCACCCTCCGGGCCCAGCCGGCCCCTCGCGGGCCGCGCGCGCCGACACCGTGCCGCCGCGCCGCCCGCCGCCGCCCGCGCTGCCGCCCGCCGCGCCCGCGCCGCACTCGCGCCTCGCGCGCGCGCACTCGCACGCCGCGCCGGCCAGGCCCCCTGACCCGCCCGTCGTGAGTGTCCACAGCCGTCCCGCCGAGGCGAGGTGATCGCAGCCGAGGCCGGGCGGCGAATGAACGGTTCTGTTTCCACAGATTCCGCCGCGCGTGGGTACGACGGGTACCAGACCGGCGGGCCCGCCGCCAGCTCTCCCGCCGCGCCAGCTGTCTGCGGCCGCGGACGTCGGCGCCGCACCGAGGTGAGCGACCTCCCGGCGTTAGGCTTGTAGCGCGACCGGTCTCACCGTCGGGGATGCCGCGATGTGCCGTAAAGTATTAGGAGTTTCGTGCGGCCCCAGAGGTGCCGAGGCTGACCACGGTGACGCTTGTCGCAGAGGCGCAGCGCGCGGGGGCGAGGCGGGGGCGGGCGGGGCGCGGCGGGGCCCGCCACAGCGGCAGAGCTCGGTGACGGCGCCGTTCGCGTCGACGAACCCGTTCCAGTCGCCGCGCCATGCCGAGTTCGTCATCCCGCAGCGGAACAACGTGCGCCGCTCCTCCACCATTGACAGAAGTTAATCGCATCAGCGATCCCGGATGTTACGTCGTTAGAAGTGTATCCGTGCTGCACCCCTTCCTGTTCGATTAGCCAGTAGCTGTTTGTGTATAACCAGCTGTGAACTGTTATCCATAAATTATACAAAAAACAGTAGAGCTTGGGGGAAATTGTATAAAAATAATCCGTCACAAAGCAATAATAAATCACAAAATTGTATATATTGATCGCCCACACCTAGCCAAACATATAAAACCGGTAGGAATTCCGCGACTCTTATAAAATGAGTAGGAAAGTGCTGTGACATGAACAAAGTAATAATTATTTAAAATGCATTGTAATACCGCTCGTTATATACCCGTTGACCTAACGTAAACTAACCACGCTGTTATTTGGTTCTATTTAAAAAGATCACGTTATTTGTAAAATAAATTTATTGTAACATAGTTTGTGTTCTGCCACAAGGCTAATGCTATCTATTGCAACTCAACCAGTGTATTGACTTTTTACCCGACTGCGGAGGGTAATTACTGATGCTGTTAAACAAGATACTTCGTTTACATGGCATAACATTTTTTGGTATAGTTACATACATATTTATTAACCTCTTCATCGTCAGAGTCGGCGATAGACAACCTGCCAAATTGATTTTATTAAGGTTTAACTTTAGTCGTCCAGTCCAGACTGGTGTGCACGGCACAATTAGACTGGTTATCTATTGCCGACTCTGACGGTCAAGAGGTTTTGTTTTTAATAAATATGTATAATTATACCAACAAATTATATCAAAAGGTTAATACTTATTTGCGCAGTTATATTGAACGTTAGAATAATTGAAAAATGTTATTAGAAATACAATTAGGCGAGGTGTGTTGGTTGGTACTTGCGATTTACTCCGCCTTCTAAATATTTTAGCAAAAAAAAACAAGTACGATATTTGCCATCCCTATTGACGAAGTAAGTCGCACTTGTACTGATTGAAATCAGGGTTGTCAACATGTAGAACTTAAAATAGTATTTTAATGCAACATAAAATGAATTATTATCAAATATTTGGCTGTGTATTATTTATGTTTCTAAAAAGTGCTTTAGTCATAATTTATTTGACTGCCTACTTAGCAGTTATTTACCTACATTTAAAATTATTTATACGCATATCATATCACCTACTTATGCCTAGTAAAATAAAGAGTAAAATTTGCTTAGCGTTTATAATTTACAATGACGTGGGTTTTCAAAGGTTTTGTAGGACTTTGGACGGAGTTATTGGAGCTAGTGGACTTATTTCGAAAACATGTCGATTTGAACAATATTTGATTTGAAAAGAAACTGTGAGGAGGTAAATGTAGCCTTTATTCACTGGAGTTTTGGCTCACCATCAAAAATTTTAGTCTTGGTCACATATATATATTGTTATATCTAATCCAAGTTGGATTTTGTCATTAGCAAACTATGCATGTATAGCAGTAACTACTAAACCCTTCTGATAACACAGGAGAGGATTATAGTTAGTTTCAAGTATGGTGAAAAGCTTGCAGGGTTTCTGTTGTAAATTTTCCACATGTCGTCCTTGAATATTGAAATCATGCTATAAAATATCTGGCGGGGTTCTAAAATCAATTGGGTACCTATCATAATCAAGTATCTTCTTCAAATTCGACTATTATAGGTACACTCCTACAATACCTTCCTCCTCTTTCCTTACTTCTGTTTTGTTTTATATTAAATAGGTACCTACATGTTCCTACTATAAATACTTATTATGCTGTTATCAGCCGACCTTCAAAAGATAAATATATATGTAAAATTTTAAAAGAATAGTTATATAAGACATAACTGCCGATATTTTAGGTGACTTTATTTTATGCCAAAATAAATAAAATAAAATTCCAAATTTTCTTTAATTTACAAGAGAAATCCCTTTTCACTAGGTTTCTTTACTGTTACACAATGGCTCGTCATGGACACATGTCAATGAACATTGATGAATGACAAACTACTGGGTTTTGGGTTTTATTAAATTAATAATAATGGCCAGTCGTACATTTTTATTTTACATGTAAAATATCAGCTTGGAACTGGCAAATGACCGATAATAAGAGTATAAACCTTACTTTGTTTACCTTATTATATATTAATGGGTGAATGGACGTTAAGTATGTATGTACCATATGAATGAATGATTATAAAACTATGAAAGGTTTATAATAAGACTAATATACAGATATCTATTACTATCTGTACAAACTAGCGTGTACCTAAGTAGGGAAATAATAAGTAATAACAATCACAAATCATATTTCTTCAGACTTTTAGAAAATTAAAATAATTTGACGTCACATTTAGTGTTTTTCCTTCACTGTAGGTAAGGGTGTTACATATTCATATTATCACAGATATTTGGTTTGTTTACTTAGCAATACTAAACAAAATGTGATATTTTTAGATTTATAAAAATCACTGTTTTTATATTTTGTATCTTTGTATATCGCACATGACGAATGAATCATTACTAAACAATACTTAAGTAATTATTTTTCATACCTACACAATTACATGCACAATATTACAAAAGCACATTAATAGTATTGATACCTAAGATTTATAATTCGAACGAGTAATCTAAGGCTCAGCTGCACCAACTAACTGTAACTGTTAACTTGCCATATTTGTGTCAAATTTGTACTGATTTGACAGAAATGTTGGTAGGTACGGTTACGGTTATAGTTAGTTGGTGCAACTCAGCCTAAGTATATAAAATCTAAACATTAGTTAAAGTCAAATTTCTAAGCTTACTAATCAGTAAAATGGTTTTGGAAATAAAAACGGCTTACAGCAATTCAGCAAATGTCTTGCAATAGATACCTACCTGGGTAAGTACCTGAAGTACATACCTGGAATTTAAGTACACCATCACTAGATGGTGGACTTAAATTCCAGGCATGTTAACATTACTGGCATTGTAGACCTCAATCTCTCCGTCGTTTCCTATTCACCGAGGAAGTTTACTAAAGGTAGTAGGTAGGTAACGCTAACGTAGAAAGAGTCATTTCCTATACAATTGTTTACGTACAGAAAAAGAGAAAATACTTGTTTTACATAAATTAGTGATTAAACTGACGAAAAGTCGCATGTTGGATTTAATAAAATAATTAGGGATTTTACAAAACCACTGTCTGCGATCTATGATGTCGTCGGTAGGTACCTACCTACTACTACTAAACACAATCTAGTCTCGAGACAAATTACCCAGGCTCGTTCTGTATGAACGAGTATCAGTATCTTGATTAGGGTTATCATTTCAGAATAAGAATAAGTCTGTCTGGGATGCCGCTGGATGCCTAAAATGTCAGATTTTTTCAGAAAAAGGCCTATTTTGGGTAAATAGCAGGAGACTTATTCACTAATCGAAACTTAACACGCTAATAACACGGCTAAGTTTACCAGTCAGCAGTCGGGAAAAGTATTCATTTTTAATGTGCCTACTGAATATGACATATTTTATTACTGTCAAAAGGCCTTTCAATCAGCGCCACCATGAACTTGATATAATAGTACCGCGGTCTCTTTGTTTGCATGTTTTTCTTAAATTATAATAGCGAATCAGGCCTCAGGAATAAAAAGTAATGCCTGTCTCAGAAAAATGCCGGCCGTACCTACCTTAAAATCCATATTATGGTAACCTTTATCTCCCTTAACTTGATTAAATTATTAACTATAGAATCCCAGGCAATTGAATGACCATGATTTCTCGAAATCTCTTGTTTCGATAGATTGTCTTAAATAAGTAGGTATTTGAAATAAGACAAAAAAATAAGTATCTCTACCTAGGTAAACAGTTATTTAACAATCGGTCGATGTTTACTGCGTGCAGCTCACTACCAAAAATATTACCAATAAATCCAGCAAGTGTCCAAAAATAATTAATCTTGATCTTGAATTCTACTGGTTTTCTCTATTTCAACCTGGAAATGTTTATTGATGAATATATTATTTAAACCCACAAATAAGATAATTACGAGAGGATTGTTATTAAGTAAGAAATACCTTGGCAATTTCACGTTGGGGACATGACCCAAGGCCTTTGTCTTTCAGCTGTATTTTTGAATATGTTTTTAGGCTATCCTTGTGATTTTTTATGATGTCGCTCGTGTGTAATAGCCCTTCTTGTGTAAGTATCTGAGAAAAAATGTATTTGTTAACAACTGTAATAGATAAATCGAGCGACAGTGTGTTGTAAAGCATGGCTTGTAGAGAGTTCCCGTTCAATACTTGTCCATTCTGTGCATGGATGGTATGGACACCAACCAACCTATTAAAATATCACAATTGGCTAACTTGGAACTAAAGTGGTCTATGATACAAAATAAACATTTTCAGATAACAAACTAAAAATCTACTTTAGAAATTTCAAATATTAAAATTTCAAATAAATTCTAAAGTGGAATTTTAATGATAACCTTATTTTGATGACGTAATGACACATAGACCACTTTTACCCGGATTTATTTATCGTTTTTATGTTGAAAAATGCTCATAAAAAAAACTCATAAGCTATGTTATGTGCGTCACTCTCACGTGAATAAACGGTTTTTTTTTCTTTCTTTCTTTCATAGATGGATTTAGCCTAAAATGTTACATAGACCACTTTAGTTCCAGGTTAGCCAATTATTTTACTCCAGACAAGTGTCCGCTAAGAAATATTTCTAAGTATGTAAGAAGTAGATAAACCTAAATACATAATATAATTTTGAAATCGCTATCTCATCTGCCTAGCTTTTTCCAATTATGTTTGGGGTCGCCTTCCAATCTACGCGATGCGACTGAATATCAGTATTTTAATCGGAGCAACTTCATCAGATCACCGCAGTCCACAAAGTGGTGACATCCAGTCGTTTGCTCCCGGCAAATACGACGTAAGTACTTCCAGAAACTGCTGTCTCGAGTGTACCTGCGTCAGCCGGAAGCTGATGGCGCCACGCCGCCTCTCCAGCCACTCCTTCAAGACGGGTCTTACCATCGCTATTGCGGCGTGCCCTGCTCTGGGTTGCGCAAGTCGTTCCTTCCACTCAGCCACTAGGATCTGGCGGAATTCGCTTCACTCAGGCGCCTCCCCGCGATGACGATATGTCAACACGAGGGCTCTCGTCTCCAGATCACAGGGCATCAATCCGATAAGAGTCGCGCCGCCTCGAAGGAGATTGAGACGTTGCGTCAGGGTGTCTGTCTACATGGTGCCCCGTAAAGGACTATGGACGACCGTACGATCACCATGTAGAGCCTCCGGCAAGAGGCATTGGGCCCTAAAATTGAGCAGCAGCGCAGGTTCAGCGCTCATCAATTTGGAGGCCAACTCCCGAAAATGCGGCCTAATTTCCCGTCGGCTATCGAGTCCCAGGTCTTTCATCCTCAATTCAAGGCCGATGCGGACGCCTCCCACCAATTATATAACTTGAGTAAACGTAGGTACCTAACGCAAATCGGCTTTTGACAACCTCGTTAAAATCGCATTTTGAATGGAATAGCCAAAGACCAAAACAGATTATTAAAGTTCGGCATTGGCTGTCCAAATTTATCTCTTCTAGGACAATCGAGGGTCGAAGTTCAAAACAGATTAAGGCTTCGATCAAGGTGGCTCGTCGAGCCTGAGGATTGATTGATCACATCTAGGAGCACCTAAAGCTTTGGCCTTTAAATACCGATGTCGTTGTCCGATCGTAGAGCTAGGCGCATCATGATGTGCCCGGGTATTTCATGTAGGTAATATCACCAATTTAGGATATAGCTGTCATAATTGTTCATAATTTTCTAGGTCTATGTTTGATTTATCGATTCTGCAAGGTGTTGAAACTATAATAAAAACTCAAAATAAACAGGCGAGTTCCAACATTATAATCGCCAATAATAATACTAATAAATGTCAACGTCTCGGCACAACGATTATCGGATCAGGTGCGAGTCATTCAACGTGATTACAGGTTGACTGACGCCGCACTAGATAGGTTACGCTCTGAAGTACAGAGTAACTGTATCATTTCTCTCCAGTCGCAGACTGCGGCCCAACTGCAAGCCCCAGCTGTGGTTCCGTCGTTGCCCATCCACGCTGACCAGGACAGCGATGATAGTGTCATAAGTACCCAGTGCAATGAACAACTGAGGAGCGCTTTGGAGCTTGCGATTCGAGAGTGTCGGTTCACTCCGCCAAACCTTAGAACACGTATACCCTGTTTGCCCATGCATAGAAAAAATAGGGCGCTAATGCGTGCTCTAGATTCGCTGTTATAAAATTATTTTGATAACAGCGACAACCTCGAAGATACTCATTCAATCCTGTACTGCGCAACTGTTGCGGCATGTCGTGTAGCTCACGCCAAATTTGATAATAATGACCGAGCTACACGACCAAAACCCGCCGTACCAGCCTGGCAGTGCAGGATTGAACGTCGTATTAACGAGGCTAGAGCACTCATTGGCAAACTAATCTGCTTCAGGGAGGGCAATACTCGTCCTAGAGTGATGCGCTTTGTGAGGCGGGCATTCTCGGGGACTGATATCAATCCTCGAGATTACATGTCCCGTGTCACAGAGCGCATCGACTTCCTGAGGCAGAAGGTTTATGCATGGGCAAACCGTATTCGGAGGTATAAGCGGCGAGTGGAGCGATATACCCAGAATCGCATGTTTCATAGCGATGAAAGGTATATACAGAACCTGGGAGCGACCTGATCACAGTGACACGCATCTAACGGATAATGATGTCATGAATACATTCTGGCGCAATATCTGGTCGATGCCTGTCACTCACGCTGAAGGTGACTGGATGCAGGAGGTCCAGCGAGCATGTGAACCGATTGAGGAAATGGGGGACATAACTATTGTCCCCCAAGACGTAACCAGTGCAGTCCGTCCAATGGCGAATTGGAAATCCCCTAACCCAGACGGACTGCACAACTTTTGGCTAAAATGGTTACGCAGTTCACATGCTCGTTTGGCCTCATAATTCCAGTCGTCTTTGGAATCTGGGTCGCTTCCACAGTTCCTTACGACAGGAGTTACCCACCTGCTCCATAAATCAGGTAGTACTACGGAACCCAAAAATTATAGACCGATCACGTTTGCCGACGGTCTATAAGCTTCTTACGTCCATTCTGAGATCAAAAATTAGTAAACATATTGCAAATAATTCTATAATGTCCGTCTGTCAAAATGGATGTATGAATGGGTCCCGCGGTACTAAGGAGCTACCCCTCATTGATATGGCCATTAGCCAACAAGTTCGCCGATCCCGAATGGATCTGTCGACATGTTGGATAGATTATAAGAAGGCCTACGACTCGGTGTCACATACATGGCTCATGAGGGTGCTAGAGTTGTATAAAGTGAATACAACTTCTATGCGCCTTCCTGACGTCATGTATGGGGCAATGGAGGACAGTCCTTCACTATCCAGGATGTCGGGAAATTCAAGGGAGAGGAGAACCAATAAGGATTGAGCGAGGTATATTCCAGGGCGATAGTCTGAGCCCGCTGTGGTTTTGTTTAGCCTTGACCCTCTGAGCAGATTGTTGGAGGGTTCAGGGTTAGGCTACCGGTTGAGAAGAGGTGGTCAGGTAATATCCCACCTCCTTTACATGGACGATCTGAAACTCTTTGCCCCCAACAATTTGCAACTGGTGAAGTTACTGAAAGTAACTGAAACTTTCAGTAATTCCATCAGGATGAAATTTGGTGTGGACAAATGTGCAGTCATGCATGTAAAACGAGGAGGGATTATGGAATCCGTGGGAACCCAACTCTCGGATTCCATACACCTTAGATCCTTCTCCTCAGCCTAAAGCTACAAATGCTTGGGCATGTCGGAGGCGTTAGGCATCAATGAGGCCGACATGAAGCAATTGTTACGGGAGCGTTTTTATGGCCGCCTGAAAAAATTACTTAAGTCTTTTATCAGGCGGAAATAAGGTCTTTAACGGTTGGGTCATACCGGTCTTGATGTACTCCTTCGACATACTCAAGTGGACTCAGACTGAAGTTGACGCCCTGGATAGGAGGGTCCGTACGCTGCTGACTGCATACCGAATGCATCACCCATGTTCATCGGCGATGAGGCTGTACATTCCGAGGAAGTGTGGGGGTCGAGGCTTTTTAAATGCTAAGACCCTCCACAACCGCGAAGTGTGCAGCCTCAGGGAGTACTTCCTCCAAGCCGACGTGGGGATGCATCGTGATGTAGTCGCAGTGGACAAAGGATTCACCCCGCTCTCCTTGGCTAAAGAGAACTGGCGCAAGCCTGTAGTACTGGATACTAATGGCCGCAGGGAGGTATGGTAGAACAAGGAGCTTCACGGGCCCGATGTAGATTTCCTTGCGTCCATAGCCTGGCTACGTTTCGCTGATCTCTTTGGGGAAACCGAAGGTTTTGTCTGCGCAATTATGGACGAAGTTATGATGACGAACAACTACCGGAAATATATTGTGAAGGACGGCACGGTTGACATCTGTCGGGCATGCCACTGTCACGGTGAATCCATTCGACATATTATTTCAGGTTGTTCTCGTCTTGCTAACGGCGAGTATTTGCACAGACACAACCTAGTGGCTAGGATTATCCACCAGCAACTTGCTCTGAAATACAACCTTGTGGACGCAGAAGTACCATACTACAAGTATGTGCCCGACCCAGTTCTCGAAAATGATCATATCACATTGTACTGGGATTGATCTATCATCACCGACAGGACTATTGTTGCCAATAAGCCTGACATAGTGGTGATAGATCGATCAGAGCGTCTCATAATGATTGTTGATATCACTGTCCCACATGACGAGAACCTTGTGAAAGCCGAGAAAGATAAAGAAATTAAGTATCAAGACTTGGCACACGAGGTTGTCGACATGTGGGAGGTTGACTCAGCAGTCATTGTGCCGATAGTTGTTACGGCCAATGGCTTAATAGCCAAGAGCCTCAACCAACATCTAATGAGGCTCTCGTTGGGCGGCTGTGTCAAGGGTCTGATACAGAAAGTGGTACTTCTGGACACGGCGCGTATTGTCAGGAAGTTCCTCTCTTTGAGGCCCTGACCACCGGTAGCATGGACCCTGTTCCCGATGCCGGTGGGCTACTATTTTTTATAGAAATATTTAAAAATGTAAATAATATGTATATAAATGAATAAACGGAATACTAATAATAATATAGGTAAAGGTAATACTATAGATGTACTATAGATGCAGAAGCCAAGCAATATTTTGACAGGACTACGATAATTATTTTGAGAATACAAATTAGTTTTTATTATTTTAAACAATACACACACCATCATCAGCATATTTCATTCATCATCATTATTTTGTTTTAGTGATAGCCTAGTGGTGAGACCGTCGGACTGCCAAGTCATAGGTCTCGATTCCGAAGCCAAGGCACGCGCCCTTCTGACTTTTCGGATTCATGTGCGTATTGTATAATTATATTATTACTTGCTTAAAAACAGAGAAAACGGCCTGAAAGATATTTGTCGACGGCATGTGAAGCCAAGTCAAAGGCCCTTAGGCGGTATAAACTCTGACACCAGGTTAGTCACTAACCACACGAAAAGAAGAAGATCAGCATATTTAAGTAAATAGATACCTATATCCATCTGCGTGGCACAGACTATCTTTACTAAATCACTGTAAAAGGGAGACAGACGATATTCCATCGGCAGAATTCAGGTGGTCATTTATTCGAATTAGGTTAAAACTTACCTATTGCATCGTATCTTTGTACCAAAATGAATAACAGCGTTGTTGTCGTAATAAATTATGTTTTTATTTACACCATCTTTCAAACAATAGTACCTACATTATGATACAAGTGTGCTATGCTGATCACTACAGTCGAGACTTTAGTATGTGCGCGAGCCGTAGACGAGCGGGATAAGGGAGCCGAGAGTGTAACGATCAATGCACACGCGTTTCATACGTTTTTCAACACACTTGCAAAGAAACAAACAGACTTTAGGTACCTATCTAATACAATAATAGTACATTATGATACTAACAAGCTAAGTTGGTTATTTTGATAAGTATTTGTGAAAAATGGCGCGTGGATTTCTTTTTTCTCGGACCTTGTCTGTGGCCGAGTTAGTTATGCGCGCGCAAGTGAAAGACCAAAGGGCAAACAGCCTAATATAAATAAAAATAACTGAACATTTTTGTGTTTACAATACAAATTATATATACAGTTTATTATCATATTTTAACTAACACAGTTTATTTATTCACAAAAAACGATTTTTTAGACATAAAAACGTTTTGTTAAGTGAAAAGTGAAGTAAAATGCACTAGTGCGATAATGTAAAGTAAAAACCACGAGTTTGTAATAAGCTGCATTATGAACCTAAAAGCGGTGCAATAAGAGCCATTTTAAGAGCAAGTGTGTTGAAAAATATACACTTATTCCATTACCTACTGGTTGCCGAAATTCTTTTTTCTCCCAAACCGCCGCTTCTTGATTGGTGATTAGATAGATGGAACAGGTAGATGGGTATTAAATTATTGCAGCTGTTGCTAATAATTACGTTGAAATTCACTTTTAACTTCAAATATTTTTAAATAATAACAAAGATGGAGCACACGAATCCAAGTAGCAATGATATAGAGGGACCCCTCTATAGTCTGCTCTCACATACACACACCGGAAGAAAGGAACCAGACTTTAACGTGAATGGTAGCTAGCTAGACGGACCGTGTAATATATAACCCCCCCTTCATGACCACGTGTTTTGGAACACCAGTATAACGCCACATAGGACAATCTATAACTAGATAGCGAGCGACGAATTACAAGTAATTTATTGTAGTTCCATCGTCATCGTTGGATAACGCGATTCTTACTTGCTCTGGTCGTTGGGTCCCAAGCTCTTGTTATTAAATAACAACGATAACGATATTTTACTACTTACATAATCCGGATACAAATGTTCAGGATTCATTTCCTGTCCTTTAACTTGGTCAGCTGACTCGGTAACTTTCCATTGTAATTTTATATTCTTCGAAGTATTAATTCTTTTAAATAATTCTCTGAAAATATTAAGATGGTATCATTAAGAACAGAATAACATGTTCTGATTAATAAGTACTGTTCAAAGCCCGACTTACTTTCTTCTAAACATGAATATAACTCACGAAAGTTTATTATTAAACTCATTTATTTTTTTTAAACTTATTTCTAACAGGCAAAATTGAGATTACATACAATCATAATTTTACATGTTGAGAATTAGACAGATTGTAAGTAAATGTAAAGCCGGGTAGAGATAAATTGTAAATATAGATAAAGTCCGTGTTTTGCTCTACATATTACACAAACATTTTGTGTAATGTATAGACCAAACATGCGCAAGACCCGGCTTTGCCTACAATCTATCTCATCTGGGAATTAAAGACAACACAACATTTTGTGTAAAAATTTCTCTAACTGCATTAAAATACTTACAAGTTGATTTTGTTCAAGGCTTCTTCTTCGGTATAAAATTCTGAATATTCACATCCGGGGAATTTAAAACTCAGTAAATTATCCAAATTCTTTATACCCGAGATCCAGCCTAGATTCGAAGTATTTGTACATTCTATCCATACGTTTCTCCAGTTAATATTGCCTTCTTTAGAGTCACTAGTTGCATCGTTTTCATCATCAGATATAACATAAATATCATCTTTTAGGGTACTCCACTCTGTTGACGTAGTAGAGAAGCTTTCTACGTCTAATTCCATTGAATTAATATTTAGAATTTCATCGTGGATATTAGATTCATTTGTAGCCGTCGATGTCGCTGCGGACATTAATTTACTTTTAAATAGCTTCCTATTAATTTCTTCAGGCTTTAAAATAAACATGCCTTTTTCGTGTTTTGCACTTTTATTCAGGGAATCCTCATTTTGTGTTGAAAATACAGCGGATATCTTTATTTGAGATGCTGCATCAGCAATTGCATCTTGAGATGTTTCAGGAATTGTATTTATATTGACATTAGAAGCGGCGTTGGACTTTAATAATGAATTTGTAGCATCGACACCGATAGGTAAACATGTATTTAATACAACGGGCATGGTTTTTGATATGTTCTGTGGATATTGTAAGGCAATTTTTTTCAAAATACCATCTGAAGCCAAGTGATAAAAGCCATTCGTTTTCCGTATTTTAATAGGTTTAACAATTTTTACTTCCTTTTTAGATGGTGAGCATTCATTTGATTCTTGTGCGTTATTCGAGTGGGAACTTTCTGGCATCTCTGATTTATCTTGTTGATTTTTATTAAAACTTATATCGTCATTTGCATAAAAATGACTTTCTAAAGGCATCGCATTATTGCTTTGAGGACTCGTTAATGGTACAAACGATAATGGGTTTTCTACAACTTTCAAGTTATCAACTTTATTCGTCGTAATCCAAAAACCTCTTGTCTTTTTTACTTTTTTAACGTCTAAAATTGTCTTAATCGTTTCTATTCCTAATGTATCTTCCATTTCATATGGTCCAACAAAAACGCAATATTCATTGTCATTGGGAATTGCATATATACCAAATTGTGGAATTTCACTTTGTTCTATACATTTCTTAGAAGACAGTCTCACCGTTTTTCCAGACAAGCGTGCGACGCTGATTGCATTTATAATACTTTCTAGTTTGACGAAAAATCCTTTTCTGAAAAACCTGATTTCACTAAAATCATTTTCTATAGTCATTACAAACCATTTTGATGAACCAGAATCTTCTGAAGATGCAGTATTGCTGCTTAACTCTTTTTCTTTGATACAATGAGTGCCACTATCATTTTGTTCCGTATTCACAATTAACAAATTCTCATTCAAAGTAATATTTTGATTAAATACAACAAATGAATCGCTATTAGACGATTCAACATTAATTTCTGGTGTTTCATCCTGTTCACCGACCTGTTCGTCAGTGTCATTTACTTTAGTTACAGACCCAATTAATTCCCAACAACAGGACAAACCACGTAGTATGCAGAAGTTATCTTTCAAGTCTGTTGCATTAATAAGTAAGTTTTTTACCGTTTGAGGATATTTATGTAAATCCGCAAATCTAATATCATTTATATCAATGCAATTTTCAAAAAATGAACTACGAGTATTTACCGCCATAAAAATTCTGAAAGGCTTTAGTTGAGATACTAAAAAAAGGTTTTTTCGTTCTCGATATCTGTTTAAAATAAAATCCCAGGAATGTAATGCAACTTTTCCAAGTTTCGGAGGTTCTAAAGACTTTTTAAAAAGGCCTTGATCATTTCGTTGCTTATACATTTTATAATTAGATTCTAACCAAGCCACAAGTTTCGTTTCACTGGACAAACGCTTTCTTTTTGACTTGGGTGTTATGTCATCATCCCTGTTTTTGGACGATGGAAATATGTCATTGACATCACATAGTAATTCCAGAAGACTTGTAGTGTCATTGGTAGTTTTTACGCTTGGTTTTATAACAGTCTTTTCTTGAGAAGTATTATTGTTAAGAATAGCCAATCTTTCTTGAAGTCTTTTATCATTTTTCTCCATTTCCAATATCTTACTATTCGTATTTTTATAATAGCCATTACTGTATTTCCTTCCTTCATATGCATTCGTCCTTGAACATACAATTATACCTTTGTCGTCCAAAAGATCGGAATAATCACTACTTTCTGAATCCGATTTTTTTTCATGTTTTTTATCCTTAGCTTTATTAGAGTTTTGTGGCATATTAACTTTATTGAACATTCTTAAGGAACGCCTTATTATCCTATCCTTTTCAACATTATTATGAACAATTTCTGAAACAGGACTAGTTCTAAGTATTTTCCTTGTATCTTTAATTGAAATGTCATTTATTTGTGTTTCATTCCCCGGATCATAATTTAAACATTCTTTAATATTACTCGAATTCATTGTTTTATCCAAACTTATTGGAGTGTTACTTGTTTTAATGCACTTATTTTCCGAATTTATCTTAGATTTTTTGACCGTATTTGTCATTTCTAGCTTTATACTTTGTGAAACACATTCCTTGTTATTGCTATCGTCACTGGGTAGCTTTAAGTTTCTTTCTAAACACTCAGCATTGGTATCAGTATCGTTAGATATTGGTTCTTTAATGAGAATCTCATCAGAAACCGGTGCGCAAGTTTCTGTAAATTTTCCTTTACAAAAACACTTGTATAATTTATGTACCATACACCAAGGTTCTATATTATCACAGTTAAGTTTCAATGCGACTAATGATAAGACTTGTTTTTTCTGGTTTTCATTTTTTAAACTCATATTGCTGTAGAAGTCTGCATATTTTTTTGATGTTTTCCAATTCCTCTTTTCCCCTTTTAACAAAATTCTTTTTTCGCCAGTTACAATAACAGTTTGATGAAATTTTTGTTCTTCTTTTGCCAATTTTAAATTAATTTTATTATCCAAATTTAATAGACCAGGTATTAGATCAGAACAGTCTGAATATGACAAATCACCTTTATACTTAGAAAAGTCACATTTACAATCAAACATACATTCTACACGGCCACAATGTTGCCTTAAATTGTGTGTGCATTCTAAAGAAGCACAAATGCATCCAAAGGAACAATGCGTTTTACCGCAAGTTCTTGTTAAATTGCGTTCTTCAGTTTCAGGCAGTCTAATAACTGTAACATCAAGCCTGTCTAATTCACAAAATTTTCTTTTTGGTTTGTCTTTTGCATGCGTTCCAATATCAACCGAGTTTAAATCTTCCAGGGAAAATTGTCTCAACCCCTGTTCTTGGGTGAACATTTTATCTTGCATTATGCTTATTTCCACAGCATCTATTATTTTATCTACCATGTCTTCTACTTCAGGTAGCACAGTTAATTCAACTGTTTTCATGTTCGTTTTTTTCGTACCTGTTTCGATTAACTTAGAAGTGGTAAAATTATTATCTACATCACGGCGCATTAGTAATCTATTTTGATTATATTTGTAAATTAAATCAAATGAAACGCAATCTCTATTTAGTTGCACAGCGGTCGATTTTTCAACTGTTCCTAAGACAGATACCGCTAACTCGGCCCATTTCCGGGATATAGTGCCGTCCTCTTTACGCAAATTGTTTAAGAAGAGCGTTATTGTTGATTCTAATGCAGTACCGTATGTAGGTCGTATATCTAGCCCTGGTCTTGGAAGATCCACAAGTTCGACATTACCAACGTGATACTTTTGATGTGAATCGTCAAGGAATTGTTTCTTGCTAAGAGGGCCTGGTTTAAATTTAACAGCTAACGAATTGCGCAAAAGTCCTTTCTTTTTATTTAACGCATTATGTTTCAATGATTTCTTTTTAATATTATTTTGTGACGGAAACTTCTTATGGGCTAAATCATAGTTACAAATTAACTTATTCCGTCCTCCCAAACTTCCATTCACTTGAATGTATTTACCATTAAATAAAACAAACTGCCGGGCGTATATATGATGCTCTGGATTGAGATTTATCAACATCTGCCAAGTAGGTCTTGAAATAGGCGTTTCACCATTTAATATGTGTTTTGCCAAAATTTGTGTTTTATCATGCCTTGAAGAACCAAGTTTAATTTTTTTTAATAAAACATTTTGTTGTGTTTCCAAGTCAGTAGATAGGTGACTATAGGTATCTTGTTCAAACAAATTTCTGATATCTCTAACAGTCTTCACTTTAAGTCTTGATTTTCTTTTTGGTATATAATACTTACCAGTTTTAGGGCTATAATTGCAACTATATTTTTTTATATCTTTTAATTGAAGGGGTTTTGCTGGTACTATATTCAAAAGATCATACAGATTATTTTTATGATGATTTTCAGCAATGGTAATATTTGAAGTAAATACTTTAGTACAGTTTTCCATGCTTTCATATATCTGCAACAAAAGAGAAGAGTTTAATTTACTAATTAATATACTATTGTTTTCCAAATGTAATAAATAAATAATCTATAACTTGAATTGGTTTTATTTAACGAGTTGACGGACGACCACCGCCGGCGGATTTTAATAATAATATCGTCACGTGCGTTTTTGGCCATAACGAGTTATATATATATAACTCGTTATGGCCAAAAACGGCGTGTAAGTAGTATTAGCTTTCCGGTGACGATATGTAGTTGTTATATTTCTGACGACCGACGGCTTTTGTATGGAAATTCATCCGCCAAATTAACGGTGTGCGTTTCGATGGCGCGACCACGGCGTTTTTTTTAAAAAATACTATGCCAACATTTTGTAAAAATTTGTAAAAGTTAATTCCCAAAACCATAAATTTGTCAAAGTTATGGTTAAAAAGTTATAAGGGTTTGAATGTCGCCGCGCCATCGAAACGCGGAGAACCGCGCGGCCACGGAAATCTTTAAAACTAAGCGTTGAAGAGACCTGAAATTTAGGTAAATAACAGATTGAATTTGTAAAAAATTTGTAAAAATATAGAAAAAAATCCTAGGTTTATATTTTAGGAGCTGTAAGACTAAAACCCCATGGCCGCGCCATTGAAACGGTGAAAACCACGTTATCGCCGATATCTCGCTGAAAAAGCATCGCAGAGGTCTGGAGTTTTTTGTAAAACCTAGATTTGAAATTGTCAAAATTTGTAAAAATACACATAAAAATCCTAGGTTTATATTTTCGGAGCTGTAAGACTAAAACCCCATGGCCGCGCTATTGAAACGGTGAAAAACACGTTATCGCCGATATCTCGCTGAAAAAGCATCGCAGAGTTCTTAAGTTTTTTGTAAAACATAGATTTGAATTTGTCAAAAATTGTAAAAATACCCAAAAAAATCCTAGGTTTATATTTCAGGAGCTGTAGTACGATATCGCTTAGAACCTTCAATACGCTTTGAATGTTTCGATAGGGTGACCATGTTTTGTTTACAGAAAACTTTCCACCTATTGCATTACCTAGAAATTATTTCTCAAGGATTCTAAATTAAATTAAAATGAAACGATAAGATACAAAAACATATGTTTATTTGTTTAAAAATCACATAAATCACAGATTGTTGCCTTGGGCGGGGACGCACGGGGCGCGACGACGGGATATCTCTTTTAGAGCGCACATATTGGACTGGTGTGATTGGTTAGATAGCCGGTCTTCGTCTCCCGCACTGTGCCCGCATTCCGTTCGCTCCTGTGTACTGTAGTGTGTGTAGCCTTTATTGTTGATTCCTTCAGTGCAATTCAATGTCGTACTATGGTTAATCATTTTGAGAGTGCTGCCGCCAAAAAAGTAACAGTTTCAAATATGAAATCCCGAATGACATAACATGATGTTAATTGTTTATTAAAAAACAGTCTAAGGGTGGCTCAGAAATAAAATATGTCGACGAACTTATCTTGTACCTACACGAAAAAGTAGCTGCGGTGGTACTTGAAGTTCTAAACTAGCCGCATCTCAATTTTTTTTTATGTATGTACATATTGTTATGCTATAACATGCCCTCTTTTGAGTTTATCAGGGTAAATTGATGTTGGAATCCGTGAGTTAATTACAGGGGTTTTTGTGGCATAATACATATATTTCAAATCCTTTAGACAAATTCAAAACAATGACTTTTTTAAATTTTAGTGCTTTTTCAGCTATTAAGCAATGGACCCCTCCATTGCTTGATAGCTGAAAAAGTACCTAGGAATAATCCGTGATTTATGTTTTTTATAATTAAAAATGAATAAACTAAAATGAAACGATAAGATACAAAAACATAATTATGTTTTTATGAAATAAACATACGACTTTTCATTTTAATTTAATTTAGAATCCTTGAGAAATAATTACTAAAACAATATGTGGAAAATTTTCTGTAAACAGTCAATCATGGTCACCCTATCGAAACATTCAAAACGTATTATAGGTCTTAAATTATAAAAAAAAAAAAAAAATCTACGTATTAACGGCAGTTCTACGTATTAATCGGTGTTTTTTACAAAAACGATCTAGCTAATACTTACTTTCTTCGATAAATAATCACGACTTATTTCTAAGCGATACCGTACTACAGCTCCTGAAATATAAACCTAGGATGTTTTTGTATATTTTTACAAAATTTGACAAATTCAAATCTAGGTTTTACAAAAAACTTCAGACCTCGGCGATGCTTTTTCAGCGAGATATCGGCGATAGCGTGTTTTTCACCGTTTCAATGGCGCGGCCATGAGGTTTTAGTCTAACAGCTACTAAAATATAAACCTAGGATTTTTTTGTGTATTTTTTACAAATTTTGACAAATTCAAATCTAGGTTTTACAAAAACTTTCAGACCTCTGCGATGCCTTTTCAGCGAGATATCGGCGATAACGTATTTTTCACCGTTTCAATGGCGCGGCCATGGGGTTTTAAGTCTTATTGCTCCTAAAATATAAACCTAGGATTTTTTTCTATATTTTTACAATTTTTTTACAAATTCAATCTGTTATTTACCTAAATTTCAGGTCTCTTCAACGCTTAGTTTTAAAGATCTCCGTGGCCGCGCGGTTCTCCGCGTTTCGATGGCACGGCCACGTTCAAACCCTTATAACTTTTTAACCATAACTTTGACAAATTTATGGTTTTGGGAATCAACTTTTACAAATTTTTACAAAATGTTGGCATAGTTTTTTTCAAAAAATAACGCCGTGTTCGCGCCATCGAAACGCACACAATTAACGTATGAAATATGTAATGCATGTGCAGAATAACCTTTTAATATGAACATCACTTCAACGCATAATTCAGTATAAATGGCGATTGTCTTTCAATTTGTAGAGATATAATGGAGAATATTTATATATTTCCAAATTACACTCGGAAGCTATGAATCTGAGTCACCAATATATACAAAACAATATTAAAATGTTATTCGAATTCATTGCTCTGCTGGGGTGTATTTATATACGGTATTTTATAATAGGCGTCGTTATAAGCAGACTCCACTGTATTAAAAAACCGACTTCAAAAAAACAGAAAAGCACCTATAAAACATCAAAACATCACATTGCCAGGAATGTTAAAAGTAGGCAGGAAGGTATTTAAAATAATATTACAGGAGAAACGTACAATTCCCAGCTACCCCAAACGGAAACCTCACCTAGATAAATAGGAGGTGCACCCTTCTACCATCCGTGCAGACTCCAGCAATCAACCATTGCTAACATAAGAACATCATTGAGTTAGTCACCCCAAACCCAAGTCATCAAGGTAGAGGATTAACTCTGCAGCCACTGGTAGTCTTCTGGGCAGGCATCAAGTGTTCTTTGGCTATGAATATTATCTCGCATTACTGAGATCAGATTACGGAATATGTCGAGTAATTAAAAGTAGGTATGTACGATATTTAGACATTGTAAAAATATTTTTACATACTTTGTTACATTGTTCTTATTTTAATGGTAAATAAGTAATTGATGTTTAAATTCATAGGCGACTTAATAGATTTAATTTAGCTTACATAAAGATTGATCAATATTTTAGTTTGTTTTTTACCACGGCCACTCACATGCGCGCGAACATTTGTACATTGTACGAATGTTTTCCGTTTTGTATGGAAAATGTCCGCATAGTAATTGCGAATGTCAGTCCCACACTTGTGGGTTCGCGTATTCGTGAATGTGAGTGACCCATACACTACTATACAAGGTTACTCGGAAAGGGAGTACTAAGCCGCGGGCCACTTATTGTATCACTGATGATTGTTTTAAAGAAAGTGTTAAAATTTGAAAAATTCGTTAAAAAAAAATTCCATTAAAAAATATTTTTGTTTTGGTTTTTTCAAAAATTCTTCATCCCTGCTTTAGTTTTGAATTCAGAAAATGGAGTTTCTAATCCGTGACCACAAATATGACGTAAAATGTAAACGCATCTGATCATAGCTGAGGATAGATAGAATTTTGCGTATTTTTTATGACATAAAGATGTAACAGCTATTTGTCTTGAACTTGACTTTTGGGGAAAGTTTTAGAATAAAAGTTATCCATTATTAGGTACTTTAACACCCTTTAGGTTTAGTACCCCCTTTCCGACTAACCTTGTATACTTAAATACCTACGTTAGTTTGTATGCCGCTATACAGGCGAAACGTGATGAACCATGATATGTAATTCAACAACCCTGTACCGTGTTTCTGGCAAAATAAATATTTCTATTTCTAATATGAATATTAATTGGACCACTTTTAGAACTTTAATAATGTATTAATCCAATTCAGAGCAAGGACCTGAATCAGAATCAGATCTTTATTTGCTTTGAGTGTAGGTACAGGTATATTATGTTGTACATAAATTAATGAGATCGGCTATAGTCTACCTTACGGCGCACAGTGATCAATTTTCAAAAGTTAGGGGGACGAAATTATTAAATACTGAAATCGTGAATTAAAGGTATATTTATAACATTAAATAGTATCGAAAAATCGTTTTCATGTAATTTAACTTGATAATAATTAATATTTTATGTAGTTTGTTACATCACTCCTCATCTAACACAACATCTGGTGCACGGTAAAACTCTAATGAGTTTATGTTTGCACCAACTTATATTATAAAAAATTAAGTGTACCCACCTACTACCTACTGAATGAATAAATAAATTTAAAAAAAAATGTAATGACAAAATATTGAATAAATCAATATTTTTTATCGAGGCACCGTTACCTAAAAAACACTTTTTTACTATAGAAACCGGCAACCACCGGTAAAAAAATGCATATTTTTATAAAGCTAATAGTCCCTGCTGTATAATGGAATTGAAATGATAGTGTACTAATTTGTACTTTTAAACGTAACACAGTTCAAACTTAGAAAAGTTAGTAAATATCAGTACGTTAATATATATATATTTTTTAATAATATAAATCGATCTATTTTATTTCTTGTTTATATACAAATAAAAAGTACAGACCTTCCTTAATGTGCACAATTTTTTTCAATTCACAGGTTACACTGATAACATAACCAACTTAACTTGAATAGGAGCGCAAAACAACGATAAATCAGTCTTGTTATAATAGTTTTGCTTTCGAGATAACTTTAAAATGGCATATCTATTAAACTACTGACTGCATAATGTTGATGTTTTAGTATAATGTAAACAACTTACCATCAAGTCTTAATAAAATGATTTTTCCAACTACTGATATATTGACCAAAAATAATTATGGGACGCTAACTTTTAATAATTGATCACTGTGCGGCGTGCAAATTATTACATAGATTAAAATATTAATAAAATCAAAACAATGTCAACAAAACAAAACAGAAATTAAAGTGAAGTCAATTAATAATATTATAGTCAGGTCATAGGTCTCCTGCCGGGGTCGCGGTGCATGCAATAGCGAATCCCGTGACCCCGACTCCGGCCTTAGGTCAGAAGGAGGGACACCGTTGGTTTTTAGCCGGTAAGAGTCCGGCAGACCCCCTCGCCTTCCCCGGGCGAGGGACATCCATGAGGATTTTCCAACGCAAATAAAAAACAAAAGTACATAGGTCTTACATGGTCAAATTTGCAATTAAAAATAATCATAATCTGGATAAATTCATATCATTTAAAAAGTCTTTCACTGAGTAGTAACATTTGCCTAAAAGTAGTGCAGTTACCTTAGATTTAAAAACGTTTACAGAACAATCCTTAGAACCATGAGGTATTCTATTATAAACGACAGGACCCATTGTCATAATACTTTTCCTTAACAGTGTTGTTTCGTAATTATCCGAATGTAGCAAGTTCTTGTATTGGGATCTCAAGGGGCCGTTGCGTGTTCTTATATTGGCCAGTGACGGAAATAAGTTTAAATTGGATTTTACAAAAATTGCCACCTCTAATATGTACAAACATGGAAACGAGAGAGACCGAAACACAGGTTCACACCTGTCTGTACTTTTAAGGTTTGACATAGATCTAATAGACCGTTTCTGGGCCTTAAAAATCTCCTCCCTCTCACTACAGTTACCCCAAAATATGATTCCAAATCTTAACACTGACGCAACCAACCCATGATAAGCTAGTAGAAGTGTATCATTGCTAACTTTGTTTGATAGATTATACAGTACGTAGGCTGACTTATTTAACTTTTTACATACGTCATCGGCATGCGGTTTCCAAGTCAAATTGTTGTCAATCAGGATACCTAGAAATTTCGTTACACAAGTCGTATCCACTTTTTGACCATTATAAGCAACATTTATATCATCAGCGCGTATTCTTTGGTAGAAGTGCATTACTTTTGTCTTTTTTAGATTTATTATTAAGTTATTTGTATCAAGCCAATGTATAATTGTTTCTAATGTGTCATTAATTTCTAGTTAATATCAATTAATCAATTAGTGACAAATTTTTGGTAGGTATAGTGACAATTTATGGGAGGTGCCTGCCCGCACCCAGCAGTGCACTGCGATATAGCTTTTGGATAATTAATATAAATTATTTATTTTTGTACATGAACAGACTATTTTCCAAACTTTGGCCTCATTTTACTGGGTTCTCCCACACTAGAAAAAAAACCGGCCAAGTGCGTGTGAAAATAGTGGATTATTCATAAACTTTTTAACGTATCTGGTTCAAAACAATTTTAATTGAAAGTGTCCAATAAGTCCTCTTTTGTTTTTTTTTTAGTTTTTGATGACACGGTTGTAAAGTTAGAGCATTGTTAACAAATTTCGGTGTTCATATCTCACCAAATATTCACCTAAATAAAACAGTCACTTAGAAACCTTGACACGGACGGACGGACAGACGAACATGACGAAACTGTAAAAATTACAGCGCTACCCATATTGCAAAAGTATCTATTTCGCAATTTCAGTCCTTTCGAGAAACCATAACTTAATTTTATGTTTTTCAATAAAAACTTTGCCTCAGTCTTGGAATGTGCACGTATCGTGAGTGTGTTTAAATACACAAATCTTCACATGCACAAGCGCCCGGGCCCGAAACAATGATTGTAAACCATACAAATAAGTACTCGGTCTAGGAATGTGCACGTATCGTGAGGGTGTTGAAATACACAAATCTTCACATGCACAAGCGCCCGGACCCGAAACAATTATTGTAAACCATACAAATAAGTACTCAGTCTAGGAATGTGCACGTATCGTGAGGGTGTTTAAATACACAAATCTTCACATGCACAAGCGCCCGGACCCGAAACAATAATTGTAAACCATACAAATAAGTACTCAGTCTAGGAATGTGCACGTATCGTGAGGGTGTTTAAATACACAAATCTTCACATGCACAAGCGCCCGGACCCGAAACAATGATTGTAAATCATACAAATAAGTACGTATTCCGTGAGGGATCGAAATCGCGACACATTGCGCAGAAACCAAGCGCTCAGCTCCGCTTAGGTTGTGAGCGTCCCACACTACGTTTTCCAACTGACTATCTCCATCAATAGTACAACCCAACGTTCATCAGTTCTACGGCTAATATGGCTGGCCCATTGCCATTTCAGCATGCTTATCCTGTAAGCTATGGGGACTACTTAGGTTCTCTGTCACAGATTACGCCGTTTCGGATTCGATCCTTCTTCAGAGAGACTTTGAGCCCTTTTCATATACACACATCAAAAAAAGTATGCGATCACTTTGAAAAATCGATTTTTTTTTGTTACGGTAGATTATATTATGATTTCTTCTTTTTAGATTCTTTATTTAAAAATATAGATTTAGATTATAAAACAATAAAACAATTCAATTGTTTTTCCATATAAAAAGGCTTTCAGTCCTAGCTTACGCTCATTCAGAAATCTGATTTAGTCAATTTTAACGGATATAAAAATAGATTTCGCGGAAAGTTGTGATTGAAAAATGCCAAGAGGATTATCAGAAGTTTTACGAGCAAGAATAGTAACTTTGAGGGAAGAAGAAACTACCACGAGAGAAATAGCACGCAGAGTTGCTATATCCCAATCCTGTGTCGTGACCACGTTGCAGAGGTACCACGGGATGGGTAATTTAGCTGACCGACCCCGCAGTGGTCGCCCAACTGTTTTGACTGCTGCCCAAAAGCGCTATATTAGATTGCTGGCAGCCCGTGACCCAACAATCAACGCCACTAAAATAAAAGCAGAAGTTCGGGCCGCCTCTGGCCTTGAAGTTAGCACTCAGACCATTCGGAATTGCTTGCACCAGGCTGGATTACGAGCACGGAGGTCTTGGCGAGCTCCTCTGCATTCCCGGCAACGTCAACGACGGAGATTACAGTGGGCTAGGCTTCGGCAAAATGATGAAGAAAACATTTGGCAAAACTGTCTCTTCGTTGATGAATCGCGAATCAGTACTCATCCAGATAACCGACGTGTCCGTGTCTGGAGAAGACCAGGAGACCGTGAAAGGTAAAGAACTGCCACTGGAACAGTTCAGCAAGGCGGGAAGTCGGTGTCCTTTTGGGGTGGTATTATGATTGGAGCTAGAACGCCTTTGATCCCGTATCGAGGCTTCATGACAGCAGACATGTACAGAGCAGTTGCTATTGATGGAATTGTCAGACTATTCCAAGTAAACCATGGGCACCAATTTGTACTGGTCGATGATAATGCGCCCGCCCATCGAGCTCAACGAGTCAATGCTGCTCTCCGAGAATACGATATCACAAGGTTAGACTGGCCTGCTGGCTCGCCTGACTTAAACCCAATAGAGCACGCGTGGGATGCTCTTAAGCGAGCTGTTTGGAACCGTCAGCCACGTCCCCAGACAGTGCCAGAGCTCAGGGAAGCCGCTATTCAAGAATGGGACAGGTTACCCCAAGAAATGCTGGATAACTTGATTCTCAGCATGCCCAGGAGGATCTTCGCATGTGTTCGAGCCAGGGGAGGAGTTATATTATATTGAATAGAAACCTTTTATTAATAAATTGTTGTATAAGTTTGGTTAAACAGTCTTTTTCTTTCTATCAAATTTCTGTTACAATTACATTATGATGAATTACTCAATTTTTTTAATAAAAAATAAGAAATTGTTTTATTTTTTAATTTCAAACGGGGTATTTCTATTTAAAGAAAACACACA
Source organism: Amphipyra berbera (assembly GCA_910594945.2). NCBI lineage: Eukaryota > Metazoa > Arthropoda > Insecta > Lepidoptera > Noctuidae > Amphipyra > Amphipyra berbera. The sequence continues at coordinate 10,589,609 of OU343127.1, forward strand.
ACAAAGATTTTTTCTTGACAAAGTTCAATTTAAAAAAATTATATCAGCTTATGCTACTGATCGCAAACTTTTTTTGATGTGTGTACTCTTGAGCGTCTATAAATGTGTACATCAGCTGAATCTCCAGTGTTCACGTCTTAGCGCCGTAAGTCACGACAGGCAGGACGAACTAATTAAAGACCTGCGTTTTCAGGCTCTGTGGATAGGCGACGAAAAAATTTATGTAGCTTCCCAAATGCGTCCTAACCTAAATATATCTTTCTGTTAGTTTAATCTCAAAGTTGTTTACCAAACTGCAGATTCCCAACGGTTAACATAATATAGAGCCATTCATTGACAACAACCGTTTCCGGTGTTTAATAAGAAAGTTTTTTCATTCTCGATAACTTCAAAATACCTACCCATATAACTCATAAATGGACTTATATTAGGCCTATGATGCTTTTTAACTATTAATTGTAATTTAATAATACTGGAGTTTAAGGCTCAGTTACACCAACTAACTGTAACCGTAAATTCACCATATTTAATGTTAAATTTGTATTGATTTGACAGAAATTGTGATAAGATAACGGCTATAGTTTGTTGGTGCAACTGAGTCTTCCAGAAAGTGGCCGTAACAGTAATTTTAGGAGCGAGCTTTCGCTAATCGAAATGTTTCAAGTCAAAACTAGGTACGGTATGGCATTATTAACTTCGGCTAAAAAAATAAACAGCAACACACAATAAATAACGATAGGTATACCTACCTATCTTTTAAGGTTTTCGAAAGATCGTGACTAGGGAGCGACAGCAGTGCAATCACCGCCTGTAATTTTCATTTTATTTCTACGTGGCATTGATTATGGCAGGTAGATGATAAAGAAATGCAAAACAAGATCCTGTTTCTTTCTAGATGAAATTTGAACATCATCTTTGTATTAAGTAAAGTAATAGCCATCAGGCCTCGCTTTCAGTAGGCCAGGCTTACTTGAAATAGGCTCTGCTGATGCTCCCGTGAATGGTAAGTTATCTAGCAAGAACTGCATAATGGGCCATCATGGATTCACAAATAATTAGGTACTTAAGTACCTATCGTATTTGTACAAAACACTAAAGATATATAAATAGGGCTTTAGGAGCGTTTTGATAATGATATTCAGCCATTTATTTATTGGTACTTATGTAATAAATCAAATTATGGTATTTTTATCTTATTTCTTTTTTTTTTAATAAACCTATTGTCTTAAAAATTGTATTTACGAGAATTTAAAAGCAATTACTTACCTACCCCAAAATCACAAATGGAGTCGGTAGACGCGACGTTAACAAGATGGCCGCCGTTGCATCTTCGGAATAAAAAACTTAACTCGTTTAAATCAACGAAACCCAACAATTATTTTGAAAAGGATTTGTTGTCTAGGGCATCTGATAACTATTATTAAAAGAAACAAAAAGTATTTTAATGTATTAATTCCATTTCAGGTTAATATCCACACTCGCACTACGGTACCACAGATTAGTAAGAAAACAAAAACTGTGTTCAGTTCAGAAATGTATATAAAAAATTCAATGGAATCGAATGGATATTCCTATAATGAATTTTACAAAGGATTTTTATTATATTGGTAATTGACAAATGTTTTACGTCTATCAATTAATTGTGTTTACATTATTATCAATCTTTTCAGGTTTTAAAATACAGGGACTTTTGCAATGTATTTCAGTTTCGGAAATTTTCCATTTAATTTACTAAGTCGTGCGTTAATGATATTAGCTGATAAACTAAAGAAAACCAAGTACTCAGATAAATCTGTTTGAGATTTTTAATCTTAAAATTATTATTAATGAATGACATCACTTTTAGTTCTACTTCATTCATCTTTATATTATACTCCATAGATAAACTATTTAGGTATGTACACATAAACAGTAAGTATTCTAGTCTAACTACTAATGATAATCATATTATTCCTATTATTAAAAAATATATTTTACAATTTCTAATCAGAATAAATAGGTGTGTGTGTGTACTGTGTATTCGTTTCGTGTAGTAGATCGAGAATTCTTATCGTGGTGCAGATTAAACATAACCTAAAAGTACTTATTGTTGTGCTTATTGTTTTGTTTAGGTTAGGCAGGTATTCTGTTATCTGCACTTCGTCTCATTTAATGTTATTACAATAGCATGTGATGATCACAGTGCACCATAACCTATTACCCTAGATGTGGTGTGTAATATTCTTGAAAAATACCCCATAATAATAGGTATTCTAGTATGAATTTACCAAAGAGATTAAATAATGCTAGTATTGAATGTTTTTGGAATTTACCTACACATGGAGACCTGACTCGGTAGATCTTTGTTGATTGGGCATTTACCTCGAAGTAGGTATAATATTTGGAAGAAGCTAGTCCAGTTATGGATGGCAATAAATGAAGCGAATAAATAAAAAATTATTCATACTTAACACTAGCGATCGTAATCGGCTGCTTTTATCAAAGAGAAAGTAGGTACCTACCTACCTACTACTTAGGTACTAGCCTTCTTTCTACTATGTTAGGGTTAGGGATCGGCTTCCAGTTTGTTTTACCAGTTGCGGCTAAAATTTAATATTTAAGTCGGTATAAGGTACTTACCTCCTACATGAAGAGATTTCTATCTGACCACCAAAGACCTGTCGAACTTCTGACATGTCCCTCCAACAATCAGTCAAACATTTGACCTGTCACTCTAATGACACGACGCTAACTTGTTTGTCGACCCTAAACGAGTGATATGAAGATTCGAATGACGTTATTGCGACACACGCTATTTCGAAAAACTTTACGAGTGGTACCTACGTCAGAATCATTTGGGTTAGGTTAGAACGGCGGCGGGGCCACTGACCTGGCCCGTCGCACAGTGTGTCAAAAAGCACTTTTTAGGGACAAAAATCAGCCTCGCCCACAAAAGATCGATTCTAATGATTTTTTTTACATCCTCGGGAGATGACTAGCTTTGAGGAGACCTCAAAGCTAGTCATCTCTGCCACTTTTTTGATATCTGGAGAAATAACCTACAAAAAAAAAATTTTACTTCAATCAATAATCAGTTCTAGAGAAAAGTTAGGTTAAGTGTTTCCAAATCTTTCATCATATTATTTTGAAATGAATATGTATTGATTATTCACGTTGAAATATATACGTTATTCGTTAAATCTAAACAAAATGAATAATTTTCCCCTTTTTTATCATTCATTTCATTTTTCTTGAGTAAAAAATTTTTTTAGGTTATGTCTCCAGATATCAAAAAAGTGGCAGTGAGACCTCAAAGCTAGTCATCTCCTGAGCATGTAAAAAAAATCATTAAAATCGATCTAAATTTGTGGGCGAGGTTGATTTTTGTCCCTAAAAAGTGCTAAATGTTTTTTGTAGGTTATGACTCCAGATATCAAAAAAGTGGCAATGAGACCTCAAAGCTAATCATCTCCTAAGCAGGTAAAAAAAATGATTAAAATCGATCTAAATTTGTGGGCGAGGCTGATTTTTGTTCCTAAAAAGTGCTTTTTAACACACTGTGCGTCGCAGGGGGACCAAGGGCGCCCAGGCATGGGGTGGTCTGGCGCCCATGTGCTTGTTTGGTTCCCGGGGTGGTCACGGCTTGCCATGTGTTTTGGTGCGCCGGTGATGTGGGGTGCTCCCCGCGCCACTCAGGAGGTCGTGGGTTAGGGCCCCACTGAGGAGAGGTCCACCAGCAGTTGGTGGACCAAGACCTGCCGGGGTTGCGGTGCATGCTTAGGTGAATCCCGCGACCCTGGCCGACGGTCAGAAGGAGGAACACTGTGGCTTTTTAGCCGGTAAGAGTCTGGCAGACACCCTCGTCTACCCCGGGCGAGAGACACCCGTGAGGATTTTCCCACGATAAAAAAAAGTGACCATTAACGCGCGAAGGGTAGCGAGCGAAGCGAGCGGGTCGCGGCAGCGGCCACCGTGTGCCAGATCCCCTCTATTATTGGAAAATAGTTTCGTTTAGGTACCTACACTGGCATACCATTTGTAGTTTTTCGAAATAGCGTGCGTCGCAATAACGTCATTCGAATCTTCATAACTCCCACCACAAAACAATACCTATTATCTACTTAGGAGAACCTATGAAATACAGCGTGTGAGGATTGAGGAACCCCCCTTGTACCTACAAAAAATTGACTTGCCCCATGTTTTAATAGTAGGTAGGTAGGCCAAAAAAAGTTAAGTTCGTAGAAAAAAAATGCAGTGTTATACTTATTAGTTAAAAGTAATTCGAGGTCGAAAGAGGGCATCTCGCTATAGGATTGGTGGATCTTGAGAACCACTGGATTTGAATGTCTGCTTCCATAAAAAAATGCAGCAGGTACTTTTAGCATGGAGTATTAAAAACAATATTTCCTCTAATCTTTTTTCAAGTTTAGGTAGGTATACTTTGCAGTTGACTGGCGAGAAAATGGTTGCGCAAAGCATCGGCCAAATCTGAGCGTCAGCGATGCAGGAAGCGCCAGAAGCGTGGGACCGTCTAAAACTGCGTGAAATTTTCCGTGCATACCTACGGGGCGGCGCGGCGCGACTGGAGCGACCACGTAGTATCCGTTTCATACAATATTGGACATCTTTACCAGTTTCTGCACTTTTTATTACCTACTAAGTACTATTTTTATTTCCATTTTAAACTCCAGACCGATCGTATTTTGTCCTTCTTTCTTAGGTTTTTGTAATCAGCATATTTTAAATCATAACATGATAAAACTTAAGTTTTTCAATAAAACCTTCTGTTTTATCCTCTGAAAGTAAATAGGTAATGCGACAGCACATCTGCCGCGCGAATAAAGGCCATTTAGGTACACGAGGATAGTATCTCGAAGCGAGACTCGTTCTGACTTTGTTTTTCTCGACGCGGATGGTGAAAACAGAGACAACATGAGACTCACTTGGTGAAACTATCCTCGTGTAAATCAGCCTTAAGGCTGATTGACGCTCCCTCTTCGTCGCAGTCGATTTGATTTGTCTGGTTTGGTCAATGCTTAAAACGAGTGGAATGTATCACAATTATAGATGCTGGCGGGAAAAATTCCGAATCATTCCCGTCGAATACTTCGGAAGTATTCCGAAATATTCCTAAACTTTGGGAATATTTCAACTGTCAAAAAAAACCAGAAAAATCGACCGTACTACCTATTTCGCGCTTGGAAGTTGTAAATTATATTATCTTTAGTTGTGTTGTGACTGTTGTGAGCGGTAGGTATATTAAGTTTAAGGTTGTGAGTGCACAATGGATTTTAACGTTGAAATTATATAGTTTGTTGCCAACAAGGACACTTAATCGTTAATTATGATACAGTACACACATTACAGTCCTTTTTGGCAACAAACTATATTATTTATATATTAAAATCCTTTTTAAAGTTTCGTCCCGATTCACTCTTCCATCCCTATTCACCCCGTTTTACGGTACATACAAACTAACCAAAAACATAGGTAACCCTTTTTCAATAAACAAATCAAATATGCTAGGCCTGGTTTTTTATTCCACAACTGACATTTATAAAAATAGCATTCGATTTCGAAATAAGTAGGTACCTACCTACCTAAAAACAAAAGAATAAAAACCCTGTTAATCGCAGGCTAACATATCTACCTACCTACTTAATCAATCCCATTTATAATAAAATAAACATTTATATTTTACTTACGTATGTGCCACTGAACAATAAAATTTAACTCACACACCACACCACAAACAAACACGTTTTATTCCCATTGAATTATTCGGGCGAAATATTCGGAAACATTCGGCGGAAACATTCGATTGCGGGGTACGAATCTTTCTGGCGCGGGTGAAAACTTCTCCGGGGAGCATCTCCCCTCTTACCGCACCCCGCAACGCCATCGCCTGCACGCCGCACGCGAACGCGACTCGTGCCAGTAGGTAGGCCGCGCGGCGTCAGCGCAGCGGCAGCGGCCGGCGCACAGAGGGGCAGCGGCGGCGGCGATCGACGATCGATGCGAAATACGACTTTTCAGCAAAAAAAATAAAGATCTTAATTAAATTCATTTTGAATAATTCTGATTTAAAGAAACTTTCCCAGAAGTATTCCGGAATTATTCAGAATTTTTCAGAAGTTTTGCAACTATAATCACAATCATAGTATAATAAAACATTATACCTACCATGTTCAGAATATCTCATTTACCAGTTCACTTACGACCTCCAAATTTTTGCAGGTTTCTGCGGACACTACCGGAATTTGTACTTACCTACATAGTTCATTTAGGTCAGAGGCAGGGTTCGGATATCGGTACATATTTCGAAACGGTTTCGTCTTAAATACCTAAGAAACGATTTGTTTCGGTTACGTTTGAACGGAACGTTATAAATAACGTTTTTGAAGAACAAAATTTAAATCAATCTCAATTAATAAAACGGTTTTAACCGTTTTTTTCCATTTTTGGGTTGTTCAAGAGAGGTCTCAATCCACTACGTAATGGCAACATTTTAAAGAGAATTCTAGAATATGGAGAGGACCAAAAGCACTCTGTATTCTACAATCTTCTCTAAAATTTTGTCGTTACGGAGTGTTTAGTCAACTTTGTGTGCTGCTGAATAGGCACTTTATCTAGTCTAAAGATTTACAATCTACAACAAGAACAACTAGATTTAATTAGGTAATACTTATTCGTATTTATTGCTGAAATCCTTCCAGCTCACATTTTGATTTGTTAGTTTTATCATTGTATGTGTAATAAGAGTAAATTAGATTTTTTCTAATATACCTATCTGATAATTTCTTTTGTGTGAGCAAGAAATAAGCACCATTAACTCGCACGCAAGAGTCACAACACAACCCCAATCAACGCGCAAGCGCATCGTAATGAATGATGTAATGAAATGAATACATAAGGCACCTAGCTTAACTAAACAAGGTCATGCTTGTCGCCGTACGACGTGTGCGGCTGCGTCCTGCGGAATAAACCGGTTTTTGAACTTTTTGAAAACGTTCTCATTTCGTTTTCGTTCCGAACAAAATGTTGTTGTACAAGGAACTGTTAGAAACGTTTTAAAAACGTTATTTTAAATAAAGTTTCCGAGCCCTGGTTAGAGGTCCCCAAACTTTTTTGTCTCGTAGACCACTTAACACGTTTTCCAATTTGGCTTAGCTAATATTGCATTTTTGCAAATGCATCGACTTCAAATGTGTTTTTGACTGATTTCTAACTAAAGTGAGGTGAAGAGCGAAAAAAAATAATAAAAAACACACGTTAAGTTTTATACATTTATTAAACCTACGACAGTACCTACAATAGTACTATCGTCGTCGGTCTATTTGTAACGTTTTCAGGTAAAAACTAAGCAACAAATCATCTGTATATCGAAGCTCGGCAGTGAAAACCTCGTAAATAAAATGTTTTTCAAAAGCGTTTTATTTGTTCTTTAGATTAATAAACTCGTCATACACGTAGGTAGGTACTAGTTCAACAAACTTTCAATTCAAATACTTCTAAGCTATCTATGACGTACGATGACAAACTTGTATTAACATTTGATCGGCCATTTTTTTGCAGGAGACATTTATTTCTATCTCTTTTAAAAAAATGTATTTTACACATACGTGGTTTTCACTGCCGACCGACGATATGTGGGTTATTCCATTAATAGGACATCAATATTAAAGTCACGACCTCCTTAAACGAGATCCATTATCGTGGACTCCCCGTTTACATCTCACGGACCCCCAATTATTTTTTTAACCCACATGGACCCCTTGTTGGTCGTCTTCGACCTCTGGGGGTCCATATAGACCACTTTGGGTATCACTGTTTTAGGTACTTAATCCTTTTTATTCAAATAATAATTTCAAATTAAAATTCCAAAGTCCAAAAGTATCAAAAATTTCCATTGTTGAAAATTTTTGAGTTTGTTTGAGTTGATTTTTTTTGAGGTTAGGTTTGTTAGAGTAACCACACTTTATCAAACTTAACCTAAAAAAAAACAAATTTAACGTTCAAAAGTATAAAAAATCTGCATTAATGAATAATGGTTACTTTCTCAATCCTAACCTCTCCTAACCTCAAAATAAAAACAAATTCCAAGTCCAAAAGTATCAAAACTGTGCAGTGTGCATTGTTGTATGTTGGTTAGAGAACGTACCCATACTACGTGACCCATTTTTTACCCCCCTCTCTCCCCTCGGTGCCCACCCGTAGTATATGATCAAGTGCCCCTGTGTCCAAGCGTGGTATTTTGAAGACCCCCCCCCCCCCCCTGAACGGGTCACGAAGTATGGGTACCTCCGTTCCCTTGCCTACTTTATCAGGTTTTAGAGGTAAACTGTTCCATATTAAAATACTGTGTCGATACGGTTAGGTATTTACGGTAGGTTCAGATATAAAACAAGACAATTTTCCATACAAAAGTGGAACAGTGGCACATAATAAAAAATTGTAGAGCAACCATGACTACTTACTTACTTTGTTAAGTACAAGCCAAGACATTCAAGAGATTTTATTTAAGTACTTATATTCAAGCGTAGGTACCTATGTAATTAACTTAAAAAGGAATTACCTAAGTCTATTATCCGTGTAATTGTATAGGTACAATCGTGTGGTTTTTATGATTATAATTAATCCTCTTGAGCTTTGCAATTATGGACGGAGTTATGATGACGAGCAACAAACTGAGAAATATATAATGAAGGGATGACATCGGTCGGGCATGTCACTGTCCCGGTAAATCCTAACGACATTTTATTATTATTTCTGGTTATTCTCGTCTTACTAACGCAAGTTTGCACCACAGGTAGATACTACATAGTACCTAGCTTGAATTATCCACCAGCAACATCCCGAAGAACTATACTTATTACTAACTAGTACCTGGATGACCGAGCTTAGCTCGGTTTTTTTTTGGTAAATCTTGTTTTTTGGTTAGAAAAAAAAAAGGAATTAAATGGTCTAAAAAGAAGAAAATAAACTTTAAATTAAATCGATCCCATCAATTTATTACATTATACAACTAATTTATTAAAACAATATAAAAGTTTGTCGCGAGAAATACAATTTTATGAAGTACATAGGTACATTTTTTCTTAGAATTACTACACTTTACATTTATTAGTTATTGTACATACATATTGCATTCTTGTTTATTTAGTATCTCCCGACAAGCTTTTATAATATTTAAATAAATTAGTTGTATAATGTAATAAATTGATGGGATAGATTTAATTTAAAGTTTATTTTCTTCTTTTTAGACCATTTAAATAAAAGCTTGTTTTTAAAAATGTTTTTTGTACTATTCATTTATTTATTTTTTAGTCGGTATATCATGTTGAAATTTAGAACGGTCTTTCATAATTGAACGCGTATACAACATTTCATGTCTGTACTGCTAACCATTGAGGAGTTCTCTAGTTAGGACCCAATCCTGAGTGCAGCAACCATGTCACGGTAAAACTTAAAACCGGCTATCATAATAAAACGCGTACACAAAATTTCGTGTCTGTGCTGCTAAACATTGAGGAGTTTCCTAGTCAGGACCCAACCCTGAGAGCAGCAACCATGTCACGGTAAAACGTAAAACCGGCTATCATAATAAAACGCGTACACAACATTTCGTGTCTGTGCTGCTAAACATTGAGGAGTTCCCTAGTCAGGACCCAACCCTGAGAGCAGCAACCATGTCACGGTAAAACTTAAAACCGGCTATCATAATACAATGCGTACACAACATTTCGTGTCTGTGCTGTTGAGCGTTGAAGAGTTCCTTTATCTGGAGCTAATCCTGGATGTCGATTCAGGTCATGCTTACCAAAAAAATGTATTGTCATCGGAAATGAACCAACATTTTTAAATTCAACTCCTTAGGATAAGAGGAAGTGATTCAAAATTCAGTTGCAAGATTTCAACCGAACATACATACATACAAACATTGCAAGTTAAATAAAAGCGTATAAAAAGAAAAATAAATTATAAAAGCTTGTAAAAAAAAAGAAGGAACTTAAAAAAAGGGAAAAAAATAATCAGCAGGACTCGAACCAGGGTTTTCAGGTTTTCGTGACTGCCCGATTTCCCACCTGAGCTATTATAACATTGTAAACGGAGGCGAAATTTACTTTCGTATTCTAATGATATTGTAGCAGCTTTTCATTGCCTAAAAACACGGATAAAACGACATTTATTTTTTAAATGAAACCTAGCTAGATCGATTTATCGCCCCCGAAACCCCATGCATACTAAATTTCATGAAAATCGTTGGAGCCGTTTCCGAGATTCAGATTATATATATATATATATATATATATATATATACAAGAATTGCTCGTTTAAAGATATAATAAGATATAGTTACTCCCGGACACAGTACGTATTGCTAAGAGGTTCCTCTCTCCAGGGCCCTAACCAACGGTAGCTTGGACCCTGTTCCCGGTGCATATTTTTTTTTATAGGTTACTTTTAAATGTTTATGTATGTTTTCTAATTTATATTTTTTTATTATATATAATTGTGTCGATTCTGTTGCACATTTTTGACAGTACCTACTAAACTAGACTAAACACAACTGTCAAGCCTCGTATCTACTAGGTAACAATTGACGCGCAACACGTGACGCTCAACATCTCCGGTAGCGTGCACAACATCGCGCGAGGTTGCCAGCTGGCGTGCAATATGACGCACGGGTTGTTGTTTCGGTGCAACATGCAGTTGAGCATCAAATGTTGTCGAGTGGAGACGTGACGCGCAGAAATGTCCGTGTGGTGTAACGATTAGTGTACGTTTCGATGGCGAGACCACGGCGTTTTTTTTTAAAAAAAAACTATGCCAATATTTTGTATAAATTTGTAAAAGTTGATTCCCAAAACCATAAATTTGTCAAAGTTATGGTTAAAAAGTTCAAAGGGTTTGAACGTGGCCGCACCATCGAAACGCACATAACGATTACACTGAATACATTTTCTTTATTTCGTAAGTAATTTCTAACCCACCAAGGTGGCTTTTTTGATGCATTTTTCGATAAAATTATAACTACCGCCGCTGAAATCAACACTAGTTCCTCTGGCGACATTTTGTCGACGACTGATGCGAGCGGAATCATGTGTAGACAGACAACGTTGCTAAACAAAAGTTCCGCGCTGACTTTCAACACGTTGAGCAACATCTTGTGCAAAATGTTGTCTAGTGGATACGACGCTTTACCTACTCTCTTTTTCTATTGAAACAGAAAGAGACAAATGCATTAGTTTAATTTAGTCCTGTCAAAGTGCGCAACAGAATCGACACCAATATTTAATGAGTAGGTAAATAATTATGTTTAATAAATTAATCTAGAAATAAACCTATGGTATTATATAAGCTTGTAATAAATAAGAAACCATTTTCAATAGTATAGTCAACTTTTTAATGGAAATATTGTCTTATTATACCTATTTCAATAAATACCGTAGGTACTTATAGGTCTTGGTAGTGTGGTGCTTTGTTGGTCTAGTGGTCGCAAGCGTGACTGCTGAGCATAGGGTCCTGGGTTCGATCCCCAGATCGAGCAAAGTGATATTGGGTTTTTCCGTTAGGAATTTCTCAGTAGCAGCCCGGAGTCTGAATTTGTGCCCGGCTAATGGCAATAGGCTCGCCCCCCTATTACATGGGACGTAAACATAACTAGGGAAACGAGGGTGTTACTAAAACACCTCTGCTTAACCCTTCGGGGAATACAAGGTGTGATGTTATGTTACTATAGGTATAGATAGATCGGCACAGTATTTTTTAAAGGAAAGTAATCATGCGCATCAACAATGCACGATTTTGATACTTTTCCAGTTTGTAATGGTTCTAGAGGTTAGGATTTGAAAATTGGCATACCTACCTAACTCTTTTATTGCTTTCCTTTTAATTAGTTTTGAATACTTTTCATGCGGCTCTTGCGTGAATCACGGTGTGAAATCTTGCCGTGATTTTGACACGAACTTTGCGTGAAAAACGTCCCTCCATACTCGCAATCGTTCACACACAGCTTTAGTTCAGCTTAATTCAAGCGCTCATCGAGAAAGGACGCTGATACAGCTTCTGCTTTAGTCGTGAAGCTGTGCGCTTTGTCGAATCATACACCTTTTACCTATAATTTCTATAACTGGACATTAACCCGTCTCTTTTTTTTATCAAACTTGAACCATCATAATCTTGTTTATTCGTACCCATGTTAACTTTAATTTTATGGTCTTTATGTTTAGCATCCCATAAAACGGGTTCGGCATGATAACACTCTCACCAATCTATAGCTCTTGCTCGTTCGTCCAAGACACGCTCATTTTTAGTTCTTAACCGTACGTTAACAAACAACCTCACAGCACCGCATCTCGCGCGCGTACTACTTTCACGATGCGAGTGTGGATGAGTCTTCGTTCACGCTAGGTTCGCGGCACGCGAATCCTTTCCCTTCGTTTACACCTAGGTATGAAACATGTATTCTATCTACATGTAGATATCAGTGATGTTTTTCTAAAAAATCTTTGCATTTGCGTGAAAGTGTAAATCATGTTTGTATATCTTTAAAACACTTGTCATAAATACGCTCATTACGTGTTAAAAACAAGTAACTACTTTTGAAAAGACCTTTACACAATTTGTATATGCGGGCATAAAAACCATCTCGGAACGAAGAACAAAGTGTGAACACGCATGAAACGCGTGAACAGGCGCGAAAACCAGAACATTCACGTGCGCGCTGTTTCACGGGTGCTCACAGCGCGAATGTAGAGCCGGCTTCAGATATTCAAAAATAACGGTTTAGTTGGTAGGGAGTGGGAAACGCAACTCTTACAAAAATTACCACTTTAAAGCTTAATAGGTATATTTCGTAAACAGATCCTATCCAAAGTGTTTATAATCCCCAATATTGTTGAAAGACCAATTCAACGATACGTACACGATGGGTATGTGAATAGAAAAGCACCCACGCACTTTATATGTAGGGGAGGGAGAGGAGGTTCCATTTTACTTCATAACTTTGTAGGCTTTATAAAATATTTATGATTGCTGCCGAATTTCAGCTTCAAAGCTCTCAAACTACATTAGTGCTACCACTAAATAGTCTGTGAGTAAAACAGCTGACGTATAGACATGGCAAAACCTTAAGGGTTTCTACCTAGGTTTATTTAGCTTGCCGTAACAAAAGGTGGCAGGCAAGAGACACTATTCTGCTGCTAGTAACGAGATAATTTATTTTGCTAGCCGTTGGTGATTTGAATGGGATAATAATGCCAGCTCTTGTACCTAGTAAAATAAAACTATTTGATGTGGTTTAATATTTTATTCACCATCAAATCGCACCACAATTGCATATTATCTTCCGTTTCTTTATTTTCGATCGCCATCTATCTTCTTATTTTAGACTCGTTCGATCGCCTAGTAAACATGTGTTAAGGAAATCAATTTATTCGTTATGCTGCAAGGGTAAAATAAAACTAAGATAAGTAATAGGATTACAGATTATAGGTAATTAATATTTACATACTGTTCAATACATTGCGTATTATAACTTTATAAGTAAAGTAAGGACAGGGCACAGCAAACAATATTTTTGACGATACTTCTGTAGTAGTATTCTTGAATATTGGCCTTCGTCCTAGCTGGCCAGCGCGTTGCGTTGCATTGCGTCGCCAAGATAATAAGTAATATGACTTCTATACTTGTTGGCTTATGTGGGCAGTGTATCTAACAAAGCGGCGCGCATTTTTTTCTTTGAGCGGTCTGGCTGCGGCCCAAGTTTGTCATGAACCTTAGTTGATAGGACACGTCGACTGCGTCTTAACGCAATGATTGAACACGCGCCGCACTGCTCAACGTGACGCAATGCCACGTACTATCCAACTAGGACGAAGTCTTAAGAGGAAACGCGGGCTGTAAAATATTAATAATTTGAATAGGTTTTTCTATTTCCGTCCCACCCCTCCCGCAAACCTTCCCAATTGAGCGCGAAAGAGATACCTGCATCTAGGACTGATTTCTCCTGTGCAATATTAGCGAAAACGTACTTTCGTATTTCCCTGTTCCCCTTTTTCAAATCTGGACCCATTTTAATATTTTTTCTGTAATAATTTAAGAAAGACTTTGGTTATGTCTGTATGTTTTTCTTTTATTTTTTATATTCGTCAAATTTGTTTGCCAGATGTTTGAAAACAGTGGTAAAACCGGTCGATTTTTGTAAAGTTTAAACGTTTCTAGTTAATTTAATAATGAATTTATTGCCAAAAACAAAATATAGGGATGTAGTGGTGGTAGATAGATATCATATGGTACAAAAAAATCCTCTAGTGGCATTATCCAAGGAGGAAACTGAGGAATACGTTTGTGTGGACTCAATGCCGACCGCATTTCCTCTTAATGGTTACATTTTTGGAAAGATCCCGGCCGGGACGCATCCCAAACAGTGGGTGAGTATTCAAACCCACTCAATGTGTGAATGAAGCTCGTTTCTTTTTTTTGCCCCATTCTTAATTATTTTACATCGTAGGTGTATTTACACTCAAATCTTACATGCCCATACATCCAGACCCGGAACAACTACCTGTAGACCATAAAATATTATTACCGTGCGAGAATAAAACCCGCGACCCGTAGGGCAAAAGCAATTACTTAGCCACTGCGTCAATGAAGCTTTCATTTAAAAAAAATACTATGCGAACACCCGAAAATTAACAAGTACAACGTTATAACATAATAAAGGTGAATCATATAAAAAAGGATATTGTTTATTATCTCTTGGCTCTTCGTGTGACCGATCTCGGAAGGGCGACTTTTCCTGTGGATTTTTAATTTTTAGTATAAGTATGTACTGTTTAAAATACTACTGCTTCACTGGGAATCAATTTTAGAAATGGAATAAGGAAAAAGTTCCAGTATCCATGCTATACACATATAAGTTATATCTTACCCTTTTATGATATTTTTCATAATGGTGGTCTTCCTGCGAACCATTTTGATGACTTCCCATTTTGATAACTGCTAAAATAGAATTTGATTTTATTATATTACTCTATTAAAATGTTTAAATTTATCAAAGTGGTAGCTTTGTCAAAACGCTAAATATCCCTTCCTTCTAGGCCGCTTGCCTCCACCGACTACCCGCGACCTTACCAGGTCGTTTTTCCATCGGTTAGGCGGCCCTCCAACTCTTAGCTTTCTAGTTCGTGATCGCCATTCCAGAACCTTTCTGATCAACAATTTTTGGTTCTGTGCACTATGTGGTCTGCCCTTTGCCACTTGATAATTCTTAGAGCTATGTCGATTGCCTTGGTTTTCTTATGGACTTCCGCATTACTGATTGTCTTGTAGGGAATCTCTGACTCGTGTGACTCTGAGCTTGTCCATGAGGCCAATAGTGAAGATTCACGTTTCGGTGCCGTAAGTTAATCCAAGAAAAACTGACTGATTGAAGACTTCCTTTCGTCTTTGAACATTTAAGTATATCGAACGAAAAGATGCTGCGTTGCTCGCTGAACGCTACCCAGTTAAGTTCCCGGGATTCATTAATTAACTTTTTTCTCGTAGTTAGATCTACCTAGTTACGATGGTCGGCCCTAGGATGATAGGTAAAAGTATTCGTCTACCAACTTCGAGTGTAGAGCTTTCAACGATTATCGGTACGGGTGTAACATGAACAATGGACATCATTTTAGTTTTTATTATGCTACTAGTAATTTAGTATCGTTAGTTATTTATAACTAATGTTTTTGTCCACAATTGCATTTTGTACGAAAAATAGCTTTCAACTATTCTGCCGCGCGATTCATAAACGCAGTAAGTAACATTTTGGTCAAAAATGAGTTAAATATATATTCGTAATCACAATCCTATGGTGATTACGAATATATATTTAACTCATTTTTGACCAAAATATTACTTACTGCGTTTATGAATCGCGCGGCAGTGTTATTCTTATTAAGATCTGTATTATTTGTTGAGATTTCACAAATAATATTTTATTTGGAATGAGGAATGGAAGCTGAGAACTATAGAATTATATTCACTGAGAAGTATAGAATTAAGCCTTCCATAATACACTGAAACGATTGTGTCATTACCAACGTCTACTAATACTAGACGGACACTTAAAGATCGGACAACAAACAGTCATTATTTCTTCACATTCGTCAAGGTTAGACGAAGTGAGGACGACGGTGTTTGATGAACTCGCCGTTGCGATTCTTGTGGCGCGAGTCAAGAGTCCGCGGGGCCTAAAGAGAGTCATGCCGTAGTTTAGTACAGAGACCGTCTAAACAAGCTAAAAGATCAAGTCATTAAAGGCTAAAAGGTCCTGCCGCCTAGCGTCGGTTTAACTTAGACGAACCGACAAACTATATCTAATAGCGTTCAGGTCAACGCGGAGGATTATTATTGTGATATGAATTTGGCGTTGTATGGGTCTATTATCCATTTATTTTAAAGGTATCAATGAAACAGGCAACGCGTTACCATAATATTGCTAAAATTGCGATACGTCGTTTATAAAGGGCGGGCCATCTAGATTTAATTTAATTTTTTTACGATTTTGAGATTGTGGTTTATTATGGAATATGATGTCAGCAAAATGATCGCCGCGGCTGCGCTGGCATAGCCGGACTCTTTCGATCATATTTTCGACTTCGTTTTCTAAGACAGTGCTCAATTTTAGATAGCAATGCTTTGGATGTCTGATTTTAGTTCAGGAACTGTTTTTGGGTTGTTAGTAAAGACCTTCACTCCACAACAGTCTATAGAAAAAAATCACATGGCGTCAATCAACAAGATTCGGGCGGCTAATTGCAGTCAGCATTTCTGCGGAAATCACGGGATCAGGAAAAGATGCTTGGCTTCTCGTGCTAATTTGGCACATGGCGCCGTCTTGTGGAAGATCCATATCATCCAATAGAGGCCACAAAAATTTCGATATCATCGTACCCCATAATATTGAATGATATATTGAATGTGTGTTTGATCACCTTTTCAAACGTGATCAAGAGTCAGGGTATGCCAGCGCAGTCGCGGCGGCCATTTGGCCGATATCATATTCTCAAACTATCATCTTTTGAATTTATAAAAAAACGAAAAAATAATAATAATTCTGTTTAATTTTAAATTAAAATTTGGCGTTTCCGATAGGCCATCCTTTTTTTTGACAAATTTTCAATGTGACAATTTTAAACTACAGCGTCTGATTGGCTAGTTTTCTTGAAAATTGTTTTGATTGAAAGTGTATATTACCCGGGTCACTCACATGCGTGCGAACATTCGTACATTGTTACAAATGTTCGCACGAATGTGAAGGGCCGTCAGACATACATTCGCAAACTCAGCAGATATGCAAATAGGTTCGCATATTGATATGCGAACCCATTCGCGCATCCTCCTACGCCGTCACTCACATTCGCGCAAACATTCGTACCTACATTGTGCGAATGTTTTCCGTTCGTATGGAAAATGTTCGCATAGTCATTGCGAATTTGTCTCTTGTTTGTCATTTCGTGAATCTTATACGCAGCGCTAAAGCCATTTGCAATTAAAGTGTGCCCGTAAAAAAATGAAATTTTGCACGTTTTAAATACGAAATATTAATTTGTTCGTTGTACAGATTTGAAGTTCGTTGTACTAAAACCTTTATTAGATTTAATTTTATCCATTCTTTTATTTTTCCGTATTTACTTTACCAAGATCCTGTCTCAATATTTTATTTGTTTCTATTTTTATTATCTATTATTTTTATTATCGCAATAATTACCATTTGATTTTATGTAGCAATACAGCAATTTTAGTCCCCTTCTCTACGGGTTAGATGGCGCTGTTCTCAATAAAAAATCAATTTTCATCATTCGTAGTTGCCACCGTTACCTTCGCGATTGTGTGCGCAAATGTTCGCACGAATGTATGGGAGACTACGCGAATGTTCGAGGTTCGTACGCTTTGACAGTTTGGAAAAGCACGAATGAAGTGAAAACTTTGCATAATCATTCGCGAATGTCGTCCCACACTTGTGGGTTCGCGTATTAGTGCGAATGTGAGTGACCCGCATTAGATGCTACAAGCTTGATTTTTGACATATTTTTAATGACACTGTTGGATAGTTTAAGGGAGGGGCACATTGTTAACTACTTTCGGAGCTCATCTCACCAAATATTCATCTAAACAAAAAAGTCCCTTAGGATCTCATGTAATTTTTAAAAACCTATCCAACGATTCCACGTTGGAAGAGGTGCACAAAAAATGTTTGTTTCATCCCTTATCATGCATGGCGTGCCACCCCCCTCAATATATTTTTTCGTAAATTTCACTACACGCCTGTACTGTATGGCGGTTCTTAGAATACACCACCTTAAATTCCAACCACTTAGTCCCAAGTCTCCAAGCAAAGTGGCTGTGACCTATACGGACAAACGGACGGACGGTCATGACAAAACTATAAGCCTAAGCGTACGGAGGAGCAGGCCGCGCTTGCAACTCTGTCAGTTTTATAATTCATACAGTTGGGCAACGCTTTCGATGCCAACGGCCGTGTAGTCGTTTAATTATTGTAAAAAAATAAGTTTAGTGTATTTTTAACATTATACTGTAATGTTTTATTTTTTTATATTTGATATTGTTTAGTTATAGCTTTTTTGACCGTTGTTAATAAAAATAACAATAAATGATTAGTAAGATAAAAATGATGACATGGAATTTTTGCGATATCAATGAAAATGGTAATAAAAATGCATAAAATAGTTCACCTTTTTGTTCATCACGCCGTCTCTTTTGCTCCAAGATCACCGACTCTTCCGCTCTATCCTAGATAAATGATTTACATAAAATTAAGTTAAATAATTTAAGTTCATCACGCACTATGCAAATTCATTTTAAGATAAATAATAATCTTAGCTTCTAACAAAGTTCCCATAATGTACCTATAAGTAACTTTCGTCAAGCAACATAAAATAACGTGGTAAGAAACCCACACAGATCCGGTATCACAGATCTAGCGAAAGGCAGATACAGCAAGTTTGCGAAATTGTATAGACATCAAGCGTGACGTGCATATTGGACACAAACGTTGGACATAATCGTAGGTAGGTACCAGGAAGGTATATTAAAATGGAGATCACACACTGCCCATTTCATTGAAAACGATTTATATAACCACAAGTAACCTTTCGTTGGAATTCTATCACTTTCACACAGTACTTTGTGGACCAAGACCTGCCGGGGTTGCGGTGCATGCTTAGGCGAATCCCGCGACCCCGGCCGACGGTCAGAAGGAGGAACACCGTGGGTTTTTAGCCGGTAAGAGTCCGGCAGACCCCCTCGCCTACCCCGGGCGAGGGACATCCATGAGGATTTTCCCACGATATAAAAAAAGAGGCCAAAAGTTTCGACACTTTCGTAGGTGTTCGTGTGAAGTAGTGATCTCCATTTTAATATACCTTCATGATAGGTACACGTTTCGTACGTAATATTATGTCCGAAGTGATTTTACGTTGTGGCATTACTGAATTACTTTACAAACTTACATTCATAGATTGTGATTCCATCACAATCTAAGAACCAATAAACGACTTATTAGCCATCCCATGGCCAAAATCTAACCTAAACCAAATTGAACGAGACACCCGAAAAAATTGGGCTCTATCTGTATCTGAAACGGACAGCTTGCTTTATCTACCTTTGTAATATCTGTGCTACCTACCCCAAACTTAATTCTGTGACAATAGTGCAGTTATGATTATTGACACTGCTTATCGCGAATGAGGCTTAAAATGCTGTGCTTTGATGCAAGTTTTGATTGGAGCTAAAAAATATGTTTTCACTTTCAATCTCGTTTACATTCCAAACGCTTTCGGGTTATATCTTACGTTAATAGCGCTAAAATGTTTACATGACCGCGACAAATAAAAACTTTCTAGCCATAATTATGTCATACAACATAATTTGGCATTTTATTTGGTAAGTCGAGATGATTCCCGCCCACCCTTGGATTGTTTACACGATTATCGAGTATTGAATGCTTACAATAGTTTATAAAAACTAATTTGAAAATGACTGAAATCTAGTTGGTTCTTTTTACGATTGTGAAATCGCTGATTTATATTTATGGTGCATATTATAACTTACCCTCTTGCGATTCATCTTACGCTCTTTACGCTCATCGCCCCTCAATTTAGCCTTTCTTTTTTCCTTTTCTGGTGAACGTTCCTCTACCTCTTTGCTACCCTGCTTTTGCAGAAAATTAATATTAAAACATGACACAATAAATCAAATAAAAATATCAAATTACAATTTGCATAATAAACTAAAAAGGAGATACTTTAGTAAAGTTGAAATGACAACATATCCTTTAAATAAAAATAAAAAAGTCAAAAGGGACTATGAATAAAGAAAACTCTTGAAAGTCTTCCACTATTATTAGGACCTTCTCTTCTCCGTGTTTCTCAGATTGTCATTTTTATTTGTTCCTTTTTTCGGCAACATCAAATGTTTTCGAGCGATTCCTTACTTGTAACAAGTGCTTGTAGAAGGTTCATTTTGTGTTGTGCATTATCCAGTTTTTTATTAAGGTTTTACTTGATATGTTTCGGTAGTTAATGTCATAAAATAGTTATATTCAGCTGCAACTGATTTGACTGGTACTCAACCCTATATACTTGGGAAGAAGCTGGGACGATGACATTGTAAAGCCTTCAGAGTATTCATGATTTAATTTTGATTGTTTTCTCGCCATTTACTGTCGCGTTAATAACTTCTCAGTTCATTTTATAGCTTGTTTCATTTAAATATTAAAATGATGACATTTCTGTGACTTATTCTTCAATTCTTAGTCTTCTCGCTTTTGATATGTCTCGGCATTTTGTTTTTCAGTTAACTTATTTGAATTCTCGCCATTTTCAAGTTTTGCTCTTTATTCACAGGACCTTTTGACTCTGATATATTTGAATAATAACAAGCCTTACCGTATTTTTTATCGGACTGGGCTGAATGGACTTACGATATACACGATACCTTTTCCTTTGACATTGATTTTTGGTTTTGTATTGCTTTTATATGTGTACAGAAATATTGAAACTTCTTGAATAGTTTTTTTATAACACATTGTATCTTCTTCTTGGTGAGATTTGAATACATGTTATACTTGTTCATTCCTCTTCGTTTCACTTTAGCTTGATTTATTGCATAATGTTCCTCTTCTCGTCAAAATAAAAGAAGTTGTCACCGACGAAAAATACGATGGTATAGGTTTCAATTAACTGGATGAGATCAAAATTATTATTATTCTTCCAATGCTCCGCTTGCTTTCAGAATTGATGACTTGCGGTTATTTTGGTTTTCTTTAAGTTGGATCCTCATACTCCAAATAAATTTATATTGTGTGATTAATGCTGCTGCGTGAAAGTGTAGATTCATAATTCAGCCGTAAAAAGATAATAATTACTCTTCAATGATCCTAACGAAGGCAAAATCCTCTTCTTTTTTCATTGCACCTGATGACGTTATTTAGAAGTTGTATTTTCACCGCTTCTTATTATTTTATGAATTATTATTGACATTTATATTTTGTTATTAATTATTAATTTCTTAGATTCACTTTAATTAAGTCTATAGTTTCTATTGCACTGGTTTTCACATAGTCCCGATGATCTTGAACACTTTTGTTTGTATTAATATTTTAGTAGTGATCGTGCGGCACATCGTGGTCGCGGTCCAGCCCAATCCTCAGTCCGGTGCGAGCGCGATGCAAGGTCGGTTTATTACAATGATACTCACCTTGCCATTGCCGCTGTTTTCTACTTTACGACGCTTTACATCTGTAAAACATTTATTGTGGTTAGTCAATTTTCCTACAATTATGACATTCACTCCCTCAATTGTTCCTCGCTTAGAGGATAACTTACCTCGATCTATGTCATCAGGAACGCTGCGATGATCGTGTGGTGGCGATACCGTTTCCAAGTATCGTTCCTCCTAAATATATTAAGCTTATTAATATACATTCGAAAATTGTTAATATTAATATAGGTACATTATAAAAGTGTAACAATACAAGTATTATAATTGCATATAAGAATAATGTAATCTTTGTGAAAACATGTTTAATATATTTACCCTATGTGAGCGTTCTCTAGGAGATCTATCCTTGCTTCTAACTTCTTCTTTGACCCTTTCCTTGAGTGAACTGGAGAAGTAAGTAAAATAGATATTATTATCTATAAATATCTAAGAAATATCATCAAATTAATTAATATATTTCGGTACGTACGATCTTGATTCCCGTTTTGATTCCTTATCACGGTCAACCTCTTCTCGACGTCTATCACTGTTCCGTGATTCCTTTTTGTCAACATCTATAAAAATAAACATACGAATAGTTTAGTTAAGGGACATGTTCTCATCAAAAAAATAATCCCTTAAAAAAACTTTTAAGTAAACGGTTTCATCTTGCAGTACCCCTGCGGTATCAGGATTTGAGGATTGATGATTAGAATTATTATAATGTTGAATAGTCATGGAATAATTTAAGTGCGAAGTTTCAGGAGAATCGATTAAGCAGAAATAGTTGAAAAATCTGTCACAAGATTTGAAACAAACAAACAAATATACGAAGTGAAGCTAATTAAAACCGTTTAAAATACAATTTGAGCGAAAACTGCAGCCCAGCGAAATTGTATTTTCTATGCAGATGCGTCAAAAGTTCGAAAAAAAACCTTAATGCTAAGTTCACTCACCAACGGGTTGCGCAGGCGATGAAGCAGTTTCCTGTTCCGGTTTAATAGCAGACGTGTCGTCCTTGACCGCGCTCACCGGGGCCACTGCCACCGCGCCCGCTACTTTGTGCTTGTCGCCGACCTACAGCCCCACAAATTATTATTATTACAAATTAGTGCAATAACCCAAAGGATCGGGCAGAGGTGCATAGTAACACCCTCATTTCGCCGTTATGTTTAAGTACCACCTAATAGGGGGCGAGCCTATTGCCATCGACCGGGCACAAATCCAAACTCCGGGCTGGTACTGAGGAATTCCACAAGGAAAAACCCATTAACACATTGCCCGACCTAGGTATTGAACCCAGGATCTCACGATCAGCAGGCGCCTTTGCCACCACTAGACCAACGAGACAGTTGCAATAATATACAGGGTGATTAATTAAAATGGGTTTATGGAAAGAAATCTTAAACAGAGTTAAATGATTTTTCCTTAGGAACAATCGCTATAATGATAAACTGCATTCTAAGATTTTCCAAAAACCTCATACACATCGAGGGAATTCAACTTGGTAATTAATCTTGAAAAAATCGCAAGTCATTTATTTTATTGTGGTAATTTATAATTTAGGTTGTAAGGAATAAATTTGACTAAGGAACCAATTATTAGATTTACCTGATGGAAATCACTTTCCCGCATCATGGTAGGACCCTTATTTCTCAACTGACCGCTGTAGCCCGTAGCAAGTACATAAAGATCTTGCCTTTGTGTTTTTTCTTCTTCTTTAACCTACAAAAATATAGATAAAAGAACAAATATAGATAAGTAAAAGGCAAAGCTTATTTAGGAAATGTATAAAATATTATAAATGACTATTTCTTAAGACATTTATAAAGTGCCAAGGAAACTTATAAAAATACTAAGTGGTAGGTACTAGGAAATGTATAAAACAGATACGAGAATAACACAGATACAAGAATCAATATTTTAATTTTCAAATAACAATGTACCGACTTCCTTTTAAATGGCATAATTTGCTATCTTGATCTTGTGATGTCACTGTTTGATCTAGCATTGGGTATAGATTCAGATGTTCTTTAAAAAAACAACACTATATCGTGTGTCTCAAAACACCCATGGTCATTGAGGAAATGTACTTAAAATATTTAAAAAAGCAAATTTTAGTTAAAGTAGACTTCATTTATTATTTTTAATATTTAGAAATACTGCATTCGTAGATATTTTTAAAGTCTCTTGTCTGATCTGGGAATCGAAACAACACAAACGCGAAAACATATCACCTGTATTTTTATTTCACCAATCGATAGGGTCAATAATTAGGATCAAATCTCTTCAATAAACATTGGGTCTTAAATTGACGATTAGAAGACCATGAAATCTAACATGAATTGAATGACATTGGTAGCAGCAAATTTTAATTAAAAAACACCTTACTTTATTTGTTGTTATTTTGTGGACTTCGTTTAATTTGTTACAGAGATTTTATCCTTATTATTGACCCTATCAATAATCTATCCACAGGTGCCATAAAATCCGGGATAGGACTATTTCGTAGTTTTGTCCGTCCCATTAGCGGCTCAGGCAAAATATATGTAAATATTTCTTACTTTTGAAAATAAAATTAAGTCTCCTTTAAATAAAATGCACTATCTTTAATATTTTTAGTACTTTCCCTGCATGACTATGTGTTCTGGGACACCCGGTATACTTAGCAGTGGCGAAGGCTCCATACAACTCGATTCCTATCGGCTTCCCTTTCGAAATATGGCAAATACTAGTATCTATTATTTTCAATTATGATTTAAACAAATAATTAGGTATTTACGAAGTTACATTGCAGGTATAACATTTGCTTATGAAAGTAACGTAAAGTAACAATCAAAGAAATAAATAAACGCCTACAATTTTTTTCGCCGCAACGTAACTTGAAACGACGCAAAAGAAAAGCCGGTCAGGCGCGGCAGGAATCCAGTACATTTAATTCATAGTTTCACTTGTAGCGATCGTGACCTTGAGGCAACATAACACCGCTAGATATAGCGACGATGGCAACCCGCGATTCATCGAGTTACGATAAGGACAGAGATAGGAAATGCGTACGCCAGAACGAGATGGAAATAATGCTACTGAAGTTCGTAATTTGTTCAGATAGTAATATTTGGATGACAGATTCACAACAGATTTTTTTCGCGCTTATTTATATTATTGTTTTCACTTGTTCATTTGCATTTGATTTGATATATTCGTATCATAATTTAGAATCTTATAGCATTATTCATGTATTATTGTTGAAATTGATTTATTTGTGTAAACTAGTGATAGTTTTGCGAAGTGATAGTGCAGTAAAAACAAGGTTAGTGGCGTTGTATTGTTTGGTGATCGTCTATTTAAATAGGTATTTAGGTAAGTAAGGATAGTTTTTTTATTTTGTAGTTTTATTAGAAAGTAGTTATTTAAGTAGTGATTTTGTTATTATTGAGTAAATTCGATACCATGGCGGCATTAGTGAACGTAGAATGCTGTCTGACAGATTATTTGTTGACTGAGGAAACATCCTTTTCAAAGTTGAGTTTTGAAAATAAAAAACGTAATTCAGTTAGGCCGTGCTCGCCCTGACATGATTATAAATTACAAACGACGCGATGGTTTTTTCAAACATTTTAACAGTTCTTTGTAAGTAGGTACGACAAATACCCTTGGCTTACGGGAAGTTGTAAATTAAATAAATTGTTTTGTTTTCCTTGCATATTATTCTCAGATTCTAGTAGCTTATGGAGCCACACGGCATTTAAAGATATTAATAATCTTTCAAATTCGTCCAAAAAACATGTTCAGACCGAAAAACATATCCGAAGTTGTTTATCTTTGCATGATTTCGGAAATCGTAGGATAGAAACATTTTTTGCTAATACGTATGAAGTTCATAATAGAAAAGTAGATCGGAATAGAAGTTTAATGAAACGGTTCATCGACACAGTAATTTTGCTAGGTAAAAAAGAATTAGCTTTTCGCGGCCACCACGAATATCTGGCATCCGATAACCGCGGTAACTATATCGAAACGTTGTTATATTTAAGCAAGTATGATACCGTAATCGATTCGCATTTGGAACAATGTTCCTCAACACAGAATCCCACATTCTCTGGCCTTTCGAGTGATATACAAAATGATTTAATACAAAGTATCGCATTCGTTTTACGCGACCAAATTAAAGTTGGAAATAAATAAGGCTCAGTTTGTATCGGTCATGATTGACGAAACGCCCGATGTTAGTCATAGGGAGCAACTAACGGTAATATTTAGGTATTTATCTGAAACTGGAATCGAAGAACGTTTTCTTGGTTTCTATGACGTTAGCGTCAGTCGGAATGCTGATGTTCTTCTCATATCCATCCCCAAACGGCTTTTCTCAAAGCCACAAGACACTGTTTCTATGTATCAGTGCTTACATGTATAGTGAAAGTGAGCTAAAGCCAATTCATCTGTACAAGATTTCGAAGTCAGCCACAGGGCCACAGCTATACGAGTAGTTACTGGAATTCACGCATCACACTTGAGCATGGTAAGCATTTTTTGGTTCGGCTTCCCTTTTAAGAAAATTCACCCTTCGCCACTGATACTTAGTATACCATCCGCCAGTGCTTAAATCAAGTTTTGTTGCCTAATGCCGGATTCACACTAGACTTACCTACGTGTCGTGTCGTGGCGCATCACGTCAGAACAGTGTGCACGCCTTCATACAAAATACATATATGAATTCGATAGCGTCAGATGCACCTACTGATGCGTCACGACACCACACCTAAGTCAAGGGTGAATCCGGCATTAGTCAACAAAACTTTCAATAACCTATCTATTGGCTGTTTGCCCTACTAGAGATAGAAATTAGACATAAGCTCCATAGAAGTCACTTATGTCAAGGGCAAACCGCCGAAAGGTTATTGAAAACGGGCGTAAGTCGACGGAGCACCGTCCTACGGGGAGTTTATTCCTGAGTAGAATGGTCACAAGAAAAACACTCGAAGGGATGACGCCTAGTAAGCGAGCAAAGCGAGCGAACCTAAATCAAAAAAGTCTGGTTGCTCCAAGTATCGAGCACCCTTCACTCGCTCTTAATGAAATGGCGGGGTACATCACGATATAGTCAATTCTACGATCGGGCCACCACATTAACACATTTCCAAAAGTTATCTAGGAAATATATAAAAATTCCTGGGAAATGTCTGTTGTACAATTAATTTTAAATATTGCTTGATGATTTTAGGAAATATACATATACATTCACTATTATATTTATATAACATAATATCACGCCTTGTATTTCCCGAAGGGTACGGCAGAGGTGTTTTAGTAACACCCTAGTTTCGCCAGTTATGATTAAGTCCCATATAATAGGGGGCGAACCTATTACCATTAACCGGGCCCAAATCCAAACTCTGAGCTGGTACTGAGGAATTTCACACAGAAAAATCCAATAACACTTTACCCGACCTGGAGATCGAACTCAGGATCTCACGATCAGCAGTCGCGCTTGCCACCACTAGACCAACAAAGCTAAGTCTATTATAATATAATGCTGTATTTGATACATTTCAGGTAATTTATACATAAAGGGGACAAGTCTAGAAACTTTACAGATGGCAATAAAAAATACTTTAACTTACTTTATCAATTTTTCGTTCAATAATCTGAGCCAGTTTAGCCAGTACGGGGAAATGCGGCAACACTCTTATCAGTACAATAAGCGCGTTACGTATTTGTACGTAATCGCCCGAGTCCAGGCACACTACCATGGCTTTAGTTATCTTGTAATGCCACTTGTGACACACATGCCTGAAAATAAATGATAACATTAGAACTATACCCTCATTATAACTTATCCTGTCACAGTTTACTGCTGAACATAGGAACCGTGTCACAATTCCTTGTTTTTCATCTGCTGCATTAAATTAACATTACCAGGGATTATTATTTAATCCTTAACTTGAGATCATTAAAGTAATAAATAAAATATTTATAATACTCCACTAGTAAAAAACAATTAGTAATTCAGTGTCACAATTATTTATAAATAATATTATAAAAGTACCTGTAGTTTTCATAGCCCACGTGGTCGTTGGCCTCGGTGAACTGGTTGGACACGCGGTACTTGGTAACGAACCCGGGGTAGTGCGCGCACTCGCGGTGGAAGGCCTGCTTGTCGGCGTGCCAGCGCATGGCCGTGCCCAGCACCTTGCACAGGAACGTGCCGTAGCGCGCCGCCTCGCCCTCCGTGCACGACATCACCGAGTACGTGATGTCGCAGAACAACTGATCGCCACACAATACACATTTAATAAATACGCACTATTTGCGATATGTTAAACTTGGACTAACTCGGAAATAAGACTGACCCATATTTATTGATAATTCATATTTATAAAATTTATGTAAAATATTTAAATTTAACTCGCTTTCAGTTTGGATTGTAGATTTCAGCGCAGTTCAGATAGCCGTTGAAACTTGGCAGCCACATCCGTTAAAGAGCAGTTCAGGTTATATGGTATAAATTATGACGCTATTGAGTATGGGTGATGAGCCGTAGGCAAAGCCGCGGGTACAATAAATCTGGAGAATAAATGCTATCTGATCGGCCCTAGGTCTACTCAATATAAGACTGGCAGGCAGTAAGAGTAATTTAGTTTGAAAACACTCACTCTATCATAACATAGCAGGGTGGAGAAGTTTGGCGTGCGCAGCGAGTGTACGGTATGAACAAACTCTGCGCAGTAAAGCGCGTCGGCGGCCGTGAAGACGCAGCGCGGGAACAGGCACAGCTGCATGAGGCGCGTCACCGTCTCGTTCTTGGCCGACTTGGCCGCGCGCGCCGGGAACCAGCCCGCGCACTCGCGCTGCAGCCGCCCCAGCACGCGCCGCACGTGCTCCTGCTGGCGCCGCCGCTCCTCCTGCGCAAGGGCTACTTACTGCACAGACCGCTACCCCTCTGGACCCACTTACCCAAAACTTGCTAATGATACATTAAGCATTGTGCCAGATATTACATTTAAATTTTGGCAATTATATCTTTTTCATTTCCATTAGAGCAACATTTGGATTTGTTTAATAGTAATATCATCATATTGAAGCAATACATATTTTGTGTGAAAACTCGAGGTTGCGGACTCTCTTGTTGAGCGGGACTCGAACTCACCTGAAGTTTGTCGATAAGAGCGTTGAAACGCTCCTGTTCCTTCTTTCCCTTTGTGCCTTGGGACGTGTCCTTGGTTGCGTTGGCAGCCGCGACTTTAAGACGATCGATTTCTCTGTCGTAACTTTCCTCCGGGACTCGAAGGTCGTACATGGATAGCGACCTGTAATTGAATTTTATTTATATTGATGATCAAGATTCATCAACTAAGATTGAAACTAAATAATTTAATTACTTACCAAAAAGTCACATAGAACTCGGGAGAAATATCCTCCCAAACTTTATTCGGCAATATAGGGGTTACAGATTGAACAATGGGTTCCAAAGCCTCTTTCGCGCCCTGAGTGTATCTTTCGATGCTCTTATCGAGTGAATCTGACTTGCTGTCGGAAGCTTTTCGTAAAGATTCAACTTTAGCAGTGATTTTTTGAGCCAACACTGGACGATGGAGGAAGAATGCCACATCTGCATCAACATGGTAATCTCGAAGCAATTCCTAAAGAGTATTAGATAATATATTACTAAACGTATTGCAAGATTGTCACATGTAAATAATATAAATATGTTATTTAGACATAGACACATATTCTAAAACGAAAATCAGTTATGAAACTCGACACAAAAAAAAATTGAGTAGATTTTATACAAATCCCTTAGTTTTACCTGCAAAGGCGGCAGTCTTGCGGCGTATTCATCAGGGGCATGCGATGAAGCCAAAAATGTTCCGAGTTGTACTAAGGCATCTTGACATTGGTCGGCTAACCTGCCAACGACTTTTAGTTGTGATCCTGGTGGCTCAGTACTGTTAGAGGAATAGTCTTCCTCATACTCTGTAAGAAAAAACAATAGTTACATATAATTTGTCTTTTCCATGTAGGTACGTACATAGTTCATAATAAAATTAGACCCTCATAACAAAAGATTTGCTATGAGCAGCGCGTAACGCTCATGCTAAGCGCTTGCTTGCGTGCAAAGTTCATGTTATCTCATGACGAATTAAGCCTATTTTTCATTTGGACTTACCTTTCCAAACACAGCAATGGCGCTGTTGCGCAGCCAAGATACACAAAGAAATGTCCAAGTTGTTTCCAACGATAGCTTCTTTTAATCTAGCTGATGATCTTTTCGTGTTTCGTACTTGAGAAAAGTAGCCAGCCTGTTAAAAAAACATATTACTCTCATTAAAAACCGTAAATGCTGATAAAAAACCAGTTGTGATGTTTATCTGACAGTATTTCGAACAAACGAATCATGTGCTAATTGTTGATTACCTCTCCTTTGAGGAGTTCGCCACCAGCCATAGCCTCCAACTGATCCGGTGTCATCTCCTCAGCTGCCTCTATTCCAGCCATCTTTTGAACAATCTCTTTGAGGATCAGCAAGTCTTGACTGAAAATAAATTTTCTCAGTATAATAAGAAATATAAAAGATCAAAGTAAAGAAGAATTGGATGCTTAGGATGTGATATTGTAAGGAAGAAAAAGCAATGGGTTTGACTGATGGCCTTTGGTGACTGGTATAACTTCACTTGTGCGAAAGGGCTGGCAACATCATTAACCAACTGGCCTGCAGAGTCGAAACTTATATCTTCTTTGGGAGATTATCATCAGCAATGGACTGCAATAAGCTGATAATGATGAAAGATTTTAGCAAAAGCAGTATGTTGACCTCTGCTGAGCCTTGAGCCTGTTGGCGACGAACTGCAGCAAGGCGGTAAGCTCGATGTTGTGCTTCTTGAAGGCGGCGCCGGCGAAGGCCGCGAGCGCCTGCAGCCACGCGGGGTGCGCCGCGCCGCCGCCCGCGCGCCCGCCGCACAGCGCCTCCAGCAGGCAGTAGCCCAGCACGTCCAGCGACAGCGACGTCAGGTACTTCAGCGACTCCACCACCGGCCCGATCAGGTTGTCGTACGTTTGGATCTGACGGGTGGAAACAGTTTGTACTTGCTATCGATAGGTACCGAGTGGTGCACGTTGACCCGCATGAAGAAGGCAGGTTCTCAATACTGTGACAAAAATGCTTAGCCCGTCGGTCAAAATATTAAATTTGCCGCAAATGAGAAAACGTGGTCATCATATTCTGCTCTGCTGAGAAGACATGCTCTTAAGTGATTATGAGGTAGAATTTGGTACCGATAAGTTGTAACCTATGTACTTTGTCAATATCGTGGAACATCAATGTTATTTATTATAGACCCGTGGCCTGTAAATATACCTATAGACTCGATCTACATACACACAATGTAAGGTTCCGTAGCATGTTCTGAGTAGCAAGGAGTATATTTTTCTTTGATGGGGAACCTAAAAATTCAAAATAGCAGATATTTCAAAAACGTATAACACAAATTTCGTTGAAAGTGTCCATTAGGTACGACAAGGTTGATTCTTTTCAGATTTTTGATAACACTGTTCGGACACACACAATATTTTAACGAGTATTCAGAGCTCATATCTCACCTTATATTCACGAATTATTAGGAACCTTCTTGTTATCTTTAAGGACTAACCAACTACAACCCACACCTCAATAACGTGAAAAACAAAACATCCCTCAGTTTCATGTATAATATATGCAGTGTGCGCGTGGGCCGTTCGCATGTAGTAATATGACTTTTTACCAACGCATTCTGCAAATGCATCCGTAAAACAAATAGTGTATTTACCTGTAGTAGCATGTAATCGAAAATTAAAGCTGGGGCAGCATGCGACAGTTTCCCAATGAGGCGCCCTTGTGGTTTTATATTTTCTTTTGAAACACGTTTCATTATGTGCTTAATTCTTTGTAGGGAATTGCCGCGCACCCACATCAAAGCTGGTATTCTCTCAGCAGCTTCATTTTTCCAGCGGGAATATAAGCAATACCTATTGGAAGATAAAATAAGTAAAATTTTACAATCTGATGTATTAACACAAATAAAAGTCTTAATTTACATTAACTTACCTGCACTGATATGGGTATAATTTCAATAAGGTATAAACTTCCTCAGCCATACAACAGTTGCCGTCCATTAAAGTCAGAGCTGGCAATATGGCCGCGTCTAATACTGTGAGCGCTTCATGGTGCAAGGGATCTTCCTTTAGCGAACGCGCAGTCCTTAGTATACGAATAATCTACAAAAAAGGGTCAGAGAAATTTATAACATTTCCCTAGAAATGCTGTGAGTGTGACTAGTTATTGCAGTGGCGTAGCGTGCCTTTGCGGGGCCCCGTACAAACATTTGTTTGGGGGCCCTTAGGAAAGGTAAAGATTTCTCACAAAAGAAAATAAAAATGTTTGCATAAAATTAAAATAAATATTTATTCATCATAATTATCTATCTGTCACTTTTTCCAAAATTTTTACAAACAATTCAAATTAAATATACACACTCCTTGCCTTTTTTTCGGCAAACTGATTTATTAAATCATTTATAGCTGATGATGATTTTAGTTTTTCTAAAGTTTCTGCCTCTATGGGCAATAGTGACAGGTCTGACAGTTTATATTAATTTTTGCTTACGCACGTTGGGGGCCCCCGTGGCCCGGGGGCCCCGTATATTTGATACGGCAGATACGGCAGCTACGCCCCTGAGTTATTGGTTTTACTTACTTTGTACATTAAAATAGGATCATAATGAAGTGACGGTCCCAACAGGACCAGTGCGGGTATGACCGTCTCCTTCATATCTTCAAAAGTCTTACATGCTGGGGGCGCCATGCTTGACGTAAGCGGTGGGATGGGTGTACCTATTATTTTTGGTGCTACTCGACAATTACTGTAAGAAACATCATCAGTATCAGTCTCAAATAAATCTTTTATATAAACCAAAATATGGGAGGTAATTGTATCATCATCAGTTGAGCCAAGTTTCTGTAATGAAAAGCGTTTACGCCACGCGACCGAAGCCACAGACATGTGTTTGCATAGTTGTATAAATATTGAATACATGCTGTCTTCACATAATATTAGGTTCACCTTGACATATATTATTAAAACATGAAAACTATTGATGACTTAAAATGATACGTACGTTCTGTATAAAGGTTCGACGAGTGCATGAAGCATGCCACAAAGAGCAACGGCGGGGCGCTGCGGCAAGATATTGGCGGGCAGGCGAGCTGACAGGGCCGCGAAATCACGCCAAGCAGTCACTTTTAGCAATGCTTCGCATAGCACCAACTTCTGAT
The DNA here is from genome assembly GCA_910594945.2 of Amphipyra berbera. NCBI lineage: Eukaryota > Metazoa > Arthropoda > Insecta > Lepidoptera > Noctuidae > Amphipyra > Amphipyra berbera. Next base: position 10,622,666 of record OU343127.1, read on the forward strand.
TGCTCCAGTATTCCTGGTTTATACAGTAGAAACTTTTACCAACTCGATAAAAAATAATGGTTATACTGTGTCCTCACGGCTCCGCCAGTAGCCTATGTTACTCAGTGATAATGTAGCTTTCTAAAGGCAAAATAATTTTTGAAATCGGTCTCGTAGTTTTTAAGTTTATTCGTTACATACAAAAATCCAAATCTTTCCTCTTTATAATATTAGTATAGAAGTATAGATTGGATACTAAATGTTTACTCTTGAAAAGAATTCCGATGGAACTATTTAACGCAAACAACTTACTTAGGCCCGTATTAATAAACAGCTTTCATTTGAGAGATTACTCCAAGTGTCGTTTTAATATGAATTAAGACGATTAAAAAAAACTGAATTCTGCCTAATGGTAGGTTTTATTGGAAAATCTCTCAAATGAGAGCTGTTATTAATACGGGTCTAAATTTATCGTTTATAAAATAAGATCGCAAGGTATTTTAAAACCTTAGAATATTCTAGTTACTACACAATTTAATATTTTAATGTTCTGAATTAACCAAGGAAAAAGTATGTCTAGGAATATATATTTGGTTAAGGTGTTCATACATTGCAATCCTTGTAACAGACACTAAGTATTAGTAAAACTTACAAACAGGATTATATCTGTGGGCTATAATTGAGGTATTTATTCGAAGCAGGAAAAATGCAGGAAGCGTACAGGTTTCTTTAGAAAGAAAGAAATTTATTTGGCACGAAAGCAGTCAGACACATAAAAAAAATCATAGGAGACAAAAAAAAAAAAAAAAGTAGCTGTGTGTCTAGCGGCTGCGCCAAATAGGTTCAGTTCAGCATAAATGTCAGACCACTAGTGCCTGACGCTGGTTTTCAACTGAACCCTTTGTGACGTAATTGATGTAAACCAGTTCCAAATAGATAAATAGCGTGCTTAAATAAATAAAAAAATAAATACTGTTGACCCGTAATTACGGATGTCTTGGTGGTCATGCCAGTAAACTTAAACCAACATGTGTGTGTATATGAGCAGTGAATGTGTGTGTGAATATAGTTGTGTACTAGTTTATAATAATTGTGTAAACAGAAATAAATAATTCGATTATATATTACTTATGAAATAATAAATAAATAACATAATTAAAATGTTGATAAGTAAATGTTAATGTTAAAATTACAATTAAAAATTAACTATAAACGATTCATAGTTTTATAAATCTATAATATCTTTAATAGTGCAATAGACTAATTCAGGTATTTTTTGAAATGGGATTAGTGCAGGCAGCTTGCATGTATTCCGATTGGTTTTGTTTTTTGCTGTCAAAAAATTAGACAGTTTTGTAAACGAAAACTGCACTATCAAAGAAACCAGCAAGCGTCCTGTACACTTCCTGTTTAAAAAAAACCTGAATTATTAATATTAGTGATGGGATCAAAAATATACCTGGGGATCAGCCTTTTCTTCAACATATTCAGTTGGCCCATTGGGTTGAGGTCCTTTGGTGGAAACAATGCTCAGTTTACGAATGTAGTCCTGGACTGTTTTCAATTCTTTTTCTGCTTCTTTAGCCATTATGGAATCATCTGGGCGTAGCTAAATAAAACATTATGTTGATTGTATTTTTTTTTATTGTTACATCTTCACAACTTGTTTATCCATTAAAATATCAATACATACCCAAGGATATATGTCGTCAAGTGATATAACTTGATGTTGCAAGAGTAAAGCTATCACAGTCATTAAGGGTGGAGGTTCCTTATAGCTATCAAGTACTTCCATGTTTCCTAGCTTGAATCCCAAGACCTCGCAAATTACTTGGGGATCACCCATGTAATTCTTTATTAGTGGTATAAACAATTGATCAGAGTTGGTGCGTGACTCAAAAGACTCTAATATGATATCAAGTGCTCTGTTGGGATCTAAGTTGAAACAACCTGAAATTTGAACAAGTAAGACATAGTGATATTGGTTAATGTACAATCATTACTCTGGATTTAAGGCGCTAGGTACCCCAAATATCATTACTTCGTATTGATCATTGCTGAATGTTGTACCAGATGTCATGGTTTTCTACAATTCTTAACAAAAGCTTAATCTCTTTAAAAAAACCAAATTATTTCGTGAGATGACTTTTCGCATCCTACGCTCGCCATAAAGTCATTGGCGTAACCTAGCGCCTTTATATAATTTATTAATACAAAATACCTATTAGTGACTGTATAATTTCCAATAAACTTTCCCAGTCTGTCTTTTCACATAATTCCTGATTTAATTCCACAATTAACTTAGCATATCCTTCACTTTCTTCTCTAAATAAATTAAACTTGCGTTGCTTGTAACTGAAAACAAAAAGTAAGAGACAAAGTGAAAATGCTATAGCGATATTGCATTTTAAAAAGCTTAAATAATAAATTGAATACTTACTACAACTTAGTCTTGATTTTTATGAACTTTGTATAAAACAGTTTATTTTTTAATGTCCCAACATCTTGTAATGTGTCAATTTCCAACCTTTCTTTCAAAAGTTTATCTGATATAAAAGGCTCTAATTCCCTGATAATATAGCAGAAGTTTGTGCGCTCTTCACTCTGCACATCAGTACAGGTCTCGGCATCCAGCACACTAACTACATCTAATATTATCGATGGTATATCTGCATGCAACACCTAAGAAATCATCAGTTATTAGTACACTTCTGTTATTATTAGGTCAGTGATAGAAAGAATCTACTGCTGCATTTGGTTGAATCAAATTCATTAAAATAATAATCAGTTTGTTTAAGTTAGGTTGTTACACTATTTGGTGACTGAAAATGGTTTGTGACCAAATACAGCCGACCAAATAACAGTTTACACAAATGGTGGCCACAAACGGGCTGTGATCAAATATGGCCAAACCAAATTATGTAAATAAGCCATTAATTAACATAGCAACTTACAGTAATATCCCTGAGAACAGATAGAACAGCTTCTTTTTTGAGATTACCACGAAGACCACTGAGCAATAAGTCATAAATTGTTTGAGATAAACCAGAAAGTTTGCCAGACTTTGTAAAAAGTGGACTTCTATCATCATCTTTGACAAATTGAGTCACATGTTTTACACTGAAAAAAAAAAAAACCATGAGACTACTTACATAGGGAACCCAATAGTAATCATGATTTGTTTCAATACACTCAGAAATTAAGAAATGGAAAAATTAATTAGTCGAGTAATAACAGTCATAAAAAGTCTAAACCTGCATCTGCTGCAACCATGTTTTTGTTAGAAATAGGTCCTAATATATTTTTCTAACAAAGGGGAATGACCTATTTGTTTGCCCAAACAAATTACCCAAACATGTTATCCGAGACAAATGGATATCATCCCCGCATTCGCCTGTGGGGGAGAGGTATGTTTATTCTGTTGTTGCTCACAAACATTGTGACCATATCTCTTGCTGTTAAAAGTTATCAAACACTGTTCAATGAATTTTTGTTTAAACGCAGCAGACAGTATGTTTTGTTAAGTTTGTGTTGCAGCAGACCCGGCTTTACAAAAGCATGCAACAAAGTTAACTCATTCAAATTTTTTGGATCATTTAGTATGGACCTACTAAGGCGCGGCAAACTTGTTCCGCGAGGACTATAGTATTATGTATGTATTTTCTAGATTAAATAATATGTATGTTTGAGAAGTTACAAGGGAGGACTCATTTCTGTGGATTAAAATACAGTTGTGACATTACTGTAAGCTTACTTTTTTTTACCATACGGTAGAATAATATTCAGTCGGCATCAAAGATATTAGATAGCTAACCATATTGCAGTTTAAAAAATATTGATGATTATGTTGCATAATGTCAAAGCTTAACTAGGTAGACGTAAAGGTTTGTGGAATACACCCAAGTTTAGATTAGTTATTCAATATTTTCAATATGACACATTGTGTGCTTTAGTACCTGCCCTGGGGGAGGTGAAGCTTTGACTGACATGGTATGATCAACTTTTGCTCTGCAAGGTATGTAATGGTGCCAAAGTAGTCAGCTGGTGAATTTCAGCCACCTAGCACTTGGTGTTACAATTTTTCATCAAAGTAATATTTTTCACACAGTAGTTTTTGTAAATTCAGTCAGCCACAACTATTGAGTCTTATTTTGTTACAGCTACATTTAGGAATGCCAACTTTTTTCAGACCATATTAGATAGTATTTTGAGTCCAGTACCCATAAAAATATAGTAATTGGTAATGAAAAACAAAATATTTTTAAATGACTAAACTTTTATTTATGTTGGCACATATGGTATTTTTGTTTGTTCAAAATATGAACTCCCGGTTATGTATTTGCTTTAGAAGAAAGTACAATAGTTTAAAAAACTGCTAATATTATTAAAAAAAAAAATACGTAGCAGGACTTGTAGTATAGTAGGACACTATATTATAAACTAGGGTTGGTAACCCTATTAGGTTATTAGACGTTGGTCATCTTCAGCTAAATCGTATGGTCTTTTGGTGTTAAGTAAACTAAAATAATATATTCAATAATTGACCAGCTTATGGGAGATATGAAAACACAGTCCAAAAGAATTGTTATTACGCTTTGTGCATTGCGATTTCGCGCCGAATAGTTTTATAAATCCATACAGAATAATGTTTTCAATACAAAGAATAGTCATCTCAAACATTAACAACATTAATCAGGAACATTTTGAGTGCAAACAACATGGATTTTTTATATAGAAAAAGTAAAGCTTACAATTGCTCCTTTCCAGATTTCTCCCAAGTTTTACAGTAATCAGAAACAAATTTCGCATTCGATCCCATGGTTAGGATCTATCGAAATGATTCTGGATAAATTTTTGTAAATTTTTCTCTTTCATCAAAGCGAAACGCACGCTGTCGCCATGATTGATTAGATTTTTTATTGAATAATTTAGAGACATTCAGTGTTGCCATAAACGTAGGAAGCATACATTATTAATCTATTAATCTGTGGAAACGTAGTGAATGCTATTTTTTGGTTGCTGCCAGACTTACAGGTTAGAGTGCGCGCAAGATAACTCTGCGCGCGGCCAAAATCGGAACTAATCATGTTCCGCCATAGTGTTGCCGTTTTATTAACTTTGTCACTAGATCTACCTGATTTTAGGAATAAAAGAAAATATAATAATAAAGATTATAGTAGACCTCATCAGACAATAATAATCATAATGCATTATTTATCACTCACGGCACATTTATAATTATGACGACACGTTTGATGCAGTGGCTAAGCGATTGGCTTCTGCGCTGCAGGTCGTGGGTTCGATCCCCGCACGCAACTAATATTTGTATGGCCTACAGATAGTTGTTCGGGTCTGGCTGTTTGTGCATGTGAAGATTTGTGTCTGTAAACGCACCCACGATACAGGAGTAATCCTAGTGTGGGGCAACGTTTTTGTTTAAAAAAAAAACTAGCTTTGTTCTTTTCTTTTGCAAATTACGTAAAAATACTAATTAATTTAATTGATAGGTAGTAAATTTAAACGTACATAACTTAGCTCAATTAAAATATAATAAACCGCAAGAGGGCTGCCCAATTTTAATACTCACGAATATAATACTTTTCCTTAAAAAGTAGGACTTTGTATTTTTGCGATCATGGCAACATTTAGCACGCCCTCCGTCGCGCGCAGACTTATCTTGCGCGCACTCTACCAGTGTTGATCGATGATTTGGAACGGCGCGGCGCGGCGCGTTGCGGCATGTGGCACACCGCGACACTGTGCAGCGGTGCTTATTTGGAATGTATACTTCAAGGCTTGAAGTTCAAGCCTCCCCCGCACAGACGCAATGCGACTTTGCGATAACTACCTGTAGTATATTTTTTATGAAGTCGCACGCGATTCTACACACAAGCGCGACTTGTCGCAGGACATTGTAAGAGTATAAATTCCGGAAGCAATCCGACCATCCGAATGATCCGATCCAGTGCTCCTCAGCAAAAAAAATATTTTGATGAAGATTCTGGCACGATGCACGAGGAGCATGCAAATAGTATCTAGGAACATTCAATGCGGAACCAGAGTTGCGTTAAAAAATAATTCGAAATTGCTACGAATTCGATACTTTAAAATAAATATAGATATGTCGCGATTAAAAATATCGCCGATGTTTATATCATTAATTTTATGAGAAAATATCGATATTTTGATATTTCGAAATTTTTTGCCCATCCCTACTATTATATAGTCTGTGGAATAACAATGGGATTGGGATTTAACCAGTGTTGCCAATTTAGCGACTTTGTCGCTAGAACTAGCAACTTTCGATAGTGCCTCAGCGACAAAAAATAAGATTAAACGCCAGAAATGTTTTAGCGACTTATCTGACGACTTTTGGAATACAAATGTAATCAATGGTAGGGCTTGTAAGAAATACAGTTTCTGTAAATTCGACGGAATTATACAGTGGTAAGAGAGCCAAATGAATGGTTGAAAGCTAAAAAAAAAAAAACCTCAGCCGATAAGTCACAAAACTTTACATCTTTACTTACGAGTGCAAAATCGTAACATTTCAAACAAAAAAAAAAGGTCAGCCGATAAATTCCCCGAATTTAGCGACTTCCTGGCGACTTTTCTCAACTTTAGCGACTCGAACTTTTTGGAGTTGGCAACAGTGATTTAACCTATAATAATTCTTACTTAATATCTGTCAAATTCAAACCAGAGTTGTTTTGGAATTTGGAAAATTTATTAATTAGAAATGCCTGCCTATGAATTAGCTTTAATGTTACGCGCTATGCCTAAGCCGGAACTTAAAACTACCCTTAAAAGAATCTCTCACGCTATATTTGACCGGGGTGGCATAATAAGGAACATAGAAAATTTAGGATTCAGACCTATGCCTTACAAAGCTACTGCACACGGTATAGTTCACAGAGAAGCTAATTATTTTGTATTTAAAATAGATACAGCAACCAAAGCAGTTACGGATTTAAAGGAAGAATACAGAAGAGATGTGGATGTAATAAGACAGCGCGTGTTTAAAAGTCAAGAAGCTTGTGATAATAATTGTACTCTAGAAGAGGAACTTCTACCTCCCGCATACCGTCAAGAAGTACAGGAGATGATCGAAGTGGGAAAAACACAAGTAAATCGCTTTACATATAAATTTAAATATAATTCTGGCCTTGATTATTATCCTTTCCAGAAGTAAATGTATTCTTTGTACAATGTAGTTTAAGTTTAGTGTAGGTACTGTAGTTAACAAACTTATAATAAATACTTGTTGAACCTAGTAAACTCATTGTATCAATAACAATACCTACAACCTTATTAAACCCTCGGCCTACTAGAATTTGAAAGTTCAAATGTATTAGTCTTATTTATTTTGTAAATTATAAAAAACAATGATTTCTAAATTAAGTATGTAAACCAATAAACTATATTTTTATTATTTTATAATAAAACCATTTTTAAGCATACAAGTATTTAAAAAATCTTAAATACTAGAAATGATACCAACAAATAGTGTGATTTTGAGCCTACATTGCCGCTTTTGGGACCTTGGTTTGATTAAATTGTGTTTATGTAAACAGTTGCCCATAATCACACTAAATAGGAGGTACTTGTACTACCAAAATAACTACAATTCAAAAATAGAAAAGGTAGTGAACATACAAATTCAGGCAGAGCAGCAAGCTAGCCAAGATTATTTAAACATGGCTGTCACTTTTCTACACCCTTCAAAATCACAATTTGGGGCTGGGGGCTTCTTTATGAAAATGTATAAGGAAGAACTAGCACACATGCAGAAATTCATACACTACCAATTATTGCGTGGTGGAACACCTTTGATATCTGGCCTTGAACCACCAAACCAGAACAAAAATCTAACACTACTAGATGCATTTAAACAAGGACTATGTATGGAAAAAAGAATTACTGAGGTAAGATCATAATAATGTTTCTTTTCGTAATGTCACACCTGCACATGTTGTACTGTTGTACTCCCATAGTTTGCCAAAGATATTTTAAAAGAGGCCAAAGGCCTTATTGTCATGTAATAGGCACAATTATTCCAAACCTTAGGCTGCTACTGCAAAACTCTATCTTGATACTGCCTGACCTAAGGAAATCTCAAATCCACAAAACTTATTCCCTCTTATTACAATAGATGGTTTAAACCAAGTCTAAGATAAACCCAGATTTAAAACATGCCCATCACTTTTTAACATAATTTCAAAATAATCCCTTAAAAAAACTTTTATGTTAAACAGTTTTATCTTGCAGCATCAGGATTTGTGGATTGAAGGCTGAAATTATTATAATGTTGTATTGTCCTGGGAATTGAATTTGTGTGCGAAGTTTCAGGAGATTTGGTTAAACAGAAGTAGTTGAAAAATGTGTTGCAAGATTTAAATCAAACAAATATATGAAGTAAAGCTAATTAAAACTGTTTAAAAAGAGATAGACCTATTTTAAAACCTGGGTATTACTTCAATCAAATAATCGTTTAGTGAAATAATAAAAAAAAAAATCATTTGTTTGAAAAAAAAAATAAAAACAGGATACAATTTGGAAATAAATATGATTTGATTTAAACAATATCTTAATTTTTAATAACAGTTTTAGATATAAATCTCAAAAAGATTGTTTATCTTTTTTCAAATTAGTTCAGGCCGGAGTGTAACTTTAAAATCGTTCTTTTTTTATTATTGATCCCAGGCAAGACAGTATAATAATTCAATTTTTTTAACGTCCTTTAATCATTCTTCCTTTATATGTATCCTTCATAAAAAACTTGGCAACACTACTATATCTACACCAAAAATCGCTGTGTATGTAATAGTGGCTGCACTAGTGGCTACATTTGTTTCAATCGCTATGTATCGTAGACTGTCGCAGCTCCCGTCGCTGCTGTGTTAAGGTGCGTATTGATTACGCGCGACAAACCCTCAACCATTGGCTAATGTGGCAGCCCCGCCTTATGGATACCGAGTTACTATGCGAGCCAACTCAAATATTGCCGTGTTCGAAACCGCCGCGCTGCTGGGCGAACCAATCCCAAAGCCCTCCCGGTTCAAAGCTTTTCAAATCCTCCAAAATCGCGTCTTGCGCAGGGCCGCGCCCGTTCCGTGGTACATGCGCAATGAACAGCTCCACCTAGACTTAAAAATGCCGACCATCAGGTAATACCGCAAACGCCTTTCCAAACGTTACTTCGATAATGCCCCGAGGCACCGGAACCCTCTAGTGGCCGCCGCGGTCGATTATAGACCCTCACAAATTAGTATAGTACGCCGTCCCAGGCATGCGCTATTAGAGCCCGGCGACGATATTACCCTCCTCCAGGAGGTGAGTAAATCGACCAGCACATTACACAACGCCCGCCGCCTACCTCGCCGGCGAGGCCCGTCGCGACGTCCCTGATCCACCGTGCTCACCCGCCGCAGCCGCGGAGCCGGTCGTCTTTTCTGGCAGTCACACCGTTAATTCAGCCCTCATCAAGCTGTCTCCCTCCCAGTCCTCTCGCCAGCAACGCCCTAAGCCGAGGTCCGAGTCCCATTAGGGGTCGCCCTTAGTGATTTTGTTGCTAGCTATTAATGATGTTAGAATATTAGTAGTAGTAGTTAGCTTAGGTTAAGTATTTTACTCTCGTCCCCATTGGTTGGAGACCCTTCAGGTCTCGCCAATAACTTCCCGGTTACGTAAAAACGGTCCGCAAGACCACCTATAAGCAGTCTGATAGAAAAAAAAGCAGACCAATCCCTGTCGGTTTATAGGGACGTGGTAAAGGCGCGTCAGTGAATTGTTCGCGCACAATTGAGACATTTATTTCGTTGTTCAAATTGGCTCGCGCGGCAATGCGACGGTTTTTTAACTAATTTTTAATATTTCAACCAACTACCATGGATAATGAAAAGTGTCGCCTTCTAATCCAATTGTGTGGTGCTAAAGATTTGTTGTGGAATAGCAAATCTCCACATTACCACAAATCGCTGAGGCAAACTTCGTGGAATGAAATAATTTCAATAATGGACTGCCGCGTTTTAGAGCTGGATCGATCGTCGCGGGCGCGTTTGCCGCTCTCTAACGAAAGTATTAGAAAGTGGAATTGTGTTTTTGAATTATCATGGCAGTTGGCTATTTTCATAATATATCTGAGGCTCACCTCTAAGATCTCAATCTTAATGCAGAATATTATCGTTGTTCATTTCTAAACTAACATCATATTGAAATTCACCAGCTTTTAGAAGAGGGTATAAGACAAGCAGAGGAAGTAAAAGATTACCAGTATGCAGATTTTATAACATCTGTTTTTCTAGCGGAGCAAATGCAATCAATACATGAAATGGCTAACCATGTGACTAAATTAACTGCACTTAGCAATAATGAACATGCTCTCTATCAATATGATTTGGAACTTGGAAAAACATATCCCTATTCACAAAAAGTTTAAAGTAGGTAAAGCTACAATTTTATTTATTTATTTAATTATGGCACTCCAACGACTTATTCACTAATACATTATTATGGTACTATAACAATAAAACTTAAAATCTAGAGTGAATTTGTCACTTACAGGTGTGCACAGCACTTAAATTTAAAATCATTTTAAAATGTTCATTAATTATTACTATTTTCTTAGAAATATTTTATGTCTGACTAAATACTCTTTCTTTATTGCCTAACAAAGGTAATCTTTTGGTAATTGCAAAAACAAAACACTGATCTTATTATTTATTTTATTAATTCAATACTCTTTCAGAGACATAGAATTATTGGAAAGTATTTTGAGTACATCATCCAGCCGACATTCAGTTAGCGCAGCCTGGAGTTTTAAAATGTCGTTGCTGTAGCTGTCATTATGCAAAGACAGTGTACGCCAATCCAAATACCACTGCACTACAGTCTCTGTAAAAAAATATTAACAACCTATGTATAACAATAACCCGCGCCTATAAAGAATGGATAGGTATAAAGGTGATCGCAAACAGTGAATAATTTAAAAAAATAATTGGACCCACAATTTGATTTTCTTCGAATTTTATATTTATATTCTTGCATTTAATACAACAATATATTCCATAGCTGAAATCACATACGCGATTACACCAGATGCAAAAATATAAAACTCAATAGCAACAAAGCGCAGGCCACACCGCCAGCTGGCGGGCGAGTGAGCGAGCCGAGCGAGCCTCTTTTCATACTTCGGTTCACACCGCGAACTACAGAGATAAGTTACGTCAGCGATACAAACGATGCCAACGAAATATCCGACGATGCCAGCGATGCTATCGTTCACCTCGTTAGCGTAGCTTAGCTCTTTAGTTCGCGATGTGAACCGAAGTATGAAAAGAGGTGAAACGATGCTCGCCCGGCTCGCTCGCTCGTACGTGCGCTATGCAACTGCGCACGAGTGACAAAGACGGGACGGAACGCTCCCCTCGCTCTCCCGCCCGTCCCTCCGTAGTTTTCGGTGTGAACACACATAATTTAGCTCGCCAAAGCTTCGCTAAATTTATATAGTTTCCCTCGCCTCGCTTCGCCCGCCAGCTCACTCGCCCGCTCGCCAGCTGGCGGTGTGGCCTGCGCCTCATGCGTTACGTACAGTATGTGCGGGGCGTACGTTGTTGAGGCTTTCAAGAAATACGGCGCGTGAGGCGCTTACGGTGTTGACAAATGTACGATCACCTTTAATGGCTGATGACAAATGATTCCCTCTCATTCATCTTGTATTTCTATCTTCTTTTCGCCACGCAGTACAAGCCGCTATTTCTATGTAGGTTGCATTGGCATTGCATTATATTATATTCTTTGTTGGCGTGGTTTTCATGCATAAACACTGTAACTTCGGTACTTATACTTATGCCTGTAATCCCCGAAGGGATATACAGAGGTGTTCTCGTATTACAGAAGTCTGTACAGCCACGTTTCGCCTTTCGTTATAAGTCCCATGCAAGGCCGTAGCCAGGGGGAGGTTTGGGTGTTCAAGCCTCCCCGAAACCTCGGACAGTTAAATTACTTTTAAAACGTATACATTCGTTATTGTAATTGATTTTCTTGTTCAGGGTTTAATTCCACTTGGTCCCATGTAAGTAATAGGTGGTAAGTTTATTGCCATTTTTCGGGCACAAATTATGTCAGGTTAGTCGCCTTTTATGACTCGCTTGCCCCGTTACGGAGGGAAATTGTATTCTTAATCCATCCCCTCCACGAACTGCCCTTTTATTTGAATTATTACGCGACTCACCTACAAGTTCCTTAAATTGGGACTCAATGACACTGTCCCTGGAAGCCCAAACGCGACTGTATTCTTGACATAGTATGGGACCTTCCTCATTCATTGAACTATCCAAATCCAAAATGCTGCAATTTATTAAAGAGTTAGATTTATTCACACTTTGTCTATAACAAACCAAAATAGCTTTATGCAAAGAAAGGACACAGCGTTAAAGAAATTCATCTAAATTAGTTCAAGTAAGGCCCCGGTTATGTAGACGCGAAGCTCAGCGCGAATAATTATACAGGATGGACAAAAAATTAAGTTTAACGGGAAGCGTTAACTATATCCGTTAACAGTTTTTCAATGTCTGTTATAATAATAATATAATCGCCTGTTGACACTTAACGTTTCCAGTCTGTATAACATCCTTTATTAATTATGGTACCTAATGGTTGGCTCACTTTTGTAACAAATGCGGCTTGGACCATACTCTTCTAACTATAGGATTTAGACCGAGGTAAACTTCTAATTCAGCACCAACCGCAAGACCTACCTGATAGCTTTTTTCAAAATAATGTCTTTATTCATCTGATACTCTTGTTTAAATTTATTCTGTAAGTTCTTGAAAGACTTCATACAGCAGTCATCTGGTATTTCTATAATAAAAAACGTTAAGTTAATTTTTAGTTTGTGTGTGTGGGTTTTGATTTTAACCAATTTCCGGTTCACAATTTGATATAATATGTACCGCAAGATATTTCCACGCGAATAGACTTCTCGACAGAACAATTCGACACTATATTTCGAATGGTCGCGATAGTAGATACGTTGTCGGATTTGAATATTGCCAGTCCTCGCCTGTAAAAATAGCCACAAATTTTCTGCGTTACTCTGAACAAAATGTTGTTCAGAGTACCGTAATACGAAATAACTTTAAAAACAGTATGAATATTTAGATAATTTTGCCAAATATAAAATCTACTTACTGATATTGGCAAATCAAAACAGTTTCTAAAAGAGTATGTGAACGAGCAAAAGATACGTTCGAGGCTGGTCTAGGGAGCTCATCCGGCAATGCTTCTGTAAGCCACGAAGTCATTTCAGCTACGGAAAAGCTTCCCGAGATTTGAAGTTGACACCAAATTCTATAACAGAAAATCAAAGTACCTTTACAATCAATTATAGCTACTGTGCACAGTCCACATTATGGATTCACAAAAGTACCTAAGTACCTCTCGTTGTTTTCGATATCTTTTTCAGATGCTTCATGCCGAGAATAATACGGTAGTGCTGGTAATTTTAGGCTAACTTGTCGAGCCACTCTTGGAGCACCTGCTGGTAAGGCGTAAATAAGTACACGTTTCCCCTCGAATCTTGATTCCATAGAAGAATCCGATATGTAACGCATTTTCACCCATACTCTTCGGGTTCCAGCTTGACATCTAATAGAAGCGAGCAAATCCGATCCTGTTTCCTGGTAAATAGGCAAAGACAATATTTAAGACAACCAACCACTAGCCATTCTAGATAACGTAGCTTCATTTAAAGAATAATGTGATTTTATTACCTTAGAAGAACAGATACTTAGGACGGCAGCAGTGTCCGTTTGCATTTCTAGTTTTTTGTTACAATAAATAAAAAGCATATCAAGGGGCACTGCAGACGTAATTCTAACTTCTTGCCAGCCATAACTTGTTGCTCCAAACAACTGTAACATATATTCATGTGGGTATTATGAACTACAAATACATATATTGCGTATACGTGGAAATAACGTTTACCTAGTAGGTAGGTACGCACCTCATATTGAATATCTAGCAGCGGTGGCGTCGATAATCCAACGTTTAAAGATCGAGTATTTCGTTGATATTTTTCTCTCTCATTTGCAGTTTGTTTCTCTAATCGTGCCACTTCTACCCTAATAAGATAAAAATCTTGTCAGTTAAAGGAAGAATATTCCCTATCTCTTCTGCATCTTCTCGTGATAGTTTGTCAGTCATGTTTACGGTTTTACTTTACACACTCTGAAAAGAACGGGATCCCTTTTGGTGGTTGGGTGATCTAAAACGAATCGGTACACTGAACAGGACTAACAAAAAATTTAAGAAGCTGCCTTATTGAAACGACGTCAAAATTAGGAGGTACCAGTTTCGACTGTATTAAAAATAAATGTAACTTCATCTCCGGCATTTCGAAACGGCTTTGGATGGTATTGTTTTTGTTTGATTTGATTTACCATTAAATTGGTCCCATATTCTTGTCATGATCTAATGAAGCACTTTGGATATAAAGTATACCGTACCATATAATAATAGACCATACCATAATATAACACCTCAACGACAAGCAGCACGCGTACCTATCATACACCTGGGAGCAAATAAATCGAGCCACTTCCTTTTTTCACGTATTTTTTTTCGTTAATATTTTTGGTAATATGGAACGTATCAATTCGAACCATAATTATGTTGCCTAAAACTTTATTAAATAGGTAACCTTTACAATGAGGTTAAATTATTGAGTAGTAACCTTATCGAATGATAAATTATTGGCTCTGAAAGAAAAATCGTAATTTTGATAGAAAATTTAGTAGGGTTAAAACAGTCCAGAAAACCAATAAAAAACAAAATGATTGCAAAAAAAAATCTCTTATGCCTCCCCGTGCCCTAATGCATTCTTGTAGTCTTTTAGCCATCGATCTGATCAGCGTTACGATGACATATTGTGGTATGTTCTCCCACTCTTCAAGCACAGCGACTTTAAGCTCGGAAATGGATCAAAGGCATAGCGGTTATACCGCAGGTATCTGAAGACTGGTGTTATTGTTCGGCGACCTGGAACCGGCAGACCACGGGCAACTACAGAACGTGACCACCGCTTTATTGCAACCAGTTCATTGCGCGACCGTGGACTTAATGCTGTTCAGCTACAGCAAGCAATACGTGACGTTCGAGGTGTCGAAATCAGTAGGTGGACAGTGAGACGAAGACTAAAGGAACGAAATGTAACATCACACAAACCGGCAACTGGCCCAAACTTAACTGTAACTCACCGCCGATCTCGCATGGAGTTTGCTCGAGAACACATTAATTGGACTTAGAAGACTGGAGGTCAGTTTTGTTTTCTGACGAGTCGAGAATCTGTCTTTTTAGCAATGACGGGAGAAAACGAGCGTATAGACGACCTGGTGAAAGATTTGCTCAATGTTGCATTCGAGAAACTGTAAGTTTTGGCGGTGGTTCTTGTATAGTGTGGGGAGGAATTTCTCTAGACGAAAAAACGGAACTTGTCTTCGTCGAGCCCGTCAACGATGGAAGTGGTAGACGTGGATTAACAGCTGACTGGTACATAACTGACATTCTCGAAGACGACGTAATTCCGTATGCTGGTTTTATCAGAGAAAATTTCTTATTTATGCATGACAATGCGAGATCTTATACCGCGCGGTTTGTTACGGAGTAGATACATATCGGCGATCGGGATTCAACAAATGATGTGGCCAGTACGAAGCCCGGATTTGAATCCGATCGAACACCTATGGGACGAGTTAAAACGGAGAGCCCGAGCCAGGGTACCTGCTGTTTCATCCATTCCCGAGCTTAAAGTCGCTGTGCTTGAAGAGTGGGAGAACATACCACAATATGTCATCGTAACGTTGATCAGATCGATGACTAAAAGATACTCGAATGCATCAGCGCACGGGAAGGTAATATCAGTTATTAAGAATAATTTTTTGCAATAATTTTGTTTTTTATTGGTTTTCTGGACTGTTTTAACCCTACTAAATTTTCTATCAAAATTACGATTTTTCTTTCAGAGACAATAATTTACCATTCGATAAGGTTACTATTCAATAATTTACCCTCATTGTAAAGGTTATTTAATAAAGTTTTAGGCGATATAAGGCTCGAATTGATACGTTCCATATTACCAAAAATATTAACCATTATACGTGAAAAAAGGTAGTGGCTTGATTTATTTGCTCCCAAGTGTACCTACCTATATGGGTGTTTGTAATTTGTATCAGAAGTGAAGATCACAATACAACAATCATTTTGAATCTGGCTGTGTTATTATTTAGTATTTTAGTCCAATAAAAACGAATAAAAAGTACAACTGAAAAGCATAAAATAATGATCATTCATTCTGCCTAGCGTTTTCCCAACTATGTTGGGGTCAGCTTCCAGTCTAACTAGATACAGGTGAATACCAAAACAATGATCATAATATTTAATATAATAAAATTATTTTTTTCTGAAGTGTTGCCTCCGATTTAACTTAGGTTTCAATTCTTCGTAACGGCGTGCCTTATATATATCACCGACTTTAGAAAATGTTAATTTCATCATAATATGATCATTATTTTAAGCTTTCCGTTTTTTTTTAAGTAAGTTTCTACAATGTTTTAAAACCTTTACCAAGAGACATCTAATGATTAGAGGCAGCTCTTGTACATTACCTACAAACACAAAACTTTCCAGATATTTCAACTGTCGCCGAATCGATCACGTACATATGCTATAGCACAAATTGTTGTGTTTTGTGTGCAATGAAGTGGATATTATGTTAAGCAACGTTTAATACATACTCGAGCTTTGCTCGCCTCGCTGCTAAGATATCTTGAGGAACTTTAGCTCCAGTAACTAAGTGGCTTGATCTGAGCGCAAATATTCTTCCCGAAAAAGTTGCTACAAGTAACTCTGATTCTTCTGTACCCACGCATCCGCCCGTTACAGAAGTCACGGGTTCACCGCAGAACTAAAAGAAATATTATAGTTGCCTATTTAAATGTGAACTGTTTGCATTTTTTACAACATTCAAAGATTACATGAAATAGATACAAACGTAGGTGTACTTCAGTCGTGGTCTTTCTCCGAGATTGTCCATGTCGATGAGATACAGCTGGATGGAACCATCGTGACGACCAACACTAAGGTGGAAACTTCCGGTATTGAAATACCAACCGAGACATACCACGGATCCCAAACCTCTACCATCCACTAAACATTTACTTGTCAGTGTTAATCTGTAAACAAGGTAAATGACAATATTGTTAGTAAGTAGGTACTTTATTGTACAAAGTATGGAGTAGCAATACATAAGCCTAAAAAACCCTAACGCCTGTAATTCCTGTACTTAAGCTGAGATGTACTATTTTACATAGGTACCTACACATTTCCCTGATGGATGACAGTAGGTATTCTATTCAGTGCTATGTTTTAAGAGGTGAGCCGGCAGCCACTTACCGGGCACAATTCCAAACTCGTGCCTGCTACTAAGGTTTTCCTAACAGAAAACTCAATTACTTACACTGCCCGAGCGATTGGACATTAAGCACGGCAGGCGCGCTTATAGGTAGTATTAATTCTCTTTGGGCGCGTTGTGACTTGACCAAAAAGAAATGATGACATTAAAAAACAAGTAGGTAGCTACTAAAATAGTTAGCAGTAAAATAATGAAAAGCATGTGGAAGAAGCAATCGGAGTAGGTATTACCCATGCGGTAAGCACGTGGCGTGGCGTTCGGTAGTTTCTGCCTTCCCCGTAGGAAAAGGTGTGAAATTATGAATGAAATGTAAAGCAATATTTAAGTAAAGGAAACACTTGCTCTTCATAAGCAACAAGGCCTATAGATCCATCACTAGCACCGTAGAAAGCGATGATATCTGTAACGTGAGTAGACGGTGGTATAGCCAGGCAGGACGGCCCTGACGATATAACTGTACGAGATATCAGTTTTCCATTTTCTAAAAGAATCGCTCCTTTATTAGCGATCAACACTAATAGTCGAACTCTTGTATTCTGTATTCAACATAAATATGAATTAGTTCAACAACTGAAATATTTAAGATGTTAGGCAAACGAATAAATAATTCTAACATTAGGTACCGCAAATGTTGCAATGTCGAGAACTCTATCATCACAAGTGTAGGAGTGATACTCCCTCAAATCCCTATAATAAGTCACCGTTCGTCCGCTACAAAGTATCAAATCACTTCCTATTATACACCTGAAAAAAAAACGGAAGTAAATCATCACCTAATTTGTAGCTAAAAAGTAATACATTCGGGTATGTTAACTTTCCAACTATGTACTAAGATTTAGTTACTATTTGAAAAAGACGCCTTTGTTGAAAATTAAGTCTAATGGGTAAACTCGGACACCACACTGAATAACGGGTTAGTTGCCCTGCCATCGCACCGGCCTCTTCCATCGGTGACGCTGATGACTGCCATCAATCACCCTGGGGCTAATTCTATTAACCAATTGTATAAAATCGCAATCGAAACGCAACTCAACCGCAGCTGTTAGAACGTTTTCATTATAAGAAAAAAAGTCTAATAGGCATTCTTGAGCGGCGCGATTTGATAGAATTTCGTTTGTAAAATTAGCCTCCTGAGAGAGTCCTGTGGTTAAGGGCAGGGAGGGATCTTAGGTTGCAGTTTAGGTGAGAATTTAGCGAGCGAATTCGACCCCTTTGGCAATTTCAAGGAATTAGCAGTCAGAGGACCATCTTGGTTACGGTCATCTTAGCAAAAAGATAATTATTAGGTATATTTGTTCATTTATTAGAGAGTAAAATTGAATGTCTGTGGCATAATATCATATTTAATAAAATATCTTACATTGATGTGATAGTTTCTGAAAGTGAAGTTTCAATACTGAGGAAGACCTTCCCCTTCCTTGTATATCCTTTCACTTCATTGCCAGACGCCGTGAATATTTTATCTGCTTGTGTTCCTGCAATTCAGAAGACATAAAAATTAACTAGCAGTTTTACGAACTTTTATTATTTTTAGAAAGGTAAGTTCTTAACTGTGATCTCATTCTGAAGAGCACATCTCCAAGTAGATAAGTTCTACCTTCCGTAAGTAACTAAGTACTTACCTATAAGTTGCTAGGTTGCTACTGTGCTATAATCATAGATATGCTAAAGAATTGAAAAAATAACTCAAGTTGACCTACCTACTTTATGTGCTAGCAGTAGGAGCAATGCTCTTAAATTTTATTGTGCTTAAGGTCTCGACCGTTTCTTTTTCTGCAAAAGCGAATGGTTGCAGGATGCGAGTGCGTGACCATCCATTATGTTTACGTGCGCGAGGTGTGTGCAAGGTTTATTTCCCAGCAGAAAATATAATAATTGTAGGTCGTTACATAGGTACCTGGTTGGTATAAAGAATGTAACACGGTTGTTTTCATAAAATTTGACAAACTTGCGGTATCTATTCAAATTTATAGTGGCTACAAACTATACAAGGTTAGTCGGAAAGGGGGTACTAAGCCGAAAGTGTGTTAAAGTACCCATAATAAGGGATAACTTTTGTTCTACAACTTTCCCCAAAACTCGATAGTTTAAGAGAAATAGCTTTACAAAGATTTCGTAAAAAATATGCTAAAATCTATCTGGCCATAGCTATGTTTAGCTGTTTTTACAATTTAGGTCATATTTGGGGTCACGGATTAGAAAAATAATTTTCTGAATTCATAACTAAAGCAGGTATGTTTTTTTGAAAAAAACTAAAATAAAAGTCTTTTGGCATGCAAATAAAAATTATCGAATTTTGAAATTTTAACACTTGCTTTAAAATAGTCATCAATTATACTTTAGGTGCCCCGCGGCTTAGTACCCCCTTTCCGACTAACCTTGTCTATAGGAAACATGAAGGTAGGTATACCTTCATGAAAGGAAAGGATTTATTGCTAAGTATACTTACCTATTGCGGATGCAAGTTGTACAGAAGTAATTGGTTTGCCCGGTAATGTCTTGAATTGAACCACAGGCTCTTCCTCTTTTATACTCAAACATTGTAAGACTCCGTTTTTATCACCGATTGCAAGCTGAAATAAGTAGGTACCTAGGTTTTATCGAGTTATCTAGGAGGACTGATTCACATAAAAACGTTGTATCTATTTACAAACATTCAATAGCGTAGGTACCTTTTGATCGATCTTTTGTCCGGAAGGAGGCAATATTTTTAAAGTATCCGGATAAGTAATGCCACATATCGTATAATCGATCCGAGACAAATCATAATCCATGTTTAAATACCTATTTCTCAAGAGAAACTGATTTTCTAAACAGTGAAGTAGGTACCTATGGTAATGTACGTAGTAGGCAGGTTCTAAATCGATAATGCCTAGGTAACGAGAGGCTCAACAGTAGGGAAACAAAAATATTCTAAATTCATGCGCAAAATGTCGCATCTAGGTACCTACTTATTATGTCAATCACCTACAGACATTATTTGAAGTAAATAGATTTATATCCCATTATGATATTATTATAAATGGCACCTCGGTATGTGTGCTAAGAATACCTATTTTAACAAGCTTTTATTTTCAGTTCTTGTATTATAGCCGCGTTGACTCGATCAGATAAATAAATATGTATAGATGTTATACTGGCAAATAAATATTTATATTTCAGAATACACTCTGACGGAGTCCACCTCTGGCCTCAGCACACCACTACCACCTGAGTCCACTCTTTCATTAGGTATATTAAAAAGTAGGTACTCTGTAGTGAACTGGCTTTACACAATTTTTTGAGGTGGTAGGTCCTATTGCTGTGAGGTTGGGTCTCCTCCCTCCCTATCCCTACATCCCTGGTATTATTATGTGGTTGGAACATACGAACTTTTTTTAGTGTATAAGTCTCCGCGATGCCCGATATTATGTCGCTTTGTATCGATATATCGTATCGTTATGTTGTATCGCAACTGATTGTGTCGTATGCCTTTGTATCGATATTGTAAATATCTTATCGTCAGTGTCGTATTGGGCTTTCAAAGAAAAACTCTTATCTCAAATTTAGGACCTACAATGCAGATTTGCTTTTTTAATTATAAGTAATTTACAAGAAAACGGAGTTTCAAGTTATTGTAGAAAACTAGAATAGGTTAGCAGACATACACACACGCTACATCACTTGATTTTTGTACAACTGCCAATGTTTAAAATCTAAACTTTTAAGAAATGATAATCTCGACAAGCGTTGTGGATCTTGTCTGTTTAGATTTTCTGTAGCTGAAGAAAATAAACGCTCTGGCGGTACAGCTGATGTCACAACCACTGATAAACATTTAGTTTAATACGATATTTTTGATCCGATATTCCGGCGAAGCGATACGACACAGCCAAATATTGCTTTGACGTGTATCGATATAAAATATCGGTATATCGTATCCCGTTGTATCGATACACCAAAATATCGATACATATCGGGTATTACTAAGTCCAACTAAAAGTCCAGCAGCCAATCAACTGTCAGTGTCAATTATGTGACTGTGTGTCTGTGTCAAGTCAGGTTCTCCGTTTTATGCTAGGTTCACATTTATTTCTTTTAACTAGGTTCCGTATGTTCATGTACTGACTGTTCAGTCAATTAATTATATACCAAACGATTAAAAATAGTAGAATACTCATCAATAGTTGCTTTAAAGGAAATATTAAAATGGAAATAGATAAAGAAAATATTGTTCAAGCTGTGGTTGTTATGGACACATTTAATAACCACTTCAATCCTATTATTGACAACAAACCCATGGTGAAGTGATTTTATATTTATTTTGTAATCCATCATCTTCCTTCTCTGGTCCCAAGTTACTTGGAGTCGGCGCAAGATGTTTTCCTCTATCATTCTTCGCCGTCAGCCTCATTATCATATCCTTCCTTACACAATCCATCCATCAACATTCATATTCATTACTCTCTTAGTCACACGTGTTTCATAACTCCTCATCACATGCCCATACTAAGACAAACAATATTCTTTCAATTTTTCTGTCACTGGTGTCACTTTCAAGCTCCCTCTAATATACTTATTTCTTACTTTATCCATTCGCGTCACTCCACCTTCTCATCTCCGCTATGTGTAATCTTCTTTCATCCGTCTTCTTCACAGCCCAACACTGATCCGTACAGGACGACAGGTCTTATAACGGATTTGTAAATTTTGCCCTTAAGCTTGAGGGGCATCGGTAGGTCACAAGTTGTCCCTGTGACCTGCTGTCATTTCATCCAACCTGAGTTAATCCGATGCATAACATTTCGGTCAATTTCACCACCCCTTGGACGAGTGACCCCAAGGTACCGGAAGGTGGAGCAGACCGGTAAGGACATTCCGGCAAGAGACTGGAGAGACCGCCGGAATCACTTTGCCACCTTTCCTCCAATTTGCTCTGGACCTATAGACCACTCTCAGCAACCAGCACAATGTCATCGGCAAACAGCATACACCAAGGAGCCTCTTCCTGGATGTTCAACGTAAGAGCATCCATTATCACCAGAAAGAGGTAAGGGCTGAGAGCTGACCCTTGGTGCAAGAGTACAGCCACATTGAGGCTGGCAGTCGTGCCCACTGCGGACTGGACTTGAGTACTGCATCTACTGTACATCATCCGGATCAACTGCACATACTTTCCAGGCATACCTTGTTTCTTAAGGGCCCACCATAAGACCTCATGGGGTACAAAGTTCTCGAGGTCAACGAAAACCATGTGCAGGTTTTTGCGAGCTACTCTGTATATTTCACATAGCTGGCGGATAGCAAAAATGGCATCCATTGTTCCTCGACCAGACCTGAAACTGAACTGGTTTTGTGAAATCTCACTCCTCTCAGTTGTCGCTCAATTTATTTTGTAATCCATTTAAAACTTATTTATTATTGTTTTTGATATTTTAGGGCTTACTACCAGTTGCAGGAGTACCACTAATTAACTATTTACTGGAATCGCTTTCCCATGGTGGAGTGGGAGAAGTAATTTTATTTTGCTGTCAAGATGGGCAAAAAATAAAAGATCACATTCGGTATTTACATCTGATATTTTTTTTTATTTTACAGCTAATTAATTATTAAAGTTGTTCCTTTGTAAAATATTTCATTACCCAATGATTACAGGAAATGTATTGAAAATAAGGCAGTATGGAGTGTTACTATGGATGTCCAAGTGATGATGTCAGATTCCTGTCAGACCATGGGAGATGTGATGCGGGAGATAGATGCTGCTGGTCTCATTAGAGGGTACTTTGTGTTAGCTGGGGTTAACACTATCACCAATATACATTTTGCATCATTGCTGGAGCAACATAAGTGAGTCAACTGAATTATGGAAATTTCTTATTACCACAATAAAAAATAGTTTAAAAGTAGTTAATTTCCACTAAGTGGCATAGAGAGCATTTCAAGATGTTGTTAATATTTAACAAGATAAAGTGTTGATGCTGATGATAAACCCATTATTGTCTTACAGACAAATATGCAAGAAGGATAAAGGCGCAGCAATGACACTGGTTTACAAAAAGGTGTCCTGGGAGCATCCTTTGATAGTCTCTGACAAACCAATTTTCTTGGCAGCTGATGCAAATACTAACAAAGTACTTATGCACCAGAAATACAAACCTAAATCAACTGAGAAAACTATAAATCTGCCTTTGGTATGTACCTACTGTTATATTATATTGAAATTTTTGTGTTATCATTGTAGTTCAATACTTTAGTTACCTACCTACTTTACTATTAAGGCAATTCCCACCCTTTCAATGAATTTATTAAATATAATTTTATACCAAAATAATTTTGCCAAAATTAATGTAAAGAGGGCATCATGTGAAATTATTTATGTGTAATAATGTTTCAGGAAGTAGTATTAAGTCATTCTGAGGTAAAGTTGCATCATAATTTAGCTGATGCAAGCATAGCACTTTGCTCACCATCTGTGCTTCCACTTTTCTCTGATAACTTTGATTTCCAAACAAGGGATGATTTCATACATGGTATTTTGATTAATGAAGAAATTCTTGCCAGCTCCCTGTATTACACACTTTTGAAAGGAAATCAATATGCTGCAGCTGTAACAAACTGGAAAACATATCAGACTATTAGGTAAGTTATTAAGGAGTTAGTCAGTTAGGACAGGTCAACTCGAACCTGCTATGGCACTTTCCTCAAACTTGCCCTACATTGTTTCACTCGCATAGTTTGTATACTACAATGTCTGGACTTTAAAAGAGACTGACCTCTGAGTTTGTTTCGGCTTTTCTTCTCAGAGCTAGTCAGATAGGAAATGCCGACGCCATCTAGTCTTAAAAAAAAACATTACATTGACTTGTAAAAGTGTCTGTAACAGATTTATTTACAGAAATAAAAATCATTTATCATTCATCAGTTGTAGTAATATAATTAAGAAAAGTATTGAAATTGAAAATGAGTTATAGCAATACTTTCTCATACATATGGGGAGTAAGATAAAAGAAAATGTTATTTTACAGCCGTGATGTATTACACAATTGGGTACATCCATTGTCCATTGAAACTGGCTCGTTTTATCAAAACAACTATCTCTCCATGGGCAATCATAACTTCAGAGAAAAGTCATCAACACTGAGCAGGTATGTTTAATAAATAATGGATAGTGTTAGTTGGCTGATTATCAGCATAATTATTATTAAATGGAAATGTAAAAAAATGTATGGACGGTATACTATGTGGATGATTTCAACTAACAAACATAAAAATAGTGTCAATGCGTTTGTGGTAATCTACTGTAACTGTTATAGCCAATTTCAGTTGCAAATGCTCTGGGGATTTATTACTGTGTTGAAAAAAGTAACGGTCATGGATGTCCCTTGCCTGGGGAATGCGAGGGGGCCTGCCGGGCTCTTACCGGCAAAAAAACCCACGGTGTTCCTCCTCCTGAACGTCGGCAGGGGTCGCGGGATTCGCATAAGCATGCAGCGCAACCCTGGCCGGTCTCGAGTCCGCCAGCCCCTGGCGGCCTTTCCTCTGTGGGGCCTTGCCCCACGTCCGCCTGAGAGGCGCGCGCGGAACACTGCGCGCCGCCTTCTCGGGCCTGTTACTGGTCGGAACGCCCGCAGGCCACATACTAGGGTGGCCATAGGGCCAGAGGGTAAATTATTGACCTGGACGATATATTATGGGTTTCTTGTTAAAGCGCAGGCCACACCGCGAGCTGACGGGCGAGCGAGCTGGCTTTTTCATACTTCGGTTCACATCGCTCGAGTCGCTGAAGTACCTAGGTTCGGTCAAACGTTGCTCGGTCGCTCGCCAGCTCGCGGTGTGGCCTGCACTTAAACTACGAAAAAATACAAATGTAAAACGGTATTTTTATATCGCACAAAGATTTGCACATAGGAAAGCAATTTGGAAGAAGTCGATGTTTGTAATCAAGTTTCACTAGATGCAATGATAAACGTCATCGACTAGATGTGGATAATAGTACATTACTGCCGCGGTCTGTAATGACTGCGTTGCTGGCAGCACTGATGATGGCCGAAAGCGCAGTGTAGCGCAGCTCCAGGCCATCACAGCGCGGTCAGCATTGCAGCTCTTGATGGACAAGCTGGAATAAAGGTCGAGACCGAAGGTCGAGGCCTTTATAGCGCGGACAGCAAGGGCTGCAATGATGACCAAGCTTGAAGGCCGAGAGCGTAGCTAACCTAAGCTCGAGGCCATCATAGCGTGGCCAGCAGCGCAGTCATTGCGGACCAAGGCTTATATAGTGCTTTATTCAAACAATGCGAGTAATTTAAATAAAACCAGCTTAGTAGGTATAGTAAGAATTTATTTAAAGTAACGATTTGTTTATTCCCGGGGCTTTAGCTTTTTTTAATGAGTCTTTAATGATTGTGCTACCTGTACCTATACAGCCAAATTCTGTATAAGAACTTTTTGCACCAAACTATTTTTGAAACAAAACTCGACAATAATGGATTTTCAAAGGAAATTGCTGGTGGCTAAAACTCACCAGCAATGAAATTCCTTACAACTTTGCTGGCGCCTATTCAAGTAGCGCGGAAACGTCGACTTTGCTCAAAGAAGGTTGTCAAAATAATGACCACATTACAAGCATTTTTGAGTAAATTAATATTACGTCATTATTTACTTGATTGAGCAATAAAAAGCTATACTACACGGGCGACTTAACTAGACACCTGACTCGGAATTTGACATCGCTCCCGCTTTCCCCCGCGGGACCCGCCGTCGCCGTGCGAGTAGCGATAGCATCACAGTTCTGCCGCGCGATTCATAAACGCAGTAAGTAACATTTTGGTCAAAACGAGTTGATCATATATTCGTAATCACCGAAATGAGTTCTATAAGAATCAAAGACCCGTTTGTTTTCTATATACTTTAGAAGACCGAAAATCAAAAAACATAAACGCAGTAACTATAATTATTATTTTGTCCTTGCCCCTTTAACATAATTATCCACAGTAAGTATACATATTACAACTTTTTAAGAATAACGACTAGCTACTTTTACTAAAAACTTAACATAAACACAGTATGCACACCAGCGGCAATTCTTACAAGTAATCAAAACATCCTTATTTTATTAGCAGTAAGATAATATACTGTATTTTTATAAAGAATCACCTTTGGGGTGCTGATGGCTGGATGTCGCATAATAGTACTGCAGTAAACTGCAGAAACAGTACTACAAAATTTCTGTGTTAAACTTCGGGCTGATATTAAACATTACATAGTATAAACGAAGTAAAACACTACAAACTGCGATAATCACATGTGAATAACTGTGGAATAAATTATGCATTGCATACTATGAACGCAGTAAATGTCACCCTCCAGTAATGTGCTTAGATGGTTCATGGCTAAACAGTGGACTCAGACTACCCTGGAATATACCTCGGTCAGCCCTGATTGGTTCTCCTCTCACTTGAATTTGTCAACATCCTGGATATTGAAGGACTGACCTCCATTGCCTCATAAATGACGTCAGGAAGGTGCATGACGTATTTACTTTATACAACTCCAGCACCCTCATGAGCCATGAATGTGGCACCGAGTTGCAGGCGTTCTTATAGTCTATCCAACATGTCGACAGATCCTTTCGGGATCGGAAAACTTGTTGGCTAGTGGCCATATCAAAGAGGAGTAACTCCTTAGTACAGCGGGACCCATTCTTACATCCATTTTTAGAAGCAGACATTATAGAATTATTTTCAATATGAATCTTAATTTTGGATCTCAAAATGGACGTACATACATACATACATAAACTCACGAATTTTCCCATGGGGGTAGGCAGAAACTATAGAACGCCACATGCTACGACTCTTACATACCCCTTTCGCTTCATCCACATTCATACATCTTGTCATACACGCACGCCGGTTGAGAGTACTACGCACCTGACCTTTGTGAAGAACATCACCAATAACATCGATGTATGTCCTTCTAGGACGTCCTCTACCGGCGTTCCCATTAACATCCGCCTTATAAATTACTTTTGTTAATCGCCGTTCACTCATTCTCTCAACATGACCAAACCATCTAAGCATAGGTACTCCTTTCAATTTTTGTCACTACATCATCTTTTAAACCGCAATTTTGTCTAATCTCTTCATTTCTCAATCTATCATTCAAAGTTACACCGCACATACTTCGCAAGGAACACATTTCCATGACATTTATTCTACTTTCATGCCTCTTCTGCCACGAAAATGGACGTACGAAGCTTATATACCGTCGGCAAACATGTGATCGGTCTATAATTCTTTTTAATTTTGGATCTCAAAATGGACGTACGAAGCTTACATCTTGCTTGCTTCTTACGCATGCTGGTTGAGTACTACGCACCTGTCTTATTAAAGCTTTTCAGGAGTAGGTACTTATTATCTTGTTATGGAAACAAGACAATTATTTACGTCGTGCGGATAAACATAAGATCGCGTTGCCACCATTCGCCTGCCTACCCTATTCGGGGAATATAGTAGTGAAGGTTACGTTTGTGTTATATAATTGTAAAAGACCCAATTATGGTATTGGTAAATAACTATAATACTGACTACTCTTTGTATTTTTACCGCAAAGAAGTAGTATTGTAATTGAAACAAAAATCAAAAATATCATTTTTTTATGGAGCGTATTTCATAAGCTTCGGGATTTGTAGGACCCAACATACAACACTTAATTAATGTATAGTAGTATCTATTTAGCTTCTTGGACCAGGGCCTATACATATGTGCCCATTCTCCTTTGTTTTATTTCCATCTAAATCAAATTGTTCAATTCAATACCCCTAAGATGCCAGCCTAGACAAAGCACAAGAGAGAGACATAAGCCTTGCGCGCTTACTCTTGCGTACTCAAAGTGACAAAGAAAGAGAGAGGCGCATCTCTATCTCGCGCTTTCTCGAGGCTGCCATCTTAGCCCTGTAAATATGAACTTGAGTAGGTACCTAACCTAACACTTAATCCCTTTTCTAAAACTGCATATTAATACATAATATTGAATCTTGATCCCAGAATCGTAATACAATCGCGATATTGAAATCATAATAAAAAATACTAATTATTAATGTTTATCAATATTTCCTTGATAATGGATCGCGATATCGTATGTAAGATTTGAATTGCTAAATATTATCCAAGTCTATGTTACTACCTAATACTGATTTATGTATTCGAAATAATAATGTTACTTTAAAAAAATATAAATATACCTAAATTATTTTCGTAAAAGAACATGAAATGGAAACCAAAACTTTTTTGCCAACTGTACTTTACACCAACGTCATTCGAGCCAGGTGTTAAGTCGCCCGAGTAGTACATAGGTAGCAATTTGTTCCTACATTTCAGCACTCATTTTTCTGTTTACCGAGTTCTCACAAACTTTGACTGACATTTTTTGCCATAATAAAAATAAAACAACATACTAAGAGCTTTCGATTGAGGTACCTATATCTTAACACTGTTGGAAAATATTTATTTATGATGCTTTATTTTAAATATTTATTAAAATGTATACATTGTCCTTTCATGTAAATAATTATTGTAATGATTTTTCCAGATCTTGTTTCTTAGAAGAAGATGTTTTGATTGGCTCTCAAACCCAAACAAATGATAATACAGTTCTATCCAAATCAATGATTGGGAAGAACTGTGTCATTGGAAATAATGTATCAATCAGAGGAAGTCATATAATGAACAATGTTGTTATAAAAGATAACTGTACAGTTGTTAATAGTTTTATTGATGATAATTGCACAATAGAAGAGAACTCTGTTATTGAAAATGGTACCATTATAGCATCAAATGTTGTAGTGGAAGCTGGCAGTCAATTGAAAGGAAATATACTGGAGAGTGCAGAAGTTGATAGAGGTACTTATAAAAGCTTGAGCTATGTATATACCTGGTGTACACTTTACCTACTGGAACATCTTGTACTAGCGATGGGCGAGTCCGAGATATTTAAACAATCGAAAGGATCGCAGTCATTGTAAAATTACAATCGAATCTACGATTATCTCGGTCTCCGTTTTAACAATCGAGATGTTTTTCGATTGTTCCGAGTTGACTGACTCGCCCGGTCGCAGCGACGCGACCATGCGCTCGTTCTCGCGCGCACTTATTGATTCGAGTCGTAATGGACTCGTAAAGTCGTTACTCGTTGCAGCTTCTCTATTGCATTATGAGACTTGATGTTTTTGTAAAATTCGTTTTTATTTCAGTAAAATCATTAATGAAATCAACATCAGAAAGTACAGAATGGGAGAATGAATCATCAGGCAGTGGTGGTGATGATTTCATTGGTTTTGAGAAGACATGGAGTGACAGTGAATCTTGTTACTCATCGGACGGAAGTGATGAATCTTCATTACCAGATTCTCCCATCCCAGAAGACACAAATAGTAAGTATTCATAAATATTTTTTGTAATATCAAGCTCCAAAATAGTTTTGGTTTTGTTCTATGTAGAACATGCATTAGAGAGCCATAGTAATTAAGGCAAGCTGTTGTACAGTAATTATGTCTAATAGTCATAACCAAGTCAATAAGACTGGCAACTTTGTTAACTAGGGAATCATCTCTCATTTGACTAAATACATATCTTTACTTGTCTGATATTAATCTTATTCTCTTTTCAGTATTCTTGCAAGAAGTCATTGACAGTTTAGCAAGAGGATATGAAGAAAAACTAAAGAATGACTATTTGATATTGGAGATAAATTCATCTAGATATGCATATAACATTCAGCTGCATGAAGTTAACTTCTTTGTTGTGAGAGCTCTACTGAGCATTCCTGTTCTAGCTGAAAATAAGAATGTACTCAGTACTGTAAAGGATATTTTGAAATATTTCAGACCTGTTTTGTCAAACTACATCAAAACTAAATCTTCCATTATGGATTGTTTGAGGGCTGTAGAAGTACGTTAAACCAATATTCTTCTTTTGAAGATTTACCAAATAGTAAATTATAACATTTTTAACATTTAAATAAAATTCAATAATATCTGTTTTTAGGATAGCTGTATAAAATGTAAGTGGCTTGATGGCAAGTCTGGTCAAATCTTGCATTTGCTTTATGAAGCAGATGTTGTTGATGAAGATTCCTTATTAGAATGGCACCAAGACTTGGAAGAAAATGAGAGTCCCATTGCAAACCAGTCATCACTTGTTAAATTTTTCGAGTGGCTTGAAGAAGCAAGTGAAGAAAGTGAATCAGACTGATATGTAAATTAAACATTATATTTTACTTACACAAATTAATTTTATTTGGCATTATTTTACCCACTTACATGCATGCAGATAGGCAATTCTTTTAACATCATTGATTGATGAATATTCTTTGCATAGACGCTACAATATATTTTGTTGACATCTCAGTGTACTGTACATACAAACACATTTAGAAGTTCACAACAAACTATTTCTAGTTCACTTATCTTTCAATTGTCAGATTTTTATCTGAGGAATAAAAAAGGATGCATCATATCAGCCCTCATGACCAATAGTGGTAGGCCATGTCTTTGGGAAGCTTTTGATATATGTAATTCTGTGAGTGGGAGCAATAGGTTCCCAAATAGCATTAAACTGCACATAATATAAAACAACCATTTGTGCTTATTACATAAGTTTTCATTTCATTGAAAACCATTCATTAGTACAAATGTTATGGATAAAAGAAGTTTCACCTGCTTTTAAAAATTCTGTAATTTTGTGCTTGGATCAAAAATCAATATCAATATTTTTACATGTGTGGTTTTTATGAAAAGATCTAAGCAGAGCACAAATACATAATTTACAATATTCACAAAAATTACAGTGTCACACCTTATTTATGACATCACTGCCAACATTGAGTGATTTTAGTATAGTCACTGATGCTATCAGTTCCATTACTCTGCCAGACCTTACCTAACGAATAGTAGCATATTGTTGAAATTGTACAGTAGAAAAATTCCTGAACTTATTGATATCAAATGATGTTGGTTCACAAGGAGAATGTATTTTTATTTGGCGCATATGTGTGTCTCGTCCATTTTGGTGGTTGCTGAGAACAGCTATTTGTATCATGTAGGTTCTTATAGGCCTGTCATGAATATCTTTGATTGGAATCATTTCCCACCCTGAAATATAAATAGGTACAGAAATTATAATATAAATATGGTTAAGAATTGAATAAATAATGCACATGAAGCAGCAAGTGCTTCCTTAAATTTTTTGATGTGTAGTTATAAAGTATGTGAAAGAATATTGTCACAATCACTACACTTCACAAATGTATTGGTGATGAATGTATGGAATTTATATTGTTATTAGCACAAAAAAAAACTATGAATAAGAATATACCCTTACAATGTAAACAAATACTTACCACTAGGTTCAATCAATTCAATAACTTCTATCTCCTGCAAATCATTAAAATGTGTTCCAGCTCGAATTGATATTCTACTGGGGGTGTAGCTTTCATCCAGCTTGTAGTCAGTGTATATGTAGATGTGGGATACCATTGTTTTTCTTTGAAATTGTATATTAACTAAATGAGGAAGTTGTCCATCAGATTGCCAATAAGTATCCATGCAATCATCTCTCAACTGATCTATACCAAATCCTGCAATGAAACATTAACTTTCAATCTAGGTACTGCATAATATCTAGGTACTCTACAAAGCTGCTGCACAAAACATTTGCCTCGTCCAGCTGCCTTCCTCAAATCGGTGGCCTATTAACTGTTTTCCTACACAAGGAAACTAGGTTTGTTACTAACCTGGCTTGCAAGATGACAAACTCCAAATTGCATGATTTCCGACTTCTCGGACCGTTCCCGATCGCTCACTCACTAGTGGATCCTTTTCAGAAGCCATAGCTATTCGGCTTTATTAATTTTGCATAGGATGCTTAACAAAAACAAAAGTTTCTCACGTCCAATATTATTGTTTGATTTGATCTCTTAATCAGATTTTGATTTGTGACGTTAGATGCTAACTGCCAAGTGCCAACCGACCTGTCAAAATTATGGTACGCGAGCATTTTTTGATACGTTTTTATATCAATTTAGTGTGTTCTCTATATATATTAAGTGTATGCATGTGTTTTTTTAATGTATTTATTAACGTTCTTATCTATAATTTAGATAACGTAGATGACAAAAATATAAAACATAAACACCACAGACAAAATAAGAAAGTATTAAAATGGTTTTCGCCGATTTTGCTGCCATTTTCTATTGGCACGACTCGTTGCCCAGACTTTAAGTACTACACGCATTAGGCAACTTTACCAAATCAACAATACGACGGCTTTCAGTCCCACCTTTGTATACCTATGTATAAGCTGTGGTTCATTATAATCTGTGACGGAATCTGAATTATGTGAATTATTAATTTCTGAACGAATCTTGTGATCTGTAGTTAAGGGGAAATGAGGGTTGCAAAATATTAATAATTTGAATAGGTTTTTGCGATCTATTTCCGTCCCACCCCTCCCGCAAACCTTCCCAATTGAGCACGAAAGAGACACCTGCATCAGGGTATATAATGTTCTGTGCACCTGCATCTCGGACTGATTTCTTCTGTGCAATATTAGCGAAATCGTACTTTCGTATTTCCGTTTCCTTCTTCAAATCTGGACCGATTTTAATATTTTTTTCTGTAATAATTTAAGAAAGACTTTGGTTATGTCTGTATGTTTTTCTTTTATTTTTTATATTCGTCTAATTTGTTTGCCAGATGTTTGAAAACGGTGGTAAAACCGGTCGATTTTTGTAAAGTTTAAACGTTTCTAGTTTTTCTAATAATTAATTTATTGACAAAAACAAAACATAGGGACACAGTGATGGTAGATATCTTTATCTTTACCTACATAGTACTAGCTGTGTCCTCATGTCTCCCCCCGTAGCCTATGTTACTCAGTGATAATGCAACTTTTTAACGGCAAAAGAATTTTTGAAATCGGTCCAGTTATAGGTAGTTTTTAAGTTTATTCGTAACATACAAAAATCCAAATCTTTCCTCTTTATAATATTAGTATAGATAAAACAAAATCGCTCCCGCTGTCTGTCTGTCCCTATGTAGGTATGCTTAGATTTTTAAAACTACGCAACGGATTTTGATGCGGTTTTTTTTAATAGAGTAATTCATGAGGAAGGTTTATATGCCCCACATAGTATCTACGTTGCACCCGTGCGAAGCCGGGGCGGGTCGCTATACCATAGTAAACAATATTTGCTCTAGTGACATTATCCAAGGAGAAACTGAGGAATACGTTTGTATGGACTAAATGCCGACCGCATTTCCTCTTAAGTGCGTGCATGTGTGAGAGGAGAGAAGAAGCTTGGTAATGATAATTTACTTATCGGTCCCTCGACGCGACGACGTTTGGATCAAAACATTACTAGGTAGGTACCTACTTATAATAAAGGATCAACAAACACATTTTATTTTTTCGAGGATTTTTTTTGTTGGTGCCTTGAATTGTCATCATGATATACCTAATAAAACAATCAATCGACGATCCCGTATTACGTCATAATTTCTGTTCTTTTTCCGGGTCCGTTCTTTATGCCCCCGGTTTCGATTGCCCCCGTTCGTTTTGCACCCGATTTGAAACAAATGAATATCAATGTTTTTTGGCAGATTTGGACTAAGTACTGTTGACGATAAAACATACCAAAATAACAACGCAATACATTTTTTTTATTAGAAACCTTCCACACGCTACTATTTCTCTTGTATCGTGGGTGCGTTTACCTACAGACACATATCTCACATGCACAAAGGCTTAGACCCGGAGCAAATATCTGTAAGCAATACAAATATTCGTTTCGAGCGGGAATCGAACCGGCGATCCGTAGCGCCAAAGCCAATCGCTCAGCCACTGCACCAAACATGTCGTCAAAATTAAATCGTCTTCGTCTATTTCGTTCTCTCCTGGTACGCTCAGCTTTATGCAGAGTTATGCTTAACTGTTGGTAATATGAACATTGAGCCAATCCTCAAGCACGGGCACACCGCCAGCTAGCGGGCGAGCGAGCGAGCTGGCGGGCGAAGCGAGGCGAGGGAAACTATATAAACTAACGCGAAACTTTGGCGAGCTAAACCATGTGGGTTCACACCGAAAACTACGGACGGACGGGCGAGCGAGCGGACGGGAGAGCGAGGGGAGCGTTTCGTGTTTGTCATTCGTGCGCAGTTGCATAGCGCACGAACGAGCGAGCGAGCCGGGCGAGCATCGTTTCACCTCTTTTCATACTTCGGTTCACACCGCGAACTACAGAGTTGAGCTACGCTAACGAGGTGAACGATAGCATCGCTGGTATCGTCGGATATTTCGTTCGCATCGTTTGTATCGCTGATGTAGGTAGCTTATCTCTGTAGTTCGCGGTATGAACCGAAGTATGAAAAGAGGTGAAACAATGCTCGCCCGGCTCGCTCGCTCGTTAGCTAGCTGGCGGTGTGGCCTGCGCTTCACTCAAGGCCATCAATCGGTCGTAGCGTCATCAAGGTAGATGATTGGCTCTGAAGTCACCGGTAGTCCTCTGGTGGGCGAGCATTAAGTTTTCTCCGACTATGGACATTATATCACATTACAGAGATGGAATATGTCGAGTAATTAGAAATGATGTACACAATTTATCAATTTTATTTGGTCCACCTTTATAACTCTAATTATTTTAATCTATCTTTCCCAGCAAGCACCTGGTGTAGTGACAATTTAAGGGAGGTGGTTCTATACCCAGCAGTGCACTACGATTAGTGATTAGTTTATATACCTATACTTATTAATTAATGTACTACGCGAACAAACTATTTTTCAAACTTCAACTTCATTTTACTGCGTTCTCTGTACCCGAGGGATAAAAAAACGCATGCAAGATTGTTGAGGATATTGTAACAAATACCAATAAGAGTCGTTACTTCCAATTCTGTTTCTATTGCCCATTCTCCTTTTAAGTTTCTAACTTCAGCGGTTTATTTGAGTCTTACATTAGGACATATTCTTTTATATACAGAGTGACTTTTTGAGAAAGGGATGCAGGGCCAAATCTGAACTAGGATTAGAGAAAAGTCTTCTAATGAGTCGTGAGGTCAATTTTGAAAAAAAACAAAAAGTGCATTTTTATATTTCTGAAAAACCAGCTGGTTTAGCCGGAATTGAACCCTATGTCTTTTGCCAGCCTGAAAAACACTAGCTTGAATTATTCTACCGATGGCGAGACCTGCTTTGAGAACCGTAGATAACTCCAAGTTTATTTAGTAACTTAGCAAAGAGAACATTGGCGCTGCTTGCCAACTCAGTTTCAGCGGTCAGACCGGTCAGAATGTCCCGTCTACGACTCTTCTATCCTTTTCAACTTGAGCGAGATGACTTGCA
Organism: Amphipyra berbera; assembly: GCA_910594945.2. NCBI lineage: Eukaryota > Metazoa > Arthropoda > Insecta > Lepidoptera > Noctuidae > Amphipyra > Amphipyra berbera. The sequence goes on from OU343127.1 coordinate 10,658,489, forward strand.
GCTGTTAGATACTAAGATGACTATTCTTTTTATCATATTTAGTTAACCTACTGTATAGAGTTTATTCATTGATGAAAAAAAAAAACAGCTAGCGCTGTTTAATTGTTACCTACAGTGGGTCTATTTAATGTAGTTTATGCAAATAGATAAGTATTTAAACACATTTTCTCATAAATTCCTTTGAAAAAACTTAAAGACCTTTGAAAAATGAGATAACCAATGAGGAATTTTTGAAAAGAGAAAATGTGACTAAGAAAACATATACGGGGTGTAAACGAAATCATGTAATTCCTTCAAACCTCGCGATGTACTGCTTACCTACATAGATTAACCCTGAACGGGACACTTTTGGACTCAATAAATAAAAATTACAAGAAAAAAACATGGTGTTCTTAACGTGAGGTATTTTAGCGCCCCAAGCGAATTGCGCGGCTACTGCTCGCCGCGCGGTCATTTGACTCGGGGCTTAGTATTATTACTGTACTCTGTGCTCGGGGCGCTAATATGCCTCACGTTAAGAACACATGTTTACTTCTTGTATTTTTTTTATTGAATTCATGTCTCCTGATCAGAATTTGTCTATGATTTATGTCATTAATAGGTACATCACGAGGTTTGAAGGAATTACATGATTTCGTTTACACCCTGTAGATATTATCATTGATTCCCTGCAACGAGAGCTTATACCTTTACGTATAGGTACTGCATAAATAGTATATAACACAGATTAATGATATAGGTACAGGGTGGAATTTTTTTATCGCACCTGGTAGGAAACTACTCTAAATATTAAAAAATTAAACTAAAAATCAATTTATTTTTAAAAATAAAGGAATATTTCCTTTGAGTAAAATTGCCTATCTCCAGTATTTAGAGTACTTTCCCTCCAGGTGCGGTTAAACAATTCCATTTTGTATATATATAATACACATACCTACGCGTGAATGTAGAGAGGGCTGAAGGTTTCGGTATTATCACACGGCAGTGTGTCTAGTCAAATTCGTAAAAGATAAGGGCAACACGCACCGGCTGTGTGTTATAATTTACATAAACTATTTTGAATTAACTACTTTCTACCCCCTTATAGCTCCAAATATAAGTAGGTACATATTTGATATTTGATCTCAACGACGTTGAAATAAATAGTCACGCTATCTCATAATAGGCAACATGTTGCCAAATGCATTGACTATAATTACTATATTCACTCAATACTATTGACATAATTATGTTTACGAACTATAGGTACTTTGGCAGTGACGCGATAAGGCACAGAGCATTTATCAGCTGTCAAGTTCAATGGCACTGTGGTTCCGGAACCACAGCTACTTGATACTATGTTGTTCTTCTAAACAACGCATATAGTACGTAAGTACCAAAGACATTCAATTGTAGTCTACATATTTAATCTCTTTGGTAACTTGTACATAAATTATATCAATGTTTGACCTACACACTTGCAATATACTTAGGTGGTAGTTGAAAATGATGTATTGTGTTACACTTGTGGACCCTGTTGGGCACAGCAAAGTAGGAGAGAGGACGATCATTATTAGTTAAAATATAAAAAGAAATATAATGTTTAGTATGAAGTTTAATTTGTTTGACTGCCTTGTTGGTCTAGTGGTCGCAAGCGCCACTGAAGAGCACGGGGTCCTGGGTTCGATCCCCAGGTCAGGCAAAGTGTTATTGAGTTTTTCCATTAGGAATATCTCAGTAGCAGCCGGGAGTCTGGATTTGGGCCCGGTTAATGGCAATAGACTCGCCCCCTATAACTGGCGAAACGAGGGTGTAATAAAAACACCTCTGCCTAATCCTGCGGGGAATATAAGGCGTGATGTTATGTTATGTTTAATTCGTTTTGTTTGACTAGTTCAGATAGCAAAAGTCCATCGTTGTTTATTTGCAAAAGATAAAGACTTAACAGAGATAATAATATTTATCCCAGTTTATTTATTAATTTATACTTTCGCACAAGTATAATTTGTACAGAGGCGGATTTAATGCTTTAGACATGTTCTACTAGTCACGTCACCATAGGGTGATGCAGAGAAAATATCAAAAATCAGGGTAACAAGTTTTGCTTAGGGATAGATGCAACCGGTAATTTAAATATAACGTAGTCATTCCCGTTTAGGAGTAAATAGTTCACTAACGGGAACGGTGCTACGGGTAGCTTTACAACAATAGCGCTTAGTGTAGAACCCATAAAACCAAGAGGGTGTAAGCCGAACACTTCTTACATACCTACACTGTAAGCAGATCATTATTTTGCACAAGCTGCAACAGTCAATTGAGGGGAAACATATTTCGGTGTGAATGTTCTATTTACCCAATAATTTGTTTCTACTTCGTGAAAAATAAGATTTAATTTGGCGTAATTGTTAGGTTGGACACAGGATGTCAGCTTCTCCAGGACTGCCTTCTTTAATTGCGAAATAAAGCGAAAATAAATGTAGTGCATCGAATTTAGTGGATTGCGTAACTCTACATTTATTTGCTTCGTTGGTCTAGTGGTGGCAAGCGTGACTGCTAATCGTGAGGTCCTGGTTTCGATCCCCAGGTCGGGCAAAGTGTTATTGGGTTTTTCCGTGTGAAATTCTTCAGTACCAGCCCGGAGTTTGGATTAGAGCCCGGTTGATGGTAATAGACTCGTCCCCTATTACATGAGACTTCAACATAACGGCAAAAAGAGGGCGTTACTAATGTTACACACCTCTGCCCAACCCTTCGGGGAATACAGGCGTGATGTTATGTTATGTTGTGTTACATTTATTTGCCTCTGTTCAGCTTGTGGGGTTGTCATTTACCAAAAGAAAAGGTAGGTAAAGTCCTAGTCCTAGTAAGGCTTAGTATTGTGGAATGGGCGCCGTCTTCCGTCTTCATAAATAAGTTAAAATGTTGTGTAAATATTACAAAAAATTGTGTTCGGTTGGTAAAATAATTCTTACGAATATATATTGCTTGCAACTTTTAGGTATACTTTCTTAATTTCTTGACTGTCTTTTTGTTGCACAACAAACTCGAGACGGGAACGAGTTGACAAATTGATAACTTTATAATTAGTGGTTAGAGTGCGGTGCGGTGGTCTAATTTGAGTATGGCATGTGGTGGGATGAGTCCGTAGCACCGCGGGAACTGTCCAGTCGGAGAATCCCAGACGGCCACCAAATGTTAATACAGTTCCGGCTGTGCACACGGACATTAAGCATTTCATTATCAAAACACAACAGAAATGCATGTACTTACTATGAAAATATGCATGTATTGTTATAGTGTGTCTTTTTATATTAAGCTATCATACAATACAAGGTTAGTCGGACAGGGGGTACTAAGCCGCGGGCCACTTAATGAATCACTGATGATTGTTTAAAAAAAAGTGTAAACATTTTAAAATTCGATTAAAATAACCCATGCAAAATTATATAAATTATAGTTTAAAAAAAATTCTTCATCCCTACTTTAGTTCCGAATTCAGAAAATGAAGCTTCTAATCCGTGACCCCAAATATGACCTAAAACGTAAACACAGCTGATCATAGCTGAGAATTTAGGGTATTTTTATGAAATCTTTGAACAGCTATTTCTCTTAAACTAATGACTTCTTGGAAAAGTTGTAGAACAAAAATTGTCTATTATTATGGGTACTTTAACACCCTTTCGGCTTAGTACCCCCCTTTCCGACTAACCTTGTATAGGCTACAGGTATTAAAACAGTGTTGTATCTATTAATTGACCCCTTTTCAGCGGAGTCATTGGTTTAAACGTCGTAAGAGAGGTGGCACACAGGACTGTTTTGAATCCCAGAGGCTGGGTCCATCAGTCTCTTTAGGTTTCTACGGGAAACTTTGGTAGGTAGCAGCCCCGGTGTTAGCGTTGTGCCATAAAAATGGTAATAAGTTTTCTCACTATCAAATAATGGGAACTGCTAATGCTGCATATACCCACCGCATTCACGTTACGAACGATGAATTAAATAGTGCTACGTGAATGACTACATTTATTACGTATGGTAACTATTACCTAAACAAAACTTTTTTGGGTAATCTATTGTAATATTTTTAATGTTATCTTTTAGTATCTCTGCTTTTAGTTTTGACGTGTATAAAATTCTCTTTGAATGTCAAACTACATATTTAAATACAATAATTTATTTGCTCTTTTACATATAATTAATCATGGTTCCTATAGGTAAAAAGCAAATAGAGCAACTTACAGCATTTATTCCGTCAGCAATGGCGTATGGATTGGGTTCATTAGTTACTGCATTATATTTCACCGAATGGAAGGCAGTTTGCAAGTACATTCCGTTTTACAATTCAGCAGAAAAGTTCAAAGATCATCCCAAAAAATAATGCTGTGGCAAGACATCTACCATAAATGGGCATACTTACCCTTTTAAACAAAATAACAATATGACAGGTGATGGTAATATGTATTATAAACGCTAGTTATTCAAATTAACGGAGGGCAAGCTAAGAGCACGCGCTCGAAATAACACAATCGCAATCTGGAAAAAGAATGGAATTATAATAATGACTGGTCTTGGCATCAGGTGTGCTCGGATTTGTAATAAAATGTCAACCGGATCGTGCGCAGCCGGCTTTGGCGCACGCGCAGCAGCTGTCGGCCCTCCTCTTTGCCTCCGGTGAGGTGCGCCCTCCGAATAAACATTACCTCTTTTGTAGTGTATTGTAATGTATTTTATTGTATTCGAAGGTAATTTTTTATGGAATAGTAAAATAATAAAAATAAAACCGTGATTTACTCAGCGCTCATTATTTAACTTTGACACACAGTTCAAGTCCACGCATTCCCTATAGGTTTTTGAAGCCAATGTGCATTAAAGTCTAAGGCTTAAACTGAAGTTTTACCAAGATTTATTCAACTAACATTTTTAAAAAGCAGTTTATTAATTCAACAAGTTTTTGATAAGGTTTAGTGTAAAGTATTGCTATGCAACTAATGCAATATACGTGGCCCTCTTCTATAGTTTCGACACAGCACTGTTAAATCTTACCTATTAGAATTAGAACGCCAATTTTAAATAAGACGTAAACAATTTCTACTGCCCCATTCCTATGATTTACCGAGCGTTATTAGTTAAAATTAAGACTCTTGTATCAGTATCAATAAATAAGCAAAGACCCAATAGCTTTGCATAGAAGGCCCTCCCATACGTAAGTAGCTATCGCAGTTCAAATTAGCTTATGAGTCTATTTAAATGCCAAGCTTGGCTATGAAAAATGCTACTAATGGTAAGCAAAACGATTCGTTTTAGGCCATAGCATTCACACTGTTTCCTGTGCACACTGGCGTGCCACATGGCTCCATACTGGGTCCGATATTTTTGATCGCGTTTGTTAATGACCTTATACAACACATGACTGAAAAAGCTGCGGGATCTACCCAGCTTGTGGTGTTTGCCGACGATACCAATGCAGTGGTCTCGGCTGATAATATACACGCTCTTAATACGATAGTTGATCAAACCTTAGACATCTTCCACAGCTGGTTTGCTGTTAATAGCCTTAAAGTCAATGCCAGTAAAGCCAATGTAATGCTTTTTCATTCTACTTCTAAAAATAAATATAGCATTAACTGCGTCATAAATGGTGAAACAGTGAACGTGGTCTCAGTGGTTAAGTTTCTGGGAGTTCATATCGATAGCCAGTTGAAGTGGAAACAAGAGCTAACACACCTAGAGAAAGCTATCAGCTCTGCCTGCTACGTACTAAAAAGTCTAAGAAACGAGGTAACCATAAAACAGTTAAAAATGGTCTATTACGCATTAGTTGAGTCAAAACTGAGATACAGCATACTTTTCTGGGGAGGAAGTTATGATTACAATACTCAAAAAGCTTTTGTAATTCAGAAAAGAGCAGTCAGAACCATGGCTAGAATTCAACAGCAAGAATCATGCAAGGCACACTTTAATGACTTGAATATATTGACAGTCCCAAGCTTGTACATTTTGGTCCTACTTAGTCACTTATCTAAATATATCTTTGAATATGAGACTGAAGATGAATGGCAATAAAGGGAGAGTACAAGAAGAAAAGATCTCCAAATGAAGCAAGTGCCTCACCTGAACGTTGTTAAGCATAGCGCCCACCACAAGTAATTGAAAATGTTCAATAAACTGCCAACAGAAATAAAAAGTGTACCTAGTATATACAAGTGGGTTTCAGAGTAAGCTTAAACGGTTCTTGTTAAATAAGTGTCTTTATTCTGTTGATGAATTATAAATACAAAAGTCAATATGTTTATTGAGTTTTATGACTTGACTTATGACATTTACTTTTGTGTTCTAATTATTTTTTATTTTTTTATTCCCAGTATTGTTTAATTGACATATTTTATTTCATTTTGTTTTTATTTTTTTATTATTATTCTGACTTTAATGTAAATTGGATAATTGTAATGATATAAATATAGATTCCATGCATAGTTATAGAAATTCAGACACAATGTAGATTGTTATTGAATAAATGAATTGAATTGAATTAAGTAGGAACGGGGCATACGTTTACTAAAGTTAAGGCTGGTGTTCCCCAGGGCTCAGTCTTGGGACCTGTGGGCTTCGATATTCGACTTACTATGACAACCTAGTGATTGCTGACTATACTTAAAATAAATAAATATCCTGGAATAGCATTACTAACTCAAACGGGGTTCGATGAGATTACCAAGCGGCTACAAAAATGAAGAAACGAGTCGTGCCTGTTAATTTTGAATAAGCTTCACCCTGAAGGAAAGAATCTGCCTTCTTATGCAGATCCAAAACGCTACACTTTCATACTAAGATAGCAATTGATGCCGTGGTAGTCATTTTTCCTGATGAAACAATTACTTGGAGTCATCCCATTAACGCCAAAAGCTAATTTATGTAGTAACTTTACGACTACGTTTTGCAGCATGTGTAATCGTGTTACCATTTTTTGTTAGCCTTCTTAAAAAACTAACAAAATATTGAATGCCTAAAGTCAAGCCTTGAGTTTGTAGACTCAAAGACTTAAATCTTCTCTAATTAAGAGTTATTTTTAACCCTTTTTCCTGGTCCCCTCATAAAGCTGCCATTTCTTCATAAATTTTAGTTAATACTATTGAGTTTATGGAGAGCTATGTCAGATGAAGTGTTTTATTCGCAAATCGACTTACACATGATACGTTTGCCTGAACAATTTTTTTGGCCCTAATTTCATTGTGTACATGAATTGCCTAGTCAATTACATAGTTGCCAAAAACTCATCAATAATAGTACCTCTACTTTAGTTGAGGTAGTCAGGTATACAGATTTTTGTCTCGAATTATGTAGACGATCTGATTCATGACCATTGCTGGTTTACACAGTAGACAGCTGCTCGCATTGTGTACTCGTTCGTATGTCATAGCTCGGCTCGTCTGGGCTGTTTGAGATGGCTCGGATCATGGTATAATAAAAAAAGGTTGTCTCTTCACATGACAGCTAGATCACGTGACTGTACCTATCTAAGTCATAGCTACTGATGAACCAAAAAGCCTCGGCTTATGCTGTCAAACTTTTTTGTTATTGGTGGGAACATAAACCACAAATGGTGACGTAATATGGGTCATGGTTAGAAGAGAATACCTTGTTTTATTATACCACGGCTCGGATGATAGTAGCCGCCTAGTCACATTGGGAGTTGTAAGTTGACTGCTGAGTTTACCGCTTAGATCTTGAAATGCCGAGTCAATGAGATTTAATAAAAAGGAATGATAACATCTATAACCAAAATATGCTTTGAATTAGAAATGGTCATAAAGCTGTTGTTCAAAGCAAAAAGTTAATAAAAAAAATTGGAGCAGAGACTCGTTGGCAAGAAGATCTTCTGGGACAACATGTACCATTTTTAAAGACCTATAATATCACGAAGACTCCCGAGAATATAAAGTAGTGATTATAAATAACAACACTTTAAGAAGATCATCTGACTTGCGAGCTATTGACGAACTTGTTTAAACGATGCGAGTGACATGCGAGCAACTAAGGTGTGGAGGGAGGTTAGGGAGGCGGCGGGTGGCAAGTACAAACAAAAATGACCGGCTTGTATTTCATAGTAATTGATAAGTTGTGAGACAGTGCAAACTGCTGACCTGTCTGTAGATAGTTATCTACTGACTGAAACAGAAGTCAAGCAATTGCGAATTGTGTTTTTAAATCGCATTATGAATTCTACCACTTGGTAGCTGACCCTTTCAACTCGCACGGTAACTCGCACTGTGTAAACCAACCATTATTTTTATTAAAAAGATTACTGAAGGACATTGTCAGTAAAGCACAGAGAGCTTTCTTTACCAAACTAGAAACTGGGTCGTACTATGAATAAGGCCCAGACGTGTCAAGGACCAAGGGCCACAATAGGAGATCAAAAGTGGGGTGAGTGAGGTGCGGCGTGGAGTCGCGTTCCGATACAGCCCTATTTATTTTACTTTGTCTGTAGGCCGCTCCAAGAGCGGCTGTGTACGGTGCGCTTGCGTTCACTTCCCTCGTGTTACGAACCCACTTTGTAAACAAAGTTTTAAGTCGCGCGGACTTCGAAAAAAATATCCTTTGCTGTAGGTAACTGTCGAACATTATTATTACAAACAATTTGTGGAGACCTAGTGTTGATCGTATTGTGCACACAATGGATTTGTCTTGTGGAGAAAATATGCAAAATTCTGGAAACAACAGTGGAAGTGGCAGGATGGTCGACATGTGTGTCGCAGGTCCTGATCGGGCGTTAGATCGTGATCCTCGGCTGCTCCTCAACTTACTGGCTTTGGAGAGGTCACACGCCCTTCACACGGACTACTTTCAAAATGTACAAATTGATATCCAGCCCTTCATGCGGAAGGTGGTTACCACCTGGATGTTAGAGGTAAGTGTTACTGAAACATTACAATATAATTTCGATGTTTATAAACAAATCATAAGATTATTACGAGTTTGATTTAGATCACGTAGTATCGGTTAACTATCGGGTCGCTGCTAACAGCTGATTAGAGTGAATGACCTGAATATCTGAGTAAATTTATGTGTGTACTAGCTTTATATTATATTTGTTTATGTGAAAGTAATGGAAGTAGTTTCATATAAGTTATCTGTATGTATTTTATGTGTGGTGAATAATATATCAATCATATTTTTATCTTTTTACAGTTTTGAATATTTATATGGCGCGGGTAGGTAAAAAACAATATTACCTATATACACGATAGAAATGACTAAACAATCTGCATTGACAGTGAATATTTTATGTTAAGAATTCTTTTATTACAAAGTTTTTAGAGGCTAATTCATTATGTAACACTAGCGGCCCGTCCCGGCTTCGCACGGCTGGTCATTTTTCCCGTTTTTGCAACATTTTTCATTTATGCTCCGCTCCTATTGGTCGTACCGTAATGTTATATAGCCTATAACCTTCCTCGATAAATGGACTATCCAACATAAAAATAATTTTTCAATTCCAACCAGTAGTTCCTGAGATCAGCGCGTTCAAACAAACAAACAAACAAACTCTTCAGCTTTATAATATTAGTATAGATGTGGTTACTTATAAAAAAAGTAATTTATTAGTTATAATTAAATAACAAAATAGGTATCTAATTTTAGCCTTTTAAAAACGGTAATTTCCTTAGACATTGAACATACCTTAAAAATATTTGTACGTACAGATTTCCCGGTCTTGTTATTCGGATTCGTTTCTGGAGTTCCTTAGTCGTCTTCTAATTTACGCACCGATGACAATGACCCCATCCCGGCACTCCGCTGCACTGTGACGTAACTATGTGAGCCTAATCTATCGTACTTACAACACTGAGAAACACAATTATTACAGTACTACGCTAATAACATACCAGCTGTATCACAACGTGAGAATGCTCTATTACTTCCGTTTATCTAATTTAGCTCGATATTTCCTCCAGGTATGCGAGGAGCAGCAATGCGAGGAGCAGGTGTTTCCCTTGGCAGTAAGTTACATGGACCGGTTCCTGGCTCAGCGCGCCATCTCACGGCAGCAGCTGCAACTCCTCGCCGTCACGTCCATGCTGCTTGCCTCCAAGTTCCGCCAGTGCCACCCGCTGTCTGTCGACCTGCTCTGCGCTTACACCGATAACTCCGTGTTCCCACATGAAGTTAGAGTAAGTATTGTTTGCTATTATTGTTATTGACTATCTGTTCCTATGGTAGCATCGCAGAATATCCAGCTCCCGCCAACATGAACATTAGCTGCATATTGGTTCATACTACCACTGCCAACAAGGCTTTGATTAATTCATAAATTTAATAAAAACATCTCCAACTAAGAGCTAATAATAATTGACCTACCTCAAGAACTGCAGTTCTGTTATCAAATAATTGATATGCTATACTCGATTACTTTAGATTTTATGATTTCGGTGTAATACAGGTGTCATTTCCTTCTGCTACATCAAATCTTACATATAAAAGTCAAGTGGTTCTATTGCCTTCGGCATCCGGCAGCTAACATCCTGCGACACAACTTAATTGTTGTTTTGATTCTACTGTGAATGAACTCGATTAGCCGAGTCAAATGTCACTCTTTCACCCCAAAGCGACATTTCCTTACACTACACCAGTTTCCGGCAATTACTCCTTCCTCGAGAAAGTCAAGAGGGTTTGTAAGACTGTCACCCTTCTTATGTAGCCACAATCTGTGACGAAGTAAGGCACCGAATTGGTTGCTCACTTGCTTCCGACGGAAATGTGGGCTACAAGATACGATACATGGCCAGTTAAATTAGAACTAATTTAAGTAGCCGTTACTCCTAAGTCTTTAATGAGATGAGGTTGTTGCACTCGCTATATTTGGTTGATGCAGCTCGAGGTTTAAAAGGCCATTTCCAAACATTGACGCACACGAAATGTGGTATTGAATAAATTCCCACAACTAACCATAATGATAAAATTGACATAATCGTTCACACCCGCACAGACAGGTGCGATTTGTTGTCATTCATATGAGCTTGCCCTTTGTAATCAATTTTGACTTTGTCACCGTATTCACACGCCTCTAGCAATGCAATGGCGATGCACTTTTTATGGTGATATACTAATTGAAGCTAAACCATGTAAAGTGCTGTGTGACGAAAAATGTTAAACTATACAAACTAGTCTTTGTAATGTGACGGCGCCGGCGTTGTATATTCGTAGCTCCTGTTTTTGAATAAATTAATAATCTTCTGCGTAGTTTGTACTACATACATTTCTGACCTGACCTCTTTCCTGTCAATATAACTAAAAGTTCACCATATGCTATAGTTTAATATCATTTGGACACCGTGAGAACATGTTTCGTAATTCCTTCAGTGCGTATGACACCGTGGAATGCTTTGTATTTCCTTGCTATTAATTCGTGCGATGATCGCGATATGCAGAACGCGCATACTTAATGCTGTCATATGGTGCGGGTGCGACCCGATCCTACTTTCCCATACTTACGGACTATTTATTACTTAAATATTCACCAATGCCATCATTAAAATGTTATGTGAATAAAATAGCTTTCGTGAGTGAAGTTCATGTATAAGATTACGGTTCCAGAAACTAGTCGGGCAACCCCGATAGAATAAACAAGTAAGGCCGTAAATAATCTTAAATATTAATGATGTCTTCTTCTTCTTTTCGTGATTAGTGACTAACCTGGTGTCAGAGTTTATGCCGCCCATGGGTCCCTGACTTGGCTTATAATGATGTCTTGTATGATTTATTTATTGAGTATCTATTTAATCCTTAGATATTTTCTTTTATTTTTTGCAAACAACTAAGCAAAGCTGTCTTTTCAGGCTGCTTGCCTATTTAATGCCTTTTCATATTTCTTTAAATGTTTTCTCTCTTGGACTATCTTATTCTTGTAATATCTTAAATACACATGGCTACATAAATTATAGTTATCTGTCCGGTATTATGGTTTATTGAACTCACTAAAGATGGTCGAAGAATAGAATGGCGTTCACCCTGTTTTTATCTAAATTACTACAGTTTTTTGTAGTTACTGTAAACGAAGAATCGTATAGCCGCCCTTATTATATTAGTGGTATGTGAAAAATATCGCCAGCCGAGGGTTCCATCGTCCCCTATGTTTTCTTATGACATTTCTACAGTAATTGTAACGTGATTCGCTACTTTTTGCGGTTTCCGCCTAACCCATCATGTATGACGGTTACGTATCAACTGTTAAGAATAGGTCGCATATCCCTTCCTTTAAATACAAGAACAGGGAATTAGTTTTATATGTAAGAAAGTATACTGTTATTCACACGGGGTCGTGCCCTTTGGGAATAATTAAATTCAAAAGCGAAACGACCGTCGTTCATATTGCATTTTTTTGTTGTTGTAGCAATGGGAAGTGATGCTCCTTCAACGATTGAACTGGCAGTTGTCTATTGCAACGGCGTTTGACTTCGTGGAGCCCTTCTTGGCGCGAGTACCGTGGGGTCGCGCCAACCCGCTGGTCAGGACACACGCGCTTACGCTTACTTCAGTATGCTATACCGGTAGGTACACAATCTTTATTACAAGTTTTACGTCTGTACTTATTTCAGCAACAATAAATCTCCCGCGAAACTTGTAACATGCGGGTCGCGCTGACTTCCTATAATGGTAATTAACTTTAATCGATAAATGCCGTACGATGTCAATTTTTTTTACTAATTTATTCAGGTTTTGTTTAATGATTATATAGGAGCCTCCCTTTGTTTCAAAATGTGATTGTTGTGTGGTGGTCAGGGTGTAACGACGTAACATGGGGTGCAGGGCAGTGGACGCGTGTATCGGAACGCGCACATGCCGTTTGCGCAGTGATAACGCGCACACCTTGCGCCTGCGCACCCCACAGCCACTGACCCTCTCGCACTCCCATTGTAAATATACGAGTGACCTCACTACATTTTTAAATTTCACATTATGCCATTAAATTTTAATACTACATTTTGAAAAAGTAAACCTGTTTGCGTATTAAAACTTTGTGTATTAAAAGAATCCATAAAGAGGACACGTGGCTAGTGATTTATTTACATTGTGTCTGTTACTTTATTCATTAGCTGTAAAATCGTAAAATCACAAAGGACTTGAACTCGCTTTATAGATGTCGCAGGGATGCCACGAAATCGCGGATGATGTCGAATATTTCGACCGATTAGATACCTCATCATACTGAAAAAATATAACGATTTCTTAAAATACTAAACTAGTTTCAGTTATATGTCGTACTTATTACTAGATTGATTCTAGTAAGATGTCAAAATAAGTATTTTGTATATAGCAATTATTTCGGTTAATCTTATTTTCAAGCAATTAAAACGTGAATAAGTAGAGAGATTTTAAGTTTAGTTAATTATTTCAAGATTTTAACTTTTTATGTCCAGTCTGGTTGATTCCGATTTTAGCTTGATCTATTAGATTTTTTGCTTTTTTGTCGTGATGAACAGTGCTTCTAATTATAAACCACTGTTTCGATTAATCTTATTACCAACCTAGTAAAATCTCAATAAGCACTAGATTATATATATTATATTATAGTTTTGAAAAAAAAGGTAACTAGTAACTAATTATGTTCAGGTTTACAATACATATTAAAATGATATAATCTTTAAAAAAAAAAATTTAACCTGATTCAAAATTTTCGTTTTATTCTACAAACGAAATGTTATTGTTATTTTGACATCCTACTAGATTCAGTCTAATGAAACGACAATTATAACTGAAAATTGTTCAGCTTTTTGTTAAATGTCTACACTTTTTCAGTAACAGTTGGAATATTCGACATTAATCCGTGATTTCGTGGTTTCTCTGCGAGACAAATAGTACACGCCTCATTTAAAATGAAATTAGCGGTAACTATGGTTTATTGAAGCAGAATTTAAAACTTTACTTTTATGAACTCATTTTTAAAGTCCACATACCTATATATAATATATACGTAACTGCATAGTTTATGTACTGTAAACGTAAATAGTGCCCTAGCTACACAGACGTTAACCACCAATGACCCCTTGACATTACCTCCCTACGAGGGTTGCGCTTTTCCGATCACTGAACACAATAAAAACTAGTGGAAATTACTAATTCATATTAAGGTCGTCGCTTGACTAAACATGAACTTACCTTTATTTAGCACCTTCATAGTTTTTAATTAATATAAAAAAAAACATTGAGAATAGTATTTATAGTAAATACTTTATAATTCCAGTGAGTATTCTTCCTCCTAGCCTTTTCCCAACTATGTTGAGGTCAGCTTGAGCGTCTCCCAGCAAACTTCCGCAACCCAATTACTGACCAAATGCTGATATCCTAAGATTAGACCGGTTGTCAGACTTTCGGGCTCCTAATTACTTGTAACGACTGTCTTAGGTCTAAGTAATACGTATGACAACCGGGACCGTCAGCTTAACTTGCTCTCCGAGGTATGGAAGGTCTCCGTATCTCTCTCGGAGTGTACCGAAAGGGCACCCATTTACGGACTGACCGCGCCAAGCACAGCTTAACCTCGTAAATGGTATGATCCGCGCGGGTTATTAATTAGCCAGGAGCTCCTTTATACTCCCAGTGAGTAAGGAGTTGAATTGTATACATGTGGCAGTCACTACATGAAAGTTTAATAAACTTATTCAGGCTTTAACGTTTTCACCGCCAATGTACACAGAACGCGATGCCTCGCCAGTGCCAAGCTATAAATGTATAACGAAATATATAGTAAACAATAGTGATGAACTGATGACCTGTTAAATACAGTAAACTTATTTTTATAACATAGTTAAAATGAAGAGCTTCTAATGAAGTTGTGGCGCTGGAAGCACGAAAATCTGGAACTTCTATTGAAGTCTGTGGCGGTGAAAAGGTTATGTATTCTTTCACAAAATCTAGCAATTAAAACATTTTAGGTTTTGGAACTTATCCAAACTCAAAAAAGTTTTTATAATATTGTAATATGTAGTAACATTTCTTACGAATAAAATCAGATTTATTATTGATTGTTTGGTCGTAAATTTTTTTAATTACTCGTTACTCTTAACCAAAACGTAAAAAAAAATCTCATATAGTTAACCCTGTCCGCCCCTATGCTCCATCGAATCCTGATAACAGTTATTTATAGTCGCCATTCGCTTACCCTATGTCACCCTCCATTGGTCCATTGACTTTATATTTTAAGTTTTTCATGTTCCATCTGTTGTTATATGAAATGGTTTTATAAATGATAAGTAGTATGTAATTATGCCTAAACGTAAGCATATGACTTTTCTTTGTGGGCCTACTTTTGTACTTGCTTCGTGGGGCCTACCCTACACGTAGGGTTATTAAGGGGTCACTATACGACTGTAGGTAGTCTCTGGGATCTATGTATTTCTTTATTAAAGCACAGACAAAAACCATAAAGTAACGTTCACATTATCGATCAAACACTTGAAGAAGTAAAGATCCTATTCATTTTCGCGATTTCGTTTGGCGAATCAAATCTGTAAAAATATTTTTGTAAAGCTTACTTGGCGATATTACTCGTAATAAAGCATTTGTAACGGAAAAGCATTTATAAACACAATAATGACACATTTTTTTAAATATTTGTAGTAGCCATTGTGCTCCTATTTGTGTTAGTATAATATCAGGTCAACTATCAGTTGCGTCTATTAAGTATATTGTAAACAGAAACGTTTCGTGTAGCGGGGCGTCAAGTTTTGTCGGTGTCACCGGAAGTAGCATAATTGCCGGTAACTGATCGTGCATTACTCGAGGTGTGAAAGGGTTAATAACATTACTTGACCCCTAAACTTCCTTCATCTTCTTTTATTAGCAATTTTAATGACTATGATCATAATTACCTAAAGGGACTACCGAAATATATACGCAATATTCGAAATCTGATCCGATTCAAATGTAATGTCTTGCCAACCGTAAAATTTCTTATGGCTATTAGTATTATTATTGCAAGCCATACAATTTGTTCAGAGCACAACTTGTGCTGTTTGACCGGACTAATTTCTTGGTGTAGTGTCACGGTTACGGTGACTTATGAGACTAGTCGGCGCGTACGCAGGGGAGCGCTTGGCGACCGCACCAGCTGACTGGGGGACAATACACGAAGACGTCCCGCGGCCATTGTTCCACGCTTGAATCCCTGTCCCAAAGTTTCGACAAAAGCTTCGCGACAAAGAGCCGACTCGGCGCGCACCTGGCGATATACACCCTATCTAACCCGATGGTTAGTCGTACATCTCTTCAAAACACAATCTTAACGGAGATTTGAGCTTCCGTTTTCAACATCCGATCCAAAAGCTAATAGCCGGGTACCTCTATTTTTAAATGCCTTCCTTTCTTTTTCATTCGAATCTATTGTTAGAAAAACGAAAATTAAAGTATAAACTGTAATTAACATTATAATGTACTTAGATAGCATTAAAATCATTGCTCAAACTTGATTTTTGAATAAGACATTACGTCTATAATTTATATGCGCCATGTAATTATTACAACCAGTTTAACATACAATTAGGCGAACTATTTGCAACCCCTGCGTTTTTGCATTCTATTTGTGTTAGGATAGGATTCACTATTGGGGTGGGACTGACAGGTTTCTCAAACGGAACTTAACGGTCCTCGATGTCTGTTGAGTGTACGGTCTATGTCACTGCAATTGTGGTAATTAGAAGGGTAAGACGCGGGGGTGTAAAGTCTTCGGGTCGCTGCAGTCGCGCGGGCTGGCTCAGCAGATGTCGGCACGCCAACTGACAGTCAACCTGTCGCGCAACGGATCGTGACGCACCGCTGCTCATGCTGACCAGATCTGACCTGATACGAAACTCGCGATCGTTTTTGATTTTTAATAAGCTACTGGTCCATAGTAATGTACCTACATTAAACAAAGACCTTCCTGTTTAGTATACGTTACTGGCGTCTTCCGTTGCATAGGTATACGTTATTATTGTGATTAAATAAAAGCGCTAGGTGACATGCATATATGTGCTTAGACGGTGTAACGTCTATAACGGACCTAAAGTTTATTTCTAGTCTGGATTCATTGACCTGCCAGTTGCACGAGCTAGTAAGCTTGAGTAACATTAATAGCGTGGGCACTTTTTCTGATTAAAATTATGACGCGCTCGCGTGTAGCGATATTGTTTTTCCTGAGGAAAGTCATGCAGTATGGCGTATAAGGGCACGATGGAGTAAAGAAGGGTGCATGTAGTAGGTGGGCACTGACCCTACGGTAGTGGCTTGCTTCGCGGAGGTGCGAGCGGAAGGGTCGCGCCAGGTGTCCTCACATCTGCCGTCTTGGCTGACGTCGTCGGTACACCCAAAGCGACTTCAAGTTTATATTGTATTTACTTGTGACGCTCCAATGCCTTTACCGTTAGTAATATGTAAAATGTAACGATACCACTATAACGCAACATATGACGAATGTCAATCTGTAATTTACCTACACACTCTGCAATAATGGTTGAGCCATAGACGCGGATTTTTCGCTAAGCTCAAGGTTGGACAATTTTGCCATTTGTGCAAAATTTAAGGGCGTTTATCAACGATGTAGTTTGAGTAGTCGACTTGTGATCGAAGTTACATTTTAAAATCGAACAATAGAGTCTTTCCTTCGTAGCGAAATGCAGCTGCGCCCTTACCTAGACGACTTAAGATGTAAATTACCATTATTCGCCGTCTATTGTCCCGGAGTAGGTACACACAAAGATGCAGACGGGGACGGAATGCACAAATCGGGCAGCTGTTCAATTCTCCTTCCTTATTCTCAAACTATAACAAAGGAGTTCCCGGATTGTGCAAAATGTAACGCGACTTTTTTTAGACCCTTGTCGTCGAAGATGGGAACAGTTTTGTTGCTTTACATTGTTGCATATAAGCTATCTTATTTGACTTGACTGGTTTTATTTATAGGCAACAATCTTGTTTTTGGTCAGTCAGTAGGTTATAAGATGTTAATAATGTACGCAACACATTGGTTCGCAGGACGCTAAGATGCAAGGTGTCCGAGCCACCTGTCTGCACTCCGCGGTACCTAATTATCTCGGAACAGATGTGCACGCTCTACCTGCGTCTCCGTCCTTCGTGTGTACAAAATTTCGATATAAAAACATGTAAACAAGAAACCCGTTTTAAATCAACCTTATTAATAGTCTGAGGACGCATAGCTAGTTTGCAATTCAACAACGCGTATAATAATATGGACAAACGATCACGTAGATATTGAACTCTGTTTTTTGTCAACAGAAACTGAATTTCTTTTGGTACCGCCATCTTTAATCGCTGCTGCGTGCATCACTGCGGCAGCTAGAGGGCTACGTGTGCGTATGTCGGTGAGCGATTTGTGTGCACTGACGCGCACGCCATCCGCAGCCGCCGAGCTGGTAGCGCGCCACGTGGAGAGAGTGCTGGCCAGAGAGACACAGCCTCAGGAACCCAGGACCAGGCACACACTTCCCTACAAGCAGACAACACCAGAACAGACGCAACTACCAGACACACCTACAGATGTGCAAGACGTACATTTTTAATACAAAAAATACATGTCTTGTACGTTTGCACAAAGTTTATTTTGCATCGAACGATCACTAATAGCCTTTATAGAAAATCGTACAAAAATCAACAACCAAAATCAAACGATCTCAGTGTTTATGAAAGTATAGATTGCATTGTTACGAACATTTTTTATGTCGTGCACCTGGATTCATAAGAGAAGACCCACCGAGAAGAAAAAAATTACCTTTAACTCGAAAAGCGATGTCAATTCTTGTACAATATATGAAAAAGTTGTGTAGGAGAATTTATTGTTCATTGATCTCAAATTATTTATGTGAAATATAAACATTAGAGTAGATTAATGTTATTTATTGTAAAATAGATTCATTTATGTGAGTTACTTAAGGTTGTAATAAAGGTCTTTTTGTTTGACTGAACATTATAAAAGAAATATTGTGCCGTTTGATCTCCGTTAATTCCAAATGTTTTGAAAGACTGATGGCAAATGAAGTCACTTTTTTATTTTTAACAAACAACTAACACTTAGCAAAATGTGTTTAACACCAGAACCAAAATTACCTAAGTAAAATCAATTCTAGAAGATATTATGTATATTTTGTATTTATAGTTTTGTGTGTCACTGTCTAACTTATAAGATCTCATTTTGTAGTAAATTCGAATTAGTCCCATTACGTAAAGGGATGAGCGTGTTTAGTATATGCTGATAATGAGTGAAAATGTTAAATGATGTAATATTTAAGGTCGATGTTAAGTTTTAGTAAATTCTAGTCAAACGTTTTACACATTCCTGTTTTCGACCAAACTTAAATGTTTTAGACGTATATAGTAAACTTGTGTAAGTATTAACGTTTAAGTAATTAGGATGTTTTAGTTTGTTAGGCAAATTGTTACAAAAGGCGATAGAATACTCATCACTGAGGCAGTAGGTGTTCTACTGTTAGTTAATGTATTAAAAAAACCTCGAGTGTGTGTAATTGCAGGTATTTATTGGGCGGCCGGTTCCACTGCCGCGCCGCCCAATAATAGTAAGAGAGAAACTTCATAAACAGCACAGTACCTACCTACTTAAGTGATAAAGCGGCGTCGAGTCGACGAGCGGAGCGTTACGTTACGCAATGTTAATTATACTAATTGTAATAAATTAATGGGCGAGCTTACAAGTTTCTCTCTTTATTCCGTCTCGACTTAATGTAACTTTCACATAAGTTAAAAAAAATATTGATGTTCATGCAACCACGTAATTTAAAAATTACCTTGAATTGAAATTAGACAAGCAGTTTACAAATATTTGAATGATACGGCTAGCTTTTAATTGTACCGAATATAGTTATTATCCAACGTGTACTTCGAGTATTTCTACGTTTGTACACCTTTTGTCAATGTTGTTTGAATTAATTTATTTTTTATTTCTTGTACTTGGTTATAATATAAAGCATTTGATCAGTGTATGTACCTAAAACACACTATAAGAAAGAATCCTTGTCTATTTTTTTATTTCTACCGTTAGCAATATTTGAAGCGGCTGGCAACTTAATTCTTACTTCCCCAATTCGAAGTTGATTAACAACAGCCTATGCATAGAGGTAGCTATGTGATACCATGACATGTTTATCTATCCATCTTGAACTTGTTCAAAAGATTAATCAATTTTACTATAATTTCTACTTCAAAAAGTTTTAATTATGAGAAAATTTATCAAATCGCTGTTAATTTATAGTTAAGGTTGTGTTTTAAAGATTGATTGTGTTTAGGTACCTATGATTATTTTGCCTTATTGTATAAAAGTGTATGGCGCAGTCTAATTTATAGGTTGGCTATAGTATAAATTAATGTATAGTTTTAAAATAAAAGAAACACAAACAAGTTTGTATTTTATTACCTTTATAATTTTAGAAGTAGGTAATTTTTGTATTTCTTGTTTATGAATATAAGGCGAGGCCGACTACCTATACATTAGGTAAAGAAGAGGTAGAGTGGCATACCATCAACAATTTATAGTTACTAGAAATATCCTATGGTTCAAGTTTTATACAGAAAAAGTACCATGAATCGATAGACGGCGCACATTGGGAAAAAAATACTTTTATGTTCAGAAATCTGCCTACACCACAATTTTTGACGTATCGCGGCCATTTTTTTATACACTCCTGAGATAACACCACAGACTAATTAGAGATACTACGTATGATAACACACTTTGGTGTGTCACTGCCACTTTACCTTAAAATTCAATACCATAAACTCAAAAAACCGGGAAATGAAGCAAAAACAATTTCAAAAAATAAATATTTGAACAAAAATCAGTTTCCAGGGGTTTTTCAGGTCTCTGGTCATGAATTTATTTTCTGTTTATAAAAATTGAAAATGGCGGACAAAAATGGAGGGTCAAAAAAAAAATTTTTGCTTTATTTTTCTTTTTTTCATGTAAATTGATACGTTATGGTATTGACTTTTAAGGAAAAGTGGCAGTGACACACCGAAGTGTGTTATCTCTGGAGTGTATAAAACAAAAGTGGAAGCAATACGTCAAAAATGTGGTGTAGGCAGATTTTTGAACGAAAAAAGTAATTTTTTTCCCACTGTGCGGCGTTGCTGATTGATCATAATAATGAAAGCTCTACCAGCACCTTGAAAATCACGTGCTAGCTCAGAATATTTGTCTCTCCTCAATTTTTAACAAGTATAGCATAAAAAGTTGGCTTGGAGATAACATTATAATTTGTTAGATGACATTTTATCTACATGACTACATGTGCGTGTTTCCAGAATATACAAGAGAAGGAGGCCAATTCTACTACCATAACGACACGACGACACGTTTGGTGCAGTCGCTGAGCGTTCGGCTTCTACGCTACGGGTCGTGGGTTCAATTCCCGCACGGAACATATATTTGTATGGACTACAAATAGTTGTTCCGGGTTTGGATGTTTGTGCGTGTGAAGATTTGTGTCTGTAAATGCACCCACGACACAGGAGAAATCCTAGGAGGCAACATTTTTCTAAAAATTGTTTTAAAATCGCAATCGAAGCGCAGCTGAACCACGGCCGCATGACTTTTTTCTTATAGAGATAACGGTTGAACGACCGTGGTTCAGCTGCGAATCGATTGCGATTTTAAACAATTTTGGTAGCAGAATTGGCGTCCAGTACGCAAGGGTAGGTACAACTAACCGCATATACATGTCGCAGACACGGTTATAGAATTGGATAGAAGTGAGTATAGCATTACAGTTCCAGTATCTGCTTATCAGGGCGGGTATTTGGTTAATAAAACCAACACAGACTCTCCACCACCGAGAGTACCTACTTGTATTTCGGTTAGTTGTTAGTTACATGAGCTAAGTCACAATATAATTCAAACAAGATCATCAGAGTATAAGAAGGACAACCTAGTCAGATAATACCTAAAAGTCAGACTTCTACGGCGGTTCGACATAGAATCCCCGCTCCATCGAATGACAACTGTTTTTCTTTCTATGAGCTGATTTATGTTGATGACTGGGCTCCTTTATGTTCTAAATGAGTTATTTTCCGACATTTCGTTTTATTCATCATACAAAACTCGCTTTAAGGCTAATTTACACGAGGATAGTTTCTCGAAGCAAGACTCGTTCTGCCTTCGTCTTTCCCT
Source organism: Amphipyra berbera (assembly GCA_910594945.2). Taxonomy (NCBI): domain Eukaryota; kingdom Metazoa; phylum Arthropoda; class Insecta; order Lepidoptera; family Noctuidae; genus Amphipyra; species Amphipyra berbera. The sequence continues at coordinate 10,680,636 of OU343127.1, forward strand.
ACGACAAAAACAGAGATAGCATGAGACTTGCTTCAAGAAACTTGCACCGTGTAAATGAGCCTTTACAATAGTGCTCTTACTCGAATGAATTACATAACATCACGCCTGTATTCCCCGAAAGGTTGGGCAGAGGTATTATAGTAAGACCCTCATTTCACTGTTATGTTTAAGTCCTATGTAATAGGGGGCGAGCCTATTGCCATCAACCGGGCACAATTCTAAACTCCGGGCTGGTACTGAACAATTCCACACGAAAAATCCCAATAACACTGCTCAACCTGGGGATCAAACCCAAGACCTCACGACCAGCAGTCGCGCTTGCCACCACTAGACCAAAGAGGCAGTTCGAATGAATAAATTTTTAATAAATTAAGAAACATAAAAAAGCACTAGTAACAAGAATAGAATAAGAAGTAAGGGCGCGTTCCCACTATGTCGTGACGATAAATTTATCGTTGGACGACTGTCGTCTCTAGCTGTTCCCATTATAACGACTGTTTGTCGTCAAATTTTTTTGTCGTTTAGCGACTATCGTATCTAGCTGTTCCCATTGGATCGCGACGACATTTTATCGTTTCATGACAGTCGCTTTGTCGTTTGCAAATCAGTAGCAAGCTACGACGAGACGATATTTTTATCGTGAGCACGACAGATAGTCGTAACAACGACACATCACGATGTCGTGACGATAAATTTATCGTTGGACGACTGTCTTGCTAGCCGTTCCCATTGACTCGACAATCTGTCGTCATTGCAAAAACAAGTTGTGAACGACAGTTTATCGTGTCGTCTTATATGTGAACACCTCCATTTAAATATACAAGGTTAGTCGGAAAGGGGGTACTAAGCTAAAAGGGTGTTAAAGTACCCATAATAATGGATAACTTTTGTTCTACAACTTTCCCCATAAGTCAATATTTCAAGAGAAATAGCTGTTCAAAGATTTCATAAAAAATACCTACGCTAAAGTCTATCTATCCTCAGCTATGATCAGACGTGTTTACATTTTACGTCATATTTGGGGTCACCGATTAGTCACTCCATTTTCTGAATTCATAGCTAAAGCAGGGATGAAGAATTTTTGAAAAAACTAAAATAAAAAAAAAATCGTGGAAAAAAAAATTAATGGAATTTTTAAATTTTAACACTTCCTTTAAAACAATTATCAGTGATACATTAAGTGGCCCGCGGCTTAGTACCCCCTTTCCGACTAACCTTGTATAAGCCACGACACTTAAAACTACACGACTATCTGTCGTCACGACAAAGTGGAAACGCGGCCTAAGTCCAAGAACAGAATACCTACAAGACGGTCAACCTATATGAGCCGCAAGCGAAAATGTTTCCCGAAAAAGAAAACACATCTTGGCGTTTATGTACCTACACTACCTACCTATCCCAAAGCCAGAATAACACACGTTAATGATTACTAATGTTTTATGATTTTATCCATTTATTTATTAATTTAATCAATTATTTTATAGATTAGTACGCAGTCATTGTCATGTTAGTACTAATATGACCATTCTAAATTATACACGGTGAGTTTCCTACGGATGTGTACTGCGTACAGCTCTACAACTTTCGGTAGTGGCGCCCTCTGTTCGGGAACGAGGGAAATATTAAAGTTCCCGAGGGATAACTAACGGTACCTTAGTACAGTTATGTGCGTTCGTTTGGGAGCATTTGGTTTAACGCTGTGCCCACAGATAGCAGCAGTGACGAATTTGTTTATTTTTAACTCAATTTGATATAGGTACCAGTGTTATGTTTATGATAACCCTCTACTAATCCTATAATATGTATAGAACGTATATAATAAATCCGGACGTGAATTTGTCTGTTTAAAATTAAGACTGATATTTATTAAGAATAGACTGCCTCACCGATTTTTATGAAATGCGGTGGAGAGGTAATTTGAAACTCAGAAAAATACAAAGAGTTAAAAAAAAACCTGTTGGGATCGGGTTAGAAATTGTAATAAGGCAAGGTTTCTGAATTATGTGATATTTATTGTAATGAGAATAACTAAAATAAACCGAGTGACAAGAGACAAAAGATACGTGATTTATGGAGATCTTATATGAACACCATAGACACGGAACTTAGCATTCAACCTAAAATTTATTTCTCAACAAAACCGCGTGCGAAGCCGCGATCGCTGCTGTATCAGTTGTAAAAACGATTTACCTACATCGAAAACTGGACCGATTGCGAGCATTTGTTAGTAAACTCAGAAAACGCTTATTGGTGCGACACGGGTAATTTTTTCATCCGAGTATAAACTTGCGATTGACTGATTGCTCACTTGTTTTAGTTTAGTTTTGATCTCAGATTAATAAAAGCATAAATAGCTCGCTGAAATAACAACTGAACTCAATATATTTGCATAATTTTGACTTATGGAGCCGCTATGATAATAAAAAAATAAAATAAAAATCGTTTATTCTCTCGCCACAATATAACAAAAAACAGAGCAATCACAGTTGTATAAATCCATATTTGTTATTTAATATTGTGGGAGACTGGTGCCTAAACTAGGCTCGAGGTCTGTATTTCAGGACACCAGAATCTCCGCCATTTACATTTATTCTATTATGTACTTGTACACCGACCATGAGGAACACTACATAATATTATGACAGGAAAAGAAGACATTTTGTGACTCAAGTAAAAAAAAAAAAACTTGTTGACTCACTAAAGTTAGAGAGTCAGGGATTGAATATGTTAGTATTTGTGCATGGAAGTGTGTGTATGTGTGTTAGAGGTAGGGGGTGTGTTTGTGTGTGTGATGTATGTTTGGTCGTGCGTATATGGAGCTATGAATGTGTTGTTTGGATTGTCAGGAACTATTTAATAAAAATGAAAAAAATAAATAAAACAAAATAAAGAATAGTAAATAATAAGACTGGAAGAAGAAATTGACAAAATCAGGCGCTGCTATATTACATATGATGTTAGAGAAGGACACGTATACAGAAGACGTTTCGAAAGGAGATGTTTCATTTTCGGCCAAGAGATGTACATTTATCGAAAAAGGAGAAAAAAATCCAAGAATTGAGGAAAAATATTCTTTCGTGAATTTAAACCTGATTTGATGTGCACAAATTATAATAAGTTTTCAATTATTGCCATATTCTATTCAACATGGCGTCCTATAGTTTGCATAGCCTGCTTTCGTTCTGACATCATGTCAAATCAAAACATAATTCACGTAGACGTTTAATATGAAAGGTATGTGTTCTTGTACAATTAATAATAATTATTATTCTCTTAGCCATCTTTTTCGACTAATTCTAAGCTAGTGTGACGATTTCATTGTTAGAAATATATTTATTCTTCTTTTTTGACGTGTACTTCTGAACGAAAAATTCAAAATGTCAGGTCACAGTCAGTCAGTAATTAACAAATATCAATTTCTAGGTTAGGTAAACGTCATCTTTACAACCTCTCACGGCTGTCATAACTCTCACGACAAACGTCAAACATTTTTAACTTTTATTTTGTGCATAAAAAACATTTGATATTATGAAAAAAATGTTACTGTAAGCTATTCAGGGTTTAGTTTCCCAGCTTTTCTAAAAGGTACACGTTATGGCCGGAGTCCCATACAAAAATGAAACATCTCCTTTCGTAGGTATACACTAATTTTATTGTGACTACAATACATACTTAAAACATATAAATTATTAAGCATACTTAAGAGAGAATACATACATATATCTTCATCGTTTTTTTGAAGTTTGTTCAAAATAAAACTATACTAAGTACGAATTAAATGATTCGTCATCATCATCATCGAAGCCCTCCTTGGTTCCCTACAGTTCTTTATGTATCCATGTATTAAACCTGACCCGGCTAACCCCGAATGTATTTAAATGCTACAGTAACTTTTGAGTTTACTGAAAACACAGTGAAAGATATTCGGTTTTGCAAATTTTTTTAGCAACCCTTGCTTCAAATTATTTTTTCATATTTATTTGGATTTTAGATATGATGAAAAAATCATTGAAAACCAGCACAAAGAGGAAATCGATAATCTTTAAAAAAAGACAGATAGATAGATAGACACTATTGTTTGCACACCATAAAAATAAATAATAATAACAATTAGCGGTCTTATCGCCACAGACGTTGTGAATAATTATATTATTTCAAGTTTTTTTTACAAACACATTATTTATTTCACCGTCGACCAAAGCAGGGACTTTGTATTTAATTTCTTTGAAAACATAAGTTTACAGTACTTACGACCAAATCACTTACATTTTAGTTTACTTTTAATTAATACTCACAATAATAAAAAATTAAAACAAATTAAACTAACTTAGTATGTATTACATAAGAATAGATATATTATATTTATAAATTTGGTATGTCCTATCATGAAAGACATCGAGATCAGTGTGAATAGTGAGCAATGAGTTCAGCAGTGTGACTGCTCGGGCAGTGGGTGCAGCAGCAGATCGACGCGTGCGCAGGTCCGGGGGCACCCCGAACAGTTTACTCCGTCGACGAGGACTCTCTACGCCTTCACCTCCCATTAAAAACCGACTCGGAACGCCTGCCAGGCCCACCTGCTCCAGGGTCCTATACATATACCTATACCTGTTATACCTGTCTTCCTGTAAGATATGTGTTAGATTGCTGTTGATGGTGAGCGGTTCTATGATTCTGCAGAACTGCGCTTTGTTTCTTCGCAAACTTCCATAAGTACTTCCTGTAATGTAATAAATCGAATTTTAATTGGAACCAGCTATTGTTTATTGTAAACTAATGACCCGCCCCAGCCTCGCACGGGTGCAATGCAGATACTAATGTGGAACATATACACCTTCCTCTTGAATCACTATCTATTGCTGAAAACTGCATTAATATCCGTTGCGTAGTTTAAAAGATCTAAGCGTACAGACAGCGGGAGCGACTTTGTTTTATACTATGTGAAGAAAAGATAAAATACCTTAATCAGATCATATATCAGACCATTTCATCTGTTCTATCCATAATAAGTAATGTAGGAACAGCATCTTCTCTAAGTCGTCACCATTTTTCATTACATACTGAATTCAAAGTAATATGCTTGGAGCATAATTATGTGACTGTGCTTTTTTGTAGTCAAATTCCGTCTACCAATAGAATTTATCCACTTTATTTTTTGACATCGTCTTTAGGAAATCTGTAAAGAAAAGTATCGACAACATTATTCACGTCACTATCTATGATCAAGATAACCTCAAAACAGTTTCCGAATATTCGCTAATAACTTTTATTGGAATAGATATTACCTACGCCTGGTTTCCGCTACAAAGTGATTCAGTAATATTTGTTATGAATTTTTATTCGTTTATCACCACACATTCAACACAAAATTGAGGAATAACTTACCGATGGAAGTTCAATAGTTCTTGTTTATTTTCTTTTCGTGATTAATTGGACTTGCAGCCCCCAACCACACAAGACTTTGCTCCACAGCGTCCACACTCACACTCATAGAGGATAATAATATACTGCTCCCACTATTTGTAGTTAAACAAAGAATTCATGCAAATTAACAGTAGATATACCTAGTCTGGCCATAAATACTGTTACAATTAAAAATAAGAAAGATATTACATTTGAATTTGGAATCTGTCATTTTTATACGATTGTTCATTGAGTTTTCTAATTTTGGCGCCAATACATTGTACAATATTTTGCGATATTAAAATGGAGTGGGGTGATAAAGAGAACCGAATCGCTGTGATTGCATTACACAAAGTTGGTATGGAGCCAAATGCAATTTTTAAAACTCTCCATACGCTTAGTATTAGTCAAATGTTTGTGTACCGGGCTATTAATAGGTACAATGAGACCTCCTCTGTTCTGTTTGTGACAGAAAAGATCTGGCCGTCCACGTAGTGTTCGTACGAAAAAGGTGGTCAAAGCAGTAAGGGAAACAATTCGAAGAAATCCTGTCCGAAAGCAAAAGATTTTATCTCGGGAGATGAAGATAGCACCCAGAACCATGTCGCGTATTTTAAAAGATGACTTAGGACTTGCAGCCTATAAGAGACGCACTGGTCATTTTTTAACTGATAATGTAAAAAAGAATAGGGTGGTAAAATCGAAACAACTACTGAAGCGGTACGCAAAGGGAGGTCACAGAAAAATTTTGTTTACGGATGAGAAAATCTTTACAATTGAGCAACATTTTAACAAACAAAATGACCGTATTTATGCTCAAAGCTCTAAGGAAGCTTCCCAATTAGTCGACAGAGTGCAACGTGGGCATTATCCGACTTCAGTGATGGTTTGGTGGGGTGTTGGCTATGAAGGAGTGACTGAGCCATATTTTTGTGAAAAAGGTATCAAAACATGGGCACAAGTGTATCAAGATACCATTCTTGAGAAGGTAGTTAAGCCCCTTAACAACACCATGTTCAATAACCAAGTATGGTCCTTCCAACAAGACTCGGCGCCGGGTCATAAAGCTCGGTCCACGCAGTCTTGATTGGAAGTGAACGTTTCGGACTTCATCAGAGCAGAAGACTGGCCATCGTCTAGTCCCGATCTTAATCCACTGGATTATGATTTATGGTCAGTTTTAGAGAGTACGGCTTGCTCTAAACGCCATGATAATTTGGAGTCCCTAAAACAATCCATACGATTGGCAGTGAAGAATTTTCCCATGGAAAGAGTGCGTGCTTCTATTGATAACTGGCCTCAACGTTTAAAGGACTGTATTGCAGGCAATGGAGACCACTTCGAATAAGTTTTTTATATATTAAATTGTTTTATATATTTTGTGTATTAAACTAACACACTGTAAAAGTAATAAATATTATTTGCAATAAAAAAAATATTTTTTCTTCGTGACAATATTTATGGCAAGACATAAATATTGTCACGAATTTTTAAAACATCGCAAAACCATGGGAAGTCAAGTAGTTCAACGAACGGACTGTCAGACATTGAAGCAAAGTACTATCAAATTTTTCCGGGTTGAGTTAGAACCAATAGAACCAAATGACTGTTCATCTTGTGACAAAATAAAAAAGTAAAACAAAGAGAAAATCATGTATCACATTCCCACATCCTGTTTCATGTTATAAGATAGAACGGGAATAAAGATAGTTACAGAGTTATTTTTTAGCCCTCCTTCTATGCTTTAGTTATTATTCTGAGGTTTTGATGTATGGCATAGACCAGCTGAGAACCAGTGCAGTGCATATGGGCACAACCAATACTGAGGTGAATCCCTTGCTACACATATTATTCCGACACGTGTTTTTTATAAACTTTTGTTGAATTTAAGACTATTTACAACAAGTTTCAAGTTAATAAACACAGGAAATAAGATTTTCCCATACAAAATTCTATACCCTGTTGCTTCTCTTATAATAGGTTGTTTTAGAAAATAAAATATGTGTTTTAGTTTTTGTGTGGAAGAGTATTAATAACAAGTTGACGAATACAACTTGTAGGGAAAACGATTTCCCATACAAACGGGTACACCCTATTTCACACAGCTTGAGATTGATTTTCGAAAAATTCTTCCTTAGTACACCTTCATACACCTGTCTTCAGCGGCTTAGGTTTTACGTTGTCTGTCAGTCATTCAATCGGTCAGTAACGGAAATGTAAATTCTACTTAACCCTAATAAGTAACAAGAACATTGTTACAAACATAATCTGATTGGTTATTGAAATATTCATGTCAATAAGTCATACCTCACTTTATCCGTACATAGCAACACAGGTGCAAAGATTTACCCGATACTTGATCTCGTTTATGTACGGAGGTTTATCTACAAATTTCCAATTTACACTCCAAAGTCCGATACGACACCGAGTGGCGAGCAAACAAGGAGTGCGCCGCGAGGGCAGTGGGGGGGAGACCTCGATAAACCCAGGCGTTTGTACGAAAAACCCAGGCGAGCGCTTGGGGCGTTTCGGGGCAAACACGGCGTCTCCCGGGAGCCGCTCATTAGTTGTTCAAACACGCCGGCGGCCACTTTGACAAGCAGCGTGGCAGGACCTGCTCCGTCCCGGCAAGGACCGATCTTCCCCTTCACTGATCTAACGCTAACTATAAAGAGCTATCGGGAGTGCAGATAGTAAATACGCGGTTTGTTTTATTAGACAAACGACGGTATCTTTGCATAGGCGTTTACGTAGATCTGAATTAACAAACTGTTTTATGTAGAAAAGGTTGTGAAGTACCTATCTTATATTATTATTTTTATGTTATATAACTAAATAAATAAGTGTCTACAATTTCGATAAATTGAGTACAAAACAGACCTTTTCAGGAAAAAATACTTAATTTAATTAACGTTAATGATCTCTGAATTAGCGATTACCAAGCCACATAATTACTACAGCTAGTTAAATGTCAAAACGCGTCTCGAGGCAGTACATACGTCGCGTGATCTTTGTTAATGGCGACGTTAGCTCGCAATCATGGCGATGGGTGAGGCTCATCAATCACGGGCTCAGGTGCACTACAGCCCCGTACCCCGCGCGCCTGCCGCTCCTCTCCGGACCCTGCCCTCGTCTGCACTGCACAGTCAAAGGGCCTCGCTCACAGTCTTCAATTATAGCTGTCGTGACTACAGAATTGTCTTATGTGGTGAACTTTTATACTAAAGAATACATGAGTATGTATTACTCATATGCTTAAAATAGGTGCCCTTAGCGTAAAGATAAAACGTTTCAGTTTAAAATTTCTTCCTTTGTGAAAAACAATAGGTGAATTTAATACAAAACAGCAATAACTAACTAATCATTTGAGCAAAATTATCATATACAGGTGGGAATGACGTCATGACATTAAATGATACCATACACGTATTTAATGATGAAAAATCAATACATCGATAGTTTAGTCCTAGGAATTCTCTTACGATTGACCTGTTCAAATCAAAAAGATCTTTATTACACGTATAGAACTAACATACGTTTTCAAACCAGCACGTTCAGCTTGCGGCCGCTTAAGACGTCCTTTTGCCTATTGGAATGATTGAAATTTAAAAACCATGCGAAAAAAAACATTTTAAAATAACTTGGTTTTTCTTCTTTGGACACTTCATAGGTGGTATCATTAATAATGTCAATACGTTATCCCAACTTTGTACCAAATGATAATCTTACTAGAATCAGTGTAGTGAAACCAATCACTGAAAACAATTTAGCATTTTGTCAAATCACCAGATTTTTCAGTAAGATAAAGGGATTTCGTGGTATGCCTAGGGATTTCGTAAAGTCCATGGTATCGTAATTTCCTTGCATATAGATTTTGTTTTTTGAAACTAGTACACTGTCCATTATTCTTTAAAAAGTCTACATTATCCGGATAGTGTTAACTAAGCTCATCTTGCTTGACAATCGTCTTACGGCCGATATTAATAACCGATTTCAATCCAAAATCCATAGAATGGTGTAGGTATATGACAGAAATTCAATAGATGTAATGACTCTACATCAATTCAGTGATTTTGAATGAGATCGGTCATTAATATCTGCCGTTCATGAAGAAACAGTGAAGAATACGACAGCGGCGTGTGGCCACAGCGGCTCCTTCACTGTTTCTTGTAAACAGATCGTCAACACGTGTGCAGGATCACTTCTTGTGTCTATGTCTCTTGACACCGACCGTTAAAACGTGCAGTGGTATGCTGTAACGAGTGGTGGCTACAGTTTTGAGTAAACGCAAACGATCTTAACGTCATTAAAAAATCCGTTGCACACGCAAAATAGGCGCTTTGTCGTGAATTTGCCGGAAAAATACCCGCTAAACCAAAATCCGTTGCACTATTGTAGCCTTTTACTTAGACAATAACAGCAGTGATAGCCTAGTGGTGTGACCATCGGACGGCCATGTCTTAGGTCCCGAGTTAGAACCCAAGGCACGCCGCTTTGACTTTTCGGATTCATGTGCTTATTGTATAATTATCACTTGCTCAAAAACGGTGAAGTAAAACATCGTGAGGAATTCGGCATGCGTGAGAGATATTTCTCGACCGCATGTGAAGCAAAGTCTGTGGACCATGGGCGGCATAAACTCTGACACCAGGTTAGTCACTGACCACACGAAAAAAAGAAGACTTAGACAATAATGGCATTTTTACATAACAGAAAATAATGTAAAGGTTATGATTACCAGTGGAAGGTTTACCGATTATTTACTTAAAAAAAAAAGTTTTGCTTACACTGCTTCAGCTAAGTATAATATGTTTAATATTATCACTTAAAACTAGTCACATAAGTAAAAATTATCCATATTTCGCCAACAAAAATGTTAATTAAAAATAGCTACAAGACGGGTATGAGGACAGTCGCGATGCAGCTCGGCATGTGGCCGGGGGTGCAAATCGAATTAGCCGAGGGTAAGTGGGGAATGGCGCACGCACACCGCCCATAACCGACGCATTATCAGATTAGATGCCGCGAGGCTGCGACTTGCGATGTGACGTCGGCGTCGCAAATACATGCAATATTTTGCTAAGGCTGTTTGTCTTATCCTGATTTGGTGTGTCAAGGTCGAAATTGTATGTACTGTACCAATTTAGTTTTAGGATTATGATTTTGGATTTAATTGAGTTTAGTGATGATAATGTATACATGTTGCGTTTCGGAGTCTGCCTGTTGGGTTTATTAGGCGTCATGTTCTTCTTTTGCCAGGCGTCTTTGATCTAGCATTTTCCAGGCCATCTGCCAGGATCTAGGTTGCTAACCGGCCATTACTATAAGTGCACAACCCTTTTCTTCATCAATAGTTGAATATATACCTATAGTAAAGAAGTTCTTGCAGTATGATACAGGTGGATGCTACTGTTGTATTATCTCGTTCAGTCGGAAATTAATAACACCCACGGACAGATAAGTGTTTAGGTAATCGGTACTATCCACAACCATTGTCAATGTTTATATATAAAAAAAAAGTTTTTACAATAAATGAATGAATGTTACAGAAATAGTTCTCAATAGTGAATAAGTTATTGACACATCGATTATGGCAGTTTGAGGGCAATTTTTTTCATTTTAACTTTGAGAAAAACCAACAATGCTTGCAAAAAACACAAGTAAGAAAAATACAAATGTTAATTAACATTCCACTATTCTGAAGAAAATGTGTAGGTACGTATTCCACACTACATATAAGATAAAAACAACGAAAAAGTCACATTCGTCGACAGCGAAGGAGAAAAACTAAGCGGCAGTTGTTGTTTGATTGCAGGTTGCTAAGTGATCACATATTTTACCACGGAGACTTGTTGTTTTTCATCCCGCGAGACGCGACAAGCGCAGAATACCCGCTATTTACGTTACCCCTGTCTACGCACTTTGGTTTTCGTAATGGTAACTTATTACTGGAGTATTTCTTACAAGTGTTGAAGAAGGGAATCAGAATGATCTTGAATTTATCTATATAAATAAAAATGAATCGCCATGTGTTGCTAAGCGCAAAACTTGAGAACGGCTTTACCAATTCGGCAATTTAAAAAAAATATATGTTCCTTAAGGCACAAGGAAGGTTCTTATGGAGAGAAAAAACATAAAAATTGCGTGAAAAATAGTAAAAACAACACTTTTCTTTTTTCACTACAGGCCAATAACTTTTGACAGAACGAAGTCTGTCCGGGCAGCTAGTTGAAAATAAAATTGGATAAATCTTAAAATACATACATATTTTATTCCTACATTTTCGAGAATTGAATGAGTAATGATACAAAAAAACATTACATGACTGAAATTTCAGGACCTTATTTAATTTCCATTCTGGATACGCAGAGCTCAGCGAATACCAAAAAGATGTCTACGCCGATTCATTAACCAATTTCTACTCACCTTATATTATAATTTCAGCATGATAACAAACAATACTTGTATGTGCTTCTGTACCTGTTTCTTTCCTACAGCTTAGCGACTACCAGTCAGTAAAAATATGAATTAGAAGATAACATTCACACGTCTTCAGGTATAAAAACTTTTTTCTACAAAATGACGACACGTATGATGCAGTGGCTGAGCAATCGGCTTCTGCGCTAAGAAGGGTCGTGGGTTCGATTCCCGCACGGAACAAATATTTGTATGGCCTACAGATAGTTGTTCCCGGTTAAATAAGTACCTTGACGATCCGTACTAATTAATTAAATAAATCACAGCAATACTAGAATTGCGGCATTTGCACGAAAAGTTGAGTTGGCAATGGTTGGCAGCTTCTATCAATACCTACTTCGTACCTACCTGAAAGAAAGAAAAAAAAATTGGTAATAAAAGCACTATTCAACTACAAATCATAGAGCTAATCACCATGTAACGAAACCAAATAGAAAAAAAGTAATAAACAAACGACAAAAAAACACAGTAGCAAGAGTGTAATTAATATAAATAATAAATAAGCCAGCGGGCTGAGTGTCGCGAAGCGGGCGCGGCCGCGTGCGGCGTCCCTAAGGACTAGAGACGCTGTAATTTCAATATTGTGAATATTATACGCGTCATTTTCTCACACGACCCCCTTGCACTTGCTGCGCCACCCGCTGGGCTGCGATGTGTTTGTAGGTTTTCTATCAGAATATATGGAATACAAGTTTGTTTTTAGTTTAAAAAAATATTGTAACGTTTTTAAGGATAACGAGATACAAAGAAGGTATCAAGTTGTTTTATATTTGTGAAAAGTGACTATGTTCCATTGGGAATGCTTCATTGGTATAATGATGGCGCAAGTTAAAGGATCTAAACGTGCCAGAGAGCAAAAAATGTTTTTCGCAAAAATGAAATAAGTAGATTCTGTTCTATTTTTGTAAGATTTTCTGTAAATTCGACTGTGTTGAAGTGAAAAACTAGATTACACGTAATTTAGAGAAAATTAACGAAAAATTTACTTGATACCTTGAACCTTGTTAGTTTAAGCCTAAGAATTTTCATTGTAGTTTATAGGTATTAGATGTTTGCATTTCATGCTGTCACATATTTCGTAGGTAATAACTACTTGCTTAACAGAGTTTTATGTTAAGTAATTAAACTAAGTAATAGTAAGTTTACTAAAAAATCAGGATAATTATTCTAATACTAGCTTTTGCCCGCAGCTTCGCTTGCGTGAAGTTTGAAATCCTCGTTAAGCCCATTTTAAAGTGACATTTTAAAATCCAAAACGTCCGTCTTTTATGACTCCCAGCGGTTTAGGCTGTGCGTTGCTAGATTAGTCAGCCAGTCGGTCAGATTCTCCCCATGCTTCTTACTTCAAAAGTACCAGATTTCTCATACAAACTTTCAACACTTATTTCACCCCCTTAGAGGTTGAATTTCCAAATATGTGTATATTTATTCCTAACCAGAAACCTTAATATTTAATTTCATCTTTCTTACTTCAAAAACGACGGACTTACATACAAACTTCAACCCCCCATTTCACCCTCTTAGGGGTGGAATCTCCAAAAACCCTCATACACTTATACGTTTATTTCTTACCAAAAGCCTAAATATTTAATTCCATGTTTTTCACTTCAAAAATACCAGATTTCTCATACAAACTTTCAACACTTATTTCACCCCTTTAAGGGTTGAATTTCCAAAAATGCTCAAACAAGTGTACGTTTATTTCTAACCAAAAACCTTAATATTTAATTTCAAGCTTCTTACTTCAAAAATGACGGACTTACATACAAACTATAAAACCCTATTTCACCCCCTTAGGGGTTGAATTTCGAGAAATCCCTTCTTAGTGGATGTTTACGTCACAAAATGAACCTACTGTCAAAATTTCAAGTTTCTAACCCCAGCCGTTTAGGCTGTGCGTTGATAGATCAGTCAGTCAGTCAGTCAGCTTCTCCTTTTATATATATAATAATAGATATAAGATATATAGAATATAGATGAATGAATAACTACCTATATTTAAATAAAACCAATCCAGTCATTTACAAATTACTATTTCTTAAGAATGTTTAACATTAAATCAATTATATTTTTTTTTTATAAATTAAAATAAGTAATACTATTGTACGAAAAAGACAAGAAGGTCACATTAGCATTTGTGTCTTTACTTATTCAGCGCTACGGACGCACACGGCTCGCCTCGGATCTTAGGTCGCGGGGAGTTCCCATAAAGAAGTTTTATCAGTTATCGAGTTATCCCCCAGGAACCGAAACTAAATGAAATGATTCCGTTTCATTACGCTTCTCAGTTTCAGATTGGTGTAATTGGATTGTATATTATCTGAAATGATGACGTAAATGATGTAGTTGTTTAACTTTAATAATATTGCATTTATACCAAGAGTACGTACATTGTTGTACTTTGTCTCTATTGACAATAAAGGTGGATGACTTAAAAAAAAAAACAAAGACCTTGTAATTGAACGAAGGTATATTTTCTCCCTGAATCCCTCGTGAAGTTCTTGCCCTATCTACACATTTAATATTTACGAAAAGTTTGTAGCACACTGTTAGTGTGATTCCAACGCAGTTACTATACTTTGTCAATATTATAAATCTTTCAATACCAATAGTTTAAATCTTAAAGCGCTATATCACTGGTTTTACAATATTATAATTTAGCTAAGTAATTAAGCTACTACTTACTACTCTTTGAAATATATTTTTTTGGATTATTTTAATTAAGTATCATTTTATTAAAAGAATGTATTAACTAAATAAGTACATACAGTCATTCGTTAAGTAGGTACCTACCTGGATCGTTAATTACAACTTTTTTATTTTCCTCAATGACAAAGGAACTGTCGGCGAAAAGAAAAGTAGACAAGTGTCGTGACACGCACCCCCGAGTCTCGGTGCGGAGAGGGGGTGTACCGCCGACCAATGGGCTGCCTGCTCTGTGTTGCCGGCACCGACCATTGGCCTGCCACCGGGGGTGCGCGCCCCGCCCCGTCCTCGAGGATCGTCCTTATTGAATTAGGCTTATCATTCGATTTCAAGTGGGGCGAGCGCGCGGTCCTCCGCGCCGGCAAAAACTATCGCTGGGATCCGATACCATCTGTAATCGGCATAATTCGATATAGTCACGGCTCATCCAATTATGCGGCTGTGAGCCTTCGCGCGGCGCCCTCCGACACAAGAAGCACGCGCCCCGCGTGGCGCGGCGCTTTCGCGGCACAACTGTTGTTTTTCAGCAAAATATTAATTACGGGTCTTGTTGGAGCACATGTCAGGGTGTTTGGGTAGATAGCCGGTGTTGACGCTGAACACCATGGAGTACGGGTACTTGAGCGGTCCGGGCGGCGGCTTCGACGGAGGATGTCTGGGCTCGGGCGGCGGCGAGCTGTCCTGGGGCGAGCTGGCTTCGTGCGGGCAAATGTCGCAGGCGGCCTACCGGTACCAGGGCATGCGCTACCAGCCCCCGCCGCCACAGTGCGCGCGGCCACAAGACGCTGCTATGAGAAACCACCACATATTCCCGCCATCTATGAACTTACAACGTAAGTACCATTCAAACCTAGACAGCCAGTTTTTTTCCTAAAAAAATAGTGTCTTGTTTTTATTTTGGATCGTGTCGAATAAAATCTTATCTATATTAACTTATTCTATTAGAATAACATACTAATACGTGGCTACAGTGATAAGAACTACAAGAAGCTGTGTTCAAACAAACAATTTCGTAGATCTTGTGTTACCCGGTTACGGCTCCGTAAAACTTACGTAGCGGTTACGGCTACGGCGCGGCGTAGCGTTAACCGTAATGGTTTAAGTAATAAAATAAATCTACCATCGATTTTAGTATTATTCTATTATTAGTATTGTTTTTATTTTTTGTTTACATATAGATTATAATGTATAAGTAATCATTTATATTTTATTAGACTAATTTTATTTTAATTAAATTTGCTATATTTTACATCACTTATGAATAATAAGGTATTGGAACTGATAGCATCAGAAATTCAAATATATGTAATAAATATGTAGTATATAAATTAATAATGATAAGATGTCCGAAATATTCTGCAGTAGGTATACGTTACATATTAAAATAATACTAAAGTGCAATAATAATTTCTCTATCTGTTAGTTTTAATACAATATTACTGAGAATAAACAGCAGATATTATTATCCGTCTTCCAATTTAGGTGATAAAAAAAGGTTAAATATTCGGTTATTTATTTTTAACCTTGTGTTAATTATAAATAATCATTATATTCGTTGTGTAAGTCGGCTGGTGTGATAATGATAGGTGATAGGTACTGTCGTAGGTTTAGACAGGTTGGGAGTAATTTAAACGAATGATCTGAGGAATAATTGACCTTAGACTTGGTAAGTTAAGGATTATGTCAAGAGGCAGTAACATTCTGTAAGCTTATTATAAAACATTGCGACCACTAACCATGGTGATTGGTGACTAAAATGTTATCAATAAACAATTAGTCATGGTGGTGACTAATATGTTATCAATAAACAACGATTTATTCGGAGGCCCGTGTCAAGTAGATATTTATAGGCAGATAATTATAATAAGGAACAATTGTCAAAGAGCTTTCATACCGGAACATAATCTTATACCTATATGCACATAAGAATGGACACTATTATAGCTATATTTTTTTAACTATTTATATGAATACGTACATATCTTCATCTATTGAAATATGAATTTTTGTAATTCCAACTCTGACCTTTTCCTCAAGGGAGTTAAAACCCTTATTTATGCACATATTATAAGCTCCAGAATACAGTGAATATCAATCTTATCAGTTGAGATGCGGAGTGTTTACCGGGGCCTGGAATAAATCATATTTTCAACAACAGCATTTTTACCTTCAAGCCTGAAGATCACTCAGAGCAATAAAGATGGGTACGTCAAGCATAGTCTAGAAGTTGTGAAACCGTAAGCTATTCCAAATAAACTTATGCAGTAATATTATTAAATACTAGCTGTGTCCTCACGGCTCCGCCAATAGCCTATGTTACTCAGTGACAATGTAGCTTTCTAACGGCAAAAGAATTTTTGAAATCGGTCCAGTAGTTTTTCAGTTTATTCGTTACATACAAAAATACAAATCTTTCCTCTTTATAATATTAGTATAGAAGTATAGATAAAGTATGATGTTTTTCGACTTGCACACGAGTGAAACTGTAGGGCAAAGCTACTTAAATAATAATCAATAAAAGCATGAGAGCAATCTTTGCCGTCGCAAATATTTCATTCCTGTGGTCATTCTCTTCTTCCTAGTCTTTCCAATTATGTTGGGGGCTGTTTCCAGTCCAACCAGATGAGGCGGAATACCAGTATTTTACACGGACCGACTGCCATCAGACCTCCGCAACCCGGTTACTGGGCAATGCTGATATCCTAAGGTTAGACCGGTCGTCAGAATTTCGAGCTTCTGACTACCCGTAACGACTGTCATAGGTATTCGTATGACACCCGGGACCGACTGTTTAACGTGCTCTCCGAAGCACGGAGGGTTCGCGATATGTACCGAACGGTCACTCATCTATTAGTGTTATTTTCAGGTGTCGTTTCGGCAAAGAACCAACGCACGACCACATCAGACATCTCAAGCCAGTCTTCCACCCATATTCTAAGACGTTCCTCCAAAACTTACTCGACTCAGAACGGCCTCGAAATCACCTTCGAAATTGTATTCTTAGTCGCAATTTCGAGTGAACTTTGAGGTTCCTCGACAGAGTCATTACGTCATAATTTGAATTATCTGCATCGCGCAAATAACGCCGCGATAAAAAATTGTAAGGATTACCGTAAGCATATTCGACAAAGTCTTCAAAATTAATTTTTATTACATACGAACTTTGACACTTCCTTCCTTAAGGTAGTTTTCGAGGTACCTTGAGTTTGACCGATGATTCCTTACCTCGATTGAGGAAAAATCTCGAGTCGAGGACGTTTATGTCAAGTCGAGGTGGAGTCGAGTCGAGTAAGTTTTGGAGGAACGTCCTATAATATTATTGTGTTATTGTCCTTAAAACCAGTTTATGCTATATCCAGGAATCATTACTCTCGTGTTATAAATACATCTTAATGAGTAATAATTTGGCATAGTTTAATAAAGTCTTACTTATACCCGCGGCTCCACTTGACACCCAGAGCATGAGCAGATAAATTAACAAATAAACAATGCATGAATCTGAATCAGTGGTTCCCGCGTTGTAAGCGTAGCAACGGACAGACAGACAGAGAGAAGTTGCATTTCGTAATACGTAAGGATGGTTTCCAAATTCTAAACATAATAAAATTCATAATTAATTGAAGAATGTTGTGGATGATGGCATGCCACAATTCACATATATCTGTATCATGGTATATCTATGTATAAACCTATTAGGTATTATTTGATTTCTAGCGTTGATCTTGAGATAAAATTTTGTGATAGTAAAATTCTTGATATGGATCCGGATTGGATCTGGGTTTTAATCCACAAAACATAACATAATATCACGCCTGTATTCCCCGAAGGTTTGGGCAGAGTTGTATAGTAACACCCTCATTTCGCCGTTATGTTTAAGTCCCATGTAATAGTGGGCGAGCCTATTGCCATCAATCGGGCACAATTCCAAACTCCGGGCTGCTAATGAGGAATTCCACACGCAAAAACCCAATAACACTTTGCCCGACCTGGGGATCGAACCCAGGATCTCACGATCAGCAGTCGCGCTTGCCACCACTAGACCAACGAGGCAGTCACACATCCACATATCTTTTAAATTAAACAAACAATATCGTCAGTGGAAAGGTAAAAAGACTAAAGCGCCAATATACCTACTTTACAGGAGAGAGACTCAAAGTATTTTTTTAAGAAAATAAACATAGTTATTTTTCTTAGAGTATACATATTAAATAGATAATTAAATTCTCTATTTAATATGTTTATCTATTTAATAGAAAAAAAACTATGTTTATTTTCTTTAAAAATATATTGAATCTCTCTACTGTAAAGTAGGTATATTCGCGCTTTAGTCTTTTTACCTTTCCACTGACGATATCATATCAGGTCTTAAAAGTGCAGTACTGAACATGGTCTCCTTATGCACCTCTGCATTGAACCGCCGCGAGGGAATATGGCCTCCACGCCTCAAAACAGATTGGTGATCGCTCCTTATTCACGACCAGATTCACCATAAAAAGAACTTATTGAAAATTCACATATACAAAAAGCGAAAAGAACAGTTTTGATCGGTTGTAAGATTAAAGTTTTTACGATTACTAGTATTATTTGGATTTCATAAAAGGATAAGACTATTGAGCCTAACTTACCATTGTATCAACGGAAACTTAATATGTGGCAAATATTCAATACAGGTAACCGATTAATTACTAAGGATCTAGACTCCTCGCAGAATCATCATAATAAATAATAACCTCCCGAGTATCTACTAATATGTAATACCATTGATTTACGTAATCGAAAGTAACGCTCGTAAAATGCTCCCATAGACTTAGTATAATATAATACTATGGACCTTAAGGGCTAAGCCACATCTGACGGAAGATACGTTGCCGACCTTCCGAAACGTAATTTACTCGAGGAATATTAGTAACTCATCTTCGGTCAAATGTGTACGGTATGAGATGTTTGTATGGAATTATACTGGCGGAAGATCGGCGGAGGTATCTTCCCTCAGATGTGGCTTGGCCCTAAGAAGTAGGTACTTAGAACCGACCGTGATTGGGTATTTAGTAATTTAAACTAAAAAACAATATTTTTACAGCATTAATTATTAATTATTTTAAAAATATCATATTTAATTATTTTAAAATGCTTGTGCTAAGCTAACGTATTCTAAGTTTTATTTTGTATTTGTTAACCGACTTAAAAACATTCCATCACTTATTTTTTTTAATGTATGTTTTTGGTTAACGTGTTACGCAAAATACTCATCAAAAGGTTTTTTTTACGCAGTAGTAGTGGTGAGTATAGTCGTCTCGAAAAAAAATGAAGATGGTCTCACACACGCCTTTGCACAAGTGACAGTCAAAAGCTTTGGAGAATATAAGGTGGAATTACCGAACTATAAAATAGTCATTTATTAGTCGTTAGTAATTTTTTACTACTTTACTTTAAATAGTTTTAGCTACTACATTTTCGCCATAAGGCCCTGTAGTTTTAAACTGCTTTTTCATTTTAAATGATAACGAAATGTCTAAATATTCCAAAAGAGCGTTAAAGTTTAATATTAATTTTTATACTTGGGCATCCCATTTCCATGTCATTTATTTTTGCCACACACTGCTGCTTTAAGCTATCATAGGTCAGTCGCCAGTCTTTTCGATAAAAGTCAAGTTGGTCCCGTTATCAACGATTTGGATAGCGGCGTCATTAGGAAAACGAAAAAAAAACACGATTCTTACGAAACAAATTTGAATATGAATAAAGAAACCATTGAACTCATGTTGTCCGAAAATTTTTGGTGAAAGGGCAACAAACTTGTAAAAACATCTCACTATGATTACAAACCTGACTGCCCGGGATGGCCATTATGGCATTCATACAACAAAATCCTACAAAAACAGAAGCTAAGGATCAAAAGATCTTTTTTTTATTATGTTTTGTTTTCAAGTCAATAAAGTACATTATTTGATTTATTTGTATGTTATGGGTATTTCCAGAGCACATACACATTGTATGTATGATGGTTTGTAAACAGCAGGAAAGAAGATACAACTGTTTTGAAGAAAATGTTGTAAAGTTTATATTACTATCATTTATAAAATGTCTCAGTAAAAGACAAACAAACTTTGGAAACCAAAGCGGAAAAAGGTGGAAAACCTTTCTTAAACTTTATCTTTATTGCTTTTACTCTTAGTAATACCAAAGTGAAACCGTTTTCATTTGGTGAACAAGTGGCGGGACGGGAGGTTGCGACGACGCCGACGTCGGTCACGAAACAAAGAGTAGTGCACAGGGTGGGGCGGGCCCGGCGGGGGGAGTCCTCGCCGCGTGAGCGATTGCGTCCCTAATTGGCAACGGCGTCCGCGAGAATCTTAAGGGGAGGACAGCGAAACTCGAGCGAGTCTTCTCTGCATTTTGCGGCTCACGGGTCTGCGTGGACCTGCCCGCCCTCCCAGCCGCACCCTGCTCCGCTGACGCCCAAGCAACACAATAACTTACCTCGGGCGGCAACTCTCACGTAATCTCGAGAAATTCCGGATTATGGCCGTTAATCACGCGGAAATTAATTACAAGTTTGTGTATTAATTGTAGTACAATTACAAGAATTACAGGGTTAAGATTACGGTGATTCCATTTGCATTCCGTGGAGAGTTATTAGATGACAACATTCGGTAGACTCCTTTACGATAAATTGCATTAAGCATTTATTTACAAAAATCTTCGTCTCGCCTTTTTATGGAAATTGTATACCATTTGCTTTTAAGAGGATAATGTTGTAATTGCATGGGTTGTTTAAGATCAAATCCCAACAACGCCTTTTTATGAGAAAGTACCTTTTCTATCGGCATTTTGGTATCGACTTTCACGACAATAGATGCACAATTTATTGATATAAAGAGATTTTTGTCGTTATCTGAAAACGCGACTATTATTAGGCGTTTACAAACGAAGAGTATTTAGAATTTCAGAAGGAGTGCAGATTCGTAATCATTTTAAATTGATTTTAAACCTTCCTTTTACCTGAAACGTTTACGAAAAATATTATAATTACACCTTCCTTTTGCCCTTGTCAAGCAAAAACAGAATGTAGTCAATATTTTAGATCGTTACCGACAATGTGACTATACTAAGAGACTCTTTAAGTTGTCCTTTAAAAATCTCAATTCAGAATATTTTCACGTAGAGCGAAAACATTTTACGTGTTCGTCCCACGTCCACAAAACTGAGCATTGCGAAGGGAAAACAGGTCGGTATCCTAACTCGATATCGCCATTTCTATTCTCATGTCGCCTTTGTATGCAAGTGGACGGGTTAATTCGATTTGGTTCGAGGACCGAGGGCAATATTTTATCGTATCATGTGATCTATTCTGTCCCAGTATAGTATAGTATAGTAGAGTGGGCCATAAAAAAGGCAATATCTCACAGTTGAGCTGAGCCGGAGCCGCGATCGTAACTTCTACAATGTTACTGCGGCACACTCGGCGAGGGAGCCGACATTTATTTTTAGAAAAGAAATTATTGTTTTCTCGCAAATGTGAATATGTTAAAGCTATACCTACATGAATTTGTCGGCACATCACTTGGCTTTAGTTGTCAAGTGACTGAACTTTCGTGGTATGAATTTGTTTTGTAAACTTGAAAGAGTAACTATCATAAATTAATACATAAGCGAATAACTTGCAATTTAGGTAGTGGATGGTGTTGGTCGGCTTATAAATATAATATGTATTATAAAAGACCTTGTTTTTGTCCTTCAAAACCATGAAAAGAAGGCTTCTAGAAATAACAATATTAATAGTAAGGATCCCATTATAGAACAACCTTCACCGACCTGGTTAATGGATGAAAAGTATTTAATATCAAATTAAATATGTCAATAAATATATTGCAATGGGTTAACTAAAAAAATACTGAAAAATGCTGTGTTTATACCTGCTTACCCAAGAGTTGTGACGGGAAAAAAGTAGTCAACCTAACGTTTGCATATTCTATAGGCTTCATACTTTCGATTGGTATGGAATTTGTCTATGAAACAACCCAGTGAAATATTAAAAAAAAAAACTGGACTGAAATTTTTTTGTCAACCCATTTGCAATATATTTATTGACATGTTTAATTTGATATAAAATACTTTTCAGCCATTAACCAGCTCGGTGAAGGTCGTTCTATAGTGGGATCTTAGACTATAAACAAACATTAGCCATCACAGCAGAAGAATCTATAGCTAAAAAAGAAGTAGCAATTTTAATATACCATTACAATATGTATGTAGAGAAGCATTAGGCGGCACGTGATGCCAGCTCGCACAATTTTATTTAGCATCACGCAAAAGTGTTGCCGTTTTACTGCTGCCATTACGCAAATTTACCCACATGTTTATTTGTAATATAAAATATATTGCTGTTGCATATTACATAGTAAGCTCTCATGTTCCTACCTATACATAACTCTTATTGCATTTTATTATATAGTCTCGAGGCAGGCTTCACGATTCTCAGATTCATGTAGCAAAATGAAAGTTTCAAGTCTCAAGTGGCTGATATATGGAGGCGTGAAAGCGTCAGGAAGCCGTGTAACACGGTCGCGGGGCAGTATTCATTAATCTAAGCTGTAACCCTTGCCGCGCGGGCGGGCAACGGGGGAGTGCAGGGCGCGCGGGGGGCGGTGGCGCAATATGCCGCGATGACGCGCCGACATCGCCTGCATTATGGATGTTGGCGAACTTTTCGCGTGACGCGAGAAAAATGAACCACGGCTCACTTAGAGATAGATCGCGATATAATATACTGAGTAAATCCCAGCTCGCAGGATTTATGACGTTACGGGATAGTAGTTTGGGGCATATTTTTACGTAGGAACATCATGTTTTTAAGTTGCTTAATACTATGTACTCCACTACGCCTACATAGTTACCTATATGATGTTGCATTAACAGCAACCTTATCGGTATCTTCAACTAACATTCAGTGGCAGTTTACAACTTATTATGTTCTCATTATGGTATTGAAATAAACAAACAATCAAACGTGTATCAACAAAACCAAATTAAACTTGTAAGAATATTCTTAATCGTAAGATTCCCAAGTGCAAACATGCTTCTGATAAAGTCCTTAGCGCCCTTCAAGCAGTCTCGCCGTTTTGTAATTAACAGGCGGAGTCTCGGGAGGGAGAGTCTGGGCGTGGGGGCGTGGGGCCACGGATCATATCACCTGTGAATTAATCGCTCCGTGACGATTAATTAGAGCCACGTGCTCTCACGCACCTAAGCCTCGTAACACCACGTGACTCGCCTGTTAATTGCGTTCATTAACCTTGAATCGCTGATGGATTTTATATAATGTGACTACATATAGTGCTGATGTAATATAATAGTGCTACGAGGATTATTAGTTAAAATGGAGAGGAGGGTTTTAGTTATGCAATAATACGAGGCAGATAATGTTCAAAAAGGTATCCTGAAAAAGTGAAAAGGTGCAAAAATACTTTACCAGTAAAACCGGCTCACCGCTCGGCTTCCACCCAATAAAACATAACGCTCGCAATAACAATGAGCGGCCCTGCCTGACCCACGAACTGCAAACTCAAATTAAACATCTTATGAACAGAAACATCTTGCAAAGATCCTCTTCATTAGGTCCCGCAAATTGCGCGGGGGGTGCGGGTCGCGGGGGCAGTGACACGAGTCAGTCCCCCCTCCGCGTCCCTCCCCGCAGCCTCTATTAATAATGCAAATGAGACCGCAGCTCGGCCAAGAAGCGAGTCTCGATTAATTCCGGTTCATTTGAGGTAATTGTCGCTGCGCGTGCGGTCTGCGGTCTGCTGTGCCCGCAGCCCGCTTCCACATCTAATGTCTAATGTCAGTTAGGGTTATGGCTTCATGGGATTGTTTTATCGCCGCTGTGTTTGGTTGTTTTGGATATAACCGCAATAATGTTCGCAAGATTTCGCTCTTTTACTAATTTGCTACTAGGAAAGGATCTACTCAAATGTAATATAATTTAACCAGATATTATTAATTTATTTTGTATGACGATATTCTAGCGGTGATTACACAAAATTAGGAACTATGTTAGTATTCTTTGCAAGCCACACACAGAGAGAGACCATTGATAACTGAACTTTTACAGACAATTTAAATATTCAATTGATCTATAAATGATTGACTGCCACAAATTCTACACTAGTTATACTTATTAAGATGCTACGAATTCCTTAATTTAACAAGTTTGCACGTGGGGCTAAATATAAAGGAGCCCATTGCCTCACGTAGCAGCGGGCTACGGCGTAGCGCTACAACGATCGATACCTATACCACGCGACAACCTAACGCTACGTGTTTTTCTACACTTTCGACATAGCTAAATTCGAAGCTGCAATATCATTTTTAGTTTTATTAACAATGCTTCTTTTGAAGTTACATTACGGTATGAATATTAGGTACTTAGAAGAATTAAGATTTTATGATAATTCACTACAGGAAATCATTTTGTTATCATAAATCGTAAAAATTTGATCTCTCATTATATTATCCATTTATCTATACTAATATTATAAAGCTGAAGAGTTTGTTTGTTTGAACGCGCTAATCTCAGGAACTACTGGTTGGAATTGAATTTTTTTTTGTGTTGGATAGTCCATTTATCGAGAAACAGGCTTACATCATACTTACAGGCTATATATCATCACGCTACGACCAAAAGGAGCGGAGCATAAATGAAAAATGTTGCAAAAACGAGAAAAAATTCCACACTTGCGAAGCCGGGACGGGCCGCTAGAAAAAAAATATAAATTATAGTTTAATATCAATTAAGTCTAATTGTATATTCCGTAAAGGTTATTTCATTGCAATAATGATTGCTATAAAACTAATGGTAGAGTCTTAACTATTATATTATAATAGTAGTGTGTTTTAAGTTCAGTGGTAGAACTTCTAACACTCCTAACTGAAGATCTTTTGATGTTATTTCGAAGCAAAAATCAGCTTTTTTGTTTTATTCCATGATCTTGTGCTTTGCCAAACTAATCTGTCTATATAATAAATAAAAATTTGGATATAATATCAACTTTTTTAAGTGGTAAATGCTCGTTAAATGTAGCTAAGAATTCTACGTAACAAACACTAAAGATTATAATTTTGGGACTAAACCATAATAATTATATAGCAAGCTCAATCAGGTTTTTTAATAGGGATAAAGTTGCAAAAATATGGGTCGAAGCTACGTGAAAAGACTAGTCGTAGCTATAAATGTATTGTGAACATAACGTAGGTATTGAGAGGGGAGGGAGCGTCTCCGAGCGAGGAGGGAGACAAAAATGGCCGCGAACCTGCACCTTGCTCTTACCTACTTATATTATACATTAAATTACACACAATATGGAACTGATTGTGAAACCAAATCTTATGAGGTTTAAGAAGATTTAGAGAGATTAAATGTTTATTACGGAGGATTAATTGGATATAAGTAGATAATTAGTACGTAGTCCATTTATTTCAAGATGTAGTACTAAATGGGCCTGTACACGACAGCTTATACTAAAAAGAAAATCATATACATTTTTTAGTTACTTATAACTTTAAAATATACAAATTGTAGACATTTGTGTAATAAAGCCAAATGTTGAGAGAAACGGATTATTGTATGAGCTATAAAATGACGACCCTACAATAAATTTCTGATCACGGATTCAGAACTTATTACACGTGGATTCAAGTGATTTCAACGCAATTAGAGTTTAGTTTAAATCGTAATACGAAAAAGAAGCAACTGAATAGTTATTCTCAAAATTAAGGTTGACTAAATTCTTTTCATTATTTTAAATAATCATTATCGGAGTTTAAAGTAATTTATTATGTGGCATTATTGTTTATAAATTTTGTTTGTATCATTAAAGTAAATTATTATTTAACATAACGTCACGCCTTGTATTACCTGAAGGGATCGGCAGAGGTGTTTTAGTACACCCTCGTTTCGCCAGTTATGTTTAAGTCCCATGTAATAGGGCGCGAGCCTATTACCATTAACGGGCAAAAATTCAGACTCCAAGCTGCTACTGAGAAATTCCTAATGGAAAAACCCAATAACACTTTGCTCGACCTGGGGATTGAACCCAGGACCACGTGCTCAGCAGTCGCGCTTCGACCACTAGACTAACAAGGTAGTTATTTAAGTTAGTCTACGTATAAACCTTTAGGATATTACATCTTATTCTATCTTCCACAGCTGGCCTCCCATACAAAGTATACGGCGGTCACGAGGGTTCACTGACGGAGAAGCGCAAGCAGCGAAGAATCAGGACGACCTTCACTTCAGCTCAGCTGAAGGAACTGGAGCGCGCCTTCCAGGAGACGCACTATCCTGACATCTACACCAGGGAAGAGATCGCCATGAAGATCGACCTCACTGAAGCTAGGGTACAGGTTTGTAAAGCAACTTATTTCCTTAAATCTGATGGGGATTTCTGGTACTGACCTACGATTTTATCGACTTGAACGACGAAAGCTATTTACCGCTGCAACCGTGAAATTAAAAACCAAGAACTTGAAGGATCTATCTTCCTATTAAGTATGATTCTAGACGCTTCTACGGCGTTGAGGCTGGATTAAATTGTGTAGATATGTCGTACATTATGGTTTGTTAACTGTAAAATAATGAGAGGTGGAGAAGAAAAACCTAAAGGCCATTTAGCTACAGATTTGATTTCTACTTGATTCGCCAATATATATTTTTTTTTATTTGGCTGTAAAGTAGTGCGAACTTAACAAAATCCCATAGCCAAATCGCCTCGAAATATTGATTTAGTTTTTAATTCAACAATATCTTTAACGTACTTTACTTCATATTAGATTCCTCATCTTCATCTCTTGTAAGAATACGTTTTAACTTCAAACTAACGCAATAATCAAAAGTTCGTGGCATCCAGGTGTAGTACCATAATTATACACTATGGTTACCAGTAATCGTTGTGTAAAGTTATGACAACCTTATACATAAAAAAATGGTTACGCTGACGTTAAATAGCGTTATAACCTTACACAACGATTAGTAGTAAGGCGGTTAGTTTGCGGCCTGTTAGATACCTGCTACAGTGAAACTTGGTTAAGTGGGACCTGGATAAGTGAGAAACCTCCATAACTGGAACTCATGCTGTGGTCCCAACACTTTGGCACTAAATTGAGAGACACTGGGTAAGTGGAATAGAGGTATCTATGAGACAAATTTGCAGGTCCCTTGATGGCTGAGACATCAAGTGAGGCAAATTTGTCTCACTTATAGAGGTATTCCACTTACCCAGTGTCTCTCCATTTAGTGCCAAAGTGTTGGGACCTCAGCATGAGTTCCAGCTATTGAGGTTTCTCACTTATCCAGGACCCACTTAACCAAGTTGCACTGTATAAAATTTTGTAACATGTATAAATTTTAGTAACCACGTTATTTAAATATGCATGTTTCATTTTTTTATTTTCATATTCTGATTACCCACCAAAATTATTCTTTGATTCAACATCGGTGAAACCAAAATGTAGATAAAAAAATACGGATTTAGGGAGATTATACACATAAGGCACAGTAGGCTTGAAAAAAAAATTGTTTCCCGCGCCGTCCGTCACATTTCCGCAGTCCAATTAGCGTCCAGTAATTCGAGTGCGGCTGACGGGCGGTGCCTACGTAAAAAAAGCGAGCAGACATCGTGCGGTTAGCTCTAGTTAATTTCATAATAAGCGCTCATTTTTATGTGAGTCAGATCCACGACGTGTGCTCCTGCTGAATGTTTAATGCAATTCAGAATCGGGCGAGTGCTGCGCCGTCTTATAGTTATCTGATCACGTATAACGCGCGGTGACTCCGCGACCTGATCACGTATTCCGGGATATGACGCCCTCGGCGCAACCGACACTCTTATTGTTCCAAACGACACAAACCTACATTTTGTTTCATTTCTTTTCATGAAAAGTGTTTTCAAATTTTCGATTTGGTTTTCGTTGTAGGTACTGACAATACAAAATTGTGTAGGTACGTTTGAGTATATAGGCACTGTGTAATGGATAAACAATCGCGTTGTTGTATACATAAGCGGGTGGCACCCTCCCGCGGCAACGAGCGCTCATTACGTTAAAAAGTGTATTGGAATGGTGGGGTGCCGCCATAAATATTGCGGGCGGTCGCGTAACTCAAGCGCGCGCGACTCCTGATAATTAAAACTCGCCTGGAAAATACGAATTCACATATTACAATTAAAACCGGATAACTGCAACGAGCGGGTTGTTTTTCGGTAAATAAACAAATATCAATTTAATGTTGCAGTGTATTTTATATCTATAATTGAACAGAGGCGCGTTTTAAATTTTAAATAATAATAATAATTTTGTTTGCACAGAGTTTGTGAATACAGAACAGCATTGGTAAAAAATGGTGTGGTAATTTTGTTTAAACTTAATAATAAAACAAAAGATGTGCCATTACGACTGTCAAATATTTTTTATGGAAAAAGGTCTACCAACAATCACGGAAGTTGTGGTCAGCGACGAATTTACATAAAAATAAATATAAACGCCAAGAGCGACGCGACGTGTCCTAATTCAACACGCGGCTCCTAGCCAAATTCATCAGAGGCTGTGCGCAAACACTGCTCGTCGGCGTAAGCGTTAAGCAAACGCACAATTTGCCATAAGCCAGCCCGGCGTGAAACAAAAAGTCGGCTAACTGTTCTGTTAGAGCAAAAGGAATCACTTGAAAAATGACCATCTGCTTTTTAATACACAGCGTATTTTTTCTGTGCCAACGTTGTCATAGGGATAGGGCAATTTAATCCATCAAGCGGTGTTGCACGGTAGCGTCCGAGTCAATAAATTCTATATTATCACAGACGATTTTGGTTTTATTGTTATCCCCGTGCGGCGCGAGAGATTAGTTCGAGTTGAGACAAGGGCTGTATGGATTGTGTGTTATGTTTAAATAATGAACATAATATTGTTCTGATGCATGTTCCTCACAATTTGTTACTGAATTGAACTTAGATTTTGGTATGATGTGAATTTTGTGCACAGAATATAGAAAAATACATAAAGAAGAAATTATCACTCATCATTCAGACAAATTTATTTAAATATAATTTAGGCATATTATTTGGTTACCGGGCGGGCTACTGGGGCTATAATTAGGGGGAACACCCAAATACTCCGAAATATTTTATTCCGAATTTCGATGTTCCGATTTTCAAAAGTCCGAATTTCATAATACCTAAGAATTATAATGTCTATTATTAAAAATCACGAAGGTTATTTTATTGAAAGTCGTCAGTCAGGTTGCAAATCAAAACGATTACTCACTATTTTCTTTACGTGAATGGACTATAGGTACTTATGATTACTTGATAAATTAAATAACAGTGACTACAATATAGCGAAAAATAATGCTACAAAAAGTAGGCTGGAAACTATTCATGTACAGTTTTCAATATAAAGATCATTCTACATTTTAACACTCACTGATAGCCACACTGAAAGTCAAACGTTTTCATTCCATTTTATGCGACTACAGTATGTTCACTTTTAGGTAACTAACGTTCATGTCGTATTCACCGTTGGTTAGAATACAATAGCAGGCTCATTGTTATTACAACAAGTGCGATGGTCACCTGACACGTGACAGGGGCTCGCCGTGACCCGTGAGGCAGCAATAAAGATTGACATGCAACCCGCCGGGATCCGCCAACAAAATGTCAATCCAGCTCTCGATCTAAGATCTTGCGCCTGCAGTCCGCTGGGACCGGCTGGGACTGATGCACTGTCTGCCACGAGTATTGCTTTCATTCGTAATTGGTTTTATGCTGTATCTACGTCTCAGTTAAGATGTTCAGTTTAGAGTTTGATGATTGTAAGCAAGGATTATATAGGACATGGGTCAATCCACGGTCCGTGACTCATATTTGTACGGCCCGCGAAGCGATTTTTAATCTTTTGTGAAGATAAGATTAAGATTTTTTTCGATTTTTTTTTGTTTTTCCCTTAATTGAAGGCTGATAATATTTAGTTTCTCCGGCCCACCAGTCCATGTCGTAACTTGTATTTTCCCATAAACATCTCCGGTCAGGACATACCTGATACAGGAAATGGATTTGTTGAACGATTTCAATATTGGAAGGCTTTCATACTTGAAATCTTCAATAGTTAGTCAAAGAATTAATAGTAAAATTAACGTTAATTAATTAGTTTATTGCAGTGCCTACTTTACCTTTATTTTTCTGTCTAATAATGATCTTCTCAAAATATTTTTTTAAACCATCCGACCTTTTTGTAAACGATCTATTTCGTCCAAGGGCGTCTAAAATCAGTAGTTGTTATTCTAACACAGATTCGCATCATGATCACTTTCGAGCACTTTGTGACCCTCGGCTGCGACTGCGCAGGTGTCGCACGCGTACGTCACGTGCCTCACACGCGCCGCCTCTTTCCCACCGCTCGCCTGATTAGATACACTTGCCACAAATGTTTGTCGCTCGCTGCACTTCAAATGGGGAATAAAACTACCATTGTCTGCTTCAATTGAGTTTTATGGTGCGACAGAACCATAACAATATTATTAACGATGTCTAGTAAAATTATTATCCAGTGTTGAAAGTATGCGTTAGATATTGTTTATGGGATGTCCAATAATAATCTAATATGAAACGTGTATATTTACTTTGATGACTATTAGCACCGCAGGCACCAAGGCCAGCATTGATTTTTGATAGAATGCTGGCCATGGTGACTGCTAAAATTATAATTATTTTAGCATCATGTTCGAAGTTGCTCATTGTACCAAAACTAAGTTCTGAATATCATCTATTAAGTGGTTAGTATCTAAATGAAACAACAGCGTTAAGTAATGGGACGGTTTAGTGTTAACCCTTAGTTAATCGCGTTGATTGCCGTCGGTTCGGCTAACGATAAAAGCGGATTAAGTAATCACTTAGTGGCGGGACGCTCTTGTCTAGTGATTCGTGCTTTTGTCAGTAGGGTAGCACATAAAGTTATGGGTTTTTGATCCTATACGATACGTGCTCTTTAGCTCAAGTGTATTGGTGTGTTCAGGTGTGATTGTTTCTGCTTTAAGGTACTTATTGATAAAAGGTACACTAGAGATTTTTTTTATTAATATTTTATGTTGATGCAAACGATTGGTAGTTCTCTAAGTATAATTATTGATTGCAATAACAAAAAAACCAAACCAACATATAAGCAAACCAAACCACCTAACAAACAAACTACAAAATACATATAAGAGTACAAGAATTATTATTATGTACATTTAAATAAATAAATAATTATCAGAAACGATACTTAAAATAATTTACCCAAATATTGCATCATGTTACTAAACGACAACATGACAAAACGACAAACAACCGTATCAGATTATGATCATCACGAGGTATTCTCTGTGTTAAACTGGACGTGGGGCGTGACATTTGATACGGCACCAACGAGGGCAGATCAGAGACAAGCTTGTCACTTTCCGTGGGAAGATCGGAAGAGTTCGGACGATTGCTCCCGCGCACCGTGTCGCGCGTCTCCCATGGTTGTGATCTGACGATAATCTGCCTCGCCTAATTGATTAAAATCTATTGCAACTTCACACGATTTGCAAAATCTATGTAAGTGCGAGTTTTTTATCAACAAAAGACAGATTTTGAAAGATATTATCATTTATGTTAAAGCTTATACATATAAACATTAGGTCTGTTTTCTTATTTTTGTAGATAAGGAAAATGAAAATACGTTAAAGCACTTAGTCTGCCTCATTTTTTTAACGGTTTACGTTACACTCACTATTAAATTGGATTTCTAAAATATGACACTTGGTAAAATTGCCCTACTCTAGCGTACAATAGTATTATTCTCACATAAAACTCCATTATTCTTCTTTAGCTATTCACGATAAATAAGTGTTGGAAATCCTAGCAAGCACTTAAAGCGATTAAAAAGTGCCTCGAGGTCGTAGGTATGTAGAGGAGCTACGGAGGGTGTGCTACGGGCTACGGTCTACGAAATACGCCGTAAGATGTTATAATGATTTGTTTTCATAAACAAAAGTGATTGTTTTGTACGTAAAGTAAATAAGAAACTGTACAGTACACTTAAATTTTATTTTTCATTTATAATATAATAATCAAGAGAGGTATTCTGATCTTTTACTTTAGCGAAATTCTATTGTATTAAACACAGAGATATTTTAAACACTTTGTTTAACCAACAAAACAAAATTCGCGCTACTAAGATGAGCACAGAAAATACAAAATTATTGTTATGTTCTATTAATCGCTCTCTGTATTATAAACAATAAAAAACAGCAATGCTACACACCGTTATAGTATATTTTTATACCACGTATTATGAATACTAAAACGTGTGAAAGTAATTCTTTCCATGGTTCTCACATTAAACGTCCCAAAGGAATCGAAGTTTGCCCACTAACAATTACAAAAGCATTTATACCTAGTTCAGATTATCCGCCGCTAACCTAGCTTTGGGGGCACGGATATACGTTTGTCTCTATCTAACATGTGTGAATTCAATATTGCTATCTCTGTCGTTAATATAGTTCGTGCAATTATTTTTCATTTAGCTCGCGACTTGTTGTGGTGTCCTCGGGGAATCGTGGGATCAAGTACAACTATCGTGTCTCTAAGGTATAGTAATACAATTCGAATATGAGAAAATTGCTCTGTGACATAAAAGGGGTGTATAAAAATGTCGCGGGCTTTGTAATTTGGTGTTTCCCATGGTGTGGCGTGGCCGCGTGGGTAACAATTTAGCATTTACCCGTATTTATTGTTTTTATATACCAAGTCTTGCCATAAATATTGTCACGAAGAAAAATTTTTTTTTTTAATGCATATATTATTTATTACTTTTACAGTGTATTAGTTTAATACATAAATATAAAACAATTGAAAATATGAAAAGCTTATTCGAAGTGGTATCCATTGGCTGCAATACAGTCCTTTAAACGTTGAGGCTAGTTATCAATAGAAGCACGCACTCTTTCCATGGGAAAATTCTTCACTGCCAATCGTATGGATTGTTTTAGGGACTCCAAATTATCATGGCGTTTAGAGCAAGCCGTACTCTCTAAAACTGACCATAAATCATAATCCAGCGGATTAAGATCGGGACTAGACAACGGCCAGTCTGTCCGAAATGTTCACTTCCAACCAAGACTGCGTGGACCGAGCTTTATGACCCGGCGCCGAGTCTTGTTGGAAGGACCATACTTAGTTATTGAACATAGTGTTGTTAAGGGGCTTAACTACCTTCTCAAGAATGATATCTTGATACACTTGTGCCGATGTTTTAATACCTTTTTCACAAAAATATGGCTCAGTCACTCCTTCATAGCTAACACCCCACCAAACCATCACTGAAGTCGGATAATGCCCGCGTTGCACTCTGTCGACTAATTGGGCTTCCTTAGAGCTTTGAGCATAAATACGGTCATTTTGTTTGTTAAAATGTTGCTCAATTGTAAAGATTTTCTCATCCGTAAACAAAAAATTTCTGTGACCTCCCATTGCGTACCGCTTCAGTAGTTGTTTCGATTTTACCATCCTATTCTTTTTTAAATTATCAATTAAAAAATTACCAGTGCGTCTCTTATAGGCTGCAAGTCCTAAGTCATCTTTTAAAATACGCGACATGGTTCTGGGTGCTATCTTCATCTCCCGAGATAAAAATGTTTGCTTTCGGACAGGATTTCTTCGAATTCTTTCCCTTACTGCTTTGACTACCTTTTTCGTACGAACACTACGTGGATGGCCAGATCTTTTTCTGTCACAAACAGAGGAGGTCTCATTGTACCTATTAATAGCCCGGTACACAAACATTTGACTAATACCAAGCGTATGGAGAGTTTTAAAAATTGCATTTGACTCCATACCAACTTTGTGTAATGCAATCACAGCGATTCGGTTCTCTTTATCACCCCACTCCATTTTAGTATCGCAAAATATTGTACAATGTATTGGCGCCAAAATTAGAAAACCCAATGAACAATCGTATACAAATGACAGATTCCAAATTCAAATGTAATATCTTTCTTATTTTTAATTGTAACAGTATTTATGGTCAGACTAGGTATATTTCTTATTTGCAGTACCTCTGAGTTTTCGAATTCATGTGCGGGTCAGAATTTGATTATCAGTTGCGTTAACGGTGAAAGAAAAACATCGCAAGGAAACTTGTACACCTGAGGGCTCTATAAAGTTCTCGATGGTGTGTGTAGTCTGTCAACCCGCAACAGGCTAGCGTGGTGGACTAAAGTCTATACCCTTCTCACTTTGAGAAGAAGCCCGTGCCCAGCAGTGGGACAGTAATGGGCTGATTGTGATTATGATGACTTGCATTAGGTGTTTTTGTAAATGATAACTTGTAAACTTGTATAATTGTTTTTAATATTCATAATAGTATTATACCGTTTTGCTAAATTGTTATTATAATACCTCTAAAAAAACACAATTTGAGACATAATCGTTATCAAATACCACCACACTCAACAACATTCTGTAGCACATTTATGACAGATTTACAAAAAGTTTAGTCATTGCAATTCTAAACAGCAAGTTCATTGTTACTCCATTCCGTCGTGCAAGTTCGGCAGGGGAGCATAGGCGGCCTGTCACAAAGTATCTAGTGTCACTGAATATATGGCCATCATAACCGATGCGCCGTTCTCGCATATCGGAGGAAAATGCTCCATCATTTAGGGGAGTAGTACTTATATGGTATTGTTTAATATCTATATTTTTGTAAATAATCTCATTCAGACTGGTTCTTTTTTAGGTACGGATGTAGGTTCACTTATTATTTTTGTAAATAAATCTAATATGTTTGTATTGGAAGCATTTATTAAACGTTTGAATACCATTGCTTTTGTACGTTAACTTTGACGATTTGTACTAGTACCATAAAAATAAAGATGCATAATCACTTCAGGGGTGTAATAATATCACATTGGTGAATAATTTTTCGTTCATTGATACCACATCGTAACTGTAAGTGGACTGCAAACTCGTTGGCAGTTGTCACAGAGTTTCCATCAGTTGTCAGAGCCTTCCTTCGTTAACTGCCTTCAAACTGCATTTAGCAGTTGCAGTGGCGATCGGGATGCACTCCGTCGGTCTGGGCCCTTGCAAAGCCATTTCTGATGAAATATAATTTACATTAAGTAACGTTATTAGCCCTCCAGGAAGGTTCCAGACAAAATGCGTATTAAAATAAAATGACAAAAAAAGCTCTAATAATAAAAAAGTCTATATCTAGTTTATTTTTGCATAATAATATAACTAATGTCTGCATTGCACGATCAACAAACTCAATGATATCACTCCAAACGCCCTACATTTGGCGGTAGAAATCACAAACGTTATTCTACGCTCACGGGCCATTTAACAACGACAGAGGGACAAGTGACTCTATTGTCGTTGTATTAACTCTAGATTATTTTATTCATTTTTTTTGCCCCTTCCTCTAAACATTTATCATTCCAAAAATCGCAACTCATTTACCCTGTTTATTTTATAGAGTGAGTCTGGTCTTGTAGTTTATTGTAATATTAGCGCACATGGCATGTCGTGACTTTACTGTTTTAATGCTGATTTTTCAATATATGTAGCCGTTTTCCGTACATTGTATGTAAGAGGTAAAATTGGTTAGGTTAGTGATTAGGAAATAAATAAATAGATACAAAAATATTTTACATTTAAAGCTTTGATGTTTATAGAAGTTGACTCACATTTAATACTATTCGTGCGATCTCTTCGGAATAGATTTTAATAAATACTGGTAATTTGCAGTCAAGCCAGTTCGATTCCCAGACCAGGCAGTACTTTTTACTTATAAAAATTAAATGGAGTCTCCTTAAGGTAAATTTTGCCATTTTTAATATTTAATAAACTTCCCCTCCTGGACCGCTTGGTTTGGTACACCCGGTATATCTATATAATCAAAGGATTGCAGGTAAAGATGGCCTATCCCAATTTAACGTCCTTAGGTGAATTATAACATCTATGTTCTATCGTACATTGATGTCGTTAGTGAATTATAGTCGCCGGCACGTAACTTGACAAGGTTTTTGCGTAGCGGGAGTACCGTACACGTACCTACACTTTGTGCAAACAAAGAAATGGTCACTTTTATTGCTTGTCATTATTCTATGGTGATTGCCATAATTTATTTTAAGAAAGGAGAGGAATTCTCTTCTCTACTCTTGCCAAATTACGACTATACTAACTTACTTTTAATAAATATTCACTTTTAATTATATTTAGACTAAATAGTCTATTAAAATTTTAAAATGGTGGTCAGTTTCGGTACGTATTGTTGTACATAATATTATTTTTATTCATAAGTAACTGATAAATAAAACTAAATATACTATTTAACAATATT
The DNA here is from genome assembly GCA_910594945.2 of Amphipyra berbera. Lineage (NCBI taxonomy): Eukaryota > Metazoa > Arthropoda > Insecta > Lepidoptera > Noctuidae > Amphipyra > Amphipyra berbera. The sequence continues at coordinate 10,717,635 of OU343127.1, forward strand.
TCCTCACTAATCCTCTCGATTTTTACACGGATATAATTTTTATTTTCGGAGATTAATCTGACTTATTGAACTTTTACGCTTTTCATTTTATACTTTGGAATATAATATCAGTTTTCGACCTAACATGTGTATGGGTATGATGTTTGTTGGATCTTTAATTTGCTTGTTATAACCGGCAAATACTGTAAACACCACGACAGGGTCATTCAAACATATTGGTTACATAGTCAAGTCATGGTGAATAACCTTGTTGATTTTATATGTGTACCTAGTGATCACAATATAGAGTAGGTTGGACCGAGTACACTTGGTTGTACCATAGTATATATCACTTGATGGTGATTCAAAGCTCAATCAATAAAGTGAATGATCAGAGACAGTTCTAACTAAACATCTGCCGATCGGTATCGGCTATTTGTCGTGTCGCGTGCCACGATCAAACTGATTACGGCCATTGTCTCGCGGAAGCGGCTACTCGGACCAATCACGGTGATTCGTCAAAATCGATTCAAATCTGTTACATTTTTAATTGAAAAAGCCAGTAGGGAAGCGAATGAATGGTTTAGGGAAGTCAGTTAATGATTACGAGTGATTAATTGTTTTGGTATTATCTCTTTTTTGATTTTAGATATATCGATGGTCCCTATATACGTATACTATCGAAACTACAAAATCTCAGTTTTTATTTTATTTGCTTAAAATGTGTGAAATTATGTTATCTTAAAGGTTATAAAATTAAAAAGTTAAAATATCATATTATTTCGTATTTTTCAAAACGTAAAGCTGAAAATATTAAAAGAACAAACTTCAAAACGCTCTCCTCAAAAGTAGTCATTTTCGACTTTCGGTAGTTTACGTAGGGACTAGGGACCGTCGATATACTATTATCTAATATTAAGTGAAGTTCGTTTAAAACTATTCGCAATGGAAAATAGAAGTTATATCATTGATGTTTTCATTTTTAATTTATTCTGTTTTAATTAAACATGACGTGGACTGTTTAAAGAGTGCATCCGTAAGATTTTTCTTAAAAAAATGATTTTTTGAAATAATTTACGATACTATATAGCAATAATGTTAACGTCCACAGGTTGTTCTTAGTGGTCGATCATTCTAGTATTTCGGTATTATTTTCTCGATTTTCTATGATTTAAATAAAATATTTATTTTTGTTCACCGCGCGGATCATACGATTTGCGAGGTTAAGTAAAGCTTGCCGCGGTCAGTCCGTGGATGGGTGACCGTTCTTAACACATCTAGACCACTCCGTGCCTCGGAGAACACGTTAAACCGTCGGTCCCGTGTGTCATAAGTATAGGTAGGTACCTATGACAGTCGTTACGGGTAGTCCGAAGCCCGAAAGTCTGACAACCGATGTAACCTTAGGATATCGGCATTGCCCAGTTACTGGGTTATGGAGGTCTGATGACAGTCGCTCCATGTAAAATGCTGGTATTCAGCCACATCTGGTTAGACTGGAAGTTAACCCCAAGATAATTGGGAAAAGTCTAGGAGGAAGATTGTGAACAAAAGTATTGTAAGTTTGTTTCCTTCAATCCGGAGGGATTGGCACGCCATCTCCTGAAACTGTGTTGTTTAAGTTATTATGTTTAGAATAACATTTATTCATACTCTTTAACTCTTTATAAAGCTCTTCTACGTCTTATTAAACCTGTAGGTAATTGTAACCATTCGCTGCTGGGTGTAGAAGCTTACCCTCGTTTAAAACATATGTACATACTTGCCCGTTTTACAGATTATCAAATACATTTGTCCTCATAATTAATCATTCGAGGATGATTAATTATGAGGATTGCCATATTTACTACCTCGGCATTTAATACTATTTCATATTCATATAAGAAATACTTTGAAATGTTGATGGAAGTGTATCAATACGTCATATAACTCTAGTTAATAGTTGATCCGATGTTTATTTACGAAATTTGGTATAATAGGGGTGACAAGTAATGGACCGTGCGTTCTACTCACATCTGTCGCGAACTATGACGTCATTATCATTCATATACTTATTGCCATTATAGAATTTACGAACGTGTTTAAGTTTATACCGATTTAATGAAGTTCAAAATATATATTTAGGGTCTTCATGGAAAAACATATAAAAAGTTGCGGGTTTTGTGTAATAGAATCAGGTAAGTAAAGATTGTGGGTTTTTTTAATAGGTATTCCTAGATAATGACCCTGGGTATTAATTTCTGTAGGTATATTTTGGAACATTTATTTTGGAACTGCCTCGTTGGTCTAATGGTGGCAAGCGCGACTGCTGATCGTGAGGTCCTTGGTTCGATCCCCAGGTCGGGCAAAGCGTTATTGGGTTTTTCATGTGGAATTCCTTAGTAGCAGCCCGGAGTTGGAATTTGTGCCCGGTTGATGGCAATAGGTTCGCTCCTTATTACATGGGCCTTACACATAACGGTGAAATGAGGGTGTTACTATACACCTCTGCCCAACCCTTCTGGGGTTACAGGCGTGATGTTATGTTATTATATTATTTTGGACATTGTTTAAAATACAAAAACTGTACCTACTTACTAAATGGTTTTTTTAAAGTTGAGCAAAGAATGTTTAAGTAAATTTCAAAGATTAGTTATCGCCATTATTATCCTCCCGGCTTGGACACCTAAAAACAAATTTCGCATAAAACAAACCGCTTCACACAGAATAAACAATAATTACTGTTTTAACACAATACAGCAATACCTATAATTTATGTAAAGTCTTTAGGCAACCCAGTTAAATCCAATCAAATAAGATGAGTTGCGTCAGCACACCTGTCATTCACTAAACGCTGTCGAATGGCGCCGACATACGGCCTGAATAAACGATGCATTCATCTCTTTATTATGATGTGTTAATCCTGGATTATCATCAAATGTTAACACATGTTACCAGTTAGTAAAAAAAATTATTAACACGGCGAAACGTTGCATAAACATTTACTGGCCAATTTAAATTGAATTTTGATGTGCAAAAAATAGAGTTCGTTTTCGTGGTGCGGGTATTCAGTTTATAGATTTCAATGGCTTATTGAGGGTAGCTAATATTATTCCGGGGCGTTCGGTGTTGCCTTTTCATCCGCTAAGTATAAACAGTGGGGTGTGTTCGCGATGTTTGGTCGCGCTCGACCGCGTCCCTGACGATTGATTTATTTTGTATTAGCTTTACTTTATGTATACCTTGTTTTCTGTGAGATCGGTAATTAATTTTATCTTATGATGAAATGTAATAGTCATATTTTAAAATAGATACGCATTACTAAAATAAGTTTAGGATTTGGTATAAGTCCATTACACCATGTATAAATTGATTTTATTTTTTACTACCATAGGTAACTAATGGATTAACTTACCTTAATTATTAATGAATCTTTGATTGCCTAAGAAATAGTCAGCAATTGTTAAAACGTTTCGCTTTTAATTTAATCTCACAGAAAAATAAACTATACTATTTATTAAAATTTGATAGCTACGGGAAAGAGCCATGGATCAAAACTTGTTTACCTGCGTAGAATGGTAGATCGTATTTCTTGCTTTTGCTATAGGTAACTAACTACTGGTAAACAGAAGCGCGTCATATCGGGCCTTATATTTATTTTATTATTTTACATCACACACTACTGGTGCTCTTAAAAAAACATTTATACCTCCCAAATAATATACCTAAAGCAAGTAAGTTGACGGCTACATATCATCTGATATAGAATAACTATTGGTTATGATCAAAGCGAGGTGTGCTCGGGTCCCGAGGCCGAGGCCCGAGCCCGCCGCGTCCCGGCTCGTGTCAATATTTGCGCGGCTTGGCCCGGCTAATGAATACAATTAGATCATTCCGCGCGGCCTCACGTTTTTCATACGCCTGGAGGGCCCGTGGCCCGCCCTCTGACAACGTGTCAAATAAAGACAGCCGTGTCGACTCGAACCTTTGCACATAACGCTAGTTGAATGCGCAAACACCGACACATGGCGAGCGAGCCTTTATTTATTACTCGTAAGTCGTAACTCGCGAATTACTGACGCTTTTAACTTGTTTTACTCGTAGTTTTGTAGGGGTTTTTAGAAAATATCTTTTATCTATTATTATTTATTTGTATAGGATTCCACGGAGCCCCTATAAGACCAAAGTGTTTTTAAAAGGTTTTTATTGTCATTTTCCTGATGGAGTGACCGGAATTACAAATAAAAAAGTACTTTTGGTCGTAGGACCCTAGGACCTATAATTTATACTTGTAGAGAAAGTTTGGTTTTAATGTAATGATGTTGTGTGTGATATAATCATTATTCTAATAAAAGCATTTGTATATTAGCAGGTTTCACACTGTAGCACTTAATCGTTTTAGTTTCCACTACGTTTACTGCGCTCATATTTTTTTTACATTGAAACGCCAAATAATGGGCTGAACAGATGACTCTTGGCTTCCCCTAGCTAACTTGATGAAAAATGATGTACGATCTATATAGTGGAAGTATAAGCGTTTGATTGCGATTTTGTGTTGCAAGTGGAGTTATGCAAGTCATAGGTTAATTTGTAAATCAAAGTGAAGTTGTAGGCGAGGAGGCAGCGTCGAGCGCGGGTGTTGTATGTGCAGCCTCTGAATACATTAGTCTGTGTTGTGTTTGCTCGCCACGACCGAGCCACATGGCGACGCGCCGCTCTGTTTATTTTAATACTCAACCATTGTTGCTTGCCACTGTTTACTGAGGGAACTGTAATAAACTACCCCTTACGGATTTGAATGAGGCGAGCTGGTACATGCGAGAATTAACTTAAAGCTTACAACAAGCTTTTACGGGCTTTTCAACGTTTAAAAATAAACTAATTATCTTATCAGAAATTCAGTAGCTGTAAACAATCATTTCACCAAATTTATTTAATATATTTACATAGCGGGTACAATACATACAATCTGTTTGCGGGTGAATGGAAGAATAAATTGTCAGGGCATTGTGAGGGCTGTGTGAAAGAGGTGTCTCATATTGTTATATATTTTTTAAAAATCATTATTTTTCGTTCCATTGTTTTGTATGCATCTTATTCCATTCCTGTTCTTTTCTCTATCTTTAATTATTGTAATTGGTCTAAGATCGTTTTAATTAAAGTAAAATAAATAAATAAATAGCAATTTTCATTTCTGATTGTTAAAACTTTCAATCTCTTTAAAAAGGTTTAAACTTGTAAGTATTAACTACTTACTTTTAATTGACTTGTAATATTTGTAATAACTAATTATATTCGAAAACTTATTTAAAAAAATATACAATTGTATGGAATTTTGGTGCAATACTTATTTAGATTTCCCGTTCATAAACAGCTCCCTAGAGACTTGAAGACTCTTAGTATGCCTACTTCAGGGTTAATAAATATATTTTAGGAATAGACTTGACAATCAAGCATGATACTACATTTCTTTACTTCTTTACTTTAAACTGGCTTTGTTAGATAAGCTACGGGCTATTTTTGAGGAATATAATGCTGCTATCCACGGTAATAACAGTTTATTTCCTGTGAAGCCATTACCTAGTTTTATTTTAAATACATAGTACACATTTCGTTCTAGAAGTAAATGTTTGTTTTTATTGCTATGCTGACGTAATACGGGTAATTCCGCTTTAATTAGGTGTCGAATGTGTTAAAATACTGTGTAGGCAATAGCCAAAAGCTAAATTGCGGACTTGTTGGAAGTTTATTTCGCATGGTTGCAAGGATTTAATACTTGTTGATTTATTTCAATGTTTTTGGGAAAATTATGATGCGCGAATTTAAGGGGTAATAAAGCTAATTGTTTTGGCTACACTCAAGACAGTAAGTGCTTAGTTTATCAATCACATCAGTGCATGGATTGATGAGTTGTGTGACAAGTTCCTGGATACTCGCCGACGTTGTTTATCCCAGTTCATTTATTTTATTTGACATTTATCAATTTGACAAAACAGTTCGTACCTACTGTTCTCAGTCTAACTATTGGTGTTTTTTTACGGACTGTCACTCGCATTCCAATATTCTAAGGTTCGTTATCGGTACTTTCTTGCGTACAATTGACATAGATATTGGCTTAGCAGCAATCATGATGTTAACATCAACTAAGATCATCATCTAAGATAGATAACCAACTGTATGCTTAAGCATAGTGTTGGTTGTCTATCTTAGATTTGACTATGACTAAATCGGTCTATTTGCGTAGTCGCTTGGCTACGAACCCCTTAAAATCACATTAATGAGTATGTATTGATTTCCGATAATTACGATTCAATTGTATGATCACGTATCTTATGGGCCATGCATCTGCAGCGTGTGTGCACTCGTATTTAATTACATTTGCCGGGTAGCACCTCGCGTCGCCCTCGTCGCCCAATTCGGTTCATTTGCAAAGTGCATTTCGATGCTGTGCTCGATTGTCCCAACCCTGCACTTAATTGCCCGCCCGATATTTATTATTGCCGTTTGTTTGTACATTTATGTGCCACTATACATCGAAAGCCATTCGATATACGACTACAAAATTTCACTCGTTAATTCGTTCCAAGGGATCACCTTCACAAAATAATTTTATGGCCCGTATCGGTAGGAAAATTCAGCGAAGTATTTACATTAGAGGCACGCATCACATTCGATAAACATCGCAACGAATTCCTACAAACACATCGGCGGACGTTTATTTGCCTCGGGCATACGCTCGGCTTCACTTCGACTTCGCATTCCGCTCGCCGTCGTATCGGTACTCATTTGTATTGGCGGCGGTTTATGTATTATTTGTTTGTTTGCGGATGCCGCATACGTTGTGGGAGCTTTGATTTTTTCCAATTCGGAAATAATGCGGAAGGCGTGGAGCTGGGGGCGATCGGGCTCGCCGTGACTCCGGCTCCAATCAGCCGAGCCCGTGTGTTCGTTAGTCGCCGGCGCCGGCGAGCTTTGCCGCTTGGTTAAGCCGGGCACGTATCTACGTGGGACCTTTCCACTCGGCAGCACTGATTTTCTCTTAGATCCAACGAAATGATGAACTTCAGCAATCTTCGACTTCATTTGTTGAACAAATCTACCGCGAAATATTACACGTACACTTTTGATTTTAGCTCTGTTTTTATTAGATTGTAGTTTTATTTGGCAATGAATATATTCGATTGATAGCGCACTAACAATTTTAAACATAAATCTTTAATTGAAATTTAGTTTGTTTTGTATGTAATCCGAGGGAAGTGACATAATCAACGAGAGTCGTGCAAAGCTGTAGTTGTAAATGTACTTTTCATCCCTGATTCATCTCAAATCATCATAATTTGGCACCTCATCTACTGCTGAACCACAGCTTCATTGTTGTCTCAGCAACATTAGGAAAGATTGCCAGACTATTTTTATTTGGATAAAAATTCTATTTCTATTCTTATTTGCATACGTTGCAAATAAGAGTTGATAATACAGATATGTATCGAGGTAAAAAAAAACTGGTTAAAATTCACTACGAACTGAACTAAAGTCCAGTTTGTTGCCACAAAATATTAATAGATACTTAGTAGGCCTTCATAGTGAAAGTTTTTTTAATATTCTGAACGGATATGAGAAACATGAACATTTTCAGTTAATAAAACTATTACGTTTTTGATCATGAAAATTCCACCTTTTAGGTTTTTTTATTATTTTAACTTTACCCAAAAGTAATGAGGTGACTTAAATAAAAAATACAGACGAATTGAGAACCTTCTCCTTTTTGAAGTCGGTTAAAAGTAAAGTTTCGGCCTTCTATAAGTTCTTTAATTTCATCAAAGTTTTTTACCTTTCAGGTAGGTAATGTTAAAGTAAATCAGATTAAAACCGGAGTGTAAAGAACGGTGTATCAAAAACTAAAAAAGTGCATTTAGCTTATTCATAATTGAAAATCAGTGAAAATTGTTTCCAGAATTATCAAAATTTTCAGTATGTCTATGTAGGTAGGTAGTATTTTCATCAGATTTACTATCACATTTACACCCCAGTCGATAATGATTAAACCTAAGTATATAACCTTATTAAACAATTCTGGATTTAAATTGCCATCGTAATCTTGGATTGCAGGTGGATTAAAAAAAAATATTTTTAGAATATAGGGAAAATAACTTATAATGCTAATAATAATTGAAAGTTTTTTTCACAAACGACAACAAGCGTTTTGGAACCTTATTGATAGGTCTCTATTTCAAACGTTTAGATTTCACTGTTGACGATGCGTCGAGGTCTTTGGTATGAGTAATCAATATAACTAACTACCTCGTTGGTCTAGTGGTGGCAAGTGCAACTGCTGATCGTGAGGTCCTGGGTTATCGGACCTGGGGGATCGCCCCAGGTCAGGCATAGTGTTATTGGGTTTTTCTGTATGAAATTTCTCAGTAACTGCCCGGAGTTTCGATTTGTGCCCGGTTGAAGGCAATAGGCTCGCCCCCTATTACATGGGACTTAAACATAACGGCGAAATGTGGGTGTTACTATACACCTCTGCTCAACCCTTCGAGGAATACAGGCGTGATGTTATGTTACGGTAATCAATATAATCACAGTCACTGTGTCTAAAAATTACCTAAATTCAGAGCGATTTTCAGTACAATCAAATACAATGACTGTTCAACAAATGATATTTGGATCATACACAAACACTGTTAAAATAATTAACTGTCAATTTACATTAATTTGTCGGCAGATTATCATTATTTGTTTTCTTTAGAAAACGCAGTGAACCTTGTCAAGTGTAGTGTTGGCGCGAATATCATTTAAATCATGATGATGTGTATAAAAGGTAACAGCTCACGTTTCGTTCGCGAGTGGGCCGCATCATTACATTACCGTTCTATAACGAGATCAAGGGGCATCAATATGTCATAACTGACGTGACGCGGCCGTCAGTGCAGCGATGACACGCATGCGGATGCACAGCCCCAGCCAGCACCTGAGCACGCACTGAACATACCTAGTACATACGACTGACTGCCTACACGAAACAAAAGTAGCATCAATATATCTTCTGTTTCAATGTCAATGGTACACGTTTAGCATTTAGTCACACCACGTGTGCATCTGAACATAATTCCATACACATCATATTAAAATTGTCACTTCATATAACTAAATATTTATAGAACATGAGACCAGCTTTGGAAATCTTCCGGCAACTGGTCGAGTAAAATAGTAATAAAGCATTCTAAATGTTTCTAGAACACAAGCAGGTCATTAACGTTTGTCATGATCACTGCCAAGGAGAATTTACGTAGAAATATGTAGGCGGCCAGTAATTATTAATATTTGTTTGTGGTCATCATAATAAACCAATTAGCAACTACCAAGTTTAAGTCCGCTTGTGATGTCGTTGGAGTGGGCTAAACTTTTTAGTCACTGTAAATCATTAAATCGTTCTACCCTATCTAGCTGGTAATAGACGAACTACTGTAAATGTATAAGTATGAAAATATAAACTACTTCTATACGCATAACGCTCTCCTCTTGTATAATCGTAGCGTACGGTAGACAGTAAAGTAGTTAATTAAGCATACACATTAACAGATAATTATGCATTCTACATGGATCTCAGTAATGGCACTGAAATGAAGAAATATGTATAAAGGTGAACAAACATCATCAGCGAACTGCGATGTTCAAACAATGGTGCGTGTGATTGTGCAGTGTGCAGGTCACAGTGTAGCGGAGGGCGGGGAGCGGGCGCGGGCGCGTGTGTCGACCGAGCATTTTTTACTCTGTGCTCAATCAGCGCCAGTGGCAGTTGCAATTATCTTTCGTACCAAATCGAATTATGATCAATTCGGATTTGCGCGCATCCGAACGAATATAAAACGGTTTGCATTAAAATTTGGCGCTCGATGCATGGGATGCGTTCCCATTAGTCCGGTCGAGCGCTAACTTTGTTTGCTCATTCGAAGCCCACGTTCACTACGGGCGTTTTCATTATATTTTTATTGTACGAATTCGGTTTTGTTTACGATTCTTTTCGCTTCATTGGCGTTCAGATTTTAATTCACGGCCGATATACCTGTTACTTGTAATGTTAAAAGCAGTACCTACATACATATCAGAATGGCAGTGATTGACTTGATATTGTAGATTATAGGTCATGTTGGTCTGGCGAAATATTCTTTAGCCATTTTACAATATTGATAAACCATACATTTACACAAATTGATTAGAATGATATGCCAATAGGATGCTAATTGAATTATTAAAGAGAACACGACTTATTAAACCAAATGTAGCATCAGCAGGGGTTGTTGGTTGGGGGTTGTTCATAAAAGTCAATGTAGTGCCATTTAGGCATTAAGAAGTGTGTTTAAGGTACTTCAAACATCAAATTCATTAGCAGACGAAGCACGGTCACCTTGACAGGCTGCTGGTCTGTACCAGCGAGACTGACGACCGACGGATGGCCACTATCAAACCACCTATTTTACAAACTAAACATCGAGTTTACAAACCGGCTTCATCGTTGGATAAGAGGGCTCTGCGGTTTATGGTTATCAGCAATACCAATGCCTCCTTTTTGATTGAGTGTTGTTGTAACTATAATCAGGTTACGCACGAAGCCCCTGCTAGCTAATAGCTAAAAGAGTTGCTTGTATTTTCATTTCAGGTGTGGTTCCAAAACCGGCGTGCGAAGTTCCGCAAGCAGGAGCGCCTGGCCCAACAGAAGGCGGGAGAGGCGCCAGTGAAGGCGGAGGGCAAGCGGGACAAGCCGACGTCACCCGCGCCGTCGCCGCACCCACCGTCTGCGCCTGCACCGCAGCCCGCGCATCATGCACTGCCGCATCTGTCGCCACCAGATCTAAAGCCTATCACCTCGGCAGGTAGATATCGTAAGTTGTTCATCATGTTAGGTTGATATATTTTATAAATGTAATTTAATGAGCTCTCTTTTGGCTCTGTTCTCTCGCTATATATATATTATATATCTACTGCAATATTAATGTCCATATTGTCTAGTGTAGGTAAGTGCTTTCAGGTGTTCAAGACATAAATTAACAAATTAAGCAAAGGTATTTAGTAAAAATCATGAATGTACGAATGATTACCAGAACTATGGATTAATTATCTAAGAGGAAACTTCATCAATAATGATATAAATTAGAATAAATCAGAGTGTTTTATTAATGTGTGGATTAGCCACACTTTTTACACTAGCGGCTTCAAGAGCCAAGTTCAATAAATGATATAAATCAACATTCAGACGAGCAGTTTGTATTAATTTATCATTACGTTTTATGAGGCCCAATTGCTTTATGGTCTTTGGCCTGGAGCAGGAAGTGAACTAAGATTTGTTACCCAGGTTATTTAAGTCTCAGCCATGGGCGTAGCCAACTTTATGATTTTATGTGCTAAGGGTTTTCAGGCGAGGTTTGTATCTTGAAACTAACGTTTAAGAAAACCAATTCAGAGGTAGAGTTTTGCACGGGGCTACGATAGTTGATATGCCTAAAAACGTTGGTAGTAGCGAATCACAGAACAAACTTCATTTTTTATAATCATTTATTTTTTCCATTCGCATACCGCGTTAGTGATGCGATCGCAATGTTTACCTTATTCCCGGAGATGCTGACGTCATCGCCAAATTTAGCGGGTTACAACATTAAAGTCACATTTGATCAACTATTCGTGTAGGGGTATATCGACGGAAATAGTACTTTAACGATGGACTTCTGTTCGTTATGTTTCATCTGCATAATACCCTTAAATCGTAATGAAGTTAACGAGAACGTATGATCTACGCACATACTAAATTGTTACTCGAAAATTTACCCGTTCTTTCATATTGTTGCTTTGAAAGACATTTTTTTAATTAATTGAAAAATCTAATTTATTGAAGCTTAAAATAAACATTGCCCATCTAGAAACTCTTAAAAAAATTAAACCATAAAGATGTTAAGAGTGCAGATATGAAATTATCATTTTGTTAACCCATATTATCTAGACGTTTAAGAAAAGACAGTCATTAAAAACATACGGAAAAAAATGGAAACTTACTGTAATCGTAACAAGCAAGGAATAATAATGTCACCTTGTCAAATCACAATATTTAAGTTTAACTAAAAGAACTAAGTATATAAAACACGAGTAGATCAAGTACCTACTGCTGGTAGATAGGTAGATACCTAAGGCTTTCATGCACGTGAATGAAATATATTGAAACTCTATTAAGCACTATTCTATTTCTATATTGAAATACATATATTGATATATACATATACATATTTGCGTGTATGACAAGATGTATGAATGTGGTAGAAGTGAAAGGGGTATGAAAGGGTCGTAGCATGTGGCGTTCTATAGTTTCTGCCTACCCCCATGGGAAAAAGGCGTGAGTTTATGTATGTATGTATGTAAAAATGAATATAAAAGTAGGAGCTATAGGAATAAAATAATATCATTATGTCGATAAAATAGATTTTTTTTTAATGTTGCGCCATAATAGGGTTTTTGCGTTTATAGACACATTAATCGAATCAACTGCCTCGTTGGTCTAGTGGTGGCAAGCGTCACTGCTGATCTTGAGGTCCTGGGTTCGATCCCCAGGTCGAGCAAAGTGTTATTGTGTTTGGATTTTGTGTCCGGTTGATGGCAATAGACTCTTCCCCTGTTACATGGGATTCAAACATAACGGCGAAATGAGGGTGTTACTAAACACCTCTGCCTAACCCTTCAGGGAAAACAGGCGTGATGTTATGTTTTATTCCTCGCATATGCACGAACACTCAGACTTAGAACAACTATCTGTAGGCCATACCATATTTGTTTCGCGCAAGAATCGACCCAGCCGCGACCCGTAGCGTAGAAATCCAATCGCTCAGCCACTGCGCAAAACGTGTGTTCATTATGTTACAAGTTTCTCAAATTGCTACAAACATTAAATTAAATAAATTTTATCATTAATATATCCGCTTGACATTTAGTATCCAACATGTTAAAAGTATTCATGCTAGTTTAATAATATCAATTGTGCAAATCTTCCTCTGGTTTTATGTTTTGTCTGCAATGTGAAGCGATATTTTTGTTAAATTTTTCTGGCAATTTCTGTGACGTGTCAATGAAAAATTACTTTTTTCTTATGCATTAAATAAAAATATTTTTGTTAAATAAAGAGACGTCCAATTCAACTACTAATAATAATTGTTGGCAGGTTTATTAATGAGAGCAAACATTGTAGCTTTCACAGGAAGCTAATGAGGAATAATAATTTAGACGTCTGTACACTTTGTTTCAGTTTGTATAGATTAATTAGTTACGACTCACACAATGTAGGAAAGATTACAAAGAAAATATATAAGGTCCAACCAAAGTACTTGGACAAACTTTTACACAGTGTTCAATACGTTTAACTAAATATATCTATGCAAAAAAAACGAGATTCAAGTGTTTTTTATCGAACAAAAAAATAATAACGATTTAAATTACTCTCTAAGAAAAAGCTCATCCATTTTTTATGCATCGGCCACCCCGTGGCATGAGCTACTTCCGCGCCGTGTTTTACCTAAACTTCGAAGTAAAAAAGTTAAAAAAAAGATAATAAAAAAAAATTACTCGAAAAAAAATTTGGTTGAAAAAAAAAACACTTTGATCTCGTTTTTTTGCATAGATATGTTTAGTTCAACGTACTGAACACTGCATAAAAGTTTGTCCAGGTATTTTGGTTAGACCTTATATTAGGTATACAGTAAAAACACATCTTTTCAACATACACTTTACAAAAAAATAAGTGCGGCCTTACTTTTTTTTACATTCCAATTGGATATTTTCGTTCCAATCATGATGTCACAAAATATTTTTAGCCATCATATCTTACCAATGTTACATTGATCGCTGAAATTATAGCCGAGTGAGTCATGCTGGCTGACCAATGAGAGGGCTGTACGCACTATTTCAGCTCACATGTTTACGTGGGCGAGTACAACAAGGCTGCTTTCGACAAAATATATACAGCTCTTCGAATTAGTGGATTTTAAATATAGAAACGTGATTGTATTGTATGTATGGTATAGTAAAACAAAGCTTCAAAGCTTAGGATTGTATACAAGGTTAGTCGGAAATGGGGTACTAAGCCGCGGGCCACTTAATGTATCACTGATGATTGTTTTAAAGAAAGTGTTAAAATTAAAAAAATCGATTATTTTTTTTTCCATGAAAACATATTTTTATTTTAGTTTTTTCAAAAATGCTTCATCCCTGCTTTAATTATGAATTCAGAAAATGGAGTTTCTAATCCGTGACCCTAAATATGACGTAAAATGTAAACACGTCTGATCATAGCTGAGGATAGATAGGATTTAGCGTATTTTTATGAAATCTTTGAACAGCTATTTCTTTTGAACTATTGACTTTTGGGGAAAATTGTAGAACAAAAGTTATCCATTATTATAGGTACTTTAACACCCTTTCGGCTTAGTATCCCATTTCCGACTAACATTGTATACCTGCAAAAGAAGCTTTTAAAGAAATTGTCTCTTTTGAATGTTGGTATGGGAAGCTTTGAACTTGATAACGTACCTAACATAAGAGCTTAAATTAAAGTAACGCTTACCATTAAAAAAAATTACTCTACGATATGTTCAAACCAGCCTTTGTCATATTCAAAATAAGTTGACGGGATTAATTAGTCGATAGAAAATATGTTCATTGAAAACTTAATTATTTTTTTAGTTTGAACGACCACGACGAATTTTCCATGAACTTGGTATCGGTTAATGTAAACAAGTCTGCGGCGTATCTTCTAGAAATAGCACATGATATAATAGTGAGTATATACTTACTGTGGAGGGGCTCGTGGCTAATTACTAACTGCGCCGATCATACGATTTACGATTTGCTGCGCTTGCCGCGGTCAGTCCGTGGATGGGTGACCGTTCGTTTCACATCAGGACCCTTTCGTGCCTCGGAGAGCACGTTAAACCGTCGGTCCTGGATGTTATAAGACTACCTAGGACAGTCGTTACGGGTAGTCAGAAGCACGAATGTCTTACAACCGCTCTAACCTACGGATATCGGCATTGCCCAGTTACTGGGTTGCTTAGGTTTGATGGCAGTCGCTCCGTGTAAAATACTGGTATTCAGCCGCATCTGGTTAGACTGGAAGCTGACCCCAACAAAGTTGGGAAAAGGCTAGGCAGAAATTATATACTCACTGTACGGTATCAAATCCATAAAATCCTTTGAATGTGGATGAAGCGAAAGGAGTATGTAACGATCGTAGCATGTGGCTTTCTATAGTTTCTGCCTACCCCCATGTGAAAAAGGCGGGAGTTATGTATTGATGTAAAATCCTGTGCATAGATTTTGAAGAATAGTTAAATAATTTCGATTAAAAAAATTACGGTCGTTAATATCTTTGTTAGTATTGAAAGTTGAAAGCCTTTCTTACCTACTACAAAACTTGAGTTATGCAGATAGTCTCGATAATTATGAATAGCAGTTTTATATAAAGTTTTACCATAGCAATTATGAATAATTTTGTGGTACTATAAATTATAATTGTAACACTCAATTATCCGTAATTCGTGGTAAACCACATAATGGAAATTAATACTGAATCTGAACAGAATGCCGATGAAGCTGT
Source organism: Amphipyra berbera (assembly GCA_910594945.2). Taxonomy (NCBI): domain Eukaryota; kingdom Metazoa; phylum Arthropoda; class Insecta; order Lepidoptera; family Noctuidae; genus Amphipyra; species Amphipyra berbera. The sequence continues at coordinate 10,733,227 of OU343127.1, forward strand.
TGTGCAGTGTCGACATAAATCCAGATATGACAACGTTTACGGTTTTCATCATTGCTTTAACAATCCGAAAGATTTTTATTATTATCGGTTTCAGAAATCATATCTAATGTGTGTTCTCAAATTTCAAGTACAATACTAAAAGAAGTACCAGAAATTCATAAAAATCTTTTATATTTATGTTAGATTAACATCTGGGACAGCACCTCGTATAGGCTGAACTAGGAGTGGTGGTTCACCGGCTAATGGCGGACTTGTGGTCGTATTAATCACATTAAGCTGCCGCTGCCACCGCGCCAGATTTTCACTTCGGCTCATTTGCGCTAATTGTGCGCGCGATTGTCACTCAGGCTTGAATAAACAACGGAGCCGCGCAGCAAGGATTAGGTGATTAGCGCTTAATTGTGTTACCACGATTATTTCATATTCGCCCGTCGAGCTGCAGTCTGATTTCATATTCGAGCAGATTTGTGTGCACGATTTTGCTTTTGGGAGTTCAGTTGTGAGAATATCTATCTCCATACATACTTTTATTGTATAACCATTCGATATGAATCGCCCGGCGACGATATAGTTAAATGGACGCAAAAATATTGTTTTTTTATTTATAGTTTGTTTATGAGACAAGCGTCATTGCTCTAAAGACATGTTTATGTGTTGTGCAGCGAACAAATTGTGCGAGGAGCTGAATGGCGTCGGCGGTAGCGACGTGGGTCTGCCGCCGGTGAGCGGCAGCGGCGGCGGCAAGTGGACCGGCGGCTGCGGACTGCTACGCCAGCCATCCGGCTTTCCGCTCCTCGGCGTCGCGCCACCTAACTACCTGCTCTCGGATCACCTCGGCACCCTCGCTAAAACGAACAATCATCTTTTCTAATGGGCGTAACATCGTCGCCTTGAGTCACCGTCCGTGCCGCGACGCGTCCACGGGGAGCGCTACAATGTCCTGCCCGCACCGCAAGCACTTCGAGCACCGCGAGCAGGGAGCTCTCCGCACACACCCAACTTGCATTTCATAAACATTCCAAGTTACACTGTGCCCAGTGAAAACTTTTAAAAGTGATATCTGAATGATTAAACTACCTTTTTGATTTCGGTTGCGCGAAAAACATTCCAAGTGCCAAATCGTGTCCATTAAAATATGTATTGTCGCAATAGTGAACTGTCTAAATAATTTTTAGATGTATTTATTGTAACAAAGCGGTTGAACGTACAAGTTACCTGTGTAATTATGTACATTGTACACGGGTGTTTAGTTTTAGATAGTTTATGGTACTGAATATTTTGTGTGATACGATTGTAAATAACATTCCGAACATTGTATACGTTTGTTAAAGGTATACTCATTCAGTGAAGAATTGAATTAAAGTAAAAAGAAATAAATTAATTTTAAATGTTGTCCTATAAAAATATGATGTATTTTATTCGTCGATGCCTAAATGAATATAAAATGTATTAATCCAATTGAATTTTAAAATATTTCCACAAACTGTGTCGTTGTATTCCTCCTACTTCTAGTCACCGGAACATTAGTTTTATTTTAAACAAATTATTATTTTATTGATAAGTGCATAGATTAAATATTTCGATATAGTCAACATACCGGAGTTGGCGATGAACGATGTAAATATGTAATAAATAATTTGTAAATACTAGAATAATAGTGGTGTACCCGAGTGTATGTAATTATTGATGAATTTGTGGGGGTGTTTTAATAAAGCAAACAATAAATCGTCTGTTTTTGTTTGTTTGCCCCTAACCTTCCGCGTGGATACTATACAAAACAACTGTTACTGTCAGCCTGTAATATCCAACTACTGGACAATGATCTCCGCCCATGGAACAAAACAAGACAACTAATGGAATTAATATGCTTCTAATGCTACTTGGTGATAGCCATCAATTAAGTGATTTGAAAACAAATAGTTTAGTAGTTTAATTTATCGTAAAAATTTAAAAGGGACTAGATTTCCTTTTCTAGTTCTTTCGCCCCAGTATCGTAACAAATGACACAAGTTAGTTTACGATTCTGTATTTAAAATTAGGGCACGACACACGCTGTTGTAAGCGCATTGAGTTCGCGGCACATATTCGAGTGTTGATCATTTCCGTTTTAACCGTTTTAAATATAATATTGGTGATATTTAGAAACGCCTGTTTTACAAAATTCAAAAACATGTAACACAACACTCTATTGAAATGTTCGAAGTCAAACTTACCGTGTGGTTAAATAAGAAAATAGAGTCCGGGTTAGATATGATTTCAATTACATACTACCTACCTATATTTTAAAATAATGATTAAAGATCTATCTATCTTATCGTTTATAGAAACCACAGTAGCAGCACAACTTGTTTTTTTTTAGCAAAAACCCAGCTATATCCAAGGTCCCTTGGTTTTCACAGCATCAAGGATCAAAGGAGTACAACACCGACCTTCCAGACGAAGAGCACTGAGAAGAAAACTGATCTAGAAAATAAAAAAGGACGAATGTATATTTCTTGCGTGACAATAACGAGTGATTTGCCTTGAGACCGATTATAGGCGGTTACGACCTTGTTCGTCGCGAAGGGCCGTCGCACTCTATCCACGAAGATGACGATGACATTGTTTTCGTATCTGTAGACAGTTCTAGGTAAAATATTACTGTATGAATACGTAAACATGAAAAAAAGCCGCTTCGAGTGTCTGCGTGGATTTTGAGTAATTACAGAATGATTTATGCTGGTATTTATAGTTTTATGATCTATTTATGTACTGTGCGTTCACGTGGTCGCCCATGCTGTGTTTAGGATTTCGCGATGAGAATGTAAAATTGAAATAAACCTGGTTCTGCAAATTACTCTGCGGTCGGTTAACTTTATATGATGTTATGTTTTAGGAATTTACATTTACCAGCCCAAAGGCATGACCTATTTATATATACTCTCAGTGGTCCTTTTATTTGATTTGGTAAAACCAATCTAAGCAAGTAGGCTTAGTCTAATGATGCAGGTACCTTATGAAGAACATAGAGCAGCGACAAACGAGACTGACCTGGCAGAAAAGAGAAGCATTAAACAGAGGATGACAACTGTCTGTGTGGGTTCAGTGGATAACATTCAGATAATAGGAACTCAATTTCAACTCGTCATAAGTAGATAATGTAACAGAGCATGCGCTACATAATCAGACAGATAGGCCTTCTCGTAGGTGTCATGAAATAAGTTAGTTGCCTTTCATGAGCTATTATGTCACGATTGGGCAACAGCATCCTCCTATACAAAAACAACTGCGTTTCACCAATTCATTTGCAAAGCTTGGTGACTATAGCATTTTTTCCATCACTACCCTGATTCCTAACGGCCCATGGGGTTAAAAGAGTATCTACGTGACGATACTTATATACCTCCAACGTACCCTGGCTCTGTGCAGTACCGACCTTGTCGACTGTGTAATCTTTTCACCATGACAGGAGTTATTCTAGTAGTCGATACTAGAGAGAAACAGAGAGAATGTTCACTGGACAACTGAACTTGCTGAACATTTATAGCACTTGCATAAATTTTTCCTAAACCATTTTCATCTGGCTCTTTGCGCCCATATCTTAGGACAGTTCTATTATGATTATCATTACAGACACAGCAAGGTTGACGAATCATTCCTATGTGATTTATTGTAATGTAACATAGTGATGGCTTGCTAAATGCATTCGGTACTAAGTGCTTTGGGGCTTTGCCCACTTCAATAAGAAAATGTTAAGTGCATAGAAAGCAGGTGTAATGTACATTACTGCTTCTTTTAAGCACGTGGCTCATAAAAAAAAGAATGTACAACACGTATTAAATAGCGTACTGTTTTTCATCCCATTTCAAATTTCTATCATAGCAGTTAAGAACCAAGGATGTAACTTATTTTGATATTTTAGGACTGTATTAGGCAATGAACGTGAAAATATTATCATGTAAATGACAAAATCCCAGCATTGGAATAACGTGTGGCGGAAGTATGAGCGTAAGTATCAGTAAAGACCCAATGTCTTCTTCTTCTTCCTGCCCTTATCCCACACTAGTTGGGGTCGGCACAACATGTACCTATTTCATAAATACATGTTGTTAGAGATTTTGGCTTATTGTTTTATGATCAACCGCCTACCTGACATCAACCCTCCTTGGGAATATTCGTTGCGAAATCGCGCGGGTGACCCAATCTGCTTGCTGATATTATGCACTGGGTCCAAAACTGATATGCTTGTCAATCTTATTGCCGACAACTAAGCAGACTATGTTCTTCTTGGTGAAGTATTCTTGAAGTTCCTCTGCACTCATTCGGTTTTGCTAGGGAATTTGGTTCTGACACGTCGTTAACTAATATAGCACCGTGAGCTTCTATATGTAGTCAACTCCGATAGTAGCAAGTGAGACCCAATGTAAAAAAAAACATACACAATGGCACATCCAACCACGTGTAGTCGGATCTTTACAACATTCTGATTCAACGTTGGAAGTGTCCAATAAATTAAATAGGTACATACCTAGAGTACGTACATTATGTAACTATGTTTGTAAGTCACACAGTATTCAACTTGTGATAAATGAGCTTATTTGCGTTTTTGGATTAGGTATTATTTATTACGAACTTTCAGGACGTATGTGTGATAAAATATAGGTTCTTACTGTATATATTTTAGTACCTCCATCATCATCGACTGAAAAAAGTTTTTATTTATTTAATTATGGCACTCCAACGACTTACATTATTAGGGTACTATAACAATTAAACTTAAAATCTACAGTGAATTTGTCACTCACAGGTGTGTACAGCACTTACTGAATTATAAGTAATAAGAAGATGGGCTAGCTACCTGGTACAATTAGATATTCCATATCTAGTAGAGCCAATCTGGCAAATCTGTTAGCTAAATGACAATCTGGAACCGAATTGCCGTAGATCATTTCTAGCATAAGCGACCTTACTATCGTCTTGACTATTTAGAATGATTTATACCTTATATGTATATCTATTATGTGGAAATGCTGTGATGATTTACTGATTATTAGAAGTTGGGTCATTTATAATTGCCATACTTGCTTGCAAAGAAAATCTCCTTCTTGAACACATAATTTGACTGTGTAACTGAAACTTGAAATCTATTCGAGAAATCAGGGAATATCGTCTGTGGTGTGTGTCACCTATACGTGTACAGCAAAAAAGTGTTAATGACGCTTTCGCTAATGACTTAATTCCCAAACAATTTTTTTTCAAGGCGTTTCTTTTAAATAATGTAAAAATATTTTATTTTTCATTTTCACACGTAAAGAATCCGTTTATTTCGCGTGGGCAACGGCGACAATGATAACTCGGCGAGTTCTCATCTCAATGGCGTGCACGGGAGTGGGCGGCGCGTGCGCAGCGTCGGCGTAGCGCCTGGCTACATACTGTATTAGTGCCTTATAAGGACGTTCGAGGAAGTTTTCTTGCTGAGCTTTTGTTTTGTCGTCATTAAAATGAAAGATTTTTAAATGAACCCGTTTTTAATACTATGCAGTTATAGTGTTTGTCCTACAGGGTTATTCAAGCAACGTTTTATCTTGAGCTTTTCTATTGTTTTCAAAAGAATGTAAAATTATAAATAAGTAGGTATATCTATATATATGTGCCTAGTCTTATTATAATAAGAGTAGGAATAATTATTTACGTGGTTATTTTTCGTGCATTACCTACTAGCACTGAAAAATACATGAAAGCACGGTAAATGTATGTTATTCTTTGCCTATATAAAACTAACAATATGTATAATATTATAAACTGACACAAATCGTTTTGACCATGATAAATCCAAATTAAATGTAGGTTTTCCTGTAAGGTTGTTTTTAATAATAAAAACACTGCTTTTTATGTCTAAGTTACCTGCAGAGCAAATAATGTTAACACCATAAACCTAGTAAAAATGAACAATATTCCTTAATAACCTTTTATTCACAATATTTATCATCTATTTTCTCTAAAATTATTAAATGATCGTTACATTAAAAATGTAATTTATTCCGTTCTCGATGCTGTATTTCTCTACGTCAAATATGCGAATATTCAAGCTTTTCATTTTGTCATGGGAAATTAATAGCACTAATCATTCAGTGTGTCATATCAAAATCGAACAAAATATTTTTTTCATTCTTAAAGATTCGCAATTCATAAAAATATTTAAAATGTAAAATAACCATTAGTTTGAGGTAATGTTAGGCCCTGAAAATATAAGCTAATAAATATTTGTCGTATATAACTAAATTAGCATTTAGTTTAGAAGACTAACGTTTTTATGAATGTTAATTATTTTGTTTTTGATTTGTTAAAGATATTTTAAGTAATTTCCTCCATAAAACAAATAATAAGCTTTTTCAATAATGAACACATACGATATTATAGAATAGAATAGAATAATAATTTAATTGCATAGAAAGTAGGTACTAAAAATGCAATGTTTTATAAATTTAGATAAATTTAGACCCATATACATTCTGCCTTAAATTAGGCATGTAAACATTTAGTACAAGTGCTTAATAGACTAAAATACTGTCAATATGAAAATTCTTATAATATAGGTATTCAATAAAATAAAATAAAGAATTAAAGATGTCAGGATTATTTAAGTAACTATAAAGTTTTTAATTTAGAAATTCACAAATGGAGTAATAACATTTATCAATTAATAAGACTGACAATTTCTTTTTAAACAGTGGAATGGATTCGTTTTTTATTCCATCGGGCATTTTATTAAAGATAATCGGGCACATACAAATATAGATATTGTATCCATAAAAATGTTAAAACCCTACCAATTATATGAAATTAAACAAATATTTTCAATAACTTTACACAAAGGTTGTTGAGTCAGATGGCTATTTCGTATCGACTGGTCATCGGGTGGCGGAGCGCTGCGTATGAGATTTCCAGAAGGGCGCAGCTTCAGCGCTCTATAAATACGTGGACTCAGCTTTCAGGAGTTCAGTCTAGCGGTGCTTTGTATAGCGCACTAACTCCTCATCTCCGCAGCTACATACACATACACACAACATGTCTCTGGAACGTCAAGTCCGTGCCAAGGTCAGTTTTTTTTTATTTAATTTAATCAGATTTTTTTATTTCAACATCCTGAAAAGCTTGAAATAAAAAGCCACATAATTATTCTAAGTACCTAAATTAAATGTAAATCATATTAGATTATTTTCTTTAATACATACATACACCCATACCAATAAATTATGTTGTAAAACTCACACAGGAGTAGTGAAAATATTTTGATATTTTTCAAAATCTATGAAGTTTCAACTCTAAAAGTAAAAAACTCTGTTTCATAAACGTTTTTTTATGTATACACAGTTGGCTTCCAAGCGTAGCCCCGAACAGGAAAAGGAAGCCCAGGAGTGGATCGAAGCCATCCTTGGCGCCAAGTTCCCCCCTGGTGAAGCTTTCGAGGATGTCATCAAGGATGGCACCGTCCTCTGCCAGCTCATCAACAAGATCAAGCCCGGCTCTGTCGGCAAGATCAACACCTCTGGTGGACAGTTCAAGATGATGGAGAACATTACCAAGTAAGTCATACTCATTTATCAAGTAGATCACGAAACATAGTCTCTAATGTATGCGCCACAATATATGCGCCACTCTAATATATGCGCCACAAAATTATATTTTGACATAGTTTCTTTTAAGTTTTGACCATGTGTTTAACTAATGTAGACTTTGTATCAAATTCTTTTGATATTTTGTTAATTTTGATCACAGATTCATAGAATCCATTCGCATTGTCCGTGTTGATTTTAAAGTTAAAGTTCAAAAATTAGTTAGCAAATAAAAAAAAACAAAAAAAAACAAACTAAATATCAGAAATAATCGGCTAAGGAAAACGCGTTAAAAATACTGGTATAGTTGTAGGCAAAGAGATACCCAACTGTACCTGAAGTGATCTGTAACGTTTGCGCTATCACTTTGAGAAATTATCTTTTGATAAGAGTTTTGTACTCGCTGTAAATTACTAATGTATTGTTCTCTTTTAGCTTCCAGGGGGCCATTAAAGACTACGGTGTCCCCGATATCGACGTGTTCCAGACCGTCGACCTCTGGGAGAAGAAGGATATCTCCCAGGTCTGCAACACACTGTTCGCCCTCGGCCGTGAGGTGAGCATTCATCATCTGACAACTCATAATAATGTCAAACATGCCATAACTATACGTTGCAACAAGCAGTATGACTTTAGCCTCTTAAATAAGTATTTCAACGCATACCACCATTATTTACGAGCTTCGAAATATAGAACATATTATTACGCAATGTATTTTATATACTTGTAAACATCCAGATTTTTATCGCACCCAATTTAACATCACAATAACGTATACTTTTATATATCTTATACACACCATTTATTATAAACAAGTAAGATCGACGGAACAGAATTTAGAATTCGCCAAGCATCGAATTAAATAATGTGTTCACAGATTGTTTGGTTTAAGATACGTTTAGAATTTAAGGAGTTGGCGTTGTGCCAGGTTCAACCAAATTTTACGAGCATCTTGCAACATTACCTCAGTTTTCATAAATATCCAAGGTCGCTCTGTTTAGTTGAGGCCGAGTCGGAAATATTGGTATTTTGTACGTTTACAGGTGCTTTATTAAAACATAATAAACTTTGACATATTCACTGAATTAGACTCATAAATAAGGAGGAACAAGTGAGGTATAATCACTGGGATGATATAGTATATAAATTGTGTTAACTATCACTATAATTTATGATTTTCTTTTGTCTGCAGACCTACAGGCACGCCGAATGGAGCGGCCCCTACCTCGGCCCCAAGCCCTCTGAAGAGTGCAAGCGTGACTTCTCCGATGAAGTTCTGAACGCCGGTAAGACTGTGATCGGTCTCCAGGCTGGCTCCAACAAGGGCGCCACCCAGGCAGGCTCAAACATGGGCGCCGGCCGCAAGATCCTGCTCGGCAAGTGAGCACCTCGCCTCCATCCAGTGATATTATTCAATAAGATATTTTTGTACAAAACTGAGATGTATGGACGCTTATGTGAGACTGTTAGCCTTATAAATATCTAGTCAAGCATGATATGGAATTTTATCTTTTGTAATATGGCAATTTAGTACCTTGCAATATTTATGTTATACACTCCATGTAGCGCCAAAATGATTTTGTACATACATAAGTGCCTAGAATTAAGATTATAATTTATTTCCATTTTATTATATGGTTTTATAATAAAATACAAAAGAAATTAATTACTTTTATTTAAATGTAAAATGCCTCTAAACCTTGAAGTAGTACCTCGTACAATCCTGGTAATACATAATGTTATTTATTCATAAATCATAGTTAATTATCTCGATAAGTTCTAAAGCTCCCTTGAAATCACGTCATGAACTTAGTCTGCAAGCTACCACATTGAGTTATGATAAACAATATTATTGATTCTTGATATGGAGAGACATATTCAGATGAAAAAAGAAGTGAGAAATAAAATGGCGAATAAATTGTCAAAATATCTTATAATCATAAAATTACGACTCTATAGATTGGACACATTACGATTACATTGGATTCTCGCCAGGAAATTCAGCAGCTGCAATTATTAGACTATCAACTTTCAATTGTTTCATTCTGATAAATTCTATACGGTGGGTACCTTAGTATTAAAATTTGGATTGCCTTACCCAGATAGACAGACGACCTGGTAAAGGCTGCAGGGCTTACATACGACTTTGAACTAAAATTTTTGTCACTGGCAGAACAACTAGTGGTAGAAATTCTTCAGGCTATTGCCTATATTCCTACTATTGTATACGCTTGATAGGCGGGGGCAGGCTAAACTTGGTACAATATTAGAGTACCATCGAGCTGATCTTATTGAGGTTTTGGATCGGAAAGGTTGTTAACACTACTTAAATACTTAAAAATTGTTAATAATCAGGCTGATCCATCGATTTTACCTCATGATTTATTCTGACAAGAAGGACTTGGAAGGTGGCTCAGGGTGGTGATCGGCACTACACAATGACTAGTTGTAGGCTCATCGTGTTTGAGCTCGTTTGACTCGTTAATGGAAAGCACTTTCTCACCGCATTAATAATAATCGCTAGCAAGGGTCAACAGTCAAAACAAAATGTCTGAGGTTTTTTTTAAATTTAAAAGGAGAATGGGCGAAATGTTTAGAATTTGGTCTACTCCTCCTCTAGCAATGAATGATATGTCATTACCAAGGTCTTTTTAAGTGAAACATATGGTACTAACACACCTAAAGTAAATTGTTAGTATTTTCGGAGTTATAACACCTTTAAAATGAAAAATCGTTTATATCTATACTATCACAATTTCTTATCTACTCCTCTTCTAGCAATGAGTGGTGCATTAGACACACCTGCCTACCCCTTCGGGAAATTCAGGCGTCATGTTATATGTGTTACCTAGGTACTTAGGTATCTTAATTATTATGACAAAGCTCCTATGGTAAAATGTTTAAAAAAGATAATAAATATCAATATTTGAGTGTTATCATAATTTTTAAATAGTTACATTTAATGAGCTTTAACTCCATAAATACTAATAATTGACAGTAGGTGTAATACAAAAAATGTTCTAATTAAAACAACCGCTCTAATGATATATCACTCATTGCTAGAGGAGAGGTAGACCAAAAAACCCATTCTGGTTTAATAGTTATCGTTATTTTCGTAGCAGGAGGCTACACACAACTAAAATGATTGTACTTATTATAAATTGTCAAATATGAAAAACTAATGGTTACCTTCTACAGACAAAGGAGTCAGACAACTCAGAGCAGTCTATCTATAGGTTACCATACAATTTTCATAAGTTTCACCGATTAATCAGAAAATGCACCTCTACGGAAAAGCAGCTTATCTAAAAGTTTCCAGTGCTGCCATCTGTTGAGGCTTGTAAACAAGTTCCTTTTCTTTCATTTCCATTCTTATTTTTTTAAATCTCTCTCACGCTAATTTATTACTCCTTTATCTGGGGTGCTTTTACACACATAAATCTCATGCACAAACATCCAAACGAATCCACGATTGTTACGTGGGGGAATCGAACTAGCGACCCGTAAGCCAGAGCTCTTTCCAGAACTTTTTATTGTTTAATATGGAAATATAGTTTTGCACATGATAAATCAGACTTCAAATAAGAAGATTCCAATAGAACAAGCAATGCAAGCTGTCATGAGTATTTGATCCCAATAACCAAACTTAATCCTAAATCTCTGGATTTATATATTAAATATTTTATTATTATTTATATATTATGGATGATATATATATATTGTTCTTATTATTTTTTTCATGCTTATATACATATTATAGTAATATTTTATATATACAAGGTTAGTCGGAAAGAGGGTACTAAGCCGAAAGGGTGTTAAAGTACCCATAATAATGGATAACTTTTGTTCTACAACTTTCCCCAAAATTCAATAGCTGTTCAAAGATTTCATAAAAAATACGCTAAAGTCTATCTATCCTCAGTTATGATCAGACGTGTTTACATTTTACGTCATATTTGGGGTCACCGATTAGAAACTCCATTTTCTGAATTCATAACTAAAGCAGGGATGAAGAATTTTTGATAAAACTAAAATAAAAATATATTTTCATGGAAAAAAAATTAACAAATTTTTAAATTTTAACACTTTCTTTAAAACAACCATCAGTGATACATTAAGTGGCCCGCGGCTTAGTACCTACCCCCTTTCCGACTTACCTTGTATATTTATATAGGTATACTTATTTATTATATATTTATATATGTATTTATAACCTATGTCCTATATTTATAGTTGTTTAGTTATCCATATAGTTAATTAAGTCGCTAATATCCAAAAAAAAATTGTACCTCTCTTGTCGATGCTGTTCTCTTTGACCCAAAGGTTGACTGGTAGAGAATGCCTTGTGGCATTAAGTCTGCCTTATGTACCAACATTGTGCATTGAAGTACTAAATAAATAAATTTAATTTAGGTTTTCGACAATACTTTTATTAAATTTCTGTAAGAAATCTACATCAATCCAGAGATTTCGGATTGAGATCGGTTATTGAGATTAGCTGATAATTAGACGGATGCTTGCTAGACGGATTAATGATCGCAGTGTAGGTAGTATGTGAAGGAATATGCCGCTAATTCTTTTGATACAATTCATAGGTGCCCTAAAGATTTTAGAAGTACCTATGTAGTTAGGTTTTATACATAGGTACTTCAATGTATTGATTTCATATTACAAACATTCTAATCTTAAAATGATAATCGTTATGATCAGGATAAAGACAAAAATTACTTATACTTAAGATGAGAAAATGCCGATGCCTCGTTGGTCTAGTGGTAGCAAGCGCAACTGCTGATCGTGAGGTCCTGGGTTCGATCCCCAGGTCGGGCAAAGTGTTATTGAGTTTTTCCGCGTGGAATTCCTCAGTAGAAGCCCGGTGTTTGGATTTGTGACCGGTTGATGGCAATAGGCTCGCCCCCTATTACATGGGACTTAAACATAACGGCAAAATGGGGATGTTACTATACACCTCTGCCCAATCCTTCGGGGAATACAGGCGTGATGTTATGTTATATTAAGATGAGAAAAAAGCTTAAATAAGGTTAGTCGGAAAGGGGTAGTTACTATTAGTGCAGTACTAATCTGAAAGGGCGTAGAGTACTCTTAACAATGAATTATTGCTCTACAGCTTTCCCCAAAAGTCTTAGAGAAATAGTCTGTTTCAATATTTGTTGTAGAATTGTATTCTATCTATCATCAGTTGTGTTAACATTTTAGGTCATATTTGAGGCCACGAATTAAAAGCACAATTTTCTGAATTCGTAATTAAACTAGGGTTGTCGAATTTTCGAAATAAATAACAATAACATAATTTTGTATGCTTATAAAAACAACTGAATTTTGATGTTTTAACACTTGCTGCAACATAACAGTACTGTAATGCGAATTAGTATCTAGGTATTTTCGATTAACCTTGTACCTATATTTCTATAAAAGTAATGTTTTTTTTATCACTTTCTAAAATTGTAATCAAAATCAAAAGCTCAAATTCTTACTAGTGAATGAAATGATTCCTTCAATACAATAAATGGTTTTTGGCTTCAGACGGATTTCTAATAAAATACGTTTGTTGTGTACGAATGTCATTAACCTCGGCAGCCCTGGCTATCACACTATTTTTTGTCTAATGTAAGATTCTCTGTGAATTGACGTTTGATGCGAAACTGCTAAAGATTTTACAAAGAAAAAAATCGGAAAATATCGGTGTCTAGAAATACAGTGATAATTAAATTTTAGTTAATAGCCCAGGTTCAAGTATTAAAATAACTAATTATTATTAATGACTGTGTGGTGAAATAAAAACAAACGTTATGGATTTAAATAAGGGTGATCAAAAGGTAAGTTTATTTTATTTATTATTATTAATATTAAGGAAGAGCCAAGATCATCATTGGACATTTATAAGACGATTAATTAGAAGTAATCAATTACCTACTTCTAACTAAAAATCAGAAAGTAGCGTGCTACCATTGGTGCTAAAATTAAATTGAGCTTTATATTTTAAGATATTTAAGTTTTACGCTAAAATAAAAACTAACACAAAAATACACTGGCCTGCAAAAATAAGTATTACACTTTTAAAATTTCAATTTTTTCTAAACTATAGAAGTTAGAGATTTAAAATAAAAAACGTTTTATAGCAATTTTTATCAGCTTTCTTTGAAACTATAGTAACAAAGTTAAACTCTTTTTTGAGTCCTTTTTGTTTCGAAAATATATCTTGTGTACCTAAAAACTTATTGCAATTTTAAAAGTGTGATACTTATTTTTGCAGGCCAGTATATTATATAGACAGGCATTCTAATATTTTAGATTGTATAAGTTTAGTATTATTATTATTTTATAAAGTTCTATATGAGCTCAAAATCAGACTAACGACCCAGTGGTACTATATAAAGACGTATTGCGACGTTACAATCACGAGTAACGCCGCTAAGACAAAAATAGTTCGCCATCTGTTAGCAGCAACGACGAGCGGCGGCCGCGTGCAAAAGCGATCATAACGGCTAACGAAAATAACGACCAACCAGCATCGTAACGGATAACGAGGCCGCGAGGTCGCTTCGGTGAGACCTGAAAATAGGTTTCCGCACAGCTCACGATTTCGGAGAAGATCACTGTTCAGCGAAGGCTCATTCGGGTAGCGGCCGCGGAGCCTTCCGCACCGCACTCCGCTGCCCCAACCAGATGGCGCGAATGTGCGTCCAGAGTTTGTTAGTTTTGTTGGGCTCCGTCAGATGGAGCTACCAACGGTTAGGGCTCCGCCATCTTATTTAGTTTAATCCCCTTTACGATAGATAGAGCTACGAGGAACTGAAAGACTGAAAATTTAATGGTGAGCATTTTTTTGTATTTCTATCCTTCGGGCTTATGATTAGCTGCTGTTTGTTCTATCTCCTGTTTACCCTTAAAGTGCCATACCCTCCGGCTTCACAAAATTAACGTTTCGATTCAATATTTCATACAGTTATCGATTTCCTACTAAATTGTATTGTATTAAAAATATACATCCACCATATTAAAGTCAGCCGTCTGTAATTTTAAAATAACCATACTGTATTTAAAATTATCTGAGTATATGAACTAGGATCTTAGGAGTTGGGAGTTACCAAGGCCTAGAGTCGAAAGAATATCTACCATGACATTTCCAATTTGGCACATACTTTCATTAAAATCTCAACGGTATATTTTTATTTTTTATTTTTTATAAAAACGTTGCCCCACACTAGGATTTCTCCTGTATCGTGGGTACGTTTACAGACACAAATCTTCACATGCACAAACACCCAGACCCGGAACAACTATCTGTAGGCCATAAAAATATTTATTCCGTGCGGGAATCGAACCCACGACCCGCAGTGCAGAAGCCAATCGCTTAGCCACTGCACCAAACGTGTCGTAAAAAATTTAATTTTACATTGAGCATGTCTTGTATTTTTATACCTTACATCTCGTAAATGATTGAAGATATCTCCTCTCTTTATCAACGTAACATCACGCATGTAATCCCCGAAGGGTTGGGCAGAGGTGTATAGCAACACCTGATTTCGCCGTTATGTTTTAAGTCCCTTGTAATAGAGAGCGAGCCTGTTGACATCAACCGGGGACAAATCCAAACTCCGGGCTACTACTGAGGAATTCCACACAAGAAAACCCAATAACACTGCCCGACCTGGGGATCGAACCCAGGACATAACGGTCAGCAGTCGCGCTTGCCACCACTAGACCAACGAGGCAGCCTCTTTATAAAGGATTAGCTGTGTCCTCCCGGCTCCGCCCGCGTAAGAAATGTTATTCCAGTAATATACTATAGCCTATGTTACTCAGTGATAATGTAGCTTTCTAACGGCAAAATAATTTTTGAAATCGGTCCAGTAGTTTTTAAGTTTATTCGTTACATACAAAAATACAAATCTTTCCTCTTTATAATATTAGTATAGATATACATTACACATATCATTGCTAGTGGACTTAATTTTGAACTAACGAAGAGTTACTAAAACGCTTCTCGAAAATTCTATACCAGATTAAAAATACACAGTGTTTCCGAGAACGCCCTGTTTATTATTATGTTACCTATTTTAACACACACTGATTCTTCTACGAATAAGATAGTATTATTCCTCAAAATTGCTAATTAGTCACGTGTTTATGTAAAATGAGTTGTTCCAAATATTCCCCACGTACCTATATAGGTCTAGTATTATTGTATTGTCATTTACTGTTTCTCTTACCTTCTTGAGCCTGTAACTGTCCATAGCTGGAAGTAGGCCATCTTCATATTCGCACCATTGTACTTGCTTTGTTTTTCCCATAGACTAATTTTTTTATGTTATGTCATTCTGTATTGTTTAGTCACAATCAATATAATTATAGCCATTAAGGAAAAGCGACAGTGTGGTTGTATAGAAGGTGTATTTCCTATTAAATTCAACATAATTTGGCTGTTTTAGTGTTGCTTTTGTTCAGTCTATGATTTCGGGCTCCGATCCAGCAAACATTTATGGTAGGTATAAAGTATTTTGGGAATCAGTTGAGTAATAATTATGTTTCTACCTGCTATACGAGGCATATACAACATAATGATATACGTATAATACCTACGTATTATCATTTGTGGGATCATGCTGAAAAATGTTAAGTATCATGGAAGTACGGAAATAGCTATGACTGCTTTGATTTCCAGAAAATTATTTTGTGTTTAAATCTAGGTGATAGAAAATGTAACTCATCTACCGCGTAGAATATATAATTTATATGGGTAGGTACTATGGTTTATTCTCTTCTCTATCGCCTTAGTTACTTACGTTTATGATATGGGCAATTGAATTCGACTATAAACAAATTTCAATAGACTCATTGAAATTAATTCACGTTTTATTGTGATGCGTGTACAGATTTACAGCCAATATCTATTTCAAGTGTTAATAAGTGTAACTAGCTGAGTTCTAGCAAATGTACCTACTTACATACTTTATAATTTTTCTACGTAATTTTCTTTGGGGACGAGAAAAAAGCGAATAAGTAGAGTTCAAAAAATCCTTGTCGATCCTGATTGTTATACTAAGCACCGTCTCATAACTGCATAAGTTATATATAATTGCATAAAAAAACACTTAAAATCAATTAGGAAATTCAAGGGTTTAAAGGATTGCACGGGTAAAACATACATTATTTTCTAATTAAATTATTAATTAATGCACAATTACTTGAGTCTTGAGTATAACATTCAGGTATACAGCACGCGATTTACTACTGTAGACTGAGTTCATGAATATTATAGTAGATTAAGTAACCAAATAGTACTAAATGCATACCTACTCATGTAATATGCACTACAAGTTAGAAAGAATGTAAGTTACGCTTGCAAATGGATAAATAAAACAAACGATGTTTTGTATAATCAGTTTCTTTATCTTCTCGTGCATTTCCTATTACCAAACTCCTTTTATTTTTATATAAAACAGAAGGACATTGCCTGGTAGTGTCATAAAAAAACACAAAGCTCTATGTTTAAAATAAAAGACGTAAGTACAGCCGCAGATTAGATTTCAGTGTGTACAAACAAACAATATTTTTATAAATATAATATAGTTTATTTTTTTACATAACATCACGCCTTCTATTCCTCGAAGGGTACGGCAGAGGCTTTTTGTGACACCCTCGTTTCGTCAGTTAAGTTTAAGTGCCATGTAATAGGGGGCGAGTCTATTCCCATTAACCGGGCATAAATCCAGATTCCGTGCTGCTACTTATTGAGAAATTCCTAATGGAAAAACCCAATATCACTTTGCCCGACCTGGGGATCGAACCCAGGACCCCATGCTCAGCAGTCGCGCATGCGACCACTAGACCAGCAAAGCAGTCACTCTTTTTTTAACCAGTTGAAAGTAGAAAATAGAAATGATCGTAGCCACTGGTCTTTGTTCTATTTCGTTGTCGAAATGTAATATTTAAATTCGGAAAAAACCTGTGGTAATACCAATTGTTTTATGATACTTAGTGTTATTATTATTCCGGTTTAAACGAGTCTTTAGTGGCACTCTACCTGGCGTCCACAATGAAATAATCTATGTGAGTACGTAACTTATTGTTGGCTCGGTTTCCAACGCAAATAGTTTAGCCGTTGATCTGATGGTTAAGTCGAATTTTGGACATGACGCACACGGCAGGCATCCAGCTGCGTCACCCAGGTGCTGTCAACGAACCCGTCTGGGCTGGTGGACCGCGTTCATACAAATCTGAAAACTTTCCATGGGAGCTTCCTGAAATCTGTAAATTTCTAACATTATGTTATGATTACAACATCGGAAAATTCCGGGTGGATTGAG
The DNA here is from genome assembly GCA_910594945.2 of Amphipyra berbera. Taxonomy (NCBI): domain Eukaryota; kingdom Metazoa; phylum Arthropoda; class Insecta; order Lepidoptera; family Noctuidae; genus Amphipyra; species Amphipyra berbera. Next base: position 10,751,150 of record OU343127.1, read on the forward strand.
AGCTATTTCGTTTTATTGCGTGGTCTATTTCGACTGAAATAGCTTGGTCGACCAAATCGGAAGAATAACATGCTCGATAACACAATCCTGATGTTTAGGCAGTTGAATATGTAAAATGTATTGTACCCTTATTGTACCACACCATTCTGTAGTACAAAATTATTACTGATGCTTTTTATATAAGTAGTACATAATAATTATACTTTAGGAAAATAACGTTGGCAATTAATTATATTTTATGGGCTAATTTGCGGTTTTAACATTGTTATGTAAACCCGAATTTTTCTGAAGTTTTAATTATTCTAGACGGTTCTTTCCAAATTACACGATGTGTGCTTTAATCTGGATTTTCCGTGAAACGATCGGACTCCAGTGGCAGGCCACCGCCCGCGCATTCTGTCGACCGAAATAGAGTCGGTCGGTAGGCACGTCCCATGATGCGTCCGCGCACAGCTTTTCAGACGATGCAGGAAATATGCTTTTTATTTTCTTTTTCTACTTCCATTCTAACCGCGTATGCTGAAAGTCGGTTAATGGCTCCCCTATTATGTTACCGCATTCCCGCAAAATAAAACAAAGATAATTTTCTCCTCATCAATATTAATTAAAACCATAAATAACATTAAAAGTAATCCTGGACATTAAAATAAAATAGTTATCTTATAGGTATACGTTGCAACAAACAGGAAATAGTTGTTGCTGAACATTCTATTCTAGTAGATAAGTAGACAAAAATAGCTGGTTTATTAGTTGTAAATTTCACTAGCGGCGCATAGCAACAACGTCTTCACACAAAGGGAATTATTGAGGTGGGTGTCTGTTAGCTTGTAAACACATAAGTTCAAGCAATAAAGAGTCAACACAAGTCCACAATCGCGTGATATGTTTGCATTAATTGACATCATCGATAGATCAATTAATTAATTTCATTATTAATTATATATTATGTTTGTGTTGCCTAATAAAAATATTTTTTTCTAACATGCATATAATCTAATACCGCCTAACATTTAATACCTACCTACTTACTTCATATTTTAATAAATTAGCAGTTTCGCCTTGGAGGTATTAGAAAAGATGATGCTGCGTACCGAATACATAACATCTTAAATTATAAAATGCGGTGTATAAATAAAAAGTAATTTAAAAGATTGTACGACATTTTCACGTGCCAACTACACGCGAAAGTTTTATTCTATAGGTGGGTAGTAGATACATAAAACTTTACAGATTTAATGAATCTGGTGTTTGATCTTGAAAATAGTGTAGGTAGGTACTGATGCTGTAATCTGTAATACTTTTTCGTTTATAACAGTGCATCTGCCAAGTAGGTTATTATTATTCCTGTAAGTACCCTGAAAGTAATTTATGCGTTCACGCATAATAAATTACAGTTTTAACATTAAAAAAAGGATGTAAGAACAAAATATTTGTAAATATACAGTAATAAAAGATAGTTTCATGAAATTTACTTGTAGTGTACCTAGTTATAACTTGAAGTAATTAACTTCAATCAATACACAAATTATTATAATACAAACATAGTTATCTCAACCTTTTTTTTGCGCCATTAAATACTGTAAAAGGTAAATACGATTAAGAAAAAGAACGGAATATAATCCGTACAGTTGGTTGCAGTTCAGAAGTCTAAATAATAAGATTAGATTTCTGTGGTTTGCAGCAATGAAATTGTATCATTGTTTCCTTCTTAGTAAAAAGTTGGGCGCTTGTCCTTTATTTATGCGCCAAATATAAAGATTTGCTAGTTGCCAAATTGAAAATGGTCTACAAAAACACTTGTTCCATGTGCCCACGTCCATCAACTTATGTACCTACTCATGTCTATCAACTGCTATCAATGTTCATCTCGTAATCGTAAAGACTGCATTTTGCGACATGCTCTAACTTACCCACGCAATCGAATAGCTTTCTTTGAAGTTGTTTACAAGTCACGCAACGAACCAATATGTCTGTGAAACGCTTTTAAATTTAGTACAAGGTACCATTTACTAATAGTTTATTTTAAACTTAGTATCACAGTTAGCGAATCTTCTAAAATATCCTACACACAAAATAACACTCACTCTAGAAACTAATGGATGAGATAAGAAACAGCAAAATCGCATAATGAAACATTAGGAAAATAAATAGTTAGTATAAATAGAAAATCCGAATGAAAGTGAACATACTTACTTGACAATATAATTAATGCGTTGTTTACAGTTTAACACAATTCATTGACAAAGAACTCATTTTCAGTCATTTAATCGTTTAAACAATAGGTAGTAAACAGACTAACATTTATAAGCTATTATAATTTAACTTTTATGAATCGACGTGACCTAACAAGTTACTTAAAAAATCCATAAAACTGGACAATCAATTTCAATGAATTGTGTTATTTTGATTTATCGAAAAATGTTGAACTATTGAACCAGGTAGGTATATGTCATTTTTTTACTCAAGCACGCAACGAATAACTGGCGTCCTAAACGCGATCTCTCGCGCACACGCAGACTGATTGTTAATATTGTGTTTCAGTAGAAGTTACGTCTAAAACTGTTCGTACCTATGAAATTTTGATATGGCGTGGGAGTGCGGCTTCCCACGGCAGCAGCATGAGTAATGCTCTGGCCAGCGATGACTTCTGTTGCGTGAGTAACGCTTGCGAGGTGCTTCTGTTTCCATTTTATTTTAGCGTCGGCCCACACGCTCCATGGAGAGCCACCACACCTGCCACCGCCGATTGACTCATAAACACCTGAGTGTTATACAATCCCGAATTCATAACATTCCTACTTATAAAAACTTTCCCATTATACCTATCACAATTGTATTGAACAATAACGATATTCATACATATTCATCGGCAGATCGAGATTGAAGGTCATGTCAGATAATGTTACAGGTGATGATGAATACGCTATAGATACCTACTGAAATTTCAAAGAAAATAGCTTTTTTGGGAAAGATGAACTCTGTATGATTCTCTGGCTTCTCTGCTAATTAACAGATGGATACTGTGCCTATATATATCATTAACACAGCCAGGTATCTACAAGGCAATTTGATCTGTCATTGTAAATATTATGAGGTAATTACGTTTGACAGGTGTTAAACTCACTCGATAAACCATCGCAAGTCACAAAGAGGGTGCGATCGAGATATGGACAGGTTTGAATACGTGCCAACGCACAATTTTCACGTAAGACATTTTTCGGAGACGGGTATAAAATTTATGTCGCCTGTGATAAAAATAAGTGCAAAAATAGCGATGTACTCAGACAAACTTACGTTTCAAATATTAAATATCTCGTTACCTGCGTCAAGAGATCTAAAGAAAAGCTTCGAAATGAAAAGTCGAAATTTTCTTGAGTAGGCAGAAAAATAACTTGTCTCTTAATTTAACTTTGAATGCTTATATTATTGGACATTTAGTAATAGAAAGATTAAATTAAATAACGTCTGTGAAAACAATAATGTTATCTAGTGGTAGGTAGTTATATCACGTCAATAACTGGGATCGTTTAACATATGGTCGTTTACAATGCGCTGACCCATACCATCATATATGGACAGGACCATGAACGAATCATTGTCAACCTCTTTGTTGGTTGGTACTGACCTGACTATCCAGTTAGGTACTTATTCCTAAATAATAATACAATACGTGATTTGAAGCAAAGAGACAATCGAGTTATGTACTCAATATACTCTCAAGGGGTACGTCACGCTCTAAGTTGTGAAGAGCACTGTTTTTGATACTTCGATGTAAGGAAACGGGACTAATGTCGCAAGCGGTTATGGTTGGACACAAGAAACATGACGAACTTCGCTTTCCGGTATTAGAAGATAGGGGAACAAAAATACATTGACACAACTCTACGTCTGAGTTGCACCAACTAACTATAATCGTAATCATACCAAAATGTCGGTCAAATCAGTACAATTTTGACATTAACATCTGTCTCTTAAGATACAGGTTCACCTAGTTTAAGAGGCAGGGTTTATAATATTGGTGCACAGATTTTTGCTTTTTAGAGTAAAATTGTACATCTTTTTTTTCTACATTGTATCTATGTCTGATTATTGGTAAATAAACGTTTTTATTATTATTATTATTTTTGTGTATATTTTTTTTCCTCGGCTAGCCGGGAGCATTGTAATGGTACGGGCCTAGGCCAAGTACACATCAGTAGAGTTAAGAAGTAGAGTTAAGGTTGTATGAAAGATGAGAATGTAATTCGTGGGTGTATTAGTGTGGATTGTCGGGTTCACATTGCAGGAACTTTCTTACCAGTCTGCATGTGTTCAGTATCACTGCCGTTTGCATTAGGTGGTAGGTGTTTGAAGGCAGGTTTAAGGATTTGAGGGACTGATGAAGTTGTTTGGGTATTACTCCTGTTGTAGATAGCAATTAATATGGCAAGTTAACAGTTATAGTTAGTTGGGGCAACTGAGCCTACAATTGCTAATTTAGATACTGCCGCTCTCGAATTGGCTTAGAACTATGAGCTATGCAACTAAATTCTTGGCCCATTCAAAAGAGCATGGTAAAACCCTACTTGAAATAAGAACCTTTTAATTTGATGAAAAAATATGTCTCAAAGACAATTAACAACTGTTTAAGAGATTTTCTTTAGCTATTTTCACAACTTGCTTTGAGAAACAGCTAAGTATAATATACCTAAACAAGCAGTTCTAGATGTGTGAAACGTAGCTTAGGTTAGGTGAATATTATAGTAGCATAAAACCACGCGCGGCGCGGGCGCCGTTCTTCGATGAGCAAGGTTCACTAAAATAATACATACTAATATTAATGTTGAAGTTACTGTTCAATGTTTTCCTCCTAAAAGAATAACGCCAATGAATCCATGACAACTAGCGATGAAAAAAATCTGATGCTCTCTAGGTACTTTATACTTCAGTTTATATACAGACATTATCATCTCTTACCGTAAAGAATCAAGAAAATAAGATGTAGAGTTAAAGGTATTGTTATCTCTCACACATTAATTCCTTTACATAGGTACAAGCTGTTTACTAAATTATCAATAAAATAAAGTTTTTTGAATTCTAGTAACAATTATTGATTCTAATGATGTTATTATTAGGTATATAGATTTATATAACGTATTTTCTCATCTAATGACACACACTATGATCGATAGATATCCCCAAATGATCTCATAATCTATAAACAATACATATTCATTAACACGTGAGGATTAAATCATTGCACAGAAGTTTCATTTTGAGCGAAGTTATTTTTATTAAAAAATATTAATAGATGGGCAGGTGCGAGTGCAAGTTGGCAAGAGCAGTATTATGCCACAATGTGACACGGTACTGGACTAATTGTAAACATAATAAACAGTAGGTATATTTGTTGTTATTTCTGTCGCTATGAGTACGCGGTAAGGGTGCACCGAGAGTGTCAGAGTGATGTTCGTTTCATCTGTTTACACTTCAATATTAGCACTTTGTCCGTTTGCGCGGCCCTTGCTCATTGCCGACGCGGTTATGGACAGATGTTGCTTGCCAAAATAATGATTCACATATATATTTGTGTCCAATGATGCCCGATTCGGAATGTTTCTACGAGTTCATATATCATTGACTTAGTACCTACGTATTTCCGTCTATTTCTTTATTATACTAGAGAGGTGTTAGGTATAGGTAGATAGGCATACTAATTTACTTGTGTACAAGTTTGACGTTTTCTTTATTAATGTGGTGGCATAAATCCCTCTGTTTAAGATTTTGAATATACATATAATTGTGAATAGTTCTATATAACTACTATAGATTTGAATAATGTCTGCCATACACATAACACAGGCGGTCTATGGAAAATATGTGTATCAACTTTGCTAACAGGCCGTAGGATATCGGTATTCCGACTCAACAAGTAGAGGAGGTACACCAAGTAGTGTATGTATGTACGTAAGTAGAGGAGGTTAAACGGGAGTCGCAACGTGTATAATAACTTACTGTGATTAATTGATTATGATCCGTATCTGGTTTTACACTGAAACTCCATCCAAAATAAAAGATGGCTGACATGCCACTGGCCAGACTATTCTTGATTATGCTAAATCTTGATAGGCAAGTATCAGGTATTTCGGGACACGGGGGATTTCTCAAAGACCTCTTCTACCTGACAATTCGTGTCATTGATATGGAGAAACTGCAATGAATCCTAACTTTTTTGTTATTACTTATATCGGAAGATGTATACACATACAATTAACCACGGATGTTTTTTGGGATCTTTAACTGTCTGTTACATACATACATTACATGATGGTCTGCTTCGGTCATAGTTTACGTGCCATGTTGTGGAATAACATTGAATTAATAAATAAAATAAAAACACGCTTATCTCTAAGTAGAGGGAAAACAAAAGGTCTCAGCTGCTTTTGCATTAGGTACGCATAATCAGTAAAATCGAGCGAGGTTAATATTGGACCAGTAGATTGTTATTATTAGTTAGGCAACGGGTTGGCACCCTGTCATAACTTGCTGTAATTAATCAACTATTAACTCATCACGTTTACTTTTGCCAAACGTTGTTTTAAGAAGTGTTCAACACTTATTGAATCTTTGGTTAACTTGTAATAAGCTTGATAGCCGCGTGGAAACTTATCTTTTGTATTAGCTATTTCTTACTAAACTATTCAAACACTACCAACTGAATAACTATTTAAACAAAGTTTTATCTTTTCCTTACTTTTTAATAAACTCTAAATTCACGTTTTTCACACCTCTCATTTCATAAATGCCTACTTCAAGTTGGACAAGTCGGTTGATTTTATCAATCTCTGGGAGTTAAAGTCGAGCCAGCTACAGATAGCAACTTAGGTATCTTTTTTAGCTAACTCTGTACGACCTGTGGGCGGATTTAGTTAGTAAATTACTTATAACTGTACATTATTTATTAGAAAATGGGACTGAAAATCATCATTGGCAAACTGTGAATGTATCGTACTTAGTTAATACAACTGTATTAAATAACTCGTAGACCACATTCTGGTTGCCATAAAATGAACTAGGTACGAGTTTTAGTCGGAGGTCTGGAAATCTATCAACCTTAGGATATCAATATAAATAAAAATCGTTTAAAAAATGTTTTATAAGTTAGATGGCCAACGCTTAATGTAAATTTGTAATGTTATGCAGGATAGATCAGAATCCGAATCAGAAAAAAATATTCCTGTTATCCTGCGCAATCATTGCATCCATAAAAAAAAAATCCTGTAGGTATAATGAAAACAGATTATTTTAGTACGGTCTTCCTGTTATCACCGTGAAATTGTCTCTATGTATAGCGACCTTTACACGTGTTTTATAGTGATTATAGCAACGAAACTAATGCTAATGCTCTTTGATGTTTTGTCACCACGGATGAGTAACGAGTATGAAAGCCAGACTTTCTCCGACGATGATGAAAATAATATAAGTGATGAATGAATGATTCCTTTATTTACGGAACAATGCCCATTCAAATAGAATAGACTCATATTTTACTGTTTAAGGTTTGCCAATATATTACTATATTTGTTTTATTATGATCAATGTCGGAATTATTCAAAGACATTATTTTGCTTCTGCTTAAACACTGATGAACGCGGACTTTTCCTAACACATTTATGATCGCAGTTTAATGTTAGATATTAATAGTAATCATCCATAGAGATTGTCACCCATACTTTTAATAATTATAATCCCTTATCTGATTTATGCCATCCATGTAAAACGATGAAGTGGTCTAATCGTACAAAGACTACGAGGCGACGATACAACACCAAGCTCCATAAAATATTTAATTAATGAGCCAACGAAATGTTTATCTAATGAAATGTGTAAAATTATTGGAATCTATCTAATATAAGTAGTTACATTATAAATAATTGTTGCAACAATGAACAGAATCAGTATGGTCAGACACAAGTATACATTTTTTTTATTTAGCAGAATGAATAAATAGTAACCAAACATTGAATTATGGTTACAAGTTAGTGGCAGTAGGACTGAAAAATTCCCGCTACTCAAAGGAAATGTTCAGTTTATAGAGTACCCATCGTGGTAGACTAATCAGTAGACGTAGTAAATTTTCCATGCATTCAGATTTGAAATTTGAAATCCAGATTTGAAAATATGGAAATGTATAAGTAATATTTATATATATTTCTTTCCAAATTTGAACTTTGTTCAATATATTATTCTGTTACTTGAGTGAAGAAGTATTATGGTATTCCTAAGGGGTTGTAAGTGACGTAGCTCAGGGTGTATCACAGGCGGTTGCGAGGGCGGGTGCTGCCGCCCCCCCACTGGGGCCGTGTGCAACTCGCGCATAGACTACGGTCGCTCGCTGCCCTCGCGCATCATTCGAACTTCGCGCACCGCAGTCTCGGCATCTACGCCCTGAACTGTATACGCGTCCGGGAGCTTCATCCCGCAGCGACTTCGACGAACAGGTCCTTATTCCAGTGAAAGTGCATTTAACCTATTCTTATTGCATAACATAACCTAACCGCGAGTGAAACATAGTAGTTTTCTATGTGAACTATTATTAGAGTTGCATCGGCACGCTCCAGCGACGTAACTTTACCTGAACGCCCCAAATTAGGAGCGCAGGCGCATCGGCCCACGTGCCGCCCGCCCTACGTTCAATATTTCGCTACATTCTTTATACCGAGCGTTCACTGCATTCGCAGGAAGCCCGCGCGGAAAATCTATCGTGCAATATACGTGCTTGTTGAGCAATAAAGTGTCAGTTCAGATGAGATTGAAGTGGTGCAGGCGACTTGGACTTCGGCCAACGGCTGTTGCATTTAGAATACAATTTGACAACGTATCCAAAAAAATATTTATCGTGTTAATGAGATGTGTTACTACACAAAATAGTGATAAGTGGATCTTAGAGCACGAGAAAGGATTTATGGTGTATTAGAAAGTGTATTAGGATTTTTAACGACGTCGCGTAATTCTGAAGCCAACTTTCAAGTCGCCTACACATGTCCCGGTCCTGTTAAGACAGTTGGTTAATCAGACGTGTTGTTTGAACTAGAAATATTTTGTTTCAGGATAAGTTAAGCGAGCACAATGCCTTTCAAACCAGCAGATAACCCTAAGTGCCCTAAATGCGGCAAATCAGTATACGCGGCCGAAGAGAGAGTCGCCGGTGGACTCAAATGGCACAAAATGTGCTTCAAGTGCGGTAAGTTGTAGAACATTTTGTATATTAACATTGATTATAGAAGCATCTAAGAATAAATAAATGAAGTTTTCGTACCTACCTATTGATTTTTATAAAGAAGAAATAAAGCAATTGCTATAGGTTTGTCTGTTTCTAGTTACGGAAACATAAAAAAATATTTTGATTAAAAGTGTAGTTACCTAATCATTGTAGAAATTGCACTTTTTAGAGCTTGAGTTTAAGAACTTGGTACCCACTAAGAGCTACTGTAGTTATTTAAGTTTAGTACTTCAACATTTTATTTTGTGTTATTTCCTGGGAAGACGGATTTTATTGTAGGTTCTAGTACTTATGTAGTATGATAAACGAATAGTTATATCCAACAGTAAGGGCCTACTGCTCGATAAGAATCGCATGTTTTGAATAAAGATTACCGCGATTAACACTTAATAGGCCTTAAATGCCATCCTTCCATTATAAGTTTTGCAATAACTCATATTTTGTTAGTGAAATAAGTATTTTCTTCTGTAAATGGCTATTGTTGATTCAAGTGTAGAGTGCTTGTGCAAACAATGACTTGAGTCTGAAGCACCTAGGAAATATTTTATTGCAATAAATCATTTCAAGAACATAAGTAATATGAAAATGAATAAAATATACCCTGGGTCTTACTCTATTGAAATGCATATTGTGGGCTAAAAAATTTAAAACGAACCAGTCTCTTAATATTGTAATGAATGCAACATAAGTCCGATGTTTTTTGTCCAGGCCTGTGCCAGAAGTTGCTGGACTCTACCAACTGCTCAGAACACGAAGGTGAACTGTTCTGCAAAATGTGCCATGCACGTAAATTCGGACCAAAAGGCTACGGCTTCGGTGGTGGTGCTGGCTGCCTGTCCATGGACACTGGCGATCACCTGAAGACTGAGAATGCGTAAGTACCAACCCTCTTAGCACTCCCGCCGCCCGCGCCACTGAGGGTCTTTCCTTATCTAAGGTCGCAACGACGACCGGCCTCCGGGCCCGTGCGTAACAACATTAACCGCGTGTACATAAACTCATACTATACAGTAGAAAGCGCGCGCTGGCTGTACATTACGCGCCGCCTGACACGTGCATGACCAGTCTCCGTTTATGTCGCAACAGGAATTGAGCGAGCAGCCGTCCAGCAGAACTTGCGGGTAGCCGACACACATCTCGGCCCTCCAGCGACGCCTCGCGAACGCACGCCATACTTTACTTTAAATTACTCTAGTTAGGATTATTTATTCGCTATCGCTTAATTTAATTTGTTCATCGGTATTATTTATTATTTATAAAAAACACAAATAAAAACAGTCGACTACCAACCCTGAGTTAGTAATATTTACGTGAGCGCGGTCGAGGCGCGCGCGTGCCCGCGATGCCGCAGTCGGGTGCGCGCCGGCTCGAGCGCGCTCCTGCCCCGATCAATCCCTTCCTCCCAACGGGGCGTACCCCAACACGAAGGAGCCACGGTGAGAAACCAATATGTAGCCTTGGCTTAGCAACGCTCCAGACGCACCTAGATGGCATGCACCGAGACGTTCTGATGTTGATTAACTTTCCTCGCTACTCACTCTCTGTCTAACCCTCAGCTAACGCTTCCGTCTTAGCTTTAACTGATAGTCGATACATGTGATGGGATAAGGAAAGCGCCCTCTATGTCGATATATTGTGTAGTGCTATAGCGAGGCCGATGCGGAGCGGGCGGCCGGGAGCCCTTACCTTCTCCCATTACGGCGGAGGTGCGCCGCCGGCATCTACTACTGCTTAGCCGCAAGCCGTGTGGCCGATACTAGAATGTAGGGGCAGACGGATTCTTCCGGTGCCTGAGAGGCTTTTAACTACTCTTCTGTTACCTGTTGCTTGATCTGAACATTGTCGAACATTGATTGATTTGCGGCATGTATACAGGGGCGTAAGGACTAACGGAGCTTGTCTGGAGCCACGCGTAATCGCCAAGGCGCCCCCTGGTGAAGGATGTCCACGATGCGGTGGCTACGTTTATGCTGCCGAGCAGATGTTAGCTAGAGGACGGGTAAGATTCCATAGATCTATATAATTTAATGATAAAAAAATTAAATGTCACTACGTCATTTGCTTATAGGTAGATTCAAATTCCTTAACCCTTATTAAGAAGTATAACAAAAGCTTTCGCTGCTTTTAGATGCTTACTTATACAAATGTCTTTTTTTTCTAACTATTCTTAGTAAAATGAGAGTGTTGGTTATGCAAATTTTCTTAAAGTAACTCAAATGTTGTGCCGTAGGGCTATCACAGAAGATGCTTCAAATGCTTAAATTGCAACAGGACCCTTGATTCAATGATGCATTGTGATGGGCCAGATGGTGGCATTTACTGTAGAGGTATCTCAATGATTCATTACATGTGTCAATTAAATGTCCTACCCACAAATATGTATGTGCCATAACATCATGTATCATTGTAATAACGCGAGTGATCCTCTAGGCTAGTAAGTATGTTCCTTGCATGCTGACGTATCCTCACTATTCACTGTATGTCCAGGGGTGGCACAGGGAGTGCTTCAAATGTGGTGACTGCCAAAAACGACTGGACTCTACAAACTGTTGCGAGGGCCCAGACAAAGACATTTACTGCAAAGGTTTGTTTTTCTCCACATTTTCCATATAATTTATCTATAAATTCTAATTCTTAATAAAAAAAATGCATAAACAACATTTACCACGTCCCTACATACGTATTTAAATAATAATGTGAGTGATTACACACCATTAACTTGATTGCATGTTCATTTCCCTTTTCTTTTCGTGGTTTTAATTAAATGTTTTTCTCTGTAGTATGTTATGGGAAGAAGTTTGGTCCTAAGGGATATGGTTACGGAAAAGGAGCTGGTGTTTTGCAGAGTGACCCTTACGCCAATGGGTAAGAACCGCTTGAGGATCGGACGTGTGACTTATCTGGCGAGGGCACAGCTTTTGACACAATGTAAAAAATACAAATATACAAACATACAATTACGAAATGTTTGAGCGTGGATCGCTGTGTGCTCTTCAGATGCAATAATAACGCTTATTTGCTTTTGCTGTAGGATGCTACGCACAAAGATTTGGTCCGAGAGGTATAGGACATGGGGGAATGTCAAGCCTCGGTCTTATGTGTGATATAAAGGACATGGAATGGCAAAGGTATAATATTAGAGTGTCACCAAGACCCTGATGGATCCCGAAGGACAGTCTATAGGACTGTAAATTCCCAAGTTTTCATGATTAACCGAACCATGTAACATTGTGCCAATTTGCTTATAGACTGCTTTAGCAAATCGTTTTAATTTATTGTTATCCCAAGTGTTCAAGAAATCATCGTAACATGCATTGCTTAACACCACATGTTTCAGTTTACGTAAGTAAGTTATTTTCACCAGACGCTTCAGTAGGTAGCATTACGTATACTTCTCAGGTTACATGACAGGTTTAGGTTATTTCCATCGCATAGTCACTTTCATAAAAACAGCTTATAATACAAACAAGAGATGGCAACGTGCCAATGTGAAAATAGAACTCGCTCTTCGCTCTCGATCGGACTAATTTTAATATCGGTGAGACTAGCGCACGCGTTTTGAGCTTACATCATGTAATTTGTGGCAGATTCACTGTATATCTTCAATGGGTCACGTAAAATTGGTATCATTCGTGTTACAAATGCAATTTATTACCTCAGGATCAGATACTCATCATGTCTAATGCGACATTTAAAACTTGCTACTAGGTATTAGACATCTCGAACTCGACGTCCCGTTTAGATTGAACAGAACTAGCGATACTAGGGTGACTTTACGTCGGTAGATACATAAGTACATGCAAAGTTACATAGATTGTAGTTACTAGATACCTATACTTACTTATAATTAAAAAGCTACAGTGGTAGACAGATTGTATAGCTTTGGTATAGCTACTGATGTCCATTATCTTCCAGCGCCATGAGCACATTAGTTACTTTTATCTATGTAATTCACTACTATGCTTGTGGTGACGTCATTAAACGACTAGTGTTTTTCTGATAAATACTTCTCGAAAAAAGCATAAGTACCTACTTACCTATAAGTAATTTAGCAATATTATTTATGTCAAAAGAGATCAGCTTCGTATTACTCATTTCATTATTTTAACATCGACGTTAGAAAGAAAATTGTGTTGTTCTAATAAATCTTTATCTCATTACAATCTTATGTCTTGAATTCTCATGTTAATGGAAAAAGGAGAATCTTAACACCGAACGTTTAATTTGTTCTACAGTGAGCAAGCACCAAGGACGACGGTGATTGATACCGCTTCCATCCAGGCCCCACCTGGCAAAGGTTGCCCCAGATGTGGTGGTATGGTGTTTGCCGCTGAACTAGTCCTGGCCAAGGGTCGGGAATGGCATCGCAAGTGCTTTAAGTGTCGTGACTGCACAAAGACCTTGGACTCGATCATTGCTTGCGACGGGCCTGAATCCGAGGTTTACTGCAAGACTTGCTACGGCAAGAAATGGGGACCTCACGGCTACGGTTTTGCCTGTGGCTCCGGCTTCCTGCAGACAGATGGCTTAACGTAAGTCCATCACTACGAGTAGTTATTTGATGGCCTGTTTTTTAATCATTGACTCGAAAAAAAAACAGTTTATCTACAATATTATAATGTTCGTTTACAGCGAGGAGGAGATTTCTGCCAGCCGTCCTTACTACAATCCCGATACAACCTCCATCAAGGCGCCCAAGGGACAGGGCTGTCCGCGTTGCGGTGGCATGGTCTTCGCCGCTGAACAGCAACTGGCGAAGGGCACGGTCAGTTTTGATTTACAACCATTTCTTATGATATTTGATTCTGTCGCAATACTTAACTATAACTACGGCAGTTCTAAGTTACGGGCATTTAGAGGCCGAGCTTCGATCAATAATAACACAGGCCAAGGCAAGAATATGTGACAGACAACCAGTCCACCGTCAGATATATATATATATATATTGATACCCATCCTAGTAAGAGTTGCAGATGACGAATAGCTCATTAAATACTGACACCGGAGTATGATAAGTAGGTATCTCCTGCATCTGGTTACACTGGCGGCCCCCCCAATCCAATATAGGTACCATTGTGCCATAGTAAACAGACACAAATCATGCATTCAGAAATACCCAAACTCGAAATAAAAATCTATAGGCGCAAAAGGCCCGGCGAACCTAACCACACTCAACCCTTTCCATCAAATGCGGGCCATTGGTCCAATTGCTCCAGAATCAATTCATATATGTATACCTAACCTATTTAATTTACGGCGGTCTTCTTATCGCCCTTGCTGGGTGATTCTCAATTAAGAACAGTAGGCCTAGCTCGAATGCTGTCGAGTTACTAACATAGACGTAACGTTAATGTAAGTGAATTTTGAATCGGATATACCTACTCGTTTCACACACCTACGATTTAATTAAATTGAAAACTTTAATATTTATTTATTTATATACACTTTATTGTACATAATAAGTACCTACACCGGTAAGAAACAAAAGGAACACAGATTTACACAATATGTACAATGGGCGGTCTTATCGCACAAGGCGACCTCTTCCAGACAACCTTAGGATGGACTGGAAGAACGGAAATAGATATAATTTAATCATATATAAGTACGATAGGTACAAATTGTGCATGTCGCAAAAAAATAAACCAATATGTTATAGGACAGTTGTATTTTCGATTTAAAATTCGCTTACTATATATACGTCAAACGTTCGTGCTCTTTTAGATTTATCGTTATTTGTTATCAACGCATGAAGGAATGGGCGGCCAACGCCCACTGACCAACATACTATGCACTTCTTCTCTCATGTCGGCACATGATACCTATATAACTTACGCCGTAGTGAAAAAATGAGCCATCCAGCAATGGGGCTGACTGCCCAGAGTGCGCCTCACGTAGGTACCCTAAGCACCGTCACTTGTGGAGGCTATGCACTAATAACAACATACCTACTACATTCACCAATTCTGGTGATTACAGCAATCAATTCTTCACTACTATTGATGGTCTTATCTTGTAAAGGTCAGTGAATTTTTATGGCCAGACTCACAGAATCAGTATCGCACTTTAGGCAAAAAGTCAAATAGCTATATTTGAGGTTATCTTTATCATGTTTCGTTGCAGATGTGGCACAAGAGATGCTTTAATTGCGCGGAGTGCCACCGGCCCCTGGACTCGATGCTGGCGTGCGATGGCCCCGACAAGGAGATCCATTGCCGCGCCTGCTACGCCAAGCTCTTTGGGCCCAGGGGATTCGGCTACGGCCATGCCCCCACTCTCGTCTCCTGCGACTCTGAGCCCGCCGTTACATAGTAAGTACTTTAAATGAGTAGGTATTTTAAATCTCTTTTCACATTGGAAACAACTATGGACAGTATGTCGTAAAGCAGTAAAAAAATTTAATCTTGGAAGAATTAATGTAATTGTTGCAAGTTTAACTTCCTACAGTTTAACAGTCCATGGCAAACTTTTTCATCTTAGTGAATGAACCCAAATAATTAAGATGTAATTTTACAGCATGGAGCAGCTTCCCTTTACTGGTGCAAAAGCAGCCAAAGGCCAGGGCTGCCCTCGTTGTGGGTTCCCAGTCTATGCTGCTGAACAGATGCACTCCAAGAATGGCACATGGCACAAACGGTGCTTCTCATGTGCGGAATGCCATAGATCTCTTGTAAGTATCTATTATAATAATATAATTAAAATAAAGTCAAGAAAGTTAATAAAATAAATAATAACTTATTAATTACTTAGTATATTCAAAATTCTATTTAAATTTGATTCGTTTTTAAATAGTCGCGTTCATCCTCTTCTTCTTTTTCGAGGTGAGTTTTTAAAAATTCTTCAACGGAGTCAGTGTTCCACTTTTCTATGGCTACAGTATCCTTAACAATTCCATCTTTATCCAGTAACTTAATGATCGGGTCTAGGCCTCGTACATATTTGATTTGTAGATTAGGGAACTTAGCCGGCCTATCACTCTTGACAAACGCTTGAATTTGTGGATACGCCGGGAACTTGCACGTACAAACTTCAAGTATTGCCCGAGCATATTTTTTCTCTTTTGGGTCAGTTTCATCTTGATGACAGCATTCCTTGCAATGAGACATAAGTTGCTCTAAACCAAAATCTTTCAATTGATCGCAAGAGGAACATAACAGGTTAGCTTTAATGAATCCAAGAGAAGCACAATCTTCGGTTGTAAAGTCAGCATTACTATTATGTACGAGATTTATAGCAAAAAACACGAGAAACGCTGCAGAATACATCTTTAATGTCATAATAATCACTTTTCACTAGAGGTTTCTTTATTATCGTACAAAACAGATTTATCCTATTTCACAGTCCATTCATTTCAATTCACTGACGTGTTGACAACTGTCAAATCAATTGACTGAAACTGTCACTAGTGGATTTGTTAGTTTGACATTTACGATGTCTATCACCTAATCATACCATGAAAATATTATTTTCATAGCATGAATAAGTATGTACCATGCACAGTCAGCACAGTCCCAGTGATATATTTCAAACTTATTAGTTTACTTTTTCTGTGTCATATAGATAATTAATTTACGATGAAAGTTTTTAAATAATGTTATGTAACGTTGTTTAAATAATGGCGAACGATTTGTCAAATGCGAAAATAGTTTCTTCAAGTAGTTTCACACAACGGCTAATCTTAAGCTAATATTTTATTAATACAATTAAATAATAATAAATAGTTATAGATGAATTTGGCTGTCATCTGCCATTTCACAGATAAGTCAAGGGATCTGTACGTCGAACATTTCCAAAATAATTATAATCTATCAAACGAGAAAAAAAATTAAACGTACTGTCTACTAAAAAACAAACCAAATCACATGGCATATCAAACCATGCATAGAATTAGGGTTTTCTGAAAAATGTTCTACGTGAGATGGCAGCACTGTAGCGTCAGGTCCAACCACCTGTCAAAACACATGCACAATTTGTATTTTTCGATCATTTTTTTGGTTTATTTATTCTTAAAAACGTTACAAAAGGAATATTATTTTCTAAAGTGCCAGTGTTGTGCAGTGCCTATGTGTGCAAATAAAACAGGAGGGTCTTTTGCGCCGCTCTTTTTGAGCTCAATCTTCAGTTCGGCAACCTTTCTCTGGCCATAATCCATAATAAAATCAATAACACTTCCAAATACGTAGAATTTCACTAAAAAATATTATACGTTCGGTAAAAAACTGTGCTATCTGACAGCTGTTTGGACCTGACGCATACGAAGCGCTGTCTGGTGGCAGAAAAAGTATCGAAAACCCTCATTGTATGAATTTAGAAGCGTTTAATAGAACGCGACCTAGTTTTTTTTAATGGTTTTGGATACCAGGGTTTTACGGCTGATATTATTAAATCATAGATGTCCGGGTTTGTAGATATAGAACTTTAAGGGACCGATATAAACAATCAATTTTATCTACAAAAGCACTTGACATGTGGGGTCGATAACCCACTTATAATTACCCCCTAGAGATAGAAAAACTCAAGTATTTGGCTCAGATATTTCGACCTCTACATCAATCGTCAGATTATTATAGTACCTACCCATAATAATAAATAGGTAACTTTTGTTATACAATTTCCCCAAAAGTGGTTTTTACTTTCCAGATTTCTTAAAATACCTATATGTATATATTATGCAAAAACTAGCTCCATTTTCTGAATCTGTAATTAAACAAAGCACTCAAAGCATATTGAATTTTCCACAAAAAATAAAAATATAAAAATGAAAAAAATAAACAAATTTTTGAATGCACTTGCAATAAAACAGTTGTCAAAGATCGGATTAGTATCACCTTTCTGACTAACCTTGTTTATTCATGATATGTATTTATGTAGAAACTATTATAACAAAAATCCTTTAATTTTTCATTATCATTTTGTTCCAGGATTCTACAAACTTAAACGACGGACCTAACGGAGAAATTTATTGCCGAAGTTGTTACGGCAGGAACTTTGGTCCTAAGGGTGTAGGATTCGGTATGGGCGCAGGCACATTGACCATGGCATAAATAGACTATGAAGCTGGTCTTTATAGGAACCATTTAGATATAATGGTAGCATGAAAGGAATCTAATCTACTGTATATTGCTACCTAGCTTGATGGACTATCATACCATGTATTAAACTGGATTTAGTAATGGTTGATACCTACTTTCAATGAGACTAATAAAGTAAATGGTAATAGAGCCTTTAAGAACAAAAATATTTTGTTACGAAAGTCTAGATTAAAGGTTACATTCCTTTCATAATAATGTATAATTTGTGATGAATGTGTCTGGGCCCTTAGTTTACATATTCGTTATAAAATATTGTAGTACTTAAGGTTATAGACATAATGTAGGTATGTAAGAGGTATAAATAATTTGTTAAAAATTAAAAAACTTAAAAAAAAAAACTAAAAAAAAATAATGGCATTGTGATTACATGTACCTTATATTTATCACATTGTGATATGAAGGTATGTGCAAAACAAAAAAAACTATCCTGTAAACGCGGATAAGATTGCAAATAATTGCAATCGTTTCGACCGACCAGATCTTAATGTATAAGATCTGAAGTGTCTATACATATTTTTATACACCAAACATTTTTGTACATAATTTTGTAATTTACAAAATGCACCTAAGCTGTGCTACAGTAAATTCTAACTACCTACGTATATTACGCTTTTGGAGCTTTTGCTATATATATCTAACGAGCACATATAAGGATAATGTAAAGATGAAAGCAGCTTATTGCATTATAATTATACAATTAATTATTTGTATAAGTTATAACTTTTATTAAATAAATATACGAAATGTATTGTTTTCTTTGCGTATCCAAAGTATTGAAGAGCAATAATAAAAGGAGAAAGGTATTTAAAAAAAAAAACATTTTCAATTCTTATTATGAGTAATAAACACAAATTATTATTTTATGGGACTAAAACATAATCACTTAATTATTATAGTAAAATAAAACAATCAAAGGTACATGATGAGATAGGCAGAATTTGTAATACTAAATAGATAATAACTTAAAGATGGCGAATGACATGTGCTCAGCCATACGCCACTTTCTAGACAGTGAAGTGAGTATTAAGAGCATTCGTACGTGTGCTCTCGACTATTATCGACATTTACTGATCTATAACATAACACTCAAAAGAGATTCTTCAAAAAACCCCGACAACGGGGTAGAGCTGGCGGAGCGAGCGACGAGCGGCTTGGCTCACTGTACCGACTATCGTATGCGCAAAGTTGTTTAGCCCAGGGCTAACAAATTAATCCCTGTCATGGCCATACAAAATTCACTAGCCCAAGGTAACTTAACAAATACTAAAAGATTTATCACAAATACAAAATGTTTATATCATCTGAACATTTTGAAGGTTCAATTAAAATGAGGTAGTAGGGGGAAAAAGTGTAAAAATAACAAATAAAGAATAACAATAAAATGCAATATGAAATTAATTAAAACTAGATCAAACAATGTGACATTTCTAAAAGTTTATAATTATTATTAATAACCTACAAAAGACGTTGTCATTAGCGATGTAACTAGTAATCACATTACAGTTATCACTAAGTATTTTCTTTTTTATAGAACTTTCATGCATTTAGATGTAATCTTAAAATTAATTAAAGAGTTAAACTACTTTTCTCATGATCTTTTCTTCACAACCAATCTTGGACCTTTAGATTTCGTACTGGTTTCTGATGTGGTGGGTTTCTCAAATCCATATTTACACTTAAGACGTTCACGAATCAGTAAGCCCCTGATTAGTCGTTTCCAATTACCATAAACTCTTGCTTCTGTCTTTTCTATTTCCTTACGCTCTTGTTCTTCTTGATCCTGAATAATAAAAAAGTTATTAACACATTTATTTATTAGCTTATGGGGTCCCATTACGGGACAAAGGCTTCCCTTCCCTCTCTATTTCTGATCATAAATAAGACGTTAATCGAAAAAAATAAAATCGTAACGTGTTCTGCCTAGCCTTTTCCCAACTGTGTTGAGGTCAGCTTCCAGTCTAATCAGATGCGGCTGAATACCAGTATTTTACACAGAGCGACTGCCATCAGACCTCCGCAACCTAATTACTGGGCAATGCCGATATCCTAAAGTTAGACAGGTTGTCACATTTTCGGGTTTCTGACTTCCCGTAACGACTGTCATAGGTATCCGTACGACACACGGGACCGACAGTTTAACGTGCTCTCCGAGGCACGGAGGGGTCTCGATATGTAAGGAACGGTCACCCATTCAGACTGACCATGGCAAGCGCAGCTTAACCTCGCAAATCGTATGATCCGCGCAGTTGGTAATTAGCCATGAGACCCTGTCATCACTAATTGTATCAACTGTTTGTCTAATTGATGAAATGGCTGTGATGTAAATTACTATTACTTTTTCCTTTTAGAATCTAAATTTAGGAAATAAGAGTCCCTAGTAGCTTCTAGTCAAAAGATTCCTTCATACCTTCACCCACGCCTCAGTGATGATCTCTTCAAATTCCTGGCACACTACAAACCCGTCGTAAGCCGGGTGGCTGTAACCACTACTGAAATCGAATCCAGTCATCGCAGGAGCGCAATCTATGTTTAGTTTCTTAGCTACTCTGTTCAAGCCAGGCACTGCAACATATCATTAATATTATCAAGAAAAAAGTTTTAAAGTATTCCGAAAAAAAGTATATACTAATCCCTGGATTACTAGTAATTTACCCAGATACATTATACCTATATGCAAAATGTAATCCAAGCTTTCGCGTGTGTATAATATTAGCCAGATGGCACTTACGACTAATATACAAGGTACTACATTGAGAGACATTAATAAGACCAATAATATGGTACAATACAATACTCTTTAATCTACTCTAAACACATAATATTCTACATGTTTGGTTTCAAAAATACTCCTTGGCATCCTTTTGCCAAAACAGGACACCAAATAATTGTGATAGTAAAAATCGATAACATAGAAATTTAGGATTTGCTATTGACTAAATATTTATGAATTTAAAATGTTTACGCCTCCCAAAAGTAGGCATTGTAAATAATTATTTTTTTCTAGAAAATAATGCTGTGTGGTTCTCAGTTAAGAAAAAGCCACCTTCCACTCCACCAGAAGCCATCTTCCAGTAGATGTTATAGGAAAGAGATTATGTTAAAATAATAGGTAGCAGCCTAGTAGAATCTTATCACACAATAGCGTGGGCGGACCCGCGTTCGCTTTGATGTGTTGTGCTCCATAACAGTTTCTTGTGACACATGCGGGCCGGACGACGAAACGTACCGATCATGACCCGCGTTTTGTGTGCAGAAGTCTTTACTGTTCTAATATCAATACTGCTATCACATATTAGTGAAACATTCAGTGAAGTGATTCATTTTTTGAAGGACTTATGTTTTCCAGTGGACATTGACTGAATGTAACACTATCCTACATCATATCAGCCGAATTGCAGGATATCTCTGATGCCAGTGAATAAAAAAATTAAAGGGTATTTTGAAAGTCATTACTAATAATAGAAACAATCACAAAAACAGGCTACTTACATTTGATATGAACAGTTCCCTTAGGCAACATGCAATCTTTGAAAAGTTCAACATTGCCATATGCATTGCGGGGCACTACGCCATTTTCAGCCGTTGGTGGTTCATAATCTTGCACTTGCCATGGGCCAAAAACTTCCAAAGGTTTATCAGTTATCAATTTATTGGAGAGCTGGAAATTTTGAAAGTTTGAAGATTAGAATCTTTTGAGTCAAACTAAAAACCTGTAGGAAGGATGGAATATATTACTGGATTGATGTAGTTACAATGAATCTACATAAACTTCAGGCTGTTAAATAGCAATGAGTAGCACAGGATAGACAATAGTGACCTTATACCGTCGAGAGCTCCAAGACTATACTGTTTGTGTAAGAGGTGCTTAACGTCCACCTTCTCTATAGAACCTCACTTGCACAAGGCTCTGACTACTGACCAATAGCGATGCCTGACGAAACAAACGTGATGAGCCGCATGACCGATGCGGCGAAAGACTGTGATCCACTTTAGTCCGTGCGCAAGTGCTAGTCACCTCCCGAGGTACGGGAGCGGCAGGAGAGAGGTGCGCGTGGTAGACAAGACTAAGCAAACTGACAGAGCGCATCTATTGTGTCACACCCCCTCCTGCAACTTTTGATACCGCAGGCGGTGACTAGCACTTGCGCGCAGACTATAACAAGCATTTTTTTTTACTACAACAGGGTATACAGGATGTAAACGAAATCATGTAATTCCTTCAAACCTCGTGATGTACTGCTGACATAGATTAACCCTGCATGGGATACGTTAGGACTCAATAAAAAAAATACAAAATGTAATCATGTGTTCTTAACGTGAGGCATTTTAGCGCCCCGAGTTAAATGACCGCGCTGCGAGCGATAGCAGCGCAATTTGCTCGGGGCGCTAAAATGCCTCACGTTAAGAACACGTTTACTTTTGGTATTTTTTTTTATTGAATCCAAAAATTATCCTGTGCAGTGTTTATCTATGTCAGCAGTACATCACGAGGTTTGAAGGAATTATTACATGATTTCGTTTACACCTTCTATAGATGTAAGCTTTGATTAGCCATTGATGACTTACCCTATCCCACTTAGGGCGTGCCTTAACGATCTTGTAGGGTTTCTCTCCTAGTTTCACGACCTTAGCTTCCTTGAGCCACGTGTCCCTGGACCGGCAGATGTACACGCACTCCCGCGCATATACTGGTTCATTGCGGACGAACCCGAGCACTGCCGCGTCGGCCGGATATAGAACTTCAAACTTCAGTAAATGCCTCTTTAACGCGTATAACGGATGGTTCTTGTATCTACATGATAAATAACATAGACTTTATCCATTTTTCTTTTTAGTTGATACATATTAAAATAATGTAAATTGGTATGTACTTTAACCTTTTTGAACGCCAGAGCATAAATGCATCGTCGTACCCCCCACGCCAAGGTAACTGTAATCCCATCGTTTTTGTCACATATTTGTGGCGTTGGCGTACAGGGTAAACTTTCGTTTGTCACATATGTGTGACAATGGTGCCCAAAAGGTTAAAGCTTCAACAACTCATTTTCTTATCACCTACTAACTAACTTAACTAATAACTTAAAGCTAAAACTAATAACTTAATGATTTGACGAATTAGACATACTGTCAAAAGTATCAAAAGCTTGATTTTTTTATGGTGTAACATCAATACTCACTCGCCAATACTCTTGGGTAATGGTGCTTCTAACTGCATCCTGTTCAAGTATTCATCTTCCTCTTTATCCCTAGCAGTCTTCGGTCCCAGCCACGGTCGTACCGCCTGGTCCCACCAAGGTGGTTCAGCGCGAAGCTTTCGAGTCACTGTGTTCCAATGCGGAACATACTTACGGGTCAAATCCTTCAAGTAGTTATTGTTGTCCCACCCGACGATGTAGCATACTGGATGCGTGGCGTTATTCTGCCGAAAAATTTATTCCGTTAAACTGAAGCGTTAATATTCCGTTTCTGTGTATTTGTAGAAGTTTACTGGTAATAGTATACTAAGTTAGTCGGAAGAGAGTATTAAGCCGCGGGCAATTTAAAGTATCGCTGATGTGTTTTACAGCAAATGTTAAAATTTCAAAAATAGATTATTTTTATATTGAAACAAAAATAAATTCTTATTATTTCTTTAAAAAAACGACAACTCTGGTTTATTGTAAAATATAAACACAGCTGAATATAGGGTTGTTTTAGCGTAATTTTTATGAAATCTTTGAACAGCTATTTTTCTAAGATTATTGACTTGAGGAACATTGTAGGACAAAAGTTATTTATGATTATCGTTACTTTAATACCCTTTTGGATTAGAACCCCTTTCCGACTATACCCGGGCCATTACAAACGTGCGAACTGAGTCATAAATCATTACGATATAGGAATGTGACAATGCTGTGCAAGACGTTATCAATAAAGGGATGCCGCTCGGACGCAGGTGGGCGACGCGGTACGTCGATGACTAATTAATGCAATTAGGTGAAAGGTAGGTATTAATTTAAGTTTTATAGCATTATTTATAGTATGTTTTTAGAAGCAGAAATAAAAAGAACACATCCTAAACAATATTTCCTTAACCTCTCCCTCATTACCTTTTATCGACTATCGACAAAGCCTTTTTTTACTGTTGCACACAACACTAGGATAGTTCCATAACGCCTATAAGTGCGAGCGAGAGGTCCGATAAAAATGATTTATGACTCAGTTCGCACGTTTGTAATGGCCCGAGTATAACATCGTATATGTATCTACTTACATAAAGATCACCAGAAGAATGAACTTTTCCTTTGATAACATCAACAGAAATCCATTGTTCTAGCTCTTCAACAAATATTTCACACCACACATCAATTTTATTCTTCTTGGGTTCCTCGCTAGATACAGAAGATAGGACTCGCCTGTCTATACGACGGCTTGTGCTAGGCTTGGGACTAATTATGGCCGGTTTGAAATCGTCATCACTCTCCGAGTTGCGCAGTTTAGGATCCTCTACAGGCAAGTAATCGCTATCCTCGTCAGATTCTTTCGTGATTTTTCCTGAAATACACTTTTCTTAATTTTCTTCATTTTAAAGGTTGTCAGCACCGTACGCGCCGCAGGTAACGAATCTGCTGAAGGCTTTGCGCACCCATTCGACCCGAACGCGCCGAATCTGGCGACTTCATCAGCACCGCATCGCATTTACGTACTTCGATCGGACTGAACATCTGTTGCGACTGAACAACTTGGGACCGATTCAGCCGGCAGATGTGCATGAAGTCTTCAGTCATGGTGTGCGCATTGAACATGGCGAATTAGATGGATTCATCCGACCGCGTCCTTGGAATTCGTCTACCTACAGCGTTTTGCTGAAATGCTGCGCGTGCGGTGCGGATAGGTGAACGGCGATGCATAGGATTTCATACAAAGAATTCTAAAATTCGTTTCCTGCGAGGCGTACGGCTCCCGCGGCGCACTCTAGGCTATAGTGCGCAATCGCATAAATCATACATAATTTATAGGATAATAATTATGGCAATAATCAGGTTGTTATTTTTTTCATTGCTAATCTATAAATTGGTGTGTAATCTCTATATCAAACCATAGCATTAGCCCGCGACTTTGTCCGTGTGAATTTCAGATATAAATATTGGTTGTTAGTTGAACATGCAGGGAATAAAACTTTTATTTACTATTTCGCATTTTGTCAGTTCGATTCCTAAATAAAGTCTTTAAATGCAGTATTTTATTACTTTTAATGTTAAAATGAAATCTTTTTTTGGTAAAAAATTCTATTTTATGTAAGTTCCCTCCATGACCCATTAATTTAGGACACCCGGTATAGAACATGACATCAATATGAACAATTTAAAAGGGCTCATATATTGTTACGTACAAAGTAAGAAAAAATTAAAACATTGAAGTTGCTTAATTACTTATAACAACTAGGTTACCTTTAACAACTCCCTTTTTCGATTCCAATTTAGCATCTTTAATTCTATTCTTTATTAATTTTACCAGATCCTCAGTAACATCACCTTTTCCTTTGTTAGCCTTTGCAAAATCTCTATGGCTCACTCTTTGATTGTCTTCTGCTTTGAATTCTTCCTTAATCTGTCTTACAGATCTTCTAGGCGTAATTTTTTTAATCTTGTCACCTTCAAAATATTTGCTTTTTTCCACAGCTGTACTAGGGGCACTTTTTGTTCGCCCTTGTGCTTTAACAACTTTTTCTTTATCTTCTACTTTGCTCGTACTCTGTGAGGTATTAGGATTAGCAGTTTGTGAACGCTTTCTTGATAGTCTACCGGATTTTTCATTTGTTTTCGTATCTTCAAAATACTTGCTTGACACAGCTTTTGCATTCTCATCTGTTACAGATATTTTTGGTACGCTGGCGGTAATTTCAGTGGTAGTGTTCAATAAACTTTTATTACTTCTTTGCAATCTACTTCTAGTTTTAGAGTTGACAGGATTTTGTCCAAGATATAAAGATTCTGCTGGTTCTTTAACATTAGTATCAGATATTGTATCACTAACAAGGGCATCACTCTTTTCTTTTGTTTCATTTTTATTTTTTCCTCTTTGTGATCGTTTATTACCATCGTCATTTTTATTTTCATCCTTTTTTGCAGTTAGCTTGGGAGATACGCGACCTGTTCTTCTTTTGGGCACTTTTGGTGGTGATACATCATCGTTTTCTAATGTTTCTGTATTATTTTCATTTGCTTTTGCTCTTTTGATAGATCTCGTCTTTCTGGCACTAGTGGTATCATCACCTCCATCTACTTGCATTATATTTTCAACATCACTGTCGGATATGTCATCATTTCCGTCTACTTGAGCAATTTTTTGCTTTTTAGCCTTAGAATTGCAAGAACCAACGTTTTGCTTCCCCTTCTTATCTTTTTTAACTTCTTTAGTTTCAGTTGTTGTCTTCGATTTATCGGTAGCTTTTTCATCTTTTGGCTTTGTAGAAAGTGAACACAACTCGTTACTCGGTGGTTTTATAGGTAATGCTACAAAATTAAACATAACACGACATTGCAGTCCTAATGCTCGTAACATAGTAACAAATATAAAAACTAAATATTTTTTAGTTGTAACAGCTCTCTTTTTAATTTGTTCCAACAGGATTGTTTTAAGTGGTGGTGCTTTTGGTTTGAACTTATCTTCATTTTTGTCTTGTTTTAGTGCAAGTTTATCTTTGTACCATGTTGTTATTTGTTCAACATATTTAATGTCTACTCTCTCTCCAGGATAGCACTCTTTGGATGGAACCAAGGATAATACAGCTTCCATAAGCTCCTGATCATTCAAAACCTGACTTACAAAATTACCATGACCTAACCAACACAAAACATGCACTTTGTGCATGTAAACTTGATATTCTTTTTTAACTCTATTGATTTTTCTTTTCATCATCATTTCAACATCAACTTGTTTGCTCTTTCTGCATCCTGCTTCAGGAAACTTAACAAAAAGTTGTATGCCTTGTTGAGGTAATGCTTTTGATTCTGAAATAGATAAAACATGGAAACATTTATTATAATAGACTTTCTGTCCTTGATAATAGAAATTAACCAATCAACACATTGTGACTTGAAATACTAAGGAAGTGTTTAAATAAATCTGTAATTATATTTTGATAGGTAAGTATTAATTATAATGCAAAACGAAAGGTATGGTGCATTGAGGTATTTTTTTTAAATATTGCTCCACCCTGGTGACCATTCTCCTCTTGTGTTGTGTTATGGGTGCATCTACAGACACAAATCTTCACATGCACCCAGACCCTGACTAAATAGATTTCAGCAGTGGCATCTAAGTTTTTGAAGTTGTGCTACTCCTGCTTGATCACATTCATAATAAGTATATGGTTACATCTTACAAGCTTTTCTGAGTTCAAATACACCTTTAAATATCTTGATGAGCTCTTTAATAAGCCTCAACCTCTGCTAGTTGGTTTTTTTTTTTTAATAGTGCTATTGATGTAATAGAATACTTAAATCAATTCCTAAGATACCATAGCTATACTGGTTTTATGTACATATACAGATGTATACTAAAGCACATTTATGTGGCTATTTACCAACCGCGCGGATCATACGATTTGCGAGGTTAAGCTCCGCTCGCTGCAGTCAGTCTGTGGATGGGTGACAGTTCACTACACATCGAAACCCCTCCGTGCCTCGGAGAGTACGTTGAACAGTCGGTTCCGAGTGTCATATGAATACCTATGGTAGTTGTTACGGAGAGTCAGAAACCCGAAAGTATAGCAACCAGTCTAACCTTACGATATCGGCATTGCACTATAACTGGGTTGCAAAGGTCTAATGGTAATCACTTGTTAAATGATGGAATCAGGCGTTACTTTGTGGAAATCCATGACCTATAAATATACAATACAATATTTAGTGTTCACTAAATGTTTTATTGTATATTTATAGTCACTTGTTAGACTGGAAGCTGACCTCAACATGGTTGGGAAAAGGCTAGGCAGAGCAAACTAAAGAACATTTATGTAATTAATTATTTTAGAATCTAGATAGTTACACACTCTGGGGTTACATGTTATACCTATCCAAAGACTAAATACATTTTAGATTAACTTAACTATTACAACTACAAGTTAGTGGCTGATCTTTGAATTCAAGTTCCTTTGGATGTACTGTACGTACCTGTAACTTCTTCCCAGTCTTCCACTTCAGAATCACTGTCATCTTTCTTTCTTCGAGACTTGGTTTTCTTCTTAATTTTTAATGTATCAGATACTTCAGGTAGCACTTCTTCGCCCAATGCTAATAGATCCTTAACATCAGATTCTTTTTCTGAATTAATTTTCAATGTATAATTCTGAAGTGATGCTTTAGTCTCTTCAATTTTTGATTTGTGTTGTTCAAGCTCCATGAATGTCTTTTTGGCAATTTCTTCACTATCATCTTGAATGTTGTTTGTCCACACCTGCAGCTCATTTCATTATATTATCACCATAAATTAAAGCATGTAATAAATTCCACTTACATTTTATGGGATTACAAATTTCAATATTTTTTTAACAGTATATTGTATATTTGTATTTATTCTCAGTATATATTCTGTATTTATTTTTAAATATTAGTTTGAAGCAATTGTTTACATTAGTCTGGGTGGACAGTGTGTTTTCTTGCATTTAGGGTAAACAACCTACTATACCTAAATTGCTCATAATGGCATTAAAGGTTCCATGATTGGCATAATTTGGCTCGCAATTCGTAGGGCGAATCGGTAGGGTCCCTATCAATCAGCATGGCAATAGGCTAGTCGGCCCAGCCAGTAATAAGTAAGTTGGTAGGGACCATAACAATCAGCACTACCGATTGCGAGCTAAATCATGCCATTCCCAGAGACTAACATCACAATGACAATGTCAGAGGTGGTAAACATATTTATAAAATACTCACACTAAAATTATTATTTCTTTGATTGGAATCTGTATTTTGCCTATAAGGAGAAAGTCTGTTTTGTTTGAAAATGAGTTGAAAGGCTGCCAAATATTTGGTGGTCTTTCAACTGGATAAGTACCTTAAAATTGTTAACTATATCCTATTTATTATACTTATATATAATGCAATACATTTAAGGTATTGTGCCTTATAATGATTATACGGGACTCATAAAGTCACTAATATGAGATATTTACTTTTGAATTAATTTGAGGGTTTATAGTTTTCAAATCTAGGAAGATAATAAAAGTAAACATTTTAACTACTTTAACAATCACATAATCATAAGTCATTTATTCAAAAACTATAGGTACTAGTTTTTATACAGAATTCTCATTAATTGTATACTTTCAATTGTTAGGTTTTGTTCTCATTAATCTGTGGTTTTGTTATTTTAATATGAGTAGTTGTTTGTATTTTAAAAAGAATAATTGTTATAACGAGTTAATTCCTTACAGTTATTGTTTTATATAAATAAATAATATAAAATATGCTCTACATAATGTCAAAAGACTGTTTTGTAATTGAAACTTAAAATTGAAATCAACACTTGACTAATTTTGATTGGTAATAGTAATGGCGGGGAAATAGATTGCTTGATGCCACTGACATTACGTGAGCCAATCGGAAGGCTCGATTTGCCCGCGGAAATTTTAAAAACGTTCTGGCAAAGAGGGGTTGCGCGGGCAGATTGGGTCTGGATGGTGGTCGAGGACATTGATAGAATATTACATTGCTATTTCAATATTCATAAACTGTGAATAGTTTTTCAATTCTGTACTGAGTTTAAATTATTACCGTCGTCCCAGCTGGTTTAGTCCCCTTGAGAGTAGTGGCCGTTGAGTTTTAATACAATGAGGACTTACATCTTTATATTCCATATTAACATCATTATCACTGTCTGAGTCTCTTTCAGGTACTGTAGGCTTAATTGAAGGAAAAGTGCTTTTCTTTGATACTTTTGGAGATTCATCATCACTACTATCTGAAATAAAAGTTAACTTGCATTAAAAAATAAGTATGTACGATGAACAAGTCTAAACCTGTACAAGATTGGGCATTGAAAAACATGCTTGTTTTGTAATGAGCCTGGTATGACCTTACCACTTTCTGAGAGATTAAGAATAGAAGGCAGTAACTTGTCTGCGTCTGTGAGGTCTTTGACGGAAAATTGTGAAGAGGGAATATCAGTATTTTCATTTTCACTGCCGGCAAACGTTTGTTTGTTTATTTTTTTTATTAGTGTCTTCGTAAACTGCGGCTTTTTCCTGTACGATTTAACGCTTTTGGGCTTAACATTGCTTTTCTTATTGAACTCGTCTCCGGATGAAATTGCGCAGTTAACTTCTTCTCCTTCGGAACTAGATTCATCTTCTGCAGAAAATTTTGCATCTGAACCGGAGTCACTAAAATCACCGTCTTCTTCACTTTCCTCATCTTTATACACGGTTTTGACCACTTTCTTTCTAGTAGTAGGCATTTTCGTGTATACAATATAACCTTGAACAATCTAATCGACGGTGTATCATAGATTATTACTGTAGATACCTACATTACATACCTATTAAGCTTCAAAAACGGTCGAAAAAGCTGTTATTTGTAAAAATAAATCCTTACGAATCTGATCTGACACTGACTGCAGACTGACATTGACATTTTAACTAGATGTTGCTACATGTTATGCAGCATTTTCCAAGGATTATTGCAACAGTTTTATAATAGTATTGGCAACATTCGAAAAAGCATACCCACAGGTTAAATAGAGCGGTAAGAGCGGTACTCTCAAGCGTTGTAGGGTAGTTAGTTCAAACCGCCCTTGAAGAACTTCTGATATTTTTGCTATTTTCCCTTTTTATGTTTAAACTTTCTTGCAATAGCTTATAACAAGATAATTTAGGTATCTTAAAATAAGACAAGTCCTATCAATCCACAGATTAGGATCATAATAAAATTAGACAAATCATATTTGACAACCAATCGTCACGATGTTGCCCACAGATTAATGATTGTTGCCCTTAGAGTGTTGCCCGCGCGCTAGAGAGTAGTATATTCCTTGGTGTTGCCAGAACGCGATTTTAAGCTTTTAATAAATCAAAATCAAATAAATCAAATCAAATATCGTTTATATACAACCTTCAAAACACATTAATTTATCATGCGTAATCTCTATTTTGTGCATTTATCCAAAAAAAGTCTCTTGCCTGTGCAAACTGAATCAAACTAACGAAACTGGGAAAAAGTACCATTCTTTATGTTCTTCTTCGTGTTAATGGTAGATACTATTAATAATTATAATTTTAAATTCGGTATATTCAAAATTTTCCCACCACCATCAGTGGCAGCACAGAGGTAACTCAAGGGGCAGAGGGCACAAAGAGCATGACAGAAAATGACATGGTTTGAGGTTTGACCTGTTAACAGATATTGATAGGATCAAATAGGTAGGTAAAGGTCAAACCTAACATCAAATGTAAGATGTTTTTTGTGTAGGTAGGTACATAAAATTGGTGTCTTGGTGCCATGGCGTGTACTTAGGTTGATGTTAGGTTTCATGGTAGGTACTCCATCGAATTAAACAAAAAAAATATTGGAGGGATTTGATCCTAATTATTGACCCTATCGATAGGTGAAATATAAATACAGGGTGTTTTTTTTTGTGTTTGTGCTGGTTCGATTCCCTGCTCCATGACCGCGTGTTTTGAGACATTCAATAAAGTCATAATTATAGGTACCTACTTAATCATTATTATCTTCATCATGAGAGTACCTATATACCTATAATACTCTAGAGGCTCTCTTATTAAGATGATAACAGGTAGCAGTCTGTTTTTAAGGTTTCGTACCTAAAAGTTCAAAACGGAACCTATAAGGTGAGAGCTCGGTGTCTGTCTGTGTCACGGCCGTTTTTCTCAGGGACTACTATTGCTATTGACTTGAAATTTTAAATACCTAGTTGCAGAAGTCATTTATTTGTTTGCGCCCGTTGAAAAAAAAAAACATTTTTATAGCAATAAATACCTTGTCATTTGAAAGGGCTTACTCAATGTTTTTTATTCGTATTTATTTTTAACTTATATTTACCCGGAAATGTGCGAAGAAACCCTTCAAACTCTTATCTCTGAAGTTTGCAAGCCAAACGACCTGAAATAGTTTTTAATAATATATTACAGGCAAAATAAAACAGAGTCTGAAGAGTTTGAACGTATTAAATGAATTCAGCGCTAGATACCAAACCTATTTAAATAATAATATCCAATAGCGTCAAAGCAGACCGCTCCTTTTTCTTCGATTTCGATTTGCTAAAAGGTTTTATAATTTACCATAATGGAAAGGTTGTGTTTGTATATAGAATGGTAAATGGTCTGAATCAATCCTGTTAAGTGCTTTCAACAGAGCTTTATTGCCTGTATAGCGACGTCGTATGGATCAGTCCACGTTGCGGCTCATCTCCTAATATTTTATTAGGTTTTGTTTGATCACTTGTAGCGTTACAAGCAACAGTGAAACATCTGGAAATCTGTGTGTCGCCTGCAGTTGTCTTCACTACTTATAGAGATTCACACGCAGAATACCTACTCGTGTATGTTTCGTTCCGGCAAAACTGTTCTAAGAGGATAGGTATTATTTTGTGTAAGTTTAATTAGAAATTATCTCACACCATAGTCAAGTGTTATTTGTGTAATATTACCAGTAGATCTAAAGACGTAACAATAGAAGTCAGCATATTCAACTCGGTTCTTCAGTAAATCGCATTTCCAACGTAGCAGTACTCGCCATAAAGCATAAACTAACATAAATAACTTCAATTGTTTGCTGCCTTATTGTTAACTTTAATTACATTTTGAATTAATTTTGTAATTAAAACGGAAGCTAGGAGCGCGCCGCGTGAAGTTTAAGTGGCTGGAAACGGATCGACCCCGGGTGGGGATGGGGGTGCGCGGGGGCAGTGGGGCTTTTAGATGCAATCTCTGAGTGGATTAATTAATTCTGAGGTGCTGGTTATCTCCTGTTATCATTTAATAAAGTTACGTAAGGATATAGAAATTTCGCTTTACGGCAAAGAGATGATTCCTGCAAGCCCGTACCAAGCTCAGTAGGTACTACGATGTCTCTCATTCGAATCACAAAACTTATCTTCGTGGTATCTATTTCTAAAACAGTGCGTGATTCATTGATGCTTTTTGGAAGAAGGGGATAAACTTTTTTTAGAGGAACCTACTCACTGTTTTCTTTGGAATTAAAAAAAACCACAAATTCTTAGTTAAAACTATTTAGATACAACTTTTTGTCTTGTCATATGTATTGTCAAGGCGATTAAGAATTATAATTATTGAGCAAATATGCAACAACATCCATTTCTACACGGTTACTTCGATCACCTAATATGCATCGAAGTCCAAGGTCGCTTCATCGTAACCGTCAGTTACAACTGTCGTCTAACGCAGTGTTCCGCAAACTTTTTGTGTTCAAGGTACCTACACCTACGAAATCGGGGAATTTCAGAGGTACACCATAAATAAGAAATCATATTTTAATCATATAAAGATAGCAAAGAATACATTATTTCCGTCCCCTTTATAATTTTATATGAAATAGATTTTTCCCGCGGCACACCAATTAATGACCACGGCACACCAGTGTGCCGCGGCACACACTTTGAGGAACACTGGTCTAACGCAAGGAGGGGTCTCATAATAAGAAAAAAGGGTAGCCCTACAACTACGAGCGCCTTAGTTGAATACCAGCATCAACTGGTATAGGCAGCATGAAGTCAAATTGAGAGGCCTGATTTCCGGTGATATCAAAGATTCACGGAAAATGCTTCGCTTGCTTAAAGGTTGGTACCATCTAGCGTACGCTCACGCTTTAATCGCACAAGGAGTTTCCTTTTGAAAAACATACTTTAGCTAGGTATATCTAATAGTTATAGGGTTAACGCTAACTAGTGAAGTCTTAAGCGTTTATTACACTACCCGATTTTCAGTAGCCGATTGAAAGAGTTCCGACTGAAGACCGAAGCTATGATATTATATAGCTCTAACTGTTAAAAAACTACACTGAAAAAGAGAGACCCTGAAAATCGGGTAATGTAATAAGCCCTTAAGTATTTTGTGTCCTGCTTCCCTGGCCATACGAATAACAACTCTTAGTATGCAGATCTGCGAGTAACTTTTGTGAAGATTATTAACTTAAAGCTTTGTGCTGAGTGGAAATGACCGAAACTAGATGCTCTAAAATTAGACAAAAAGTCGTTAAGTGCAAAACAAATTACCCAACTTCGGTTCTGCTTTTATCAAAAGCCGAGTGGGATGACAGGGGGATGTAATATCCCCGAAACTGTCCACCAATGCACCAATGTACCAATGGAGGACGTCTTCTAGACACTAGACTGGACAGAGTAACAACGTGAACAGCGAATAGATCTCAAATCCCTGTTTTACTTGTGTCCTCCTAGCACATACATTCGTACATGTTTAGTCCAGTTGTAAGGTTTTAGGCGGATCTTGGCTGAGGTAACTGTTAAAAGAAGGAGAGAGATGGTGCTGGATTACGGTCAGCTCAACAAGATTTGTAAGGACTTATTTCTATCACTTTGTCGATGGCAATTGATGCTTGCTACCTCTCCTCATCTCCACAATTGCATTTCCTAAGGTACCTACTAAAACATGACCAGATTCTATCAATCCAGACGGCTGTCGAGCTTATTGAAAAAGGAACGGTCATTGATTTTTAATATACTATAACGTGAATATGACCAAAAATTAGTTCACTACGAGCTGAGATACTGTGTACCGTAGTAGTGTGTAGTGTACCGTCTAGTGGAATCTTTAACAATACCTGTCGAACATCAACATTATGTACGTACATGGATGTATCGTTAAATGTTTCATGAGGAGCCTGGGCATCACCTGGTGTGACGAAAATAACAAATTCAGAACGCTTTTCAAAACAACACTCAGCCTGCGCTACATTATGCATGAAGCACTCCATTTGCTGATCCGCTCAGGAGTCCCGCTCGCGGCTCGTTAAGCGCTTACATTAGCTACAAACACTTATTGATTTTGAGAGATTGATATAATTTGTAAGAAATGTACGCTACGTATTTTAAAGGAGTTACGTCGTACTGTTATCTTGCCTTTTTTGGATGACATCGGAGAACGATGTGAAAATACGTCTTCGACAGTTTCGTACCGTTATTTTTAGTGTGGGCATGTGTTCTGTGATGATTTGTATTGAAGCAGTGATGTCCTTTTTTTTCTTTTTTTTCTCCGAAAATCCTTATGGATCTCCCTTGCCCGGGGAAGGCGAGGGGGTCTGCCGGACTCTTACCAGCTATAAACCAACGGTGTTCCTCCTCCTGACCGTTCGGCTGGGTTCGCGTGATTCGCAAAAGCATGTACCGCAACCCCGGCAGAAGCAGTAATGTCCTAACGGGTGAAAGCTTGCCTTCCATGCAGGAGGGTCTGAGTTCGATCCCAGCCCGTATCTCTAACTTTTCGAATTCATGTGCGTATCAGAATTTGATTATCACTTGTGTTAATAGTAAAGGAAAACATCGTGAGGAAACCTGCACAAATGTGAGGTTTTCAAGAAAATCGGATCGGATCGGACTCAGACCCTCCTACATGGAAGGCAAGCGCTCAACCACTAGGCTATCACTGTTGTCTTAGGCAATGTTGGTATGGCGGTAGCAATTTTGCCGGGGTTGCAGTGAATGCACTCGCGAATCCCGCGTCCCCGGCCATATGTTCATTTACTAGGTAAAAGTTCATCATATTCCCCTGGGTGGAGGGTATTAATGAGGTTTTTCCCAAGTTAATAAAAAGAAATAATGGTAGCAATTATTATTCCTATTTGGTTTTCCTCTGTTATATCAGCAGCTATACGAACCTTCGGATAAAATCCAAAAGGACGTAGGCTAGGTAACCGTACATTTATAAATTAATTATTCCCATATTTGTGCGATATGTAAAACACTGTCCATTAGCTTTGTTTCTGAAAACCTGCCGAAGTAAATGTCCATCGAGGGCAATCGTGGGGGTTTGGGGCAGTAGGGAGGAGTTAGAAATGCAATATTAATGCAGTGCCGAGTGGCGGCCAGAGTGCATTTACTTAATGGATCGTAGGCAAAATGTTTACACTGTCGTCGAACACGAAAAAAACAACCAGTCCAAAGTCGGATAGAGAGAAGCTCTTTGGCAGGATTATTGCAAGCAACTGGGGACGGGCTGAGTCACATAAATAAAAAAGTTGCTTACTTCATCTATCTACTCAGTTAAAAAAAACTTTTACGACATCCACTACAGACGTAGGAAAGTGTGGGATACATTACCGGAGTGGAAAAGTTAAAAAGCTTAAATGTATCTCCGGCGCGGCTAAAAGTGTCTGACAAAAGTTCGACTTCCATTTTAAAAAGCTCCATTACAAAACATCGAGATTCGCTTCCGCCACGCCGCCGCGAGCGCGAACTGATGGCGGCTTGAGGAACGGAATTAAACTCGAAAACTTTTCAATTTATTTTATATGAAATCGAGCATAGCCGCGTATTCGTGACGTAAAGAAAGGAAACTTGGTGTCGTTCGATTCGCGGCTTTTTAGAAGAAACAGAGTGTTGGATGTTTGTGTGGGACAAGCGAGACTCTGAGTGTAGGGGATCTAACCCGAGCCAAGCCGCGTGAGCAGTGATGCTGCGGTTTGTCCGGCGGTCAATTGCAACCACGGCCCGACGGTCTCAGCCCTGTGCGACACTAAACTTGAATTCGTTACGTGTGTTGTGTTCGTATACTACGGCTAAATGTGTTTGATACTCTATCCCATTAGAAATGGAACAAAAATGTACGAAACCGGGTACTGCCTATCATCAAAATGCATTTAATTATACGCCAAAACAAGAGCTTTTCGCGTAGAACTTTGTTACTAGTCTATTTCTAACACCTATGGCAAGTGTATTTGTGTCCTTTACGGTTCAGGCATATACCTATGTATATCGTATGTCATATTTATTTCGTTGTGTTATAGGTAGATGTTAAGTATTTATGTAATATACTATAGGTACACGCATATTACCTACCCTTCTCTTTTTATTTGCCAATATTGTCCATGGTTGTACGGCAGAAATAGCGTAATGCGAAAAGACCGACAATTACACATACTTAACTTTAATTTTTAAATGCTTCAATGCTTAATTTTACTTGTTTTTTTGTATAATTAAGAATACCTATTAGTATTGTATTGCACATAACAAATAAATATATTAATAGTAATAATAGGTAATATTGGAGATTGCTTTACTTAAGTTTCCTCTGCTATTTTGAACTGTTAAAACATAAAAGTTAAAAAATAACTTAAAACTAACTCTACATAAACCATCATCACATTCAATTTAAGAAACCCTGCTATTATGAGAACAGTTTCAAAGTATCTAAACGATTTCCCTTAATTGTGACTTAAACCTGTGCTGAAAATCTTGTAAAACTGAAACCGGGCCTAAAGAATGTCTTGTGTGAAAAAATCATGTAATGCACATAAATTCAATAAAACATTATATTAGTACGCAATGTATCAAGACCGTTAAGTACGGTACAAAACATCCGTACGGGCACCTCCACACAGAGCAAAGTAAGTTGAATTTGAGAAGAGTTGTAAGGCTTTGGCTCCGAGATAGTGCTTTTAGGCCCTAACCCCGGGGGTGATGCAGTGGGTCCGTGGAGCTTCTTAAAATGTTTTCACTTATGTATATATGGGAATACATTACCCCTGCCTCCGGGTTACTTGAGGCGCGCACACTTACTTTTAACACAAAATTGAAGTGACGTAAAGCCTTCACTCTGCTCTCATGTGTATCTTCACTTAAATTACATTTTATTGGAAAGCTGGAACATCTTACTTGAAGTAGTAAAAAAATCAAAACTTGGGATTTATTTTGTCAACAGTAAGTAATGTTGAAAGCTTGGACTAGAATTATATACGAATAACTTACGTATTGTGAAGAGGATGGGCTAACTTTGTACTATCAGATTTCAATTAAGTCGCTTCAATGAGTGGTCTTGACGAGTGCATCTATCGTTTTGCGCTCATAGTTACTAATAATCACTTAGCTTAATTGCGGCCGTTAATTACCACCGATCTCTACGGTTCAAATTACGTACTCTAAAACGCATTAGCGGCTGACAGCTGGAGATTATCCGTCTAAGCGGCGTCGGACCGGCAGTCGGCCGCCCGCCCCGCGCCACCACTCGCGGGACCGTTCCACTAATGAAATTTAATGAGGCTTAATTGTTGACGACTTAATGCAGGAACTGTAAAGATAAGTGCTTGCGTACGGCCCTCGCTGAGCGTCTGAAACAAAACAGCTACGTTTTGTGCCTAAGTAACATTCTAATTTTGTAAGTGTCCGTAGATTGTCACGTTCATCCTACCCCTGGCCACGTCATTAACTACAAAACTAAATTAAGTTAGAATGATTGCTTTGTTTGCCGATTTTTGTATCGACTTCTAACTTTGTTACTCTAAAGTAACTTTCTACATCCGCAATTCCTTTACCTTCACACAATTTGTCACAAAACTTTGAAGTCCACAACATGAGAGTGAGACTTCACCAAAGGTTTCAACGAAAAGTGCGGGTACACAGTCAAGTGGTTCAAGTTCTCCGTGATGTGTGGCATGTGATTACAGATCACAATAGTGTACACTGAGTTTCTTGTTAACTGATTAGAGGCAGCCGAGTGGTGTCATCTCAGAACGTTCCAATTACTAAGAACGGGGTGGGGGGAGGGGGAGATTGCCGGGGTGTGAATGATCCATTTCGAAAACTAATTTAGAGTTAGCAACTAAACAAAGAGCACTCCTCGCAGATAATAATTAACGCTTGCGGTAAAGTTCCACTTAGTCTGTATTGGTTAAACCTCACTATACCATTGGCAACGTTAATTAAATGTTTTTCCGGCCCTTTTAATTTGTTTTAATAAGACTGAACGTTTTGCTGATAAGGAATTTAAAGTTGATTGAATTTTGCTTATCTTTATTTAGATAAATACTAATGTATAAGTGGGTAGATAAGTTCTAGCGAGAGTTTTTTTTTTTGATGTCAACGTGTTTTTGTGTAAACAGACACGTTTATCAGCGTTTGCTGATGATCCCTTAGCAATAGTTAGGTTAGGTTATAAACGTGTTTTTAAAGAACTCTATACAAAATAAGTAAAATGTGCAAATCAAATCAAATCAAAATCAAAAATTTTTATTTCACATAAACCAATACAGGTGCTTATGAAACGTCGAATTTAGGTGCACGGTTCCAATTAGTCGTTTCCTATGGAGAAGAGCCGGCAAGAAACTCCATGGTTACTCTTTTAAAAATAATACCTTTAACAATTTCAGTGGATACAGTACAATGATTTATGATAGTGAGAGAACAATGAGGTCCTGACCACAGACCAATGAGTAATATAGTTCTAAAAGACTTGAGTACAAAAACTAACAAACAAAAATAAAATTAAAAAAAAAGTAATATGAATAATATTGTAGTAATTTACAAATTTATAGATGCAGGTCCACAAAGTTCTCACATTTACAAAAGTGAAAAGGAAGCTAAACTATATAAAACAATTGACATAGTTAAATGTCATCAAAACTTAGCTAAAAAATCATTGTAAAATAAGATAAAGATATCTTGAGAGTAATGATAGTAATAAAAAAAAATATAATCTTAATTGAGGATAGTTAGTAGACGTACACATATGTTTTTAATGAGGTTCCAGGGAAGCCACATGTGCAAGAACTAATGCCAAACATCCCTGTCGTCAACGTAGTCCTTAGTCTTGTAATATGCTTTTTGAGTGAGGACACGTTTAATATAGGTTTTGAATTTTCCCTCCTTTTTCAAAACATTAATTAATATATAAAAATTTGCGAAACAAAGCAATTTTTTTTTGTTTCATTTATTTCCGCTATACGAATGGCAAAATATTTAAAAAAATTCAAATGTTATCAAAAAGATTGTTCTTATAGGTCTTGACCATCACAGCTCCTAATGATGTAACTTAAAAACATAATTATAGTAAAATCAATGTCCGAAGTCCACTCTTGAGTGGGGGACAGATAGAGCGTGTTATGTTTAAGTGAATGTCTCTGTCGTCTGACTGTTTGTGCTGCCATCCGACCGTTGTCCAGATAAAAGCTTCTCCATAGCACGAAAAAGCACTCACTCCAAATATTGATTTGTTACTTTGCCGCTCCTAAAATGGGAGAGATATGTCTTGGCTTTCATGTTCGTTCCTATATTTAAAACAAGCAGAAGTTATTGTCTCTTTGGAAATAACTAGAACTTAGTTGACCTATTCATGGTTTGTTAGACGATTTTCAGTGAAATGTCTTAATACCAAAAAAAATTTAAGAGTGAAGTATTAAATGACCTTTCTAACGCTAAAAGTTGCTTGTGAATAAAGTGTAATATTTTAATTCATTTTGTAGAACGTTAATTTTATCATTATGAAAATGTCGGTAACTAGAGAGCTGGGCCGGCAGGGGCGCCACCGCCCGCGCTAAATCCTAATTAACTGCTTGATTACAAGTGGAATAAAAAGCTCGTAATCTTAATTGGTATTTTTAATCAAAGAGCGTCGACAGAATCTCTGGAAAGGTATTTAGACAAGCTCTCCGGTCTTACTTTATACTTAACTAAAAAAAATACCATTACTTTAATTTTACATTCATTTCTAACATCTGTGTAAAATGAGTTCCTCACATTTACCTAAGAGTATTAATAACGTGAGCCGAGGAAAACTGAGTTATGCTAATGAATTTTCCCGGCACCAAATACGTTAAGAATTTCTTTTATTAAGGAAGAATTAAGGGATTTCTTTATTAATACCTTAAAGCAGTAATTGCAGGGTAGGTAACCTTCATTTCGTAGGAAGCCTGCTCGCGGAGGACAGCCCAGTGACGTATTCAGTCGCTGATATTTTTGGTTTAATACGAAATATGTACTTTGTACGACTTCCACCCACTTATAGCTATTGCGGCTGTGACCTAGTGACGGAATTTACTTTCAGGTAGCAGGTAAAAGGTAATGGTTTTAAATGTTACTCTAGCTTGTCTTTAGTTCTGAACTTAGTTGATTAATGAAAGTTTTACAGATTGGATAGGAACCTATTTTTGTTGCGTGATATTATCAAGTACCAGTTATAGCCTCTACCTTATATAAAGTGAGTCATACTGAATTCTCTCAAGTTAAAATGTAAGACTGATGCAATTTAACTCACTGTGATGGGTGCAGAGCCTCTAAACTGAGCCGACTGAATCCTTATTCTCATCTTCTCTCCTCTAAAAACAGTCGACCGTAGAGTCAGTTCTTACTTGTCGGTGCGGCTTATTACCGGATAGACAATATTGGACAGAAGGCACTAAGGGAGCTAGCTCTACCGATGGAAACCCTTAGCGCAGCGTCATGACAATGAATACGAGTGTAGCTGGGTGCCTCCTTGGGTCCTATCTTTGTATAGACCACTATACAAAGATAGGACCCTAGATGAAGACCACTTCTTCTACTCTCGTGTCGGCACGAGCTATATGAGAACTTATGCCAGCCATGGTGAAAAGGTTGGTCACAAGGCTGGCTGACCGGGGTGCGCCGGATGTACTTGCGTTGATTGGTTCATTCTGGTTGAAAGTGTTTGCTTTTTCGAAAATTGCAATCTATCCATACCTGCCTACCTAGGTATAGTAAAATTGATATAAATAACATCCCTTTTATCAATCAGGGGTTAAAAATAAGGTTTCTTAGTGGCATCAATCACTGGTAGCAAATTAAACTATGAATATTGATAGTATGATTTTTTGAAGCATCGGAAATACGTAGAACCTTTTTATTGAGTAACTAAGTACTTGTTCTTTCTATGGTTATAAACTTATCAAGGGCACGTCGGACTGCGGTGCTTTCGGTTTATTATTTAATAATAGGTAATCACACTGGGTAGCTTGAATGCGCCCCTGGCTAGCAATTACTGTACGTATTACTTATTAACTTTCAACCACCCTTAATGGTTTCCGTATTACAGCTTAAGTAAATTGTTGATTCGGAAATGTGGCTGTTTTAATTACGTATTAGGTATATAAAATGATAGACTATTAAATCATTTATTAAAATATCCATTATATTTATTTATCAAATTATTCATAAATTAATCATAAGCCACTAGGTTATTAATGATGACAGATATCAAATTTTAAATTATTACATAACATAACATCACGCCTGTATTCCCCGAAAGGTTTGGCAGAGGTGTGTAGTAACACCCTCATTTCGCCAGTTATGTTTAAGTCCCATGTAATAGGGGGCGAGCCTATTGCCATTAACCGGGCACAAATCCAAACTCTGGGAAATTATTATACATATTTCGATGGCAGCAAAGTAGATACGGACATCTACATTTTTGTGAAAATGCTTTTTTTACAAAAATGAGCTTATATCAACCCTATCTACAAGTCTGTATCAAAATTATTTCAAATTTTAAAATAATGAAGAAAATCTGGCACGTAGATGAAGACATCTACACTCGATTTTTAAAAAACATCGCAGTAGAAACGGACATTTGATTTTTTTCTATTAGAAGTAGTAAGAAGACAGTGCTAATTATTGTTAAGTTTGAAGTATGGTTTTGTTTTTGTTTCTTTTTAATTTTATATCAATCAGA
This sequence comes from Amphipyra berbera, assembly GCA_910594945.2. Lineage (NCBI taxonomy): Eukaryota > Metazoa > Arthropoda > Insecta > Lepidoptera > Noctuidae > Amphipyra > Amphipyra berbera. Next base: position 10,794,156 of record OU343127.1, read on the forward strand.
TATGTACCTATTTGCCAATGGTGCTTTTAAATTCTATTTTGATGATATTTTTGTAAATTATGATTGTACCTAATACTTAAAAAATACATTTCATAGTTATTTTCTATAAGAAAGACCTATTGTGAATAAATAAAACATAGTAATGTCTGTGGTAATGTAATGTATTTCGATTTAAAAATATATATTATGCCTGGGTTGGGAACTAAATAAATTAGTTTAACAACAGTTTTAGACATAGATGAAGTTTAGTGGTAGATAACTCATTTAATGATGTGTATAAAATGTTAAATGCAAAGTAAATAAAGATATCTACAAAATTTGGCCAAAAAAAGGGAAAAAATATTTGCATGTTGCTTAGATTTTCTTTAAATATCCTTAAACGTATTACTGGAAATGATTATCTTAGTTTATTAGATATCTTAGATGGAATGGGCGCTTTTTTATGATAACGTATAAATGGATATCAGGCAGATGTCTTCTTCTACATCGAAGTTTTTTCCACACATTTACATTATTACAGTAAAAAACGATATAGCGATGAAAACTGTTATAAAATTAATGAAGAAGGTTATTTTAATGCGTCATAGAAAATTTCATTTTAATCGGTCCATAACTCTCAAAATGGTCCCTATTTTTTATTAAATGTGCTCTCCTGTAAAGTTGCGATTTTGTAGATGTGTTCTTCTACTTTGCTGCCATCGATTTTATTTTATTCTGTGGTGAATATTCATCGTTTAGTTCTTGTTCTTTGCTCGTCAAGACAAGACAAGATGATAATCTCTAACGTCAAAAATAAATACTAATAATAAAAATATAATATGTAGTTTAAATATAATATGTAGTTTAAATGCTTAGAGCAACACGGTCGACGACTCAGGTCATCGGTAGCCGCATTGCTCTATGTTGAAATGCGATAAGTTGTCGAATGGTCACGTGATCCGTAGATAACGTTATTGTCATTCCGATAAAATTAGCGTTCCTATTTGTTATTGTCAACTTGTCTAAAGTAATAATTACCTTGGCCTGTTAAGAAACAAGTCTGAAATAAGAAAGAGTTTGTAAAAAATAAGTTTATAAATCTCATATATAGTATTTAGGTGTTACTTTTTATATTAAAAGTCGTATAACGAGACGACAATAGTGTTGTACAACTAGTTGGAGTTGCAGTGCGCTGGCCGTAAGTGGCTACAATAAAGCTCTCGCTACATTAAGCTTCCGCTAGTGCGCCGTTAGCGAGATAACGAGACCCACTGCCCGCACCACACATAATTTATATCGTCCGAGCTCGTTAAAAACTTATAAAGACGCACATTGTTAGTGCGGCCAATATTCGCGGTTATCCGAGGATATACGACCGCCCTAACGACTCCTTGCCTGCTTCGTGCGAACCATTGCACAAACGACCCCGTTCCGAGTCCGCGAAACGCCACTAGCCGATGCTCCACCATTATGTAGTTTGTGAACATTTTATATTATAATGTACTGCTATTGATTGTAAACGTGAGCTATTTTAGAACCAACGGATATAGCCATAATAATTTGTTGACTGGGTACACTCTAATGGGTAAACTTTACCGCCTTTATTTAATTAAAATAGCCTGTTAAAGCATCGACCTTAACTTGATTCTCGAGGCTCGTAATAAAGAACTAGCGCGTAATGGAAAATCCGTGTGCTGATGCAATCTACCGCGAAGCTTTTAGGCTGACTGGCGAGCTTCGTTTTTCACTTAGTCGATGTGCGCGCTATTATTCGCTTCGCACGAAACTAAAACACATTTTGAACGCTAAGTACCTATAGGTAGTAACATATTCGTTAATTAACTATTTAATTTAGAGGACTATTACAAATATCAATATTTGTGGCGTTAGTACCTAATACGGTACCTACACTATATCCAAAAATGTGTGTTATACAAATGGAAAGCCAAATTAGGTATTTGTTTAGTTAACTTTTAATTCCATTTTCCGCCCTGTCCAAAAATACCAGACATTGACATAACAATAGCATTAACAACAGTTAAGCAGCAAAAGCCTTCGTGATGCTGACGTTAATTTGACGAGGCGTTGAATCGTGGAATTCGTAGAATATGTTCGCACGTGGGCACGGTGAGTGAGCGACGCGGAGCGGTGGCGGCTACAGCGCGTGGCGGACGCGGGACGCGGACGGGGCGTGGGCCGCGCGGATCACGGACGCGTGCTCGGCTAAACACAAATCAACACCGATTCTCCATTTGTTAGACACGGGAATGTAATTATGGCCGGAACACTTGGCGGGGGAGGGGTTTGCAGTGAGGGCTCCACGTCATTCAAGCTTTTAGTTCGTTGCTCGACAACGATCGTTACTTTGGATTCGTAATGTACGTTTCGGAAAACATCAGATTTTCCCACACTTATTAATGGGTGTCGTGGTATTTCGGTGTATATACTATTTCTCATCTTTGCTTAGATTATACAGGATTTTAAAGTTTTAATAGGTACATGGTTGATGTGACGTGAAATAAAATTGTAAGTTTCCTTAGCTTAAACGCAGTTGAAACTTGACACGGTATAATGGTTAATATCGTGTTTAAGGGTCCCACTATAAATATGATGTATTTTCTGAGCTCAATTTACCACGTATAAAAAGGCTAATAATAGATACAAGTTATATTTAGCGGATACCTATACATATTAGCGTAGTAGTTGAGCGTTAAATTAAAAAGTATGGTTATAGTGTGCCGGCTAGCGCTAGGGCGGGCGTACCGTGGGCCGGTGCCGTGACACGAGTTAAACTAAATTAATAAACTTGCACCAGTCTCCGGCTTTATTAAAAAACACTCATTAAAGCAAAGGAAAAGTAGGTGAAGTCGCCGGCGGGCGGCGGGGACAGCGCCGCTAATTGCGCCGCCTTTATTGCTTAAATAAAGTTTTAGTGGGGGAACACAAGTTTTAATTAAAAATGTGAGAATAGTTTTTAATAAAGGACGGGCTCGGTGCGCGTATATTGCGAAACTTTAAGCGATGCGATACGCTCAGCTTACAGGAAGTCCGGCGATATAGTATCTTGTGCACGGCTGCGTCCGTCACGACCGCCGCCAGCGCCATCCCACTAGGCCGCTGGCCGCCCTAAAGCTTACGAAGCTATTGTTTGCTCCGAGATCAATCGTTGCTTCACTGATACCCTCATTTGTGAGTCTAATAACTACTGATACATTAATATTGACTATAGACTTTCGCATAGTATTTAAGGAGGTAGATTGTATAAAATACCACCCACACGCTCCCACTCATACTCGGTCGATCACTTACACTGATCGATCATCCCAGTTTAAGTGAGAACATTATCAACTTTGATTTACAGTTATCGGCATACAACTTTAATGTTTTATGAACTTTTTTCGAAAACGGTATTCTCGCATCAATATAAAGTGACAAATGGCACGGGTAACAAGAGAAACTAATAATGCTAGTGATTTACGCCCGCCCTTGTTATTACGACTCATGTGAAATGTAATTTCGGCATACTGCGTGTATAGTCGCACGCACACACGGGCACTGGGCGAGTGTGCAATACGTTTAATAAAGGAGGGACGCGGAGTAAATCCTTCAATTTCGCCGGCACACAACGGCGTATTCTCGTTAACCGTGGCAATAAGTTAAACGGGCGGGCAGCCCGCGCCGGCCGCGCCGCCGCCGCGCTCGCTTCAGGAAATTAAAAAAAGTCTTGAGCTACCGACGTCATATTTGCCACTACGATGTTTTTACTCATTATCATGCAATACCATACATCAGTACTTTTCCATCACAATTATTATGCTTACGCATCTCATTGGGTTATTCGAGCTTATTTGGCTCTACCACGCAGTGTTGCTCATTTGCCTCTGAATCTCTTCTGCAATGAATTACTTAAACCGCACATAGAAAACATAAAGGTTTATAATATTAACTATTTGTTTTTTAATAATATCTGATTTCAACAAAATATGGATAGACAACCAATATCTTTTTAATCTGACTTTTAACTCAATATTAAACACAAGGCTGTGTCGATATATTATGGCTGAGAGCACCATATATGAGAAGAGTGTTAAGATATTACCTACATTTAAATTGATACTTTAGCAACAGTGCAAGCGGTCGATTTTAATCAAAGTTCGTTCATTTCGAACTTAGCTGGGGAGGCAGTGCTTCGCGGTGTAATATAGGCCGAGTGTAATATCTGTGGAACAAAGAATACACACGTTCCCACCCCGGTACGGCTCGACTGCACTCCTAATTAGATGTTCGATGAAAGTGTAATCAGACGTTGGCCGGATCCGGGACGTAATTAAACGGCGGAGGCGAAGAGTGATTTATTAATAGAAAAGCTCGAGCCGTAATGAAATACTGGGCGGACAATGGCGACGAGGGCGGGCGGGCCGTGGAAATTAAATTCTCAGCGATGGCGCGCCGCTGGACATACACTTGCCGTTTCTTTGCGGGTCACCTCAGCCGGCTGCTTAATAATGTACGCGGCCCAGCACCGTCACCGACGACGCCCGCACCGCCGATGTTCAGCCGCCGCCGCCGCCGCCACCGCCGCCACCCATTACCCACGATGTATGGAGGTGTATAAATTTGTCGGCGAGGGAATGTAAAGAAGATTGGTTTCCTAGTCGAACGGGCGCGGAGAAAAGGGGTGGAATTGAATTTAGGCCGGAATTCACTAGCGAGGTTGTGTTTGTGATATTTCTTACCTATGTAGCAGTAGTGGGACGTGACGCACTTACCGATTACATTTATTAGATATCGATTTCGACGACCATTTATATGATATCAGCGTACGATATTATGTACCGATGTGTATTATTAGGTATGTGTAGGTTGTTGATATAACTCATAATATTTTAATTATGTATACTAATTATGTTTATCCAACTTAGTGTAATTATTTTTGTCGTTAACTTTCAGACGATAAGAATATGTGGTATGTTTATAATTAAACTTCAACTTTAGTGCCAAGGAACCACTAGTTGTATGGTTACAGAATAACCACATCCTCTTTTCCGCTTCGTAGCGTAATGTGACTAAAGGAATACGTCAAGAAGATTGGCGGCAGGTTTCTCATATTATGTATCATTTTAACAACTGCGATGACCAATCAGTTTTCGTGGCGATTATGGCAATACCCTTACGAGCAGTCATTGTATAGCGGTCAGTTACGAGCTCTATGCTGATCAGTGGACATTATCAGCAGTTTAACTCAAATGATAATTCATCTGAACATTAGAAAGAAAGCAATTTCATATGAAAAACCGATTTAAACAAAGGATCGACATAGAATCAGCATTTTCTAGTCAGTAAAGTCGCAATGTGGAAGCGTAACCTTAATTACACTTAAAAGCTGTCGGAGTATACTTTTTCAATTAGAGTATTAAAGTGTTCCGACCCTGTCATTATATTAGAGTGTTGTTCCATTCCACCCCGGACCGGGCGGCGCGGGCCGGCGAGGCGGCGGGCCGCGGCGCGCGGAGCCTGCCGGCTGCCGGCTGGTGGCATACACTCGCTCGCACTCGCCTCACTTCGCCGCGAGTCCTCCTCGACACTATACGTGCTGGCTTCCCTCCTGAGTTTCAAACTTTACACGAGCTGCAGAGCCGCTCGTATAAACGTTTCTTGTTGTTTAATTACAAGTTTAATAAATCATTTTAATTGGCTGTCGCTGGTCTAAGGCTACTATCCGACGTTCGACCACGTTACCGGCGACCTGCCGGTTTCGGATTTTAACTTAGAAAAGCGAATTTTATTGTAAATCTTTCTGAAGTGACAATTGTTAGAGTGGACAAGTATTGTATCAATTTACTTTGGTGCTCTATTTCTTGACTGTGGATTTGTTTGTCGTGGTTCCAGACAAGACTTTTGGAGATACATGTTTTGTTTGCTGTTTTCTCTGGAAAATACAATTTGAAGGTAAATACTGAAAATGTTTTCTATGTCTTTATTTCGTTTTGCTTTATGTAGTTCGTAGATTAACAAATTAAATTACTTGTTCCTATTCGGATTAGTTAATTATGTTGTTTCTTTTATGATTGCCTCATTAATTTGCGAGATAGAGCCTTCCGGTATAAATATTCATTAATATCATAAACATAATTAAATTAATTTTGGCAGACAATATAAATTACACATATTAATCTTGACAGTTATTATCTAATTCAGCGACCAATTAGGTAGAGTGCGCTTTCAAACGAGAAAGTTAACTCATTCACGGTAATGTTTACGTGTGTGTGTTACGTTATCACACGTTGTGATATATATTTTGGGCGTGAGTGCGTGTTCATTCAGTGTAATTGGAAGATCCGATGCCACAGATAATTGCTTAATTACGCTTTTGTAAAAGCGCGCTGTTTAAGGGAAATTGTGCAGAAACAATTGAGTGGGAACGGATGCTGCAGTACAACATTAGCTATATCATTGTTTTTATTAAATTTTTAACAATAACTTATTTGTAATTTCTTATCATACCCATTTCAATTAAATATTATATCAATAAGCACTTACTCCTAAAACGTAACCTTCTTTTCAGTAGTTTTGTCACAGAGGCTCTATCGTAAATAAACAAGATAATCCAAAGGTTTGTTTTCATAACACAATCACGTGACCTTCGCTCCTAACTGTATCAATTTCATTCTCACCAAGATTGGACCGTCACAACAGAGGGTTCCGCAGACAATAGCTTCCACCAGCGGAGTATGTGTCCGGTGGATTAGTATCGTGTCGTATGCGGCCCCACGAGCCCACGAGTTCGCATACTGATGCGCTACCACGCCCGCCGCTTGTTATTTTAATTATTGTGTCTTAATTAAAGTTGGTGAGCCTCCCCAACCCTTGCCCTCGCTGACTCCTCAACCATGTATAAGATGATATAATATGTAGGTAACTTGCAAGTTTTCTCACTAATATTATAGAGGAACGTTTCGGTTGTTTGTTAGTGGTTAAATTTAAACTCATTCGATAAATGTTAAACGTTCTCCATTACCCGATAGCTTGTACTTTCCTTAGATCATAGATAAAACATCCAAGATGCAGAGGTCATTAAATCTTAATGTTATCTCCACCTTTATCTTGAAGCTTAATTTGTTTAAGATCATAAATATGTAAAGTCGTAACCTAATTCAATAGACAATTTACATAATAATATTTAAATGTTAATATATTTATGTCGCTGATTAAATATATAAAATAAAACTAGACATTATTCTGACAGGATATAGGTACCTATTTTTTATATTAATTAGTTATATTTTAGTTTGTGAATGATCATTGTTGTTTGTAATATATTAATTAGGTACAATCACGAAATTCATCATCATATTATCTTAATTGCAAATTTATTTGCATTAGTTAGCGATTCTATTTGTGTTGTCAAGAGTAGGTATAAGTCACAAAAAGAGTCTTTTTTTATTTATTTATAATATATATTTTAAGTTTGGTATGAGTAATATTGGTTTTCCCGAGTAATCAATTTATTATAATGGAATCATATAATGAACATTTTATCGTATCATGTGTAGGGATCGGGTTATCTCTTTCGGTAAGTGTAGGATAAGACGAACATTTTAAAGGAAGCGAAAACCACGTGAAAGACTTTAAGATCAGATAGCAATCATTATGCGTAAAATCAAAAGCAATAATTTCACAGGTGTTTTCTGATTTACAGTGATGTAGTTGTGCTCAATAGAAAGCGAACGGTCAGTTCCCTTTAATAAAAGGGATCTTTACAAAAGTGTAGGTATTTTTATTTATTCTCTGACAAAAGTTAAGAATAAAAGTTCCAAGGAGGATAAAGCTTATTTAAAATATATAAGGTCCAACCAAAATACCTGGACAAACTTTTACACAGTGTTCAATACATTTAACTAAACACATCTATGTAAAAAAAATGAGATCCAATTGTTTTTTTCTAATCAAAAAATAATATCGTTTTAAATTGCCTGTACTCTCTAAGAATAAACTCATCCATTTCTTATGCATCGATCGCCATTGGCGCGCGTGCTAATTTCGTGCCGTGTTTTACATAAACAGCGAAGTGAAAAATGTAAAAAAATAATAATAAAAGTAAAACTAAATTTGAAAAAAAAAATGGTTGGAAAAAAAACACTTATCTCGTTTTTTTTGCATAGATATGTTCAGTTACACGTACTGAACACTGTGTAAAAGTTTGTCCAGGTATTTTGGTTGGACCTTTATAAACATGCAATACAAAAATAAGTAGGTAATACCAAATATTTGTAGTTATATGGCGCCTGTATTACTCTATTCTCAGAATCACATATTTGGCACTGGAAATTCTACGTGACAATTACATTCAAGTTCAGTTACAACAGTAAAATTAACATTAACATTTAATTAAACCTACTAACTGAACGTGGTTTTGCATAAGTGCGTTGTTATTTTCCATGAAAATAAACAGAAATTCGGTCTACATAGTAGCGTAATCAGTTAATTCAGGAACCGCCTCCGGGGTAGCTTTAGACATGTCGATTAGGATTATTATTAGGCGTACAAGAGATACTCATTAGAGGCATCCGTAATGATTCGCTGACGGCCTACGTAATGGCAAGCTCTCCATAATGAAGACAGCAGCTACTTCAGCGACACAGATGAAATGAACACCGAACGACATTCATTTGTTTATTGTTATATTGTTCCAGTACTATAGCGAAACATTCTCATTTCTCTTCTATTATTATTTATATGAAAACAGAGCAAATTACTTAATGAAATCGATTGTTCGTAAGGCTCAAATAGAATTCATTTCATTATGTCCCAATTATAATTGATTTCATTAACAAAGCTTGGTCCATAATTGAAAGTAGGTATACAGTTTCAGCAAAAGGGAGGGTAAGGTAATTACAAGATCCAATTTAGAATTGCCAAGTCTACACTTTGCTGTTAGTTTCAAACAAAAGCTTAATTAATTAAGTCGAGAACAATTAAGTTCACTGCCGTAATATTCTCAGCAATTACGCGGAATTCGACGTATTTTGTAGTCGTCCGTAATTGCCGACGAGTCTCGAACCAGATTGTATCCGACGCTAATACAGCACACATCCATTAATTATACAGTGAACACTAATTGGGAAATCTATTAATTAAATTACCTATTAGTGCAACACGAAATCCCTGAGAATGCTGAATGAACTGACGGTAGTACACGCTCAATAGATATTAATTGTCGCTACAGGTTGCAGATAAAAATACGCTACGTTTTAAGCCTATTAAACTTAAAACATTGATCCATAAAAATAACTATTTAGTATCTCTCAATCTGTTTTTAACCCATAAAATAAAAACAAAAAATACAACGGAAGCAATTTTATCTCACTCCATCTTAACCTTTGGGATGACTCTACTTAATGAAAAGCAAGAAAGTAGCGCCCAGTCTCATTCGACGCAAGACATAATGTCACAACAATTAGCATGAGACAGCAACCGGTCGTAACATTTAAATGTCTTTCAAATTAGTGCAAGTTGTTTTAGTGGAACAATTTTAATGACTTATCTCTAAATGTTGGGTATGTATTCGATTGTTCCTCTTGACATTTTAGCTCGGAGTCGGGCGCGGGTGGTGCGGTGCCAGGTTGTCGGGTTTCGTCCGAGTTTCGGCTGTCAATTTGAATGTATTGGTTCAAATAAATCAGGGGTGTCGTTAGGTGAGGTACACCGTACCCGTCGACGTCGGCAGGTAGGCGCCGCGTGTAACGAGACACATTTCCGGACGTATCCTTCCAATTAGCGCGGTGCGGGCGCTGCTGGCCCGCTGGTCACCGCCCCGCGCCCGCCGCGCGCTCGTTACGCTCCCGCCTCGTTAGGAGAATTGTTTGTTCGAGTATGTAAAAATGTGTTTATTTGCACGTACGCTTCAGGGTAAAAAATATATGAAAAGACCCTTTTAAGACTTTTAATGATTTCCCGGCAAAGGGAAATTGGGTTAGTTATTTTCCCCGGGGTTGCCCCTCGTTAAGTTTTAATGGGGTAGCTAGCTACGACGTAATCAAACGTACTTATTTAAAGTTAACGACGTTTACCAGGGCTGTGTACTTTGTAGTCAATAGCAGTTATTTAAAGGTGGGCTAAACGTGTGTTAGTCATACGGCGCACAAACAACGTTGAGTCGTGGTACGCCGCGCCGCTGTAGTCCGGTGTTACTGGTACGCAATACGATACCTGGCTTTTTAATGTTACACTTTCCAGGAAAAATGCTTAAGTAGCAGCTAAAAAGTTAGAAACAGAGGCCTTCCGGCGCAACTGAGGATACCTATCTCCCCGTATAGGTAGAACACCTAATTAATCTCCAGTAACATGTCGACGGTGCTTGTTTTTGCCAGGAACTCGACTCATTAGACCGACGAAGCATGTTGATTACATTCTGCAGTGCTTATTAGCGCAAACTCTCATTAGGGGCCACTATTGTTGTAATTAAACAAGAAGCTGCATCAGTACGGACCGCTAAGCGCGGGTTGTGCTGAAATCACCTTTATGTGGACGTAATAGCGACTCGCTCGTGTCGGATTGCGAGTGGCCATTATGTTGTGCGAATTTAATTAACAACTCAATAGTTACACAGTAGAAGAATAGAATGGAGGGGTGTTCTTGTGGTGTCTGACATGATTCCATTGTTAGCGTCGGTGCAAAAAACCGGAGGTTTGTTTTTCAAGTGGCTTACGCAATTACGAGGTGGTACTCGGTTCCGGCGGCGTCGGCAGCGGGTGCGCCGTCGTCAGCGGCGAGAGTGAGTTTAATTGGACAACCAAGGGGCGCGGGCGGGGGCGCGGGTACTTCGCCACCTCCTAACACTTCTAATTGGCTCGCCTACACTAACAGGAGCTTCCCTGTAAAACGTATACTCATCGTCATTACGTATAATAGGCTCCGACTCTACAGGAACACCTGACGCTTTGCCAATTTCTTTACTTTAATAAGCGAGAAATATTTTGTTGCTAAGATCAAATGTCGCTTGACACTTCTGTGACAGCAACGCTTCCCGTTATCCTCGAGCTTGAGGAAGCTTATTAGGCTAACGATTCTTACATTCTACAGAAAATATAAAGGATAAACAAATCCATAAGGAGGTCCTCTCCAAGAATCTTCACTATTATAATTCTCTTCTTATTCACTGGATCAATCATCGCTGAATCCTTGACACTTCGCATCAACTTCACGCTTGTACTTAGTTCTTTATCTTCTTTTGTGGTTATTCATGAAGCTTACATTCATTCATAGTTTTGTTTGACAATTATAAAATAACTAGCTGTGTCCTCACGGCTCCGCCCGTAGCCTATGTTACTCAGTGATAATGTAGCTTTCTAACGGCAAAAGATTTTTTGAAATCGGTCCAGTAATTTTTAAGTTTATTCGTTACATACAAAAATACAAATCTTTCCTCTTTATAATATTAGTATAGATGATCGAATGTCACTAGCGGGACCTACTCGGAATTAAATCCCCGTCCTCTTGTGACACGTGTTTCTATGCAATACCGAAGCAAATCAGCGTTATCATCCGTTTCATAATTTATGAATTAGTGGGGTTATCAGTATTAGAATGCGACTATACTTTATCTGTTATGTCTATTGATACCTAAATATTCAGTTTTGTAATTTTTCTTAATTAATTTGTACAAAAAAAATACATAGGTACATTGGTAATTTATTTGTTATAAAACGAATAACATTAAGTTTCTTTAGACTCAAGATCCTAAATTGAACTATTTTTGAAATAACTTACTATTTTATTTGACACGAAATACAAATTAAAACTATCGCTAAAACATTATTTTGAATATGATAATAAAAAATAATTATCTGTCATTGTTTATATTTTTCATTCATGAAAGTAATTATTAGGCAAATCGGTAATTAGTCCAATTAAGAAAAAATTGCGTTTACATTAGCATCGGTTTGAATTGATTGGAGTGTACCGGTTGATTGGCATCTCACGCTCATTGCGCATGCGTGTGTTATATACCACGCGACCGTGCACTATAAGCGATAGCGGGCTAAACGCTTATTATGATAACAATCCCTAATTAATATTTTACTAGTAAGCAAGTAGTGTGTAGTAGTGTAGTAGTAAGTAGCAACGTAAGGTAAGTCAACAACTGTCTAGTTTATTATTGCGATTAAAGTCCGAACTTTAAACTGTCGTTAAACAAAATAGTTTATTTTAGGAGACTCTGCTTACTTAAAATTATTGTGTCACTATTTTCGCTTGCTTCCAATTATCTATTATTTGTACATTGGCATATTTCTTCATTAGTTAGATGGTCCTGAACCACTTGCACTTGAGTGTTATTATGTCTATTACAGAATATCCATATATAAGACTAGCGGACCCGGCAGACGTCGTCCTGCCCGGAAAAGCAGCGCCATCTACCGGGTCCAATTGTATTTTCAAACCATCCAGGAACCCATTGAAATATACACACAAAATTTCATACTAATCGGTCCAGCCGTTTAGGAGGAGTTAGGTAACAAACACACGTATAGAAGAATTATATATATTAAGATTAGTACCTATACTTATTTAATTGTAACTTATATACCTATCTTCTCTAAAACATACCCCATAGTTTATGCTACTAAATTGTTCGAAATATCTTTTTATATCCACTCATAACATGCAAACAAAATGAAAGCACTTCACAATTTCAGGACCAGACCTTAGTTAATTTAATAATGACAATGTAACCGGCATTTAGCCTTTGCTCAGTTCTTATTATCTGATATAAGGGTGCATGCGGCGTCAGTTATTGATTGTCAAAGCCCTTGTTAATGCTTGTAGTGGAAACAGTCATTATGTATGAAATCGATAGCAAATAACCATGCCAATTAGTCTTTATTAAAGATATTGCAGTAGCATTCTCGTAGGAAGTCGACGAGGTAATTGATCATAATGCACTTTGTGAAAGCTTTCAAGAAGAAATGTCCAAAGCCTCACTTAGAATAGGTACTTAGACTATTTTTTTTACATATTATTATGTGGAGTATTATCTTTATACAGGGTTATTTGTAAAACACCGACAACCTCTCAGGAATATGTTACTAACATCATAATGAACAAGTTTTGTTCTATGACTTTTAAAAATTCATCATATTTTAGTTCATCAGATTTTCATACAAAAATAAAAATATTTAAATTTAACGCTCTAAAGCGCCCCCGCCGCCCTTACCCCGCTCACCTCGCTATTTTACCCCGCCGCCCTTACCCCGCTCACCTCGCTATTTTACTATCGCTTTCTTTTGCTTCGCATACACTTCGTAACATTTAGACCGTTAAATTTAAATATTTTTATTTTTGTATGAAAATCTGATGAACTAAAATATGATGAATTTTTAAAATTCATAGAACAAAAGTTGTTGATTATGATGTTATTAACATAGTCCTGAGAGGTTGTCGGTGTTTTACAAATAACCCTGTATATAGATATAATTCGACTGTACGTGTGTATGTCACTGAGCTCCTCCTAAACGGCTGGACCGATTTGAATGAATTTTTTTGTATGCGTTTGGGTGGCGCCCTAGATGGTTTAGATTCTCAATTGGACCCGGTAGGTGGCGTTGCTTTTCCGGGCAGGACGACGTCTGCTGGATCCGCTAGTTTATTATATGGCTCGCAGTTACTCAGCATCAATTCGCAAAAAGCTGGATTTTAGACCAACCGCATCACCTGTGAAATTGTTTGCTTTCAGCTGCGAAAAACACCTACAGCATGCTTAAAGCGTGTTGAACCGATGCGAAGAGGTGAAAGCATGCATTACTAAAAACCCATTTTTTTATGAGTGAAATGCGAATTGATACTGATAAGTGTGTTTAGTCCCATATGTGATTTATTCGATTCCGATTAGCTGCGTAAACATGCTTAAGCATACGTCAGTGTCCGTTAACATTATAGATAACTTCACTTGTAGGTACGCATTTTAACTCCGCTTGATGCGAATGCTGACTGGATGCGAAAGAGCACCTACGCATCTTTATACAAAATAGATTTCTATGAGTAAAATGCGAATCGGAGCTTATTGCGCTATCACGCATGTAGAGGAGAATCCAATTGCGTCGCTCGCACATCTGGTTGATCATATTGGGTATTAGTAGGTACTTACACGTACTTTATTTCAAGGAAGTTTCCAAGGTAAAATTTTTTAACAAAAATAAAACTGACTTCAAATTGTCTATCTCCGAGGTTCTTCATCAGATCTTCACCAAATTTAAATGGGACCACTTCGAAAGAGTACTCTTTCAAACAAAAAAAGAATCATTAAAATCGGTTCACAATAATTAGCAAAGATATCGCGGAACAAACATACAAAAAAAAACATACAGTCGAATGAGAACCTCCTCCTTTTTTGGAAGTCGGTTAAAAATAGGTCTAATAGCATAATAATCTAAAACAGTTCTAACAGCTCGTGCACGTCGCGGCTACGTTCAAACAATCTATGTTCCTTTTTTCGATTGGCTAGTAGGTAACGGAGTTCCAGTCAAATCAAACGCGAAACACAGGCATTAAGTCATCATTGGAATAAGAGGTAGAACTCTAGTCTGTTTGCGCGAGCGATAATAATTACCCACTAAAAAGGACGTAGTTTATCCTTTGTGCGGCTGAGTATCGGAGGTAAGTGGGCGCATGGTGGCTGTCTGAACGCTCCGAACGCTGGCCCGACACGACACTTCACCGCCCGGATATGAGCGGCTATTTAATTTCCGCGCTTTCAATGATCGTTACATATTCAACTATATAACTCTTGTCAGTTGCCAGCTTTACACCTGAACGTACTTTGATGCTGAGCGAGCTTATATGATGGATTGATGCTAAAAGAGTTGCTTCATATACCTAATGTTTAAAACGCTTTGAAACTAGATATTGGTAATATTACTTCAGGATATTGGGGTAAAAATAGTTAAAAGCATTTTTATTTTTTATTTAGATTACCGGAGATAGAGAGCAGGGCTTCTGGGAGCTTTCTACCTTTTAACTTGTCCGTTTTACTCAATACCGGAAGAAACTCGCGAAAAGAACCAAGAAAGAAACATGAAATGTTTCAGTAGTATTGCCTCCATAAGTTAATTGTTATTGTTCTCTCGCCAGACTGATTTCCTGCGCACCATTTCGGTACGCATAGTGATCAACTCTGTTTAGGCAATTAAGTGCATTCGCAACGTCTCTGGAGATTGTTACTGAGACTGTATTATTTCTGATTGTTCACGCAGATTACATTGTTTCGGCTCTTATAACGGAGGTTGATCAGGATGCCAGGAAATCTAATTAAATTACATTCAACTAAACATTTTTATAAAAAAAATACTTTTACAGTTTAAAACGAATTAACTATAAGTCGTTAATTGAATTCTTCCGAATTACCATAGTGAATAGGTAGTATATATCATCTGTTATTGAAACGATTTTAATTATGCATCGGAAACTTGTCTTCATTGTCTATACTTGAATACGTGTTATTGCAGAAACATTTCGTAACAAATGATTCTAATTAAGTTTTGTTTCATAACGTACCTACCTATTAATTAATTATTATGAGCTCAGCATATTCATCAAACAAATTAAAATGTAAATGCAATTAACATAGCTCATAGTCATCTTTCATAAAGATTTGTTCATATTGTGCAAACATTTGCTTTTTTTAACTATATCTACAGTGTGCCAATATTCTAATTAAAGTCCAAGTTTAAAAACAAAACCGTAATAATAACAACTTTCTGCACAGGTACAATTACTAGCAATAAAAAGTGAAACTAGGTACATAAGGTTAAGAAATGCATATCAAGGGGTGAATACACCCCAATCCATCTTGTGCGATAGCAATCAGTGCGTCACACACTAATAGAAGCCACTGTGTTTGTTTGCCATTAATTTCGTGAGTCCAGCCACAAAGCGGTTTGTTGACATGCCTTGCAACGATTGTTATGTACTTACAAAAAAAAACATTAATTAAACGTAAACACAATATTATCGTATTCATGAATTTTGTTTGGGTCTTGTAATATTGAAGAAGTATTTTATTTTTAGCGTTAATTATGTAACTGTGTTTTTTTTTTAGTTTTTAAGCTAATGACTTGGCGAATTAAAATAGATAATTAAATAACCAAGGAAAACAATTTTGATATCCACACATGGTTTGATTGCAACATTTTGAAGCCAAATGTTTATTTTATCACTATTACGAGGGAGTGTGTTGCGCAGGGGTGCGGTGGAGTCGCTGTGTGTCGGCGATAACACTGTGTCATCACTGTTATCTCGGATCGAAAGGTATCCGCGCGCCGCACGCGCCTCTCGCGTCTGCCTGCGCCGTAAATAACGTCTAACGTTGACGCTCTGATTACACCCTACGCTGTATGACCCTTGTAACATCATTCATTAACACTATGATAAAATGATTCATATAGCGCGTAGACTCAACTAATTTGCTCCTAGCAATGGAGGGGTTAAAAGATAAGTTTTTATTTTTATGCTATCCAATTTAACATAAGCTCAAAATAAAACGATACATTCATATCAAAACTGATAACCTTATGTTTTGAGTGACAAACCAATTTTATTCTCGACTGCCCCTCTCGGGCGGGCCGCCCCTCGGACCGATCAGACCTTATCCAAATTGGATCTTGAATAATAAAGAATCGGGGCGATTGGATTTTATTCCTTAAATTCAATTAGCACACAAGGGTCGTGTGTGACTGCAGACGAAAGATAGAGGCATATTATCGTATTAAAAGGGATCGTAAGGGTTTGGCTGGGAAGAAAGTGTCGAATCTACTTACACATGGAAATTTAAAATCAGTCTATATTTTGCTTAAATATAGCTTTTTATACTTATACTTTATACTTTTTTTGTAAGGTGTAGTAAGATTTCATATGCTTTATTGATAGAGACTTAAGTTAACCCACATCGTCAGCGCCACATTCAGCATTATACGTAATACGTACAACGTAACAACACTTAAGTCTGCATGCACCACATTTATGTAAATTAAAGCACTTACACTACTTCAATATTACAGCTTTGATTTAACAACGGGTACATTACAGTACTTTTGCTAACAACGTAGTTATATCGACACGATATAATCTCTTACTTACTTGACACTCGATACGTATAGCTCCGGTTTAATCGTGAGAATGGACGTAGAAATACAAAACGATATATTTATTGTTTAAATCCGCTCTACAGTGTGGGTAGCTATTCCATACATAATTTATTATAAAATATGTATGCGGAGAAACTTTTGAGAGTCTGTTGTAATATATTGCTATATTGACTTCCCGTAGTATGGACAGAAAAGCTTTTATTTACGCTACATTGACGAAAGACGGCGAAGACGTTTGCATAATGATGTAAGTATTAGTATTATTACGTAGGTAGGTAATTAAATTCGATTAATATTAAATACTACATTGAAGAATCGTCATAAATTAACATATAATTACCCTTGTTTTTTTCCTTTAACAGCATAGTTACAAGTTACAACCATTTAGACCGTAAACATTCAAAGTAGGGTTACAAAAAAAGGAAATAGAATTATGTTAAAGTATTATGTTAATTCTTTTGTGTACTTACGTAATAAATTATGCAAAAGTCAAACGATGCATTAATATTGTGTCTAGTCCATTAAAATATAATCCGTGTGAGTATATTCGTCGCATCGACCTGCTCCCCATTAGAGTGAATGTGTTAATAAAATAAATTGCGATATTATCGCCGCCGCGTTTGACATAAACATCGAATTCTACTTAAAGTAATGGAAACGATTTAATGCAGCCGAATCAGGGCGAGCGATAAGACCAGTTTCCTTACTAATGTTCACAAATAGATATTAATTTTTGAAGTGTTAGCGTGTGTCGTGTCTGTATAATATGTTTTTAAATTAAAATTTTTTTTTTTTGTATTAAGTTTCGAAGTAGCACTTGAGAAAATTCCAACAATTTCTATTACGGCAATATTCTTTAAACTTACCGGATTTATGTTGCTAACAACCAATTCTACATGTACTTACCTATACAAATAAAATAACACATTATTTAAAAACAACACCCTGTATAAATAATGTCGGTAATAAAATGTAATTACTTTACGAAGTTTCGTAATACCCCGCTCTAATTGAAACCGCATGCTTATTCGTAGGTACTATAGTCACACAATACACTGTTCAAACGTTTTTGTCTATTAACACAACGTTTTAATGTACCATATGGTTATCATTAATGGTGGGAAAAAAAACTTAAACACGAAACATACATTAGACATTTTATTAAATTCACACGTCACAAATGTAATTTAAGTGTAGGCTTGTCTGTCTATTACGAAAAATCATTGAATTATCATAAATTAATTATACCCTGCGGCTGCATTAATGATATAAGATTATGAAATGATGATAGTTTAATCATGTCCAAGTCATAGAATATATTATATGTAATAGAGAGCAAATTAATTAAATAGCTTGTCAAACTAAAATATAACGTTTTTTTAAAAGACAATATTGTGCTTTCTCTCTATGGTATGATAAACGCGCCTTTATTACAAGAAGCTCGTGGCTTTCCTCTTGTTATAGTATTTAGTTGTAGCACTAACTATCGTATCAAGGTGCAAGATTACTACTGATTAGAGAACAAGCTGCCTATACCCGTCACTAATAAGCACAACATCGTTTTTTTCCCAATTTGCATAGAAATGAAAGCGGTTAAAGCCGGATCTGTTGCGACAAAAATCTAACAAAACATGTTTAGTGATCACTCGGACCAATTAAAACACAGTAAACAGTTAGGCCACGCCTCTATTTTTGTAGAAAAACATGTGAAGACTATTTCTAACAAAAGTATACTCGCAGCTGACCCGGCTTTATAGATGCTCTTTTCCAAACAAATTAGACGAGTTTTACGACAACAAAATTAGTTTTATGCTGAGGTCAATTTATAATTCGGCTGCAAGAATCTTAGAATCGAAATTATTCTACTCGTTAGTAAATAAAAGGCTCGTGAAAACAATCTTTCAACAACGTTAGGGATATGCTGCGTTCGTAGTACGAGTACGTAAACTATCAATATTAGTAGTAAGGGGTAAAATAAACTCGAAAATTTCAAAGTCATATCATAACTTCAAGTAAAGACTTATGATACTACTTTGAAATTATTATTAACTAGCTGTTTCCTCACGGCTCCGCCCGTAGCCTATGTTACTCAGTGATAATGTAGCTTTCTAACGGCAAAAGAATTTTTGTAATCGGTTTAGTAGTTTTTAAGTTTGTTCGTTACATACAAAAATACAAATCTTTCCTCTTTACAATATTAGTATAGATAGGTTTTATACCCGATTTTCACACCTCAGAACTTCAGTCCTACATTTACTATGATAATTTGGATACACCATGCCATTCGATAGAGGAACTTTTAATTACATTCATCAGTGTAACCGCTTTTATCCACAAGTACCTACAACAAAAAACACTTGTGTTCTGTGGTCTCTACCATACAAACAAACAAAGCTCTAAATAATGCGACTGCGACATTATCCAATATTCATAACCATGTCAGCATTAAGGTGAGAGTAGAACATAATTAATAAATCGCATATGTCGCCGTGCCTCAGTCGTGGAGGTGCCAGGCTGCCAGGAAGAGATTGCGTCGTCGCCAGCTGCTCAATATGAACCAGATTAATGTTTTTGCTCTTAAAACTGTAAATTCTCTGCGTTATTGGACAAATGTGTCTAATACTTTACAGCGTTTCCAATTAGTTGGGATTATAGTTTAGCGACTAATAATTCGCACTTTTCGGCAGCAGCTAATGTTCGAAAATGTCATTGTCGTCAGTTGACATTTTTTTTGCACGTTAAAGACATTGAAGTTAAATTACTGAATGAGACTTTTGATTGGAAGTAAAGCGTTTAACTTGTTTAGAAGTGTTCGTAATTAGACACGAAATAGTATTTAATTTTTATGTGCTGAATCTTTAGCACTAATCACTCGGTAAAAATCAAACCGTAAGTAATAAACTGTATTTTATCACTAAATTCATGGGCCCTTATGTTTATGCGCTGTCAGGTTTTTCAGGTTTTTCGTGTGTAAATTAAAGTGCTCACAGTTACCGCTTCGGCATCGCTCTTAAATTGACTGTCCATCAAATCGCATATCCTACGGGACGCGGCCGACGGGGGTGGGATGCGAACCCACTGACTCGCCCCGTGTTTTCCGCTACAACACTGGCCACTATGCACTCGCGTGATATTGCTTAATTAAACTTTAAGCTTAAGGGAAAATTTAATTTCCGGAGCGGCTCCAAGGGATTATGTTTCTCGTATTTTTATTTGAAATGATGCCGACGGTCTTAATACAGCTCTTATAAAGCTTCTGATCGTTCATTTTGTACTTCTTAAATTAATACCAATTGCTTGGTAGTTTAAAACAGCTTCATAAATAAATATTAATTTGGGAAAATGATGCTCCAAAAATAGAAGCCTTAATGACAATGAGAACCTGTGATGTAAGTCAATGTTGAACTAAAACGTAGGTGTAATAGCAAGTGGGTAGTGGGTAGCGGAGCGTGTAGCGTGGCGTATAATGCGAGTGTGTATGCGAGCGATGGCGTGCGGCGCAACCTTAAAAGCAATATCCGGCGCCGCGCGCGCCGCCCGGAAATGAACCGGAAACGGCGGTGTATTAAGCCGCAGGTACCAGCCCTTCAATTTATAAACGCTTGCGGGCACACTCCTGCCTTTAGCCGCCTCTATTGGCGCTCTACTCTTCTCTCGCGGATATATCCGGTGCGGTTAATTTGTAACCTGCACTTTTTGCAATGAATTCCACGCTCCAGATCTGAATCGAAAAGACTTGCGCATTTTTAATACAATCTTCAACTTCGTGGAATACAAATATAAAAGAGACTTATTCAAAACATAGACGAGGACAATATCTAAAATTACATTCTCTCGGCCTGAACTAACAGTGAAATGAAATAAAGTCCGCAAACAAAAGTTTGCAAATCCAATATGATTTGGCGCGTCGGTAAACATCGGCAGCATCCCGGTGATATCGCGAACGAATAACATTAAACTTTGTATGGATTGAATGTAGAAAACCAATTTCGGTGCTCGGCGAGTGCGAGCCGACGGGATGAGGGTGTCAGAACGCTTTGACAGCTCTCTGATTGAAAAATACGGAAACCTGTTTATGGAGCAAGTGAGCTCTCGTGCGCGAGGTTCGGCTCCCAACTGGCGACCGTTCACGTGGCGACACGCACCAAATTTGCAATTATATCGAGCCATCTACGTACCTACATACTTATCGCACACACTACAACCATATCACACGTTTTGAAGAAGCAAGTAATTCAATAAACTCCTACTATCGAAATTAAATTATGTAATGTGCGCCCGCCACTTTACCTCGAAACTAATAAACATAAGGTCACATTAAATTGGGACAAAACAATGACGGACGTATTTATTTTAAAATCTACCAATTTGTGAGTTGTTGGCTACACTTTAGCAATTTTCATATGACTGTCAAAAGCCAGTGGCTTGACGTTGATACTTTTTGCCGAAACTGTTACATTAGCGACATCACATTTTGTATGGACCATTAGCACATGGTTAAGAAATATTTTCTTGTTCGTGTTAATAATTTCAGGTGACATTTTGAGGAACATACATACACATGATACACATACATGATTGGGATTATTTGCGCGTAGTTTTTACATTTTGGTTTGTTTATATTTACTTACGAACTTTTTAAATTTGGACATAATATCAGTAGACGTCTTGAATTAATAATTATAATTATATTATTCGTTCTAATGTTTAGATATTATCCTCTCCTTGGCGGCAGGTAGCTTAAATAATCCCCTCGCATAGCAAAAATCTTACTTTGCCTTCTATCTTCCAGAAATGGAGGTGGCCATCGATATAAAATCAGTGATGATAAATGATCGAAGAATTGTGCACGTTATGAAATATCTCATAAACAGGCGCTCCGAAACGATCTCAGCCACGATATATCACGATTTTGGACATCAGCAACCAGCTATTGGAATTCTGCAGATGATTTTCCTTAAGAATTTATACGCGCGGTCGGACGAACCAGTCGCAGCAAGGATTTCGGGATATGAGATCGGCGATTCATTTAAAACGGCGAAATTAAACGTCTAGGAGATTACCAGTTGGGTCGTTTGGGGATTACACAGAGATAACTAAGACGTTTATTGAACTACTTTGAGAAACTTTTATTAAATTTATATCTTATCAGTTCCTGCAGATCATTTAATAGGAAATATAATTTACAATAATTTCGAAAGGCATTTCGGAGTTTGCTAAAGTTCTGCTTTAGTTTAATAATCTAACCAGATTTTTATTGTGATTTGGTTGTTTAAAGTCAGATTGAAGCATATTTTAGACCTTACTTACCTACTGTAAAACCCTAAAACGTTCTAATAAGAAATTTAAGCGTTAGCTGTTTTTAAATTAATGTCCTTTGTTTTGAACCTTAACTACACGCTTGTTGCAACCCACGAATTTCCCCTTAAAAATACTTTGATGAGTTTGGTCATGTAATAACGCTATTTATAATAAATTAAGGTATTGTGTAGAGCGTCGTTCACGAGTAATGTGCATGCATTTAAATTACGCTCAAATGCGGCATTATGTGATGCCGCACAGGAGGGGGCGCGGCGCGGGCGCGTCTGCTCAGTGCACCACCCGCCCCAATAGCTTTACATGCGAAAAGATTTGATACAAGTAACACTCAGAACTACTAAGATGAACTAATGAAACATTATTTAGCCAATAATGAAGGGAGAATCATGAATTGATATGAATGTAGCGATATGACAAATGGCTCGGCGAGGGAGATAACAAAGATTTTTTTACATAAGTATTAATTAGTAAAAAACGAAGAGGTTGAATAAAACATTCATAATTATATATGTGTTTGTGTGCAGGCATTAAATTAAAACGTTAAAGCTGTCTCAGATTTCTTTGGAAAGCGCCGCACGAAACTCCATTGTGCTCAATTGAATCGCGTCTTAATTACAAAACGGGTGAATATTTAATTAAAAACTTTCCGCACGCGAGTAATTTCTTATTCCATGTATACCAGATTGAGTCAGCGTTGATTCCTCTTTTCTGCGAAGCCGTCGACATTCGACAAGGGTTTTTAATTGAACGTCGACCCATTGTGCTCGTTAAAGCGATTCTGAGTTAATCACCACGTTTTTCGTTCGGCGTAATGGAAGAAAGTAATTATCAATTAACTGCTCGATAATGGATTGCGGCCGCTTATCCGGCGGCTTATCTCGACGTGTAACGACCCACTCCCCGTTTTATCTTTTTAATAATGAATTTAAATCATCAATCATTTCCACGTTTTGTGTCAATATCGGATATTATGTTGTTGGGCGTCGTTGAGGGCCATTTGCACGCGCTTGGTACTTTGCCAATAACATAAATATTGTAAAAAGTAGCGGATTGTAAAACGTCGTGGTGACATTAGTTAAATATTTGGGTGCGGCGGCACGACGCGGCGGCGGCATGCTATGGTGCTGGGCGTGTGTTGTCAGCGGCCGCGATTGTGAAAACGTGAAGCGCGACGGCAGATGACGTGATATTGTGCCGTGAATTAGCATTGTAAATGCAATCACAGGTGTCAACCCGACACTCGCTCGTCGAATTTATGCGCCTTCCGCTCCGACTACCCACTATGAATATAACAATTTATTGTCTATAAATAACGATTAGCATCCAACGCCGCACGTCTAATGAAGCTTTTAAATTATTCAGTTATTTCAGAGGTTTCAGTAAAGGTGGACTGCTACCCGATGATATAAATACCGTTTCGCATCGCTCAATGCCTTGTGGAGGTAAAATGTCACTCTGTCGTAGCCGTTTTCATTTAATAGTCTATTTGCCTAATAAGAAATATGTCCAGTGACAAGTGGATAAAGTTTCACATCAATCAGAATTATCGCCGTAGAAACCGGATTTTGTTATTGTGTGTTGTCCGACAAAACAACCATTAAGCGGATTAAACATGTACGAAACCAATTAAGGCCTTAAAAGCCGACAGCGTTGCTTGTGTGCGCCGGTTGTGGAGCCGCCGAGTCAGCCGGCCGGCTGACAGACCGCTGCTATTAAATCTCATTAAAATACCTAGTGGACGACGATCACGAACACTTATTTACTGCACTCGAGCTAAGTTATTGCAGTTTAAGTCAACGTAACAGCGCTGCAGCGCCACAATCAGCCTCGCTCGTCTCCGCGTTAATTAGCTACATTATCGCTGAATCTACAGCGACGTGTTACAATGACAATTATGTGGGGGAACTGTACCGCAAGCGATCTATACTCTAAGATATATGTACACTCAGTCTAAAGGTATAGAATAGGGCCTGTCACATTTTGAACAATTTGTTAAAAAAATATATTTTTACTGAACTTAGGTATTTCAGTATAATTAAGAGGAAATATAAAATAGCTAGAGATCATTACCTAGTAGATTTAAAATTCCTTATTATAAAGAAAATGCGTGCTGGTCGCCAGTATCGGTAGGTACCTACAGTGGATATCTAAAGTTAAAGGATACACGTAATATTAATTAAGAAGTGCCCTTTTAAAATGTTATCATTACTGCAGACATAATTTCATTACTTGTGATTGAATGGTTTCTTAACGCCCGAGTCATTTAAAATAATTACACGAATGAATAATCAAGTTTGCCTCTACAGTACAATGTCTACCTATATTATATTACTTACATGTTCGTGAAATAACTTCTAGGAACTTATCCAATTAATTTTAATTATGATACCATGATAATGATATGTTTTTTTACAAATGAGTACTTTTTATGAGTTTCGAGCCAAGTTCCAGTTAAAAGTGATTAGTAGCGATAATTTCTCGGGTTTCATTAATATTTAGTAGTACGGAATTAGTGCCTACATACTACATAGTAATTGAACATCTCTTAATTAAGTAGGTAAAGTCCTTATACACAATTAAATGGTCACATGCTCTTCAGATGACATTCAGCAATCAAGTTAGAATAAGAATACTGTATTTAGAGAGTTGATATCCTAAAATTTAATTTGAACGTTACATTGAAGCAAATCAATGCTGACATTTACACAACTTGTATGTCATGGATAAATTGATGGTGTGAAACACACCATTACGTCCGGTCCACCCAATTATAAGTGTCCGGCTTATGGCGGTGAGTTTTATGTGTTAAATTATGCAGACTGTCTGGCTTAATTTGCGCAAATTACATTTCAACCGGTGGTTTCGCGCCTTGCCCATGTCGTGGGTAGATTTAAAGGAGGTTCGATTTGATACACCTCAATGTAACTACTAATTTTGGTTCGTGAACGATTAACCTCGTGGTTTAGAAGACATCGCATCATTATTGTAACATGCAACGTTATAAAAATTGGAAAGTACATCGTAATAAATGTCAAAACTAAACGAAATTTTTACATTTTCAAATTACATAATCAACAATAATGATCGTAAATGTATAATGAAACAACACAGAAAATGTCATGAACGACGTTAATAAATGCGAATAAAAATTACATTTAAGTAGGTTAACTGGAAAGTCGAAACAAACGTCTGGAAAATGTATTCTTTTCATGCAAGTATTTTTAATTAGACATACCTAGACGATGTAAATAAAAGGAACAATAAACATGAATAGTAGTGCATTACAGACAATGATGAATATTGCATTAAAAGCTTACTCTTTGTTATCGGTCTCATGAATAACGAATTAGAGTTCAAGTCGAATAACATTTAGAAACATTGAATAATACGCAAATAATCGTAGATACGATCAAATCTGGCACGCAACGTCGCGAGGCAATAAAGGTAATGTAGGCAAGGTATTTGCCAATATCCTCGTGGAGTGGCCCTCCCAAATATCTTGAGATTGTATTCCCCCTACATAAAAATTGTTCCGGAATAGAGATACTACCCGGATAAATATTCAATTTCACTACGGACGAAAAAGATTTGATACCTTTGGTACGTACCAGGTTTATTGGATGATAGCCTTTGGAATGGTGTGGATAATCATATTCATAGTTTTTCGACAAAATACAGATGAGTTTTTAGATGAAAATAGTTTTTGTGCGCCGATAGTGACCTCCCGATAGTGATCTAAATTCCATCACGGGCCTAAAGGGCGACAGCTATGCCGTACAAACGTGACTCTTGATCGAATTTATAGGAAATTATTATTTACAATAAAACTGTTATGGAATGTGATAAATATTTTGATTTGTACTAGGTGTTTGACGAGTATAAACAAAGTGCACTAATTATGCTAATGGTATTAACTATTTTTATGCATCATGTAGGTAATATACACAATGCTTCCTGAAATATATGTAGTAAAGAAAAACTGAAGGTCGCGATAGTTTATTATAAGAAATATAGCTCTGTCCGCGGCACATCCACTAGTCGCGCGACCCTCTTGAGAGGTAAAGAGAGAACGACATGTAGATGAAAAGGGCAGCTGAATCTAATACAATCGGGGAAAGCGATACTCGCTACTATGTTAGGGTTGACGGTGCTGGCCGTTTCGGAGAATCATATTCCGTATTATTCCGAATATTCTGAGAGGTTATTGAAAAAGTTTTCGTTGTGAGTTTTCTTTGACTTGTTTCATAAATAAAACATAATCTAAAACAGGTCAATATGAACGTAAATAATTTTGATTATTGATGGTTAGTTAAGCAATTATAGAAATATAAAACAAATTGTGTAATAGCCTTCTTGTATACATTGATCGAATTATGTTTAGCTACCCTATTAAGTTAGCTAGAACAAATTCAAACAACAAACAATTCTGTATTTATGCCCCATTTCGTATTACACGCTGATAACTACAGGAAAGTAGTTAAAGAGGAATGTAAAGTTTTATTGCGTTCCGTGATACGGGCGCGGGCGCGCACAAAGTATCGCATTGTTAGCAACCCTAGGCGCACAGGGGCCGCGGGGTGGGGGCGGCCGGGTATTGAATGAGATTGCTTCTTACTTCGGCAAATGGATCACGTAGTGGATGAGATGTCACAGTGTTTTAAGATCCCAATTCGACCGATCCGTTAGATAGTTATAGTCTCTACTTATATGTATACTTACAGCTAATAGGCTGCTTTTATCAAAAGCTTTTTTATTAGAGGCTCTACCTATAATAAGTAACATACTTCTGATAGGTAGAGTAAAATAAAATGAACAAACATTTCGCTCAAATAAAGTATGTTTATTTAGGTAGTTATATGTCAAATTAATTATAGGCTACTCGTTAAGAGCATTGTACAATTATGGAGTTGGTACAACACTATAATACTTGAACGTTCAAAGTTGGGTGTTTAAAGTATCCATTACGTAATCAAGTAGATACATTCACACCCAGTAATTGGGAAATTCCCGAGCCGGGCCGCCGCGCCGCCGTAGCCGCGTCGTCGGCGGGCGGCGGGCGGCCGGGTGCTGAAAAACAATTTCACGCCAAATCTTAGCTTGTGTTTTCCTATTTCCTTTTTATTTATCTTTTAGTCTTTCCTTTTCTCGAGAATCAATTTCACGGATGAGCGTCGCGATGATCTCAGTTCAAAAAGCGCGAGGGTAGTAGCTTGTATCGTTGAATGGGTGCACGTGTGCAGTCCGAGTCCGGTTCGTCCCGGGTCCGTCCCATGTCCGCCCCGAAGGGATCGCGTCTCGCTCTCCTCATTACCCGGGTGACGCAACGCCGCGTCTCGATAATAAGCTTTCTGCTCGCTGCTCCTTGTGATTGGATGGGTTATGCGTGTGTTATCTGCGTGTGCTACTCGTGATATATCTCGCCCAATTTTCTTTTACATCACTCCCTAACGCCTTTAACCATTTTTCAATCGACGCTCTATCTGATGACTCTGTACCGACAGTTGGATGTAATTAAATTTTAATCGCGAAATCGCTGAATTAATGACTGTGAAACAATGTTGTGTAATTTACTGTATCGTACAGCTAAGTACTGTATAACAGTGATTGTTTTGGCGCACACCCAGATGGCAATGCGCATTTTGCTGACGTGTAGAGCGTGAGCTGCAATATATACGATACTCTACATTTTATTTACTTGCATCTTTTTAATTCCAATCTTAAAAGAGGAGACGTATGTGTTTCTTGTCTGGTTGTACTTCTTAACCTACTTAATAATAAAGTTGTAGTGAAATCAAAATAAAGTGCTGACATGAGATGGCTTTTAAACATTGAATCGGGCCGGAGCTCAGCGGGCCGGTTGAACCGCACGCTTCAAAATTGTCGGGCCCAGGCGCCGGCGCTCCCTCGGAATTGACAATTTTACGGGCGGTTTATTTCCGGACACCGAACTTCCTTGGTCAGAGCCCGCTCCCTCTGGCCGCCTCCCCAGACACCCCACAACCCCTTCGCTTAGCGCTGTTTGTCTACAGATATACACTTCTAAAACAAACAAAATTAGCGATAATACAACTTTGTCTATTGAATGTATTTATCGTAATTTCACTTTGTATTAGAGCATTAAACGGGAGGACTATTTTAAAAGTAGCTAAGATACACTCACAAGGTAGCTATCTACATAAAATTTACATTGTATGTAAGTGTCTTAAGCGAAAGCTTCCCACTTAAAAGCTCTACAAATGCACTGAAAGCTCTTTCGCGCACTAATCCCAAACCTTTTAGCTGCAATCAAAAGCCCCGAGCGCTGTGTGCGGGGCGCGCGGCGGCCCGGCGACGTCATGCTTGTGGAAGCGACTAGGAATTTAATTTACATTTTTAATTAAGTTAAATTTTGTTCGAAAAGCTTTCACAGAATAGGAGTTTTCTTGATTAGAGTTCAGCTCAGCCTGAAGTTTGAGATTGATTAGTGGAGCTTTAATTGCTCTCCTCCGGTGAATAATGAATTCGATCAGTGCGGAGTCAGAAGGGAGTGTCTAACAGATTACGTTGACGCTAATATATCAAAATGGTTTTGATTCCTTGGATATTATTTCTCTAGAAGTAGCTTGGATTCAAAAATATTATTGAGGGTGTTTGAGAGTATCATTTCTGATTTAAAGTTAAACGTCGCATCGGGCAGGTCCATGCTTCGCCTCGCGCAGTATTCGACGACACGCCGGCCGGCTGCCACGTACCTAATTGATGGCTGGGGTGATTTTTTACGTAATGCTGCTTAATTGATCGTGTTGATAACATAATTATAATGGACCTACCTGCTGATGCTCAACTACTACTCGCCCTCCCGCAATAAAGTGCACAAAATGGGTTTCATTTGTACCCCGCCATCGCTGTTAGCGATTTATTGGATCTATTTTGCGCTTTTAAACTACATAAATTGATGTATGTTGTTATAAACGTTTCGTGATAATGTTGTTAAAGATAATATTTCACAATTGGTAACGTATAACTCTTTTAACGTCCGCTTATCGCTCGTCAGACCACCAACCGAATAAAATTAACCACTATACGGTGTAGCTTTCTCTCGAATTATAAAACACTCTGATGGGCGCATATAAATCGAAAAGGGCACAAAAGAACTGTATTATAGCTGACGTAAAAGCGAATAAATAATCGACTTCCGCGAAGTACTCTCTGCGAGAACAAGTCGAGAGCCAGTGACGTACGATTTGACGTAGAATATTTTATCCGGTACTGCGACGCCCGTCATCCATTCCACTTATCCCGGCACTCTGTTGAATTTTTGACACGTCGTCGGGGTACTGCCCTTTTCTTCAGGTGGTTTAGTGGGGCAAAGTCCTTTAAATTCGCATTATGTGTTGGGCGCTGCCGCGGGGATCGTTTGTCAGTCTCATAGTAGCGACGGATTACCGCGGGGATGCCACTATGCCACATTCTCTGTGTGATTGTTGTCACGTAAGTCGACAAGACGCAATAGTTTACGATGTAACAAAGAAGGGTACTTAAATTCAAGGTATTTTTAAGACGATAAACGGCAGAATTACTGATTGGTGTAGCCCGAGAGCGGCGCAGCTGTCCGTCCCCACCCGCCGATCGGACCGAATCCGGCGCACAGCAATCCATATTAGATTTGCCCGCTCTCTCATATCCATTCTGAGATGTTCATATTTTATTGGGGCCAATAAAACGGATTCATGAATATGAGAAATGCATAACGAATACCGTATTTATGGATGGAGGCGTGCTCGCTCCGGCGCGCTCCGCGGATATGTCGCGGGTAATTTGATAGCCGCCTTTGTAACAGGTGCTGATGGGAATTTCGATGCGGTTATAAAAAAAATCATTCCACTTGAGTTTGATAGCATATTCTGTTTTATTTTATATGTGTAAGTAGGTAGGTACCTACATAGGTACCTGCTGTTATTTTTGACTGATGACGTAGTTTTTTTTTAATGTTTTGTGATATAGGATACTATCGTTTAAATTCATAATGGGTACTTACATCATATATTTCTGAATAATTATAATTAACCTGTTGCATTATTAATATTCTCTTTTGAGTACAAGTACGTACCGAAGACTGTTTCGAATAATTTACTAAGATTTCTGGCATTTCACAACGAGTTTTATTAAAATTTTCATGTTTATTTAATCAATAATATGGAAATGTGATAGGTATCTAATCTTGAGCTTCTGATGGGGCTTCTGGTGGCTTCTGATGTAAGGTTATAAACTCGATGACGCACGTTATTAGTCTTATAAGTTCGATGTTTGGCAGGTATCAATGATTAGTGGGTATGAATAACCGGTGAGGCGTGGACATGCCGGATGCCAAGCATTCACCAAATAATAGGTGTCACCAGAATTAATGGCACTTTGTTGAGCATACACATACTATGCGCAAGCGCCGTGTTGGCACTTCTCGGTCTCGCTTACTTCTCCCTGGTGACGTTTCTACTTTCTTATGTTAGTTTTATATATTATTATATAAAAAGGTTACTTGTAAAAGTACTTACAATATTGTTTTTTGGACGTGACACAAGGAGATGCATTATGTTTATATAATCGCACTTTGTAATCACAAAACACATCGACCACCTTTCTCGCAGGTGCCAATTCTACGCGCAGTACATATTCGTTACATTTGTGATACCAGCAGAGAATCCTGCTAACAGACGAATTCAATTTTATATCTTTCCGACCTGAGTGAAATTCGTAACTTCAAATCGTTTCCGTGTTTGCGACTACTGCAAAAAACATTGAATAATATTATAAAAATATTACACTAAATTAAACTAAACACCATCATGACTACCAAAAACCATAGATACTAAAGGGTTAATTAAAACATAGCCAGCTATTATATACGCGCATCGTAAATACCTAATTATTATTTTTTATAATTCTTCCATATGTTCAAATTATTTATAATTGATCTTTTGTTTTGATAGCATACGTAATCATAGCGGTTAGTATCTGGTACAGAAGTATTGTCGATAGATCAGTATTGTCTATTAAATGTACCAAAGATGCTAGGACGATGCGCCGGCGGCGCCGGAAGCCTATAAATCGTTTCAAAGTATTCCTTAGATGGATCGCTTCATTGCGACCAGTGGCCCAGATGATAAAGAAGCGCCTTCCGACGTTGGTGTGTGCGTTCTTAGTTCATTAGTTTATTTACGAGATGACTCTCCTTCGGTGGGCGCTTTGTAGTCTTTAAACTTAAAATATGTTTCATATGTCTAAGACTCTTTAAGCAGGTCTTTATTGTTTAAAAAATATATTATTTTAAACTTTCAACTTCAAATGTTCCCTTTTATCGTGCAATTAATTCTTCTTAATCTTACATTTTATGAAGATGAGAGACAAAAACTACAATGATTGAATTTAGCTTCTTGTGGATTGGATGTTTCTAAGGACCAATATCACATTTTCAAGTGTATAAATTTTACAAAATTATCAAGTTCCCATTTATGGAGTTAGAAAATTGATGACATCCAATATGCGCACGAGACAAGCCGCAAGAGATATTAGTGCCTCACCAAGTTTCAATTTACAGCTTTGCTTGGACATCTCAACCTTCATGGAATAATACGAACAGATAGTGCGTTTGTTATTCATGTTACATTTGAAATTCGACTCTACAGCGTATTTCTAAGACAGAAAATTATTATGTGAAGCTCCAGTTGTGTTTTCTTATTGGAAAGGAGACCATAGTGTGTAGTTTATAAAGTGCATTTTATGTAGTACGTTTGTTGCCTGGTTGGTACCGTTTGACGGCAGTTTGTCGGAGTAATAAGGTCTCGCGGAGTGGACGTAAGGAGAGGATATCGTTTATTCTAATGAGGTTTCGTAGCTAGACGCGTGCTGCTGGGGCGCGCTCTCAGTGTATTACCTACCTTCCAGCTCAGGGAAGAATTCTTTGTAAATAAGGACATATATTGCATGCAACATCGATGTAGGTGCATAGGTACAACTTGGACATAAGTGCTTACAAACTAGCTCTGGGAATTTGATTTTGGACTTTCTGGGACCGTAAAGGTTATCAATTTCAAAGCAATGGGGGTACGTTTTGCTTTGTGGTACTGATAATAAGTATAGTCATTATTTAATATGAATTAAGTAGGTACAGTAGGGAATTGTTAGCGCGCAGTTTTCTGGTTTGTTTTCAGGATCCACTTAGCTGATAGAAACTGGTTTGCGACCAAGAGTATAAAGAAAATTAGTAGGTACAGTGATAGCAATTTATACGATACCATCTTGTAGAATGTAGAAACCAAGTATTGCAGCCACCTTTGGGATGGCTCAGCAAAATATCAACTTGCCGCGCTTGACTCAGTAGAACGCAGAGCTAAGAGGTTCATTGGCGACGAAAAGCTGGTGAATGCCAAGCTTCACAGCTTGGTTCATCGCCGCAAGGTTGCCTGCTTATCGGTCTTCTATAGACTGTACTTCGGAGAGTGTGCACAAGAACTCCACAACCTCATCCCACCGGCCCCCTTCTACCATCGGACATCTAGACGCACTGCAAGTTACCATCCATAGGTACTTAGTTGCCATTCCACCAATTCGCACTAAGCGCTTCCAAACATCCTTCATAATGCGCACTGCAAAAGAGTGGAACTCACTACCTGCTACTAAATCTCTTCAAAGTTAGAGTTAACAGGCTTCTTCTGGGTAAGCTCACTCCATCGTAGACTTTGTCTCTGTCTCCTCTGACCTAGACTAGAGTCAAGAGCAAACCCATTCCAAATAAAAAAAAAGAATCATTATAAATTATGCGAATAAAATATTTTTATTCACCAGAAGACTTCCGGCCTGTAACACCCTAGTATATTTTTGATAATTTTCCGCTTAAATATCGAATACCTTTAAACGAGCAATTCTTGTATATACCTATATACAATCTGAATCTCGAAAACGGCTCCAACGATTTTCATGAAATTTAGTATGCAGGGGGTTTCGGGGGCGATAAATCGATCTAACTAGGTTTCATTTTTAGAAAACGTCGATTTACCCAAAAAAAACCCGAGCAAAGCTCGGTCATCCAGGTACTAAATAATTATGAATGACATAATACGGATCGTATTTAAATAACTGCGGCCTTAACAAGATCGGGTCTACGATAGTCTGAACCCATGACAAAAGATTATTAAAAAAATATTGTTGATATTATATTTGACAGTTATTTGCTATTGTTTCAGGACACAAGTATTGTTGTGTGATGCGCGAGTGACGACCTCGCCATGATTCGAGATCCACCGGCCATGCATAAGCCCGACGGCGCCAACAGTGAGTACACACCTTTATAAAAGCATACTCTACCTATAGACAAAATTACGCTGCGTAAGAAAATTGCTGTGAAAGGGATTTCAGTTAAAGTTCATAACGGTGTATTTCAGGGTCACAAAAAATCGCTTCATTGCGCGATGATATAACATCCGGGTACCACATGTAAAACCGAAAAGTCCTAACAAACAAAAAGCTGATTTCTATAAAATATGTCCTGAAATTATTGCCAAGAGCGCGCGCAATGCTAGTTTAGTATTTGTTTTGTGTGCTGGCTGCTGCGCCGGAGAATTCATTAAATAATCAAAAATCCTGACATTTTCAAAGTTCGGCCGAAATCCTGACCAGTGCCTAAAAATCCTGACATAAGACAAATCCTAACATCTGGTAACGTTCATGTAAGTTTGCCCTAACAATATTTACAATAATTTTTCTTCCTGCATTTTAAAGGTGAACTGTCCTCAGTCATTAATAAAACCTCTTTGAATGCAATTTGCGAATCATGCCAACATAATAAACTGTCGTGTTTATGTGAAGGAATTATTTGTTAATACAATGCATAGGTACTAATTTTAAAATAGATATTGATTTTAATTATGATTCTTGATTTAAAGACCAGTGTTTACAAGCTGTTAACGGTCTTGTAAATTTTGAATAGACATTATGAATATTAGTAGCTAGAATGATTTTTTTAAAACCAGAACTTACAAAAAAGTAATTCAAGAAACAAAAAAATATAAGCAGCCGAGTCGTTTTCGTTTTGCCGACGTCAATTTTTTCATAATATTAGGACAAACAGGTCGCGAATAAAACGCGGGAAGGGTTGTGCCATAAACCGCCCAGTACCGTCCGTCGCGATATTAAAAAGGGGACGAACGATATTGCAATATCACATTTATGCGAAATGTCCGACACCCAGATCGTATTGATAAAAATAAGCGATTTTTTATTGTGCCCCACAAACTTGTACGGACTATGTTTTTCCACAGTATTGCTGATTGTAGTCTGCGTTCTTGAACGGCTGATGGCTGATATAAAATGGTAAAGATTTTTTGATATGACAGCATTAAACGAATGCTTGTTTCCGCTAGCTCGGTGGAACAATATTAATATTTATCAATATATATATTTATTATTATATATCAATATTTGACAGGAAGTAGCACAGACTGAGAGATACTGAAATTATAAAGTTTAAATTAGGACTAGGTATCAGTGAAATAATACTGGTATCTCCCATGGTTATTGACTTATTACAAAAGGACATGCATCATTTCACTCGAAAATTCTAGGTGATGATCCAGTCTTCATGGATGGGTGCATACATTTTTGGAGTCATTGTTTTTAATTACCATGTATATGTCGTTCATTTAAACAGGATCTTAACAATGTTGTTTACTTTTCGCTCAGTTTCGTCTTTAAGATTTTGATAGGATAAGAATACGAATTATCATAATTAATTATGATAAAACAACTTGATCTTCTTGTAGTAAATGGCTTAAGCCAAATTCTTAGCAAAATTAAAGAGCTCTATTTTACCCGAAAGTAAACTCTTACCTACTCTTTTCAATCCCCGGTATTAAATGTATTATTACTAAATAGTGTAAACATGTCACGGTTCGTCGATTTACTACCATCGGCGCTGGAGACTGCCGCATTGGACAATTTCGTACACGTGGTTATTACCTCATATTTCACGGTAACGTAGTTATCCATGAGGAAGATTTCAATTTCTTCAGAAATAACAAAACAAATTCACATGAGCATCAAATGCAGTACGGGCAACGGCGGAAAATTGCGGAGACAGTGCGGGTGCGAGGCGGTGGCGGCGGCGCGGCAGCGTGGCGTAGCGTGGCGGGAGCGGCTCGGCGCCCGCGGCTGCTCTGGGCGGCCCTGATAAAATTTATGGCCACTTCCCCTTTAAAACAATATTGAGGGCTCAGTTGGGATTTATGTCTCGCCGCTGCTGCAGCGACTCAATTTATTCTTCAATTTTTCATACAATAACTCACACACGTATTACGAGTGATGGATGAAAAGGACTAACTTTCGGGCTTTAATAAGAGCCTCCAGATGCGAATCTCCAAATTGGCTGAAGTTTATTGCCCACTTATGTCAGGCTTAAGTTTCGCCCAGAGCCTTTCTCTGAGAAAATAATTTATGACGTAGATTGTCTCGACTTTGTATACGTTTGATTGTCGTTTTGGGATACAACATATCATCTAGTGATGTACTTACATGAGGAATTTTCTTTTGATTTTGGTTACACAACGATGTTGACTAAAGTAAGTATTCAATATTATGGTTTTCTAAATTCTAAACGGCAATAGTGCGCACTCAGTATAATTCAAATGAAGGCACTGGAAACAGTTTGTTATAAATTATCCACACAAACTCATTTACCGCCTCATTAATTACAGTAAAATATAATCAACTGCAATATTTATAAAGAATACATCATATCCTGTCGTCTAATTGATAAACGTCGCCAATAATTGTTAACTATAACCAAATAGAAATTTCCATAATAATATAATGATTTGTCACTGTTGGAGATAAAACATTGTTTCTATTACAAAATAAAATGATAACAATTTTATTATATATTAAATGTTTCGATAATATTCTATCGATATGTTGTTACTTAAACGTCCAACACTAAATACGGCAGCAAACGCGGGGAATGAGTGCCGAATATAAACAAGGAGTTATTATAACTGTATGATGTTATTATGTAAGAATTAAGTGCCTTTCCATACTAATGTTAGCAGGGTGCTAACAAAAACGATATCTATAGTTTTTTAGAATGTAATACAACTTAGAACTAGTTGAGCAAGCTAAGTTATAAGCTAACTGAGAAAAAAAATTGGCTAACAACTTTATGGGCTCATTACAAATAACCACAAGTTAATGTGTTGATTGAAGTTGTGCAAACCCTATAACAAAAAGGGTAAATGGATACGAAAGAAAATGCATTTCTTTATGCATAGCTGTACTCAGTTTTTGCTTTACATAACATACGCACTCTTTGTGGTCCGATGCATTAATCAATAATGGAAATGCACGCTTATAACCATTAATTACCATAATTAAATCTATTTGTTTAGACAACAATTTCCTGTTCAACTTGAAGCTGATTAATCTTCGCAAATTGCTAAGCCGGCCTCTTTTTATTCTAGTAATGAAAAGCAATTAAGATACGGTTTTCTGCCATCAAATAATTGAAATTTTAATTGCTGAAAACTCTTTCCTTAGAAATCGTTTACCACTGCCATTAGGCTTAATTCAAAAATTAATTTAAACTTTCACAAGGTTGAGCTGGGAAGCGAGCACCGGCGTAAAAGCAATATCAATTTCATAATTTTAATTAAAAAAAAAACTAACTTCTGTGATGACAAAGTCTCGTACTTTTTTAATAACGGAAATGTTAACGATGGTGGCAATAAGGGAGAGGTGGGGTCTGTTGCAGGGTGCGTTCCGATGCCATAGGTCAGTTGGAATTTTAATAAGGCGTCTGCACCTTCACCTTTGCACCTCGTTACTCACCGCTCTACGGGCAACTAGAGAGATTTACTTCAAACGTTATTCTCGACTTACCATAACGAGTTCGATTACTTTACGATATTAATAAGGTTCAGGACATTAAATATATTGCATGGTTGGATTTTGTATTGTAATTTGCATTTTGGCGGTAAGGTTCCGTACTAAGTTATTCAAATTCATACAACAACAATTAAACAAATAACAATAATCGGTTATTTTGCACGAGCTAATTAAAGAAGGAGATTAAATTTATAAAATATATACCTAAACATCTTGAGCTATTGTCATTAGCACTCTGAATATTACATACCTGTTATATATTTTGTGATCTATTACGGAATCCTAACCCCTCGTTTACACCTAGGTATAAAACATGTATTCTACATGTATCAGATATTTTTTCGTAAAAATTATTACAAATATCTACTTTAAGTAGCAAACAAGTATGTAGATCTTTAAAACACTTGTTTGAAATATTTTACACATGATCATTAAGTTTTAAGACTAAGTAATTTCTTTTAAAAATACCTTTACACAATTTATGTTTACAACTTGTTTTTAGGTGTAAACGAGGGGTTAAGGCTTAGGTTCTTGATAAAGATTGAAAAATAGTTTTGTTTAGTTTACATTCTCACGTGTGAAAGCTCAAACTTCCATAAACAACCGAAAATAGCTTTAATACCTGAAAGAAATATTGAGTGAATATCACACTCACGACCGGAAAATTATCTAATCCGGAATGGACGTACGGAAAGAAATCAGAACGGACGTTTACGTTGACCTTATTCGTGCTTCTAGAATAAGAAATTCTGACCCGGTATCCTAAAAGTAGTATGCGGTCGGTGAAAAGGGGACTTTTTGATATAGAGAGATTAGAAGTGGCGCAATCTCAATGTAGGAAGATAAAATACCATATTCATGAACAAGTTACTTATACATATTTTACAAACTGAATATTGCCCGCCTTTTTCATGGAAACATTATTTCTAAACCTGAACGCAATAGATGCTATCGTCTGTATTTAGTAACGTGTATGTAACGTTATTCAGGGCGAACATCCTGCTCGTTATTTTTTACATTTTAATCGCTATTAATGCAAAACCCGCATTTGGTTAAATCTAATTACAGCCCGCATAATGGATATCGCAACAACGCAATCAACTCCATTGTTTAATGAGTGACCGGCGACTAAAACTAAATAAATTGTATGACCATTTGGAATAGCTGCAACCACAATCATTATACAAATCCATTAGTATCGTACTTTAGATTATACCATACGATTATGTATTTGTTTTCGTAATTAAATTGAATAAGCGGGTTCTGTTATAGCAATTGCGTTTGCGTTAGATGGAAATTTCGTTAAGTATTATGTTTAGTTTATCCGCAGAATAGATTGTGGTTATTAATTTTATTCTTTTTAATGTCTTTATTCCTCCTCTGTTTTTCGAAGGAAGTGAATGTGAGTCGTGCATTCATTAGTTACATATCACGATCGGATCCTTTACCGTAACATGGTAAGTTTCTGGGAAAGACGAAGGACTGCTGTCGACTGACCTTTGCCGCCTTTAAGCACTGTATATTATATGGTTATCCACAACACAGTACCAAGCTCTTGGTTTGGCTGGTATTTACTAAAGTAACAACTTTTGTTTTATGAGTTTTGGATATACTAATCCAAAAAAAAAACACATCTTCACATCATACAAACTCGAAAAGCTTATCGTGATTTTTTTTGTGAATTTTTGTTTCATAATTATTATAATTAATGTATTTTGAATATTCTAATATAGGTGAATAGTTAATCATGTTTATTCACCTAGTATAACGCTTGATTTCTTTCTTGAGAAACTTATGACTTCTCAGCTGAAAGTGTGCCTAGTCTTTTAGCTATTTCTTGTTTAATATGCCGAAATGTATCAGCGAACACAAAACTCATTTTACATAGCTGTCGTAACGATGCTATTTGGCATCTTTTGTAGTACTTATCGTAGTTAGCAAAGGGTGGCCGCGCATACTTTTCTGTACAATGTCAACATGTTAATAAGTCCAAGAAAATTATACTTAAAATGCAGATTGCACACTTTTTCTGTGAATTATTTCCTGGCAAGTATATAGGAGATGGAAGAGCCTATGCCTATCACTACACTGTAGTTAGCTGTTGCAATAAGCTATTATATTACAGCACTAGCATTTACGATTTCATGCAGGAACCATTTTATTATTTTTTCATTTTGTTATTGGTGTAAACCTATGTATGTACTATGTAGATAAATGTATACCGATCATTTACCACAAAACCTTTTAGAAATCTGTACCGAGAATGATGCATAGTCAATGTAGGCATGTTACGTTAGCATAATATAGGGATGGCAAGCTAATTGCAAAACGTAATGAACGGTTGTAAATAACACGGAATGTACGCGGTGCTCGTGATTCTTACTAATTACAATAATAACCTGGCATTAATTAAATCTAAGGAATTTATGTGTTTTATGGAGCATTGCTACAGAACAAGTATTTTGAAAATGTGGTGGTAAATCACATTATATGATGCATTTTGTTCGATCGAAATCAACTTGTCTGCGAACTGAGAAGTTAGATTTACTTTTGATTAAAATGTAACTTTTTGACCAAAAGTATTGTGAACGAATACCTATACGTGACATTATCGATTGACAGACGCATTAAATTAGCTGTTTCCCCATGACACATGCTGTATAAAGGAAGTATCCGAATTGGTGTAATTACTTTAAATTTCGTGATCTACTAGTGACACAGATTGACCTGCATGGCATTTTAACAGGTTCAACAAAAAAAAACCAAAAGAAAACATGGTGTTCTTAATTTGAGTTATTTTAGCGCCCCGAGTTAACTGTCACTGTAGCGTGATATCACGCTAGTCGTGCCCGACAGCTGTGTCGCTGTGCTTTCATTCATTTATGCGTGGCATCGAAATGTTAAATCACAAAATAATTTTAGAGTAAAAAAAAATGTTGCTTATTTTTTTTATTTCAACTTTATCAGATATAGATAGACACGATCGCAAGGCAAAAAAAATAAATATTTTTTGTTTTTAATCAAGCAAAATCTATACCAGTAACGTGGTTTTATGGCATTATACGAATTCAAGAGCATTGGTGGCCCAGTGGTAACAGCCCCGACTTACGAGTTGTATGTCGAGGGTTCGAACCCAGCCAGGCGCATTACATTGTGTAATTTATTTCATCACCACTGCTGTCAAAACGGTGAAGGAAAACATCGTGAGGAAACCGGCATGTCCTAGAACCAAAAATTCGAAGACAGGTGACATCTACCAACCCGCACTGGGCCCGCGTGGTGGATTACGGCCCATTCCCTCTCACAGAGAGGAGGTCTGTGTCCCAGCAGTGGGAACATTATAGGCTGATGATGATGATGATGACACGAATTCGTTTAGGTACATCCTGTATTGAAGCCAGTTTTATTCTTCAATAGTGGTCGATCCAACCAACTAACCCACTTTTGAAGTAATGTTCCTGTTTTCTTTGTTTGCAAATTAACTGTCACAATAAATACGTGGGAACATTATAGGCTGATGATGATGATGATGACACGAATTCGTTTAGGTACATCCTGTATTGAAGCCAGTTTTATTCTTCAATAGTGGTCGATCCAACCAACTAACCCACTTTTGAAGTAAAGTTCCTGTTTTCTTTGTTTGCAAATTAACTGTCACAATAAATACGTATAGGTACTCACCTATATTAACTCGAATTCATGTGAAGTACAAACAGGTACCTACTTAATAATTTACGCTTTGCATTCTACTCACTTCCAAAACAAACGGAAATGAGTTTCGTCGCTAAGAAAGGATTTTCTGAACGAAAGTCCATTACGGATTCCAATTAGATCCCATGTTTAGAAGTAATTTCGCGGTGAAATTAGAAAATTAATATTGTGCTAGAGGTGGGAGAGAGAGATAATGTACGGAAGAAGGGCGTGCAACACATCTGCTTATTAAATTGCGCTATGAACAGTCGCAAATCGGAAATACGCCGAATGATGATACGCCAACGATCGTTTAGTTTCTGACATTTATGTCCCACGTGCTCTTCACAAATCAAATTGGGTACTTAAATGGAATTCAATGAAATAATATGTTTTACTTACTACTCTGGGGTCCTACTAAAAGTCGTTCTATCAATGGTATGCCAGCATTGTCACCCTACTCGCGCTAAAATAAATTACTTTTCATCCATTTCCGGGTTTCTTTTCATTTCGGCGCCTTAATACGTTGGCGGCGGCCAACCGGCTGTGTCGGCGAAATTATACTGCCGGGCCAGTGCGGTAGCCAAGTCTCTATCAAATTCTCGAGCCGAAGGTAATAAAAGGAAAATAATACGAAATGCCTTCCCACCACCGGATATTTATGTACAATCCAAGTTATTAACGCGCCTGTTATTGTTTCTTGATGGTGGCATAGATAGACAGAAGTATGTACAGTCAACTGCCATACCTACTTACGGAATGTCACAAGTTTGAAAGTTTGTATATTGAGCTTATGGCTCTATTTTTACTATATTAATACAATTAGCGTTGAATAACTCTAACACATACATAATGACGGTACCTACATTAATATTTTGAAACGTTGGATAAACCTGATTAAAAGTTTAGTTAATAACAGTTAACATATGATTATTAAAACGAAATAAAAATATAGTTGCATACATGGAAAAATTTCAAAGTAAATGGATATAATCGATCTGGCTTTTAGAACGATGTGCAGTACACCGTAATTATGGCACTAACAACATGCATATTAACCAGAAATGGTCAAAACACGCCAGTAACCGCACCGGCCGTCGCCTCCACGCAGCATTCCGAAGAAAAATACTGAGATTTTTAAATCGCTCCAGGTAAAACGGGGTAAAACCGACATTACATGGTGAATTTTTTACCGTGAAGAAAACTTACCACGCTTGTACATACGTTCTGAGAATATTAAGGGAAACCACATTGAATTGATTACCTTTTAACGTTTCGCGTGAGCGCGTCTGAGTCGAGTTAGCGGAAATTATATTATTTTTACCATCGGGTAATTTTGTAAAGAAGTTGACGGGTGTGAAGGTTTTAAGGTCTACTTACGTAATTACATTCTATTAAAATAAAAATAAATTAAAACCTGCCATAACTCGAAAACAGGAGCAACCTTGTTTAACTCAACTGAAGTAAAGCCTACCGACCCCTAGTTTATGAGATCGAATTTGTAAGCTCTAGTATAACCCCTTTAAAGAAATACATCGAATTTTCAATCACCCTGTTTAATTTAAAAAGAGACTAATGAGCTAATCTATTGTGTGTATCGTAATTACACAAGGTAACCTAGAGCCAGTGGGCGGCTCGGTTGTTTTACGACTCTACCCCTTGCGGCGGCGTTATACCCTACTGCTAATTAATTGCGTATAGCGACACCCGGAGGCCGTACGTCATCTTTGTTATTTTATTATTAAAAAGCAGTCATTAATATACCTCAATTAACTTTATTGTCGCGACGTCGGCTCCAATAAACGAGACGTATCGGCGGCGGCGATGTGCAAGTGATCGATTGCGATGAGTTATGTCCACCTAGTTACCCCTTCAATTGGATCCTTGATTGGTTTGACGTACGCACTATTATTATGTGGACCGTATGTCGATAAATTGGAACTGATTGTTTGCTAAATGGCCCTAGGTTTATTTATTTATATCAACGTACCTACTCGATATGGGCTATAAAATGCGATACAGTCGTTCAAAATATGTTCACGTAACACTTTATTTGTTTAAAAGGAAATAAGAATTATAGCTGAGCCTTTTATGGTGCAAATGCTTCATAAAGTTTTATTGGGTGCTGTTAATGCACATAATGAGTCCGCATGTTTCAATGTAG
The DNA here is from genome assembly GCA_910594945.2 of Amphipyra berbera. NCBI lineage: Eukaryota > Metazoa > Arthropoda > Insecta > Lepidoptera > Noctuidae > Amphipyra > Amphipyra berbera. The sequence goes on from OU343127.1 coordinate 10,837,353, forward strand.
CAGTTTTTTTCTGGTGTGAGAAAAATGCGTATGCGCATCTTAATGACGTCAGCGAGCAACGACTGCATGTCACGCGGCGCGCCTTTGCTCGAATTAATTGACGCAATTACACAGTAGAAAACAATCGAGCCTAGCTTAATGCCATAACGACGCGTATTACGAACAATTACTGGCATGTACCAACAGCGTAGCTAATCATTAAATCAAACCATTACTTTTTCCTTTTCTGTCTAATATACATATCTGCATAAGCATTCATAATTGACTTTCCGTGTTACACGATAAATGGTAAAGGAGTTTTATACTTTGTTAACAGGTCAACAGGATGACAACAAGTATGGCCTCACCATCAACAGTACCGTCACCGGTAGCACAGGGGGCGCGAGGCTATGCGCCCAGTGCGGGAAAGTTATCACCGAAAGGTTCCTCCTCAAAGCTATGGAGAGGTTTTGGCACGAGGACTGCCTCAAGTGCGGGTGCTGCGACTGCCGCCTAGGAGAAGTCGGCTCCAAACTATACTACAAGGCAGACCTCATGCTCTGCAAAAGAGACTACCTTAGGTAACCGACTTTACATTATTTTATAGTAGCATCACATTTGTACGCTTAAAAGACTTTAATGTAAAGTGCTTTCGGTATTTATAAGTCGTAAGTATTTTATGTTCATAGCCTTGTTATTTTTTAACAGGTTATTCGGTGCCACAGGCAACTGTGTGGCCTGCAACAAAGTCATTCCCGCCTTCGAAATGGTCATGCGTGCAAAGAGTTTCGTTTACCACTTAGAATGCTTCGCCTGTCAACAGTGCAATCATAGGTGAGTGGAAAAACTAAAATTACCTTCATGTACATTTCCTTTTAAGTGACTTTAAGAAAATGTTATTCGTGATATACCTTCATAATGAAATTCAGTGTTAGATTGGCACGGAGCACTCTGTAGTAAAACCATGCAATTGACATACTGAAACTTAAAGCAGTGGGAACAAGAGAGGCGAAGAAGGGATCCCAGGAACGTAGTTAAGACAATTTGTGTAACCCAAACGGGAGATATAGTTTTAATGGCGTTGAGAAGCTGCATAGACTTTATGAAATGATGACAATACAAATATGGACAGAGTCAATAGATGATCCATTTGTTGCAGATTCTGCGTAGGCGACAGATTCTACTTGTGCGACAACAAGATACTGTGCGAGTATGACTACGAGGAAAGGCTGGTGTTTGCCAGTATGGCCGCAAACCCCAGCGGGCTGGCACACATCCGCCGCCAAGTAAGCGGACTACAGGTGAATATTTATGGAACGACTATTTTAGCAACGTCTAGACTGCTTTCATTATGAACGGATTTATCTACAACAACAACTGCTTATTGATTGACCCCATTCATTGATGTCAACAGCTCCATTTAGCTGCTGTGTGAGCGCAGTACTTGTATATTCAAACTTCGGTCCATTCTCGTGTCTCGAATGGAACCAGTGTGTCATGTTCTGTATAATTATCTAAAACGCACGTATTGTCGGTTCCCACCGCTAGTGGGGTACGTGGTTCTGTCGGAGCGTGCTACGTTGCACATCGCGGCTGAAAAGCTGACGTGGCTCAATGCGGACTGTGGGACCACAAGTCTGAACCGAGCCTGGAAGTACGACGCTCGCACTTACCTATTAAATTATAATTAACTTAATAGCCGTAAACTAGTGCTATTATCAACCTCGCATAGTGGCGAGTACAGACCATTTACATTATTATACGTTTATCGATTTAATACGGATTCGGTTATTATGTATCCAACAGCTTTTGCACTTATTACAAAATTATGAGATTTTATGCTTTAGTCTCTTACTTAGTTTACCTACATACTTTTCGTTTTTAGTTCTTTATTGTGCATAGTTATGTTTGCGTTTTACTATAGTCGAAACGACTATATTTTTTCAAACGTCTTCATTCGGAATAAAGGGCACGTGAAAAAGTCGACTCGGCGGAGTAAATAACTCCCACAAGGACACTGTTAGTGGGAGATTCTATCTCCACTTTATTATGTTTCTTTTGTGATCATTAATCTTTCTCGTACGAACGCTTGTCGGAATGCGAATGTGGGGGAATCTATTTCATTTTATGAGTCGCGCGAGTGGAGCAACCCATTCAGCCGCGCGACATTTCTAATCGACTTTTTGATTGCGTGCACAGTCTACTGTTGGGAGCGTAAGTGAATTATAAAACAGATTATAAGCATACTTGGGGTATCTAATCTGACGCCCCACCCTAATGTACCATTTCCGGGTCTTTTTTGGTCACTTTGTGCTTTCTCTGTTCCACTCTGGGGTAGTCAAATAAATAAATGAATATTTGGGTAAAGTCCTCTCCCGAATAGGGATGCAACTAAAGGACTCTTTATAGGTACATACTATCTGATCTGATCCTCTTAATGTGTAGGGCCATAGTCCTAGATTATATTTCTAAAATACCCTTTCATCTCCCTGAATATACCATGTAAAATGTCACTTGTAAAAAAGTTTCTTTGAACATTCTATGCAAACACTTGTCTGATATTTTGGACATTCTATGCAGTCACCGACTAGTGGTGGTTACGTGGCCGGTGTCGCCGCTTGTGGTGGTGGAGCTGCCGCCGGGGGAGCACTGGTTGATAAGGACGGCGGTGGCTGCGCGGGCGCTGATGACGCGTCCAGCGGATACGGCAGCCCTCCTGACCCCGACGTATGCGACGCCGCGCGATGACCGTCGGTGCAACGCCGACATCTCGCCTCAGTAAGTGATTTCTTCTGCTTCTTTCTCAGCCTGTCACAAACGACTACTTACCAATATAGTATTCTCCAAAAGTAAAAGTGTCTTCCACAATATACTTAATGTCCTTAGGATGTGGGGCGCTAATAAACGATCTACGAAGTAAAGCCATGTTATTACAAGGAACAGGTGATAACTGTTCATCAAGGCTTCGCCATAAATAGGGAATTAGCCCAGACAGTGAGATTCCTGACAGTATTGATTGACCAACTTTTAGTACTAGTATCCACTTCTTGCTGTTGCGGGGTTTAAAATCCAATGGCTCGATGTAAAATACTGATATTAAGCGGTATCTGGTTATATTTGAAGTGAAGGCGAGAAGGAGGTGCCAGCACAACTTAAGTCCGCATACTCTCTACATTGGGTTTCTGAGTTCGATTCCTAGATCCTCTAAACCATAATCTGGTTCTGGTGAAACACATACTAACATATTTCTGTTTTGTTGCAGGTAAAGCCTCATTGAGTGTTGGCGAGGCGCGCAGGCTGCCTGCAAGCCCTTGACGTTGGGGCGAGCACTTTCGGCAATCGACGAACGTCTTTCTAACGACACAGTTATAGACACTAGCGTGACGTTCCTCCCTCACCCCACATACAAACTACTAGCCATCACCCTACAAAACTACCTTACATAGAAAATAGAGTAGTCTGTAATACTTTATTTTTATATTTAGTTTATAATAAAGACTTGAGAACCTAAAATCTGTTATGAAATCTCGAATTGTAATTGATATTAAGGTAATAAAACTAATAACAGTATGAGGTGGCCAGGTATTCAATGTTGTAAGCCGACTAAGTGCAGAACTACGCGGAGATGTCGGGAATATATTAAGAACAAGCGTTGCGCGAGAGTACATTAGGCTAGACGGCGCGCGGCGCGCGGGCGGCGGACAAGTCGAGTCGTGGATATGTGGCCACTTTACAAAGTGTCCGGGATGAGTCGCGATAACGTTGTTAGAACACGATATTTCCATTATGTATACGATTTGAGCACTTGTTTACATGTTAAGATAGCAGCGTCGCGTGGGTAGGGCGCGCGCTCTCGCTTCTACTTTATTGTACCTGCTGTACCACATCTTGTGCTTAGCCAATTTAGACACGCCCCGTACCAATAAATAAGACAATGGATAAAATGCTCATTACGTACCCACAACCCTAGGTCTTTATTTGAATACATTATTTTGAAATTTACTTAGGGAGTAGAGTATTATCTGTAATATATTCCGTTCGATGTACCGGATAGACTCAACCTCGGTAGTGAACGGGCGGATTGTTCATCGATTGTACTTTTTATCGTGATACAACGATTCAGGTCCAGACACTAAAATATTAATTGATAAAATCGATCTCATTGTTATGGATTGTATGTATGTACTGTACATGTACTAAACATAAATATTGTTATCATACAAGGTATGAAGTTTTATTGAAGGTGATTTCTTACTTTTTATTTACTTTTGATTGGTTACGTATGTTAATGTTAATTTTTTACCAAAGATAAGTTTCCGTAGAAGGGTTTTCTAAATAAGAGAGTCTACACAAATGAGCTATGATTGTAGATTAATAGTGATATATTTGGTACTCTGAAGTGGTGCAAGGTTAGTTAGGTACCTCTGTATAAATATAAACGTTTAACTGTTTAACATTATTCTGAACACCCATCTTACTTATAAACGCTGTCTGTAGGTACGTACGTGATTATTTATAATAAGAATCACTTACTTTTGAGATACAGTTCAGATGCTGTACGCCAGACAGTTATTCAGCATACGACGTTTATCAATAAGGTGGTGTTTTTCTTTCCGCCACAGAGCTTCAGTGAATGTTGTTCGCGCATTAAATTGTAATAATCTTGAAATACAGATAAATATGCTAAATCTTTATTTTGTTTAATTATAAAAGAAGTTGAATCCTCTATGTAGATAAACGCTAAAATTTTCTAAGATAGAATACTTAATGTAAAATAAAGATTTCTACGATAAATATGTATTTATGTAAAAAATTGAACTGTCGTTACTTAGTAGGTACCTACCTACTATTGGCTAATGTAAAATATTCCATGAATTTTTAATACTAAATACTTACCGTAAACCGATTAAGCAATATTTTCAACTTCATAAACATCGACAGAATAATTATTTAATTTTGCCGTTAACGTGTAAATAAATATATTTATTTAATGATTAAGGTTGTTGTTTCATTAACTTCCTGTAATATCTCGTTAAATAAAGGTTCATCTTGGATGTTTACTTGTTATTTAACCCCACTTCTTTCTGTTTTCATTTCTCATATAATACGCTCCTACTAAATTTGGTTGTGTTGACAAACAACACATAAAAGGTAAAATTGTATAAAGGAACACATTAAGTTAAGTATGTACGAGTAAAGAGTGGATGCACCGTCGCACAGGTGCAGGAAAAGATCTTACAAAGTGCCTAATTTCGTCGAATACAGTCCCAATTTCAATGAGTCAATGGTCACTACAAATTTAACATAAACACCCACTCAGGTAGGTTAAAAAAACTCTGCACATTATTACATTATAAAGCTTTTAAGTTGATTGCCGATCAAATATAACGTACAGCTCCGATCGTGAAAAGCACTTTAAACAATTCTCATGCGCAGTGTGAGGTGTATGGGCACTCCACGGGTACTCCGAGGGTGCTACACTGTGCTAATTGGCCAGGGGCCTTTACACCGAAACAAACATCTTTTTAAATTCGTTTAAAATACATTATGCCGTCAAACAAAAAGCTACCATAAACATTTTCTGTAGAAACGTATGGACACGCCATTTCAATTCTCTTCGTCAGAACTTAAACCGAACCGATTATTAAAGAATTCTTATTATTTATTCAACACACATCAGCTTACAATTTCTATAGCTTAGTTATTTATTAAAACATTATAATAGATTTTTATTTTATTTATTGAATGGCGTTGAAGAAATACCCTTATATGTTAGCTACCTTGACAGTTCCAAATGAGGTCTTTAGTATTATTATTTAAATATCTGCATGCGAATATTGTTAATAACCAATCAGTCAATGTGGGTGGGATATCAATTATGATGGAATTTTACGTTCAAATAAGGTAAACAGATTAAAAACTGCCAATGTGCATGACATTATTTAATTTTGTGAAAGTCCTTCGATTACCGCGAGTTAAACTAAGTTGACTGAAATGTCCATCGTTTACGCCACAAAATGATCACCAAAAACATTTCGTTTTTATCTGACAATCCGGGGAATGGTAAATTTAAAATTGAACGATAAATGCATAATAATATATCCTACATAGTCAATTTTGTGAGTTAAAAGCTCATTAAAGTACAATTAAATATTTTGGCATGCATTAATTTCAAGTAAACTTTCCCCTTAACAATTAATCGAGTGTACAACAAGCTTAATGTTTTAATGTTTGTACGGTTGGGATTGTCCATAAAATTCTCAACGACGAGACGCATTAACGAGCGTCGTTTAGTTGTTTGCTGTTTAAATAAGAGCTGTAATGTAATTTTAATGAGCTCACAAAAATGTGTGCGGGTTCCGAGTATTCACGGACGCCGCGTCGGGCGGCGCAGGCGCAATGACTGACGCGCCGAGTTTGTGTGACAACAACACGCACACTTATCTTAACATTTGAGAGGATTATCATACTTTATTACACGTATGCTGTATTGAAGAAATATTTTAAGTATTTTTAGAAACTAATTTTGCAGAGGTTTTTACGGCCTTAATGCCAATTTTATCTCTGTGTATTCAGGAATAATAATGTGGTTATTCCGTCAGCTAACTTCTTTACTGAGGACATTCATTTCAATTACGTTAATACCACAAAGCTGCCTATCGGTTGGAATTAAAAGGTTAATTACAGTTCATAGGCAATCCTAAAAGAATTTGGTTGCAGAAAGAATAGAATTTACCTAAATTATGGAGTGCCGCGGGCGAACGCTCGCCCGTGAAAACTCACTTAAACTTTTTTAATTAAATTTTGGATTTTTCTCCTTGACGCCGTAAAGAATCTTATCCCGAAGCTTTACTCAAAATGTTGTATTAATTAGTCAGCGCACTGAAGACTAATGACCATCGTAATCGACTTTTACGGAGCGGTGCATGCGACGACGACGGCCCTACGAAACTTTTCTGATAATTTGTTGATTGAACGTAAATTTACTTAGCTTCCGTATTGACACATGCTGTGCCAAGGTTTTAGGTCAATACAAGTAGGTCTATATAAGGAGAAAAAGCTTTAAGAACTCCGCATACTTAATTGATTAAAACTAGGTCCCATCTGAGTAAATACATTACAGATTTATGGCAATGAATTCAAGCAAGATCTGGTTCGAGGAAATATCTATAAGTGCGAGCAAATCCCCGCTAATGTGTTTGATCATAACTAAGTGAAGTCAGCCGTCTTTGTTTGCGTTTAATTAACGAAAACGCCGCGCCATGGCTGGTCATTAAGCCGACCGATGGATTATTATAAGGTTCATGCAGTGAACGTTGCCTGCCCTGATATAATTAACAAAACATTAGCGAGGGCATAAAATGTTCGTAAATAAATAACACAATAAAGATACCTGCAAGATTACTACCAGATGTTGTAAGTCGATAGTTGTGAAGGCAATTTAATAGGTATGACATTTTCCAACGAAATAAATAGGTAATCCATAAAAGATTAGATTTCTCACTGAAAATGTCAGACTAATTAAGATCGTGACGTTAGAATCTCCTATGTTTTATAAATACAGCCATATTTACTTTACTACAAGAATAACTAATTAAATATTTATCTATTAATATAGGATTTGCTTTTAGCTTTAAATATCACTTATCTTACCGGAAAAAAAATGCGGGAATATGCACTTAGCACTTTGTGATCTAAACATAATAAAATACACGAGTCGACACTTGATAAATTGATTCTATTTATGGATGCATTGCTTTTACACGGTGTGATGTGTACGATCGATCAATAATAAATATATTTGCAAGCAGAATGTTCCAGTAACAAGTTAATTGGTACACTTGTGGAGTAAATTGAAAATGATGTTTATTTTACTCTTTTTATGATCACTCTATCTACCCGACTATTAATTAAATGTTTCGGCCTCAAAAAAACAACTTTAATGTAAAATCAATTAAGTTTATAAAATTAAATTAACGAGTAACAACTAAAGACTTTCAACGTTCGTTCACGAGTCGTGAATGGGCCATTATCCCTTGATTTATTTAAGAAGCAACTAGGTACAAGTGTATTGTAAGGCGCAAGAAGTTTCCGTCGAATCATTTAAATAAACGAACTCGCATCATTATGTCAGATCTAAGGATCGAACAAATTGCCAATTAGTGGCGTCGTGGCGCGCTGGTGCAGGCCTCGAGGTGCGAGACGTCTGCGAGACGATGACGGTGCGGCGCGGCAGGACGCTACGAGACCGCTACGGGGCGGCTACGGAACGGCTACGAGCCGAGAACAACAAGCAGTACACTAATGTGCACTGGAAACATGCAGCGATACTTAACGTCACACCGTCCTACCCGTCGCCACGGTCTCGTCGCGCCCTCGTCTCGTGTCACTCTATTCACACCGCACTACGATAGCTCTTAAATATAACGACCATTAATGCTTTAATATCCTTGAAAGCAGTTTTAAAAGACTTTTCCGTTCTAAAACTTTCACATGAAAGACGATGACAAAAGAACAATGATGTAGATAGAGACGAAACTTAAACTATCGTATATCAGTCGAATAGCAATCTAGTAGAAGCATTTATGTATCCATAAATTGTTATACCCATAAATGAAAATAGGCTACAGTGAATTCAGTTCCTTATTGCTTTCTTTCCTTAATAAAAAGAAACTGAGTAACCTAAATGCTCAAACATTGTTTAAGTACATCAAGCAATAAGGAACATTTATTTAATTTGTACAATCATCTAAACCATATCTGGGTTTATTAATACCACTCCACTTCAATCGTTGTGCCACCCCGGGGGTGGTGCGGGGTGGGGGCGGTCCAAGAGCGCTCTGTATTCAGAGTATCGCAAATGTAACTTTCGGTTCTTTTCATGGCTAAAGTATGTTGGCGGCAATCCATAATGGGATCGCCATTATTCTTGCCATTAATTCGCATGGCCCGGCTTCCGTGCATTAGCGGCCAGCGACGAGGCTGCCAATCCACGAAAAGGGTCATTTCTGTACAACGTCAGCGCTTTCTGTTGTGTAACTTAGTTCATGAAAACAACTTCACTTAGTTTTTGCTACTTAAACTGCACTTCTGTTAAGTTAGAATACTTTGTAGAAAATGCATTATTATCCATACATTTACATATTTAGAATAAGTTGTACCTAAACTTAGTGCGTTACTATTAGTTACCTACTTATATAAGTAGGTAACTAATTGGTAACAAAAGGTATGTCACGTTTTCAAATATCTTAATTATTTGAAATTCATTGTGCCGTGATACTTTGTACTAATTGCAACTAGTTGAAATTGTTCTTGCTTTTTTAATTAATCACATATCAAAAGGCTAAAACAGCTAATAAACTGAAAACAAAACATTTCAGACTTTGTAAAATTAATTAACAGCGAACGCATGCGGGAAATAAATCCTTCATTTTCCTGCGCAGATTGCATAAAAATAATCAAATAAGTGGCATGGACATTACTCAAAGCCTTGCAGTGCACCGCGCGAGAAAGGGATACAGGCATGCAGGCGTCCCGCTCTCACGCGCCTCCACATCCCCCTTCCTGAAAGAAAAACTCTCGAAAAACTAATTACAAGTTGTAATTGAAATTTTGCGTGTTATATAATCGGATACTTGAGCCGAGAGTAATGTATAAATGCGCTGGGGAGATGAATGGACGACGTCGTGGGTGGGCCGGACGAGATAGGCGGGCCTCCTCAATTTTTGGATTAAGCAACTTTTATACAATAATTTGCAACAAGACGTTACAATTTGCAACTTTATGTTTTTTTTTAAATACTTTACAAACCATTACACAATTAGGAAAGTGGAACCTTTTTGTTTAATTGGCGCTTAAATCGTTCATAAACGTTTGCTAAGAACTTGTTACCATAACGTTTGCTTGCTTTAGCGATAATAAAACATTACATCTGTAAAATACGCATAATTGTACATAAACAACTACAAACGAAAGAAACCATTCAGGCTCTCTCAACAAACATTTTTAATTAAAACCCCCTTCAAAACCGCGCCAACAAAAAACGCTATCACAATAGCAACAATCTAGAAAGCGATCTAACTGTAACACGCGAATAATGCGCAATCAAAAGGGCAGCGGGCAACCACTGGAGGGCTATGCAGCTAGGGAGGTACACCCCTCGCCCCTTGATTCCCTTTGTCTGTTTTTGCGAATTACAGTTTTGATTGCTTTGCTACACAACAACTACTTTTCATATTTGTTATTACGGCCCGAGTAGCTCTACCAGGTGTTAAACGGTCAAAAACAAATGTAGAAATATTACACAGTTATTATTTAGGAACTCAATTTCAACATGTCATGCTGGAATCATATGAAGCTTTCGGTCAAACTATCATACGAAATGTGAGAGGGCGGGAGGAGGTGGTGACGGGGAAATGGAAAAAGCATTAACGGATATGTCAGTGACGCATCAACGGAGAGTGGATGCTTTCTAATGCTGAATAAATACCATCCACCGCCCCATTCAGAGCCGTCAACACAGCCAAAGATTCACACAACAAAGCTTCGAGTAAGTAATGGTCTTTTTGGAGCACTTAAGCTCAGATTCGACGAACAGTTTCATAGTTTAATATCTACATTAGTGTGTATTTGAGCGTTTAAAACGGTGTTATTAACTACTGAGTACTAGTATGTAACAGTATCGTCTATGTTTATAAATAATGAAAGCTTTTATTACCACATTCGAAATAAGAAAATAACCGTTTATAATTACGGAAATTTCGAATCCCACACACGAAGACTTTTATTTAACTTTATCAGTCTTAAAACTTGTATTCAACGATGAAGGTAATTAAACTCACTGCATAAAGATTAAGAACATGCAAAATTGATTAACCGTTTTTAAAATCAACATGATTAACATAGAACATGTTAATAAACAACATACATGTCAGCCTGGTTAATTCCAACCGCTCTTTCGTCGAACGAATGCAACGTTATTAGCAAAGTGTAGGGTAGTCATAACATAACAGGGCGGCACATCCCATTTCCTGTTAGCACTGGGAGTCGGACACGGATCCGAAATGTTTTAGCTAAATCGACTCCTGGATTAGATGGATATTTTTAAACCATCGCCTCGCCTGATCCATTAGCGAGATTTCATGAGTTCTGCCAGTATAAGCATAATGGTTTAATGTATAAATGTTTTCAGGACTAAGTGGTGCTTAGTGTTAAGAATATCTTTAGGTGTTCGTAGTTTCCTGATTGTGCTACCTACCTGACATTTAGTAACAGTTGTTTGAACTGACCAAAGGATCACATCTAGACGATGTCCATTAGAAGACGCTTCGAATTAAATATTAACATAACATAACATCACGCCTGTATTCCCCGAAGGGTTGGGCAGAAGGGTATAGTACCACCCTCATTTTGCCGTTATGTCTAAGTCCCATGTAATAGGGGTTGAGTCTATTGCCATTAACCGGGCACAAATCCAAATTCCGGGCTGCTACTGAGGAATTCCACACGAAAAAACCCAATAACACTTTGCCCGATCTCGGGATCGAACCCAGGACCTCACGATCAACAATCGCCATAACTACTAGACCACCGAGGCAGTTAATCAAATTAATTTGTTACTCAATATTAACAGCAACTTCATAAATTATTTGTCATCCCAATTGTTTTATAAGTAAAAGAGCTAACAACGTTAAAGCCGGCTTTTCACTATGGGATATACCTATAATTATTACATCCCGGTATATAAATTAATATCGCTCATCGTCATTTTTAATAGAACCCTTTACACTTAGATATAATATAGGTATATTATATTCCAGTCGTGGGATTTCATTTATATCTCGTGATATAATATACTAGCTTTTGCCCGCAGCTTCGCTTGCGTGATTTTTTTTCACCCCCTTAGGGGTTGAATTTCGAGAAATCCCTTCTTAGTGGATGTTTACGTCACAAAATGAACCTAAATTTCAAGTTTCTAACCCCAGCCGTTTAGGCTGTGCGTTGATAGATCAGTCAGTCAGTCAGCTTCTCCTTTTATATATATAGATATCTCATAGTGAAAAGCCGGCTTAACCCTTCAAATAAACAATAGGCCTAACTTTGTCCACTACATCGTCACTTCTGAGCATAGTAGAATAGACTGCATACTCCATCTTACAGCAATCCAGTAAAAGGAATTCTATTAAATTCCCATTCCCGTTTATTGGAAAACTTGGGCAGTGCCTGTAGTTATTATTGCGTAGTTTTAAGCGCATAACACCACTATCAGGTGTAATTACATGGGCTTGTGTCAGTGTCGGCCGGAATTTATACACACCCCAACTTATGTTATTAACTTACTAGTTTCATGCATACTTTCGCTATCACTACCATATTTTAACACATCTATGTTGAACATTTTGTCTTAAGCAGTATATTCAAGTGAATTCTGAAAGCGGTGCTGCTATTTAGCTAGTCTTCCGAACAAGGGATATCAATGAAGGATATTGCCACTAATTCTGGTGACCATTTAAGGGGCAGGCTTTTACGCCTGCCGCATCACAGCATAATTACGGCAGCTAGACGGTAGAGCGCGAAGAGCGGGTAGAGCGGAAAGAGTAACAAAGTAAAGCTTTAGAGGCATTGTTTATCCCCGTAGACCTCAATTTTCTCGATAGCCATTCTGCTGCAACTTCTACAAACCTCTTATTTTATTTAATACTTTGGCACTCAGGTCGGCAGCCACCCATACCCTTCAAACCGGAGTATTGCTATGCTGCTTGGCGGCAAAAATAGGTATGGTTGTAGTACCTCCCCGGACTAACTCTCTCACTAGATCTACTACTACTTAGGTTTATGGTTTTAAGGCTTATTTATACGGTGCAAGTTTCTTGAAGCAAGTCTCATGCTATCTTTTTCTTTCTCTACGACAAAAACAGAGATAGCATGAAACTTGCTTTAAGAAAGTTGCACCGTGTAAATGAGCCTTTACATACTTTTAGATTATTATCGGTGTTTTCTTCATTTATTAATAAAACAATAGAAGCTGATGATCATCTTCTAACCTTGAAAAGGTTTGTTTTAATAATTACACGATAATATGACTAGAAGCTACAGAAACTAATTTTTATTTTTATTTAGCCTGTTCTTTTCACATGGAAGGCGGATCCTGGAAAAACCTGGGATAAGTCCAGTCAGAAGACCGTTCCTGTGTAAAGGAACTATAACTTTTAACAAAAATAAGTGTTTTTATTAAGTTCAACGAGATTATGGTAGACATTAAAGACGCGAGATTTAATAAATGACCAAAACATTACATTAAAAACATTATCTTGAATCGCGTTATTGCTTTTCGTTTGTCGTAAAATTTTATAATGCGCTCACGCACTCTTTTAATTTTATGTAGATAGTTCATATCGGCACTCTTTTATGGTTTGGTTTAATTATCTTACTCTGAAATTATTATGTATCCCATTAATTAATTTAGCGCTTTTCTTAGAAGTGCTTAAACATTTTAACAAAATAAATGTGGCGTTCCAATAAGCGGTTACTCGACGAGCATTACATAAAAACACAATAAACAATAAAACATCTGTAACAAGAATGGATTGTTGTTACTGACTTAGCTTAATTAAACAAGCCGGTAGTCGACACTCAGACGCATAATACTGCTAATTAAACGGGGGTTTACAGAGATCCGAAAAAGAGCCACTCAAACACGCTTAGCCGGTATTATTACAGTGTATTCAGGAGGCTCGGCAAACAGGCCCTCGTCGCCGAGGGTGCTACTCTCAAGTTTCGCGTTTAATTAGACAGATAGAGGCGCGGACGGGCCTTATTAGTATTGTCTACGGGGGCCCAATTAACACTCGGGAGGCGCCGCTGTGGGTGGTTCCAAGTTCGTTTTAATAATCAAGGGATACCCTTGGCTTCGTTAGCCAAATAATAGGATCGGGTGGCTTCGGTGCCTCTCGTGTCGCCGTGTATCTGTGACCGGTTTTACGGCGAGCTCGCGTACCCTTGTGTTAATCAGAGCTACAGGTGTGAAGTGGCCGTTTATTTTGTCAGCTTACTAATATAACATTATGTATTTCTCGTCGATTACATAAGGCGATTTGTGTTCCTGCGCAAATTTTTGTTCTAATTTATCGCTATTACAACTGTATAAATAATATCTTATAATTGTTATTAGACATTTAATTCACTTCGAGTATTGGCCTTTGCTTCATTCGCCGCTGTGCTGTCGTCTAATTCTAAATGTTGATCATTAAAATAACACCAGAGGAATAATCCATATTTTACAAAAGTTATGTTTTCAACATTATTAGTAGGTACACAATTTCGCGGGATAAGAAATTAAAGTATAAAAAGAAATTGCAAACCTAACTTATATGCAGTAATAGCCTAGCGGTTGAACGCTTGCCTTCCACGCAGGAGAGTGTGAGTGCGATCCCAGTCCCGTACCTCTGACTTTTCGAATTCATGTGCGGATCGGAATTTGATTATCACTTGTGTTTACGATGAAGGAAAAACATCGTGAGGAAACCTGCTCACCTGACAGGGTTCCATAAAATTCTCAATGGTGTGTAAAGTCTGCCAACCCGCACCAGGCCAGTGTGGTAGACTAAGGCCTAAACCCTTCTCATTCTGAGAAGAGGCCCGTGCTCAGCAGTGGGACCAGTAATGGGCTAATTATGTTTAAACCTAACTTAACAGGTCACCATGAGTAAACATGTTATGTTTCACTCGAAAATCTGATCAAGTGAGGATCGTGTCTTCACTGCGCTTGTTCCGTAGCCTTTATTAAATTTCATACTTTAATATGCATGCTGATTTTTCATCACTAGTTACCTACATTTTCTAAATATTAAATTCAATAAAATAGCACTTTCGGTTTACTAGGGTACCAGCAATTGGATGTTCCGTGTTTTACATAAGTATTTTAGATTATAACATAACGATCGCCCATACCGCGACCCCTCACCGCGCTCATTGCCCTCCTGGACGTCAGACCAAATTGTGATGTGTTAGCGGATGAATGGAAGATGATCTTGTCGGAACGCCTGGAGTACTGCGAGAGGGTGAAATGCTCTATTTACATCCATTTTGTATTTTTATAATCTAATGTTATTTATTGTAATTGGTTGTAGGTACCGTACTAAATAATAAATCAATAATAAATGAACGTAGTACGCTACAACACTACGATGTAGTAATTATAATGGGAAACAATAATATAATAACAGGTACTTACCTACACCTTGTAATTTGTCCAAGAAGAATTCTTTTGGTCAAGAAATTCGTAAAATTTTAAAGCAATATGTTGAATTAATAGAATGTACCAACTTTACACCAAACTGATAGTCAGTGAAGTGACGAAAAGAGTAAGAGCATGACCTGATTGCACACAGAACCCTATGAAAGGGCTTTAATAATTTCCTTAATAAGAACAAAAAGCCTCTGCAATTATTTGTATGTAGGATGTAGGTATTAATTAATTAGGAGCAAGCTCAACACGGACAGCAAATTGCGCTATGAGTCTTGCAGCTTCCCCGCCCGCTAGTATCCCGCTGGCCATAAAACTCTCATTACAGAACGAGCAATTTCTCTCGTTAATTAACGCTGCACAACCATGTTGTCAATTAATGAAACGGCCAAGTTCTGCGTTAAAGAATTCGCTACTTTATATTTTTTAAATATCGTTTTTTTTTTCATTTAGTTTCAAGACAACATTCTCTTTTTCATTATAAGTTATCATGCATAAATTACAACCAGAATCAAACAATACACATTTTTTAGTACCCAACATACAGGTTATGTTAAATTAATTTAATTTTATACAAATTAATTTGATCAGCTCGTTTAAATCATTTTGTATTGGTCAGTAACGAGGGTTTTGTGAACTAAATGCAAATTCTTTGCATCTGCATTTTGATCCAGAAAATTGCGGAGAAAAATGCAAACGCATGCGCACCGCCGTCTCGCATGACTTGTCGGCACTAATAACTTTTTCTCAAAACACTAATGAATAACTTGCTCCTTATTACTGGGCACGTTTTGCCACTTGGAGCTCTTTGAGCGGACGAGACAGACGTTGCTCGGGAGCGGGACGGGGCGGGACAAGAGCAGGACGGGAGCAGAGCGAAGCCTCGCCACTGTTCGGCCGTTGCGCCAATCTTACAACTTACCATTAAGCAATTTTCATCAAGACTCATGTTTTACTTAATGAACTTCTTGCTAATAGTAGAGACGCATTTTCTTGGGAATATTCCTGTTGGACGGTCATAGTGCTGTATGCCTTATTTTTATGCTAACAAGAAAATTAAATATAATGTTAGCTAAATTACGGCCGACTTTTATCGGATAGAATAATTTCATTATTCGATCAGTTATGTGCAATCGTAGTTATTAATTTTAACAGTTACGTTCCTCGTTATTTTCTAACGATGCCATTTTTTAATATTGTTATCGATTACCATTAATAACAGCTCAGCTATGTTTACTGCCCTATTAGAAGCTCTGGATGGCACATCGGGCAAAGTTACAAATCAAACAAAGTAAGCATCCTGCTACGGCTCCTAGTAGGATGAAACAGTTATAACCTTGGAGTATTTATTTTAGTTCTTAATTAATCATAAGAAAGTGTTAATTAAAATCATAATTCGTCAGTGGAAAGGTAAAAAGACTAAAGCGCCAATATACCTACTTTACAGTAGAGAGATTAAAAATATTTTTTTAAGAAAATAAACAGTTCGTTTTTAGAGTACCTATACATATCAAATAGATAATTTAATTATCTGTTTAATATGTAGGAAATAAGAAAAATAACTAAGTTTTTTTTTTTTAATACTTTGAATCTCTCTACTGTAATGTAAGTATATTGGCGTTTTAGTCTTTTTACCTTTCCACTGACGATATGAACAAGCTTAAATTAAAATTTAACCCCACACACAAAATAGATAATTTATTTCAAACATTACACGTTATAGGTAGTCTATTACATTTCCATGTCAACAACCATTAGTTAGTTTTTCTGTTTCTTTTCTAACTATCATCGTTAGCTTCTCGTAACTGTTGCTCGCATTCTACAAGATTGTTTATACGGAAAATGCTATGCACATGACATTTAATTAGAGAACGTTGCCAGTTACATTATATATTTAACTTGATACATATAAGGAATTAATGTAATTGACGCCACTTTTAATGGAGCATTTATACAGAGCTGGCGATTACGAGGGCCATAAGAAGTGCAATTCACGGAGTCGACGTAGCGCGGAGCCAATTTAATTTACAAAGTTGTCGGTCAAGTCCGGATTGAGCTCGGCTCAGCTCGGCCGCTCTTAATAATGACATGTGCACGAGCATCTGTCACAGATTTACGCACACCAATCATTTGTACCTACTACCTGTCATGTGAGGAGCGAGAAAAAGATGCTCTCATTACATAACCTTGCGAGTTTTTCTGGCGAAAGGTAACATTTTAATTAAGATGGGTTTGAAATATTGTGAAATATGTAGGACTATGTATGTTAATTTATTGAATCATAAAAATTTAAAACCACTTAGTTGTAGGACCTGTCTTCAAGTGCCTCTAAACACACCCTGGGGCTACGCTTGTGGCTACACTCGCTCTATAACCGTAAAGAGCGTAACGACATTGTAGCTTCCATAATAATTATAAGTTTCTAATTTGTTCCAAAGTTTTATTCTGCGATATAAATCATAAAATTAATTACGTTTAAATTATTAAATACTAGGTGTTCCCGTGACTCTGCCCGCGATAAAGGTTTTTTTTACTGTATTAAAGTTTCCATGGGCTTATACATAATTAATAGTAAAAACAAACCATTTTTAAAAACAAGCTTTTATTTAAATGGTCTAATATGAAGAAAATAAACTTTAAAATAAATCAAACCCATCAATTTATTACATTATACAATTTATTTATTTATTATGATATAAAAGTTTGTCGCGAGATTTACAATTTTATGAAATACATACATTTTTTCTTAGAATTACTTGTGTCAAGATCAAGTTATATATTGTATTCTTGTTCATTTAGTATTATATAAATAAATAAATTGTATAATGTAATAAATTGTTGGGTTTGATTTAATTTAAAGTTTATTTTCATCTTTGTAAACCATTTAAATAAAAGCTTGATTGTAAAAATGTATTTTTTTTAACAACTTTTTTTATGTTTTAGTATGTCATGGTGAAACTTAAAACGGACGTTCATAATTGAATGTGTATACATCATTTCATGTCTGTGCTGCTAACCATTGAGGAGTTCCCGAGTCAGGACCCAACCCTGAGTGCAGCAACTATGTCACGGTAAAACTTAAAACCTGCTATCATAATAAAATGCGTACACAACATTTTGTGTCTGTGCTGTTGACCGTTGAAGAGTTCCTTTATCTGGGTCTAATCCTGGATGTAGATTCAGGTCATTCTTACCATAAAAATGCATTGTCATTGGAACTGAACCGACATGTAAAAATTCAACTCCGTAGGATAACAGAAAGTGGTTCAAAATTCAGTTGCAAGATTTAAACCGAACATACATACAAACAAACATTGCAAGTTAAATAAAAGCTTGTAATAAAATTTGACCTTTGTACAAAATATTTTAAACAACTATTTCATCTAAATCTTACATAAGTAGGCTTACAATTAAATACCCAAACTACCGCATCTAGAATATCATGGAGCTGTTATAATTCCCCATCGATCTAATTAATAATCACGTCGTTATCTCCATCTACCTCGTATATGACTAATTAGGTATCAGGGTACGTTCGCCAACGGGCCGGATATTCGCAGTGTCTCGGCGAACACTTCCGGCACTCGATCCTAATTACAGATAACGCTGAAGGCTTTACCATCCCGTCTCATCTCGTTTACTTGTCGGGATTGCTCGCCCGCTCGCTTGCTCGGATGTGCCGTGCTGCCGTGTTCCTGTTATAACAGCGCCAAGGTTATAAAACATTGTACGTACTTTAATAACGTATGAATATGTTGTTTGTTTTGAGTTTATGCGACGAAAAATTCATCTAATTGCGATAAAATCAGTTGAAGTCAGTTAAAAATTAACTGGATTTTAGATAGAGACTGCAACGCAATAAGTTATGTAACTTAAAATGTATGTTGATATAAATAATATTGATGCAATAAAAATGTGAATATTATAAAAATCTGTTGTAAAAATGAGCTATATTTTTATTCTATAAAGATGTTCCAACTACATATTTAAATTATCTACTAGCTACAGCTTCAACAAAACCACTTTTAAAAACGTATCAGGTGTGCCACGGAACTTAATAAATATACGTATACTAACTATTCTGATGCAATTCTGATTACGGCTACAAAATTCTAACAACTAATTTATTTAAGGAATATTTATTAGAATTTTTATAACACTCATATTAATTAGTAGATTAAATATTAAAACGGGACGTCGAAGTTGTAAAGCTGTCGTGGCGAACGTGTTGTAAACACGCCTCGGGCGTGACTGGCCGATTGCACTCGACTGTACTACTCGTATAATTCCAATCAGTATTCAAATCGATGCAAATGGAAAGATTAATCGGCGTTTGCACCACCGCGGCGTCGACCGCGAGTAAGGTAGTAATTACATGATATTTGTTAGTATAATCTCACTTTTTGTGGGTTTTCTTAAATGGTTATGAATGATTGACTGCATTGATTTTTTAATTGATACTTCCGTTCAATATTTACATAATGTTTTGGAAGGAAACCCATTTATATTATACTTACGTTGTATTAGCAGTTAACAGCCGTGGAAATAAAAGCTGTATGTGAAATAATTGCATGAAGTGCAGGATGTAATAGCACTCTATCAATACTCGATACATTATTTATAATTGCAGCAATGCTCCTTTTCTTACCACTTGAAGCTTTCTTCGTTTCCTGACAAGAAAACGCGTGAAGAGTAATTGAATAACTTAAGAGCTATAAAAATCATAACGCGCACGCATCGCTTTTGTGATAATGACAATAAATCGATGAATAAAAAACGATTGACACCGGATTGTTTTTAAATTATGGAACGTCTAAAAGAGGTCGATCTGGTCGTCATTTCAATATAAACTGTTACCGTAAGTGCTCTAACACAACGCCCACTTTATAATCTCATAGAAAGTACAAACAATCAATAACAAATATGGCTGATTAAACTGCTCGCGAAACAACCAAATCGATCACTCACAAAAACAAAGAGATACAGGCAAAATGAATTAATCCCACCACGCTGGAGGCTATTGCGTTTTGTTAGCTTCTTAATAAGCCAATTGCTGTCACAGTAGAGCCGTCCGCCCACGCGACGCAAACTGATTTCAGAATAGTCCCCAACGCAATCCCACGATTGATTCTAATTAACGATAGCACTATTTATTGGAGCAGTTCGCAAACGAACCTAATTGATTTCGCTGCGCCGACGTCAGCTGACATGTTATAGACTCGACACCGGAGACTGTTGTTTATTGACTATTAATGCAGTTGGCTACGGATACGTCCACATAGTGCCGTGGAAGAGACCTACTATAAATTATAACGAAATTATAAAGATAGTCGCCGGCACGTAACTTGGCAAGAGTAGAGAAGAGAATTCCTCTCCTTTCTTTCTTCTAAACAGACATATTGTTTAAAAATACATACATAACATAACATCACGCCTTACATTCCCCGAAGGATTCGGCAGGAGGTGTTTTAGTACACCCTCGTTTCGCCAGTTATGTTTAAGTTGCATGTAATAGGGGGCAAGATTATTGCCATTAACCGGGCACAAATCCAGACTCCAGGCTGCTACTGAAAAATTCCTAATGGAAAAACCCAATAAAACTTTACCTGACCTGGGGATCGAACCCAGGACCCTATGCTTAGCAGTCGCGCTTGCGACCACAAGACCAACAAGGCAGTCGAAAAGAAATGGCAATAACCATAGAATAATGACAAGCAATAAAATTGACCATGTTTTTGTTGCATTAAGTGTACATGCGCAAACTTAATCCCACTACGCCAAAACCTTGCCAAATTACGTGCCGGCGACTATAAGCTAAGTTGTTAACGGATCACACAATAGATACAGGTTTATCAAATTTTTATGAAATACTCAGCTTATGACATCCTGATTTTCAAACATATCTATGTGGACAAAAAAGCAAAGAGTTCTCTTGTACAATTCTATACTTATAAAAGGAGAAGCTGACTGATTGACTGACTGATCTATCAACGCACAGCCTAAACGGCTGGGGTTAGAAACTTGAAATTTTGACAGAAGGTTCATTTTGTGACGTAAACATCCACTAAGAAGGGATTTCTCGAAATTCAACCCCTAAGGGGGTGAAATAGGGTTTTTAAGTTTGTATGTAAGTCCGTCATTTTTGAAGTAAGAAGCTTGAAATTAAATATTAAGGTTTTTGGTTATAAATAAACGTAAACATGTTTAAGCATTTTTGGAAATTCAACCCTTAAAGGGGTGAAATAAGTGTTGAAAGTTTGTATGAGAAATCTGGTATTTTTGAAGATATTTAGGCTTTTGGAAAGAAATAAACGTATAGGTGTTTGAGGGTTTTTGGAGATTCTACCCCTAAGAGGGTGAAATGGGGGGTTGAACTTTGTATGTAAGTCCGTCGCTTTTGAAGTAAGAAAGATGAAATTAAATATTAAGGTTTCTGGTTAGGAATAAACATACATACATACATAAACTCACGCCTTTTTCCCATGGGGGTAGGCAGAAACTATAGAACACCACATGCTACGACCCTTACATACCCCTTTCGCTTCATCCACATTCATACATCTTGTCATACACGCACGCCGGTTAAGAGTACTACGCACCTGACCTTTGTGAAGAACATCACCAATAACATCGATGTATGTCCTTCTAGGACGTCCTCTATCGGCGTTCCCATTGACATCCGCCTTATAAATTGCCAAAATGACCGCCTTATAAATGACCAAACCACCTAAGCATACTCCTTTCAATTTTTGTCACTACATCATCTTTTAAACCGCAACTTTGTCTAATCACATCATTCCGCAATCTATCATTCAAAGTTACATACTTCGCAAGGAACGCATTTCCACGGCATTTATTCTACTTTCATGCCTCTTCTGCCACGACCAACATTCACTTCCATACATAAGCGTAGGTACCAGCACACCATTATGGACAGCCAGTCGTGCCTTTTTGGACATCGACTGGCTAGCCACAACCATATGCATAGCACCATTTACTTTATTTCCCGCATTTGCTCTTCTTTCCACATCTTCGTCAATCTTACCATCTCTTGTAAACATACTTCCCAAATAAACAAACTCATTCATCTGTTCAATACTTTCATCTCCTATCTTTACTTTACACTCAGATACATCTGCATCTCTTTCAAAAACCATTACTTTCGTCTTGCTTACATTAATTTTCATCCCTTGCATATTAATGCTCCATTCATCATAGTTACCATGTCTTGCAACTCTTCCGCCGACGATGCAAGCAAAACTTGATCATCTGCGTAGAGAAGACATTTGACAGGCAATTCATTCATTTTCAATTTACACTCACTCCCTTTTAAATCTGTCAAACAACTATCCATGTATAGGTTGAACAGCCATGGAGACGCTACACAACCCTGTCTAACACCTCTGGAGATGCCAAACCAGTCTGTGAACGCCCCATTTATCCTAATACAAGCACTGGAATCCCTGTACAGCGATTTCAGTGCCCGTATCAAGCGCCAGTCCACCCCGTACAAAGATAGTGTCGACCACAATTCTTCCCTCCACACACTATCATAGGCCTTCTCCAAATCAATGAAAGCGCAGTACACTTTCTTGTGCTTTGCCAGATGTTTTTCGGCTATGCACCTCAAGGAGAAGATCTGATCCATACAGCCCATCCCCTCTCTGAACCCTGTCTGAACATCCCATAATTTCTCATCTGTTATTCTTATCACTCTGTTAATTAAAACTTTCGCATATAGTTCGCTGACCACACTCAAAAGACTAATGCCGCGGTAGTTTTTACACTCCTGCTGTGAACCTTTTCCCTTATATAGTGGTACGATTACAGCTTTGCACCAGTCGCCCGGCACTTGGCCGAATCTCCAACATATATTAAAGATCCGGTACAGCAGGCTTGCTACCACCCCGTCACCGCCCTTAAGCATTTCGACAGACACTCTGTCACACCCAGCAGCTTTTCCAACTTTCATACATTTCAGCGCTTTCACGATTTCATCCATTTCAATCAGATTTTCCTCATCTTCATCCAAGTCAATGTCTGACTCACTCGCTTCCGCCCAGTTACCCACTCTTTGCACACTATCCTGCCAACTAAATAAACTTTCAAAATATACCTTCCAGCGTTCCAACACCTTGCATTCTTCACTTAACGAGCATCCATCTCCTCCTCTAACTATATTCATATTTGATGTCCCCGAAACTCCACGAGCCAATCTTACTTGTTGCCAGAACAGCTTAACATTGACCCTGAAGTTGTCGGAGAACTTCCTATTATACTTATCTTCCATTTCATTCTTCTTCATCTTTACGATCTCTTTTACTTCCGCCTTTATTTCGGTGTATCTTTTCTTCACTCTTTCTAAATCGTCAATCATACTCGTTGCCTGATTCATTCTTATTCTAGCTTTAAAGGCTAATAAATTAAGCTAAGCTTCTTTCTTCTTCCGTACGACCTCTTTAACTTCATCATCTATCCAACAATCATTCGTTCTCCTGTTATTTTTCCTCTTCACCACACCGCATACTTTTGTGGCCACCATGCTGTTTTTTACAACATTCCATGCTTCTTCTAAACTATAATCATTCATTGTGAAGCACCATGCTGTTTTTTACAACATTCCATGCTTCTTCTAAACTATAATCATTCATTCCTTCTAAAATCTCATTCGTCTTCTCTTTTACTTCCCTCTTATATTCCTCTTTAACTTTTAATTCTTGCAACCTTTCTACTTTTATTCTCTCAAGTGCAGTCACAGGAACCCAAACTCGATGGCACCAACGTTTAAACAGACCATGTATCCGGCACATGACAAGATAATGGTCGGTCCCCACATTGGCACCCCGATACACTCTTGTATCTGTGACCTTACTCTTCAGTCTTTCATCAACAACCACAAAGTCAATCATGCTTCTACTATATTGCCTTTCCCACGTATACATGTAATCTCTCTATGATTAAACATAGTGTTAATTATAGAAAAATTCTTCTCCACGCATATTTCTAACAAACTCATTCCATTCTCATTCACCCTTTTATCCCCAAACGCACCTAGTGTACTTTCATATCCTTTCATTCCATTTTCAACCATTGAAATCACCAAGCAAAACAATCTTCTCATTTATTCTACACATTCACAATACCTCTTATACTACTCAGAATGCATCTCTCTCCGAAAGGTTAGGTTAGGAATAAATGTACACATATTTGGAAATTCAACCTCTAAGGGGGTGAAATAAGTGTTGAAAGTTTGTATGAGAAATCTGGTACTTTTGAAGTAAGAAGCATGGGGAGAAACTGACCGACTGGCTGACTAATCTAGCAACGCACAGCCTAAACCGCTGGGTGTGATATAAGACGGACGTTTTGGATTTTAAAATGTCACTTTAAAATGGGCTTAACGAGGATTTCAAACTTCACGCAAGCGAAGCTGCGGGCAAAAGCTAGTCATAGCATACGAAACCACTAGCTGTGCCTGCGTCTCTAAATGTTGCTTTATTAATCTCTAAATGTAATTAAAGTAGTGAAATGACACAAACAGAGCTTTATATCAATACAGGGTGTAAACGAAATCATGTAATTCCTTCAAACCTCGTGATGTGCTGCTGACATAGATTAGGTAACACTGGACGGAACAAAAAAATACAAAAAATACAAAAATACAAATGTGTTCTTAATGTGAGGCATTTTAGCGCCCCGAGTTAAATGAACGCGCGGCAAACGATAGCTGCTCAATTCGCTCGGGGCGCTAAAATGCCTCACGTTAAGAACACATTTGTATTTTTGTATTTTTTTGTTCCGTGCAGTGTTAATCTATGTCAGCAGTACATCACGAGGTTTGAGGGAGGATGTTTACTTTTTGTAAAAAAAATATTATTGAATCCAAAAATATCCCGCGCAGTATTAATCTGTGTCAGCAGTACATCACGAGGTTTGAAGGAATTACATGATTCCGTTTATACCCTGTAGAGGCTTGAAACAATTAATTATGAAATCAACTACCTATCTTTAAAATTGTTAGAAGCTTTTATAATAAGATGGGTATGGTCGAGTGGTCACTGACTAAATGTAATGTAACCACAGCTCGTGTATATAGAAACCCACTTATTTACACAACTTCGTTCTGCCTAGCCTTTTCCCAACTATGTTGAGGTAAGCTTCTATTCTAACCAGATGTGGCTGAATACCAGTATTTTACACGAAGCGACTGCCATTAGACCTCCGCAACCCAGTTATAGGGCAATGCCGATACCCTAAGGTTAAACCGGTTGTAAAACTTTCAGACTTCTGATTTCCCGTAACGACTGTCATAGGTATTCGTATGACACCCGGGACCGCGTGCTCTCCGAGGCACAGAGGGGTCTTGATGTGTACCTACTTAACGAATGGTCACCCATCCATGGACTGACCGCGGCAAGCGCAGCTTAACCTTGCAAATCATATAATCCGTGCGGTTGTTAATTAGCCACAGCCCCTCCTACTATAACTTATACAGGGTTACTATGCAACAAATTAAGCCACCAAATGTTCTACCGAAGTTCAGTAGTTTTTGAGATATTAATTATTTTAGGATTTTATTGAAAAATTCCAGATTCAACCATATTTTAAGTTTTTAAGTGTTTATGTTACTAACATCTTGGTACCTATTGTAATTATGGAATTTTATTCTGAAATAAAGATATTATTATTATTATATTATATTTCCAGACGTGTTTGGTATAGGTATTTGAACTTTTAATTATTAACGTAGGTCTGCTATGGCATCAGCTTTGATAAAAACTTAAACAATACATTCGCGCCGTACATTATTTTTAAATAGGTTTCAAATGGTTGAAAATGAGATATTTCAAAAAATATAAAACACTCAAAAACTACTGAATTTCGGTAGAACATTTGGTGGTTTAATTTGTTGCATTTTAACCCTACTATGACGTCCTGCAAGGAATACGTCGAGTTACCAGTAACCCTTATACATTATGCAATAATACATTACGTACTTATTTACAGAAAAAATAATTTGCCATTAATTGAGCTTTGGTTTCATAAGTTCTGCCTAAGGATAATTTAGTATTTGTAAATTAAAGCGATTTACATATTCATTGAAATCACTAGATTTAATATTACAGATTCATTAAAATTCATTTATTATTCACTAATATAGGTAAACTGTTAAAATAATTGCTATCGGAAACCATTAATCTAGGCTTAAATTATAAAGTTTAACTTTCAAAATTGGTAGTTTCTGAGTTATTAAGACAACTTACTAATTTACTTTGAATTTACCAATAATGTAAACAAACCAAGAGATTGAACATTTAAATCAAATTACTCAAAATTTTGAGAATTGAATACGAGCAAAGTGAAAAGAAAACAGTATTTCCGAGTACCTACTGAAAGAAGTACACAAAAAAGTTTCAAAACTGTATCGTTTCCGTTTCAATATTAGCCACGTACGCCAATTAACTCTTCAAACAGAAAGATATTCTACAAACAGATTACATAATTTAATAATGAAAAGGTCGTTCTGTATTAACTACCCGTGTGTAGCGTGTTGTATCTGGTAGTGGGTCCATGTCCGCCGAGCGAGACAGGCATCTCTCTAATTAGGCCACGTTTCGTCTGCCCTGTAATCCACCTGACTGTTAATTAATACAGCTGAATAAACAACCGCCAGCACGCGGGATGGGGATTAACAATTCCGTGTAATAGACCTTTATTATGTTCCACCTATTGCGTTCATGTTAACTAGTTGGGTGCCTGATTAAGGGAGTTTTGGGTGGATATTGTTGGCATTGTTATTACGTTATTAGTAAAAAGTATTTTTAAACTGTATCATAAGTCATATCAATCCCATTGACTATGAACATGCCTATTGCTGCAATTTAAGGTTGCTAGGGAATATAGCCAAAATCAACAAGTCTTACGAACGGTACGGTGATTGACGAATGTCGTTGTTAGTGAATAGTAGGATACTGCTGTGCATCCTTTAGGAATATAATGGCTTTTACGATACCTATTCTATGACGATCTTTCTTTGTTGGAAACCAAAAGGCCAGAAAAGTATTACTTTTTCTAAAGACATGAATAAAAACAATAACGAAAAAAGTTGCATTTTCCTAAACGAAGCCTTCTAAATACTCTAGCTTCAGAATGTTTTATTTTATGTACGTCAGGCTGGCCCGGCCCCATGGAATTTAATAATGAGATTGTTATCAATCCAATGTACCCGGGTATACTAATATATGTAACACCTTCATTTTCAATGTAACTCTTTTTAAAAGAAATTACGTGCACTTCTTAGTGGCCGGGCCAGCCTGACGTTTTCAGCCCGGCCACCTTGTTTCCCACTAATCTACAAAAAATACTGGCAATATTGTGCTACAGATGAAATGTACCCTATAATTTATGCATATGTAACACAAAATCGAATCCTAAAATGCAATAGCATACGAAATATTAGCGGTTGCAGGTGGCCGGGCTGAAATTATTTCGTTAATATAAAACAGTAAAACTGCAACACCTACCAAAAACTAATACCAGTACATAATGAGATATAGAGATATAGAATACATGTAACGCTTTCATTTTAAATTATAATACATATTTAGAAAGAATAATCACTTGAAATTATATTTCAGCCCGGCCACCTAAAAGCGGTAATATTCCCTAAAATCTTATGCCAATTTGTACAGTAAAACCTGATACAGCTATGAAATGAAAGTTACATTCGTTTCGTTTTAGTCGTATACCTTTAAGCCTTCTGTTTGACTAGATTATCAAAATCTGAGAAACTTGCCGAAGAGTGACTATCATTTATTAACTAATTTCAGGACATTTGGTTTGTTGAGTGAAACAAAATGCGTTACTATGATATTTTTATTAATAAACTAAGTAGTATAAATCACACATAATAATTGTTGGATACATAATACCTAAACCTATATATATTTTCTCCGTTTTTGGCTTCACAACATAACCATACAAAGATAATAGTTCACAGACGCTACCACCGATTTTTAGACGGCGCCTGTGTCGCGTCCCAACCTAAGTCGTAAGATATTTTCCCCGAGTAGACAGAATAGATGCGCAAGAGCCGTGTAGTTATCAACACTTCTGACATAATATTTTACGTTTTAATATTACTGTGAGTGTAAAATTTGATCAGTTGTTGCAGTGTAGTTGTTTGTGATGTGATGTTTTTAAGGTAAGTCATAGTTTTGATAAATTAAAATATATCGACAAACAATGTTAATGGGTAGCTAAGTAATTATTTAAAAAAATATACAGGTAACGTAAAGTAAATCTAAACACTCATTTACTTAATAATAAAACTCCATACAATGCCATCAACTAAATATATTTTATCCTTTCGTTTATAGTCAATAGGTAATAATTTTGGTGATTTACTAACAGTAAGTGTTTAGTTTTTGTGAATCTTATTGTTGTGTACCTACCCTATGTATTTACTTATTATTATTGTGTACTTATTTATTTCGTGAAATCAATAATTAATCAGTTTCTTATTAATTACTGTAAGATTTATATATTGGATTTTAGTGAATTATTCATTGTAATCAGGCAACCGTCGACGGTGTTCGTCTGTACCCGCGCTTCTTGTAACTCCCCCTTGTACGGCCTGCCACAGCGATCCACGTCCCTCGCTCACCGCATTCTTTTCCTCGTCCCGCGACACGCGCCCCTCTCCCCATCTCTATTCTATCTTATATATTTCTAATGTCCCAAAAGTTATAAGTTTTGTGAAAGTAAATTTGATTCTTATGAACATTCTTTGCTTTCTTTCTTTCTTTCTTTCCTTAGGTGCTAAAATATTTTTTAATAGATTTATGTATATACTTGATAATGCATGCAAATGTTACTGCATACACTTATCTTTTTAGGGAATTTGTATTTAAATAAATATTAATGTAGTTATTTAGCCTACATGAATACCTATTACGAAACCATAGTTAAAATGAATATATTTTATTTCAGTTGAGCGTGCC
The DNA here is from genome assembly GCA_910594945.2 of Amphipyra berbera. Taxonomy (NCBI): domain Eukaryota; kingdom Metazoa; phylum Arthropoda; class Insecta; order Lepidoptera; family Noctuidae; genus Amphipyra; species Amphipyra berbera. The sequence continues at coordinate 10,866,579 of OU343127.1, forward strand.
TACACCATGGAAAAACGTAGTGCGTTAGATATTGTGGCTCAAAAACAAATATTTGAGAAACATAAACGCTTGATCACCACGACAAGATATAGTTCTATTATATACAATACCATAGCAAAAGATATAAACTATGTGATGTCACCAAAAGCACTATATCTCAGCTTTAGAAGAAACTTTTTAAACAACCAGAACTCACCTCGGGCAAAAGATGAGTGCTTCATTAAAAGAAATGAAGATAATACCAATAGTATTATAATTTCGTCAACATCATCATCAGGGTCTTCTCCAGTTATTCAACAAGCAAGCTTACTTCATCAAATTAGTTTTAAATTTCCAATTGATGTTCATGAATGGAAGAAAATTGAACCCTTAAGTTATACGTATAAACGACACGATAAAAATAAACCTAGTGCAAGATATCAGACGTACAGAGCTATTCCCAAATTTAAGTGGTCCGGTCTTTTAAGAAAAAAACTCTGGGAGTTTTATAAGTTACCTTGTACTGTAGCATTTAAAAGACATGTTATTCAAGGCGCTAACATTACATTCTACGGACGTTGCACTCAGTGTCAAGCAACAGTGAAAATTCAAAATAAAGATAAGACTGATCATATTATTGATTTTTTATGTGAAATTGATCAACTTCAACCAAATTTTAAGCATAATCCTTTAAAAAAAATACGACTCACTCCGTACTCAAGACGAACATTATCTAAGAAATTAAAATTTGATTCAGCAACAATAGTTAGAAAACAAATAGCGAGTCATGATATGATATTTCAAGATAAGGAACCACCTGTATTGCCATCAGTCGGAGCATTACGCCAAATACGTCATGAAACAAGGAAGCAGAAATGGTACCATACCAATCAAATATTATCTGTTGCAAATACTTCAACATACTCTTCCGTAATTCAGGAAATTTTAATGAAACCAACTTTTCATATTTACTACTGGTTAGAAGAACAAATAAAATATTACAAACAATATGTTCAAGAGTATGGTCGACCAACCATATCATTAGATGCCACAGGCTCTATAATTAAACCAATTGTGTTACCTAATGGGACTAAATTTACTAAAAGATTATTCTTATATGTTATATTAATAACTGCTGATAGCTTTTTAAAATCTATTCCAATTTCACAAATGCTTAGTGATTCTCACACTAAAAATAGCATTGCGGATTGGTTGGGTAAATGGGCCAGTAATGGAATTATCCCTCCTGCAGAAATAATCACGGACGATTCCTCAGCTTTGATTGCTGCTACAATCCAATGCTTTACTTCATATAAATCTACAAAAGATTACTTAGAAGCTTCTTACAGTGCATTGGAGGGACATACAAATAGTTTGCCTGTAGTATATATGCGAATAGATACAAGTCACTTTGTCAAAACTATTCATAATCTTTCGTGCTTCAATAATACAACAGAAAATGTAAAATTTTTCTTTGTTCGTTGTATTCTTTACATTAAAACAGCAGAGTGTATCGTAGTCATAAGAGAGATAATTGAAAATATGTTAACTGTTATTTTAACTAAATTTTATTCAAAAATTTGCTTTGATGCCCACTGTAATTTGAAAAGAAGAATTCAAGGTATTACAATTGATAAAAAAGATTCTAACAACGCACACAATTACGTAGATGAAGAAAGATTCCTAAATGAGGAGAATGTTTTAGATGTAAGCAATTTTATGGTATGGTTTGATAATATTGTTGCTTGTAAAAATAAACAAGAAGAGGAATCTTGTGAACGCCCCAACAAATTATATTATCCGCCTCTAATATCTACTCTAAAACGTTTATTGGGAAAATTGCCCATGTGGTCAAACGTTATGGCTCCATTATACAATTCAAAAAACAAAAATCCATCGTCTAGTGCATCAGAGGATTATTTTAAAACAATAAAACATTTATTACTCAAAACTAAAGTAAGAAAATACAGGATTGACGAATTTCTAAACATACATATTAATCATTTAAATGGAGAGCTTAATATCGCTGCTAGTGAACTACAAAATAATGAGGCACCGCCCCTTCAAGAGCGAAAGATTAAAATCAAAAAGAATCGTCAAAAAAGAACACACCAAAAACGGTTATTTCCTCAAGATTCTATTTTCAGTGATATGCCAAGTTTTGTAGAAAATTGGAAAGGACAAGCTGAAGAGCCAGTTACCGTACCGATTTATAAAATGTTAAAATTTATAAAAAATGGAAATATTGTAACTGGTTCCACTTTAACAAATACATGTGGTTTTGATGCTGTTACATATTTAATAGCTTATGGTTATATTGCATTTAATAACTTTAAATTAGAAATAGATCAGACTGAAAATAATAATAATATGTTATGTAATTATATACAATTTATAGGTAACAAAAACATATCTGAAGCCGCAGTATACGAACTAAGAAATACCATATGTAAAAAGTACTACAAACTATCCTCGAAAAATACAATAGATATAAATTGTGAATGCAATGTCGCAAATTTGTTTGAACAAATGATTTTAGAATTATTTTATAGCGCTCTATTTACAAAAATATGTACCGAAAAAAAATGTGCATTTCAACTTCAAAGAACAGTACCATTTTTACCCATTAATATGAACGTAATTAAAACATTTGGAATATCAGCCCTAGAAGACTCAATTTGTATAGACGTTATTTCGAAGGATTGTGAACACGATTGCCCGGGCACTGTTTTGTCCAGCTATAATGTAAAGAATATTATATCTTTTGATTTAAATGGAACAGATCAAATAATATTGAACGATATACCTTTATCTATCAAAGTTAGAACTAATATTTATGTGATTGTAGGTGCTATTGAATATGTAGTATTGGGGGAAAATCTAGGACATTATAAATGCCATTTATTTAATCAAGATCTGTGGATGTGTTATGACGATTTACAGTCTAGTGTTAAAAAAAGTAATTTGGATTTAATATTTTTACATTCCTTGACGTACATTTTAGCTTGATTAAATAACATAATCAAGTGATTAGTACGTTTTTATCGATTCTAATAAGCAATATATTTAAATTTGAATTAGTCAAAATACTTATAGTACAAATGCCAGATATAGGCTAGCAATGATTATTATATTAGCATACGTTTAATTATACAAGTTAACATTGTGATTTTTAGCTGTGATTTTAATATTATGTTAAATTATATATACTACATAGCTATATTTCCATTAGCTGCCACTGAAAGAACTATGGTTCTCTCTTTATTTAAGAATTGTTGTAATAATTATATTAGCATAATTTTAATTGAAAGTTTTCAAAACTTTAAATTCAAAGTTGATGTAAAAATCATTATGAAAATCTGTGATTTTTTACCAAGGTATAATAAGTATTTAACCAAAAATTATCTTCTAATATTCTGAATGAATGAATGTTCGATGTTAAGGTAATATTGATATTACTATAATTTTTTGATAACTGTGTTATTATCAATGTGTAACCTTTTTTTACATTATTTATAATTAACAATTGTTATAGTACCTAATTAATATAAGTACAAATGTTGTCTAACTAATTTCAAAAATGATTATTAAAAAAATATGACAATTACCAATTTTGTTTCACTCAACAAACCAAATGTCCTGAAATTAGTTAATAAATGATAGTCACTCTTCGGAAAGTTTCTCAGATTTTGATAATCTAGTCAAACAGAAGGCTTAAAGGTATACGACTAAAACAAAACGAATGTAACTTTCATTTCATAGCTGTATCAGGTTTTACTGTACAAATTAGCATAAGATTTTAGGGAATATTACCGCTTTTAGGTGGCCGGGCTGAAATATAATTTCAAGTGATTATTCTTTCTAAATATGTATTATAATTTAAAATGAAAGCGTTACATGTATTCTATATCTCTATATCTCATTATGTACTGGTATTATTTTTTGGTAGGTGTTGCAGTTTTACTGTTTTATAGTAACGAAATAATTTCAGCCCGGCCACCTGCAACCGCTAATATTTCGTATGCTATTGCATTTTAGGATTCGATTTTGTGTTACATATGCATAAATTATAGGGTATATTTCATCTGTAGCACAATATTGCCAGTATTTTTTGTAGATTAGTGGGAAACAAGGTGGCCGGGCTGAAAACGTCAGGCTGGCCCGGCCACTAAGAAGTGCACGTAATTTCTTTTAAAAAGAGTTACATTGAAAATGAAGGTGTTACATATATTAGTATACCCGGGTACATTGGATTGATAACAATCTCATTATTAAATTCCATGGGGCCGGGCCAGCCTGACGTACATTTTATTTTGCGTTAGTTAAGTCGTGTAAAATCCATTTATAGGCTACATGAAAATACCCTCAGAGAGCTGACGATACCGTGAATCAAACGCCATATTAAGTTTGTTCGTGCGGGTAATTAAAACCGAGCGACGTAATGAGAGGCCGCTGCGCACACTAATTAGGCACCACTGCTCCAGAAACTGAATACCTAACTTTCCCAATTAGCAGCTACGTCATCGCGTTAATTCCAATTACAATGGAAAAATCTTTAAGCTTGATTAATATTACGGTTCAATAAAGTCTCATTGAATTAGATTTAGGTAGGTACATTATTTCGTAAAAGTCACACAAAAAATATTATTTTCTAGGCTTCTACAGTTAAAATATTGCATTCAATAATGTTAATGGAGCTTAAGTTAATAAACATCGACTCATTGGGTAGATTAACATAGCTTACATAAAATAATACTCAGTAAAATTAGTTTTCTAACCATTCTTCCTCCATAAATATAATTGCGTTCCACTTATTGCCCATAAAAGCAAGGGAACGTGCGAACGGCCCTGTTGCAAAATTGTACAAAAGGAAAGTAATATTAGGTAGAAGTAGACGCAGTGCTACCCCGGGCGCGTTTCGGTGACTGGGGCGGGCTTTCAGATAAATTATTTATCAACTGTATAGCAATTTTCTTTATGACTCCTCCGACGGAGCAGAGCAATTTACTCGTGAAAGAGATGCGTAAACTTGCAAGGACGCCCAAATTGAGAATAGAACAATGAGGCCAGTAAAGATTTCAATAAGGATAGGTGCTGCCAGTCGCGACTCCACCCGACTATTCCACGACAAAAAGTACACAACAAAATACTGGTTCCGAGACGTGAGCCCATATGCTTCTCATTAGTAAAGCTTTTGAAATGGACTCCTTGTCGTAAGAATTTAATTGACATCGAGTCAACCGACCGTAGTGGCTGTGGCGATTAATTAATTTTTAGGGTATGTTACATGTTATGGGGGTTTATTTTGTGAATTGAGTCACGAAGCTATAAATATAATTTAATTTGTGAGTTAAATCTGACATGAAAGTTTGGTGGTAGCGAGTGTGTCGGGGTGAGTGGGCACCGCGCGCCGGGCGGTGGCAGCAGCGGACGGCGGCGCGGCGGCGCTTCCAATTTCCGTAATTGTGAGTTCATCAAGGAAATTGACTGGCAGACAACACAACGCAATCCACTCTTTATTTACATCACGCTCGCCATACAACGATTGCTTCGCGTGTTCCAAAACGAAGTGACAACATGACGGTTGCCGCTAAAACAAGTTTTACGGAATATTTTAACAAATCGGTGCAATATATAGGTTTATGGCTTTTAGAAGTGTAAATTAAATTAGAAAGTGTCGTTTGTCTTTATATGGATAGCTGCCATTTACACTAGTAATAAAACAAATTAACCTTTATAATAATAGTGAGAACAACCGGAAAAAACAACAACTTTATCGTAAGCAGATAATTTAAAATGTTCAGGTTTTAGGGCCAAGCTACATCCGACAGAAGATACGTCGTATTATACGATCTTCCGTCGCATAATTTACCAAGGAATTTTAGTAACGCATCTTCGGTCAAATTTGTACGGTTTGTGATGTTTATATGGAATTATGTGTACCGGCGGAAAATCGGCGACGTATCTTCCGTCAGATGTAGCTTGGCCCTTATGTTAGATTATAATATTATTCTCATTATGTTTGTAACAGAAAATTTAAGCATATTAAAATTATCAGCGATAACCTATTAGGTGAGACCTCAAGATCCTACACCTACTTACAGTTCTTTAATAAATCATCGTGTTGGAATAAATAAAAGTTCCATCACAATCGCACCCATCGATACTTTCCAAAACATCATATATCATCACCAAATATACGACAACTAAGTTCACAATAGTTATTCACAATAAACTAATAAATCTGTATGTTTGATGTATAATCTAAAAGTCGTCAGAGATGACGTGAAAGCGGTTCGGTAAATAAAAAGCTGCGGCAGTGGTGAGGTAATTGATGGCGGGTGGCAATCAAATTAGGCTCCGCGTCGCGGGTAATCGGCTGAAAGCTGCCCGACAGAGCTTTTGTGGGTCGACGGGACGGGACAGCGCCGCCTGTGGACCTGCACTTGCGCTCGGTTATAGCACAGAAAATGCAGTGGACTCGTTCGGGATTTAAGTTTTTCTTTCTGTGCTCCATGTATTGGTTTGGCAAAAATATTGTGCCCTGATCATAATTGCTGCCAATCACAGAACTCTAAATAATAATTCAGAAGCCAATGAAACCGTTTTAAGTCGTCCCAAAAATAGTTGCTAAAGTGCATATTATGTACAGGTCCTGTCCAGTGAATCATATGTGAAAATCTCGATTATTTAATTATTGTGTTTAATTCGCGGACAGCAAATCTATTAAGCAAAATGGCGAAAAAAAGTGGTCAAGCGTTTGCAAATGGCCGCAACTATTTGTTAAGCGAGACCAACCCCGGCAACACGCAAAACATTTTTTGAGAGCAAGAAGTTTGTGTTAAATGGTGAATTAATATTCCCAAAACCGCACTTAACATTATTGAACCAAAGTTTGTAGAGTGAATAACGTAGGTATGTAGGTACTTATTTTCAAAATTTAATGAATCTAAAATGATCTTAATGTATAGATCTTGTATAAACGCGCCGCGTATATACGAGCACTTATATAATAATGTGAAGGCGAATAAGGCTGTTAAGAAGGAAGAGACAGGTTCATCATTAACGGGTCGAAGAGATGCGGACGGACACGCAGCATCCGCCGCGAGCTCTTTAGCTTTTATCATAATTTAAGTTTTCCATTAGCCGTAATTGACGCGAACATCGTTCCTCGCTTACGGCCGCGAATCGTCGCAACGATTGTTATTTTTGGATAGATAAACATTCCCTATTTTCAGGTCTTCCGAACGCTATTCTGTCTTAATTGACAATACTATTAATAATTAATAAGAGTTATGGCGTACAGCTTTTATCTTAATGTGGCTTTTAACGATACATTTGTATTCGAGAGACCATTTCGATGTAATTTCAACGGCACTACCGCCTCACTAATGGATAAATATCGACTAGTTGTTTAATTTTAAAATTTATGAATAATTCAATCGATACGGGCGTTCTGTTTCAGCATCACTTAATGTTTAGATCACGGAGTTTGATTTAATTTGGGTAATGACGAGATCGAACGTATCCATTAGTGTGATTGGGCGGCTACTCATGAGACGGTCGAGATATCAAAGTGTCGTCCGGTCGGAGCGAAGTGGAGCGGAGCGGCGTGAGTCGCCGGGAGCTGGAGAGCAGAGCGACTATAACTACACAATACAAATTATTAAGAGTGCTCGGCATCACGGGAACGCTTTCAGAAGTAATGAATTAGAAAAGTTGCGCAGCACTCACGCGGATTGAGCCGCGCGGCTCGGCGACGGCGTCGGCGCGCCGCTCGCTACAACATTACTTTAATTAAATCTATTTGAACAACAAACTTTAATTAAATTTCATCCAGCAGTTAGGCGTCGCGGAGGAATAATCGCGCAATTAGAGCGGCCGTGAGCGTCGCCTTACACGCTCCCAGTTAATTAACTCACTTGGGCCGACCTATCCGACTAACGGTGCGCTGTGTAGCCGACACTACACCCAACATTATCATCGTATATGTGTTTATTTTCATCTGGCACATGCAGTTTTGGAAATTTAATATATACAACTCATTGTAATAGTTGCTACTTCGGTCAAGATATTAAGCCTCTGGCATAAAAAATGAAGTAGGCATCTGTTTTTCTTAGCAGAAAAATGTCCAAGCAGTTGATCCTGATAAGCTCAAAAAGCACTCAATTTACGGACATTAAAAATCTACATTTTCATTCGATTAATCAGAAAATAGTGGTCATAAACCGTTGAGAAATGAATGTAGTGAGTGGTACAGCGTTTGAACAATTCACCCTAAGCCGGCCGACTTATTCGATTAATACTCGTAACACAATGGGTTGGCGCTTAGCACTATGTGTAGCGCTTTCATTGTGCAAGTTTAATTGTTTTTACAGGCGACATGTATTGTGTGCGATGGAATACTTAGAAACAACCATACCGTATCATGAGGAGTTGGCCATTCCACTCGGAATTATTAACACTTTAGTGACTTTAGCATGCGTAGCCCCTAAAACAATGTATCGATTACACGTGTTTTTATATCGCGAATCGAGTAGAATGCCAATAATATACAAGTATCACATATCTACTAAGTGTTCGTCTGCTGATCCATTATGCGCACATCGTAACGTATAAATAAAGGCAAAAACTCACAAGATCCATTAAAAGTATTGCTGCGATAATTTGGAATGGTGTGGATACGTCGGCAAGTTTTTTTATTTTTATTAAAATAATATAAGATACATATCAAAAACTCTTAAAAGTTTCAGCGATACCATCGTGTTCTACGTAAATTAAAAAAGTTTCATGAAAAATTCTTGATTTAAACATTGTAGTAGACAACTAGACCATTTAGCATTGCTTTAAACGGTAATATTATATTACTTTATTCCTAAGCAAAGCCACAAATTCCAAAATCTATCTGCAGAGTTTGTCTCAAACGCTAAAATATAACCGTGACTCTGGATCTTTAGCTCTGAAATAATAGATATTTTGCCTCATCGTTTCAGTCAAACCTGTAGCCTTGTTTTATTGTTTTCGAAAATAATAATACCATTTATTCATGACTTTTCTGTCAAAAACCATGTTTTTCCATTAGATCCAGTCTATTCTATCGTCGCAAAGCACTTCCGTAAGAGAGTGAGCGCTATAAAGAAACTGAGTGAGCGCGTTGACCGACACTCTTCGTCTTCGCCCAGCCAAGATTTGACCCCACTCACTTAACGCAACTCAAATGAATATCTAATACCCAATAATGAATTATTCAATACTGAATTACTTTTTCATCGTGAAATATACCATTATTTTGCTTTTATTGTTAATTAAATCACCAGTATTATGGATCCAGAAGTGAAATCGTTAAAACGAAAGAACGAGCTCAGAAAATGTCCTCCATATCTTTTTACTTTATGCCAAAATTTATTAGTCGTAAAAATAAATATCCTTGCTGTATATGTATTTTTAATGGTATGATTGGACTCATTTTAGAATCGCCGTACTCGGATGTATTAATATAGTATTTGTTATCTCGGCAAAGCTGTTTGGCAATTTTGTTGAATTTATATTCCGAAAATATATATTTTCACTTGACATCTACGTGGGTGGCGAATAAAGTGGACGCAACCTTCGTTTGACTGCATGCATACAAATTTTTTCGTTTGGTATCTAGCTATATTGGTGAACATTGTCCTAAAATACAATCTGGCGCGTCAGGACAATATTAAGATAGTAAAAAAATAATCATACCGTAAATGTATTTATTTCAAAAACCTTATAAATATATTATATACTCTTGCTGTTTAACACCTGTAAACTTTAGGTTAAATAGTGGTTCTTAAACTACACAACCCAATACACCAATAAATGACAGTTGACAGTACACAGTATTATTTTAATTTTACAATGAATATAAAGATTGATTGTGCAAAGAGTACAGAGTAATATCACCACCTTAAATCATACATATATTATATAAATAATTAGAGAAATGAAAATTACATCAGTGCAACACTGTGAAATTAAACAGAAATTACCATTCTTTTTAATGATAATATTCTAACTTCCAAACATACCTAAGCTAATCCTAAATTAATGAGAAACTTAAATTGCATAATAATGTAAAGATTAAATTAGTTTTGAAAAATTATAATACGTTTAAAAGCCGGTTAATAACATGTCTATAAAATCATCTTTATTTATATTTTTTGTGTATAAACTAATATTTTATGCATCTTTAAATTTAATTAAAACTCAAGCAAACTTTATTAAGGTTCCGTACCCAAAGTGTTAATACTTGTAATAATCCTACTATATACCTACTGCAATAACTTACTGTAATCACACGTATTATAAGAAAGAAAGAAAATCACATGTATATTAAGATTAGTGTCTAATAAAATTTAATTAGCGTAGCGCTGACCACTGCAATATTGCAGCGCGCCGCGCTTATTGGCGCTACGACTCGCAGGCAGCCTTATGAGAACCCCCAAGAATCTACACGAGTTCATAATGCAGCCGGAATAAGATGAACATAAATTCCGTTTAATAACATTGCAAAGTAGACACACTACATACCATGGCCGCTTTTAAGTTTATGTACATGGACCGCATATTAATGCCAGTTGTAATTTCCCTGTTAACACAAAGTCTGTGTGTAGGTATATTCTACTCGCAACTTGATGACATCCAGTTTTAGTATATTAATCCGTATAGTAAAGTCATTTCGCAAATGTTCATTAGCAGATTTCTCTTTGATTATGCTATTAAGCTCGCTACCCAATATTCGGCACGGACCATAACTACTCTGAATTAAATCAAAAGAGGAACAATAAACAACTGAAGATAGCTAACGAGATATGTGGAACTTAACATTTCTGTTTCCATTTAAACAACGCAAACTTATAAAAACTGCATCAGAGTCGAAATGCAGGAGTTTTTAATTAAATCCGACGTTACTGCGCTGAATGCCGTGATAAAACGTGGCACTGCGCAAGAGCACTCGAGATGGGAATGGAGAGGCAAAAACAGTCGGCATCAACAATAAGTGGGTGCTTCAATAAAATAAACGGTTCCTAATCACGTAGGGCTGCGACAACTGTGCTCCGCAACAGGTATACCTACCTTACTATTGACTAACGGCTGCTGGCTCTTTTACAAGAAAAACTGTGGAGTTGTTTAGGAGTATTTGTTTTGAAAACTATAAGACAGACTTGGTATTTTCTAGTGTTAGAATCAAAGTGAAATTATAAAAATATTTCTTGCACGATCAACTTTCTTTATGTCATTTTCAGTTTGCCTATTTCTTAACTTCGTTAAAAAAGTTCAAAAGTAGAAAATATCTCTCAGAAGAGAAATTAATTGTTGGTTTATGATAAACATGTAAATATTTTCTTTTTTTTCCACGTAGTGTTTTAGTATAAGGATGTTTGTCAAATAGCGGAGCTATTCGTGACAGGCACCACGATGCATCTGACCAGATCATAAATTGTATGATTGACCCTATTGAATCTAAACTGGTGCGACATACAGCGTCTACGCAGCACAGGATTTGGGATCTCAGGTGGAATAAAAATGATATTAGTTATTACTGTCGGAATATTTTTGAAAATATTCCGACATTATGGAAAATCACAATTGTGAATGTTTTTGTCCACTTTACCCAATACTTACTAAACATTTGTAAGAAGTATCTATACTAAGTATACCTACTGCTTCAGTTAAGATTCGAATACTTAAATTGCTTGTATTTTTTCTCATCAATAACCAGGATATTCTATTTTTAACTAAATAGATTATAATTATTATTATTAGATACCTAAGGTTTTTAAAATTTTAGGTAAACATGCTAGGAGAGTACCTAATCGGTTTTTTTATACATTCAGTAAACATGATCAATTTTAAAGCAGCAAATAAGAGAGCTTTCTAAATTACCCTACGACTCAAAGTCGTAGACACATAAATAAGATCTACAAAAATAACTAGCAATTAACGCAATTCATCTTTTATTCTTGATCTTGTTTCATTCTTTGAAGTAATCAAATCCCTTGTTCAAAGGCAGCAGTTATTTCAATCTTGTTAGACAGTATGGCGCGCAAAAAGCTCGGAATCCGCACTGTGCGCGACATTCGTGCGCATGCGACGGCCGCGAACGTGCGCGCGCGCTCTCATGAATTTAGATCAATGGGAAAAAAACGAAGAAAGCCATCCTGCTTAGTCTCAGACGACGCTGTCATCATTCTTGTAAGAAACGATTGTTAGTAGTTAGGGAGTCTGGATATGGCATTGGGAATCGCAGTTCTAGATTGCTCGCTCGAAGGAATGTCTATATAAAATTCATTCAGAAGTAATTAAATCAATCATTTCTTCACTTCTGTTGTCTGTTTTCCTATAAACATAAGAAAAAGTACCAACATGATAGAATAAACGTACATTTATATGATTAATTGCTACTTTATCAGCTCTGCAGCAAAAAGTTTTCTCATATCTGAGTGATCTTTGACGATTCATTGTGAGTAATTACAATTTATTTTGCTCGTTACTTATATTTACATACAATCAACATTCTTTAACGGGATCTTGAGGAGGCGATTTCCTGATCTATAGTACCTTAATCTTTGGCTGTTGAACGAAACCATCCGAATTCGTGTGATTTTAGAGAAACAGAGTAATCTAATCAGAAGATGTCATTTGATAGACTGACCAAATTTAATATAAATTAGGTGCCTATTTATTATTGTCTTTATACTTATAATGGGCTGGCAGACTAACGCACTCAAGATAGCGCACCAATTAAACGCACTCCAAGAATGGAAAGTGGTTGTTTTTGTTTGCGCAGACGCGCTTTGTCGATGCCGAACGTTTCTGGCGATGGCAAACATTCGGCTGCTTTGAACGCAGCCATTCATTAGATACATTTTTGTTTTAAAGTATTTCGAGCCCTAATAACGTTATTGTTACTTGATCTGATTATTTTTTGCTTAAACTGCAGTTTTCTTAAGCATACGTAATGCATAAATACTTGGAAAGAATATTATTCTTTACAATTACATTCTTTATTAAATCGGATGACTTCGTCTGATTTTTAGCATGAATACAACTAACAACATGGATTTATGAAATACATGTTGTGCCGACCCCACCTAGTGTGGGATAAGGGCAGGAAGAAGAAGAAGAAGAATACATCTTAAAAAAAACTACGAACTATTTTGTTTAAAAATTATTATAAACAAAATCTATGTTCTAAGCATAGATCAACCCTTCTGTTAAAAACTGAAGGCTAAACTTTACAATACCAATCAACCAATTCCATTCACGACTATATCTTCTACATATTACACAATGAACCTAAATCCTCTTTACCTAATCAATATCATCTTCCTTTGTCTTCACAGCACCTGTGAGCTGTGTATGAAGACATAAAAAGTACACATCTAGAGGAAAAGCTTGCAATAAGCGGGGCAAGTAGCGCGCATGATTAGCGGCGGCGGCGGGCGGGCAGGGCGCGGGCGGTTGATTGCTTGCCCAATTGGGCCTTATACGCCGCACATGGGAAATATTTTTAATCAACACCTCCATTGAACTTACGAGCGGTCGTACGTGAGCTCTGTGTACAGGGACGTATTCCGACAACTGAAAATAAAATAGCCTTTGTTTCCTTTCCAAATTCTTTTCATACTGTTACCTTCGCTGTAGTTTAGCATTCTCTTGTCTTCCTGGAAAAGGGGTTAATGATTTTAGGTACTTCCCTGTTTCTAATGTTGCATAGTGGTTTGAAAAAGTAAGACGATAACCTAAGAGAAATAAATGCCATTAGAAAAAAAAGGAGATTAGGAGACTACTGTGAAATAACTCTTAGAAGTAACAATAAAAACCAACGAAACCAGAGAAGTGAACAGAACTGTCGCACCTAAACTGCACATAAATTAATCGTTATCTACCATACAAATATATTTAAAAAAACTACGTTTATAAAAACCGACTTCAAAAACTAAAAAGTATAAAATAACTTAATAAAGATTTAATTTAATACACCTCTTATGCAAACCTAATACCTTTACAATTTCAGAAGTAGGTGCTAATCCACGCTGAACCAAATTGAAGGCACCGACTTCTGCAACTGTAAAGGTATTAGGTTTGTATAAGAGGTGTATTAAATTAAATATTTATTAAGTTATTTTATACTTTTTAGTTTTTGAAGTCGGTTTTTTTTGACGTAGTTTTTTTATTTTTTACTTTTTAGTGTCTGTTATAGGTTGTTCTGTAAACTACAGTAAGATTTTCTAGATTAAATCACGTAGAATAATTACATCGTCCACGTAAACAAAAATGTTCATAAAAAAATAAAAATGTTCATAAAATGAAAAATACTGGGCCAAACTATGTTAAATTTTTATGGGACCAAATGGCAACTATTCCGCATCAAACTAAAGAAGACGTAAAGAATCACGTAAATTGGATCATAAATCTCAGCGTAATCGGTGTAGGTACATACATAAAAAAATACCAATCGACAATGGAACCTCCTCCTTTTTGAAGTCGGTTAAACAAAGAGCCATTGCTTGTCAATTCATACTTAATATCATTTACATATAAGGAACTTTATTATACTTGTGAAGAGTTAACTAGATAGAATAAGTCTAAGGAGTTTTAATAAGAGTGACAGCCTCATTAAGATCGGCCGGATTTAACGAGACGCCTTCAACTTTGCTTGTTACTTGTTAGCCTCTAAATCAAAACACAGTGATCGTTGTAGCTCGCTGAGCTTCAATTACATTCTGGTAAGCATCACTTGATCACATGGTAGGTGTCGAGGAAAGCGATGTTGTAACTAAAGCGTTCCGTTACGAGTTTCAGAAGGGTATACTTTGATATTTATAAATAATTAATAGATACATAATAATAACAGATCTCCACAAAAAATAAAAAATAAATTGTACAGCGGACTAGACCATGTCTATCTTATGTTTTTGGAGTCGCTGAGTCCGAATCTGTGGTCCGTTTGACCCTACTACGTCGGGGTTTTTTCATAACCTCGAAAAATAGGTCTAAAAACGCAATTATTCCTTAAAAACTCAAAAAAAATATTGTTCAGCGGACTAGACCATGTCTATCTTATGTTTTTGGGGTCGCTGAGTCCGAACCTGTGCTCTTTTTGACCCTATCAGATTATGAGAAACCTGAATGTAATGGTGACAAACGTACTTTAGATCCGGATTGTTCAATCCCAGAAACATGATAGACATGATGCAGTCCGCTGAACAATACATTTTTTGTGCGTTGGAATACAGTTAAAAGGAGTTACTGGGTTTTTAGTATTTTTTTTTGAGGTTATGAAAAAACCCTGACCTGATAGAGTCAAACGGACCACAGGTTCAGACTCAGTGACCCCAAAAACATAAGATAGACAAGGTCTAGTCCGCTGAACAATTGTTTTTCTTTTTGTGATTTTAAGGAATAACTGAGATTTTAGACCAATTTTTCGAGGTTATGAAAAAACCTCGACGTAGTAGGGTCAAACGGACCACAGGTTCGGACTCAGTGACCCCAAAAACATAAGATAGACATGGTCTAGTCCGCTGAACAATTTCTTTTTTTGTGGAGCTGTGTAATTTATCACATAGCATAACATCACGCCTGTATTCCCAGAAGAGTTAGGCAGACATGTATAGTAACACACTCATTTCGCCGTTATGTTTAAGTCCCATGTAATAGGGGGCGAGCCCATTGCCATCAACCGGGCACAAATTCAAACTCCGGGCTGCTACTGAGGAATTCCACACGGAAAAACCCAAAGGTAACACTTTGTCTGAGGGTCGAATCCAGGACCTCAGGATCAGCAATCGCGCTTTCCACCACTTGACCACCGAGGCAGTTAATAATTTAACTACTAGGAATATACGGACATACTGTCAAATACTTATATGAAGAATCATTTTAGTTGCCTATTGGAATAAAAGGAAGATTGAATAGAAAAGCAGTACAAGAAACGAAGTGGCAGCTTTTTTGTTTGTAAAATCTTACTGATCGTGATCACGAATGACAAAGGTTTCTTAGATTTTTCAATGTCCATTTTATGAAACTAGGTTCTTAAATTAATAGTTTAAAACGATTTACAATTATTTTAGTCCAACATCATTTGAGCAAATAATATTATCTCATTAAAAAAAGCTAGATGGGCGCCCCGCCCCTCCATTTTTTGCACCCACCCGCCTATTACTTGGCGGATCCTATATCTTCTTTGAAGGAACACTACACCTCATTTCTTCACACTGATCATAAAAGCATAAATGTATTTGTATTTAAATAATATTTGGTTTATTAAATTAAATAAATACACGTCAGAATACGCACCTCTCCGGGGTGTAGCTAAGGGGCGCGGATGGCAGTGGGTCGGTGCTTGATTGGCCCTATGAATGTGAGTAGATTGCACCGCGGTCGTCCGCGATCGCCGATGCTTCCTCTCACCACCACACTCCCTGTCATAGATAATACACTATATATACTACTCCCTGTTTTATATTATTTTATTTATCACACACTTTTTATTTTCTTGCAGCTCTGGAAATTGCGTATAGCCAATTGAAGGTGATGATGGAGCAACGTGCTCGTTGCGGACAGGTTTGCAACTTATCACAACGTCTAACCCCGCATCGTCAAGGGACCCACAAATAAAGCAGAAGAAACTCAAGTGCTTAGATTTATCTATTATATTGAATACAAATCTTAATCTTGGCCCACTCACAAGAGCCTGGGATCAACACGCGGCTCATATATCGCCGTGTCCCGCTTCTCCGATACCGCTGGCTAAGAACATCCCTTAAAAAGTCTTGATTGAAATACAAATATAAAATTTTCAAAATAAAAATAGAATGATCACGTCATTCATATTTTAGGATACAAGTATCCGCCTTGTATATCTCCGTACGAAACCTCGTGGATGCTAACCATGTAAATGTAAGTCACGTTTTCAATAACCTACAGTTTTAGCTTCATAATTTTAACCCAGGCCGATATTAGAGACTTTATTTTGTTATGATATTTGCAAATATGTAAAGCAGGTACGGTTTACATATTAAATTATCTTGTGGCTTTTCATATTACTTTTTGTTGTTGTTTTAGCAATATTTTCAATTTAATTTTCCGTTATTAGATGAGCAGATGATCCTTACGTGGTACGTTTGAATACGACGCGCCTTCAGAGTCACTTAAAATTATGTAATGAAAGAGTTGTAAAGGTAATGAAAGCCTTATTAGCCTTATCTATTCAGAAAATTGGCACGATGTGCCAAAATCTTATCAAACTCTAACGAGTCATCCTCAAGATTAACCGCAATATATAGAATATCGAAATAATATTAGGGTTGATAATCTAATAGTATACTATATATATCAGGGGTGGCCAACCAGTCGATCGCGATCAACTGGTCGATCACGGCTCTTAATCCAGTCGATCATGGCAACGCAAAGAAAAATATAAGTTTAATATAAGTTGAATGAAGAGGTACTGATTATGTAATTGGTAGATCACATAGAGTCTACTCAGTTAACAGTAGATCTTGGGTTGAATCAAGTTGGCTACCCCTGATATGTATAATTTTCAGTTCCTATTATTTTGCAGGTGATTAATACACGTGCAGGAAGAGCTTATGTACCTAATTGTCTTTTCTTAATACTGAACCAATTGAACGAGTAATATTTATGAAGACTTGGAATGAACGTAACAGTATCAGTTTAGTATCACTGGTAAGGGTGTTTGGTGTCGGGTGCTCACGGGAGGGTGGTCGCGCGGTCGCGTCACGTCATACCGGCGGCAGTTAGCGGAGTAGAGCCGCACTCAACTCGTATTATTAACGACGTGTATTGTAATCACGCGGCGGGCGATCGCCTCCGCCGAAGGTAGGGCGGTATTAAATTCCGACAGCTACGTGATAAATCGAAATTGGAAAAGTTTAATAATGTTCGGTTGCTCCGAAAGCAATAAAACCGTTTATAAACGGGCACGAGCGAACGAGACGGGCGGCGGGGACGCCCGCCTTCGGGACTTTTAGGGACTCTTAGGTGAGTCCGCTCGGCCTTACGGGCTTTAAATTGATTTCGCTGGTATCTTGATGAAGTGATAAAACCGTCACTTGGGATGAGAGTGTTGACCGAGGATGAATGAGCCTACTGAACATCTCAATGCGTTTCCAGTTTCGTAACCACTTGTTAGAACGTCGGGCGTCGTCGTCACGCAGGAAATATTGAGTTCCAATTTTCTCTACGAATATTGCCTATAAGCATCCCTAAAACGGCAATTAAATTTTAATCTGTAAGGGAACATTCATTAAAAAATATATACTCGTCGAATTGAGCATCTCCTCCTTTTTTTAAGTTGATTATTAATAACATTATATTTCGGTACATAAGAATTTTCAGAATTAGAGGAACTTAATTTCGTAACATAGTTATTTACATTTGATTAATATTCAGCACTAGTTTGCTTGGTGTATTATTGATTAAGCTAACTATTAATCAGTTGATTTATCATTATTTGCTCAGCTAATGGAATAATTAGGGCGCTGAGAGGAGGATAATTGCAGGGGCGGCGCGTGCCCCTCCACCTACTCCATAACAAGCCCCCACACATCCTCCAATATATTTCCTTTAAATCAATACATTTTCTAATACCTATTAATGTTAACTAATTTTACAATCATAATAAATCATTATTGTCGTCGGAAAACAGCAGTCCTTTTCATCTTCCGGACTAACCCGCCATTGTGTAAGAAGACGAAGAGTCAGATTTTTCTAATAAGCAACATGCTGAATATTATTTACATATTCAAATTACTTCTATACAAAACTCCTGTTTTTAATTATAAACTTAATTTGCTTATGATAAATCTATGGAAATTTTTACCTCGGGCTCTAACCCTCTATAGCGTTAAGGGTAGAGTAATTACTTCTTTTCTTCGTAATAAAAACGGATTAAACTTTGCTTAGGGTGGCCCATTCATTTTGTTTACTATTCAAAATGGCTTGTGTTAAGAAAAAACTAATTTACGCTCGCTGTTTGGGTGTAGGTATTATCTGATTTGAGATTTAAATGAAATTAGTTGATTACAAAACGGCGAAAGTTTACAAAAATATAAATTGGCTAAGTTTGATTGCGGTTTAATCAATTTAGTTTTTGAGAATTTAATTTCACTGGTTATTAAAACATACACATAAACTTTGATTAAAGAAAATTCATGTTGGTTAATTAGGTATATTAATTCAATATCAAACAAAAGTAAGTACCTACAACATAATATTCTCCTCTAATGCTAAGATTTTAAATTAAATTATTTCCTAACTTTATCACTTTTAAAAAACAATATTATTGGGCTCAACTTAAGTAAAGACTTAGTTCTTCCAACGTACCACAAAACAATAGTAAAAGTAAGCAGTTTGCGTCCTTTAATTTGATTAGTCATTCGCGCAATCTGTCCAATTCTTCCTTCAATTAGCCTTGTGGAGTCAAGCGGCGACGTAATAAAAAGAAACACAGATAAATGAGCGCTTAATTCCTTTCTCTGCTGGACGTTGCGCATTGATATCAATTATCAGAAGCTGGAGATGGTATTGTATACGCGAAATGTACCATAAAGCCGCTAATCCGGGCCCGAGCGGGCCACAATTTGTACAAACGGTTATGTTATTGCGGTCGGTAAGCTCGCTGCGACCGCCCGCCACTCGCAACATGATTTCTCTCATAAAATAACTGTCACAAACTATTTTATTAATTCTATTTACTTTTGGTAATTGGTAGGACGCTTAATTGTATTAATTTTATGACTTTGTCCGTTTGTATAGTAAAGACAAATAGAGTGAAAGACTTGTTTCAAGTTCTGATTTTAAACCAACGACTAACAAAAGCTTTCTTCGTAGACGTTATAAAGTTTAGCATGCAGTTAATTGAGCTCAGATGTAAGTATATTAATGACCGGTTACAATGTCGTATCCAGCTTCAACGTCAGCGGACTCAATTTGTCGAAACTGTTATGGCATGGGACGAACAACCCGCGCCAGTCCAGTTTTGTACGGAATCGGCCATAACGGACAGCTTCGGCGGCTCTAACTCCCGGGAATGGACACTTGATTAAGATACTTGTGTCACTTTATTTTGCGATTACATCTGACATGAGGTCGCAATCTTCTATATTGTTAATTTGGAATAAATCTGCTTGATTAACTTTTTGTACCTACTGAAACTGCGAAAACATAATTCACCAAACAAACAACTTATTGAAACTATTAGCCGTTGTATACATTCTTGTACATTAGTTGTCGTTTAACGATAAACAAACATGAAAAGAAAAACACAAAGGAAGTGAGCATTCACAGCAACGCAAGGAGTAGGTAGGAAGAGTTCAAACGTACATAGGTACACGTGCATAAAAACAGGTGTCAAAGTACAAATAGATCAATTTTATTTACAGTTACGCAAGCAATTTCCGTCCAAACTTTGATTCATCCAATGTCATCTAATCAAACGCGGAATCCAACATTAGACGGATGTATGGGTATTCGAAATTGGATCGAAGATTGTAAGAGGGATTGAAGGACAAAGATGGGCCGGGGGTGGGGAGCGAGGGGGTTGGCGGCCCACGCACCACGTCCGAGCCGTAATGAGTTGAAAGCGGATACTTGTAGCGCACTCAGGGCGCGCGTGTCCGGTTACCCGCCTAATGTTGCCCGGATAAACAATGACGTCCAGCCTTTTAGCGACATTTGTGGACCCACTCAACGCTGGACATAAGCCTAAAAAGATTTTACTATTTGAGATTCTTTCGGATGTACGAAAGAAAATGTCGTGTGATAAGAAAATGTGATTAAGTACGTTTTTTCTGTTTGTAAACGTTAAAAAAGAGCAAGAATAGAGCACCCACATCATGAAGTTGCAATAAAGATTCTGAATATTTTGCTACATAGGTACATAATTGAAAGAATAAAAAAGGGTTACGCTACCAGATTGTCTGTAATGAAAATCTATCAAGTAGATCAAAAGGTATCGAAGTTTGGAAGTCGGTATCTGAGGGGATTTGAATTGTGGAAATTCCGACTGGTCCTAATAAAAATGTAACTAAAAAACACAATTTACTCATAGCAAATACTGTACATATCGCAACGACACGTCAACACGGTGTGTAAGTCCACTAGCGTTAGGTAAGTGCCGAGCGGCGCTGTGAGAGCCGCCTAGTCAAATGTAGAGTGACGGACCATCATTGCTCCATTAACCGAGAGCGGCCGAGAGCCGAGGGGGAGCCGTATGGGATGTTTGATACGCCATTAGTTCATTAGCAGTCTTACGCTTGTCATGAGCCGATTATTTAACATCACTATACATGGACATCTCTAAAAGCTAATGGATAATGTTAGTGGTAATTACTATTATTTATTATGTAAGAGCAGAGTAAAATATAATGGTTTACTGATCAATATTACGAGATGAAGTGATTTGAGTTTGTTGCTAACGTGCTGAGAAACTATCACCTTTATATTTAAATGTTCTGATAAGTAATTTTGCTAAAATTGTATTTTTTTTGTAATTTAACTTTATTTTATTACCTACAACCATTTGGAAAAATTAAGCTGCTTGTAATAGGCTCGGAAAATTTAAGGTTCTCGTGGGAAATCAGAATAACAGAGAATAACTGCGAATATAGGCACGAAACGATTCGTTAAACTGTAATGTAATACACCGATATGAGGAATAACATCAAATTAAATAACTAATTACATAGGTGTATAATACTTGCCTTCCTCAATAGGAAATTCATGAAAAACCTGCAGTGATTATCAAAAACTGCGTCCAAATATTTATTGAAACTGAAACTTCCTTTTCATTTCAAGACTTCGGGGGATAAATATTGCAAATTCGCCTGAAAGAGGGGGCAGGGTGGTACACAGGGAGTGCGGTCCATTATCCCGAGGTGAGGGCGTCGCAACAGCAAAGACGTTAGTCCGGCTCTGCATCGGCGACTTTATGACGTTATCTCTAACAGGTTCCGTCGCCGGGATGGGGTTGCCTCGCTGGTGAAAGCACGGGATCCTCTGTTGTGCCTGATAATTGCCCCTAATGGAAAAGTCTAGTCACTTCGTGCGAAGTGCATTCCAAGTTTTCGCTTTTGCCAGATAGAAGTTATAACTTAAGCCTTGTTGCCTTGCAGGCAACGAGTTATAGATTCAAATAAGTGTGTTGGTATAGCTAAATAAATGGGTACTTTGAATAGGGACTAATGGATTTCATATCTATAGCAATCCTGCAAAACTAAAAGCGGCTCTCTTGAATTCTTTGCGAGGTAAACAAACATTTCCTACCCACCTTGGGAATCAACCTTTCGAAACTCTTAAAGAGAAATGATAAATTAAATGGCTACTAATACTTGTAAGTATCCCAAGTATTCGCGAGGAAATAAATCGGTGCGTGCATTGCATGCGTAAGCAAATTGAGCGGATATGTTTATGTACGCATTGACTAGTGTGTGTGCACTTAGTTACTTGACAGAATGAAAAAGCAAGCAAAATCTAATACACTTACGAGCATCTTACAGCGCATACATATTTAACACGCATATTTACCGATTGGCGTGGATCTGTGGGAGTGTAGCCCGATGTGGGGGGTTGGGGGTGAAGACGGTCATTCAATGAGATTGCTTCTTGCCGCTACTCTCGAGGTAATGGATCTTGCCAAAACAGACTGGATCAAGGAAACATTGCTAGTGCGTTAGTGCATCGTGCGTCCAGGCTGATGCAATAAACAATGTGGTGGATGTGGTACACAAATAAATAGACATTGTAATCAGTTGATAAACTGAGTTAAAAGTCAAAATTGACAATAAGCCTCTAGGTTATGCTTGTAGTCTACACACAAACAATGAAATGCTTAACAAAAATTCTACAAATAGCACTGACTAAATTGAATTCCATCATCTAAAATGTATAATTTAAATCCTCTTTAAATAATTTGAATTTAACATATAATCAGGGTAGCATATCTATTATGCCTTTCCGTTTCGAATGTAGACAACGGCGCAGAAATGTCACTGTGGTACAACACTCAAAGCAAAGTGCATATCTATGTAACCAGTGGACATTCGATCTCAAAATAGATTACTGGACGTTGTGGAATATTCTTGGTACATAATTTGCATAAGACTAACGAAATATTAATGGGAATTTAAATATGTACCTAATAATAGACTCGTGTTGAACTAGAATTAAATGTTTATTACACACTTAAATAAAAGATAACATTTGAATTAACAAATAGTGGCATTTAAAAAAATGTTTATAGATAATTAATATAATGGATATTTATTAATATAGAGTTATATTCATACATAATACCCACTTACTAGGTATGATAACTCTGTTTAAATATCACAACTTGTACTCTCCAAAAAGACTACTAAGAAAACTTATGTAGGTACTGTGATCATCAATTCCTTTGCTATCGGGGTAATTGAATATTACCTATCTCCTCATAACATTACGTTATAACGTTACGTTTTAGTGGACAAGGAGAGGATTAAGGAGGCCGGTTTGATAACGCCCGTGTTCAGAGTGGACTTCCCCGTGTAAGTTCATAATTATAAATGTTCTGCCTAGCCTTTTCCCATGTTGGGGTCAGCTTCCAGTCTCACCAGATGCGGCTGAATACCAGTATTTTACCCGGAGCGACTGCCATCAGACTCCGCAACCCACTTACTGGGCAATGCCGATATCCTAAGGTTAGACCAGTTGTCAGAAATTTCGGGCTTCTGACTCCCAGTAACGACTGTCATAGGTATTCGTATGACACCCGGGACCGACTGTTTAACGTGCTCTTCGAAGCATGGAGGGGTCTCGATGTGTAACGAACGGTCACCCATCCACGGACTGACCGCGACAAACGCAGCTTAACCTCGCAAATCGTATGATCCGCACGGTTGGTAATTAGCCACGAGCTCCTCGGGCTCATAATATGTTAATAATAATTTTGCCAGTGGGACATGACCACCTGAGCTAGCGCCTAAATCTGGGTACTGACCGGTGTTACGGGCCGTAACGTAACATTCGCAGCGAGCATATTACGTTACGCCGTGTTCTAAACTCCGTGTAACATGCTCGTTTCGAACTCTTTGCTCGACCGTTGCCTCATTTATAAAAATGCGAAAATTAAAAGAAGCTGGCCTAGCCTGGTGGCTAGCCTTGACCATCCCTAAGCTAAAGGCTGAATCGACCACTGAATATTACTTATTCTTTGGTAGATTATGTCTAATGAGAAAAAAAGGTACATACGTCGTGTACATGTGAAATTCGTTGGTGAATTTTGTTTAATGACGACGGCGCCGCCGGCAGTTACCTGTCTTCAAAGGAATTATTATTGTATTTTAATCCTAAACCGATGCCTATTTTTGTGTTATTTTGTGATATTTAAATTTCTTAATGATAACTCAATCTTGGTATTAAGTACTACTTAGAATTTTATTTAAACCAGAAGGGACATCAAGGGAACAACATAAAACTGAGTTTTTTTTTACAAATGAAATTTACTTTTATAAATTAAAAAACAGCGCGTTATTTTTAGTATTTTTTTTAGACTCTAATGGGATATTTATATAATTCTTACGTCCACTGTTTTACTAGGTATTATTAAGTTGATTAATTTCATGATTTAATTAGGATACTATCTCTTCTAAATTAAAGCAATCCTTTTAATCTTCTCTACCTACTTTAAAAACTGACACGAGGAAATGTTATAATGTTTGAAATAACATTTTTTGATAAATTCAAGTTTTCTGTTGTTTGAAAATAAATAACATAAAAAAACAACAACTCTTACTAAATTCTTACATAACGTAGCTCAAAGGTAGGTGTTATCGAGTAGTATCGTCACACAAATTCACACAATGGATTCAGTGTGGATTGAATTATGGAAGACGTGAAACTGGGCCGCTGTAGGGACAGGGGGAAATGGAAAATGTGTGTCGCCAAGTTGGGCCTAACAGCTCCTGGACAGAGTACCGGCTACGATAATGGATTGATCAGATACCACTTTGAGTAGGTACGCTGTACTATAGTTACGTTGTACGTTGTTATATGGTAGATGTCCAACTCTATTTAAGGAAGTTTACTTGTTAACAATCGAGTGAATACTTAACATTTCTCAAAGTTAACTGGATCTATATTAGGAATATACCTATTATGCTAGTATTATACGTAGGTACTAACAATAAGATTTTATTTTTATTCTATCCTCTCTATTATTAAGTTATGCATTTCATTTACACACTCAATCTTACACTTTATCATTCTCCATTATTCAAGTATGACTTTGTCAACTGTTTTCTTAATTGTTTAATGAGGCCTTAAATTAGTACTTATAACTTCAATGGCTACATAACATTCGCAATGATTCTCGTGAATATTATGTCCTTAATTGCTTTTAAGCAATGCTTTTCAGTAATCATACTGAGAAGGTAACTTTAATAAAATTACGTTAAATTTAAAAGTAAACGCGTGTTTACGGATATTGAAAGTAGGTACTCGTAGTACAGTTATGGGTAAGTACCTTTTTCCACTTACCCACTTATTAAAGACAATAAAGTATTTTTGGTGTAGTTGAATTATGTCATATAAGCATACATAAAATGCTATAAATGGCAAGGCTGTTACGAGTATATTATTACAAACAGATTTAATTGCTTAATATTATATAGCAATATTACTTAAATAAGAAATTTAACGTAAACAAGATTTAATTAGCTATCCTGTTAAGTACGGGCTGATAAATGAGCATTACTGGCACTTTGTCTTTTAATTTTATTAAAATTATTTTTTTTATAAGTGGGTCTTTTCCTCAATATTTAGGTAAGTAGCTATTATATTATTTTATTACTCTCCTTATATTATATTGACTTTATGAAAAGCTATTTTTCTGGACGTAGTAGTTTCATTTTTATACGTGGGGAAATCGTCGTGGATGCCCTAGGGAACGTTATGCCGGTCTCTTACCGCTTAAAACTACCACGGTATTCCCCCGAGGACCTATGGCCGGGGTCGCGGGATTTGCTAGTGCATTCATCGCAACCCCGTCAGGTCTTGGGCCCTCTTAACATTTTGGTACCCTACCATTTCCTAAATTGACGCATGGTTCACTGTAATAACACCTGCTTGATTTGCAAAATACTACAACCTATCTGCTAAATCTATCATTTAGAAACATCGAATCTTGCATTAACATATAGAATAAATAGTTAATATTAGTTATATGAACGAGTGCACAATAAAAAGAACTCGGCGAGGCTACACAGCTCACAGTCGCTAGTTCATTATCCAAATGGACTACAGCTATTTGATCCACTTATGTGATTGCCTGCAAGCATTATCTCTCCTCCGCTGAATGGAAGCCATAAGTCTACCTCGTAACTCTCTCGCTTCTCCTTACAATATTTCTAGGTACTTACGTTAGCAATAAATATGTATGCACATAAATTAACTATTGAACTAAGAAAATAATATAGATAGTATGTGTAAAACTTTATTTACTGAAAGCGGTGACTTTTTAATTAATATTTGAAATTAGCTTATTATATCTGTAATTAAAGTAATTATCTTAATAAATCTTAAATAGTATTATATTATCTGTACCTTAAACGATAGGTTAAAAGGTAAATACGCATCAGTTGCTTAAAAAGTGACATTACTGATGCATTATGGTTTCGAGAAACCAATGTAAATGTACACGTCGGGTCTATACTCATTGTGTAAACTTAATTTGAAGTTAAGATATTTTCGAACTATCTTCCAGCAAAAGTAAAAAGAACTTAACCTCCACAAAAAGTACCTACCGAATATTATCGAGGAACAAGTAAATACCATTCTAAGTAACGAGGCCCACGACTTCAATATACCGCAACAAAAGATAAGACAACAATTTCATAATAACTGCTGACATAATTATACGATGGCCTTTATAGAGTACGTATAATAGATAAAATAGAAAATTAGATAAATACCACACATTTACATTCATTGCTTAGAGTGAATCAAAAGAGTTGGAGTGCTCTGAAGAAATCAACAGATACAAGATAATGGACCGATCCAATCACTTAGCGAGGTGGACCTCGGTTACTTATACACTGGCTGCTACACTCATGTATAAATTTACAAGGCTCTATATAATTTGCTGCAGGCCTTGCCTTTGTTTATTGTTGACGTGCAATATCATATGGGATCTTGATTCGTATATAAGCCTGATTAATTTCCTATGTTGCATGTTAGACGGTAGCGTAACAATGGACGACTAATAAAATTAATGTTTTGAATGATTAAATAACTTGAGAACTAGTTGTTGTCGTAAGATGTAATTTGAAAAAGCTGGATCTTGTACGCTTCCTTTTTAGACCAAATCGGCCAAAATAAATTACGTCCAATTGTTCCATTATAAAATCAGTTTCTAATCTCTAGACGTTAGCTTTCGTTGGCAGGCCAATATGTAGAATGTGTAGACTCGACAATATTTCATCCTTATTGACATACATTTTCTAATTTGCAACGAACTATTGACATGCTTAGCCTGTGTTTGACATCGGTTTCCTACACTTTTCATTATTAAAAAATACTCTTGAATGGGGCTAAGATAACTTATATCTCCACCCCGCAATGGATTTTTCAGTGCGACGCTGAAGAGGCTCGCTCTATTTCCTACAATTATTCGTCGGAAATGAGATTTTGGATTAGACCGCCGTCTGATGAAGACGTCTACAAGATGGACTGAGACGAAAAAACAATTAAGTGTAGACAGTAATACTATTATATGGCATCGGTAGATTTAGCAGGTAGGTATATAGCTATCTAAAAATAATTTTCATTGCATATTTAAATGAAACTGGTCTCCATAAGATATCTTGCCTTCGGTTGAGTAACAGACGCTATATATCTCGCCGATAATTCACTCTTTTCCATTGTCTTCTTCTGGGTTCCTCGCTCTTTAAAGCCATGAGCGGTTTCATGAGCTATCCAAAGAGCGGTTACAGCCGGCGATCGTCCGTTAGGTGTGCATTGCGCATAAATAACAGAATTATTTCGGTAATTCAGGAAGTACTTAACCTATAGATATTTTTTTATTCCGCCTACTAAATTAATAATATTACCTACAATACCAGTTCAAAGTAGATACGAATTACGCGCTATAATATTTTATGAAAAATGTCATTAGGGATGAATTATGGCTACAACAGCATTCTATAGCGTGAAAAGAGTAGTTTAAGTTAGAAGCCCTGTTACTTGGTAGCCATTTACCTTTACAATATTCTATACACAACTTCGTTAATTAAAAGTTAACAAAGCCGGCGTCTAATTGGATGGTTTATCTATACATATAAGTCACTGTACGTACACATTCAGAGAGTTTATAATAATTACATTAATGTTTACTTATTCCATCTTCAAATGTAATTACGTTCGCAGAAGAAACTTATGTATAGGTATATGTAGTTA
This sequence comes from Amphipyra berbera, assembly GCA_910594945.2. Classification (NCBI taxonomy): domain Eukaryota; kingdom Metazoa; phylum Arthropoda; class Insecta; order Lepidoptera; family Noctuidae; genus Amphipyra; species Amphipyra berbera. The sequence continues at coordinate 10,895,046 of OU343127.1, forward strand.
TAACGAAATTTTCTTGAGTCCATCTATTACCAGTAAATCATAAATCTCAAGCCTAGCATTCGACCAAAAAGCTACAAGCAAATGACCCGTTAAAATTTTTCTAAATTGCATACAAAATGTCTCCTACAGACTTGTGGGTTCTGACGGCTATTACTTACAACGCAATATCAAATTGCTTTCAATTTATTTCGCAATTGCCGTCTTTGAGTTTCGCTTTGTAGGGGCCTCTGACGTCGGTCCGAGGCAACAATAAAATGTATTCGTCTCCGGAATGTTTAATATGGGGAAAAGTTTAATAACGCGTCCGGGCGGGCGGCGAGCGGCGAGCGGCCCTGCTGCCGGCCGGCCCGCCCGGGTGGTCAGCGCGCCTCACCAACCGACTACGATAAATCAAATCTTTTACCTTCTACGTCGTTGAGAAAAATCCCTATTACATTCACAAACATTTCTTCAACCACCAGTAAAAAATTACCGTCCAATTATATTCGTGACTAAGAATTCTGCCTCGTAGCGATTTAATGCCTAAGTACCTACTCTTTGTGCTAGTTGTTTTTTTTATTAACCTACTAGCTTTTACCCGCGACTTCGCTCACGTGGAATTAACATGATGTTTTTCCAGGATCAAAAGTAGCCTATGTTACTCTCCATCCTTTCAACTAACTCTATGCCGAAAATCAAGTCGATTGGTTGCTTAGTTAGGGCGTGAAGGAAGGACAAACAAACACTTTTTTGCATTTATAATATTAGTATGGATTAAACACGCATCGTAATTATTAACTTTTATAAGTAACCATTGTTACTGTAAGTAAAAAAAAACCCAGGGCTCTTGGTAATTACCTACTTAAACACGTGCTATGTAAAACAATAAGTAAGTTACCTAGTTATTAACAGCCAAGATTCAAATCTCTTTTTTATATGAATTATCGACAATAATTATTAATTTCTTATACGCCATGACATAATGTCGTAGCTTTATTTAATAATTATTACTCCATTATTAACTGCCTCATTGGTCTAGTGGTAGCAAGCGTAACTGCTGATCGTGAGGTCCAAGGTTCAATCCCCAGGTCGGGCAAAGTGTTATTGGGTTTTTCCGCGTGAAATTCCTCATTAGCAGCCCCGAGTTTGGATTTGTGCCCGGTTATTACATGGGACTTAAACATAACGGCGAAATGAGAGTGTTACTATACACCTTTGCGCAACCCTTCGAGGAATAACTACAGGCGTGATATTATGTTATGTTATGTACTCCATTATCATTATTGTCTCTTTTTCTGAATAGGTACAATCGTATTAAACGTTAGTTAACTAACTTCTTGTAGCTCACAGTTTAATTACGTTCGGACAATCGAGTCACTCAGTGTTCCTGGGTTACTAAGGCGATGTGGCATTCTACAAAAACTGTTGTAATTGGAAACATTGTGACTGCAGCTCATCAAGACATAGCAACGAAGCTCGGCTCTGGTGTCTGCGCCGCCGCCGACACAATAGCTCCCTGACGTTAATTAAATGTTAACAAACGCCCTCGTCGTCTAATTGGAACTGTTGCCTATTATCCTTACCTTTCGACGCGGAGAATAACTCCCAACATTGTGAATTGTACTTCAGACTTTTTACTCGGCTTTCTTCAAATTGACTGGGACTCATTGCTTTTGTTTTTAAAAATAAGTTGGTATCTACCTACCTAGGCTTCCACTCATTCAAATCAGAGCTTTTTTAATTGCTTGTACAATCAAGTCGTAAAAATAAAAGCAACTAACTTTAGTGATAAATTCTAGTCTACCTTGATAGACAAAACGGTGATTTTTGGTCATCAATTCTGTGAAATGTTAACAAGTCTTCAGGTGTTTATCCCCGACGCATAAAGAGGGGTGTTAATATGTTTGAAATCTTTGTCTGTTTGTCTGTGGCATCGTAGGTAACAGTAGCTCCCAAACGGATGCACCGATTGCAATGTATGCGGTTTTTACGGTTACGTAGTCAAACTAGGAACTCTTATAGTTTCGTTATGTCTGTCCGTCAGTATGTCACAACTATTTTACTCGCAGATTATTAGTGCCACGAAGTTAAAATTTGGCATGGCTGTCATATTTATAACACCTACAAAGTTATGCAGAAAAATAGGATTTTTTATGTAGGTCCTTTAATAGATCTTCCAAAAATATTTGGATATCAGAAACACTTTTTGGATTATAGGGATCCGGTTACGAAATAATAAGCTATATCTACCTGTAGACCTTATAGTGGTCATTTTTGTTAGAGTTATGATTCCCCAGCCTCAATAAGCTAAACCGTTATATCTGAATATATGAAAAGTATTCACAATAGTACCTAGTAGGTACCTATTGTATAAATGTCGGCGGAGGATCACATAATCTGTATAGTCGCGGCAAACCGCGGAGTTTTGCGAAAATCCAGAATATGGCGTAGCGGTAGTCTCATTATGCGATCTTACTGGACAATTCTAATAATTTCGCGACTCTACGAACTGAGTCTAGTGCTTTCGTGAAATTACGAAACAAGTTTAGTAATAAATGACGAAATCTATAATTGAAACATGCACTCCGATTCAATTTATTTAATGGGAAACTAACAGTAGGCACTGTACTGCAACAGACTGTACATATACCCTGTATAAGTATCCTTATACTTAATATATTATTTAAAATACGTGTCCGAATCAATGCTGATCCTGCATGCAGGTTCGTAGTAGTGCATGCTTTTGCGAATCCCGCGACTCCGGCCGTACGGTCAGAATAAGGAACAACGTTGGTTTTTATTTTCCAACGAGAAAAAAAAAGTAAAAAAATAAGGTTCGAAGTAGTATTAGGTAGGCCTATTATAAGTTCGCTGTAACCGCTCTAATGAACGGTAGGTATAAATAATAATAACTATTTGCTATAATATGGGAAACGGGTTAGTTCAAGTTGTAGTCCTTAGGTTTTGGTAATTTATTTTCACTACGTCAACGCAACGACACAATAGTGAGGTTAGTGAGACGAAGATGTAAGTACCTACTTAGTTGGGGTAGATTGAATGCGAGAAGTGCAGTGTCGAGTGCTTAGACCAGGTCTAAGCTAGGGATGCATATACCGCGGCCCGCGGGCCACATGCGGCCCTTCATCAATACCTATACCTACATGCGGCCTGCCGGCGAATTAAACTCTTATGCATTTGTATGAAAATACTGCAATATAATAATAGATATATAAGTTTTTTAAATGCCCTATTTACTTTTTTTTCAGTATGCTTCATTTCAGCTTTTTTGATTGTTTTTAATTGTGATGGCCCGCTTTTAGCTCATAGTCTGCCCGAGGGGCCTCTAGTCCTAATAAGTCTGTGCATCCCTGGTCTAACTCCGAGTGTCCAGAGTGTTGTGGCTCTAGGGAAGGCCTATATTAGTAGTCGGCAGCAATAAGCTAGGATTTTGCCTGTCAAAAGGCTATTAGGTATAATATCTACTACCTACTTATCACAATCACAAGCGTAGGTAGCTATTTGGGGGAGGAATAAATACTTTAGCAAAATCCAATATCTAATGCGTTACCTACAGTTAGTTGACGCTACTACTGTCTATCCCCGGTCGAGGTCAGAAGTGATCTCGATAGAAACCCAAAATAATTATTGTTGTCAGGAATATGGTGAATGTGACGTTTCCGACAAAGACGTCAAAGATAAAGCTAAGTGGAAGAGAAAGACAAGGAAAGCCCAACCCACCACCAAGTGGAATTAACAGTCGGGAAAAGAGAAGTTTTCAATCAGCTTTTATGTAGAGTCAGCATCAAAAGTTGATGACCACATTTAGATTTTCAAAATCGCTGTACACCGTATTATACCTAAATCGCTCAACATGACAAGCGCCAGAAATGAATGATTGTCATAAAAGGCCATAAGTAGGTGACCATCACTTTTCAAAAGTCGCTAAACAAAATTATAGTGAAAAAGCATAACATTCTTCGTCTCTAAAGTCTCTGAACAAATTTTTGACAAAAATAGCATACCATCGTTTATCTCTAAAGTCCCTGAACATATTGAAATGTTTTTTGGGTTTAATATGTGTGTGTATTTTTTTCGGTATGTTTGGTATATAAATTAAGTAGACAATGCACATGTAAATCACCACCCTTTTATTTATTATAAACAAAATTAAATTAAATGGTTCTATAATATCAATACCGTTAATAAATAATAGGTATTTGTTTTTATTAAAAATCAACAAATTTAAACTTTCATAATCAAAACAAAAACAAGGTTTAATTTTTTATCAATTACAATTACAGTTATGATTAGGCTTAAACATTTAAAAAAAATATTGGAAAGTTGAATTCGATTTAAATTTTAACTATTTAGTAACGAGCTCTTTTTTAGTTTGCAGTTCAGCTACTTTTGGTAGTATAAGTTTACACGCTACGTATCCGAAACAAAGTAATGTTCAGTAACTTTTGTGTTATTTAAGATGTTAAGTTATTTTTGGACATTGCCGTGATTATACCTACTAGCTAACCAAAACAAGCATTTTATATTGTTCAGTGACTTCTGTAAAACTGAATGTTATGATGTTTTCGGATATTATAACGATCAGCAATTTTTGACAAAATGGTGTTCAGTGACCTTTGATGAGTAGTGTTCAGTTAATTTTGAACTTTAATGATGTTCATTCAATACTGGCGCCCTATCTTGTTGAGCGATTTATGGGTGATATAGTGTACAGTGATTTTGAAAATCTGAATGTGGTCATCGACTTTTGATGCTGACTGTACCTACTATTAAGAAAAGTGCATTGACCAAAATGGTCTTTTACTAGAAAGAGGAGGAGAACTAGGATCCTATAGAAAAACTTTTTTTTTATTGAACGCAGTGTAATAAAAAAATATTTGTTGCCGGTAACCTGGTAACATTAGTCATTACTGCCAGTGTCATTTGACTCACTGTCAATGTCAACTGTCAATATCAAAAACTATTGTTTTGAATTTAAATAACCTAAAAATAGCAGGATGAACGCAGCTACCTGAAAAATAAAAATATAAACCAGAAAATAACATTTATTTAAGAATAGTTAAGTTTATAGAAAGGTATAATGGCTCAATATTTGCCAGGCAGACCAGGTGGAGAGTCAGATTCAGACAGCGATGAGGACTACGGTTTCTACGACAAGCCGGTACTTATTTATAAATTAATTGATTGATATCTTTTTGCAATATGCAACGAAATCTATGCATCTGCACCTACGTGCTAGGTGCCTTTATTCTGAAGGAAAGCTAGTGTTCCTTACCAATGGGATGAACTGGGTTGATCCCAGATTTATTTTCAATGAGACATTCAAAATGTCTTAACTCAACTGTTGAGCCTGCACTGCAAGTGAGGGTAACGGTATTGTTTATTCAGTGCATCCATCCCGTCTAATGCATAGCGGAATATTACATTACAAACATTCTATAAGTAATTATATTTAAGTATAGGATTTGATAGGGAAGATTCAAGATAGGTACGGTATCTACACCTGTACTTAGTGCGTGAATTTAGGAGGAAATTTAATACTAAAACTTTGTGAAGAATGTAAATTGATGTCTAATCTAAAACATAATTTAAAGTTTTTCCAAAAAGAATACAATATTGTATGTACTCTGCCGTCTTATATGTATTGTCTATTGTAGATGCATACCCATAAAATTCACAAGTTCTTCCCCGTTCGTCGCTTTAAATTGTGTGACATAGTGTCCATAATTAATGCTGTGAGCAATGAAAATATTGTAACCACAAAATAAACATTACACATACATTATTAAAGTAGGTATTTTTTCATTATGAACATAACACCATTTTAAAATTTACATTTCAGCCTAGAAATTACTATCAACATCAAGAACAGAATCAAAAAAAGAAGCTTGAAATAGACATACAGGATGCTATTATAAATGGGAATTTGAAAGATGTTCAAGAAATTGTCACTACTAGTAAGTAAAATTAAGTTCCATAGCTTTTTAGATTCTGAATAACATAATTTCTATAAATAACTGCTTCGTCAGTCTCATGAGGGTCTTGTGTCAAAATAACTGCATGGATTATGATCCATGCAGTTATTTTACGAGTAACTACGAGTATAGTACGAGTTAATTTACGAGGTTAAGTTACGCTTGCCATTGTCAATCCGTGGATTGGTTTGTTACACATCAAGAACCCTTTGTGTCATTGAGAGCAAGTAAAACCTACGGTCCTAGTTGCCATATGTATAGCTGTAACAGTTGTTACAGGTAACTAGAAGCCTAAAAAGACTGTATAGTTGCAAGAATTCACCATAGAATTCGGTAACAAGGAATTGACAAACCATCGGTATTGCTCAGTAGCTGGGTAGTGAAAGCCTCATGGCAGTCGCTCCATGTACAAATTGGTATCCTGTTGTCTGATTTTTGTTGTCTGACTGAAAGCTGACCCCAACAAGTTTGGAAAAAAAGTTTATTAAAAAGATAACAAAAACCTGACTGCATTAACCTTTTGAACACCAGAGCATAAATGCATCGTCATACCCCCCACGCCAAGGTAACTGTAATCCCATCGTTTTTGTCACATATTTGTGACATTGGCATACAGGGTAAACTTTCGTTTGTCACATATGTGTGACACTGGCATCCAAAAGGTTAAAAGCATACTGAAAAGATGTAATAGAAAGGCCTTTCTATTAATTTATTAGCACAGTATTCATGTTGAACAGAAATATCCAGTGTCTCTAACTTCTTATTATCAATCAGGTCTTTTGTTTTTCAAATTTACTTTTATTTAAGTAATTTTAGTATATTATGTTATTGTCAAGGACCGAAAACCCTCATTGAGCGAAAAAACAACTTATAACGCGTTGTGGTCACTGTAAAACATCAACATCGCGAAATTTGTGTTATGGCTCTTATGAAAACGCACACGCGTTGTGGCAATCACAGAAAGACCACATAACGAAATTCGTGTCGTGGTTATCATGCTTTACGACCACATCGCATTGTATTCATTCGTGAGCGTTTTCATAAGAGCTATAACACGAATTTCGCGATGTGGATGTTTTACAGTGACCACAACGCGTTGTGAGCTGTTTTTTCGCTCAATGAGCGTTTTCGGTTTTTGAGCGTAACATATACATATTTGAAATCGACTCAACAAGACCTTTCTTTAGATACTATCGATAGGCATTAGATAATATCGAAGTATTTAGGCAACATTGACTTTTATATATATCACAAGACAATCTCAAGCTTAAGAAGAATCTAATAACACCTCATTTATTATTAAATTAATCCAGCCAAGGAATGCTACGAGGGAATAAAGAATCCCACATACATACTTACATACCTGGGAAAAACATAACCCTACCTTAGCTGTCCCGTAATCAGTTAAAAAGATTGGAGGAAGACCAGTCTAGTGGTTCCATGTGGCTTCTGAGTGTGACTGTTAATCAGTTTTCTTTTTAGGCAATTCTCAGTAACAGGGCTGTAGCCTGAGTAGCCTATGCTTAAATACGGCCCTGTTTAGTCTTCAATAAAATTGATTTAATTAATCTACAAAGAAATCTTGATATCACTGCTGTATAGTTGCCATTTCAGGACGATATATTATAAATATCTTATTCATGTTTAGTAATGAAGAATCTTATACAACTTTTTCTGATTTCAGGATTAAATAACAATGTCAATCTTAGGCTTGATAGTGGTTGGTCTGCTCTGATGCATGCTTGTTTCCATGCACAGGATAATATCGTTAAGTACCTGTTGGACCAGGGTGCTGATCCCAATTATCGTGCTGGTAAGTATAAAATATGTTCAGGCCTCACAAATCACATTGGAGGTTTGCTTTGTGCAATGAGATGCACTACTTTCGGCAGACACCCAGATGCAAAGCTCGTGATTTGTTGCGATTACATTAACTCTGTATTATATTTTCGTACTGCCATAGGCCGAAAGTATAACTAATTAAACAATACAAAGTTTGGCAATACTAACTGTTGTGAGTGACATGTGATAAATTTATGATGATGATAATATCATCAACCATTCAAAAAACAAAATAATGAAATAACAGGACAATATTCCTTTGTATATAACAGATTCCATGACACCAGTGATGACAGCATGCTCAAACAGCAATGCTAGCAATGAAGCCATTTTCAACATTGTGACTGATTTGATAGAAAAAGACTGCAAACTGAATTGTATTGATAACTATGGACAAACTCCTCTTATGAAAGCCATTGGCTGTGGCAGAGTTGCTGTAGTGCAGAAACTTATAGATCTGAAAGTTAATATTGAAATAAGAGATCTTCAGGGATGGACAGTAAGTACACTATAGTTACTGTACTATTACAAGTCCATGCTGGCCCATTGTGGGTGTCCAACAGCATTGACCGGCGTGAGCAAAAGGCGAATTTTAATTTTAAAATTGTACACTGGACATAGACAGTACCGGACTGCTATGATGCTTAAGCCGGATTCCCACTAGACTTACTTGCCGTGTAGTGATGCGTCATTAGGTGCATCTAATAACACGACTCTACAAGGTTAGTCGGAAAGGGGGTACTAAGCCGCGGGCCGCTTAATGTATCACTGACTGATGATTGTTTTAAAGAAAGTGTAAAAAATTCAAAATTAGATAAAAATAAAAAACATGCAAAATGATTTTTATTTTCGTTTTTTCAAAAAATCTTCATCCCTGCTTTAGTTACGAATTCAGAAAATGGAGCTTCTAATCCGTGACTCCAAATATAACCTAAAGTCTAAACACAGATGATCATAGCTGAGGGTAGATAGAATTTAGCGTATTTTTTATGAAATCTTTGAACAGCTATTTCTCTTAAAATAATAACTTTTGGGGAAAGTTGTAGAACAAAAGTTATCCATTATTATGGGTACTCTAGCACCCTTTCGGCTTAGTGCCCCCTTTCTGACTAACCTTGTATAGGTAGGTAGGTACTCTGTAGATGAATCTATGACGCTATGTGATGTCCTTTCATACAAAATATATGATTTCGATAGCGTCAGATGCACCTACTGAGGCGTCACGACACGACACGTTAACGAAACGTACCCATACTACGTGACCCGTTCAGGGCGGGATGGGGTCTTCAAAATACCACGCTTGGTCACAGGAGCACTTGGCCATATACTACGGGTGGTCACCGACGGGGGGGGGGGGGGGTTAAAAATTGTAAGGAATCCCGTTCCCTAATCTAGTGTGAATCCGGCATAAGTCAGACCACATAAAGGTCATATTAAATCTACATCACTCTGTATAATAACTACAAAACGCGATAAGGCGCACCTCCTAAAAATAGAAGGTGTATCTCCTCAATTCGCTCAACAATTGAAATTGTAGTATTATTAAAATCTATGTTTGGTCATTGGGTTTATTATAAATTACAGGCCGTATTCTGGGCAGCACACCACAATCAACCAGAGATATTAGAAATTCTTATAACACAAGGTGCCCGAATGTCCGAAGTTGACAAGTTTAACCGATCAGCTTTAGACATAGCAGAGTTACATGAATTCAACAACATTGTTGAAATATTAAAAAGGCATCTTCAAATTCCGGAGGATCACGAAGAGACATATTATACGGAAATAACAACTTGGCACGATTTTTATCCAGGAATTAAGAAAGGACAGAGGTATTTATTTAAAATAGTGCTCAAATTATAATCTTTCACTATTTTCTTTGCTTACTATTAACTCTGCTTATATAGTAGTCTTCTGTTGGACATAAAACTCTAGAGACATAACATATCACATCCATAGCCTTTGACTGAGGTCTGTATTGTTTTACGAAATTAAATATCATACCTAAGTATAAAATCCAAGTCAGAGTGAGTGTGATCATGATCATTATGGCGTATTAGCAATATTATAATTTATTGGAAAGTAGACTTGTTTTTATTATTAATATATAGGTATAAGCCCATATTACTGCCTCACTGCTAAATCGCCTATTTTTTCTTTGAGGCCTCGATCAATTTTTTCCCTTTTCTCGCAGCTTTTTGTACTTGTGAGCCAATCCTTTATAAAGGAGCTTGTGTCGCTATCATTGCCCGGGTCGGCTACGTCATGCTTTTTTATTTTTTGCTATTTATTTCGATATAAGTCAGCCTGGGATCAAAGCACCGCTGCTGCATTTAGCTAAAAATTATAACACCCTTTCGTCAGATTTATTTTCTTTGTCAGCTAATAAATTTCGAAATGCTTTTATTCAAGCTTAGGTGATTAAAATTTTATTTTGTTTACTTTATTAGTTTATAGGAAATCAAGCCAAATTATTATTGTACTCGTGCGTGAATGAAGCTTTAATTATATAAGTTAAAGATGTAGATAATGTAGTTAAACACTGATGTATTACATACATAAACTCACGCCTTTTTCCCATGGGGGTAGGCAGAAACTATAGAACGCCACATGCTACGACTCTTACATACCCCTTTCGCTTCATCCACATTCATACATCTTGTCATACACGCACGCCGGTTGAGAGTACTACGCACCTGACCTTTGTGAAGAACATCACCAATAACATCGATGTATGTCCTTCTAGGACGTCCTCTACCGGCGTTCCCATTAACCTCCGCCTTATAAATTTCTTTTGTTAATCGCCGTTCACTCATTCTCTCAACATGGCCAAACCACCTAAGCATACTCCTTTCAATTTTTGTCACTACATCATCTGATGTATTCTCTTTTAAATTATTTTATTAATTACTAGCTGTATCCTCACGGCTCCGCCCGTAGCCTATGTTACTCAGGGATAATGTAGCTTTCTAACGGCAAAATAATTTTTTAAATGGGTTCAGTTTTTTTTTAAGTTTGTTCGTTATATACAAAAATCAAAAAATACAAATCTTTCCTCTTTATAATATTAGTATAGATGTAAAGTGTGTAATTGTTTGTTTTCCCTAATAAATAAAACAAGATTAGGGTTGCCCAGCGATCATTTGGCGTTTGACATTACATGTCCTTTTTTTTTTTTACGTGGGGAATACCTCATGGACTATCCCCCGTCTGGGTCAGACGGGGGGGTGTGCCGGACTTTTACCGGCTAAAACCACCACGGTGTCCCTCCTTCTGACCTAAGGCCGGGGTCGTGGGATTCGCTATTGCATGCACCGCAACCCCGGCAGGTCTTGGTCCACCAATTGCTGGTGGACCTCTCCACTGTAGGGCCCCACCCCACGACCTCCAGAGAGGCGCGGGGGGCACCCCACATCACCGGCGCACCAGAACACATGGTACGCCGTGACCACCCCGGGGACCAAACAAGTACATGGGTGCCAGACTACCCCGTGTCTGGGCATCCCTGGTCCCCCTGCGACGGGTCAGATTAGTGGCCCCACCGCCTACCACTTTTCGGCCGCAGAGGATAGAAAGGGCGGCCAGGTACACACCGCCACTCCTCTTCCCCTGCGGCCCCACCGCGTCCGCCATCTGACGGTGGCGGCCCCGTCAAGGCCGCGGAAGATAGGGAGAACGGCGCACCGTAATACCGGCACTCCTCTCCCGCCGCGGCCTCCCGCACTCAGCCGCGATGTGTTCCAAACGACATCGCGGCCCGCCTCAGTTGCGATGTCGCCGAAGCGACACCGCAACCTACTTGGCCGCTACATCGAGGGCTACCAGACCCAAGCCCCAACGAGCGGCCCCTCCTTGGGTTCCTCTTCGCTTCACCGTGGGGTTCAATGCCACGGCTACTAAGCCCCCCCGCAACGACAATGCGGGAACCCAACCGGGGGGGGACATTACATGTCCTGCCCGGTCCCATTTTAACGTTAATTTACACCAAGGAACGCAGTACGGTGTTTCTTAGGCAGTCTGTAATTTTGCTGCCAATATACTGCTCTCCATGCCTCGTTAAGAAATCACGAGCTGAACTTTTGACTTTTTTATAAGACTAAGACTAATCAGATACTATTGTGTTTACAGGCCAGATTACAGGACAGAAATACCACATCTGTTATATGGTATGCACCTTGAGAATTTCACTACAGTCGTTATGAACACTGGCATGGACTTGAGGACATTTTTGTTGCTAGAAGAAAACGATATGTTGAAATTGGGCATGGACTTGCCGTACGAACGACAAAGACTGAAGAGCGGACTGCGCAACTTTCATAAAAGGAACTGGAAAATTAAAGCTGTGGTTGGAATGACTGCACAAAAGCCAGAAAATTTTAGGTAACTGACTTCTAAGCTATAACGTATTATCCAACAGTAGCCTATCCCAATCCACTTCTGGAAATAGGCCTGTAACAAAAAGAATATTATCAGATAATCACCATGTTCGTTAATTCAGTTAACGATCGAGATCTCGCATGGGCGATGTTGCCCCTGACTCACCTGGTAATTTTGTTGGCAAATTATATGGTTATCCTAGGTTATCCCATTATTTCTCAGTCGTCAGAACTTCGTTCAATAGCAAGGTGCACAATGTGTTGACGTTTGCGGAAGCTTGATGTTACGCAATGTCTGCGCATACGCACTGGATTTTTGTAATGCTCAGATAAGCGGTAGCGATCTGATAGTTTTACAGTAAAACAGTTTTTGTACTCACTTATCAGAGAAATAGCTTACCCGAGTTTTATCCAGTACTAGAAACAATACAAACATTTGCTCCATCAAAAATATTGCTTCTAATTATTTTAAATGTTAATTTTCAGCATGCTTAACTACTTAACGTCATTGGGATCCCATCTCCATCAAATATATGTATTAGAAGCAACCTTGCAGTACACTTTGCGCGAGTACAATAAAATTCAGGACCAATTTAAATTTGAACCGCCTGACTCCCCCATACGTGGGAAACTGAATAATGCTGCCAGAAAAATGCTCATAAACGTCAATAGTATTAGAAGAGCGTCAGACAGAGTGAAGATAATACTGAATAAGGCAAGTACATTTCAATAAAAAAAACGGATTTTCTGATGGGTGTATCTTCAAAAATCCCGTCTTCATAATATAGGTACCTCATAAGGGCTCATAAGAAGATATGAGACATGGATCTCCTCATAGGTCGCCGTAATTCACGATTGTGAGAAAATATTACTTCTATTACCACACTTGGCGAAAGGACCGGTGATAGAAAAAGCAAAATAATAGCCTTAAGTGCATGCCACTGCCCCTCCTGACGTTTCCTCTTACGAAACCCACGGGACGCGAGGAGTGGCCAGAAATAAGTTCCTAATGTAACTGCCGAGTATGACGATCAAAGGATTATTCAGTATTTTTTCTAAATAAATCACTTACAGCCTTCGTTCGGGGGTTATATCCGATAAATGGCTGTAGGCTTGCCTCCTATAACATTAGACCCATGATAGTAAAGCCTGGTTTTGGTTGAATCTTAAAACACCTCTTCAGGATGGAGTGATGGTAAATTCATTTATTTCAGGTGGCTGATAGCAACCCGGAGCCAGCAGATCTAATTAAAGAGAAGTCAATGCAGGACATAGTCATGGGTTACGTTACCGAAGCAGTGGTCGTCTTCTCTCTAGGTTTCATGGTATACCATGTTAAAAACGTATTCTCCTACTTGAGAAAATGAATGTGTTCTTGTCATAATTGTTATTTAGTGTGTTAGGATTAAAAGGTTGATGGGCAGCAGTATCTACTAGCAAACTGATAAGATCATACTGCGTACCTGGTCTTTAGGATTAAGAAATGTTGCATCGCAAAAAAGAAAAAGGTCTACTGCGACATTTCTTTTGGTGCTGGCACGAATTCAGCCAGTTAAAATATGTTTACTATTGCATACATCCAATAATCCGCCAGCCAGGCATAAGACGCGCCTTGTTAGAGGATCCTCCTTTTTCGTTGGAAGAATACCATACCAACACGTTAAACAGTATGTCCCGGTTGTCATATGAATACCTATGACAGTCTTTACGGGAAAGCAGACGCCCGAAAGTCTGACAACTGGTCTAACCTTAAGATATCTGCATTGCCTTGCTACTGGGTTGCGGAGGTATAGCAGTCGCTCCGTGTAAAATACTGGTATTTAACCGCATCTGATTAGACTGGAATCTGACCCCAATATACTTGGGAAAAGGCTAGGCAGAACTAACATCCAATAGACAGTAGTGGATATGGATGCTGCAAGAACGATTTAGACCTAAGAATTATTTTGCAACTTTCTTATCATAAAGATAAAGATAATTTATTTGTATAAAACATGAGTGTACAGTACAAATTGTGGTTTGCAGTGTAAGGTGTTAATTACATGGTATGACGGTCTGCATGTTTTGCCAAAATAAAGTATGGCGTACAAATTACAAATTGAAACATAAACCTCACCAAAACGAGATCACCAGATCACCACCACCAGATCCTAAAATCCGGATTAGATAGAATATTGGATCAGCTCTAGAATCTTATCCTGCTGGTTAATCACAGTGTGACTTTGTAGAAACTCCTGCCCATCCATTTATAAATATCTTTAATCAATTCAATATTTGAATGTTACTTAAGTTCGCACTTTTTGGGTTGTTATACATATTCTGGTGTACAATACTAATGTACAGTAGCGGTATGAAAATGGACACCTTTAGATCTATTTTGCTCGCACAGTACAAGAAACGGAACTATTTTACCGACTACGAATTGCCAACATTATAGAAATGAAAATACAAGTATTTTTTGACATGATATTATAGTGACATGGTGACAGACAAGTAATGTCAATTTATTTAATCATCGATTTGATTGATGTCATGGTTTTTACAACAAAACTCCTTAAATCAAATCAAAGACATTACATGACTCTACGGAGGAGGTGGAGGCAAAACACAATTTTGATCTTTGCTACCAAACAATTAAACATAATTTTGCATGCATTGGTCTGTTCCGTTCAACAGTTAGAAAAAGTAACATGTGCCCGCAATGTGGAAAAGGAATGCGTTTGAAAACTGACGAACCTTTTCGTTCCCCATTGTACAACAAAAAAATAAGATATCTAACGTTTCGCTGCAAACAGGTTAATGTTATGGTTTTGAACTGTTAAAACACGTATTTATATTCGGTATTTTCTACTTATTAAACAGATTGACCAACAACTTTGATGCCGTTATTATGATTTACGTTTATATTTTTTTATTTCCTAAATATTTGATGGTAAGATAACTCGACAAGGGCCAAGAAACTATCGGATAAAGAATACATCATGGCATAGCAGATATATGTTTGCATAATCGACAAGTTTTAATATAAGCTGCGATCACTGACTTGTCCTATTGCGCACTTTACTATCATCTTTAAAACACTCTCTGCTTGATATGGCCTAATCTCCTGGTCAATTTAGGTTACATAAAGAAACCATTAAAACTTGAAAACAAATTGTTTCGCTGGTAACCACTGTGGACGAGGTACAATATTATCTATGATGCATTCTGCTTACCTTCGTTAGGTACTTTACCGACGACGTGAGATGCCATCCAGACCCGTCATCTTTACCTACGCACCGCGCATTAGGAATGTAATGCAACCATGCTACGATTTTGTAGATCTGTCCAAATGGGTTCCCAAAGCAGCTAGGGAGCAACTCATAAAGAAGATCAGTATTGGTATTTAAAAAAGTCGGTGGCTATTAGTAAGTTCTACGCGCTTATTTTTAAGACTATTAAAATAATATATTTTTATTATAACAATAAAGCCGAAATCAATTTGGGTTTATAGATATTATTATTATTTATAATTATCTATAATTATTATGAGAATACAAGTTAGTATTCGTTGGTGCCCATTCTATTGCGCACTTTGACAGGACTAAACTAAACTAAGAGTGCTTGTTTCTTTTTGCGTTTAGTCTAGTTTCGTATTGTCAAAATGTGCAACAGAATCGACATCAGTGTTTTCAAAAATACACGCATCATCACCACCTTGTTAAAGTAGGTACATCTATCTCCGTGGCACACACAGACTATACTCCATCGGTAGAATTATTGAGGCGATATTTTCCCAGTTTTTCAACATGATGCATCGTTACTTTGTTCCCAAATGAATTACAGCGTACTTGTTGTACGAAATAATGCTTCTATTTACACCATCTTTCAAACAAAATCTACTTCATTCCTGACGCCGACTATTTTTATCCCAAACCGCCGTACAAGCTGGGTGATCTCCTTTACGAGACCGACTAGCTACTACCAAGAGAGTCCAATGCCCAGGATCTTCGGAGCTTTAACTTTGATGAGATTTAGGAGAGTTTAAAAATAATAAAGCTCCGGGTGATACTTAGCTATCACAGTGCTCAGCTAAGTCACTTGCTAGCCTCTATTAACAGAAAAGCCGTGGGTACTGATAGCGTTAATTACGTTGTAAGTACTGAAGATTGACAGACACAACCCTCTCCCAAGCCCCGCTAGCGAGTTTGTTCTAGACAGTCATACTAGTTCCATACACCAAAACAAGACAGATACGAAAAGGTATGATGTACGAGACGACATAAATACAAGAAAATTTCGACTTTTGCAAACTTGAATAGATAATAATCTGCAACGATGTCGCTTTGACTAGCGGTATATCAATGGGTTGAGATTTGTACAATCACTGGCACGATTGTCAAACCACTCGATACAATGAGGCGTAAGACGTGCCTGTTGAAGGACTAATATCTGTTGAAGCAAACGAAAGTTCTTCAAAGGAGCCGCGAACCGGATAACTAGGCGGACGGGGTGCGTCTCCAGCCAGAATAACTAAGTAGCTGCAGTGGACGTGATTCTAAAGACAGAATCGGCTGTTGTAGCGTAATGGGTCGAGTTAATGAGAAAAAGATGCATTAGTTCCAGTTGATCATTTTGGTCTGTAGATAAGTACCTAATTATCGATACGTATAAGATGTCTGGTGAACCGAACTGCGTTTTTATTACTTTTATACAAATTAGATTAGTGACGAATAATTGTGATGTTTTCTTTGAGTGTAAAAATGGGCCATTTCTAAGAATTACACTATTAGAAATGAAAAATATTAACACAAAACTCTTATTGTAGTTTTGCCAAATACTTGTTCGATTTTTTTATTCTAGTTTGTGAATAATTACAACAGCATTGATTTAACTCGTTACTTGTTTATTTCTGTATTTAAAATTACAGTTTCATATTTGAAGGGCACATTGTAACAAGAGCGTTTATTCATAGTCTTTCAAAAAGTAGGTACAGACGTTCGTATAGTCTACAAATAACAGTTATCTCATGGTTCAAACATTTTAATTACAATTTGTTTTTTCTTCAGCAAGCTTTTATCAAGAATGTTAGGCGAAAATGAGTCACAATAACAGTGAGACCACACACGTCTGGAATTAAATTTTTATCTTTATTTTGATTGATGTTTTAATTCTTTTGCTGAAAAGGAAATAGTATCTAGAGCAGATACTATCTTAAATCTTAACTCATTTATTTTATTGCATGACAAAATGAACGTTGCTCTCAACGGCATAGTCGGCCTACTTTTGCAGTGTATATCACATTTATTCCCGCTATAATTCATTCATTTCGACGACCATCATGGCACATCATAATATGCGCACATTGAAAATTATGAGTGTCACTTGCCAGTCTGCTGCTGGCCTTGTCACCTGCAGTTAGATGCATTCGGGACTCGGCCAGCATTAATTAGAGCTCGTTTATAATTAATTGCACGTCATTTGTATCCATTATTCATACTTAGGATGCGTCGTGGGTGTGTTTGTCGGTGCATTCATGCATTGCATCAGCGACGTATTCTCCATCTGACAAAGGGGCGATCGCCCGGGGCGGTCCGTCCCAAGAGACGGGAGATTGATCAATTTGATCATTATTTTCTTTATTCACCGTAAAGACATAAAGTAATGCCAAATCGTATTGGCCCAGCGCACAGAAAGGTACAATACGCCTCTGCACTGCATGTCACATTGTTTTCCTAAAGTACTGTTCGATATGTAGGTAACTACGTACTATAAATAATAATCGGCCCATTAGGTACCGTCCCACTGTTGACCACAGGCCTGTTTTTAGACTGAGAATGGTTTTAGGCCTTAATCCATCACGCTGGTCTAGTGTGGGTTGACGGACTACCTACCTACATACACCATTATGAACTTTTTTAAGGAAACCAGCGCAAAAAAGAGCTCTTTTTTGTGCAGGTTTCCTAACGATGTTTTCTTTCACTATTAACGCAAGTGATAATTAAATTCCGATCCGCATATGAATTCAAAGTCAGAGGTGCGGGCCGCGATCCAACACAGACCCACCTACATGGAAAGTAAGCGTTCTAGTTCTAGCGGCTATCACTGCTATACCTACTATGTACGTACTATATGCATCTCAAAAATACCTACGTACGTAATGTCACAGTTTATTGCCCGATGGTGGTGAGAAGCTCCTATTGCCTTAACAATAAGCGTTGTCGGTCTGCGAGTGTGACTTTGTACTTGACCTTTTTCATCGCAATCATGTCCCAAAATAATGCGGCGTAAGCGCACAAAAATGCGCGTTGAAATTTTCACACACTCGCTTAGCTAATAAAACACTTGATTAATATAGTTGCAATTCTTAAAACGGCTTAGCTCCGGGACATCAACATCAATTACCTTTCTGTTTTTATTTGTAATCTTTGTTGACACTGCACCTGCCAGCAGATTGCAATAGCCGGCCAACTTGGTCAATCTGCTACTACTGGCATTATTGCCAGACGCCGACTTCGTCTCATTTAAAAGTAACATTACGACAGTAATTTGTTAAATCTGCATTTTGGGGTTTTACGTAAAGATTTCATCTACTTAATTAAATACCTCACGCCTTTATCCCATGCCTACCCCCATGGGAAAAAGGCGTGAGTTTATGTATGTATGTATTAAATACCGTACCTACAATATTTTTTGATTATGTTAAATATTTCATAGTCTTGAGATATGATTTACCCGTAACACAAACCCCGTGATAAATAACTGATAAATTAGCTTAAGAGGAAATGCGGTCGGCATTTAGTCCATACAAACGTATTCCTCAGTTTCCCCCTTGGATAATGTCACTAGAGCAAATATTTTTTACCATTTGCTATATATCTACCACCACTATGTCTAGAGACCACTATGTCTTTTGTTTTTGTCAATAAATGAATTATTAAAAGAACTAGAAACGTTTAAACTTTACATAAATCGACCGGTTTTACCGCCGTTTTGTAACATCTGGCAAACAAATTTGACGAATATAAAAAATAAAAGAAAAAGATACAGACATAACCAAGGTCTTTCTTAAATGATTACAGAAAAAATATTAAAATCGGTCCAGATTTGAAGAAGGATATAGGGAAATACGAAAGTACGATTTCGCTAATATTGCACAGGAGAAATCAGTCCAAGATGCAGGTGGCTCTTTCGCGCTCAATTGGGAAGGTTTGCGGGAGGGGTTTGGCGGAAATAGATCACAAAAACCTATTCAAATTATTAATAATTTGCAGCCCGCGTTTCCCCTTAAGGAAAAAAGGCTATTCAAAAACTGAAAGGCAAACCTTAGTTTAATAAAACTTCAGAAAATGTTAAGTTTACTATAAAGCCATTATTTGATGCGTTCCAGTGTTTTTGAAGACAGTTTTTGGAATTTTGTTCCCGTTTTGAGTGGACTAAATAAAAACACAGCTACCTATAATCAAAATGGAGGAACTCCTTTTTTGTAGTCGAGTAAAAGCCAATCAAACATGTAAAACCTGCGCAAATGTATAGTTGAGAACTTAGGTAGATCAGCTACTACTTAAAATACAGTACGAATTTATTTCCATATGTTTGCATTAAACATTTGATTTCTATCTTGTCCTGGGAATTACAGAAACAACAGATCATATCAGCGACTTCTCATGGTTTATAGGTTCTTCTAATCAAGCTAGCATCGCCAACGGAATCAATTAAACGTGTTAATAGCTTGCGGAACAAGGCAGCAAGTTTCTAGGGCAATGTGACGCCAGCTCGCCGGCCGGTAGATACTTCCTCCCACCGTTCCGCAGTGCGAAAGCCTTTGGTTTATGCTAGGCTGTATTGCCTACGTAATTACCATTTTATCTGCTTTCAACCATATTTGGTGCCACTTATCTAATCTCTAGACGTCGGTAAATTTAGACCTTATAAAACTTCAGACCACGTAGGACCAAGTCTTATTAGATGTGATGATCCCTGAATGACCACCACATAACGTGTTATTATGCACTGGTTGCTATCGTGATGCTATCCAAGCCGCTGACATAGGACAGATGACATGACGGCCCAACTCGACTGCAAAAAATTTAAAATAGGTTGCTATTGTTTACACTGAACACATTATACCAGTGGCTAATGTGCCTCATTGGTACAAATTATATCGATCTGTATTTCACACTTTGTCAGAAAAATATCTTCACACTCTTTGTGAGTAGGTACTTAGTCTCTCAAGCCACAGAATAACAGTGTGACATGCATTTAACTAAAACTAATTGTTTATTGTAGGTATCCAGTGTTATTATTTAGGTCATCTTGTGGGCCTCGTGGATCAAGTATTTCTTTAGTCACTATACAGAAACGAACAAGTAGCTATATACACAGAAAAATGTTTTGTGGAGTGTTCTTGTAATTGTATGTACAGTTGTCAGGCGTGTAATATTAAACAATGACCTTTTTATTCGTTTGTAACGCAAATAGTTGCGCAATGAGTGGCCAGCCTTAGTCATCGTCCGGTCTGCCCAAACGAGTCATAGGATCTACACTGGATTGTTACTAATAACACTATCCGTTTCCTTTATTTTGCATGCGTTCATATGCGTTGTGCCATATGGCCTACGGTATGGTTATGACTTCCCAATGTAACTCATGTAACATACTCACGTGATTTGAATTTGTATTACATTATACGCATTAACGGTTTTTGTAGGCGTGCTTTGTATTTTTATACATTACATTCAACATGTGAGACGGCTGACAGGGAAGAGTGGAAGAGAAAAACATATTGCGCCGACCCCAAGTAACTTGGGACCAGGGCAGGAAGATGATGACATTCAACATATGCAATACATATCGCATCATTGACTAAACGATTGTTTATGTGTTAAATCGTTGAATTGTTAAAACAAAATAAATGACAGTCATTACCTACCGTCACGCATATGTTTTTAAGAGGTTAGGCAGAGGATACTCGTTAATAACTATAGTCATTTGATTAAAAGAAAATTTCATCAGAAGAGAACAATTGTCTCGGTACATAAATTAAAATAGAAATTTGAAATTAAGTACCTACTTATACAAAATATTGTTTTATGAGTTTCGATTGGACTAAGAATAACGGACTGCGAGAAAGATATGCATGATAACAAACTAAGTATAGAGGTAACTACTAGATTATTTATTAAAACAATGGATGTTTCCTTATACAGCGCAATTATCAGATCGACTGACAATTAAGTCATTACTCATTGTGTTTACCTTGTCCGTCCTACTTATGTTTCTATTCCATAAATCCTTTATTTTATGTATGTTATGGTTTGTGATGTACCTATTGTAATAGACAAGCTAGAAGCACAAAATAGATAGGTACAGAAGTCAATATACATACAAGTGCGCTCGAGCAACGCACACATAGACACTGCTCACGGACATGATATCTCGGACCGTTTGGGACCAGAGTGCGAGTGAGTGCGAGCGCGAGTGCCATGCGCTTGAGAGAGATAGATATATAAGTAGATAGAGCGACCGCCGAGCGTAGGTATGAAAAGTGAAGTACATACATGTGATTGACTTCTGTACCTATCTGTTTTGTGCTAGAAGTCTACCAATTCAGGTACTTATTATAAACAAAATTACATAGGTACCGACTTAATATATTTTTAGGTAAAAAATAATTAAAAACAAAATGCTTTTTATATTTTATTGACATCTAAAACATTCGTAACAACTGTTTGTACTAAAATATAAATGTGTATTATGTTAAAAGCTGTTAAATTGGTGTATTATAACGTGCTTGTTATAGCTGCTCATTGCAGATAGTGTTAAGCAAAATGGAGTTCTGTAGGTATAAGTATAAGACACTTTATCAATCGTCGTTGTCATCATAGTCTTTTTGCCAAATAGCCTTTTAAAAATATCAAAGTACATATTGTATCATTTTATTATTGTGTGAACACTGTAGGTATAAGCTCAGTTTAATACTTTTTCTAGGCCATTTTCTTTTATATTTTAAGTGTTCCTAGAGCTACCTAATCATATAGGACACGAATAAAACTTCATCGTAATACCCAATATAAAAACAAAAGTAACAATTGCCTGAATACATCTCCTATCATTCATCGAGAAAGCAAATGTCACTAAAGTAACATTCAACATGCAAACTGCTCAATAACGTAGGTTGGAATTTTCGAGAATAGTAATTGACCAATAAAATGATTAAGGTGTTAATAAATTTTGAGATTCTCTAAAAGATTCTAAATAAATATCGCCAATTGCTCCTCTTAAATTTATAAAACGTAAATTAAAATAAATTATTAACAGTATTATGGAATAGCTGCTGTCTTATCGGCCAGCTAGCGAGAGGTGCACGCTCAGTGCTTCTGGATGGGGATGTTCCTGTCGGTGATGGCGAGCTGCGGCAGCGGTGCCTCCACGGTGAGCACGCCGTCCCGCGACAACGACGACTTGATGGCCTCAGGGTTCGTGCCCTTGGGCAGCAGGAATTCCCTATTGTACTCTCTGTACACTGATTTTGTGTCAGACTTCTCTTCGTGTTTGGCGTGGACCTGAAATACGAGCACATAAGCCCTGTTAATTATTGAAACTCAAGAATTCGCATTTGGCTACAAGATACGACACCATTGACCCCGATAATAAAAAAATGAAATGCTTGTGTCTTGTGTGCACAAAAGCGATACTTTCATGTTGGCATACTGCCTGCTCTGAGAAGTTTCGGCCAATTTTTTCACACTGTATACGTAAATAAACACTTCATTATTTTGCAGATAGTTAATCTTCATTAGACCTCGACAGAAAATAAAAGTGAAGGAGCGTTGATAATTTTGCCTATTGAGAACCCTAGTTTAGTGACGTCCTACTAATTAATAGCATTAAGTATGCTAATGATGGCCAATGTCACATTTTATGTGCAGTCTGTGTAAATCAGCGTCTTGATTTTATCTGCATTTAAATATAACGTACGTGCATGAAACAGTGGTTACATTTACTTGACTGGATGTTTCTCGGTTATTGCTTCTGGTGGAATCGGTCATTAAACGTGTCAGTGGCGCTGTGATAAATCTGACTAAAATAAGACGGGAATTCAGTGATGACGTCAACCGGCAACCGAACATTGTGTGGATATAAACCGCCCCATTGCCAAATATTTGTGTAAACCTACACCGTGTAGGTATCAATTCTACACTGTGTAGTTGAACAATTTGCTCAAACTGGTATCCATTTAGTTGCAGTAAATTTAACGAGCGTTGGCTGTGAATTTAGTTTGCTTAGGTACCTACCTACAGTAATAATTTGTTACTACCTAATAACTATATTTCACATCTTTAGTCGAAGTTGATTAATCTATTGTACAAATATTTTCATCGGAAACTAATAGGTAGGTACGTTTTAATCTATGTTATAGGTACCTACCTACCTGAGTAGGTACATTGAGAGGTTATTATAATTTGTAATAGCGCCATTAGATTTTGTTTACTCCTAACTCAACTCCGCCTACGCCTAATCGATCTAACTTTAGCCTTTAATGGACTGTAGCACAAGTATAATCATAGTACCTACTTAATAGGTATATATGATGACATTATAAAGGAATCAAAATCTGATTATAATTTGACCTTAGATACCTATGCTACAGTGGCGTCTATATGACAAGTATGCAAGACAAAATTAAATGACAATGTCGGAAGACAGAAATCTCGTATCCATTATCTATGTATAAAAACGGCAAAAAAAAAACACGTTTCTTGTATGGGAGGTTAAATATTTGTTTTAATTTATTATTTATTTTTAAAGTGAATATATAACTAAATATTTTGTGAATATTTCAAGCGTCTACCTGTTGTCGTTATCAATATCGAGCAAAAAAAACACGTTTGTTGTATGGGAGCCCCCTTAAATATATATTTTATTCTATTTTTTAGTATTTGTTGTTATAGCGGCAACAGAAATACATCATCTGTGAAAATTTCAACTTTCTAACTATCACGGTTCATGAGATACAGCCTGGTGACAGACAGACGGACGGACAGCGGAGTCTTAGTAATAGGGTCCCGATTTACCCTTTGGGTACGGAACCCTAAAAAAACATACGGGGCGAGTAGAGAATCTCCTCCTTTTTTAAGTTCGTTACAAAACTACCTATATAATTATGATCTCGTGTAAGACCAGATTAAATACTCACCAATAATTTGTTGTCTACAGTCTTAACGACGATTTCCTCAGGGGTGTACTGGCTAACATCGAAACGGAGCTTCAGTGACTTGCCGTCGCCCTCATCCTGAATCAGGGGCGAGTTTAGGCTGTCCCAATGGCTGGGCTCTGCTAGCTGTCTGCTGTCACTGTGCTGTGATGATGTGGTGCTGCTGCGGACATTACAATATTCAAATTAATACATTCTCTCATCCTCACGTCGGGGAGTCCATTACGTAACCACCAAACACGGAAGTTTTGGGTTTCGTTCTAAATTCCAAATGTGAACTTTACTGCCGTTTCAACACCAGATGGTAAATATCTATTTTAAATATAACGCAAAACTATCTGTTTGGTAGTTTTAAATGCCGACTCCATATTCCCAAAGATACCACCAATTCTAAATTCATGCATTACCTACATCCGAGTCGTAAATACAGTGTGGGACAAAAGTATTTGCAGAGTTAGTAGATAATTAATAATATGTATGATTTAAGTGGCGACATTGAGAGATAACCTTTAGCGAAGTAGACGTTTATTGACAATCGTGTAGGTAGATGTTGTATGCGAAGTGGGTGCTCTACTAGTTGTAAGCACATAATTTGATTAACGCATGACATTTGTCACCTCTAATTATGATTTCAGCAAGTAGCTACCTACTTACAACTAAAGTTCAAGAGATTAGTGAAGGACCCAAATGTAAGTATAAAATGTTTTATCATGACTAGGAAAATGTTTAATCACGACTTAACTAGGTACGATTCACGTCCTTTAACCATAGTACCTACATAGGTAGGTTATATTTATGTAAATCTAGTAGGTAGGTACGTAGAAACTACGCAAATGAAATGGAAAATCTAAATAGAGTATAGTTACAATTACCTACATGCAAAGATTACTAACTACGTAGTACTAGTTACTACTACAACCAGTTACACAATATTAGCCATAGGTACTATGTTACGGTAAGTAGCCCTGAGGTCGTTGACGGTACAATATCGATTCTTACGTTACTCAGACTCGAAACTGATAAAACATCAAAGTTATTTGAAAATGAATTTCATTCTGATGACATGATAATACCTACCTGGCAGCTATTAAATTCAGTCGAGCAAAAGTGATTACTAGCATGCGAAATACTATCACGCTATTCTATTCTAATCCACTAACGTTGCTTGCATGGAAGTTATTAACTGTTAACAATTAGGTACTTAATGAAATAGAAATAATTGTAGTCTTATACCTTATCTACAACAATGCACTACTGGTATTAAATCAACATGCATTCCAAAACGTATTTTGAACTTAAGTGTTGCCAATTAAAATTCCTAAAGAATTCACGAACAAATTCTAGTAAAATTAGGTGGGAATTTGCCTAGATTTCATTTAAATTATTGGTTAAAAGTTGCCGCTGGTAGCAAGTATTAATCCATGACCCATGAACACTTCAGCCAGTGCATAATATAACATATTTTACGTTTTTCAACAAAACAGCTGATGTCATTCTCAAGTCATCATCGCAGATACAAGGTCATTGTCAACAACAAAATGAGCTCATCGATATTAGAGTGGGCACTTGTATCGACGTAATTTGTGATCAATTGTGCAAGTGGGTGGTAGGTACATATATATCTACCTATCTAAGTACCTTGCCATCCCATACCATACAGTGAACGAAAAAATGTTTTGAAATTTCTTTGCCCATCATAGAACGACAGAAGGGTATGCAGTCCTTTTAATGTATAATTTTGATATTAAAAACCTTCAAGACATCACTGCTAATAAGCCACACTGAACTAACTATCTATGACATATTTAACACAAAATCAAGTACTTAGATAATATTGATAAGCAAGGGTTCATGATTTGTAAAAATAACCATTTTACCGACATCCGTTTAAATTCAATTTCAATTTGAAAATTAAGTGTAGATTACCTAGGAAATGTTGTCAATAAACCATTTTTTGGTCCAGTGTCAGTACCTAGGTACTTGTTGTTTGTTGTGTAGGTACCTAGCCTACCACATAGGTACTCGACCGGCAGCTTAATCGCATAACTTCAATGCTAAACGGATTAGGTTTCATTCGACACACAAAACAAATTCCTACAATGCTCAAGGTAGGGTAGGTAAGTATACAGAATAAATTAACAAAGTAGGTATTTAAAGAATCTGTAAAGTGTGAAATAAGCAAGATTCTTGTAATTTTTTTACACTTACAGTAAATTATGAACCAAACAATATTGTTTGTGTGACTGTTAATATTATAGGTAGTAGGTACCTATTCCCAGTATTTTCTTGTTTGTAGGTATTTCAGTCTAGTTTTAGTTCAGTCGAATGCAAATTTTACTTTCTATTCCGTTTAGCCTTGATGGTCGCATAAGTACTTGTCTCGGTCGTAGCTCTAACTGCAAATATTGCAGCTATTTATAAAGGCTGCTTTGGTTAGGCGAAGGCTCAAATTGAACAATCATGGCTAGTCTCATTTGCACCTTCTACTTACATACACGCTACCTATGCTTTGATTCTATTAAGAATAGAACCTTCATTCCCACAGAATTACTGGCAAAATTTCCTGCAAAGCGTATACCTAGTGTATGACTGCTAATGATATCTAGGTATAATATTATATGCCGTGAATCGATATTTCACCTAATCCATTAAGTAAGTCGTGGTTTTTATAGTTTTATTAGAATACCTAGGTACTGTATTAGTCGTGTCTGTGGTTACGGTTACGGCCCGATCACGGAGTCTTGAGGCAAGTTATAGACTTTTATATAACATAATTCCTGATAAAAGTTAATCCTACCTTTAACTTGACATTAAACAATGTTTGACAATATCGTCGCAGTAACAACTTTGTTTAATAAGGCAAGGTATCTTTAAGGAACAAGTGTAGGTACCTATATAATCAATACAAAGGCATTATGGCTTTACGTTGGTCATACGCTGAGCTGGAAATTTTATTGTTCACCCTCGAATACCAAGGTAGACATAAATCAATATGTTTCAACGTTAACAATACTTTGTATAGATGTCATGCTTGTAAGTACATACTAATAAGATTAATACATGCGATAGACATGATAAATACATAAGTAATAAGTAAGTTAACTGTTGCACAATGATTCCAGTACAGGTGAGACTACTGCAAGCATAAGTACATTGATTATATTAATTATATCAACAGCCGTTTATTAAATGCGTACGTACTATAACCATCTATATAAAATATAACTACTGTTACATACTAATAAGTACATTGATTTACATACAAAAATATGGATATCATGATAGACTTTTACCTCTCCGACGACTTGGTTACTCCTCCGGAGGAAACAGATTCGAAATTGTAAGACATGCAAAAAGCAACGTTTGTTGTTAGTTTTAAGCTCAAAACACATGATTTTATATTAATTTCTGGTAAGGTAGCGATGGAAGATATACGGGACGGATTGAATAAATTATTGATTCACTCAGGGCCGGGCTGGGACCTCAAATCGGCCCGGGCATTTGAGAGACGGTCGGCCCAGTGCTGGCAAAAAAGCTCTCTCACTCTTTCTCCTGTATCTTGGGTGCATTTACAAACACAAACAATTTGCGGCTTCTTTTTCAAGCGATAGGCGATACTTGGACAACCTTTTTTTTTGACGTTCCCCTCACTCTTTCGATTTCTCCGACTGTGTGACCGGCCCATCAGGACACACCTGCCCATCGGGCATCCGGCTCATCGGGCATTTGCCAGATTTGCCCGTATGGCCAGTCCGGGCCTGGATTCACTAAATATTCACCAATTCTAGGTTCATTTGATCGGTACGACAAGTGATCTAGCCGTAAGTTCGTCCCTCTACGTCCGAAGAACTGCAGAATCTCCCCCTTCACGAGGTGTTTTCTGTTTTCCAATTTTTAGTATTTTTTTTATAGTGAAGTGAATTTGACCGCTTTAGTAACCCATCACTACCTTTGAATTAATATAATTATAACTAAGTAGGTATTTGTATCTGGAAGCTAAACGACTTATTTACATGTCGGGCGGAGGGGAATAAACGTCTTTTAAGTTAATTAAGCGTAGGTTTGCCACTTTAAGTTCCTACATGAAAGAAACTGTACAATGAAATATAAGTAATTTGTAAAAAAAAATAACAATATAAATGAAAAAGTCTACCGGGTAATGTTTGATAAAAATATACCTATTCCTGAATTATTATTTTGTCAAAAAATGTTGACAAGTCTTCTTTGCTGTTTGGGTTAGGTACTTAGTTACAAAAACCTTAATCAGTTAATAACAGTTTACCTACTTAATTTGTTTCAGTTAAATGTTATTTACATCAAAGTGACAACCCTAGTCAATCAACCAGATGTTAACGAGAGGTATCAAATCAACCAGAGATAAATTTTATGAGAGTATTATAATATTAAATCAATAAAGTTTTCGTCATCGATGACTACAGTCGTCGAGACGAAACAGACCGTTATAAAACAGTAAATATAGGTAAGAGAAGCATCTTAAATATCTAAAGGCAATGCGATGAGAATATTAAATAATTATAATAACAATCATTATTTCATAATTATAACCAAGTATAAAATATTATAATATTCATAATACGTAAGATAAAACATAGGTATAATAAAAATATGGTCATACATATCGTAGCATACATTATGGATTTTGCAAACATAGCAAGTGACGTCAATGCCTCAGTGGCCACACGACAACCACACAAAGTGAAAAATTGTCGCTTTAACTTTCATCATTCTGTTAAGTATGTAGGTATTTGTTAACAGCTGCTACCGCCAAATATGTCCAAACAGTTCTTACTGTAACGCAACCCACACGGAACCATTGATACATGGGCGGACCAGTAAGCCCACACTTGAATGAAATTGAGCAAGATCCTAAAAATATTAGTGACGTGGTAGGAAGTCATGTCGTTGTTTATTTTGCTTGTTATGTCGCATACAAATCGTATTGCCTCCATAGGTACATATTTGACTACCCACATGTGTGAATATGAATTAAGGTTGACGGGCATGAGTCCTACGCAGCGATGCGAACTGTCGAATGCTTCTGAGTGAATGCTGGTATTGCATCACTAGACTTGCGTCTGAAACAGAACCAACTCGCTCCAAGTGGGTCATGTATTCATGCCGTAAACATAATTTCAGCGCGTTTGCGCATATAAAACTATATAACTTGCACGCCCCGTGTTGATAAAACAATCGTAAACCGGTTTTCTCGAAGGTATGCAAGCATTTTCCCTATAATCCAAGGTGTGATATCAACATCGTGTTTACTTAATTGTTTAATTTTTGTTGTAACCTCTGCATCTCACATAACCTTTGAATTTATTACTATGCAGTTTTGTGATAAATTATGCACGTGACACGATGTTGACTTCGACCTTGATTTCAAGACGATCTTTCAGTTTAGGTACATGGCCACAAATCTGCTATTTCATATAGAGCGATTACAATGGTGTTCCTTTTTTTTACCACGCATCCACTGAGCTGCGTAAAATTAGTTCATAGCTCATTCATATCGTGGAGTTCGCTTATAAAAGCCCTCGTTTGCGCATAGGTACATTGTGTTTACAATTTCACGCGTTTCTATGTTTTAGCAGCAAACTTCTCTGGTTTAGAGGCGCGCAACCGGCGCTATTTCTATTTATGACATCATCCCGCGTCGGGCTTACGTATCGCTGCACGCTTTAAATGGAGGCGACTGAGTTGTCTGCAGTTGATGCCGTTCCGCGGACTGATCCCGAATAATACCTTTTGTATACCTATACTTTCTTGGAGTTGCCGACCCGACCGAGGTGGGCGACTGTCTTGCGAAACTACCAAACTCATTAATTCAAGATTCCCTTTTAGGAAAACAGGCCCGGCAACGTAACTGTTACGGACGGAATAATTTATAGGCATGAGACAACTCGGTTTATTCACCCTCTTGGCAAAAATCCGAATTAAAATTCCATGCATTATTGACAACCAACCAATTGCTAGAGTTAAGGGCTAGACTAGGCGTAAATTGAATTATAAAATGGAAGCGAATACTTCGCTAACAGTACTTAAGTTAATGTTAAATTAAATTGCAATTAAGATAAAAAATTAATAAATACCTAGTTGTGCTTTTGAAGAAGTTGTTGCTTTCTCTGTTCATGAGTTCTGATCTGAATTTGCTCATTTCTTCTTCCATCTTCCTCATTTCGGCGTCAAACCTCTCCCTGATGCTGGAGAATTCGGTGTCGATGACAGAAAAGTCACCAAGCTTGATGGGAATATTCCTTTTCAGACCACTGTCAGCCATTTTACGGTTGTGTGTTATGTGAAATTTGTGAAACTAAACAAACACTGAAACGCTCTTATGTAAACACGGATCACAGTGTCGCTACGCACTCAACGGCAGACAAGGCAGCACTGATCATTAGTCGTCGACTCGGCGCCAGGGGGCCTGCGCACAGTTTTAAATAGCCTCACGTTCGAACGCCGTCGAGACTCGGTCGGCGTCACTCGGCCCACACTATGCTTCTCGCTCATTCCTCGTCTGGGGCCATACCGTGGCTCACACTCAAGCATCTTCTCCGTAAGGCGTATGATGCATAGGCGCTACCACCGAGTGATGGCAACAACTACGTAATGTGATTGATGAATCATTTATCTGAATCCGTCTCATCTGTTTAAGGCAATCAACACCATAACTAAATACTATTATTATCTTATTCATTGCGGTATTTTTGTGACCAGCTAGATCTCGCCTCTTCAAAAGTATCAAAGTAACCTATTGCAAAAAAAATGTTCTACGATAAAACATTCTTGTAAGACTAGCTGGTCACCTTGGCCTTATGACGTTATTTTGACGTAACAGCGGAAATTACCTAACCACAAGATTCTCCCAGTTTGATATATTCGGAATTTCTTTATTGTTTCATATCACAAGAATATTCAGATACATTGTGTTGTTAAAAGATTTCAATCTTTAATTTCCCAATGACAAGCAATGAGAACTTTAAAACAATGGCCAAATAAATAAAAGTCCGTTTAGGGCGACACGGCTGTATGAAAGCAGTCGAGGGACCTTGATGCCTAATATGAGTCAGAACTTTGACATGCCTTGAGAGTGTTAAAACAAAAACATCCAATTATGTCCATGTTAACCAGTAGGCGAATACCTATGTAATATTCGTTGTATTCATTACTAATAGACAACATTACTCACCTGCTTTTACTCCTACGTAAATATCAATCATTGCGAGATAGTTTCAAGGAATTAGGCTAGTATTGAATTGAACTACTTACTTAATCCAATCCCAAGAATCCATCCAAGGTTGGGTTATAATTTAAATACCAGCTCTATTAAAGAATACATACTTTACACGAAATGTTAGATGTACCTACTTAAAATTATAAATAATAGCTACAAGACAAAAAGCGGAATATTTATATATTATAGGTAGGTACATCTGTATAATATACAAGGTTAGTCGGAAATGGGGTACTAAGCCGAAAGGGTGTTAAAGTACCTACAATAAGGGATAACTTTTGTTCCACAACTTTCCCCAAAACTCGATAGTTTAAAAGAAATAGCTTTTCAAAGATTTCGTAAAAGATAATTATGCTAAAATCTATCTGTCCATAGCTATGAACAGCTGTATTTGCAATTTAGGTCATATTTTGGGTCACGAATTAGAAACTTAATATTCTGAATTCATATCTAAGATATTTTTTTGAATAATCTAAAATAAAAATATTTTTGGATGCAAATAAAAAATATCGTATTTTGAAATTTTAACACTTGCTTTAAAATGGTGATCAGTGATACTTTAAGTGGCCCGCAGCTTAGTACCCCCTTTCTGACTAACCTTGTATAAGTTTTCCGCTTTTAGACTAGATATACTGCCTCGTTGGTCTAGTAGTGGCAAGCGCGACTGCTGATCGCGAGATCCTGGTTTCGATCCCCAGGTCGGGCAGTATTATTGGATTTTTCCGTGTGGAATTCCTCAGTAGCAACCCGAAATTTTGATTTGTGCCCGGTTGAAGGCAATAGGCTCGCCCCCTATTATACATAGGACATCGAAATGAGCGTTTTACACCTCTGCCCGATCCTTCGGGGAATACAGGCGTGATATTATGTTATTAGATAAACGAGGAATTTGGTACCAGAATTGGTAAACAGGTCCATATAAGTAGGTATATCTATTGCTTCTTTGCCTCATTAACTACTTAGATATTAATGAAGACCAACCCTAAAGTACAATTCTAAGCTGTACATAATATAGCTCTACATACCTAACCTACTTATCAGAAAGTTGCCTTTGCCAAATTTTGACCATAAACGGCCAACTTAATCACGTCATCGATTAGTGTCAATAAGGGAGACAGTTCAAATCAGTATTTATAGACATTATTCAACACATATTCCACAGTTGCTCAATATAAACACTAGTCATCCCTCGAAAAAGCTCCCACCCTGCACTTAATGCTCCATTAATAAACGCAGACAGCTCTCTTACCACAGGAAACTACTCTGCCGACTGACGGTTGAAAGACGTCAACATTATTTTTGGACGCATTGTTGTTTCAATATCTTAGAAAGTTTGAATTATTATAAAACGTCCAGAATGTTATGTTTTGCTAGATGGATGCAATAAATTATTATACTATAGTTACAATAAACTTAAGCTAACAATAATCGCGGCGTATTGAAATATATTTTGGAGCACTCACGTTTCGGTGGCTAGCCTGATAAACAATACCTTCAGAAAGAATGACCAATTTGTTTTTCCGTGTGGAATTCCTCAGTAGCAGCCCGGTGTTTGGATTTGTGCCCCGTTGATGGTAATAGGCTCGCCACCTATTACATGGGACTTAAACATAACGGCGACATGAGGATGTTACTAAACACCTCTACCCAACCCTTCGGGGAATACAGGCGTGATGTTATGTAATACTAGCTTTGCCCGCAGCTTCGCTTTCGTGATTTTTTTTCAACCCCTTAGGGGTTGAATTTCGAGAAATCCCTTCTTAGTGGATGTTTAGGTCACAAAATGAACCTACTGTCAAAATTTCAAGTTTCTAACCCCAGCCGTTTAGGCTGTGCGTTGATAGATCAGTCAGTCAGTCAGCTTCTCCTTTTATATATATATATAGATTATGTTAACTACCAATTTACCATAGTCTCTCTATGTTCCAGTTACTAGATCCAAGAACGCGTATGAGATCTAAGCTAGATGATCCAGCTCACAGAGTACTATGTAATATAGGTACCAACAATGGCAAAGTTAACCAACCTAAACAAGACCAAAAAAATCTGTGACTATCGATACAGTGCGGGATAGCCATTCAACTTGCTAGTCCAAGTAAGTACCTACCCCAAGACGCCGTGCCAGAGATAGGACTGTGATCACCGATCTCGCTTATTAAGCATGTTGACCGTAATATCCTCGCCTAGTTGGAGTGGCCCATGTCCAGTAGTAGACTGTTATGATGGGTAGAGAAGAATATAGACTGTTTTTTTTATCAGCAGCTTCAGCAGTTTATGGAACAGCATAAATGTAAGAGGACTGGCTTCAGTAACCGATACGCTCGCCCTACGTGGTGACTAGGGCTACGTATAGTTTATGAAAGACGTCTACGTCCACCTGTGGACTATTGATGACTGTGATACGTTTACTCGAATGAAATATAAACTTTGTTTTAACCTGTTTAGAACTTTGTTATGGCGCCTGGCAGTGCCATGGCATGCCACGACGTGACGAATTTAATTAACTAAGTATTTATACAGCTTAATAATTAAGTCGACTCTGGACGTGATATAATGTCATCGTGTTCCATTCATTACCATAGCATGCACTATTTATTACATTAAGATAAAGACCGTATGACTCTCGACCAGTATTCGTTCTATTTGATCCATTTCACACGCTTATTTATTAGTTAATTCCAAATTACTCTGTCCGTAATCTCGGTCTTACTAATGCCGCTATTCATATAGACGACATTAATGAATTAATTATAATTATTTATATGAATGAAACATTAGCTTCAAGGAACCGTGCGTCGCTGAAAACAATGATGAATGTTTATATTTAGGACAGTACACAAAAATGTATAATAGTAATATTTCTCGTCATTTCCTTAAAATAGTATTCTAAATTCTGAATTAAGGACAACAAGTATAAAAGTTAATATTTATGAGATTTTAGATTTGCATTATTAATCATAGAATTCCTATTATATGACGCAAATATGATCGATTTTTTGTTTGTTTTCCTGCTCTTTTTGTCAACATCACTGGAAGC
This sequence comes from Amphipyra berbera, assembly GCA_910594945.2. Lineage (NCBI taxonomy): Eukaryota > Metazoa > Arthropoda > Insecta > Lepidoptera > Noctuidae > Amphipyra > Amphipyra berbera. The sequence goes on from OU343127.1 coordinate 10,929,721, forward strand.
TGCAGGTGGCTGTGATCGGTTTCGCTTCGACATCTCAATACGTAAATGTGCACAATCATAGGTGAATAACAGGTTGCTGGGACATCGCCTTTGAATACAACAATGACTCCTATTCCGCTTCGTTGACTCTTACAATTTATCTTTTATTCCCAGACAACAATATAAATCTGTAGTGTATTGATATTAGTTTATTAGCCGGTAGTGTGTTCAAAGATTTGCTTTTAGGTGCAGCCATATCGTTTTTAAATCTTATCACTATATTTGAATAGCGATAATATTATTAGAAGACGTGATTTTTTTCTCATATCGATGTAACTGGACCCAACTCTATTAATAAAATTGTTTTAAATCGAAATTGAACCCGCGCAACTCAACCTAGGCTTTTGACAGTTTTCTTAATAAGAAAAAAATCAAAAGCCGTTGTTGAGCTAAAAATAAAACGTAAAGTAGGTAATTATTTTAATGTTTCTGAAAAAGGTGTCCAATATATTCGGTTGATACAGACGCTTTCGACGAATTTTTGATGTTACCTCTATCTTGGAATGTAGGTACCCATCGTCTTACTGGCAAATCCTAATAACGTGCCAGCAACTGATATTCTAGTACTGCACGGTACTGTCTGGGCCGGAATGTGGATGAAAGCGATAAACCTAGAGGTCATTCACATTCCGCCATGGTGAGAAGCAGGAACACAATATGAATTTGTATCATCCATTATTTTTTGTTATATTATGCAAAAAATAATTGACAGTTCCGCAGATAAGCTCCTCGAAAGGCGGTAGGTACCTAGTTGATTAAATTTTAATAAGCTCGGGTGAATGACCACACCGATTAGGAATAGAACGCGGGGCAAGATCGTGACGTAATACAGCGAGTAGCTACAGTACTAATAACAAGCTTTATAAGGACCTTCGATACGAGGCTTCGTTGCGCGGATCTACATGCTTTTAATTTCAAAGGAAACCTTATAAAGGGCAAATTGCATTCTTAGAATTTGTACATACTCCGAAATAGAATAGTAGGTAGGTATTCTTCCTAGGAAAAGAAACTATGTAGGTGTCAGTTATTAAATTAAGATCAAGCAAGCCAGATTATAAAATATCCATTGAAACAATGACTACCTATAGTCATTGATAAAACAATGACCAAGTCGATCAGTGGTGGAAATTTAGTCTGCATTCTAAGCTTGTGAGTTCGATTATTACATCGAGTTCCTACGAGACAAATATTTGAAACATTGTATGCCTACTTATCTCCTTAATTTCTTTAGAAGTTGGATGCTACTGAATATGTGAATAGGCCTAGAATAGTACCTACCTAAATGTATTGTTTTGTTTTTATATTGTTTCAGAGAGAATGGTGGGCTTCAAGTACGATGCTTTAGGTAATTAGATGTTATTACAAGACTGATTTCCATTTTCAAAGCGTTATGCATTGTTTTCGGTTTTCGGTTTTTTTTTATGAAATGTTAAACAGTGTTTTCAACTTTTCAGTTCTAGCGCTCGTGTACAAAAACTCTACTTAATAATGTATGGTTTGGATGTGGTTATTTTGCGATTTGTCAACAGTTTTGGTACTTAGTAGAATTGACTGAATTGACCTCCAGTTTGCGAATTATCTAATTAACCATCTTCCAAATAGGTAAATTATCAGCAACCTGCTTTTCATCTACTACACCAAGGTTGTTCCAGCATTATTTTATAACAAAGTGTGACGAACAGACTAGTAAGATCAAGGCTGGGCCCACTTTGTCACACTAGCGCTGCGCGGCGGGTGGCAAGCGGAGCGGAAAGCGGAACACTGGTCAGACGCCGCGCCGCCCGCCTTCCGCATTTTTCCTCACAAGCCTATAAAGTTTCGATGATACTCGATATTATGTTCGCATGATTTCACATAGGCGGTCACGGTGAGTAGGTGAATATCACGTAGTAAGCATTTAGATAATATGGATGGATATTCGGCTTTATGATGGTATGAATAAATTGCTATAGCTTCTTTAACATAATCCATACTTAGGTTACTCGAGTTCGTCCAGCGCATTTCCATCCTCGGGACTGTAACTAAATATTTTAAAACAAAAAATCCAAATTGCCGTGAAATTCCCTGAACATAAGTGATACCTACTGTTTACAACAAACTTGATGCTATTAGGAACCAATTCTGTGATGGCAAAGACATTTGGCCGGGAATACCTAGTAATAAAAAATAAAATAAATCCCAAAATATTATTAAGTATGTCTAATAAGGTGTAACAGACAGTCGCCTGTGCAGAGGATGCATGGAGACAGAAGAAACGCCGCTGCACGTGCTTATGGAATGCAGGAGCGTGGCCGAACAACGGGCACGGACTCTCCAATCTCCAGCATCGCTCCCGGAGGCCTGCAGCAGCCTGAGAAGGCTGCTAACCTTCTGGGACGACCTGGGTTGGTTGGAGTAGGAAGGTAAGACTAAACACGTACAATAGCCCAATCAAGAGGCTAAGTGCGGATACAGCCCAGGTAAACTAAACTAAAATATATCTAGAGTACATACATGTATTTTCTAATATTTACTGCAGTGGAATACTAAGTTGAAATACTGTAAAGTACCTAAGTGAATTTACAATCATATAAGCAATACCCACACAAAAATATAAGATTCGCAAAACAATACCAATCCTTTTATAAAAATATGTTCTGAGACTCCCAAAGTCCCGCCCTCGATTATCGATACGATTGCGAAGAACAGCGGACTGACGTAAGCACCCCTTATTGCTGAAGACAGTTTGAAAAGAGGGTTGACGTCACCGGCTTTACTACTGAAGCCTGACTTTGACGTCTCCTGACGTTCGTTTTGGTACATTTATCTACGTTTGATTGTATTGTCAAACGGCTTGTATGTATAATATACGTGTGTACGTAAGCAACATTACTTAACACGGGCTTTCAAATACACCATCATAACTTTGGTACAGTTTAGGGATCATCCGCTTTATGCAACTTAATCAAATCGCTAACCAAATGGTAAAAAATTGCAACTAACTTGCCTCTAATTGATGCCAAGTTTTCAAATTAGACTGTATCAGAAAGCTTTACATCTTCTATTTTAAACACAGGCCCACAAAAGGATTTCTCTTGTATCGTGTGTGCGTTTATAGACGGAGATAGCACATGCATAACGCCCAAATCAAATAATGTCCAGAATCAAGCTCACGACCCGTACCTAGTGCAGAAGCCAAGTAAGATTTTCTTACTTATCTATTGTAAAGTACCTACATACTTAAAAAGTAAGTGTAATGTAAGGTATAGCTTTATCAACATAATCAGACCAAATAAAAGTACCTACCTACTGATGTGGTCCTATACTTAACAAAGACCACACAATGCTCGTGTTTTTACTGTGTGCTAATTAATGCAATTATTTATAATTAATATGGCGAATTGCAATATAACTGGTTATTCAATGGAGCATTGCAGTTTTGCACAATGAACAAATATGTTTAAGTATAGGTACCTACAAGGTTAGATCGAAAGGGGAGTCACTAATGCATAGAGTAACCTGCACAAATGCCTGAAAATGCGCATGTTACTTGCAACATGTTTAAGCAACTTATGTGCACGAGTAGGTAGTGTACTTACTTATACAAGGTTAGTCGGAAAGGGGGTACCTACTAAGCCGCGGACCACGTAAAGTATCGATGACTATTTTAAAGCAAGTGTTAAAATTTCAAAATTCGATAATTTTTATTTGCATGCAAATATTTTTTAGTTTTTTTCAAAAAAAGATCATATCTGCTTTAGTTATGAATTCAGAAAATTAGTTTTCTAATCCGTGACCCCAAATATGACCTAAATTGCAAAAATAGCTGATCATAGCTTACAGATAGATTTTAGCATATTTTTTACGAAATCTTTGAAAAGTAATTTCTCTTAAACTATCGAGTTTTGGGAAAAGCTGTAGAACAAAAGTTATCCCTTATTTTGGGTACTTTAACACTTTCGGCTTAGTACCCCCTTTCCAACTAACCTTGTATACTGACTACTGTACTGTAAATAACTACCTATATCTACGTATTACTAAGTTTTGTCTGTAGGTACGTAATTGAGTGACATCATGGTTAGTTCATCGCCCACTAATGTGGGGCACATCACGGCATCACATACAAATGAAATTGCTTCCCATGCTGTTACATTATTCCTATGTATCTGCGTGCAGTCGTTACATCGCTTTGTAGGTACTTACATACTTATTTTAATATAATTTTGTCGGTTACAGGAATATAATCGTCATACCTAATCATGTTTTTTCCGTTCACATTGGTGATAGCTTGGTATAATTTAGGGAAACTCCTAATAAGTGCGAAATAAAGCTATGACGAGAATATAATTATTTATTTTGTTTTCCTTCCAATGATAAATTTTAGTCAGTCTGCGTTTATTGAGAGGAATTATGTTTGTTATTTTCATGTGATTCTCGATTTGGGGTCAAATAGCTGTTTTTTCTACACAATTTGTTAGAGCTAGCTGCAACATGGTGCTTGCCGAAAAATTCAAACATTAAAAGTACCTACTGTATTTACCTAATAATGGTTCTTACTCCATATGTGTAGTCAAACCCATTACCAGATATTAAGGAAATGATGCAGTCACTCATGAACCAGATGATGATAATAACGAAAATGCTGGGAGATCTCATGTCCATGCTTCCAAATTTAATGCATTAAAATTATGCATCTGAAACGCAAATGGCCTGTCACACCACTCAGAGGAGTTAAAACTTTTTTTATATCAAGACAATATTGACATAATATTAATATCCGAAACACATTTTACAGCAAGAAGCCATATGGAAATTCCTGGATATAAGCTTTATCATACTATACACCCTGATGGGAAAGCTCATGGTGGGTCAGCTATAGTTATTAGAAAGAAATTAAGACACTACCAATCAATATCTTACTGCAAAGCACCAATCCAAGCAACAACTGTCATAGTTGAAGATTGGATAAGCCCCTTGACTGTGTCAGCTCTCTACTGCCCACCGAAACATATAATCAAGCAGGAAGAGTTTAGCGAGTACTTCAAATGCCTTGGTGAACGATTTATAGCTGGCGGCGACTTCAATGCGAAGCATAACTATTGGGGCTCACGACTGACCCTCCCTAGGGGCCGAGAGCTACTCAAGTCTATTGAAAATCTAAAAATGGAAATTATATCTTCAGGCGAGCCCACATATTGGCCCACCGACAGAAAAAAAGTACCTGATCTAATAGACTTCTGTGCTATTAAAGGCATCTCTAAAAACTACTTTCAGTGTAAGAGTAGCTATGAACTATCTTCGGACCATTCACCAGTCTTAATAACCCTATTGAGTCGTTTCAAGGAAACTGCGGAAACCTGCGTCCTTCATAACAAAAAGACAGATTGGAAAATGTTCAGATTAATGGTCGATCAGGCTTTGACACCTACAGTCAGTTTAAAAACAGATGACGATATAGTAGGAGCAATAGAATATTTCAATAATTCTGTTCAAAAGGCTGCCTGGCAATCTACTCCTATCAACAAATTTAATCACGACAAGAAATCTACATCCCATTATATCCTGGAAAAAATCTCTGAAAAAAGAAGACTGAGAAAACAATGGCAACAATCCAGATGCCCTGTGGATAAAAGTAAATTTAATCATGCTATTAGAGAACTCAGAAAACTTCTGGTCAGGGATAGAAACAATAGTGTTCAGGAGTTCCTGAGTAATCTAGATGCTACAGCTGCTACCGACTACTCGCTGTGGAAAGCTACCAAAAGACTGAAGCGGCCTAAAACGATATCTCCCCCACTTCGACAAGACAATGGGTGCTGGGCTCGAAGCGACTTAGAAAAATGTACAACTTTCGCCGAACACTTAAAAGTTGTTTTTCAGCCTCACTCATACGAAGGGCCCCCAGAGCACAAAACAAAAGTCCTGCAAGAAGTTCAGCTCGACTATAATTCTTCCACCAGTCCCATCACAAATTTCACGAAGCAGGAGCTAATTAGAGCTATAACTAAAATGAAACCCAAAAAAGCCCCTGGATATGATTTGATAACTGGCATGATTCTGCGACAGCTCCCAGATTCTGGTCTAACCTTCCTGTTATCTATCTACAATGCAATGTCAAGACTCCACTTTTTTCCTCCTCAGTGGAAAACAGCTCAAATCATAATGGTTCCTAAACCAGAAAAACATCTTGAAGACCCAAAGTCATACCGACCGATAAGTCTACTTCCAATAGCTTCAAAAGCTTATGAATCGCTCCTTCTATTACGTTTAATGCCTATCATTAAGGATAAACATTTAATACCCGACCACCAATTCGGGTTCCGACAGAGGCATGGCACAATAGATCAAGTACACAGGCTCGTTAATAAAATTCACAATACATTTGAAGATAAGGCATATTGTGCTGCTGCATTCCTTGACATCTCTCAAGCATTCGATAGAGTATGGCACGAAGGCCTCCTTTACAAAATTAAAACCAGTTTCCCAAGCGGCTTGTACTTGATCTTAAAGTCATACTTGGAGGATAGGTACTTCTTTGTACAAAGTGGCGAAGCTGCATCAAAACTATACTCTATCACTGCTGGGGTACCGCAGGGCAGTGTGCTTGGACCGATTTTATATCTGCTTCATACCGCTGACCTCCCAATATCAAATTTAGCAACCACAGGAACCTTTGCGGATGACACAGCTGTGTTAGTGTCCCACACTGATCATAGAGTAGCCTCAGCTATATTGCAGACCTGTTTAGATGACATAGCCCTGTGGTTGAAGAAGTGGAGGATAAAAGCCAATGAGACCAAGTCGGTAAATGTTACATTTACTAGAAGAAAAGATACCTGCCCCCCAGTACAGTTAAATAATATCCAAGTACCTCAAGTTGAACATGTCAAATACCTTGGTTTATACCTCGACAGACGCCTCACATGGAAAAAACACATTTTCACGAAACGGAAGCAACTTGGACTGACACTAAGAAAGTTATACTGGATTATTGGTCGTAAATCACAACTACACCTGGAAAACAAAATCCTTTTATACAAAGCTATAATCAAGCCTATATGGACCTATGGCATCCAGCTTTGGGGAACAGCATCACGCTCTAACATAGAGATCATACAGCGATTTCAGAACAAGCTTTTAAGAATAATAACGGACGCCCCATGGTTTGTACCAAACAGAACTCTACACCATGATCTAAAAATACTTACAGTCGAAGAGGAAATTAAAAGCTATATCAAATCATATAAAGAAAGAATAATTCACCACCCAAACATCTTGGCAAACCATCTCATGGATAGAAAAGTAGTCCGTAGACTAAAATATAAAATTCCACAAGATTTAATCGGACAAACATAGCATGATGCTCCATAAGTATTTGGATGTGTCATAGGACACATACCAAGCAAGACATCAAACACAACCTAAAAATTACTGAATGTCCTATTGAATAGAGACAGATTGTTAGGAAAATGAGACAAAAAAAAAATATGATGGCGTATGAAACTTATAATTTAACAGTGAGTAGGTACCAGCCTACGTTAAACATTCCACATTATTAGGACTCATGAGAGTCATGAGTGACTTAATTTTATTATTGAATTGTAGATATGTATACCTACCTACCTATTATCCATTGTTAAATAATTATGTTGGTAGGTATATCACGGCCCAGTTACCTACTACTACTTGATGTGCGAGTTTTAATTGATTGCGTACCTACCTACATATTTGCACGCTCGTATAAATCATTGGACCAGGGTGTTGCTTTGGAGTGCTGGCTATTTTTAGAAATTAACATCACTGCAATGATAGCCGTGGTAGGAAAATCACACCAATTTACATGATGCTACTGATCCGGAATCATATACCTACTTAGATAATATCGAATATTTAAATGTACAACCTGTCATCGATACATTAAGAAAATCATATCGGTACGATACCTAGTTTATTAATTGACATTGAACAACTCTTCATAATCTGGACTAAGTATATATTTTATACAAACATACCTACTACTTACGTAACTTGTCAGATATCACACTACATTCGTCTGGTTGCTCGTGTGGGATTTTTACTTTATTACCTAGCAGTCCAACCTGGAAATATAATAGGTAAGTATAAGTACCTCTTCCGAATAAAAATAATTAGGTACCCATAGTTACCATCGCTGGACAAGCGGGTAGATGACAGCACAGAACACTCCCAATGGACAAAGCTGCCCGTCACCGGTCGTGGATGTTAAGGCTTAAAAGTTGGATAGTTATATCCTAGCATCAGAGCTTCATTTGATAATTTTCGTGCAGGCAATCTGATAGTTTGCGGAAACTAGATGACCCCGATTTCAGTTGTATATAATTCAAATAACAACAATAAAAACATAGGTAAATAACTATTACTACAAAAGTAAAATTTGTACCTATTCATCACATTTCTGACTACCTGCCTAATTCATCTATCATCAGTAGATATTATGAGTTTTTAGGGTTCCGTACCCAAAGGGTAAAACGGGACCCTATTACTAAGACTCCGCTGTCCGTCCGTCTGTCACCGGGCTGTATCTCATGAACCGTGATAATTAGACAGTTGAAATTTTCACAGATGATGTACTTCTGTTGCCGCTATAACAACAAAAACTAAAAACAGAATAAAATAAATATTTAAGGGGTTCCCATTCAACAAACGTGATTTTTTGCCGTTTTTATAGATAACTAGCTTTTCCCCGCAGCTTCGCTTGCGTGAAGTTTGAAATCCTCGTTAAGCCCATTTTAAAGTGACATTTTAAAATCCAAAACGTCCGTCTTTTATCACCCCGCAGCAGTTTAGGCTGTGCGTTGCTAGATTAGTCAGCCAGTCGGTCAGTTTCTCCCCATGCTTCTTACTTCAAAAGTACCAGATTTCTCATACAAACTTTCAACACTTATTTCACCCCCTTAGAGGTTGAATTTCCAAATATGTGTACATTTATTCCTAACCAGAAACCTTAATATTTAATTTCATCTTTCTTACTTCAAAAACGACGCACTTACATACAAACTTCAACCCCCCATTTCACCCTCTTAGGGGTGGAATCTCCAAAAACCCTCAAACACTTATACGTTTATTTCTTACCAAAAGCCTAAATATTTAATTCCATGTTTGTCACTTCAAAAATACCAGATTTCGCATACAAACTTTCAACACTTATTTCACCCCTTTAAGGGTTGAATTTCCAAAAATGCTCAAACAGGTGTACGTTTATTTCTAACCAAAAACCTTAATATTTAATATCAAGCTTCTTACTTCAAAAATTACGGACATACATACAAACTTAAAAACCCTATTTCACCCCCTTAGGGGTTGAATTTCGAGAAATCCCTTCTTAGTGGATGTTTACGTCACAAAATGAACCTACTGTCAAAATTTCAAGTTTCTAACCCCAGCCGTTTAGGCTGTGCGTTGATAGATCAGTCAGTCAGCTTCTCCTTTTATAAGTATAGATGGTACCTACGGAACCCTTCGTGCGCGATTCCGACTCGCACTTGGCCGTTTTTATACAATTAAATGCCTGTTTCAGGTGTCCAAAATGGTTGAACAGATTTGAGTTAGAAAAAAAAAGAAACTTGTTTATTCGCGGGTTTGTAGTTTTAATCAAATGTAAAAAGAGCAGTGATAGAGTAACGGTCGAACGCTAGTCTACCATGCACAAGGGTCTGTCTGAGTTAAATCCCGGCCAACACCTCTATTTTTTCGAATTCAAAGATTAGATTTCGATTATCACTTGCGTCAACGGTGAAGGAGAATAAAACAACAAATAAAAGCAGCTGTCAATGGTGTGTGTAGTCCACTAACCCATACCAGGCCAGGGTGATGGACTAAAACCCTAAACGTTTCTCGTTCTGAGAAGAGGCCCGTGTTCAGCAGGACTACAGTAGTGGACTGATTATGCTAATCAAGTGTTAATAGGTACGTGTAATTAATACCAACACAAAAACTAAACCCTGTAGTGATCCAATGGTAGATAAATGTGATCTGAACCGATTTTATAACCAAGTAAAGTGTAGCTCTTACTTTCTCCTTTCCAGCTAGGGAATCGAACCGAGGAGCTCGGGCATGTGCGTAGTTCAAATTATGCAAAACACGTTACCTACTATTGGTTTCCGCGTTCTCCATAGGTCGGTACCTTTTTGAAATAAAAAAGCTGTCAACAAAGTCAATACATATATGGTAAGCATGGATAACGATTTAATAAAAAAAATATGAGTAAGTAATCCAATTTCCAAGCATGTTGTTCACAGGCCCGATAGAATACCATATAAGGACAACGCGTAATCATAATGTAGGTGTCAGGCTTAGTATAAATACATTCAATACCGCCTACATTGACCAGACTTGGTGTTTTATTCATTATTATCTTATCGTAGGCCAGAAGTTCCTGAGATTACCGCAGCCAGAATTTAAATACCTACGAGCTTATATACCGGTACTTTTCATGAAATTGAAATGCCGACATAGATTGGTACCCAATAAAAAAAAGATGATTCGGTAGTTATCTAATAGATAATTATGTTTTATTTTTGTTTATTTGTTTTATTTTAGAAATGACGTTGCCCCACACTAGGATTTCTCCTGTATCGTAGGTGTGTTTACAAACACAAATCTTCACACGCACAAACATCCAGACCCGGAACAACTATGTAGGCCATACAAATATTTGTTCCGTGCGGGAATCACGACCCGTAGCGTAGAAGCCGATCACTGGACCAAAAGTGTCGTCAGCTGTTTGTTATTCTACGCGGGCTGTAAGGAAATTAGTTAATAGCCTAAGACATTCAATAGTACCTACATATTTCGACGGTCCCTACGTATACTATCGAAACTACAAAATCTCAGTTTTTATTTTATTATGTATGTACACCGATTACGCTGAGATTTATGATCCGATTTACGTGATTCTTCTTTAGTTTGATGCGGAATAGTTGCCATTTGGTCCCATAAAAAAATATTATTTTATAACCTTTAAGATAACATAATATCACACATTTTAAGAAGATAAAATAAAAACTGAGATTTTTGTAGTTTCGATAGTATACGTAGGGACCGTCGATTTAATCTCTTTGGTTATAGCCAATCTATTTATGCAAAGGAAAACTTAGTTAATGAAAGCCTACTTATGCATGAATAACAATGACCTACAGAAAGTTACAAGTTAGGGGTTTACAGATTCAGTTCTCCAGTTATCAACCACACGCAGACTCATAGGACCTACTATTTAATGAGGCTCGGACGCCAAAGCACCTAAAATGACTCCAATCTGGTAACAGACAACAGTGGCATAATGTAGATAAAATCGACAGGTCCTAATCCTACAAAAAATGTCTAACCTCACAATATTTAACAGGAGAGGAGTATAGGTAAATAGTTTAGGATCCCAGTATAGAACGACCTTCACCGAGCTGGTTAATGGAAGAAAAGTATTTTATATCTAATTAAATATGTCAATAAATATATTGGAAATGGTTTGACTAAAAAATTTCAGTCCAGAATATTAATTATTCTATAGGCTTCGTACTTTCGATTGGTATGGAATTTGTCTATTAACCAAACCAGTGAAATGTTTTAAAAAAAAAAGAAATTAATCATAAGTTTCATTAGTTTAAGAGAAAAATAATGAAATAACCATTTAAAAAGTAACGTTCAGTATAATAAAATTCGATGGGCGCAATGGCTGAGCGATTGGTGTCGGCGCTACGGGTCGTTGGTTTAATTTTCCCCGTGGAAAGAGATTAAATAGTAGGTATTGAAAGTCTTCGGGTCCAACCCACTTCCCCTCTATGTGGCAGCCATTTTGTTTTTTTCTTGAGATAATTATGCTCTACGTGTGTACAAAAAAAAAGCATATCTCTTAAATTTTTGGTCTTACTGAGATAAAAATAGGCTTATTCGGAGGGCAATCATAATGTATATCGTTTAACATTAGGAATCAAAAATAAACGTATTAGTAACTTCAAAAAAAAATTTACACTTAAAAAAAATATCAAAAATTATGAAAACGACAAATTACTGCAAAAATACCCCTATGACCCTTTTTATTTTTTTACTAGGTCGACAAATTTTGAGCTAAGCTACAATACAACATTAAATTTACAGCTGTATGTCTATTACTTTAAGAATTATTGTTGTTTGAACATAGCGTATGCGCAAGCACAAAGGGCCTTTGTCGGAACCCTAAACAGGAAAACATTAAAAACACTTAAGTGGATTGGACCCGTTTGTAGTGTATTTTTGTATAAAAATAGTTGTAATATAAGTACCTAGAATATCGCTAGACACACTGTATAAAAGGCCCAAAAACATTTCTTTCTCCAAGGAATAAAAATGCGACCTCTCACGGGAGTCACTGACTGCTAGACTGCGAGCAAACACCAACTGGCGTCTATTATGCGTGCCAAATAAGAATAGGATCGCGCTTGCTACAACTTCACACGATAGCTGTCAAATTAGTACGGACAGCAAAAAAACTGTGAAAAGAAAAATGTTATATTTTTTTATTCATAGATTTCATTATTATTTATATTCATTTTTATAAAATGTTATTTCTTGAATTCCTTAAATAGATAATTTTGGATAAATTAATAATATCTGAAAACAGTATCATTAAAGAAATGAACCAATAATATAGTTAACTTCACGAAAAGCTACTGGTCACCCTAATATGTCGCCATAATAATAATATAATTATTGTATAATTAATTTGGCGTAAATTGATAAATACCAAAAAAGTGAACTAAAAATAATTAAACTGAGTATAATTTTTATATTTACTTATTTTACACTTTGGTAACGAAGTTCACGAGTATTGCGGAACAAAATGGCGTCTTGACAGTACTATTCTTATTCGGCACGCATAGTAATTCAATAACCACGAATTTTGACGTGTTGTCCTGTTTATAGCTACTAGTATTGAATGTCTGTCCCCATGGAACAAATGTTCGTATGACTTACAGTTGTTCCGGCCCTGGGTGTTTGTGTATGTGACATTTAATAAGTTTGTTAATGCACCCACGTTGCAGGAGAAATAACTACCGATTTTTTTTTAAACAAGCAATGGTGTCCATTATGTAGCGCACTTTGACAGGACTAAACTAAAATAAGGGTGTTTGTCTCTTTCTGTTTCAATAGAAAAAGAAAGTGACAGTTGCGTTTAGTCTAGTACTGTCAAAATGTGCTACAGACAGAATAACAGATTAGAAGGAATAAATAAGGTCTGTCTGCAACTTATTCATTCCTTCTAATCTTACGTAAGTTATTCAACTCGGGGTTGGCATTACATATTAAAATACCCACAATATCATAAAAGTGGTTTAAATCATTTACACTCAGCTTTTAAACTTTTGATTATGGGTTTTATTTATGTTTATTGTTCAAGTTCTAGCAATTTCAACAACTAAATGACGTTGACGTAGCTACTTATAAAACAGCTGAGCCCATGAAATTGAATACTGTGTTGTATGAATCACAGACTCCTTATCTAAATCTACATTGCAGATAAGAGTTTTAAGCATTCACTTTGATAAGACAACATACATAGTACTTCATACTTGTTTATCAAGTGGTAAATCATACAATATTGAAGAAATACATATATTTATTATTTCTTAAAGAATACAAAACAACTAAGATTATGATATAACATACACTTTGCATACAACATCAAACTGGTTTACTGTTAAGACCCAATCAATAACTGGACCTTGGATGCTGTGCAATAAAAGCGCAATGTTGGTCCCAACTGCCGTTAGAATTAGTAATCTTCAAAAATGCATTAGAAACATATTGATAACACATAAATATATGATCAATACCAACTGACAGAATGTGTTAATTACATATTAAGAAAAATTAAAAACTAAATATTTTGTGCTTTAGCACTTTTTTCACACTATGCGTACACCAAAATCAAATCCTGAACTTATAAAGTAATTAATGATTACAAGGATAAACAACATAATGTGAAATAAGTTCTTTCTGTTTATACAAAGTGCTTCAAAAACTGAGTTTGAATAACATATTTTATCTTACTTAATGTATATTAATTTTGCAAGTGATTACATAGGGGCTTTTCCTCAATAAGCAACAAGTACAATCACATTTAAAAGTTTCATTACACATTTTAGTTGTGCAGCTAATTATCAGTTCTTTGTGTTAACCCAAACCAGGTATTAAAATAGGCTCTGCAATATTATAATAATATTTATATTTAATACTACTTATCACAAAGTGATTCTGTACAATAGTTGGCCACTTTATAAATTACATTTATAACTGTTGTAAAATTACAAAAGTTTTGCAAAAGCAACACTTGACATTTAACATTTTCTATTAGTTTCTTTACAGAAGTATAACAATTTGTAAACAAGTCTTTTATGAGTGAATTGAATTCACTTAAATAGGTATATCAACAGTTACAATTTATAGAAAAATATTAAAACATTTACCAAGATTTATATCTTATAATAGGAATATGTGTGCGTTGGTTAATTGTTTGAAGTACAAAATATAGATTTCTTACATACTGTTCAGTCGCATTTTGGTCTAAAACTCGCGTTTCTTTGTAATATAGAGCAGCATAAATAAGTATCCATATGAAAGGTTTTTTTACAATAATTGTGCTCGATGACTATCGCCCTGAATTAGCTGGAGCTTCGGTGACCGCCGGCGCGCCTGAATTGCCGCTCGACCCGGACGTTGCCCACACAATAATAATGATAAGTAGAACTGCCCCAATAGCACCAATAATTAACATCATCTTTAGATTCTGCCACCAATACTTTCGTTTCAGTTTGCCAGCCTGCTGTTCAAACTGTGCTGCTCCATGCTGTAAAGCATCTGCACGATTGTCTAGTTCTGACAACTTTTGGTCCCTCTCCAAAACTTTCTCAACGTTAACGCGCATAATGCCAACAACTTCATCGACTTTGGCTTGAGTCTGAGCCAAACGCTTATCGCTTACTCTTGGCGCTGAGCTACCTCCTTGGTCTTCCATTTTGTTGGAAATATATTCTTTTGTACAAATAACACTTAGGAGAGACTCACACTTCAATAATTGTAAGATTCTATAAAATTTTAGTCTCTGTGATTCACTAACATAAATATGGCGAAGGCACGGCGAATTAAATTCTCAAATGACAGAAGAGGCAGAACAATCAGCGTGACACATTCATGACGTCATGCTAGATAACTTATATCTATGGTTTATGATTACGTTTACTAATCAGTTTGACTGCCACCTAACCAATCAGATAACTATCATGATATTTATTTTACCTTTGATTGGTCCGTATTATAATGATGTCTTTTACAAAATTGTCTATGTTTCTAGACAAGCGTATACACTGGACCAGTCGTATTCAAAAATTTTATCATGTCACTTTTTTTTTCAAAACTTAATTGTACGAAATTGTATGACAAGTTACAATAAAATAACATAATTTCTTCCTTTTAAAATAAGGCAGATATTGCTTGATAATTCTATTTTGGTTGCCACAGAAAAAGCAATGTTTATTTTAATCATGAATCATGGGCAGTTTGAACACTTTCTAGACACGCGGCAGCGTGTCAAGCCAAGTTCAAAGAAAAAGGAACTGGCGACGCAGCAGTTGCGCAGCAGTCGTGTGTTATATTACACGAACCATTTGAAGCCACTTTTGAGCCCTTAATAATTCAAAATCTATTCAACATAAACACATGAAATTTGGTTTATTTATTAAAACTCCTGAGATTACCTATAATCCCTCATAAATACAGCTCAAACGGTTATTGAGATATTAACGTCTAAAAATCGGCATTTTTAACAAAATGGCAACGACATATAGATCAAAAACCTAACCCACTTCCAGATGACCTAGAAAGTTGAAATTTGGCATCCAGCAGGGTAATTGTGTGTATACAAACGAAAAAGTTAGAAAACAGTGAATTTTACGATTTGAAATATTGTTCAAACCATCGATTTTTATTACCTAGCGCCTTGCGAAATTATAATAGCAAAATCTTTTTCTTTCGCAGGAGATTATAGGTTCCATGACGAAATATCGTTTTTATCGTTATATATACCAGATTATTTAATTCCAGTGGGAAATAAACCTAACAGGCAAATAATGATAAAAAAAATTAAAGGAAGGACTTGCGATATACTTCTAACGTTCAAGAAAATGTAGAAAATAGTACACAAAAGAAAACTATACATCGTAAACCTTTTACAGATCACTTTTGAATGATGAATAATATTCATTTGTTTACAAAAAGTAATGATATCCCATCAAATACATAAATGTGAAAATGGGAGTCAAATTCAATAATAAGAATATGCTTGATTGTCTTGAGAACTTGGCACCCATTTAGATCTCAATGCTTTTGACGGTGAAGTCGACAATCAAGCATATTCTTATTATTGAACTTGGCTCCCATTTTCACATTTATGTTTTTGATGGGATTAAGTTTTAACTTAAATTATAGCATTCTCCGATAATTTTCTGAGTCAGTTAGGGTGTGTTTATTAGTGAAACAACATTTACGTTTATCAGTGGCAGTTCTAAGCGAAGTTTCGCAGGCATTTCTAGACCAATTTTCAATTTTCAATACAAGGCTACGTCATCAAGGGGGAAGTACGGTAGCATATTACGGTTGTACATACCAAGTTTTACTGAGCAAGTTTTGACACGCCGCCGCGCCATTGCTCACTAAAGTCGTAAAACTTGCAGTCAGAAATCGACTTGCTGCGGCTGTGTCCACAGTTCTATTCGAAATTCAACTTGCACAGTAAAACTTGCAAGTGGATTTGGTGCTTGAAATAATTTTATTGAAGGTCGGGTGTTCGAATTCACCCGATTTAGTGTTGCCAAGTTAGCCGCTGTTTGGCTAAAATCTTGGCAAAATCTGGCAAAATTTTAGATGCATAGTCACAAATTTTTTTTTGCCTACCTAACGACATGAATATGATCCGAAATATATTGGTTTCTACTACAATTTAAATTGCAAATGCTTTAATCCTGGCGGAAAAAATTACAACTATAAGGTAAGAATGAAAATGCAATCACACAAAATTATAATTTGGTTTTATTGTGTCACTTATTGTAGTTGTCCATTAAACCGAAAAATTAACCAACTATACCTAGTCTGGCCATAAATACCGTTACAGTTAAAAATAAGAAAGATATTACATTTGAATTTGGAATCTGTCATTTTTATACGATTGTCCATTGAGTTTTCTAATTTTGGCGCCAATACATTGTACAATATTTTGCGATATTAATATGGAGTGGGGTGATAAGGAGAACTGAATCGCTGTGATTGCATTACACAAAGTTGGTATGGAGCCAAATGCAATTTTTAAAACTCTCCATACGCTTGGTATTAGTCAAATGTTTGTGTACTGGGCTATTAATAGGTACAATAAGACCTCCTCTGTTTGTGACAGAAAAAGATCTGACCGTCCACGTAGTGTTCGTACGAAAAAGGTGGTCAAAGCAGTAAGGTAAAGAATTCGAAGAAATCCTGTCCGAAAGCGAAAGATTTTATCTCGGGAGATGAAGATAGCACCCAGAACCATGTCGCGTATTTTAAAAGATGACTTAGGACTTGCAGCCTATAAGAGACGCACTAGTCATTTTTAACAGATAATTTAAAAAAGAATAGGGTGGTAAAATCGAAACAACTACTGAAGCGGTACGCAAAGGGAGGTCACAGAAAAAAATTGTTTACGGATGAGAAAATCTTTACAATTGAGTAACATTTTAACAAACAAAATGATCGTATTTATGCTCAAAGCTCGAAGGAAGCTTCCCAATTAGTCGACAGAGTGCAACGTGGGCATTATCCGACTTCAGTGATGGTTTGGTGGGGTGTTAGCTATGAAGGAGTGACTGAGCCATATTTTCGTGAAACAGGTATCAAAACATCGGCACAAGTGTATCAAGATACCATTCTTGAGAAGGTAGTTAAGCCCCTTAACAACACCATGTTCAATAACCAAGTATGGTCCTTCCAACAAGACTTGGTGCCGGGTCATAAAGCTCGGTCCACGCAGTTTTGGTTGGAAGTGAACGTTTCGGGCTTCATCAGAGCTTACTGGCCGTCATCTAGTTCCGATCTTAATCCGCTGGATTATGATTTATGGTCAGTTTTAGAGAGTACGGCTTGCTCTAAACGCCATGATAATTTGGAGTCCCTAAAACCATCCATACGATTGGCAGTGAAGAATTTTCCCATGGAAAGAGTGCGTGCTTCTATTGATAACTGGCCTCTACGTTTAAAGGACTGTATTGCAGCCAATGGAGACCACTTCGAATAAGCTTTTTATATTTTAAATTGTTTTATATTTATGTATTAAACTAACACACTGTAAAAGTAATAAATATTATTTGCAATAAAAAAACTTTTTTTTTTCTTCGTAATTCGTAATTTTCGTAATTTTCATGGCAAGACTAGGTATATTATAAAAATAAAATTACGCAGTTTTATTGCACTCACCACCATTAATTACTGATGATGATGATGTCGCTACTAGTTTATACTGAGGTAAAGTTATTGGCATATGGCAACATTGATGCCAATGCAACCATCAATTGAATTTGATGGTCGTGGTCGTGGTCGTGTAGTCGTGCTTTCTGTTCTGTCAACTTCTTGCTTACAGTATATTATTTTACTCTTTGGTGCTGTCTTCTTGTCCTGTCCATAGTGTCCAATTGCTCATAGTCTTTGGTTATTTCTTCTCTCTGTCAGATCTAGTTGCTCGTGCTTTAGTATTTTTAACGCCGGTATTTAATTTTAGTGTTTGATAGTACCAGGATAAAGAAAAACCAAAATGGTAAGAAATTATGAGTTATTTCTGTTATTGCTATAATTTTGCTATATTTCAGTTACCGAAACTTTCAAAGAATCATGATTAATCTAGAAATGTACGAACCGTTGTTCTTGTTGCACGTGTGCCTTGATCACATGAAATTATTGTGCAGGTGTCACTAAATCCTCTCAGAATTTTGAGAAATGAAGCGGAGGAAGAAAAAGCTGAAGTGGCGCGTATGTCCAGCTTCATTGGTGCCATTGCCATTGGAGATTTGGTGAAAAGTACTTTAGGTCCTAAGGGTATGGACAAAATTCTTGTGTCCAGTGGGAGGAATGCTGGCCAGGTAAATATTTCTTACAAAATAAACAATTATTATTCTCACAGAGTCAATATAAACCCAGTTGTCCCAGTTTTGTGTTAGTTTAAAGTATTTAATTGATTATATTATATAGGTTGAAGTAACAAATGACGGCGCCACAATTCTGAAATCTATCGGTGTGGATAATCCAGCAGCTAAAATCTTGGTTGACATGTCAAAAGTACAGGATGATGAAGTTGGAGATGGCACCACATCAGTTACAGTTTTGGGTAACTATCAGATTATTGTAACAAATTTTTACTAAAAGAGTAATTTTATAAGTAAAGAACAAACAAAGAAATGTCTTGCCTAGATGAAAAAAGTTGATTAGTGTCTGTTACTGTTTATCTTGTAAACTGGTTGAATCAAATTGATACAATTTGGTTTTATTGCAAATGTTTTTGTTCTTTGGGTTAATGTCGTCTTCTATGAATGATAGTTCATCATTTTTGCACAATAATTAAGAAATGTTTTTATCTATTTAGCTGCTGAATTACTCCGTGAAGCTGAAAAGCTTATTGAACAGAAGCTTCACCCGCAAACAATTATAGCTGGATGGCGTATTGCTGTAGATGCTGCTAAAAAAGCTCTCTTTGATGCTAGCTTTGACCATGCAAAGAATAACAATGAAGCTGCCCTCAGGGCTGACCTTGAAAACATTGCTCGCACAACATTGAGCTCTAAAATTCTATCTAACCATAAAGAGTGAGTATGAGATCATAAATAAAGTACCTTGAATAACTAGCTCACCGGAACAATGCTATCCAACCTCATAAATAAAATTATAGGTTGGGTAGCTTTGTCCGGGTTACATGCAAGTGTATTAGGTGTTTCCCCACGTTTATCAACACAGAATCGACTTAAGCTGAGTACATAATTATCATCACCACGTTGGCGCGATCTATCGCCGTTCAGTCATCGCCGGCGCTATTATCATGCCGACGTGGGCGTTCGACTGCCGTCGCCACCAAACGGATATGATCACAAAATCGCCATAGTGCCGTTTTGCCATTTGCTGACGTTGCGCCACGTCGTCTGAGCTGAGCCGAGGCGAACGACTTCGTTTATCCATATGCTATAGATATTAAGCTATTGCCAACCAGTCTGCTGATTCTGCGTCGATAAGTGTGGGGTAACCCTTACTACATAAGCAGATCAACAACATTTCTCATTTATAATTTTTAAAGAATTAGAAACATTTATTAGGAATATAAAAAAAAATTATGATTAATGGTTTTATAAATCTTACAATTTTAGGCATTTCACAAAGTTGGCTGTGGATGCAGTGCTCCGTCTCAAAGGCTCAGGCAACCTTAAGGCTATCCAGATTATCAAAATTTCTGGTGGTCTGTTGGAAGAATCTTTCCTAGATGAAGGTTTTCTCTTGAACAAGAAGGTAAATGGAATTTCAAAAAGTTATTGTTGTTATATTTTGATGGTAATATTAATTATGTAATTATGCATTACTTTTGATTATAAGACAACAGATTCATAAGAACTAAAAAGGAAATCAATAATTTCACTAAAGATAAATTTTAAAGTGATCAAATTTCACTTTTTCATGATAAAGAAAGTAATAAAAAAAGATTGTTTGAAAGATTATAATTATGATGTTAGATCAATGCTCTATATGTGCTTATGTATAAATAAAACCCTCTAAATGACTGGGTTTCCTTTACTTTACTCAAGGTGATACAAAATGTAATAATTATAGTTAGAGGGATCAGATATTTAATTATGATGTTAATTAACAGGTGGGAGTACATCAACCAAAACGCTTAGAGAATGCCAACATACTAATTGCAAACACACCCATGGACACAGACAAGATCAAAGTGTTTGGGTCTACCATTAAAGTAGACTCTATGGCCAAGATTGCAGAACTGGAAGTTGCAGAGAAAGAGAAGATGAAGGACAAAGTCAACAAGATCTTGTCTCACAAATGCAATGTCTTCATCAATAGGTAAGTAATTAATATATATTTTTTATCAATTTTGCCACAATAGACTTAGGTTGGGGACCACTTCTATACATTCCTCCTAGGGCCTCAAAGGCAAAGATCCTTAAACCACCTTATAAGCAACTGTCATGACAGTCCTCATGAGTAGTCTGAACTTTTCAAACTTTATACAAGGTTAGTCGGAAAGGGGGTACTAAGCCGCGGGCCACTTAATGTACCACTGATGATTGTTTTAAAGAAAGTGTTAAAATTTAAAAATTCAATCAATTTTTTTTTATGAAAAATTATTTTTATTTTAGTTTGTTCAACATTTTTACATCCCTGCCATAGTTACGAAGTCAGAAAATAGAGCATTCAATCCGTGACCCCAAATATGGTCTAAAATGTTAACACAGCTGATCATAGCTGAGGATAGATAGTATTTAGCGTATTTTTTATGAAATCTTTGAACAGCTATTTCTCTTAAACTATTGACTTTTGGGGAAAGTTGTAGAACAAAAGTTATTCATTATTATGGGTACTTTAACACCCTTTTGGATTAGTACCCCCTTTCCGACTAACCTTGTATATGGCTTCCTCCTAGGACCTCAAAGACAAAGATCCTTCAAACCATCTTTTAGGCAACTGTCATGACAGTCCTCATGAGTAGTCCGAACTTCTCAAACCTTTTGCTGTATCTGATTAATTGTGGTTGAAATATATAATGAGCATTAAAATTACAAAAATTGAAAAATGGTATGGTCTATTCACAACCTGTTTAGTTGATTTCACGTTCACACCAGGAAACTGGGCAAATTCTTTGACAGATTACAAGATTTCTTGTTGGCTGTGTTTGCACCGACTAAAAACTTATTCTGTAACATGTTTGTCTATAGATTTGTCACGTTTAACGTTCACACTGTTGCTGATTTATGGCTCACAACATGTCTAAATCTAGTTTTTAGTATTTTCCAATTAGGTTGGTAAACATGGAGTGGAGCAGATAAGTACCTTGAAGTTCATCAAGCTGTGGCAAGGGTTTCCATGTTTGTGGAATACGAAAAGCGGCGAATATAAAGACAGACAAAAGCATTGTGATACTTTGTCAAAACAAATATTTCAATACATTGCAAGATTAATCGAGAACCATTTTGATTATGTTTATTTGTAAACATTCTATAAGCTATGATATGTCAAACAAGTTTTGCTTCAACAAGTTGTGTGACAACGCAAACACAGTTCAATACATTGACAGAAAACAGTTTTTTCTACATTTTATTATGTATATGTTTCGTCAGTGCAAATTCACAGCATAAACTATATTATTTCAATAATGTTATTGTCTACAAAGAATCGAAAAATCGTGGGGTCGTTTGAAAGCAGGGAATATTAGTACTAATTTATCACATGAGAATTTTTGCAGTGCTATTCTGTTTCGACCACTTCTGATTAGGCAGGAAGCTAATCGTAACATACGCTAGAAATGCCGAGAATGCTGAATGATGAGGCTGTGTATTACGAAACATTATTTTATTCAACAGGCAACTTATCTACAACTACCCAGAGCAGTTGTTTGCTGATGCCGGCGTCATGGCGATCGAGCACGCTGACTTCGACGGTATCGAGCGACTCGCCCTCGTGACCGGCGGAGAAATCGTCTCCACTTTCGATTCGCCCGACAAAGTCAAACTGGGGCACTGCAAAGTTATTGAACAGGTAATTCTATTGTGCGTGCATACCAAAAATTGTGTGTATATTATTAAAGGATTTGAGGTTAGAAAGAGGGTCACCTCCAACAAGCCTAAATGACAAGGCTGTAAGGGTTGACAGATCACAGATTAATCGTCTTGAGATCCAAGGGGCAAGCTCGATAGTATGAGAGGAAAGGAGGTGCCGCCCATAGGTTGTTGGCTGACTGTATGGAGTTAGATATAGTAAGACTGGTGACCTGTCTCTACTCAGCTTGTAGAGTATAATTTGCAACAGGATTTCTAGAATACATAATGATTGAGGGACTTTTTCCAGGTGCTAATTGGTGACGAGTGCCTCATCCGCTTCTCTGGCGTGGAGCTGGGCTCGGCGTGCACCGTGGTGATCCGCGGCGCCACCCAGCAGGTCATCGACGAGGCCGAGCGCTCGCTGCACGACGCGCTCTGCGTGCTCACCGCCACCGTCAAGGAACCTAAAGTTATTTATGGTGGAGGTGAGCTGTCTTTTAATAAATAAATTCTCTCGATCGATATTTGTTATTGTATTATTCTTAGGGAAGAAATGTTTTAGACTGTTTGTCCACGATTTAAACACACTTGGCTGATTTTTTATACAAAAGTGGAAAGATATTGAGTTCTTCTTTAAAAAGTCTGGAAGAACCGAGACAATTCGAGCTATAAATAGAAAAGTTATTACATACCTTTGCATTTTTAAAAGCAGTGGTAGCCTATCTGTTGAAATGTTGTTTTCTATCAGGAACCTGGTCTACTAAGTTCCATCACAACCTGCATTTCTGACTTCGTATTCATGTGCAGATTAGAATTTAAATATCAGTTGCATTAATGGCGAAGGAAACATCGTGAGAAAATCTGCTGACTCCAAAAAGTTCTCAATTGTGTGTGTAGTCCGCCAATCTGCACTAGGTCAGCTTAGTTTACCACTAAGGCCTTCTCATTATGAGAAGAGGCCCGTGCCCAGCAGTGAGAAAATAATGGGCTGATTTTGTTAAGTTTAATGCTAAGCATCTTTAAAGCTTTTGAATCATTATGGTATACAAAACGAATCATGCAATCCCATCTAGGTGCCAGCGAGATGCTGATGGCAGAAGCCGTGTCCCGAGTAGCCGCGCGCACAGCTGGCAAGGAGTCTGCCGCCGCTGAAGCCTTCGCCGTGGCCCTCCGCCGCCTGCCGTCCGCTGTCGCTGATAACGCGGGCTATGACTCTGCTGACCTCATCTCTAGACTGCGCGCGAATCATGCACAGGGAGAGTCCACAATGGGACTCGGTAAGTTGCTATGTATTTATATTAAAGATAGCTGGGTTTTCAATTTATTTTTAGGGTGTCGTACCTAAAAGGTTCAAACGGAACCCTTGTGGTGATATCTCGAGACAGTACTTTATTTAACTAGGACTGTATGTAAAAATCGTAAACCAAAGGAGCAACAGAAAAACTTTCTTTGAAGACATTGCTAATTTTTTATGAAAATATTATTGGCATTTTAAACTTCTTCATGTCTGAACTGTCCATAAAAATTAATAAACATGGCAATTTCTTTTTAACACTTATAGGCTTCACCTGTAACTATTTATTATCGACTGTGTCATGTAAGATTCAATATGTTGTATCGGAGGAAAGAAACTGAGCAGCAGAAGTTGGTCTCTGATAATAACTTTTTCATACTATTTGTTATATTGTTCTATAGTCATCTAAGTACGCTCAGTCATGTGCCGTATTCTTCGTACTTGGAATCATAAAATAAAACAATTTTCCTTTACAGATATGCAAAACGGCCGTGTAGGTGACATGAAGAAGCTGGGCATTACAGAATCGTACGTAGTAAAACGTCAGGTGCTACTATCGGCTTCAGAGGCTGCTGAGATGATTCTCCGCGTGGACAATATTCTGAGAGCGGCGCCGCGTCGTCGTGGGCCCGACCGTCGCCCGTGCTAGAACATTCTAGAACCTTAAGCACTAATGAACATAAGTAGAAGGGTAACCTAAATCGTTCCAGTGAACACTGATTAGTTAGAAATCAAATGTCTCTCAAATGCGAGTATATTATATTTTGTTCAAACTATCAGTTATAACTTCGGACTGGCGTTTCATATCACTTTCTGATTCGGTTACCAGCGACTATATTACGGGATTAACCACTTCTGCTTATATTTATTGTATTAATAGCACTTTAGTGCGGAAATGCTTTTATGTACCAACTTATCAAATAACTTTAAGTTTAGCTATACCAGTTTAGCCTTATTAGTCACAGGATGTGCAATTTTATAACAAAATGTCTTCTCTTGCACACACTGGATGTGACTACTCAAAGTTCTATTATAACCAAAAAAAGTTAAAACATACTGTATTTACATACTGTATTTACATTTTACGTATGTTATGAAGAAGTATTTTGAGTTTGAAAAGTGGAATTCTATTAATGATGCGGTCACATTTTGATTTTGAGTTTATAATGTTCTCCTTTTGAGCACATTGGACAACATTGAGCTGCGCTAGTTTCAATTACACAATTAGCTTTTAATTGAATGGCCGTTAATGCCTTGGTATTAATGTATTAACTAATTTAATAAAATTTTAACAGAATTTTCGTCTTTGTTTCTTACATACCTATTCACATCTGTAGATAACCACATGGTTTAACTGAAAATTGACTGCGAAAAGGGGCTTGATCGAATATGTAGCCACAGTTTGCTCAATTTGATGTGTTATACGAAGGCTAGGTGGCAAGGCTCGTAAAATTTCAATCCTAAATATTCCGCTCAACCTGGGAACCAAAACTAAGGGTCAATTTATACTAGAGCAGAGTCGAAGCGCATCGAAGCGTCAATCTGAAACTTAACATAGCATATTTACCCTTATCTCCACAAAATAATACACATATTTCTTCTAAGATAAAAAAAAAATACGCAAATTCCGATTGGTTCTTCGCTTTACTTGTGAAGAATTTGACGCTTCGATGCGCTTCGGCTCTGCTCTAGTATGAATTAACCCTAAGACTTCACCGTGGACTGGCAGACGATCTTGCAGCCAATTGACTGACTCATTTGTTACGGTACGGTACCCCGTACCCGTGAGAACTAGTGGCACCCGTCGCTACTTGCTTGTGCTATATGCTTGGACGTGTCGCCGACAATGGTACAACCGAGTATCTGAGTACAACCGTGTCCCGCACCTCTGTATTTTCGAATTCAAATTCGATTATCATTTACGTTAACGGTGAAGGAAAAACATAGTGAGAAAACCTCACACACACTTGACAGAACTCAAAAAAGTTCACGGTGTGTGTAGTCCGCCATCCCGCAACAAGCCAGCGTGGTGGACAAGGGCCTCTTCCCATTCTGAGAAGATGCCCAGCAGTGGGACGTTGAAGGGCTGTTTATGCTAAACTTTGAAATATCGAATGCGCATAGGTACGTTTAACTGCATTAACTGGACTGTGGACTGGTTTGCTGTGTGTTCAGCTAAAACCAATTTGTTAAGGTGACATGCAATGCTCGAACAATAATATTATACCGTTATGGAGGCTTAAATAACAGGCAATTTTAAAGAAATCAATGCAATAGTCTGATGCCAGTACCTATGTACAAAATTTCGTAGGTACCTACTCTCATATTGTATTTATGGGTAACCTAGTCACGCCCAAGTGTCATGCTTAACATTGTCTAAAACAGTGTACTTAGAAGTTACCTGACGAAGAAATCTGGCTAGAATAGTTAAATTCAGCAACCTTGCATTTGAAATTGTGAATGTGGGTGGCAGAAAGAAAAGTGAGAGTTAAGTTGTGGTTGATATAATTACCTGGTAGCGTTACTATGACGTCACTGGAGTGCAACTGAACTGCATCGCGAATGCAACACGTCTCTCTACTAACACATCGCCTCGAGCGCTCCTGTGTCGTGACTGCATCGTTACCGCATAGCGATTGTTTGTTTATCGGCTCGGCCTCCGCTAGGGAATATCGGTAGCGATAGACAAGACTGATTGCATATTTTACGTTACAACTGAATAAAGTACTGTAACGTGTTTCGTGTGGTATCCGGCTAAGAATAGGCCACCCTTTCCAAGAGATGAGGTTGTATCTAGTGAGAACTACCTATTCTGTCACAGGAAAGACCTATCCTACCCATAATAAATATGTTACGTAGTAGGTACATTCCATATCAGTCGCATTAGCCGTGCTTATACGTCTTACTCATATTTTTTTAACCGACTTCCAAAAAAGGAAGAGGTTCTCAATTCGTCTGTATGGTTATTTTTTTTTTTTTTTAAAATGTTTGTTACCTCATAACTCCGCCATTTATAAAGTGATTTAGATAATACTTCCAGATTGGTCCCATTTAAATTTGGTGAAGATCTGATGAAGAACTTCGGAGATAGACAATAGAACTCCTCAATGACGAACAGTACCTACACCTAATGTGATGATGTGATTATGTTACGAGCAGCGTCTTTAGTAGGTCCAACCATATTTTAATTAAGGCCACTAAAACGAAAAAAATAAAAAACATTTTAACAAAAACAAAACCGACTTCATAAAAACGATGAAAATAATAAAATAATTACCGTAAAACCTGGCAACTTTGCCCAAAAAATTACTTTGATATCACTTCACGAATACCAGCACTGATTGTATACCTATCTATCTATTTACTACTTTTAAACTTCCTTACCAAACGAAATGAAATTCTTTTTCGCGAGAAATCTTCGGCTGTCTGACCTGGGACAGTAATGGAATTTTCCTTTATTATTTGATTTACCTGCTCCTTCAATTTTATGTCGGTGCAATAGTGTTATCCTCTGTACAGGACCTGTACCTTTTTATATTACATGCGTGATAAGGAATTATGTATAGGTATATGATACAGAAATATATTGCAGGATAGCTACACTATACGCAATATCTATGGGGACTTGGCTGAAGTTTACAAACTTGATTTAGATAATCTTGACTAAATCTCACAAGTAAAACTTTTTGGCATTTACGAGACCATTAATGTTGTGACTTTACACTGTTCTATTTCAACTTGTACGTATAAACAGACACCGAAATAATAATTTTGCCGCATTCGAATAGTTTCTGAACATGCGATTGTTGTTTATGGAAAAGCCAATTCAAATATTGCTATAATTATGAGCCATTTCGTTTCCACAGAAGCTAATAAAGCTCACGTATCCCCGCATTACAAGAAGGCTTTTAATTTTCTAGGTTTAAGTACCTATGTAGTTAGTGAAGTTAAATTACCTACTGTTTTCGCAAAAGTGGTTTGATGTTGCCATGAGTGCGCTCCCAATGCGCCGAAATAATGACTGAAGCTAACTTCTTCTAACTTCACGCCTGTATTCCCCGGAGGGTTAGGTAGAGGTGTAGAGAAAATCTTTCTTTTTAACCGACTTCCAACAAAAGGAGGAGGTTCTCAATTCGTCTGTCTTTTTTTTAATATTTGTTACCTCACTACACCCTCATTTATGAACCGATTTAAAAATTTATTTTTCGTTTGAAAGAGTATTCTTTCAAAATGGCCCCATTTAAATTTAGTGAAGATCTGATGAAGAACTTCGGAGATAGACAATGGAACTCCTCAATGACGAACAGTACCTACGCATAATGTGATGATGTGATTATGTTACGAGCAGCGTCTTTAGTAGGTCCAACCATGTTTTAATTAATGCCACTAAAATGAAAAATATAAAAAACATTTGAATAAAAATAAAACCGACTTCAAAAAAACGAAAAAGAGCATAAAATAATTACCATATTATAAAAGTAACAGATTCAGAAGTCAATGCCTTTAATTTGGTTCAGCGTGGATTAGCACCGACTTCTAAATCTGTTAGGTACTTTTATACTATGGTACCTAATTATATTATGCTTTTTTTCGTTTTTTTGAAGTCGGTTTTATTTTTGTTATACCGTTATGTTTAAGTCCCATGTAATAGAGGGCGAGCCTATTGTCATCAACCGGGCACAAATCCAAACACCGGGCTGCTACTGAGAAATTCCACACGGAAAAACCCAATAACACTTTGCCCGACCTGGCGATCGAACCCAGGACCTCACGAACAGCAGTCGCGCTTGCCACCACTAGACCAACGAGGCAGTTACTTATTTTAATTTACTTAATACTTAATTTGCTTTTTTTTAGTGGCTGCAGCTAGGTAGGTACTTATTTTAATTTGATTACAATTGTGTTCACTCACATAGCGTACTATGTGACATATCTATTACCTACGTCATAGAACGACAGTTAAGAGTAGTGACTAGGAATTGTCCTTAACTTAGAAACTCCGACAGAGTTATACGAGCACATAAACAGGATTGCTTACAAATTGACTCTGAAAACGGCAAACATAAATAGCACCCTTCCCTACTGTTACAAATTTTTCTGGAGCAAATCGGTGTGAGCGCGACGCGAAACTGACAGCTCGTTCATTTTTAACTCCCGCCCCTGCATCCACCTTGGAGACGACAATTTGGATAAATGGTACATCCGCCGCCGACGGACTAAATTATTCAGGCTCCTCCTAGCTTCGCTTCTTCCTATGACAAGGAGAGGATTGCACAATAAAGTGGAATATTTAGAGAGTAATCACGTACGCAACATAGGAACTTAGAGTGGCTCCGGATCTGCCCTGACGCCTGTTTCTTACAATGGCATTTCTATTAGCCTCATAAGGTCTCGAGGACATGAATATTGCCTGCACATATTTATAAACGGAGAGGTCGCATGAAAATGAGATGTGCTATAGAAATTGCATTGTTTTTTTAAAATAATCGCTTTGCTTTTGTGCGTATCTACAGTAGGTACATACCTATTAACTAACTTGATTTTCTTATGACCGAGAGACATCTGATTTAGAAGAAGTCTTATTTTTTTAATCCTGCATCACCCACTGCTGTATGCACTAGAAGAGGCTCTACCAGCGATACCTAAGCTTGGGATCACACAAGTACCTAATAGGTACCTCCTATATCCTAAATCAATGCGCCCAGCTAAATTTTCAAAATTACATTATACCTACTTAGGTACCTATGTATAAGAAAAACATTCATAAATTGCAAACCTCTTTGAGGACCCGATTACCTACTTAGGAGACACGAGGTTTCATCGATTTAAATCTAGGATGGTTATAAATAGGTACACCAAACAGCTAAAGCATCGTGAATAATTAATGTTAATGAAATTTTAGGACAGTTGTTGTTAAGTTCTGATTTGAAAGCATCCACTGATAATTATTGTACTAATGTAGGCATCATTATTATAAAATATGATTAATAAGTATAGAGACGACAATGCTATTCAGAATTTTTGCGAAGCGACAATAAATTTCAGAAAACGTCTACTTTGCATCTGAATGAAGCAAGGTTTCTTCAAACAATAGTTGCCTAAATAAGTTCAATGGCATTTCATTAAAAGGCAGACGTTGAAAAACAAGGCATCCAAATGAATAATGTTAACTAATGACGAATGTTTGCAGTTGTTGAAATGTTCTCGAATGCCACACAGGCCGCTCGGCAAAAAATAAACTGCAATGTAATTGCGGCCCGGAATGAAGTTATAAGCCTCCCCACACTCCGGACAGAAAAATATATTTCACGAGAGTGATAATTAAATATTAAAAAGTGCGTCTCCATTATCTTGTTGTTAATTAAATGGTGTGTGGTCACGCACGTTTTCACGCAAAGGTGTTTCTATTAAAAGTAATACCCTACCTACTTAGATATCGCCACGAGAAACCAAAGGGCTCAAAATTATGACAACTGGTACTTTTTTTTGGTTGTTGTTGTTAAATGATACAATCAGGCGTTACTTTGCGGAAATCCATGACAGTACAATATTTAGTGTTCATTCCGCGAAAAAACAGTTGATCAAGCCTGAATGCAGTATGCAGCACCGCCCTCCCGCCCGCAAATATATGCAAATGCAGAAGGTGCGATTAATAACATGCAACACACAAGCAAAACAAACCGATACGACATGTGTTTCGCCCCTCCACGAGGCATCCTCAGGAGATGTTGACTCGTCTACCAATTATTATTTTTATTATTAAGTATTTCGCGTCCAAGCGGTCGACGAGTCAACATCTCCTGAGAATGCCCCGTGGAGGGGCGAAACACGTGTCGTATCGGTTTGTTTTGCTTGTGTGTTGCATGTTATTAATCGCACCTTCTGCATTTGCATATATTTGCGGGCGGGAGGGCGGTGCTGCATACTGCATTCAGGCTTGATCAACTGTTTTTTCGCGGAATTAACACTAAATATTGTATTGTATATTTATAGTTGTTGTTGTTGTCAAACAATGCTACAACCCACCTGATTGGTACCTATTTACAGCCACCTATACAAGGTTAGTCGGAAAGGGCGTGCTAAGCCGCGGGCCACTTAATGTATCACTGATGATTGATTGAAAGTGTTAAAATTTCAAAATTCGATTAAAAATATCCATGCAAAATGATTATTATTTTAATTTTTTCAAAAATTCTTCATCCCTGCTTGAGTTACGAATTCAGAAAATGGAGCTTCTAATTCGTGGCCCCAAATATAACCTAAAATGTAAACACAGCTGAACATAGCTGAAGATACATACCTACTTAGAATTTAGTATATTTTTCATGAAATCTTTGAACAGCTATTTCTCTTTAACTAATGACTTTTGGGGAAAGATGTAGAACAAAAGTTATCCATTATTATGGGTACTTTAATACCCTTTCGGCTTAGTACCTACCCCCTTTCCGACTAACCTTGTATACATACACCTACAGCACCAAGAGTATTGCTGATGCGTTACAAACCCAGTGACAAAGTTGACAATTGGCAGTGAGCTGGTCATGTCTGTCCAAGGAGCGATGGCCGTTGGAGCAGACGAGTGTTTAAGTGGAGATCGCGATTCGGTAAACACAGTTTAGGGCGCCCCCAAGTCAGATGCATCAAGAACTTGAAGCAGGTAGCTGGGGTGGACTGGATGCGGAAAGAAAGCGGAGGACAGAGTGTTTTGGCACAACTTGGGTGAACCCTATGTCCAGCAGTGGACTGCGATAGGCCGAGTGGATTGATAGATGTATGTATTGCATAATTTAAAGGTAGTTTGAGGGCACAACCAGCTCAAACTACTTTAACATTTTAAAATATACTGGAGTTACAAAATATTTATTTATTTATACTTCTATGCACTATACATACATAAGGCGGACTTAATGCCATAAGGCATTCTCTACCAGTCAACCTTAGGGTTAAAAAGAAAAGCATCAAAAAACGTAGGTACAGGAAAAAGATGAGTTGACAATTTTGGACTGAATATATCAGGAAATCAAAAGTTAAATATAAATTACATAAAATACATATATACAAATAATACAATATATAGATATTACAATATATATATATATCAATTACAAAACGTTATGAAAAACTTAATGCAATTATGACGAAGACTAAATTAGATGATTAGGACTGCAGCGACTTCAAGTAGTGTTTCCTAACTTTGCGTTTGAAGGAGAATTTACTAGGAGTTTTTTTAATATCAAGGGGGAGCACGTTCCAAAGTTTAATTGCTGAGACAGCGAAGGAGTTAGAAATGAAACCTGTGCGATAGGAAGGTATTTCGAGAAGTAAATTTTCAGAAGCACGAAGGTTGCGATTGTGAGAATTGCCCAACACTTGAAAATATATTTTCAGATAATCAGGAGCACATGAATCGTTCATAATGGAGAAGAGCATACAGAGAGATCTGAGGGATCGTCTCTGGCGAATAGGCAGCCATTTAAGCTGAGAACGGTAATGAGAAATGTGATCATATTTACGAAGTCCGAAAATAAAACGTACCTATGCAATTGTTTAGGAGACGATCCAATTTGTTCAGAAGTTCTTGGGATAAATCAGAGTAACAAACATCTGCATAATCAATTACTGGGAGCACAAGAGACTGGACCAAAAGGGTTTTAGTGTTAGATGGGAGGAAATGCTTAAACCTATAGAGAGATCGCAGTATGGCCGTGACGCTCTGGCTAACTTGAGTGACCTGCTTGTTCCAACTTAGCCTATCGTCAATATGCAAACCCAAATCCTTTAAGTGAGGTGAGAGAGGAATTATTGTATGGTTGAATATTATCGGCATAAGATGTTGAATATTAATATTTTTTAAGTGGAACGAGCTAGCTACAATCATTGTTTGACATTTACTTACATTTACGGCAACTCCGAATTTACTAGACCAATCATCGATCATGTGTAAGTCAGCGTTGAGGCTATATATATATATATGAAAATATGATTGTGATTCGTTTAGAAAACCCCGAAACCTTTTAATTACCCCAATGTTCTATACACTGGTGTATTGTCGAAACCTAAAGCTTAATTTTGATTACCCCTCGCACCGATGCCCGTAATGTAGATATCGTTTAATATTCGGCTTACGCCATAAGCCAAAACGAACGTAAAGATTAAGCCTTAATAGGATGATAACTATCTAAATTAAAGTTAAATCCAATAACCCCATTCATCAGGTAGCAGTTAAGTAATTCACCCCAGTTGGGGTGAGTTACAAGTTTTGTTAGAACAGTTTCCTTTCCTTCTCGTTTATCTTTCTTAAACACTGGAATTGGCCCGGGATTCGGGGGATAATTACGTTGCCTATTTAGTTGGTAAATAACGTACTACCTTATTTTTCTTTTTTCTTTTGCTTTTTTCTATTCATCCGTTTATAAGGACGGCTTGTGTTGTTTTGTGGTTCGGTGATGATAGTTTTTGGCTTGTAAATAAAATAAAATATTACTTCCATACGTAGGTAGATAATATGTTACTAAAAGATATTTAATGTACCATTATGTGTTTCTGTACAGTTCCTAAACCTACTAAATCTTGACGCTCCTTGAAATTCTGTTCTCGTCAAGCACACCGAAGTTCTGTAAATTCGATAACGTTTCAGGTCGCTGTTACGGTTACGTTCCGTTATTTTTTCTGAGCCATTAATTTTACGATCCGGTTTTATTTTTGGTGGTGGCGTAAGAGTTTGTGTTGAAGCGTTCACACCAGTCTGGTAAAATACCGGGTACAGTTGTTCCTATACTTGACACACTTGTAAACCCCGTATGCAGAAGTGTAACCATGGTATTTAGGTCCCAAGTGATAGAAGAATATCGCTGAGCCTAAACATTAACAGGAAATGCGGTCGGCATTTAGTCCAAATAAACGTATTCCTCCTTGAATAATGTCACTAGATCAAACGTTTTTTACTATATGATATGTGTATATCTACCACCACTATGTCCCTGTTTTGTTTTAGTCAATAAATTAATTATTAAAAGAACTAAAAACGTTTAAATTTTACAAAAATCGACCGGTTTTTCCACCATTTTCAGACATCTGGCAAACAAATTTGACTAATATAAAACATCAAAGAAAAACATACAGACATAACCAAAGTCTTTCTTAAATTATTACAGAAAAATATATTAAAATCGGTCCAGATTTGAAGAAGAAAACAGGGAAATACGAAAGTACGATTTCGCTAATACTGCACAGGAGAAATCAGTCCAAGATGCAGTTGTCTCTTTCGCGCTCAATAGGGAAGGTTTGCGGGAGGGGTGGGACGGAAATAGATCGCTTAAAAACCTATTCCGGAAATATTTTGCAGCCCGCGTTTCCTCTTAACGCAATAACAACCTCAGGCCACGCTGAGAATTTTCATAAATAAAATATCCTTTTATACAAGGTTAGTCGGAAAGGGGTAGGTACTAAGCCGCGGGCCACCTAAAGTATCACTGATGACTATTGTGCAAGTGTTAAAATTTCAAAATTCGATTTTTTTATTTGCATGCAAAAAGATTTTTATTTTAGTAAAAAACATACCTACTTTAGTTATGAATCCAGAAAATTAATTTTCTAATCCGTGACTCCAAATATGACCTAAATTGTAAAAACAGCTGATCATAGCTATGGACAGATAGATTTTAGCATATTTTTTACGAAATATTTGAAAAGCTATTTCTCTTAAACTATTCAGTTTTGGGGAAGTTGTAGAACAAAAGTTAATTAACCCTTATTATGGGTACTTTAACACCCTTTCGGCTTAGTACCCCCTTTACGACTAACCTTGTATACATACTCAACTCCAGAAAGGTGTCTGGGAAATGTAGTAGATGTTTATCTACGTTTGGATAAAATCGATAAGGCGAGACTATTTGATAAAATAAAAATATCTTCCTCTTAGTTTTCTTTATCAATTCGTTTTAGGTAACGAGCATCGTAACAAAATCAGCTTGGAAACTAAAATCCACCTTAACCAATAGGTATGCCTTCAGCATTGCGTATTCAACATTTACAAAACGATTACGAGCGTCACGTGAATTATCGAAGCGCTATGTTTAACTGAGACACACAACACGAGAGTCGAATACACAACAACCAAGGAAACACAGCACCATCGATATTCTGATTAGTGCGAGTAAGCTCTAATTGGCCCAGTTTGGGTGAGCACAGATCGCGCTACTAAAATAGAGATTTGCGCGGCTTTAATCCGTGTTGATACCACAGAATCCCACCGAAATGTATACCTTTACATAAATGGGTCAATGGCGTTGGCGTTCACTATTGTCTGCCTTAGGGACCGTGCACACGCCAGCGTTTTAATGCAACAGCAAGCGAACTGTTGCATGCAAACTGCTACTAAGTACATAATGAATTTTAGGTAAGGCTTGTTATTGCATTGGGCGGAATAGAGTTCGTAAAACTAAAGT
Source organism: Amphipyra berbera (assembly GCA_910594945.2). Classification (NCBI taxonomy): domain Eukaryota; kingdom Metazoa; phylum Arthropoda; class Insecta; order Lepidoptera; family Noctuidae; genus Amphipyra; species Amphipyra berbera. The sequence continues at coordinate 10,965,318 of OU343127.1, forward strand.
GTCATTTTCAGGGAGTATTATCTCTGTTAGTTTTCAGAAGTTCTTTGCGACTTCAATATTACATTGTAAAAGTGCTGTTATGCTTATTGCCTTCATGTTTCATTCTAGTTATAGCTACAACATTTATACTTTTTCAAAGCGTAGCTTAGTGCCCAATTAGGCTAACAATTTCCTTTTTTGACCAAGGTTGCTTATTGTAAGATTCGTAACGTTCGCCTCTTTCTGCATGACTTATAAATAACAATCAGCATCTACAATTATGCCAAGTTTTAAAGGTATCAAGTGGCTTACCTATCAGGCCGCGGTTTTGTCGCGCAGAAGTCAGCAGTTCGGGAACTCCAGCGATGCGCCAGAATAACTCGACTAAGTAATATTGTTTTAGTTAGTAAGTAGTGCGGAGCGAGACCTCTGGCAGACAGTTTTGGCAGCTGTTCTGCACATGATGTATGTTAATGTCACGTAAGAGATTATTTCTTGGCACTGAAACATGGTGCCTGCGCATACAATTGTTTGCTCTCCTATTTTGCATTCGACGGATTCTTATATTATACTCGTACGTCGACTAGTGCCGAATAAGTGACTATAACAGTTTCATTGTTGTTTTCTGGATAATACAATTGAAATACAAATATACATAGGTAAAATATACAAAAATGCCCATGAAATCAGTAATAGGTGGACCAGCGATTAAAGAAGTAGTTAAAGAACACAGGGGAACGTGGCTCGCGTACGAGTAGCGAGCCAAGACTTGCCGTGGGCAGCAAATGCGCGAACGAATCCCTCGTCCCTGGCCCAAGGTATTTGAAGGAACATCATGGTGGTTTTAATCGGCAAGAGTTCGACATAACCCTTCGTCTTTCCCAGGCGGAGAGTATCCATTAGGATTTTTTTTATTTAACACGTAATAGATGAGCTATACAAGGTTAGTCGGAAAGGGGGTACTAAGCTGAAAGGGTGTTAAAGTACCTATAATAAGGGATAACTTTAGTTCTACACATTTCCCCAAAACTCGATAGTTTAAGAGAAATCGCTTTTCAAAGATTTCGTAAAAAATATGCTAAAATCTATTATGATCAGCTGTTTTTACAATTTAGGTCATATTTGGGGTCATGGAATAAAAAAATAATTTTCTGAATTCAGAACTATAAGCAGGTATGATTTTTTAAAAAAAAACTATAATATATATTTTTGCATGCAAATAAAAAAATCGAATTTTGAAATTTTGAAACACTTGCTTTAAAATAGTCGATCCACTGATCGACTATATATACTTTAAGTGGCCCGCGGCTTAGTACCTAGCCAATAATAGCCAGGTTACGTAGAAAAGGTCCGCAAGACCATCTACAATAGTCGATTAGGAAAAAAAAAAAAAAAGCGGCTTAGTACCTCCTTTCCGACTAACCTCGTATAAATACATTGAGATATAATGTACTAAAGTATAATATCTATTATTCCGTCACTTTGAAAATTATGAAAAATGAAAAACAATAGTCTGCTTTAAAAAAACTGCTGTTTTTAAAAAATCAAAACGTGTATTTCTCATATCAATGACCACCTGCTTTCTCCCATGTTTTATTTTGATCTGGCTTCTATAAAATGTTATCAGTGTTTCGCAACTGGAGTCACCAATATTATCAGATTTTCTGTCTCAAAATATATTTCGTATAATCCAAACTTGTTTTAAAGCAACAGAGCCAAGAGTTTTGTTCCCGAACTATATTCGAACTCTAAGCCATCGAAGGTAGTATTTTGTACAAGAATTACTACAGCAATCCATTTGAGGTAGTTTTTGTAACAGAACGGCAGGAGCGAGTCGATACACAGTATCTTTACAAATTCGTCTAAGTGCAACACTTTGAGAAAGAAAACAATTGTACGAAGTTGCCGTCTTCCAGCGATTGAATTCACTAACTTTAAAGTGTGTTATTTCTTACAGGCGTAACTTTGTTGTTGAACGGAACTGACAGTTGCGTAGTATTGACTTCTCGATACTTGTTATTTGTTATAAACACTTACAACAAGACATAACTGAATAAAAACAAAATGTCACAAGTGTCACAACTTGTTACTGTTTTATTGTTGTTTATTAGATTCCATTCACGAATTTTTATTTTATTACCGATGTCTGAAAAAATATGCCCAACGTATTTATTAATTCAAGTGTACATAATTATATAGTCCTGTCCCCCATTTTGCAAAACTAGGTATTTACTTTGATATACCTACCAATGCCATAAAATACCTTTGCAGGATTTGATCTTTATAGCAACATTATCGATCGGTGAAATAATACAGGGCGGTAGGTAGTATTTTTGCTTAAATAACGAATTAAATTCTGGCTTGTTATCCAAAAATCTAAACATACTATTTTAGTTTTCTTCAATGTCGAAGTTATGCGCATCTTCATTGCTTTTCTTAACTTTTTAATAATTTTGATGTTGGCCCTACAATCCCAAAAAATGCAAATATCATAGACTAGTTAAAAATGTTAAAAATAAATTAAGTTTATATTATTTCTGTATTTACATAATATGTTTAAGACTCAAAATTACGAATAGACTGATTCAGCCCGACACTTTCTTTGGGCTCGCTGGCGTGTCGAGGGCCTGATGGTTAATGAGACCTCATAGTGCTTGAACGGTACTGATAACCGTTTCGTTTTTATACGAAATATTTTTTTGGACAGGTAAATTCTTATTTTTACTACGAGAAATCTTCTATATTATAGGTAAGAGTCTTTTGTACAAATACGTCACGTGTTCCCAGAATATGCTCCCAAAATACGATAAAAATAAATAAACGATTTTATGGTTATTGTTATAACAGAAAGAGTTTCCCCACAAAGCTTTTCCTAACATTACCTATTAGACAAAAAGGTTATTTATTTTCGCCACAATGATTTGGTGCGGGGGAATCAAAAGTTTCCTTCATCCCCCCGAACTTTCCTTGGGTAGTGAACGGGCAGGTCGTCATAAACCAGATACACAATGGGTTTATTGGTAGCATTAAGTAAATGGATGCGAACTTGGCATACGTTGCTATTTGACTAAGTTTTGATAATAAGACATGTAGACTGCGGAGACATAATTTGGACGAGTTATTTTTCGTGAACTCTGTCGAATAAGTCAACAAAAACACGATAAGGCTTTTATTTTATAATTAAATTAACCCACAGCTGTTAATTAAAGTTCACAAGGTGATTTAGATTTCAGCACGCTGGATTTTGATTGGACTCAGTTTTGAATTTAAGGTGATAATGATTAAGGTATTATTACCTCTGGCAGCTATGCAGGGTTGACTTCACGTGCAAAAGGAAATCCTCGGCTATTTAGAATTCATCCACTTTTTCGTTACTTTTTCTCTTTTTCGTTACTTTTTCTCTTTTCCGTTGCGGATAACGCAACGCCTAACTTTTCGAGGCTCTTTTTACCATAAATTAAGCAGGGCCAAAAATCAATCAAATTTGATCTCCCGTGATGTTCCGGGAAGTTGTCCGTGCCGCCCGCCCCTAAAGTCGCCCGGCCATGGCTGCATGGCATTTGTCTAAAATATTATCTATTATGGTATAACTGCCTTTAATTTAATACAATAATTGTTAGCGTTATGCTTCTGAAAATATATTTAAAAAAGAAATAATGATTAGGATCTGAAATCATATATATTTTTTGTAAAATTTCTGATTTTATGCGACTTTTTGTAAAATTTTAATAGTTAGGTAGTCAGTCGTCAGCTGGATAGTAGATAGCCACATAAAAGAAATATAGCAATTTGTTTACATTGAACAGTATAAGAAAATAAAACAGTGCTATACACACAAAGCCTTCAAGACCTATTAAAAGCCAGCGGCGTGCGGCCGGGCGAGCGGGCGCGGCGCGTGCGTCCCCCGGCCGACGCGTCACAGGCCCTGCGTCCATGAAATTGAATTAGCAACTCATTAGTGACGCCAATAAAACCGGCCGACTGCTCGCCACCCCCGTCGGACTTACCCCTAGCCGTCCGATAAACGCATACATGGAACGTGTTAACGTACACACACGCTTTGACAAGAGGTGAGCGCATTTACGGTCACTGTAGGCTCGTAAAGGTGTATTGATAAATCGAGAATTTGCAAGAAAGTAACAATCATTATTTTATGAACATCTTTGTTTATGAAGATAGTTGGAGGCCGGGCGGTAATCAGATGCTAAATAAAATTTTCCCAAATTTTTAGATGTTCCTGGTTTTAACCAGAATCGCCTAAAATTGGATATAGGTTACCGTTGTTCATGCATTTGCTTGTGCTACGATCATAACATAACATAATTAGCCCATTACTCACACAGGCACAGGCCTCTACTCAGAGTTCTCTTTTGTTATACGATCAATTCCTAAAAAAGAAAACTGGACTTTGTCACTAGGCCGAGAAAACGCTCGTCAAAGAATCTTTTAATATTAAGACCTAATTTGATTTTGGTACTTTATAGGTAAGAAGAATGTATAATGCCTTGCCACTTTGCCACGTTAGGGCTCAAGTTCAAAACACTTTTAATAATAAAAGTTTTGCAAGTTACTAAAATTCCTTTTCAGGCCTACGCTCTCATATAATCAAAAAGTACCTAATCACCTTACGACGCGCCAGCCTAAACCGAACAAGATTCTTGAAAAAAGTAGGTATCTATAGTAATATAATATTAAGTTTACGAGTTTCAGTACCGTATATTACAAATGTGAGGATATAAAATTTTGTACTGAGGTAGAATGGATTTTCACGTAGGTTTGGCTTCTAACACACAGACGTCTCGATCAATGATAAATGATTTTTATTTCTGTAAATAAATCTGTTACAGATACTTTTACAAGTCAATGTAATGTTTTTTTTAACACTAGATGGCGCCGGCATTTCCTATCTGACTAGCTCTGAGAAGAAAAGCCGAAACAAACTCAGAGATCAAGGTCTCTTTTAAAGTCCAGACATTGTGGTATAAAAACTATGTGAGTGTAACAATGTAGGGCAACGTCTGGAATGGCCTTTTTAGGAAAGTGCCATAGCAGGTTTGAGTTGACCTGTCCTAACTAACGGCACGCATGCATCAGTCATCGCGTAGCTCAAACCTTATTTTAGGGAGCTCAACAACCCGACTGCCGCACGACGCTACCAATCAGCCGGACATGTGGCCACTTATTGAGCTAAAACAATATAGATAGTAGGCACTGTCGACACGAAAAAAAATGGAAAGGAAGAAAGCACATGGCTCCTTTTTTACTCGGAAAACTAAGATTTTTCGAGGCGGGTTGAGCCTGGCTCACAATTATAGAAATGATACCAAGAATTAGGATAAGGTGAGAGATTACTATATATGTACCTTTTTGCGTAAGAAATAATTCAGAGCGGTGGAGCGCGATTCCCCACGGCAGCAGAGGGCAAACTCCTGCGAATTATAGGCACTTAGTTTAAACGATAGCCCGTCGGGAGTCAGACTGTTTCGTTACACTCACTAATCTTAACGTATCGCTTATTCTAAAATTACCTTTAGTAGGTACCTGCGGGCACGAGAAATTAAATTTAGGCGCAATTCACGTTATGGCGCTAATATCACTCCGATAACTGATCACACGCCGTTAAAATATTCATAAAGGAGAAATTGTAAGAGTATTCACATTATCGATACCCAGCATACGTTTGTACTGGAGAGCACATGTATTGAGAGCCGAGCGGTACTTGGAAATATACATACATAACATACATAAACTCACGCCTTTTTCCCATGGGGGCAGGCAGAAACTATAGAACGCCACATGCTACGACCCTTACATACCCCTTTCGCTTCATCCACATTCATACATCTTGTTATACACTCACGCCGGTTGAGAGTACTACGCACCTGATTTTTATGAAGAACATCACCAATAACATCGATGTATGTCCTTCTAGGACGTCCTCTACCGGCGTTTCCGTATTTTCCGTTTGGAATTATACTATGGTTTAAATCGAGGGTTTTCCAATGGTAACATAATTCCCACAATTTTCATATTTCTATAGTGTCCGCCTATGACAATGTCGTCAGAATATTGTATAACTCTCTGATTGTCTTGAAATTGCTTGCCGTTTCATTTTGAAACCTAGGACTGGCTATCACAAGGGCGTTCTGAACTGCTAACAATTGTATTACAAATTCACGAAAAATATAAATTTTAAGTTAGTAGACATTTGGTAAATATATTGCTCATTGCGATTCTCAGGGTATTTTTTGCGATTATCAGTTATTTTCAGCTATAATCTTTTAAGATGAAGTCTAACACATTTATTCTATTACATTTATTAATATTTAACATTTACAAAAACCTATCCCCAAAACATAAGTAAAACTCAACACAAACATAGCTAGCTAGCTCTATTTTTATGGCACACACGATAATCAAATTTCTGTAACGTAAGCAGGCCAATCAAGGAATTCCGTGTCAAAAGAGAAAACGGAGTCAAACGTTAATTTTCTTAATGTATCTTGTTAAGGTCGGGATCGTGTTCTGTCTGTGAATAAATTACGGCAACATTACCGGCAAAGACGATCGCTCCCGTACCTACCGTTAACGAACTTTGCTATGAATTACACCAGTACGTACTTAATATGTATAATCGTATGTTTTGAAGAATTAATATCATAAGAAACTTTGTAGTCTAAAGTGCTATAAAATTTTCGTTAGGAATATATTTTCTTTGTGTGAAACAAATACCTAAGTTCAGTTCACTGTTAATCGAAATTATGATGTAATGAATTCCGTCTTCCCAAGCAAAATCTCTTCAGCCGTAAATTAGTATATTTTATTACGAGGTTTCTATTTTATTAAAATAACATGGCAATTGCAATTAAGTAGAATTAGTTGTGAGGTCAAGTTTTGGCAGTTACACATTTCCTTATTTAGGACTTGTCGTATAACAATTATTATTCTTTTTCAATAATTCTGAAGTGATCATGAAGCTTATCGTCTATGCAAAATCATCAATGAATCAAATTTGTGAAAACTGCTATACAGAAGAAACTTTAATATAAACCTATTAAACAAATGTTGTCGTAGAAAAGGCTATGTATAAACACAGACACAGATTAAAAAGAGCAGTCTTATCCAGTGGAACAATGCCTAGTTCCCATTAGAGCTCGTGTCGCGACTGCGTCCCAACTTAATGTTGCGTGTAAAGTTATGGCCCGCTCCCACAACTGCATGCGCTAACTTCGCGGTCGCCGTATGACCTCCTACCGAAATTCATGACACGCGGCATTAATTCGGCTCGTGCACACTACTGTTTTAAAACCCCACAAGAAAAAATAACAAAAATATTTTGGTGTAAAACAGAGCCAAAAGTTACGGCCAAGTCGTAATGAGGTTACACGTTTATTTTCATACCTTGAGCAAAAAAAACATTTGGAACAACAAAATAATGGTTAAGACCACATTACTGTTTTTCTTTGCTTCCTTTTTAAGGTTCAAGAGCAACCCTTCAACTTGGACGTTAATTGCTTCATGAGAACACTTACACCTGCACAACCGTTATGGAGAGAGTGTAATAAACAAAATAAGTAAACAGGAATTAAAACATTAGATGTTTTACGACAGAGCGTGCTCCCCTTTTATGTTTCTTGTGATAATAACTAGCTGCTAGCTAATATCTGACGTTAATTAAACATTAATTTAAGTTAACTACGGGCTTCTGAAAAATGCACTGTAGTTATGGTATCTTGTACGATATAAAACACCTGTTGATAATAAATATGTAGATATCTCAATTCGCTCCATATTAGATCATAAACATGATGAACGCTTTTAATTTATTTAAGTACCTATCCGAAAAGAAACTCAGTTCGAAAGTAAATGAAAAATCGTATCTAATTTAAAAAGATTAGTAGCCCATGGGCGTTCTTTTTTTAAATTAAAAACTGAGGCAATGTTTACTAAGCTACTTATTTTTAATTGAACTTTGCGTTGCTCATAGATAACTTATAACGTAATGACCTGTCTACATTTTATATTGTTCTTTGAAAATTAAACAATTGTACCTTTAATAATAGGTACTTGATCATAGTCTCAATAAAAAGGATTACCTACTTTTTAATTAAAGAGTCAAGGCGATTAATATTAAGAGATTACCGGTTTTGACTTTTTAATTATACCTATGAGTGGTCTAGAGTAGAATCTTAAGCGGATCCAATTTATAAAGGCGACTATTTCACTTGTACTAAAACAAATAAAGAAGCACGAAATAAAAGAATGCAAATTGGACAGCCATAAAATAAAATATGAATTTAAAGTATCGAGTCGTAGAATTTAGAAACAGAAGCGACAATAAAATTAAAATCAAAAATTCACGCGTTCACTCATATAACCCGGTCGACATTTTGTAATGTGGCCTACGGGGCGTATAAAGTGAAAAATTTAAAGCAGATATGACAATATTTTAGAAGGAATAGCTTTATTTTTAAAATGAGCACCGTCATAAATCCCACCCCGCTGCAATAACGCACGCTCGTGTATATGTGCCCAGAATATAAAACATACATCGTATTAAAATGTTCAGCTTACCTATTGACAAATATACTTACCACTTACAACGTTTTAGCTTGATGAAAAAACAGCGTAGATATTCACTCGACTTTCTCTCTGAAAATATGAATTTCATCGCAAACTTGTATGTTATATCCCTACATTAAATAATAAAATCCGAATATACTCAAACAAAATATGGATTTCCGAACATTTATTATTACGCTTGCTGAAACTTTCAAAGATACATCAAGGAGATGTACGGGTGAACCTAAAAATAACTCTTTGGAAGTAAGGTAGACGATCATTAAATTCATTTTATTAATTTGCAAAACCATGTAAGTAAATAACTTCGTAAACTTGGATTTAATCTTTTATAAGATATAATGTAATTTAATAACATTAACCAATAAATAGGAGAACATTGGAAAAAAAATCTGTTATTTCAGAGCGCATCTCTACGTGACTTAAATATACCTAGACCTAAGAAACAAAATTCACCGTCACAACTATTCGGAGAAAACCTACGTATTTTGTATTATATTACTTTGAAATTCTGTCTGTGTTATGTAGTGAATTCCTACACTATAACTGATTACATACTGTAAGTAGTAAGTAGCTACAGTACCTATGCAAAATTTTCGTTTCACTAGTCGCAGTTAGTATTTAAACTCTTTTGTAATTAGAACGAGTGCGCCGTACAATTTTGTTAAGTTCAGAATAAAAATGTGAGAGGTAGACGTGTGAAAACATTACCAGGAGCATACCACTAGAGTTTCATACGGACACGGAATTCCGTCGTAAAAAGTACGGATTTGTATTAAGACAGATTTATGTTCTAATTAGTCGCTCGGAACGCTGCAGAGCTGCGTAAAACAAATTTATGCGACCGCGTCTTTGTTTGTACAAATTGTTTCATATGATTTAAAAGCGACAGGTAACTACGGGCCTGTACGAGGATCAATGGTGCGGCTCGCGATACGATATTAGAAGAGTTTATAACGTAAATATACCACCAGTTTATCTACCTAATTCTGTGACAAGATAATGTCAACTCGTAAGTAAGCCTACCGTTTATTATTTGGTGGTGTTCACAGGTTAATATATTTTAATATGAATTTAGAACAATTATATAGATACGACTGCTGATCGTTAGGTCCTGGGTTCGATCCCCAGGTCAGGCAAAGTGTTATTAGGTTTTTCCGTCTGGAATTCCTCAGTAGCAGCCCGGAGTTTGGGTTTGTGGCCGGTGGATGGCGATAAGCTCGCCCCCTATTAAATGGGACTTAAACATAACGGCGAAATGAGGGTGTTACTATACACCTCTGTCCAATCCTTCGGGGAATACAGGTGTGATGTTATGTATACAAGGTTAGTCGGAAAGGGGGTACTAAGCCGAAAGGGTGTTAAAGTACCTATAATAATGGAAAACTTTTGGTCTACAACTTTCCCCAAAAGTCATTAGTTTAAGAGATATAGCTGTTGAAAGATTTCATAAAATATACGCTAAAGTCTATCTATCCTTAGCTATGATCAGCTATGTTTACATTTTAGGTCATATTTGGGTCACGGATTAGAAGCTCCATTTTCTAAATTCGTAAATAAAGCAGGGATGAAGAATTTTTGAAAAAACAAAAAATAAAAATAATTTCGCATGCTTATTTTTTTTATCGAATTTTTAAATTTTAACACATTCTTTAATACAATCATCGGTGATACATATTGTGGCCCGTGGCTTAGTACCCGCTTTATGACTAACCTTGTATATGAAATAAAATATCTTTTCCGTTGTTGTGTTTCTATCACCTCTCAAATCTTGCACATAATGTGTGCACACACCGAGGTTAAAAGCATAAACACAACAAATACTATACAACCATTATCAATTCACAGTCTGTGGTTTATGACAAAAGGTTTGACCGTGTAGCCGCTTTTACTATCTGCACCCAAAGCGTGAACAAAAGCCCTTTCTGTGCTAACCTGAAAAAGTTTAGCGAACTCCGTCACAGGGCAACAAAACAGAAAGGCTTTAAGTTACTCTCTTATACAATAAACAATAATTAATTAGGTATAAAATAAACAAAGATTAAATAACATTATTATTATATCATTACCACAGAATAAAGTATACTATTTATGTTCCTGAATACATGTACTTATGTAACAGAAATCATGTCATTAATTTGCAATATTTAAGTTTATTTGTTAAAGTTACTGTACATTCATATAGTTTGTTTAGTATAAAAAACATTATAAAAAATAATAAAATAATAATTAAAAAAATAACAGTTTCAGAAGTCGGTGCTAATCTACGCTGAACCACCAAATTGAAGGCACCGACTTCTGAAACTGTTAATTTTATAATTTTTTTCGGTTTTTTGAACTCGGTTTTATTTTTGTTAAAATGTTTTTTTTTCTTTATTTTAGTGGCTTTAATTAAAACATGATTGGACCTACTAAAGACGCTGGTCGTAACATAATCACATCATCACATTATGCGAACTGTTCGTCATTGAGGAGTTCCATTGTCTATCTCCGTAGTTCTTCACCAAATCTTCACCAAATTTAAATGGGACCATTTCGAAAGAATACTCTTTCAAACAATTTTTTTTTCAAATCGATTTATAAATGAGGTGGTACTGAGGTAACAAACATGAAAAAAAACATACAGCCGGATTGAGAACCTCCTCGTTTTTTTGGGAGTCGGTTAAAAATGAAGCAGAGGCGTCACTCTGCTAGGTAAACGATTGGAAAACTGTTTGTCGGATAGTCTATGCTACGAGTGTCGTTGCATTAAACAGAAGAAGAATGAGGGTATTCTCAGGAACAGCCAAATGAGGATGTACTATACACCTCTGCCCAACCTTTCGGAGAATACAGGCTTGATGTTATGTTATGACTTATATAACATGCAAGCGTGTCGATATCGTTCAAGTTTCTTTCTCTTTCTAATAAGCAAATCTAATTTAACAAAACTGTTAGAAATGGTACTGTGTGTTTCTGTGCAGTAACAAATTTACTCGCATTTACCGCTTTGTTGGAACAAAGGGAAATTAAAATTCGAACTTAGTGTTTTTGTTTATTAGGTCTATTACAACTGTGGTATTAAAATATTGTTCTATAATTTCTGTTGTAATATTACACGAATACAATAACATAACATCACGCCTTATATTCCTGGAAGGGTACCACAGAGGTGTTTTCAGTACACCCCCGTTTCGCCAGTTATATTTAATTCCCATGTAATAGGGGGCGAGCCTAATTACCCGGGCACAAATCCGACTCCAAGCTGTTACTGAGAAATTCCTAATGGAAAAATCCAATAACATTTTGCCCGACCTGGGGATCGAACCCAGGACCCCATGCTCAGCAGTCGCGCTTGCAACCACTAGACCAACAAGGCAGTCGAATAAAATAAATCTTCTTAAGACAGAAAAGTATTCAGCTTAAAGAAGATAGTTAACAAAATAAAAGTTACAGCAGAGATAGCCTAGTGGTGTGACTGCCAAGTCATAGGTCTCGAGTTCGAACCCAAGGCATGCACCTCTGACTTTTCAGATTCATGTTCGTATTGTATAATCATCACTTGCTTAAAAACGGTGAAGGAAAACATCGTGAGAAAACCGGCATGCCTGAGAGATATTTCTCGACAGAATGTGAAGTCGAGTCAGAGGCCCATGGGCGGCATAAACTCTGATACCAGGTTAGTCACTAACCACACGAAAAGAAGAAGAACGAAATAAAAGCATGTAGTACAAATAATATGCAAATAAAATTCTTCTACTAATTCGAAGCTGACCTAAAAAGGATTTGTAAGCTCTGGAAATGGATTCATAAAACCTATAAGGGACAGTAAGGGTCAACCGAAGGATAGAGGTTATTACAGTACTTGGGAGACATATCTACTATTAAGTATAGGTACATAGCATTGGTACAAAGTTTTAGAAGGTTACTATGTTTAACTAAACACAGTTTACGGTATGTAGCTGAAGCTTTTCGATAGCAGTACCTACGTGTTCTTTTTTATATCTGCTACGTCTATAAAATAACTTGATGATATAAACTTTAGAGCTTCGACTGATCAAGTGCTACCTTCATTTTCCACTTGAAGCAAGCACGCTTCAAGTGTACCTACTCAATATTTTCAATTCAAGTATCGTTGATGTTATTGTCATAGAGCAGACTACATCCCAAATGCGGTGGAACAAATGTTCGGGCCTGGTACACCGACAGGAACCTGTTTTGAAGTTAAATTACCAAAGTTTGACAAGCGGTCCGACTCACTAAACTACGCCAGCAATAATTCTGCATAGCGTGGTTGGAAGACAATCACCCTTGAGGTACTTATCTACTATTAGTGCAGCTAGAAATGCATTTTGATATAAAAATATTTTAACTATAAATAAGTTTTTACCATTTCTTGTAGACATTGAATTAAAAGTTGGGATATTTTATTTTAAAAGTTTATCCTGACCACCGAGCAGGGAGGACACCGTCTGCTAAAAGCACAGGTGCTCAGCCACGACCCGGCCACGACGTCTAATGAAATACGTCTCCCAAGACACCCTGCAACGTTTCCCCTCAAATTGATACCGCAGATTATCTCATTCCGGTGATTTCGTCGTGGCTTTATACTTTTCATTAAATTGAACAGACGTTCTCCACAAATCGCCTTAAGAGTTACGCTCGTTGTAGGTTTTCATGTTCGGATCGCGTACCTCGTGCCATTAGAACGATGTTGCGAATGTGTTGGCGCACGGCGCGGGGCGCGTGAACGGGCCGACCCACATGATATTAATTCCGAGCCGAGCTCTGGGCCACCGACAGGCTTATAAGATTAGAATAATTTTCTCATTCCGAGGACTCCCCGCGAGCGCAACCAGCAGTTTAATTAAAACTAACAGTTGTCTCACACAGTCTTATCCGGCAATTTGCGAGGTATTACAGGCCGAACTTCGTCCACAAATTATCTTGACTCCATTTAACAAAGCGGTTATGTTAATACAATCTCGCCGGATTTAGAAGAATGTTTTTGTTATAAGAGGCGTGCACTGAATTACGTCATTAAGGTAAAATATGATATTTAATTTGAGGTTCTTAATAATACAGCAGCAACAGCTCCGTGTTGCGGCTACGCAACGTGTCGGTGATGTGATCATTAAACCGGGGCCCAAATGAGCTTTTTATAGGCATCATAACACTTACAGACGTTGGAACCAACTATTGAATTAGTAATATCGTTTAATACACTCACTTTACTGTTGTAGTGATGGCGTCTCTAAACTTGACGCTACTATAAAATATTAAATGCCTTCCAAGATATAAAATTATAAAGTAAAACGTGACAGTCTCGCGAACTAGATAACTTATTAAGTTCTTTCCGTTTCGTTATGAGTGCGATGTCTGTGTGAGAAAAAGATATTGCGACAAACAATATTACAATAACATATTTATAGGCACATAAGTGCATATGGCATTCGTTGGAATAAAATAAACTGCCTCCATATGTCCGAATAAAATCCAGTTGTCTTCATGCATATAAAATTTAGTCGCACCCGCCGTGAAATATTATGTGACACAAATGTAGGGAATGAATCTGGAGGAGGTTGACATGGAGTCAGTTAGCTCCCCTCCTATAGGCTGCTACCCTTTATCTTCACTATGAAATAAAGGAAAAAGCACCGCACTCTCTCTGTAATATCTTATGCGTATGAGTGCTTATGAAATATGAATTCTATCTCGCAAAACATATTATTCCGTTATTACTGAATATATTGCTACACGTTTCAGAGTTATATGGGATAATACGCTTTTCTTTATAAGCAAAAATAAATATCGTTGAGCGCATCGCGTACAGCATTGTGACTGTGGGGCCCGCTGTTAAAATGTAAATTTCTTTGATACCGATAGGAAGAGCCGACGGGGACTTATTTCATTTTATAATAAACTGACATACGAGTTATCATAAAAACGAATCTATTCATCATTGTTGCTGTTAAGGTGAAATATAAAACAGCATTACATCTCTACTATGCATGTACACTTACAGAGGGTCCAAAATAAAGTGGTCATGAAGGTAAAGTTCTATTTTAATATTAACAATATGACATTTTACTTAGAGTACCTAGACTTCATTTTATATTTAAAAGTATGAAATAATGCTTTTTATATTATAGTTTCTTAACTGTGGTGGGAATCGGCTAAGACTAAAGCGAATTAATATCATCTGTATTTTTTTTATATCACCTATCGATAGGGTCAATAATAATAATAATCAAATCTCTTAAAAATCGTAACACCATAACATCACGCCTATATTCCCCGAAGGGTAGGGCAGAGGTGTATATTAACACCCTCATTTCACCGTTATGTGTAAGGCCCATGTAATAGGGGGCGAACCTATTGCCATCAATCGGGCACAAATCCAAACTCCAGGCTGCTACTGACGACACGGTTGGTGCAGTGGCTAAGCGATTGGCTTCTGCGCTGCGGGTCGTGAGTTCGATTCCCGGACGGAACAAATATTTGTATGGCCTACAGATAGCTGTACCGGGACTGGGTGTTTGTGCGTGTGGAGATTTATGTCTGTAAACGCACCCACGATACAGGAGAAATCCTAGTGTGGGGCAACTTTTTTTTTAATCAATCAAATAATTGAACTGAGGAATTCCACACGGAAAAACCCAATAACACTTTATCTGACCAGAGATCGAACCCAGGACCTCACGATCAGCAGTCGCGGTTACCACCACTAGACCAACGAGGCAGTTTAAAAATAGCTCTTAAAAATCACAATCTTTTTATCATGATAATCATGATATATAGGGTGAAAACCGCTGATAGGATGTAATAATAACTATGTCGAGATAATTGTAGCGAAGGCAGACCAGCCAGGTCATATTTTATGGTAACTGGTGACCGCAGCTTTATGTTTCCCGTTTCTGACATAACCCTGATTGCGTTTTGCCCTAAAATGAACTACTAAAGGATAATTTTGAAAGTTCATTAATTAATTACGACGCAATAGAGACGAGGCCAATAAAAGGGCAGCAGTGTTGTAAACTGTAAAGATTTAGCTGTGGGGTGCTTCGTCGGTTTGCCGGTAACCGGCCCGTGACGGCGACAGCGAGACGCCGGCGACCGCGTCGCGCACTGGGAAATGTTCGGATACAGGAAAAAAATTGTTTTTATTTTTGTTCCAACACAGATGTTATTACAGAAATGGAGCAACTGATAAGTTCTGGATAAAGTGGTAAATTCTTAACTATTTTAAAGTAATTACTTTGTTCAATTGACAAAATTATAATTGTATTAAATAAATTAAGTCTAAATTTAAAACTAGCATGCATGGCATACCCGATATAAAAAATTAAATCAATTACAAAAAGTTGTTACTTAAATTAAATACATACTGTATACATAATCACATGTGCAATATTTATTAGAATAAAAAAAAATTGACTCTCCATGATAATACAATCACAATAATATTCACACCAATATTTTCAATAACTGAAACAACCCTTTAACCATGTATGATATTCAAATCAAATAAAACAGATGATGTTATTTCTAACAAAAAATAATATTCGGAGCACAGTGCTGATCCCCAGCAATCTGTCCCGAACAATAAGTCTCTCTCGAACAAAAGCTGGCCATTTGAACAAGTCGGAAAGTTTTGTAAGTTTAGCTCTTTCTCCGCGGGATCTTGGCAACGTCCTGCCGCTCACAATGGGACGAATAATCGTTAGGGCCAGTCATAAGAAAAGGCATTACAAAAACAACGACGCACTTTAACCCGTATTACTCAACATTTTGTCAGTGCCAACTACTTAATTTCGTCACTTTTTTGCGGGTAGTTGGAACTTGGAGATTTTTAAAAAGAAAATTAATTCTTTGTGTGGTTGAGAAGTTGTGTTTTCTTTTACGGTACACCTTTTAAATAAACAGCTGGGAGTGCTTTCTTTGTGAAAAATATACACGACTAAAATGAAAATATTTTCATACGTATTCATTTAAGGGTTTAATAGCTACGATTTTTTTTTCTTGTGAATATAATATGTTTTTACGCATTGGACGTGCTGAATAACCATGTTTATAGTAAGAATATTTTAAACCTGACACCTAAATATATTCTCCGTGAAAAATAGCGTATTTTTGCAACACTGACAGACACATATTTTATGAAATCCCTGATGTCTCTACATCTCAGTGTAATTGAAACAGCTATCTAAGAAATTGCTTCAGAGACTAGATGAAAATACGCATTCATTTAAATTATTATTATATTCTTTAATACAATTTTATCAAGAATTATGAGAGTCAACTAAAATTAATAGATTAACTGAATTCACGTTATTTCTTTCTTTCAAAGCTACAGATTATTTTCCATAGGACATCATGCCGTAATCTCTGCACAATCTTTTTGATACCATCTACACACATATCACAATAATACAATCTAATACCTCAATTTACCTCAGTTTCTCAGAAACGATGGAATCCATTGAATACGGCCTCGGATAAAAGGCTCGAGAGTGATGGTAAGGCGACATAACGAAGGAACGCGATCCGGTGCGCGCCGTCACTTCCGGCGTCCGTCACGTGGGAACGACTTCCGGCGAGGCGCCAGAACTCGCCTCCACTTACAATCACTTAGCTCTCGAACAACACCCGATCTTCTGCAAACATACTGGAAACTTACTCGCACAAATATTCATTTATTCCTTTCATGCATTTTTATTGTTAAATTATAACATTTATTAATTACACTGCTGTCAGATACATAGTTATTTCGATAAACATATGCGTGGTAATGGCTTTTCACGAATGAATATTGCTACGTTTTTCTAATTAGTCTTGCATTAGAACTCAGTGAACAATTTGTTCAATATTCATACAATAACAATTCGAAAACTGATTAAAAACGAACAAATTCAGAACCTAAAAACATAAATCTGCGTCCATTTTGAAGATTTCAGTTATTTTCATACATCGGTTTAATTTCCGTTTCGGCATTGTTTTCAGAGGGAAATTCGATTGGAACAAGAGACGGGCGTTGATACGAACCCGTGTAATTTCCTCTCATATTCAATTTAATTCTTTGAGGGATGCATGTCAGGCGACCCTTACTTTAGGAGAATGAACTCGTTATATCTGACCGTAAAAAGGAGAATTTATTTACGAAAATTGTTTTCCGAACTGAAACATGTATTAACTTTACGAAAATACGAGCATTTACGTAGCGTTATACGGGATTTGTTTAGATACGCTCTTTATTCTATTTGCTTATAAAGATTCATGATGATATTTGACATAATACAGTCATATTGCTTTTGATAAGACAAAAATACATAGATACGAATATTAAACGTATCGTGTTGATCTGGCGATGAGAAAACTTAATATCCATTACTGTCACGAATCATGCAATTATAACTTGGTAAGGCGGTTGATTACATTCTCAGCAAAATGCAGTGTTTGATACTTGCATTCCTAAACACAGCAAGCAATAATCTTGCGTAAAGATACATACAAAGTTGTATAACAGGGAATTAACGAGCAATTAGGCTTACGCGTGCGTATTAATTGTATCAAATATTTATTTTGTACAAGTGTAGGGCATTGTAAGTGATGTCTATATCGGTGCGTGCGCGGCTCACGGGCCCGCCGCACGCGACATTGCCTGCCCCGCTATCGACTTACACCCTGTTAAATCTGGCCCAATATTTGTACAACCTATTCATTACCGTCGCGTTTTATTTTATTGTTTCTTCTTGTAACGACGCCATATTTACGTGTACCCCTTAAAATTTGTTCAATGAAAATTTATGGCCAATTATTATACATGTATGAATTTAATTTTGTGCTGGTATTTTTGCTTGTTAGTCATGTTTCAGTATGAATTTAATGTTTGAATTTATTATGTTAAGGAATTTATTTGTTTAGTTTAATTAATAATATATATCTAACATCTTATTAATTAAGAGGTATTTGGCTATCTAAGGGATTGTAATATAAAACTCATTAGATCATAAGAATATTGAAATATGAAATTGTATCAAAATATCTCAACAAAGAGTCAGCAATGTGACTTTATACGCAAGCCTTGCGCATTTTACTAATCTTCGGTAATTGTAATGTTTAAAAATTATAATTAGCAGTCGATAAGTTTCCTTTAAGCCCCAATCAGTTTGAAAATAACTCCGACAATGAAGCCAATCTAACACTATCAACTTAATTCGTAGAATGTCGTCTACTTTTTTCCAATTAGTCGCAACTCGCAGTCTTACGGAGGTATGGTAAGGATAAAAGTTAAGCCGAGCGTCGAGACACGGAGCACAAGGCCCGATGCCGGAAACCTGTCAATAGTGAGAGGCAGTGAAAGAAAATCTAATTTGGATTTGAGGGATTACACCCAGACTTGTTTCGGCCTAGTAGTTGGCCCCAAGCCGTGCCGTCTTCGCTTCAAATTGAATAAGAAACGCGAAGGCTTCGTCGACACGGCCATTTGATTTCAGAAATCCCGAACTCCCTTTCTCCAGTAAATTATTTTGTTTCAAATACGTTTCCCGTTTTAATGAATCCCAGGATTCTGCAGATGGCAATTTTGAGGTGTATATTTAAATGGTACAGGTACCTACAATAGTTCCTTGTCTTTGTTTAAGAAGATTTTGAGAAAATATTTTTGAGAAAGGATACGCTTGTAAAATAACCACAGATTATGTAAGCTCTTTACAAGATTTGAAGTTTAAATATAATTGAAATCATACAAAGCCAGCTTTATAACATAAACGCAATTAACTATGGGGATGACCGTAAAAATGTCGTGAAAAACTTCATTGAAACGCCTACGTTCGTTCGATTAAAAAAGACTCATTGAACGCACGATCTAACATGTCGGTGTTACACGATCGGTAATTAACGAGATGACTCGTGGAATCAAAATACACGAGTCACAGTATTGTCCCACCCCGTATGACCCTGAGCTAAACGATGACCACCAAAACATGATGGTACAGGCAGCAGAACAAAATTAATTTTGAAAAAATATGATAATAAAATATTGTCCTTTGAAACAGCCTTACAATTTAGTGTCATTATCAGAAATACTGATTGGCTCTGAAAATTCTCTGCTTATAATTTACAAAAATCATAAGAAATTCAACTGTCTTACCAAAAGATTTTATGTCGAATCGAGGATTAAATATAACTGAAATTATTATTAGCCTTTGAAAGTTTTGCAATTCAATGTAGCTGGAAGATGAGCAAGAGTCGCCTAGCGTCCAAGTCTGAACGCAGTTAGCTTCATATTTCATATTGGCAGTAGAACAAGCTCTTTTATTTCTGTCTGCTCGCTGACATGTGGCTTTTTCAATCGTTCACTAGTTTTATTAAAATGTATTTTGTATGTCTTTAGTATGCAAATGTTTCAGAATTTGACTGAAAGCGCGACTAATATTCAGTACTTGTTCCTGGAGTACACGTAATTAAAATGCACATAAGTTCTTAAAAGCTTATTTTCAGAAGGTCAAATAATTGTATTGTTGATACAAACCTTCTCAATCCTCGCACGACCTTCGTCTTATACTCATAAAAAACGAGTCAGCATGTAAACCCATTTAGAAAAACAATACAACAAAAATTACCAATCGAAAAAGACAGGAAAGAAAAATACGCAATATGAAAATATTCCAATGAAATAATTCATCGACGAAATAGATGTTTGTGTGTAGGTGGAAGGGAAAAGTCGCGTTTCATCACCTAACAATTCTTTGTGGAAGCATATTGTGAGCAAGATGACGAGGGGAGCAAAGATTGAATTAAGTTATCGACGAGAACCGTCCGGCCTCACGTTATTTATTAGAGAAAGAAAACGTAACTAGCGCTGTTATCTGCTAACTATTAATTTCGGTAATAATTAAAGCTGCCCCACTCATTTATATCTGCCTAGGTGAATCCGCAGTAGAATACAATTCCCTTTGTTACGTAGAATTAAAGTTTTGTATAAAAAGAATTTTGAAGTTAACTTTTTCGCTTAATTTTAGCCCATTGTCTGCTTCTTTTGATAATAATTGGTATCTACTTATTACATTTTATACGTATTCTTACGCTGATCTCAGAAATATACAGTGTATCATTAGATTCATTAGCTTTTCTTTAGTTATTTCCTTGTCATAAACAATGTACTGACAAGCTATCATTTTAGTTAACAAAGTTTTTGGAAACTGTGTAAACTTAACACGTGTTCGCTGTATCCCACATTGTTTGTTTCCAGCGCATCTAAGGTTGATATAGACTGAACTTCATGATCTACCGCCTCATGCTAAAAATAAACTTCTAAGTAGGTCCTTTAATTGACATAATTAGAACAAGTAAGGACAAAGAACGTTTGACGGTGTATAAGTTTCCAGAATTAAATATTATCCACTCACTAATGTTATAAAGATAAAGACACGAGTTTGAGAATATCCAGGTCACTTGAAATTGTAACTTAGTAAAAAAGGTATAATAAATAAATACGTCTTCAAATCCAGCCCCAATTATCCCTAATGGAAAGTTAATGGGATCCGTAATTTGCAAAATGTCGTCCTGTGTAAATATCATATACACGACATTTTTGATATTTTTATCGCCCGAAGTAAATTTTCCACCCTTAGCAGGTAGGTATGTAGACAATCGATCATATTCGAGCCTCATTAGCCCGACAGATAAAATATTGGAAGGCCTGTTACAAAAATCGGAGCCGGAATCTAGATAAGCGCTTACCATCGAATTTTGGATATTATACCAACTTTGGTTTAATAAAATTTCTTTTCAACTTCAGCTGATATTGATATCAGGCTGATTTTTTTGTTATTAATATTATTTTTTAGATATATAATTCTTCTTTTCCACCCTGACCCTTTTTCAATATTGTATTATAAATGGACTACTTACAGTGCGTGGTGATGTAGCTGTCTGATTGCGATTATAAAACGATTTTGCGTTCAATTCTCACCTACGGACAGCTGTTTATTATGCATACTCTACATGTACTACACATACATACTCTTAGTAATCGGAAAAGCGCAACTAAAAAAGCCGAATAAAATCAAGTTTCGTAAACCGGCCATCCAGGCAATCTATCTGGTAAGCACACGTGCATATAAATCTACATTAGGGACTCAAAGCAAATACTGAAACAAAAAAAAGGAAACAAAATTAAGAACGGTAGGAGTCATTGACGCTGCACCATTTAACATCTTATCCCGTGTAATACATTCGGTGCACATGTTCGTTTTCCGGGCCCGTCGACTACGGAGATAGATAACTTCCCGATGATTTAGTTTTATTGTTATCCGCCATCGGAATGTCTCTTCGAACCAAGGCACGCCATGCGTAGCTCCACAATTATTACCAACCAATTTCCAGCTTTATTTTGTATGTAGCTTTGTGGCTCAGCTTGAATCAAATGTTTTCCTTAAAAATGTGATTGGAAAAATATATAGATTTTTCTTCTATTGTATGTGGTATGAGTAAGTCGACAGATTGTGGAATGTATACCAGAAAATCTTCATTGCACTTTACATTTTATTTATTTCTTCTTTATTTTGGTTTATGCAAAGCTCATTCGCAGCGAAAAAAAATAAAAAAACAACATGTAAACGAGTTTCCGTATCAGCATTCCAGTTTGTCGCGACAGGTTAGGTCGTCGGAGGATCAACGGTTCGTCTTTGTCACGTCCGGCAATTTTTACAACATAGGACCAGCCAGCGTTTCGGAAAGATTTTATTGGCCCGTTCGGTCACGTCTCGCCCAAAGATCGTCCCCGGATGGAGTGGTGGCCGTTTCGCGCGATATGGGTTAACAGCCTCGATTCATCGACGGAGAAGATCGTTTTATGATTTCGGCGGAACAATTTTTATGACGGTCCCGATACATCTACCCGTTTTCGTATGAAAATTCCTAAACGGTGTTTGTGAAACGCTCACATTTTAATAGATTCTATGCTTCAGTAAGTTTAAATATTATTAACACTGATATTGCAGCAGAGATGAAGAGATAGCTGACACAGAATAGCACAGTCGCTCACGAAACGACTGCAATGCACAAAGCATCTAATTTAAAGGTTCTCTTCGTCTGTTTAACCCGCGGAGACGGCGACTAGCAGTCGGGTTTATACTACCCTTAATAATAGGGGTGGCGTCTATGAAATTACTATTCAAAGGAGTTGGCCAGCGCGGAGGGCACATTACAATGCGAGGTAAACCGCTTGTACTCACGTGAAGGTTGTGCCATGACCCTTTTATCATCCCTCGTCACGGATGAGTGCCAGGGACATCGTTACAACTTTATCAAACGTCACCTTTACGAGTAAATAGATTTCATACAGCAATGACTCCAATTTGGACGGTTTGCATGTATTATATGTACACATATTATTATATTTTACGTTGTCAGTTCAGAAGATTGAAATTAAAACAACAATTTCACCTTCTCTAGAATAATCTGGATGCATATCGCAGCGAATGGAGGGTGCATGACAATAAAACTAAATCACTAAGACTGTCTATTGTGCCTGTGCGGCGCCGGCGGAAAGCGAGCGTATGTGGGGGACAACTTGTTTCTCCCCGGATATAGAATAAACTATATTATGGTACCTATGGTATAGCCAGGTCATGTCAGAACTCACGCTGAACAATTCAATCACAAACTTTTTGCATTTATTGTGATTCGTGCGGGAGCGACAAACAAAGTCTTCTAGGTAACCAGAAAAATGTTTTGTTCCGAAAACGAACGAATCTGTTAAATAATCTGAACCTCAATCTAAAAAAAGAAACTGTAAAATGAAAATAAGGTTATAGTAAATTTCATTCGTTTTGTTCAAAATAAGTATCCGAAAAAACTGACTGCATTTATTTTCAATTTAGAATAATGGGCTGAATTCGTTGTTTTAGTTTTGGGTACACCAAAGTTTTATACATCCGGTATAATATTAATTTTAGTGATAAAAGTAATAGCAGAATGTATGCATTAAGTCTACCCACCCCCGCAAATAAATCAAGGCTTTTTTAGGAAATGCATCAACCAAACCTGATGATCGATTACATATTTAATGCGACCAGGATCACACATGCTTTTTAAAGACAGTTTTTTCATATTTTCAACTTGGAACTGAGATGTTTTTACGTCATTTTACACATCTCATTGAAACCAAGGGAGATTCTTGTGTTATACCTACCTATTTCCAGAAAAAGAAAATAATGTTATATTTTTTTACGGGCATGATTGAGTTTGTTTATTATCTACTATAAGCACACGTAAGAGTCGAAGAACATTATGCGTGTAACAACTAAACATAATAAAAATCTGTCCTTATAAAACTAGAAAAATTGTCAGAGTTTCCGCCGTTTGTGACCGGAATATCGAAACAATCAATGGAGTTTGTCGCGGGCCGGACTAAATTGAATCGTCGGAGGGACGGCGCCGGAAACCGGACGCGCTCCTCGAAGCCTCTCTATCTTAAACATTAACCGACTACCGACCGTTTCGCTACGCGTTGTTTTTGCAAAACATAGTTTTTGGTTGTGTAATAGTCCTTCGGTCCGGAAATTAAATATTAAATGGATTGTAAAATATCTTAACAACAGTTTAACTCGACAACCCTGAAGTGTTTTGTATTTTTTTAATTCACTTTCTGCGTGTCACAATTTTCTTTTTATCGCAAAATAATGTTTGATAGGCTTTGGTCAGATTACGACCTTAAGCTATCGTGAGGTGTCAAATTTCCTAACATATCATACATCCCCTGAGATTCATGAGCCGCCAATCGGCACAAAGGAAGTTATGTACCATAAATCATGCAAGTAATTCTGTTACTGAATGTGGCAGAAAAATAGCAATAACTATAATAATATTGCTTAATGTTATCTCTTGAGTTGGAACAGTTACTAACTTTGGCAACAGGTGAAGTTTGCGAGTTAGGACAGTTGACTTCGCCTTGATTTCTCTTTATCCGACACGTTAAGATACTCACTGTTCAAACGTTTATGGATTTCGGTAGGAATCTCGAAATATACATAGTTACTTCAGGATATCCGTCTTGCGCAAGATCTAATCAATGTTTGGTTGAATGTTGTTCTATTTTCTTTGTATTTTATGTTTAGGTTATAAATAATTCACAAATATAAAAAAAATCTGAAATAGGCAATTAATTTATATGAAAAGAATATCCACACTCGTGTAGTGACCCGCATGTATTTAAAATATGAAAATAGAGCATTATATGCCATTGGCTTCCATTCAAATTGGAGAGTAACATTCCCTAACTAATAATTAATAAAATAAACACCAATGATATTAACTTGAGGACTTTATACAAAGTGTAACAAAATTAAACTGAAATCAGAATTTAAATAGGTTACTTATTCGATTTCAGCAATTGTTATGTGTAATTTTTTTTACTACATATCAGTCAGTCAATCGAGGTAAAGAAAACTAAGACTAATGTCAAGGCAACTAGACTCAATTTTAAATGCAGTTACTTTGCGAAAGGCAATACTAATTTCTTAAAAAGTTATAATAACGTTACATTTTAGTTAATATTCTAATTGGGATGTTTGAGGTTTCTGATTATTTCTGTTACGCGATGTAGCATGTTAGCATGGACGTTGTTACCCTATTTACACGACAGTTCACATTAATATGACCACATTACAGTTACAACGATATCTAAATGTGAACAGAACAGGTCGGCAAGGTTCCCCTGTGTATCGTTTTCTGTGTCCTTAGTGAACCAGGTAAGGCGACTCATTAAATTTGGTTGAGCGTGTAAATGTTGTTATGATAACACAACTGTGTAATTAGGTTTTCATAAAGTGGTACTTTATTAAGTATAATTACTATTTATAGTATTTATGTATGGGAATGTGGATTGCCGATATGGTATTGAGATATGTTATGGAATATTAACAATCCTAAACTAACGTTCCCTATATTGCAGGTACAATTTGCAACAAAAGACGGTTAACTTGTCAGTTTTTAAATCATAACTGAAGTCTGAACACATTAATATACATTAGAATCGAATGAGATGTAAGATTAAACAAAACACAAATTCTTGACTCCTTACATGAAATACTGAAAAACAGTGTATCGAATAATTTTATGTCAATTTAGACGTTATGTAAAAGTAACAGCAGTGACCCTGTGGTGTGACCGTCGGACTGCCAAATCATAGGTCTCGAGTTCGAACCCAAGGCACGCACCTCTGACTTTTCGGATTCATGTACGTATTGTATAAATATCACTTGCTTAAAAACGGTGAAGGAAAACATCGTGTGAAAAAATGCTTGAGAGATATTTATCTTTGTATGGATAATTTTACAACTAAATTATAGGAAATAGGAATAAGGGTGTAAAAGAAAATGCAGAGAATGAATAGAAAACGTTAAATCGTTTATTCAAATTAAATATGACCACAAGGAAGGTTATATACAGTGTTAGCTAATGTGAGCCTCCTAGCATAGTAAACAGAATAAACATAGAGTAACCATTGCTTTTATAATAATCGTTTTGTAACTGGTCAGTAGGTACTAAGAAAATAAAAATCAATTAATTATTTGCAATGTAAAATAGAATGAAATAGTTAAACAATTGGTCAACTACGCGTGGTTTAAACAAAAGCAGCATTATTATAATTAGCATAGCACGAACACAACAAAATACCAATTAGTTTAAGCGATAATACAATTAAGCTACTATTGAAATAAAACATTTAATAAGCTCGCTGGTACATTAATTACCGGCTATTGTTCCATTATTCGATATTCAGAAACTACATCGCACTGTAAAATGAATTTCTTCTCTCATGTCGTCACGAGCTATTATGAGAATAGTTCATGCCGTGATAAAAATATTAGCCAGTCAGCAAGGATTATAGCGGAGTTGACTGCCCAGGGTGCGCCGGACGTACTAAAGCAGAGGTCCTCAAACTTTTTTGTCTCATAGACCACTTGCCGTATTTTTCAGTTTTGGGTAGACCCCCCCCTGCTTAGCTAATTTGTATTTTGCAAATTCATTAATTTCAAATGTGTTTAAAGCGAAAAAACAATATAAAAACACACTTTAAATTTTATACATTTAGTAAACCTACGACAGTACCCACAATAGTATTATTGTCGTCGGTCTGTTTGTTACGTTTTCTGGTAAAAACTAACCAACAAATCATCTGTCTATGCCCACATAGACAGATGATTTGTTGGTAATTTTGACTATCCATTAATGGAATAACCCATTATTCCATTAATGGAAAGTCAAAATTAAAGTCACGATCTGCTTAAATGAGAACCACTATCGTGGACCCCCGTTTACATCTCGCGGACCCCCAAAAATATTTTTCACCCACATGTACCCCTTGTAGATCGTTGACGACCCCTGGGGGTCGATATAGACCACTTTGGGTCTCACTTTACTAAAGTATCGTCACCTGCCGAGGCTCTTCTAATACATTCAATAGAAAAATTATTGATTTACATTTAAATGGAAAACAAACGATTTACATTTTAGAGTCCGTAAGTTTATTACTTAACATTGTATAAGAATAATAAGAATAAGAATAAATTTATTGTCTCAAAGATTACGATTACAATTCAGTTGAAGTCCTAGACCTCACACTAGGATTCCCTGTGTCGTGAGATCTAGGCTCTTTCTTTCCTTTCGTTGTGAAGATAAACTTAGCATTATTAATTGACAGTGACGAAGGTGCACCAAAACGAGCAAATAAAGCTTGGTTTTTTTCACGTTGAAAAAGAATCAGAGGCGAAAAGGCTGTCTAAGGATTTCTTATAAGGGGAAACCGGTTTTTCCTCAACGGTACATACCTGTCACACGTTATTAAAAGCTTCAGTCGTTATTGCCAGTTCACAGATAAGATACCGAAGCAATTACATTTTAATCTTGGATGGCCAAACTGTAGGTTTCTTTGGTAAGTCTGTAATTCATGCATACCTACCGCTTTGTAATTTAAGGCGTTACTATAAACAAGTTACGACGACATCAAGGGTTACGACGCCGCGTAGCCTTAATGACACCAGCACCCGAAAATAAAGTTACTTTATTGCACTCGCATGACTTTACGGTTTCCATCATTAATTTGAAAATTTGATATTCATTTCATTCGCGAATTGTCAGATGCGTGTCGTGTAAAGCTACTGTTACCTTTTTTGAATGAGTTTCTGAGTCATATTTGTAAACATTTTAATAACTGTTAGCTGTAAATTATACACTTGACCAACCTATGTTTCACAAATAAAAATTTCTAATTTAAGCCAGCTTTTCACTATGAGATATAATATCTATACTAATATTATAAAGAGGAAAGATTTGTTTTTTTATATTATTGTATGTAACGAATAAACTTAAAAACTACTGGACCGATTTCAAAAATTCTTTAGCCGTTAGAAAGCTACATTATCACCGAGTAACATAGGCTACGGGTGGAGCCGTGAGGACACAGCTAGTATATTATATCACGAGATATAAATGAAATCCCACGACTGCAATATAATATATATTATATCTAAGTGTAAAGGGTTCTATTAAAAATCACAGTGAGCGATATTAATTTATATCCCGGGATGTAATATATCCCATAGTGACAAGCCGGCTTCAGATTCTGTTATAAAACTAGACAAAACAGTCGATTTCCACGATAGAAATTATATATTTTTTTATTACAAATGAAGAAATAAAGTCAAAACAACATTAAACAAAAGAAAAAACACAATCCATTTAAATAATTAAATTGAACATTGCTCTAAAAACCGTCGTAAATTCAGCCAAAAACCTTGCAATTATTTATAATGTATTAACGAAAATATATTTGACCATTATGGCCTAATAAAATGTGAAGTAATTAGTGGTCCTCCATGATTTAATTGTCGCGTCTCGGCGCGGCCGGCTACATAAGTCGTCCTGCCGGATTTATGGCCCCAATTATTCGCGGTCTGCTCTGCCGCACACCTGGAAGCGTTCGCGTCTTTTGCACTTAACCGGATTATGCTCGACTGGCATACATTATATCTTCGAGCTATCTCTTTCATGAGACAGGAAATGGAACAGCGTTTTGAGGTTATCTGTTTAAATTATTTTTATTCCTGTATTAGTAGTTTCGTTCGTGGTAGTTTTTAAATGTATTATTTTCTCCTTTATTCACATTTTATCATATTATTTACATTTTTAAATACATATAAAAAGAAAACAAAATATATATTTAAAAATATAAAAAATAGGGGTCCACCGGCAGCGGGAGCAGGGTCCAGGCTACCGGCAGTTAGGGCTCCAGAGACAGGAACCTCCTCACAATACGCGCCGTATCGAGGAGGACTGCTTTCTGTATCAGGCCCTTGATCCAGCCACCCAACGAGAGCCTCATGAGATGTTTGTCGAGGCTCTTGGCCATTAGGCCATTGGCCGATACGACTATCGGCACAATGGTTGCCGATTCCACATCCCACATGTTGACAACCTCGTGTGCTAAGTCAAGATATTTGATTTGTTTATCTTTCTCAGCTTTCACGAGATTCCCATCATGCGGGATGGTAACATCAACAATCATTGTGCGGCGCTCTGATCGATCTATCACCACTATATCAGGTTTATTGGCAACAATAGTCCTGTCAGTGATGATAGATCGATCCCAATACAACGTGATACGACCATTTTCAAGAACTGGGTCGGGTACATACCTGTAATACGGTACCTCCGATTCTACAAGGTTATACTTCAAAGCAAGTTGCTGGTGGATAATCCTGGCCACTTGGTTATGCCTATGCAAGTACTCGCCGTTAGCAAGACGAGAACATCCGGAAATAATATGCCTGAGGGACTTGCCGGGACAGTGGCATGCCCGACATATGTCAACCGTCCCGTCCTTCACAATATACTTCCGGTAGTTATTCGTCATGATAACCTCGTCCATAATCGCACAGACAAAACCTTCGGTTTCCCCAAATAGGTCACCGAACCGTAGCCAGGACACGGACGCGAGGAAATCAACGTCGGGCCCATGGAGGGCCCGGTAAAAGCGTCCGTGTAGCTCCTTGCTCTGCCATATCTCCCTGCGGTCATTAGTACTAAGTACCACAGGCTTGCGCCAGTTCTCTCTAGCCAAGGATAGTGGGGTGAGTCCTTTATCTACTGCGACCACATCTCGGTGCATCCCCGCGTCAGCATGGAGGAAAAACTCCCTTAGGCTGCACACCTCACAATTGTGGAGGGTCTTAGCATTTAATAAGCCTTAGTATTATTTTTATTGTTACTATCTTTACAATATTTATGAATATCTGTTAATTCCTAATTCTACACAACATAACAGCACACCTTGTCTTCCCGAAGGGTTCGGCAGAGGTGTTTTTAGTAAACCCTCATTTCGCCGTTATTTTCAAGTCCCATTTAAGGGCGAGCCTATTGCCATTAATCGGGCAGAAATCCAGACTCCGGCCTGCTACTGAGAAATTAGGCCAACCTGGTGATCGAACCCGGGACCCCATGCTCAACAGTCGCGCTTGCAACCACTAGACTAACAAGGCAGTCCTTAATTCTAATAATAATAAAATTATTAAATGTTTTTGTATATTTTTTATAGAAATATTTAAAAATGTAATTTATATGTATATTTAGTGAATAAAGGAGATAAACAACTACCAGTATTTAACACGGAGCGACTGCCTTCAGACCTCCAAAACCCAGTTCCTGGGTAATGCCAATATCCTAAGGTTAGACCAGTTGTCAGATTTTCAGACTTCTGACTTCCCGTAACGACTACCATAGGTATTCGTATAACATCCGGGACCGACCGTTAAACGTGCTCTCCGAGGCGCGGAGGGGTCTCGATGTGTAACCAACGGTCACCCATCCACGGACTGACCTCGGCAAGCGCAACTTAACCTCGCAAATCATATGATCCGCGCGGTTAATAATTAGCCACGAGCCCCTCTCTATCTAGTATTGGCATAAATATTGTCACGAAGAAAAAAAAAAATTTTATTCCAAGTTGTATTTATTACTTTTACAGTGTGTTAGTTTAATACATAAATATAAAACAATTTAAAGTATAAAAAGCTTATTCGAAGTGGTCTTCATTGGCTGCAATACAGTCCTTTAAACGTTGAGGCCAGTTATTAATAGAAGCACGTACTCTTTCCATGGGAAAATTCTTCACTGCCAATCGTATGGATTGTTTTAGGGACTTCAAATTATCATGGCGTTTAGAGCAAGCTGTACTCTCTAAAACTGACCATAAATCATAATCCAGCGGATTAAGATCGGGGCTAGACGACGGCCAGTCTTCAGCTTTGATGAAGTCCGAAACGTTCACTTCCAACCAAGACTGCGTGGACCGAGCTTTATGACCCGGCGCCGAGTCTTGTGTTGTTAAGGGGCTTAACTACTTTCTTAAGAATGGTATCTTGATACACTTGTGCCGATGTTTTGATACCTTTTTCACAAAAATATAGCTCAGTCACTCCTTCATAGCTAATACCCCACCAAACCATCACTGAAGTCGGATAATGCCCACGTTGCACTCTGTCGACTAATTGGGAAGCTTCCTTAGAGCTTTGAGCATAAATACGTTCATTTTGTTTGTTAAAATGTTGCTCAATTGTAAAGATTTTCTCATCCGTAAACAATTTTTTTCTGTGACCTCCCTTTGCGTACCGCTTCAGTAGTTGTTTCGATTTTACCACCCTATTCTTTTTTAAATTATCAGTTTTAAAATGACCAGTGCGTCTCTTATAGGCTGCAAGTCCTAAGTCATCTTTTAAAATACGCGACATGATTCTGGGTGCTATCTTCATCTGCCGAGATAAAATCTTTTGCTTTCGGACAGGATTTCTTCGAATTCTTTCCCTTACTGCTTTGACCACCTTTTTCGTACGAACACTACGTGGACGGCCAGATCTTTTTCTGTCACAAACAGAGGAGGTCTCATTGTACCTATGAATAGCCCGGAACACAAACATTTGACTAATACCAAGCGTACGGAGAGTTTTAAAAATTGCATTTGGCTCCATACCAACTTTGTGTAATGCAATCACAGCGATTCGGTTCTCTTTATCACCCCACTCCATTTTAATATCGCAAAATATTGTACAATGTATTGGCGCCAAAATTAGAAAGCTCAATAAACAATCGTATAAAAATGACAGATTCCAAATTCAAATGTAATTAATATCTTTCTTATTTTTAATTGTAACAGTATTTATGGCCAGACTAGGTATTCTCATTTTTTTTAAGATATGACGTTCCTAATATTCATTGTACTATTATACTTTACTATTTATATACAAGGTTAGTCGGAAAGGGGGTACTATGCTGAAAGGGTGTTAAAGTACCCATAATAAGGGATAACTTTTGTTCTACAACTTTCCCCAAAACTCGATAGTTTAAGAGAAATAGCTTTACAAAGATTTCGTAAAAAATATGCTAAAATCTATCTGTCCATAGCTATGATCAGCTGTGTTTACTATTTAGGTCATATTTGGGGTCACTGACTAGAAACTTAATTTTCTGAATTCATAACTAAAACAGACATGTTATTTAAAAAAAAAACTAAATTAAACATCTTTTTGCATGCAAATAAAAATGATCGAATTTTGAAATTTTAACACTTGCTTTAAAATAGTCATCAGTGATACTTTAAGTGGACCGCGGCTTAGTACCCTCTTTTCGACTAACCTTGTATATTACGGCATTTCCAGTCCAACATTGTACAAGAATAGATAGTGAATCAGGACAGTGGTCAGGTGTGACCTACTTAGAATAACGTTAGATCAATTTGACGTGCCTTTACAGCTTGATTTAATTGTCGTCTCCGAGGGAAGTGGTGGCAATAAGTCGTGATTTGCCCACTCTACTGGGATTTATTACTTCAATTACCTAAAGACGGTATTCGCAGGTGTAGCGATAACTATTTGGAATGTCCTACGTATGTAATACTGCGGCATCTGGAGTAAATTATTAGGTGGGTGTGCGGATAACGATGTTTACGAGTAACTAGATGGAATGCATAATTTTAGTTGATTGTATCGTGATATCTACAATTCTACATACAGTGTTTACTTGATGTGACGTGAGGGAAACAGTTGCTATGTTTACAGTGATCTGGTGAGCTGTTCTGTTATGGTGTAGTAGTCCTTTAAAGACTAATCTATACTAATATTATAAAACTGAAGAGTTTGTTTGTTTGTTTGAACGTGCCAATCTCAGGAACTACTGGTTGGAATTGAAAAAATATTTTTGTGTTGGATAGTCCATTTCTGCCGCGCGATTCATAAATTCATAAAGTAAGTACCTAACATATGTTCAAAAATGAGTTGAATATATATTCGTAATCACCATAGGATTGTGATTACGAATATATGATTAACAAATTTTTGACCTAAATGTTACTTACTGCGTTTATGAATCGCGCGGCAGATTTATCCAGGAAGGTTATAGGCTATATAACATCACGCTACAACCAATAGGAACGGAGCATAAATGAAAAATGTTGCAAAAACGGGAAAAAGTGGGATGGGCCGCTAGTTAATTAACTGCCTCGTTGGCCTAGTGGTGGTAAGCGCGACTGCTGATCGCGAGGTCCTGTATGCGATCTCCAGGACGGGGAAAGTGTTATTGAGTTTTTTTCGTATGGAATTCCTCAGTAGCAGCCCGGAGTTTGAATATATGCCCGGTTGATGGCAATAGGCTCGCCCCCTATTACATGGGACTATGACTATAACGGCGAAATGAGGATGCTGCTATACACCTCTGCATAACCCTTCGGGGAATACAGGCGTGATGTTATGTGTTAATTAAATATTGCAGCTTTTACTTCTGTAAATGAAAAGAGAGCGGCGGTTGGTATTAGATCGTCATACCTTTTGCTCCCGTTATATTTGAACCCTTACAGAACTCCGAAGAACACGTTTACATTATGATTCATCACAAGTTTATAAGGAAAATAGCCGAATTATTCCAATGTAGGAAGAATGCAAACAATAAGCACATATAACCTCTTTGTGATGTCTTGAGCATTCATAGTGGTTGTTCGGTGCCAAGACATAATCTGTTATGGTGACATTATCTGGATCCCCTGCCAACAGCGGATCCGGCCAAAAACTTAAAACATTCTGCTTTCAAGACTGCCTCTAACTACGCTACATCGTGCTTTTAACGTGCGGACATTGTACTTGGATTTTTATAAAGGAAGCGTTATGATTTCAGTAGTCAACTTTTACTTAAACTACGGTGCTGATTTATTTGATAAGGTGGCTATCGATTTTATTAAGCAACACATAAAAATATCACAGGGTATGTCCCCATCTCTCATTTTATGTAGGTACTTAAAGCTAATAAAATACTGTTTAAGCTTATCTGTGAAGGGACGCTCTATACCTTAGTAAGTACCATATTAGTGAGTTACATATGTTAACAAAAGTATATTATATCGCGAAGGCGGGTTATAACGTAATATTATTTCCCCGGAGTGACATTACGGGCTGGCTAATGAAGATGTGTCGGTGAGGTTGCGCGGGTCGCAGTCGATGCTGGCCCAAACTTTGTCCTAATAGAAAATTAACATTTTATAACACTGGTAAACACATTTAAGGTTTTGACTGTGCCGGTTTATAATGAAATAAAATTGTTTCTGCATATTTGATAGGACCTAATTTTATAAAAAGTAAAATTTTGGTACGCGTATAGACTGATAGCATATTTTATTCATAATTTCTTATCTAACAAAGAAGAAGAGATGAGAGTCTGTGGAAGAGGTTTCTTCTTAATGTAAGATGTACGATCTGAAACGATTTAGTAATATTATTATACTGGGCCAAAGCTACACTAATGGGTATTTATTTGCCGGAAAGGCTATTTAAAAATAAGCAGCTGTGACAGACAGACAGACAGACGAAGTCGCACCATAAGGGTTCCTTTTTACCATTTTGGTACGGAACCCTAAAAACCAGCGAGCTTCTATTGTAACATGTTCATAATATTTAATGTTTTCTAAACAAGAACAACAAGAGGATTTTTTTCAGTTAATTGACCGCAATCTATATATAAAGTAGACGTAGGTACTTTTTAATTCTCATATTCTAATTTATTAAAGGTGACCAAATCTGTTGTCAATATTCGCTTATCTTTTCTGAAATAAAATAATTCCCACGACACTGTTTATGCTTATTTTAACTTTAACCCGATTACAACATAAAAATAAAAATTACAAACAAGCTTTGTCTAAAGTTAGTAAAGTTAATAAGGTAAGGTACATACTTTGGTTGTTGTGAAATACGGTGGTGGGCGGGATGGTACGCCCAGCCGCCCAGCCGGGCAGCGCGTGATCCTGACAGTTTTGACTTACTGAACAAGTCCCGAACGCCCGGACGCTACCGGACGCGCCGGGTACATCGACACACTGTTGACCCCAACTGATCCGGTATTCAGAAATGCACAAAAATATATAGGCATACATTTTTGTTTTGTATGGTACCGAGATTCGTATGATCGTATTATTTTTATTATCTTGGTTCTAAAAGAAAATAAATTAACACCCATATTCTAAGACGTTCCTCCAGAACTTACTCGACTCAGGACGGCCTCGAAAACACCTTCAAAATTGTATTCTTAGTCGCAATTTCGAGTGAACTTTGAGGTTCCTCGACGGAATCATTACGTCATAATTTTAATTATCTGCATCGCGCAAATAACGCCGCGATAAATAGTTGTAAGGATTATCGTAAGCATATTCGATAAAGTCTTCAAAATTAATTTTTGTTACATACGAACTTTGACACTTCCTTCCTTAAGGTAGGTTCCGAGGTACCTTGAGTTTGACAGATGATTCCTTACCTCGACTGAGGAAAAATCTCGAGTCAAGGACGTTTATGTCAACTATAACTACCGAAAGATAGAGTCGAGGTGGAGTCGAGTCGAGTAAGTTTTGGAGGAACGTCTTAGAATATGGGTGTAAGAGTATGACTAATTCCAAAATAATTTCTTAGATACAATCACAATCGACATGCACGTCTATAATCGCCAATGTCGGACATAGATGTAGTCAAAATTTGCCGCTGACGGTACTAATTAATTTCCATGTAATGGGAGAACATATTGCCATTTAATATAGCCCCTTAAAACAAAATGGTAAAAACTCCTGAAGCGAAACTTTAAACATATGACAAGATAAATAATCGCGCTAACTCGGCGTACTAGACTAAAAATTGTTCCCATTTATTCATAAGAGAATATGAGAACCATAATATATTTCTACTAGCTCCGTAATAACTTGTCGTGCGAATTACCTTTGTGATTTTTTTTATTAAAGCACTCACTCGACTGGCGCCCTATAAATCTGTTGTTGGCTCTCCCACTTTACTGCTGTATATACCTATCAATTGGCGGGAAATATTTAGGGGTTTCGCTTTTTATGTTGTCTTTTATTGGGAGCAACGCTTCCTGGAAAATTATTCCGGGAAAGTCACACGTCGGGATTTTTGGTGTGCTGACTTAGCGCGGATTATGTTGTACATGGAATAAGAATTTGTTGTGTGCTTCGCTAATGTGAATTATGTTTTCGGAAATGACGGTGGTAGTTTAGATCCTATGTCTATAGGTATTTAGCACAGAGTGTTTATCAGAAATCTAAAGGACGGTTAGTTATTGGCCGTCACACAAAGAACGGCAGAAATATCTTGGCCGCCCTGAACTTCGTGCAGGTGATTACGTAATAGATTTTTTAGAACAAATTCGAGTTTAATTAACATTTAATTGTCATTTTAGGATCGGCAATTTTTAAGCAAGGATTATTTAATAGTTTTTACCGTAATTTGTTTTCTTCTTTAGTAAATATACATGCGCAAAATTTCAGAAAGCCTATGTTGAGATAGAGCGGCCAAGGTATACTGGCCGTGCTGAACATTGTTGGAATTATTATTAGAAAAAAATTTAACTGCTTTCATATTTCTTAATTCATAAAGTTTTTATTAATCCGTGCGTCCAGACCAAAATAAAGACGCATAGGTGGCATTTTATTTTCTCCCCTCCATTGCTCTACCCGCCCGAGCGAGTGAAAAGGTTAATTTAAAAAGTTAATTTCTTCGTCTGGCTGCGTTCTTCAATTCGCGTGATGTCCTATAAAGTTAAGAGCTGCTCTCCCACACCGGTTGGTGTAGAATATTAATGCCGTTTTTCTAAGAAGTAGTGGCTTGCCCTTGGGGGGCATTGTTGTCATCTTTCTGCTGTCTCGTCTTGGACAGGCTCCATTATTTTTTTTTTTTTTTTTTCCTAATCGACTATTGTAGATGGTCTTGCGGACCTTTTCTACGTAACCTGGCTATTATTGGCGAGACCAGAGGGGTCTCCGAACCAATACCTACTAATCTAACTACCTAGCTAACTACGCAAAGCTAACTACAGTAACATCATGGCTATGACTATAGCAGCGACACCTCTGAGAGCGTCCCCAAGGGGGGACTCGAACTCTTAGGGTGCCGAATGCAAGAGGACTGGGAGGGATACGACAGCTTGATGAGGGCTGTATTCTCGCGTCATGGTGACTGCGCGGAGTCAGAAGGGACGACCGGCTCCGCGGCTGCGGCGGGTGAGCACGGTGGATCGGGGGCGGCGGCGGTGGGACGTCGCGAGGGGCCTCGTCGGCGAGGGCGATACGCCGGTCGGCGGCGGCGGTGTATGTGTATTGTGCTAGTCGATTTATTCGCCTCCTGGAGGAGGGTGATCTCATCATCGGGCTCTAGTAGCGCATGCCGGGGACGGCGGACTATGCTAATCTGGGAGGGTTTATAATCGGACGCGGCGGTCACGAGGGGGTTCCGATGCCTCGGGGCATGGTCGAAGTAACGCTTAGACGTGCGTTTGAGATATTGCCTTACCGTTGGCATTTTTAAATCTAAATGAAGCTGAACGTTGCGCATATACCACGGAGCGCCCGTGGCTCTGCGCAATACGCGGTTTTGCAAGATCTGGAATGCTTTAAAGCGACATGGCCTAACGTGTGCGAACACGACGCTGGCGTAGGTTAATATGGGGCGAATGCACGTCAGGTAAAGTCTCAACTTATTTCTAAGCGAGAGCTTACTGCGCGCCCTAATCATGGGGTGTAACCGGCCCACAACAAAAGAGGCGCGAGCGTGCACCTTTTTGATGTGTTGCCGGAACGAGAGGTGGTGGTCTAGGATAACCCCCAGGTACTTGACGCTCAGTTCCCAAGGGATCTCTTTTCCAAACATGACTACTGGGGGACAACGCGAGTGGTTATCGCCGTGCCTCTCGAAAAGAACTGCTGCGCTCTTTTCGGGATTCACCTCGATACGCCACTTCCGAAACCAAGCGCCGAGGCGGTTGGCTGCGGTCTGTAAGATGCGAGAGATCGATTTTAAGTCACTACCCGTGTAGTAAATAGCCGTGTCGTCGGCGAAAAGTGCCAACTGGGCCTTGCCATGAGTGGGAATGTCGCTGGTGTACAGCGTGAACAGAAGGGGGGCTAGCACGGAGCCCTGAGGGACTCCGGCTCGGATCGGATGTGGAGACGAAAGCGTGCCGTCTATTCGGTAGCGAAAGGTGCGATCCGACAGAAAGTCTCGAATGATGAGCACGAGACGGTCTGGCACGTTGAATTGGTACAGTTTATATAATAAACCGTTGTGCCAGACCTTGTCGAAGGCTTTCGCTACGTCGAAGAACAGCATGCCTGTCTTGTATGAAAACATGAAGCCGGAGCTTATGTGTTCGACAATACGGTGAAGTTGCCTAGTGCAGCAGTGGGTGGGACGAAAACCAAACTGCTGGTCGGGAATGAGGTTATGGGAATATGCGAATCCCTTTAAACGCGAATAAATGATACGCTCATAAATCTTCCCAAACGAATTGAGAAGGCTTATGGGGCGATAACTGGACGGCTCACACTTGGGTTTGCCGGGTTTGGGGATGCCTATAACTGTGGCTTGTTTCCAAGCTTGCGGAAAGAGGTTATTGCTAAGAGCGCCATTGAAGATGGCGGTCATTAGCACTATGAGCTGGGCGGAAAAGAGTTTAATCACCTTGTTCGTGATGCCATCGAGACCGGGGGCTTTCCTGGGCTTAAGATTCTTGATTATCGCCTGCACCTCATCCGCGGTGACAGGGGGCAGGGGATCATCAGGATCTTCTACGGGGGGGAGAGCGGCTTTACGTTCGACTTCGGTATCCACCTGGGACAGGTGGACCGGGTCTACTGGTAATGCGCTGGGCGTACACTGGGCTTCTAGACTGTCGGCTAGGCATTCGGACTTTTCGTCGTCTTCAAAGGCCGGCCTTTGATTCGGACGATTGAGAGGGGGAGTAGAGGCTACACATTCATTTTTGAGGGCGCGTTGCAAACGCCAGAAAGCGAGATGGGATGGCTCTAATTCGCCTAACATCTTGTCCCAGCGGGACTCCCTAACCTCCCGTATGCGTTTCTTTACAGCACGCTGCATAGAACGCATATGGAGGCGGTTGCCTTCGCAGGGAAAAGTGTCATACGCGCGTACGGACGCATTCTTCTCCGTCAACAGTTCACGCACATCGTCAGGCAGTTTCCAGCGGTGATCTTCCACCGCTGGAATCTGTCGTGAACACTCGTTCACCGCGGACTGTACGTGACCCGTGAGGGAGTCGATAGCGCCCAACGTGTCGGCGATTGTCACTATGTTGTCGGGGATTGAATCTAAATGTGCGGACGACGGAGACTTGAGACGCTCCTCTAGCTTCCGCCAGTCCGTGATAGTTTTAGTAGGCGCGGGTAGACCGGGATCCGGGGGACCGCCCCGGGGACCCAGGTCTAGGACAACGGGTCGGTGGTCAGAGTCTAACTCTTCATGCGTTTCTATCGAGCGTATGGCGAGGCCTACGTTCTTTAGGAGCGCAATGTCGAGTATGTCGGGTCTGTCATCAACGTTGGCGGGATAGTGAGTGGGGGACATGGGGGCTATCACATCGAAGTCGAGCAGAGGGCTCAGTGCTTCGAGTGTCCGGCCGGCCGGGTTATTGGAGTGACAGCTCCAAGTGATGTGTTTGGCGTTGAGGTCGCCCGCTATGATAACGGAGCCTCCGCCGAGATCGAATAGAGCTCTAAGGTCGCTCTCGAGAGGAAGTCTCAGACTAGACGGGGGGTTGTAGACCGACACGATAGTGATCGGCTGATGTCCTGTCATGCCTAACCGACAGATAGAGGTTTCCAGATACTGGAGATCGGGAGGGGGGTCTAACGGGGTGCAGTACAGGGAACGTTTGTAGTATATGAGGGTACCACCGCCGCCACAACGGGTCCTGTCGTTGCGAACTAACTTGTAGTTGGCAATTCCAGGATTCCTATTGTGGGGCTTCAGAAACGTTTCCTGTACTAGAAATATGTCAATTTGATGATCACGCAGAAAGATTGCGATCTCATCTCGTTGACCGGCTACGCTATTCGCGTTGAAGAAACCTAACCTAAGGGATCGCGGTTTGATTCTAGTGTTGGTCTCAGTATCCATTAGAGGGTAGCGAGATAAGTTGGTTAAGAATGTCCTCAAAATCGCGGAGGACATTGATACGCGCGATTGGATTGCCTTGAGTGGCGTTCCAAGCGGAAATCATATTTTGTGCCCAATCCATATTGCAGGAGGACAAAGATTTGAGCAGGCTGGGAAGAGTGTCTTGGAAGAACACTTTCGTGGCCATGAGTGAGGGGATGGGGGCCGCGGGTGCTGAGGGCCTGGGTGGTGTTACGGGGGCCGGTGCATGGTGGACCGGTGGTGCAATTTGTGCCTGTCGCTGTGAGGCAGCCGGCATTGTGGTTGGGGCGACAATAGGTTGTTGCGGGGGAATAGCTGCCGCCACCACCGGCGGGGCGGTAGGAACCGCGCTCGGAGGTGGTGGTGGGCGCCTTTGCTGTAGGGCTGGGAACGACTGCTGGTGTTGCAGCATGTTCCAGGGGGAAGGCCTCTGTGGACTGAGGCGGTCGGGGATATGGGAGGACAAGAGGGGGGCTATGGAGTAGCTCTCCCTCTGTTGGCGAACGGCCGAGCGCTGAGCCAGCTTAGGGCTGCGCTGTTTTGGCGCTTTGGGGCACCCGCGATAATTCGCTGGGTGACCCTCCACGCCGCACAGTACGCAGCTTGGGGGCTCTGTACACAGAGCCCTGTCCTTTGGCCTGCTGCAGTCGCTCGTGCCGTGAGCGCCCAGGCACTTAACGCACCTGGGCGTCGCGTAGCAGTTACGCTGCGAATGGCCATATAATTGGCAACGATGGCATTGCCCTGGAGGGCCGCCTTTGTTGGGGCGCTCTACTACGATACCGGTAGCGTAGCAGAGGGTACGGATGTTGAAAATGGCCTTTGATTCGGCCAATGGTTCGCAGACGGCGAGGACCATCTCATAGGGGGCGCCACCTCTGCCGCGGTGCATGCGGTGGACTTCTAAGACGGGAACGTTCTGGGACTGAAGGTCCTCAAGAACATCTTGGGGGGTAACTCCCAGGGGGATGCCACGAATGACTACCCTTAGGAGACGCTCGTCGGGGAGGGCGTAGGTGTGGAAGGACACCTTCATATCTCTGAGCAATCGCGTCATATTGCGAAAGTCTGTAGAATTTTGCACCATGACTTTGATGCCTTGAGGGGTAGAGCGCGCGCTCAGGAAGTGAATCTTCTGTGCTGTGCACAGACGACCCACGTCCATCCACTTAGCCTTGTCCTGAATGAACACAGGCGGTGGAGCGGGCTCTTTCCTCGGAACTGAGGGTTTAATGGGTTTCGCGGGGTTCGCGGAGGTCGCGGGAGTCGCGGGGATCGCGGGGATCGCGGGGGTCGCGGGGGTCGCGGGGGTCGCGGGGGTCGCGGGGGACGCTGTGACCGTTTTAAGGGCCTTAGCGGGGAGATCGGTCGGGGCAGACTGCGTCTTACGCGCGCGCTTCTTCCCCTTGCCGGCTACTAGCGTGTAGCCTTCAGAGGAGGATGACGAGTCATTATTTGAGTTCGACTCGGAGTCGGACTCAGAAGAGGGGCCGCAAACGTCCATGACGGACGGGGCTTCTACCGCGGAAGGCGGTTGCACTGACGGGGCAGGGACAACTACCGCAGAGGGCGGTCGAACGGACGGGGCCGGGGCAACTACCGCTGAGGGCGGTTTGCCGGACGAGTTTGATGATACGGAGTTGACTCCGTCATCGATACGAATGCTCGAATATTGAGCATCGCGCCTAAGCTCAGGTGACTGAGGGCAATCCGCGGAGTTCCTGAAGGGAACCCCGAAGATTTTCAGGCTGTACGCCGCTGCGAACGCCTTATCTTGATGGAGAAGCTCCTTGACGGCCGCTAGTATACTAGCGTCCGTCATGATGGAGTAGGGGGCAGTTTAATGGGGGGGGGAGACCTAACTCCTATCCAGTCCCGAGGAGACACGTACGTGTCGCCCCGGGCGAACAACTCCCACGAAAAAGCCCACCCGTAAGGTTTTCCTAGTGTTATACTACCGAGAAGAAAACCATAAACAAACTCGGTAGCTACACTCTGTGTTGTTCGATATCGCCTGAAGGGCCTAAGAACCTAGCTCTCCGGGTGGGATTACCCGGAGATGAGTAACCCTCCCTGTCGGGTGTAGACAGGGAGGTTGTGTACCTGCGGTGTTCCCTAAGCTTGAAATCCCGATCGCCGATCTTATTGTGCAATCGGGTTCCTAAGTCCCTTAGTAAAATTAATTACCTCGGGAATGCTGGGAAGAGAACGGGTTATGAGTTGGGTCCGACTAGGAGATCCCCCAAGGCCGGTGAACCCCAAACCCCTACCGGCTTAAGAATGGTGTGCCGGGTCCCCACCACCTCGGTTTCGTTGGCACCGTTTGGTTTCCACCGAGGACCACTATATAAGAGTGGTTTTCCCTGAAGGGGGACTACTTCGTTTTGACGGTTTACTCTCGGAGGAGACAGTGATGTTCGCCACTTGTCTTGAAAAAGACGAGCTTTGAATCGAGCGGTCGTGTGGCTAGCACAACTCGTAACAGCGTTACGAGTGTACTGAGCCGCGTCGACCGGAAACGGAGTGTGCGCAGCTGCGTGGAGGGGCGCGCAGTGACGTCAGAGGTGCGCGGCGGGGCGCGCAGCGATCGGGCGTGGAGTCGAGAGCACGTGTGCTCTGGCCGGCGTCCGAGAGCGGAATGACAGGCTCCATTAGTTACAAATTCTCAGGATATAAATATTCGCAACCAGCAAGGCACCGGGTAGATACAAACATCCATCTACCTATCTATTTAATGGAATTAGAAAATGCACTTACTTAACACACTGATGAAGGTATAGATAACAACTCCCCATAGCAGATTAGTAATGTATGGTTGTGGTGTAATCGGCTTTCAGGATTTTTATCACGAATTTACAATTTCCGTACCAAATACGAAGTCGATTATAAGAGCTATATTTTTTATGTCATCACTCGTAAATAGAAAGTTCTCTATTAATTTGACAAGGTTCGTATTTTTGTTAGAGTTAGCACTGTGAAACTATTTATATATTCCATTGTGAATTTTAACGAAAGCAGTGGGTACTCAATTAAGTTAGAGCTTTCAGGAATACCTACATTAGTTTTATTTTTTGTAGAAAAAGTCAACAACTGAATGGGAGAATATTTAAGAAACATTTTTTACACACAGAAAAAATGTTTTGTCTGTGGCCATAGAACGCAAAAGATGTCAATTATTTAAAAAAAACTTGTTAATAATAACCTTACACGAGTGTTGCGACAGAGTTTATAAATCAAAGAGCCTCTGCCATC
Source organism: Amphipyra berbera (assembly GCA_910594945.2). Taxonomy (NCBI): domain Eukaryota; kingdom Metazoa; phylum Arthropoda; class Insecta; order Lepidoptera; family Noctuidae; genus Amphipyra; species Amphipyra berbera. The sequence continues at coordinate 11,008,643 of OU343127.1, forward strand.
TTTAGTTCATATTCTTATTTTGGATTCCAGTTTAACTTATCCTCTGGCTAAAAGCAATCCATTAGCTATTACTAGATTTTCATTAGACCACATTAATCAATCGATTCAGCCGGTAGAGCCCAGACTACTTTTCACGTTAACTGACCCTTTTTTGTATACGACATCACAATTCAATTAAACAGTTCCTACCAGCTTGATTGTGAGATCCATTTCATTTGTTCCTCCCATGAATTATTCAAACAACCCATTTCTTTTGCCATCTTGTTTTGCCAACTATTCGTATTTCTATAACAGTAACCGTTAACGGTTCGTTCGCATTTAGGGTCATAGTTATCCTTGCGACGGAATTAACGTTTGATATAATTATGCGATATCCCTATTATGAGTTCTATATAAGAAAATATAGGTATATAACATTAGTGATGTCTTGGATTAAAGTTCTTAGCTTAACATCAGTAAGAGGTGTTAATACCAGATTTTCGTTGCTCTGATGGAATGGATTGTCGAATAATACCATAGTGAGACAATGAAGCACCGAAATAAGCTTATCGAAACGATGGGTAAACTTTTAATTGGTAATACTATCTTGAGCTTACTTGTCAATAAATCATTGGTTTTATAACTTTGAACTATCTAATAAATAATAATAATAAATAATAATATTTAAATGTCTTTTTTATATTTTTTATAGAAATATTTAAAAATGTATTTAATATGTGTAAAAATGAATAAACGGAACAATAATAATATTTTTTTATTTTCCAGAAAATTAGACAATAAACACTTACAAGAACACTGTGCTTAGAGTGTAGGATTTTGTTCAAGTAACAGGTAGGTATGTAGTGTTTCGATGAACTCTGGTACCCAATGTAAGATTTAACTTGTGTTATGGGTACCAGTGCTCTCACATTAAGATTGGACGTAGAAGGTTACATTGCAGCAGGGCGAACGCGGCTGTTGGTATAGTGGGGCATATTATAATATAAAGAAAAATAAAATAACGTAAAATAAAATGGTCTCATAGTTTGTGTCTGTATATGCGTGTTTGTGATTGAAGGTTTATGTGTGCGTGTGTATGGGTGTATGTGTGTATGTGTGTGTGTGTGTGTGTGTGTGTGTGTGTGTGTGTGTGTGTGTGTGTGTGTGTGTGTGTGTGTGTGCGTGTGTGTGCGTGTGCGTGTGTGTGAGTGTGTGTGCGTGTTGGTATGTGTCGAGATGAGTATCTGGCAGTGACTGTGTGTGTGTAATGATTATTTAGTATTAGCCATGTATTATATTATAGATACCTACTATAATTTAATAAGATTCTCTGTCTCGTCATAATTTTGTGTTTGTATCTAGGTAAACTACACAAGTAGTTTACGTAAAATCTACATCTCTATAACGCTTACATTTTGTTTGTGCATCACCTACGGATATTGGTTCATGGTTTATTTTGCGAAGCCGTGGAGAATGCATGAGTTTTCGAACGCTTGTTGATTTATTATTCGCGAAACAACAGAAACATCGTTTTTTAGATCTGTTTCTATCTCCGCAAATACGCGTTCACATTCAATTAACACTTTTTCGCAGCGGACGCTTCCAGGCCACCGGAAATTAAAAAACTGTCTAGTATGTATATAGAAAGGCTGTACTTCATATTCAGCGGTTCATCGATACATACCCTACTGGCTTTGAAATTTAACGTTGTTTTATGGTCAGAATTGACTTTGATTGGAGAATAGCGGAGGGAGTCATTCAGAAACATTTATCTCTCTCTCTTTCTGTATTGCTGATTGCTGTTACATCAAAACGTACTTATGTGATTGACATGAAATGCTCAATATCGGCTAACGTAGGTAAGCACGAACTATGTACATACATAGAATACTAACTTTATTAGTGTAGTATAAAACAATCATAAAAACAAACTTGAGAGATCACCAGTTGAATATACAATTAATTTTACCTGAACAAAGTCGAGGGTCGCTAGTAACGAACAAAATGATCATACAATAATTACGTGGGCGCAGTAAAAGGCTCACAAACTACGGGTTGTCCTGGTTTGTTATCATTACACATAAATAAGGAGGTAGTTAATGTGGTCCGTTGAGGATCCAATCCCGGTTACATTGTTACCCTGGAGATTAGATAGGCGTGATGATTGCCAAAGTTTGATTGAGCCTCGTCCGAACCCTTTCGCGAATCTCCTTGATTATGGGATAGGTAATTGGCGTCTACGGATTGGGTACACAGTTCACGGATTGGGTATAATGGGAGATAACCGTTGCTTTGTTGGTTATTGCTGCGTTGTGGTGTTATACATGTGAGCCGTGTTTTAATGCTTTAGGATATAGTTTGATAGTGGTTCTCGTGATGATTTGAGAATTGGAGTTTACCATCGCTGCATTTCACCGTTGGATTAGATTTCAATGGCAATAATATTTATATACTTACAAAATTCTCTGCTCATATATTATTAGAAAAACTCCACACTATAAAAAGAAAAATCCTATATATTTGAAATAAAACCGGCCAAGTGCGAGTCGGACTCGCGAACGAAGGGTTCCGTACCATTATCTATAAAAATCAGGTTTATTGTATGGGAGCCCCCTTAAATATTTATTTTATTCTGTTTTTTAGTATTTTTTGTTATAGCGGCAACAGAAATACATCATCTGTGAAAATTTCAACTGTCTAACTATTACGGTTCATGAGATACAGCCTGGTGATAGACGGACGGACGGACAGCGGAGTCTTAGTAATAGGGTCCCGTTTTACCCTTTGGGTATGGCACCCTAAAAATAATGCATTGTGTTAAAGTATTTATACATAGTAGGTAAAAATCAATATTATTTGTAATTTCTCGCATGCAGATCGGGGTGGGCTACACGCACCATTAAGCCCAAGTAGGTACGAGAGATAGCGATATCCGTGCCCTAGGAGTAAGTTGCAATGTGTACCGGTCTTATTTGTACACCGCTAGAGATGCTCTGACCGTGTCCCACCGATGTTTATTTGTTATAGCTCTACACCTTATAAAAAAATACTTACTATACTATAATTGCTTTTTTTTATACAGCTCTTTATGCCTAATTAGATGAAACCTTCGTCAATAATATTATGGTCAATTGCTAATGTTACATATAGTGACTACCTCTCGGCTGACCTTCATAATCGCAACCTTTGGGGTAGCCAACAGTGGCCATCAACCCACGCAACAAACCTTTAGCCGCCTCTTATGACACCCAAGGGATGTCACGGGGTTGTCTTTTCTTAGGAGTAGGTAAACGACACAGCTAATATCCTACATGTCTTCTTGTACTTGTAAACTGAATTCAATAAGTTCACATCTAAAGTTCCTAAAATATTTGAATCTATGTTAAACCAATTAGTAAAGTCCTTATTTCCATTATTTATTTATCTAATTATATTAACATGGTATTTGTGTAGCAAAGCAAATAGGAAAGAATCCGATATAAACAAGATAACAGCCATGTTTTCTTACACGTCATAATCCTCTGTTTGCCATCGTCGAGTTCCGGTGAGAAATCGAAATTGCTTTGTTTTGCTCCTTTTTACATTATGTATATGTCAAACACAAATATGCATTGCATTGTTTACACTTTCTCTCACATATATATTCATCACATATATATTCTCACTTTCTTTAGTTATTTAATTTGGAATTAATATCGTTTTTTGTATCTTGAGAGATCGTGTGATTGAGGTGGATGTTTGATTAAATAAAAATGTGTGTGTGGGTGTGTAACTTTATTGCTTATGATTTAAAAATGTTAACTTTTACAAAATCCATCTTTGAAAAGAGGAAAAAGTTAACAAAACAAAAGAACAGTGTTTTTCTTGTTGAAAAGGAAAATTAATTTTTATTTACTTTTAATAGATAATGTACGTTTACAATATGTAACATAATTGAGCTGTGTTATGCAATAATGTGTCAACTCACAAAAATATGAACTCTGTGTTAACGCCATTTAGTTATTGTGGTAGGTCTACCTAACGCTTGAAAAAATGCAAGCTGCATTAAGATTATTTTGATAGATGCTCTATTAAATTTGCTACGGCCCTGGGCATTTTTTTTTCAAGCGTTGAGTAATAGACCTATCCAAGAACTAGATGACATTAATACAAAATTCATATTTTTGTGGGTTGACACATTATTGCATAACACGGCCCATTATTAACGCACATCCTGAAAGTAGTTTGTTCAGAATCGTTTACTGAATCGATTTCTATCATTTTTAATATAGGTAATTTTTTATCCCAAAAATAATTAAAACTACGGAAATTAGTCACATTACCCCTGTACCGTCAAAACAAACTGAAATGGACCGTAAATCAAGACAAAAATACTTTTTAAAGTGCATTTTTATTTGTATTAATTCCGTCATTCAATACAAAATAAAGAAAAGTAAACCTTATTTCAAGAACGTTAATTTAGTAAATAGCAATGCATATACATGTTAAACTAAAATTTCAGTGTATGTATTATGATTATAACATATATTGGGGTGTTTGAGGACGTTCGTTAATTACGTTACATGTTGTATATGAATTTTGCTTAACTTGTTACTAAAAGCATTTTACTTTTAGGTACAGGCCTACTTAGTACATTTCTAAACAAGTTATTAAACAAAATTTCCTATGTCGGCTTTTCCATTTGATTTCAATCGCTTGTTTATCGAACGTCGATAGCGGCATTGCAGAGTCCGTAGTGGTCTTGCCAATTGCAGTTAAGAGCTGTTGATAACAAAATATTAACTCTGTTGTTAGACATTAACTAATATGATGCATCGATAACGAGCTGGTGAAGATGATCAAAACAAAATGTGGGAAGAGGTTGCGTTTCTCAATGGTTGCGAAAGTCAGATAATAGTCGCTCCGCGCGAAACGACTGAGTTAGGTACTTAGCAGGAATAAAGATCCCTATTATTTATTTAGTTATGCATTTGATAGTGTGTATAGGAGCTTAACGGCCGGCAAACGCGAGTATCACATAATTAAATTAGTTCAGTGGAATATTGTGTGTTCACTGTGTTTAGATACGTCCAATTAGTCGCACAGCTAAAATTTATTCATTATTCCTCTGCTAAAATCCTCTAGGTATAGATACGAGGATTAATAATAATAATAATTCAGCACAAGAAAAACAATCTTGTGGACGCAGAGGTACCATACTACAAGTATGTGCCCGACCCTGTTTTTAGAGAATGGTCATATCACATTGTAGGTACTGGGATCGATCTATCATCACCGACAGGACTATTGTTGCCATAGTGGTGATAGATCGATCAGAGTGTCTCACAATGATTGTTGAAATCACTGTCTCGCATGACGAGAACCTTGTGAAAGCTGAGAAAGATAAAGAAATTAAATATAAAGACTTGGCACATGAGGCTGTTGTGCCGATAGTCGTTACGGCCAATGGCTTAATAGCCAAGAGCCTCGACCAACATCTAATGAGGCTCTCGTTGGGCAGCTGGGTCAAGGGCCTTTTTGAACCTCTCCACTGTGGGGCCCCTCCCCACGACCTCTTGAGAGGCACAGGGAGCACTCCACATCACCGGAGAATACATAGCACGCCGTGTCCACCCCGGGGACCAAACAAGCACATGGGCGCCAGACTATCCCATGTCTGGGCGCCCATTGGTCCCCCTGCGACGGGTCAGGTTAGTGGCCCCGCCGCCTACCACTTTTCGGCCGCAGAGGATAGGGAGAGCGGCCAACTATACACCGACACTCCTCTCCCCATGCGGCCCCAGCTGGGTCAAAAAAAAAATCGGTACCCTGCGGGTCCCTATTCCCGATGCCGGTGGGCTACCTACTATTTTTTATATTTTTAATTGTTTTTTTGATATTTTTTATAGAAATATTTAAAAATGTAAATAATATGTATAGAAAATGAATAAAAGAAATAATTCAACACTATAAATTTATGTTTGCTATGTAATCAGACTACAATAATATGGCAAGTATAACGTAGCCATGAAAAAGCGACGAAATGTTGCCTGTAGCGATAGCTAATCCGCCAAAATTTACATTAATATGCCTGGAAAGCATTGAGTCAGTTTCTGGTATGAATTTGCATTCGTGACTGGACTGAGTCCAAGCTGCCTGCGGCGATGACAGCTACATCACTCATCCTATCTCCGTACTTAGTCATACACACATACGCATTTACTTCACACATAGATACATCACACACACAGGAACATTCTACGCATGCACCTGAGTCACAGAATATAGTTAACTGTGCGACTGTGCCTGAGTAATCAGGTGTTTACTTTATGCATATACCTACCACATTATTGTAGTCGGATTATATACCATGAATTGATACTGCTGAATTATTGGCATTGGTGTAGATGGCCATGTAAAACTGTTCCGTCACACACTGGAAATACGTAATACATAGACAAATTGTAAGGGTTAGTGTACATAGGAAATAGTTTTTATTTTATTTGAGTTAGAGCAGTATTGACTGTTAATTGTTTTATTTCTGTGACAAAAGCTTTTCTGGATCTCTTTCATTTAGTCTTTGCCTATAAAACTTGCCCTTCAGCTGGAATGAGTGGCAGCATCTGTAAAATAAATTAATAATCATGCCCCCACCGGTTTAAACGAAAGGATTAGTAAGCTACAGTTTATAATACACTCACACCACCGTTCACATAGCTAAGCTTTATATAAAAAACCAGCAAAGCTCGCAGGATTTATCATTACAGTCAGATAGGATTCAATACAATTAAAATTTTGTAGGTCTTATTATTACGCGTGCATTTTCAACTTCCTTTTAATAGTAACAATGGGAATTAGGCTTTACGTATTTTCCCGTGTGTTACGTAACACAAAATGTAACACACGCAACACACAAAGAGATTCGAATTACCCGTGTGTTTGTTCAACATACGGGTAATTCGAATCTCTTTATGATAATAACACATACAAATACAGTACAAATTCAAAAGAATGCGTTATGCGTTAATTTCCTAAAAATGTACTTGTAATTCTTTTTACACGCTTTATATTAGCTTCACTTGTAACTAACTAGCAAGCTAAGAAACTAACAATGTAAAAAATCTTGGAAATCAATTTTAACCTACTTCCAATTGTTGTATCGAAATGAAACTTTGTATGTATATGTAGTTCGGATGACAATACTATAATTTGGTATCTTGGAGCTGATCTGATGATGGAGCCAGGAGGTGGATAGCGGAACTCTTCAGCGGCTACTAGTAATCCCCTCGAAAATATTATAACTTAATTAATATACATATAACTTTAAAGAAATGCTAACTAAGCCAACTTTAAATGTATTGTGTACCAGTAATAAATATGTTAACAGTTATTTTAAGACTAAAAAGTAAAAAATAAAAATATGTAGTTTAAAAAAACTATAAACACGCTTTAATCACGTACTAAAAATTATAAAATAATTATTTTATATCCAATGGTTAATACAAAAAGCGTGGAGCGCTTTGTTTAAATTAATTAAGAGCACATACAACCAAAAAGCGCCCTACGCTTTTTGTATTAACCATTGGATATAAAATAATGATTTTATAATTTTTAGTGCGTGATTAAAGCGAGTTTATAGTTTTTTAAACTACATATTTTTATTATTGAAATGGTCATCGATGTTTTTTTTCTGAAATCATTATTATTTTATGGTCTTCAGTCGTTAACGAAGCACCAATTGAGGCGGTATATCGTTACTTATAACTTTTAAAATGTTTATAAAATTTCTATCAAGAATCGCTAAAAGCAAAAAAAATTAAGACTATTTCTGCATTTGTAATAGAAAATCGACAGAACAGCAGAATTTATTAAAATGCATATAAACTTACCTACAGAAGATCCGTTGCTGGAGCAAGTTCTAATCTAGTCGCGGAGACAAAGCAAGCGTAGCGGGGGGTTACGATACACGAGCCAAATGCAAAGCTTTATTTAGTTTAAGGCGCCATTACACGGCTCATATAAACTGTCAAAGTTCGAGGACGCCGAGGGTCGTCGGAGCCACCGCTTTCCTATCCTCCTTTCAACTTTACGCAACCGATCGAGATTTTTACCCGGTTTTATGTTACTATTCATTGTTACGCGCGATCAATTTAATGGTAGCGTCTTGAGATGCTTCGATTTTTAGAATTGATGTTACTGTTTATGAACGTAATATACACACATGATGGGCCATGTCAAGTTTTGAATTCTCGTATATATTTTAATGTGAATCAAGGAAGACTCGCAACAAATGGTATGTTTTCGGAAACTTGCAGAACTATACATACCTATATATGTTACCGGGTTCACTGCCTCGTTGGTCTAGTGGTGGCAAGCGCGACTGTTGATCATGAGGTTCTGGGTTGGAATTCCAGCTCGGGCAAAGTGTTATTGGGTTTTTCCGTGTGAAATTCCTCAGTAGCAGCCCGGAGTTTGGATTTGTGCCCGGTTGATGGCAATAGGCTCGCCCCCTATTACATGGGACTTAAAGATAATGGCGAAATGAGAGTGTTACTATACATCTCTGCCCAACCCTTCGGGGAATACAGGCGTGATGTTATGTTATGTTACCGGGTTACTTCCGGCTACCTTAATCACTTATGAGGGGCGACTAAAGTAATCATCTTGTATGATGCTCACATCAATGTTTAGCAGTGTTCAACTATACCCTGGTAACACTACATTTTACTGCGATCCTGCGTTCCAACTACCCAGGCTCACAAAATCATTAAAGCAGATTCGAAAGATGCATCCGTAAGTAACACCAACGGAAATTGTAATAAAGAAAAATGAGTGTCGTTAATTATGTTCAACATACAGAATACCTTCAGAGAGCTCTATAACAACACCACGGAGGAAGACCATCCCTGCGTTCGTGATGTAATAATTCGAGCCGCAAAATAAAATGTCACCCGCTAAAAAATGGCGGTCGAGAAAGAAAGATTAGTTATTGTGGGCACATAAACCGGTGTGGTGCAATTACTGTGTCTGTCGTACAGACGTCGTACCGAGGCGACGCCGCCGCTGTGCCGAGTGCCTCCCGACTACGCTCCTGTTTGTCTCACCTCACGACACCTGACACACAATTTAAGTAATTTGTTTTACTCATACGCTCCCTTATTGTAAAATATGCCCCTTTACGGATGACATTGTCGTTCTATTTACCAAAATAAGTCGTATTTTATTCGTATCCCCTTTCAACAAAGAATTTCATCTCTGTATTTCAGTAAGTACTAGTGCAAACGGCTTCTTCTCCCTTGATTTTTCTTTCGTTGTTTGTTGTTTCTTTCAATCCCCTAATCAAGTTTAAAGCTTGTCTATGTATTTGGCTCCATTCAGCTCCTTCGATCTAAAACAACAAATCTAAAGGTGTTTGGGAGGAAATATAACAGAACTGATACACAACGCGACCTTTTCGGGATAACCCGAAAAGTACAATATATAGGTACATGAATAGTTTATAGACAGATTTTTGCCAGCAATACAAAAAAAAACTTAAGATATTATACCGTGGAAAATTCAAGGTATCAACTATTCCTTGGCAACAAAAAACCGTCAAACAATTCTTGTAAGTTTCATCGATATAACGCAGATGGTATTAATCGAAAGAAAATATTTGTTTTTCTCATAGATTTTTCTCCTATATTCGAAGACAATGTATTTATTACTATCATCTTTGATTTAAATTTGGAGGGGCTCGTGGCTAAATGACAACCGCGCCGATCGTACGAAGGTTAAGCTGCGCTTGCCGCGGTCAGTCCGTGGATGGGTGACCATTTGTTACACATCGAGACCCCTCCGTGCCTCGGAGAGCACGTTAAGCCGTCGGTCCCGGGTGTCATACGAATACCTTTGACAGTCGTTACGGGTAGTCAGAAGCCCGAAAGTCTGACAAACGGTTTAACCTTAGGATACCGGCATTGCCCAGTTATTGGGTTGCGGAGGTCTGATGGCAGTCGCTCCATGTAAAATACTGGTATTCAGCCGCATCTGGTTAGACTGGAAGCTGACCCCAAGATAATTGGGAAAAGGCTAAGAGGAATCTTTGATTTAAATATAATTTATGACATACTATTATTTCACAGTAACTTGCAGTACCTATAGGCGGTTTTCTACCATTCTAATCTCGGTTCCTTTTATATCCTTTGTAGCGGAAAAGGAACTAAGATAAATAAGAACGTAGGCTCTAGGCTCTTTATGATTTCTTGTCTGGAACTTAATTACTGAATATTTTAACTGCCGTGAATTACTCTAAAAAGTATAATAATGATCGAAACAGTTCCCGACATACCTGATGCCGTCAGTTTTTCTCGTTACCGCCCGTTCACACAGCGGATCCGTTGTAACGGATGATGTTGTTCACATCTGTGCCGACGAATCAGTTAAACAAATGGCAGCTGCGTCGCATCTGGCAGACAGGATTCGATAAAAATAACGGATCCAGTATTTTTACTGGATTCGGAATACTGTCGTGTATGTGAACTCGCTCATACAAACAAAGGCGTCATCACCAAAATAAAAACGCATCCGCTTAAACGGATCCTGTAAACAGTTTCTGTGTGAACTAGCTATTACATGTGTCGTTTTCCTACAGTACGTAGTGGTAAGATACGAAGACTGAGACTGGCCATATAGATCAGCCGGACAAATTATTTTTGTCAGAACCGATTGGCGTAAAGGCTGAGAGCTTGGCTTTCGGCGCTACAGTTCACGCGTTGGAATCCCGCACGGGACAAACATTTGTACATCCTACCCTCGTTCCGGGTTTAGGTGACGTGTTGTTGTTGCAGTAAATGCACTGGTCAACCCCGCAATCCCGGTCGAAGCTTCCATATTTACAATCACTAACTTCTATCGTTCAGTCATCTCATTCTTAGAACAAATCTTATTGAACACTATTATCACTACAAATTCTACAATCATAACGGCAAATGAAAAACGAGACTGAGTATCGTTATCGAGATTTATTTTTGAACATTTTTTTAAAATTTTATGACAATTTTGATTTCAACGTAAACGACTCGACTTCATCTACGCATACTAAAGAGGTCACAGGTCACATAGGTTAATTAGGAGAACACGGTGGTGATGTTAGTCGGTAGGAGTACGACATAATCTTTCACCTTCCCTAAGACAGAGGGCATCTACCACGATTTCAACACGTAAAACGTTGTAAACGCAGCTAAGATACAGTTGTAGCTAAAACAAGGGTAGGGTATTTTTTAACTACTACATTGTCAATATTATCTAGTGTAAGAATCATTGCTAACTGGGTAAGTAGTAGCCCCACGCCCCGACCAGGTGGTGCACTGGGATCTCTGTTGTAATAAAGTATTACTTTTGAAGATTGGATAGCACTCTGAGATATGGTCCTGGACGTCGCCTATGAGTGCATTGTGAAATTTTTGTTTCAATAAAAGGATATAAAGGTTTTAACCATTTCATAATTAAACGTTAAAATACCTCAATTAGGCCCGTAGACGGCTAATTGCAAATTTCGGGATGGTACAAATCTTTATAAAAACCTTAAAAAAGGAAACCCTAGGACCTTTTATGGATCTATTAACATCAATTAAAGTATCACTTAATTGGCCTGTTCAAAACCTAACACTGCCTAATATTGAGCAATACGTGTCGTCACAATTGAGAAGTTCGTTGCCAAACTGCCAACATTTAATATCGCCTGAAGGCTCTAGTCTGTACAGCAAACGATTGTGACTAACACCTCCTCCAGCTTTGTACAGGTAGTTAACCTTTGGCTGAAAACAATCAAGTGAGCCGTTTAAGGGCTGTGCTCGCCTAAATAGTTTGTCACAGCTACACTACAGGGGTGAATAACAATAAGACCCTTTGTTCCGGTATTCAATCTGGCCGAGACATAATCAAGACGTTGGGTGGGGCAACTTGTAGATATAACTTTAGCTGAATATCGTATTTTTTCCATTTACCGACTTGTAGTTAATGCTGAACGATAGTATCATAGTAAATAGTAAGTACTGAACTGATGAACTTTAAAACAACTTTTATAGAAGTTGCAATTGAAACTTAACATTTATTTTCTAGTTCTGCACTCTTTGTAAAAGTAATTACAAAGTTCAAATTTTATTTCTTAAGTCTAATTATAAGTAAAATATAGGAAGAAATAAATACGCAAAAAATATTAAAAAGATATTTTATCGAAATAAAAACGGCAGGTCCGTATAAAAAATCAATTAAGTACGTATTATCCAGATAACCTGACTTCTACATAACCGCCTCTCCGCAGACGACGATAACAAATAGCAACATATTTATTAAAAACGATAACATCGGAATAAAGAGCATAAAATATGAGGAACAGGTAATAAACCACAGCTGGAATAATAGCACCAGCAATAATTAACAGTCGTCGACTGAAAGCCGCAAGCATCAATTTTGAAATGATTGGCATCAGCCGAGAGTGATCCAAATGGGTGGCTTAAACACTCATTTGATATTCACATTTGGTCCGAAACGGGAACGTTGGGACGCAAATTGCTACTAATTTGTCCACATTCAACTCGTCGAAACCCTGTCGCGTCCTAGAGACTCGCTTGGTATAATTTACCTTCACTTTTACTGTACAGTGTACCTACACATCCCTTGTTTATTTAGTTTTCCGCTACTCATTAGGGAAATCAAACAAATTTATTATGTCCGATATTTCCCGAATCGCTTGTAATTAAGCTAATAAACTACTGGATTTATGAAACATTATACAATCAACAGTATTCAATTACTAAATTAAATCGATTCATGTTTGCTTAAATTTAGAATTTAAAGTTGAGAGAACAATTTCATGTATTGAAGTGCGCAACGAAGCCATCTAATCAAAAACTTTTAATTGGAATAAAAATGAAATGCGAGAATCGATGTTGTAACTCCATGTGGCTCATAGTAATCTAGGAAAAAAGAACATAAAGTACTTTAATAGGTTTTATTACTACGCGTCATTTTCGAAGCGAATAAATTTAATAAGCGAAACGTTCAGAATATTCTCATGCGTATGCGATGAGCATGCAATTTTAATGGACTTCGTATTTATAACTTGAATAGCTGAATGTCTTCTAAACAATAACTAAATGTCAAACTTATATCTGCTGGACAAGTTGCGCCAAAATACCGACTTTCAGCCTTCCGAACAAAATCCAATATTCAAGAATAAGGCAGAAAAGGAACTGTCATTTCTAAAATAAGCAAAATTTGCGCCGCCCCATATAGTCTGCCATCGCTTTCTAGATCGCACCTGCAGCAACTTGCAGGCAAGTTGGCAGCCAACTGCTGTGACCTACGGCCGACCCTTGCTCAGGCCTGTTGGCTCTGATTCCGCATAAATTTGGTATATCTCTTCTCTGGTGTCATCGAGATATTTAACATTGTGTTAGTGTCATAGAACGATCTATTGAATTCATTGTTATTTATCTAAGGTTATTTAGTTGTATAGAAGGCGTATTCCTTTTGTAGGTAGCGTATTTGGTCGAACTTCAGGTTGACCAGGTATTATTATACCATGGGGGGCTTGTGGTTAGAAACGCGCGCATCATACGATTTGCGAGGCTAAGCTGCGCTTGCCGCAGTCAATCTGTGGATGGGTGACCGTTCGTAACACATTGAAACGCCTCCATGCCTCGGAGAAGCCATTAAACAGTCGGTCCGAGTGTCATACGAATACCTATGACAGTCGTTACGGACAGTCAGAAGCCCGAAAGTCTGACAACCGGTCCAACCTTAGAATATCAGCATTACTCCTGTGACTGGGTTGCGGAGGACTGATGGCAGTCGCTCCGTGTAAAAGACTGGTATTCAGCCGCATCTGGTTAGACTAGAAGCTGACCCCAACATATGTAATTGGGAAAAGGCTAGGCAGAACAGTGCCTTTCGAATGCATAGGTTTTTTTATGTAATTGGCAAACAGGCTAACGTACTACCTGATGGAAAGTTACCAGTGATGGGCCGAATAAGGGTTTCACCGAATACGAATAGTCGGCCGAATGTTCGGTTAAAAGTTTACCGAACCGAACATTCGGCCGAATATTCGGCAGCATTTGGCGCGCTTTATCGCGCATTGCAAAAATTCAAATCTGTACTTGTCGAACGTATTGAATCGCGCGACCATTCCGACCGCTGACGCCGCTACCCCCGGACTGGTATTGAGTCATCTAGTTAGCGACAAAACGTGCGTTTTTTGTGTACAAAATCGTTAAAACTCAGTAAATTGCCAAAAAAACAATGAATGTAAGGAAGAGTGGAAGGAAGAGGTCGAGCATTTGGACATTTTTCTGTAAAACTGACGATGAATGATAAGACACACTACTACTATAATTATACTACTTCATACAAGCATATAGGCAACTTTATAACGCAAAATTATTCGGTAGAATGTTCGGCATTTTTGTCGAATAATCGGCCGAATACGAATGTTCGGTAAACCTGCCGAATATGCCGAATACCGAACATGAAACGAATTTTCGGCCCATCCCTAAAAGTTACATCTACAACACCAAGATGATTGCTGATGGATTGCCAAACTAAGAGACAAAGTTGGAAAGTCCTATGTGCTTGCATGTAATTTCAGCGACACCCATCCCTTCAAACCGGAACGCCGGTATGCAGCTTGTCGGTATGTATGGTGGTAGTACCTCCCCGGACAATTTATTCACGAGGAGCTCTACTACTACTAGGTAGAAGTTTATTCAGTTATTGAAATCGATTATTAATCGAATATCAATCCGCAGTCAGACGGTGATCAAACTAGATGGTAATCTTCCAATCATAAAATAATTCCATCAGCAAAACAGCACATGTTTTATTGCAAAATAAATTATTTTGGTTTTCATTTAAAAACAAAATTCGATAATCTGCCAGATTTTTATTTCAATTACCGATTGATTTTGTGAATCTTATTCCACTAATCTTTTACCGTTAGATATTGTCTAAATTATCTGGCAGTAATCGTTAAGTATTTTCACGCAATCTACCTAAACTTGTTAATTAAAACTCATTAAAAGCTTAATTTCAACATTGTTGGTAATTAAGAAGATTCACGATCTGTGAACCCTATTAACGAAGCACTTTTACGAATTATTAAGATAGAAAGCAACAATATTAAAATCGCTTTTTCGGCTTACTATTTTCCTATATATTCTTTAATTAGTAGGAGTCTAGCATTTGTAAAATTAAATTTAATTTTATAGCATCCCTAAAAGTCATCCCGGGTTGTTCCTATTACTGTACAAAACTTTTAGTAGTTTGATTAAACTAACTTATTCCTACTACCTATACAAAGTGTATTCAGTTTGCGTAGAACATCACTCTCATTAACAATTTAGTAAATATTTGTACCTGTAAAAACTGCTCTAACGTGTTATGACTTCAGGAAATTAAAGCTTTGCATTAGATAGGTACCTTGAAATGCAGGAAATTATAATAATTGACACCTAAACTGTTTTCAATAAAAGCTTAACATTAATATCCTAGAACAAAGAAAAGTATGAAAGTATATCTATTGATACAGTACCTACAAGTAACTATTTCAAGAACGTTAATATCTCTGTAGAAAATTTAAATTTAAGATGCGTCTGAAATGTGGCAAGTCATGAAATTATTAATTGACACCCCAAAAGTTAATTTCTGTAAAGTCAAAGAACTAAATATGCGCAAACAGTGTTCAGTGTCTCTAATTTGTTGAGAGTCATTTTCCTCAAAAGACATTTTTAGTCATACTTTGCCTGTCAGTGTACCACACAAGCTATAAGTAACAAGAAATTACCTAGCTCCCTAGAAAATTCGAGATTTTTGATATAATATGCCTCAAATATACTAAAACTAACAGTGAAACCAACATTTGAAACATTTAATATTCTCATTTCAGAAAACAGTCTTAAAACTAAATATAACGCCGAAACAAAACTTAAGCCAGTGTCGGTTTCCAACTTTTGCAGTCTCCAAATCGCTCTCGAAACAACGGATCTTACACATAACTAACTGTTTACCTACCTATCTAGTACCGTACCATAACATACTATCTCCGTAGAAAATTAAAGTTTTGGATAAACCTACCTATCTTAAATGCGAGAAGCCACTTAGTGTTTAATTAAACGTTGAGACGTCTGACGTCCCGAGGAGGGCGGAGTGCGTCGACTCACGAAATGCTGCGAGACCCTTGGATGTCGCAAAATTCGCCGCCACGACGACGTAGGTACTTACGTGCATTTATTCGGTATCAACTCGTTATTGTATCGTTGTTATATCGTAGTGCAATATTTAAGTTATAAGAGTAAGATGCCATGCACCTTGCATATTCATTTCCATTCTTCTATCAGTCTTCTAAAGGCTACTTAGGATTTAACTATTGTTTTTCTCTCTCTCATAAGATTAATACGTTTGTGAGAAATATGTTTCTACCTCACTAACGGCAGAAGGCAATATTATTTCACCTTTTATATTCTTCTATTTTTGGATATCGACTCCCCACAATAATCTGAACAAAATAAACATATTCTAAGAATTTTTGACGTTATTGTGAAACAAACAATCTCGCTTCGACATGAAGCTACACACTTCTGTATCAGAATAGGCACAGGGTTCCTTCGTAGGTTCGCTCCTAATTACGTACATGTCACGGACACACCAGTGATTGATTGTAACTCTAATATCTTAGACAATGGATGACATGTGTGACATTGTACTCGCGATATTTCGCCTCTCTCTCCTATTATTGGGGACTTTAGCAACAATACACCAATTCTAGTTAGATTCCCTTTGTTCCCAGAAATAGCTTTTGTTCAAAGGTAGGATACCAAGTTGTGTGTAATCCTTTTTCAGAATTTATTTTCTTTGTAGCTTACAAGACTGCTTCGTAGATATTGAAGTAAAAACATAGAATAGAAAGAGAGTTATTTTTGTCCCCCAAAATTTAATACAACACAATTGTTACATGTTTAATTTTCGAAGGGTAAGTGAAGCCGTGTGATTTACGGCTAATAATAGACCACCCACTTTCCGTGCGTGTTTTTAAAGGTAAAGCAGCATTTTCCTGTGCACTGATAACAACACACATCGCAGATCAATAAAAATAATTTAAGCTGGCTGTTAAGCAATAAAAGAACTAGAAATAAAATGATACAATACATTGTAAAAATAGTGAAGTCTGTAAACAAAAAGAATAAATAGAATAGAAGACAGAAATAAAGGAGAAATATAAATAAAGATACGGAAATAGGAATTAATCAATAAAAATTAAAATTAAATAAAAGAAGAGACAGAAATAAGTAAGAAATATGTAGATAAATACAGACATGGAAATAGTACATACTAAATTTGGAAATAGAAATAGACATTATAAATATAGATAAAATTGTACAGCAGATAATTTATTAGAAGTGAAAATACGCAGTCCAATGCAAGATCCCTGCGAAACAAGCATGGCAGGGGCTCACGCCGAGGCAGGAGTGTGGTTTTAGCCGGTAAGAGTCCGGCACTGCCCAGACTGGCTCGGAAATGAGCTAGTGTGGGCGTCCATGAGGATTTCCCACTCCTGCCCAAAAAAAAAAAAAAAACAACACATCGATTGCCTATCTGTCTGCCAAGCGTGATGATTGTGGCAGCATTCTCTCACCACCGTCCATTGCAGCGGGCTATGAGGGGGACCATGTTTAGTCGTGAATGTTTACGGGCCGATATAATAACGGCAAGCGTCAATAGAGACTAATTTAGGTATCTATGAAATATCTTGTATGAAGGGAGGTTCCTACTGCCTAATTTCATTTTTCAGGCAAACGATCGGACACAAAAACCCAATTTGCGAATAGAGAATTTTCTTACTAAAATCAATTTTAAAAAAACATAATTGGTGTACAATACACTTACAGAGTATCTGGTGGGCATGAAGTGTTTATTTGAACTCTGCTACTCAATACACCACCTAAAAGGTTACAGTAACTGTTGCTACTGGACCGGGTAAATAGACAACCAACAATATAGGAGTATCTAAGATAAGTATAAAACATTAACGTGAACATAGATATTTATAACGGAGCCGAAGGCGGCAGCGAAATAGAAAGATAATGTCACTTCAAATTATTACGTCCCATTTTCTATGTTACAAACTTTAATGTGTTCGAGAACTAAAATATATACTATAAGGACTATTTCAGGATACAATGTGTACACTAACATCACACGGCTAACGTAGGTATTCATTATAAACTTAAAATAAGTCGACTGAACTTAGAGTTAAACCAAACCCTATGGTTAAAAATCTTATCCAAAAGTTCATAAGGTACAGGCTATTCTCATGATTTTCTTATTTTGACCGCGGTTCTTAAATTGAAGCAAAAAATGTAAGTGATAAACATCTCTAAAAATATTTGCCACAACATAACATCTATACATATAATAAAAATGTAACTGATCGCTGTTTGTACATGGAAGATATTTGAGAAAAACTATTATTGGGGGCTTTATCAACGCAATAGAACCCAAAACAATGATTTTTAGATTTTTTGTCTGTTTGTCGGTTTATCTGTTAGTTTGTGTATTTGTGCGCGATAATCCCAGAAACGGTTTAACCGATTTGGGAGTGAATTTCACAAATGTTTTGTGGTAAGCTTCACTTAACATTTATTGTTTGTTTTATTTTATTGTATTTGGGTGGCTTACAGCTAACTATATAGTAAATAATAGTGAGGTAGTTCACGACAAGCCATTTACAAGCCTCCACAATTATTAGTAAAAGAATATTGTTGTAGAAGTAAAGTAGATTAACATAGTAAGTATAGATTAAATAAGTTTAATTAATAAGTTTTATTTCAATCGGTTCATAAATAAGAAAGTTAATGTCAATTTAAAGAATCACGTCAAACATTTATTGGAACAATCGAAAAAAATGCTATATACGTCACGTAGACATTGCCTACGTCACAAAAGAAACCTACTGTCTCTATGTCATGTTTCTAGTTTCAGTGGTTTAGGCTCTGCATTGAGGATCGGGACATTTGTCTTTATAAGTATTTGGACAATAGGTTACTTTTATGACGTAGGCGGATACCTAACAAATAATTTTTCGAAACTCTAAGTTGCAAAGTGCTATCTATAGGTATATCTATACTAATATTATAAAGAGGAAAGATTTGTATTTTTGTATTTATGTATTTTTGTATGTAACGGATAAACGTTAAAACTACTGGACCGATTTCAAAAATTATTTTGCCGTTAGAAAGCTACATTATCACTGAGTAACATAGGCAATATTTATTACTGGAATAAAACTTCTTACGCGGGCGTAGCCGTGAGGACACAGCTAGTACATAATATTTATGTTGTGTTAAAAACATGAAAAAATTATTGCACGCGTATTATGTAATAAGCACACCAAATACTAGAAGAGGCTTTAGCTCAACGACTAACGCCTTACTCGTTAGGTGTGGTGGACCCAAAGCCCTCTACTTCTAGCATAAGTTTAAGTTTAGTATTATAACATTCATAGTTTTAATAATATTTATATCTAAACATCATTGCATACAAAAAGAAATACTACAAAATTGAATTTGAAGATAAACCTTTATCACCATTTTCAAATTTCTACGCGTTTGTAAGTCGTGCCAAACACAATTAACAAACGCCGTTTGCCGTTAAATAAACCCTAATAATAAATAGTTTAACAGATCAGTAACTTACTGCAAACGAACAACTTAGCGGCCTATTACTTTAATTAGACTTTTGCAACTTGAGAGAGAAAGCAATCAGTAGACGTTACGGCTAAGTAAAGTTCAAACTTCAATTCGGACTTGCACTGAAACTTTAATAGTTGTACGTACATGCACAAGCACAGCGTAAGTTTGTTATTATTGCATAGTTACGTACTGTCTAGCACTAACATAATCTAAACAGATAATTTCTTACATTTTTATGGACTGCCTTGTTGGTCTATTGGTCGCGAGCGCGACTGCTGAGCATGGGGTCCTGGGTTCCATCCCCAGGTCGGACAAAGTGCAATTGGGTTTTTCATTAGGAATTTCTCAATAGCAGCCTGGAATCTGGATTTGTGCCCGGTTAATGGCAATAGGCTCGCCCGCTATTACATGGGACTTATATCATAACTGGCGAAACGATGGTGTGCTAAAACACCTCTGCCGAACCCTTCGGGGAATATATTACAAGGCGTGATTTTATGTTATGTAAAATTATTATAAAAAGTTTATATTGTGCTCCGAGTCAATATTTTCTAATTTGTCCACAAAAGCTATTTTTTGAATATTTTATTATTATTATTTCATGATAAATGTTGTGTAAGGTTACACTTAGTCACATCACATGTGAATTTATTTACTAATGATACATGTTTTTGAAATACACTGGCCTGCAAAACTAAGTACTACACTTTTAGTTATTGTAATTTTAAAAGTACTAGTATACTTAGTTTTGCAGGCCAGTGTAGTTGAATTTTTATTATCACTAACCTACCAGTACGTAGCAGCAGCTATTATTTTATAAGTACCGTGCCTTTATAAAATCTGTCATCAAATCATAAAAGGATGCATTCGTATAAAGTTTTAAATTGTCATAACAAATTTTTGCTTAGCCACAAATCTCGTGCAATTTACGAATTACTTTTTACTAGAAATTCTTTTGATCTTCATCTTCATTAATCCGCTTGTCTTGCACGTGGTAACTACGGGAATTACCTTCCAGTCACAACGCTAAACAGATTCTCCTGGGCTAGTGAGAACAGAGCTCAGAACACTGAGGCTAAAATAGGCGGAGAATATAAACCGCGAAGACATTATTATAGTAGTACAGAGTTGTCCTTGCTTTGCAGTATTAATAAAAATCCTTCAAGTCGTTCGTCTCTTTATAGAAATAAGTAGAAATGTACTTTTTCTCTATTTTATAATCAAATTATCAGTCTTAGTCCTTTTATGTCATTCTAATAATATTCGTAAAAGAATAATAATTCTTTAGTAGACACCACTACTTATGTGTCTATCGTTCATAACACTGAATCATAGCCACCGCACGCACTTACCGAATAACTTCATCTATCTATTCAGCCCACATGCATCCACTGCTGCGTATAGGCCTCCTCTGCTTACGCCAACTTATCCGTTCCTGAAACAGTCTCATCCATTGCCGCACTTCGGTCCTGGCTTTGCCTTCAGACGATCTGACTGGAGGTTTACCTGACATTAGTTCGGAGACAGCCTTGGTCAACCTTCTATCATTCTGTCTTGACAAGGTATTCTGCCCAATTCCACTTCAAATCTCACATTACAAAATTCAATAGTCCGCCGGAAAATTCATCTTGTTAAGGGCAAGCAACCACTGAGAACAGATTAATTAAAAG